>JAVMKO010000008.1:47619414-48912330 GCA_032164245.1 Sternotherus odoratus | reverse complement strand
GTTCAGTTGCACAAATGGGGTGAGTTTAGTAGCACGGTGGGAAGGCACCTATTCACACCACTGCCCTTTTCTCCTACTTAAAGGGAAGCAAACTCAAAATTAGTATCTGTAGTTTTTTCCTTCCTTAAGAGCTGAGTTAATGAGAACTTTTAACACTCACTAGAAAGCTAATATTTGAGCTGCTCCTCTCTACTCTAAGCAGAGTCAATGAAAGTTTCAAAAGTGGGGTTTGCTGGGTGAAGAAGGGAGAGAAGCACTAGTGTTTCTTTTCAGCCTTCTTCTCTTGCACCTGTGCTCCAGCACAGCTGCTACTCAGCTCTCCAAAATAATTGAGCCTCTGGAGGAGGGGGGGAAGCTATGGGGCAGACCAGGTCACTGGAGAGTGGCAAAAGCAGAGAAGCTTTACTAGGGATATGAGGATCTGCCAGGCATAGATGTAACCTATTTGGGACAAGGCACTCGAGAACAGCTCTGAAGTACAGCAGGAGAAACCAGGACCAGGCACTGCTTTCTCTGTCCAATGAACTGCCTATGGGTCATCAAGGAGAAATCCCATTGCTGAAAACAGGAGGTCTCCAGAAGGAGGCAGACGAGAATGTGTGATAACTGCATCTGCAGAGAGGAAGATCAGGGGCCATTTCCAATTGAGAAATTTTTATATTCATTTTAATATCAACAAAATTTAACAGACAGATGTGGAGCTGAGGTGCAACTTAACTTAGTAATATTGACGGTTGCTGTGGGGGTTGGGACAGGGCTTATGATAGAAACTCAGTTTTAACCTTAACGATGGAGGGGCTTCACAAACTCTATAATAAAGAATTGATTCAAAAGCACCTGAGATTTCCCTCAGAACGACTTCAGCATCCTCCAGGGGATGTGACTCTGGGATTTCAGGAGACTGAATTCTTTGTCATGACTGTTATCTTTTGGTCATTAAGGGCGAGATCTGATCCAAAGTCCATTGAAGCCAGAGGAAGGACACCCATTCACTTTAATAGGCTTTTGGATGAGCAGCTATACTTTTGAAAAATCTGGCCACTTATTTAGATGTTTAACTATGGATTTAGGAGCTTAACGTTTAGGCACCTATTTTTGAAAATCTTGGCCTACATCCAAAAGGGGCAGAGAGCCTAAAACCCTATAGAAACCTCACAATAGATGTCTGGAAGTGAAGGCTATTTATATGTTTGAAGGTCATTCTGTAAATCCACCATTGCTGCAAAATTGCAATCTTTCAGCACTTTCAATTCTTCTTTACAGAGTAACAACAGACTAGAACCAGAGAGGTAGCCATGTTAAGGTATGTCTTCACTACCCGCTGGATCAGCGGGTAGCGATTGATCTTCTGGCGATCGATTCCTCACGTCTTGTGAAGATGCAAGAAATCGATCGCTCGCGGCGCCCCCGTCGACTCCGGAACTCCAGCTTGCCAGGAGGCGCAAGCTGGAGTCAAAGGGGGAGCGCACCCCCGACTGCCACCGCCGTGAGGACGGACAGTAAGTTGGCTGCAGATACACAAACTTCAGTTACGTGATTTACGTAGCTGAAGTTGCATATCTGCAGTCGATTCCTCCCCTCTCTCCCTCCTCCCCCGTAGTGGGGACCAGCCCTTAGTCTGGATCTGCAGAAGTGACAAAGAGTCCTGTGGCACCTTAAAAACTAACAAAAGTATTGAAGCATAAGCTTTCGAGAGCTAATACCCACTTCATCGGATGCATGCAGTGGATGAAGTGGGTATTAGCCCACGAAAGCTTATGCTTCAATACTTTTGTTAGTCTTTAAGGTGCCACAGGACTCTTTGTAATAACAAACTGTAACTTTCATCTGTTCCCCCTTTACAAACCAGGTGTTACTTTCTTATTTATTGATATGCTATGAACTGGGAAAGGCCAATGGTTCAAACTAATGTTTTGTTGGTAGTCCATGTTTCATTTGTTGGTGATCTGCAGCAAGCTGGCCAACCACATGGTACTGGCTCTCTTCTGTGCTTCCAGTTGCAAAGTCACATTATAAGATGCTAGAAAAATATTAAATACCTTCCCAATGTCACATTTCCTTGTAAGCAGCTGTTGTGGTGGCCATAGGGATGTCATGTGATCATAAATGGGAAAGAAAGTGATTTTTCCTATTGCATGTGGGGGGTATATTCAGATGTGGCCCACACCCTGAGACCTCTAATGAAGGAATGTTGTAAAGGTACGGTAACCCCCACCTGAAGTCTGCCAGCTTCTGGAACTCTGAACTGAGCCTCTAGTAGATCCCTATGACTATACCAAGAATGGCTACCAGATACCTGACACCATTTCCCCAGTAGGGAAGCTTTTGCATAGGATGATCTGGAAAAAAATAGTTTTCTGGGCCAGGGTGAAGCTCAGGCTCTGAAGCCCGCCCTCCTTCCTAGACTTTAGAGCCCAAGTCACAATGTCAAAGCACTGTCTCTACAGCTCTTTTTAGAGTACTAGTGCATGCCTTGCTAGCCTATGGCTGTCGAACTATACTGAGAGGCTTGCTCCAAAATACTGTTTAGACCAGGGATCTCAAACTCAAATCACCACGAGGCTCCCATGAAGAATAGTACATTGGCATGAGGGCCACATCACTGACATTTTTCCATACAAAGATACAAAAGCTGTTTGAGATCCCTGATTTAGATCCCCTGATCCCTGTGTCCTCCCATACCTTCAGTGGGAGGACACAGCTTGATCCAGAAACAAACAAACAAAAAAACGGGCTCAGTTTTAAGCATTGAGTTTGGGAGTTGAGAGAGAAGTCATACAGCTCAGGGAGTCTCTGATTAACTCTCCCTCCCCCTAAAGGGAGCCTTTGAACTTCTGTGGAATCTAGTGCATGGATCGGGCAGTTCCACCCTGAGGAGAGCAGCAACCAAAATGGCAGAGACTCCAGACCAGGCAGCCAGGAGAGGAACCTCCCCCAGTCAGGGTCTAAGACTTACTAAGATGAAATCTTTCTTTTGTTTAAGGCAGCTAACACTCACAGTGCTGCAGTGCTCATCTCCAGACTCATCCTCGTCAGACCATCTGCCTAGGAGAGAGCTGGAAGTTAGGAAGAGTCATGAGTGTTGGGAGTTGGGAAGTTTGTTGATTTATTAATATTTAGTGCCTATTAGTTAAACCTAACTCTTTCCTTCTCCAGATCTGATTTTCCTGCTCCCAGTAAAAAACCCCTTTGTCAAATTGTTATTTTGGGATGTGTAATTTTGTTGATGTACTTTATTATTTCTTGTGTACTGAGTTTTATAATCCTTTCCTGCCCAGGTAGCATTATTTCCAAAGGGCCAGCACCCCACGTGTCCCAGGCACAGTGAGGAGTTACCTTGGGTGGCGACAGACATCACACAAAAGAACCCAGGCCAGGACCCAACCAATATAAATTGAGGGAAGAAGCCACTCCATGTAGCAGGCACCAGGGAGGGAGTTTGAGGGGTTATTGTAGCATAGACTGTAACTTACATGTCTATAATTTGATCATTTATTTCTGTGCCATGTTCCTCTATTGCAGCAAAAAGTTACTAAAAGTGTTTTGTTATATGGACATGTACATGGCAGCTGCTGGCAGCTTGACAGGTCAACAAAGGAGATGACCCTTTTCCCCCTTCTTCTTGTTGTTGATGCTGATTGATTCCAGGACTGCTTAAGCCTAGTTAGTAATGGTTAGCTGCATCTCTTGACTCAAACACAAAATATGCCATGGTTGCACAAACCATCCATTCCAGACTGATTTCTGTTGGATTGGTCATTCCCAGCAAGTGTGCAGGGGATATTCATTTCCTGATGTCCTCTCCAACACTCTACTGGACAACCTGAACAGGAGAAAGCAGACAGTGCTCTGGAGAGGGTGAGTTAAGAGTTCTGACCACATTTTTCCAACTTGACTGCCTAGAGTTAAGCAAATAAACTCATATTTAGGCATCTACTGAAATGCTTGGCCATATTTTCAGAGCACTTCACTGAAGTCAACAGAAGCAGCAAGTGCTCAGCACATCTGAAAATCAAGCCAGACATTTACGGTTTGGTTCCTCTCTTTAAACACCTAAGTTCGAAATTTTGGGGCATCCTCCTTTTGCAACAAATAGACATTTTCTGACGTCCAACCATATGTTCTCCCAGTATCACCACAGCTTTTTTAAAAAATGCAAATAAAAGCAGTTCAGAGTAAGTAGCTGATAAATACAAACTGGATTTCCTGAAAGAATAATGGATCAGAATATCCAAATGAATGAATATATCACCACCACGGTAAAAAGCATTTTATTGGAGCCCTGGTCTCCAAAGTTTAACTTATTTAATTTCAAGGGACACCGTTTAATGTACAGCATGGGCTTTATTAAATCAAGATTTAAAACATCCCTATTAATATTAACCAAAAAGTTTCTCAGAGATAAAACAAGTATTTTTAAATGCCAACATTCTGTTCTAGGTGCACAACCCAAACACAACAGCATTGGACACGATCTCCAGAAAGTGAAACCGATTCATAAAATCTCAAGGTACAGTAACTCCTCACTTAAAGTCATCCCAGTTAACATTGTTTCAATGTTAAGTTTCTGATCAGTTAGGGAACATGCTTGTTTAAAGTTGTGCAGTACTTCCTTATAAAGTAAGTTGGCAGCCATCTGCTTTGTCCAGTGCTTGCAGGCAGACCACCACCTTGCAGCTAGCTGGAGGGGGCTTGGAACCAGGGTGGACTGGCAGCCCCCAATCAGTTCCCTGCTCCCCTAAATTCCCTGTGCAGCAGCTGCCCAGCAAGCTATCAATTGCCAGCAGTTCAGCTGTCCCTCCGCCCACTGCCATGTGCTTCTCCTGCCCTCTGCCTTGGAGCTACTCCCGGGAGCCTCCTCTTGTTGGGGGGGAGGGAAGGGAGGGACTAATGTCAGGGTGTCTCCTTCCCCCCTCCTCCTGCACCCCCTTTGAGGGCTTAGTTAGTTCATCATTTAGAAGAAAGGTATTCCCTGGGAAATACCCCACCCTCTAACTTCACCACCTCAACCAAGCTTCACAATCATCATCGCTATATACAGTATTAAATTGTGTTTAAAACATATTTTGTGTGTGTGTGTGTGTGTGTGTGTGTATAGTTTTTTTTTGTCTGGTGAAAAAAAATTCCCTGGAACCTACCCCCCCCCCCCCCCCATTAATTCTTATGGGGAAATTGGATTTGCTTAACATCACTTCACTTAAAGTCACATTTTTCAGGAACATAATAACTACAACATTAAGCGAGGAGTTACTGTAGTTGAACTTTTCAATCTGATTGAAATGCAGGAAGTACACATACTGTACATAAATAGTGAAGAGCAAATTAGATTTTATATTGCATACACAGGCAAATGATCAAATATGTATGTGCACATGACAATGCTGTGCATAATTGTAAGCCAAGTTTTGAAGGTTTGGTCCTAAAGGTGTATGAGTACCACAGATAAAGATTTTTTTAATGATATTAGAATCCCTGGAAGTCTAACATTGTCACTCAACAAAGGGCTTAAATTGACTTGACATAGCTTTAAGGATCAGTGAAACTTTGAATTGCAGCTATTTAAAATGTTTCCATCACACCATATGAGGAATTACATAACTCTTCTAAACCGGATAGACTAAGTAATCCACTAACCCTCTCATCAACCCTGTGATCTGTAATGAACTTGACAGCTTTTTACGTCAGCCCATCCAGGTTTATTTATTTTCTTCCTGCGACATGACCACTTCTTTAATCTGACAAACTCCCACACCACTGCATTTTGCAACATTTTTAGATGTGGTGGTCTGTAGACTACATTCTATATGAACAAGATTATAGTTTGGGCTACTTGTATGTACAAAAAAAAAAGCATCTGCAATCTCATGACTCACATGGATGCATTTCACTTGTAGTTAATATAGAAATGAGTATTTGGGAGAATGTTTCCAAACCTGAGTTCCTGAAATTAGGCTACTAAATGCATATTTAGGCTCCAAAATAGAAGTGGTCTGATTGTCACTGATGTTGATGGGAGCTGCAGGTGGTCTGTACCTTGGAATATCAGCCATGTATATAGGAGTATATCATTAGTCACCTAGGTCTGAAATTGTCAACCTTACCTCCCTAAATACTATTTGCATATGTAATTATAATAATAATACATGCATGCACAATAGGAAATGCATGTACAATTCATTATTGACTTGGAGTGTCCCTATTTGAAAATTTGACTCATATGGTTTTTGGTCATATAATATGTATTGTGACAGATCGCTTTCTCACCCCTCTTCAGACACAGGCAGGAAACTCTTCTTTGGCTCCAACAGTGCTCTTTATTTCACAGTGCAAGGCCCCACCACCAATGTACACAGCTTTATACAGTTCAGCTCTTCAGCTTACAGCTCTAACCAGCTCTATTCACAGCTCTATACCCAGCTCTATAGCTCAGCTTCTTACACAGCTCTACACACAGCTCCTTCTCTCTCACTCCTCCACACTACCATACCACCACCACCCTGGGCTTCCTTCCTGGCAGGCTTATATCCCCCTGAGGAGGATGCCAGGTGCAACCCATTCAGGCTGATTGCCCTGCAGCCCAGGTGGCTGATTAGCCTTCTCTGCAAGGGGAGGCTTGCAGGCTTCTGCTCCCTCTTAAAGGGCCCGCAGGGCTGGCTCAGGCACTCCTGGCCAGCACCCTGCCACAGTATTTATTTATTTTGTCATTGGTCTCTTGTTAAAAAAAACTTGCAGTTTTGCTAGCAGCTACAGCAAGTAAAAAAATGAGTTAACAGCCCTCTGTAAGTTGTTATAGTTGTCATGGATCCTGTATGGGCTGAGCACTCTCTCCGTGAGTCAGCAAAGCATTCAAGCACATCTCAACTTTAAGCTCATAAATTGCACTCAGCACCTTGTAGATCAAGGCGTGAAGGTCTAATCCACAGCTGGGCAAACCTTTTGGCCTGAGGGCCACATGGGGTGGTAAAACGGTATGGAGGGCCAGATAGGGAAGGCTGTGACTCCCCAAATAGCATGGCCCTGCTCTTATCCCCCCACACTTCCTGCCCCCCAACCCATCCAACACCCCCTCCTCCTTGTCCCCTGACCACTCCCTCTAGTGACCCCACCCTCTACCCACCCACCCTGCTCTGTGTCCCCTGACTGCCTACACCCCCGCCCCCTGGCAGGTCCCCCAGGACTCCCATGCCCTATCCAACTGCTCCCTGTCCCCTGACCACCCCAACCCATATCCACACTCCCACCCCAACCGCCTCCCGGAACCCCACCCTCCATTCCTCCTCCCTGACTGCCCTTCCCCTGAGTCTCCACACCATCCAACCACAAGCTGTTCCCTGACTACCCCCTGCACCTCTTGCCGCTCCGCTCACCGGAGCCAGTCACGCCGCTGCAATGCTCCCTGGCAGGAACAGCAGGCAGAAGGCTAGCGACATGGCTGCAAGGGAGGAGGGACAACAAGGGAGGGGCCGGGCTCTCCTCCCCAGCTGGGAGCTCAGGCAGGCCGAACAAGATGGTCCAGTGTGCCAGATGTGGCCCGCGGGCCGTAGTTTGCCCACCCCTAATCTAATCCAAAACCCATAGAATTCAATGGGAAAGCTCCTGTGACATAAGTAAGTTTTGGAGCAGGCCAACTGGAAGTTATGATACTAATGGCAGTACTAAGACGTGTATCCTCCCTCCTGTCTTGTCATTGGGTGCAAAAGATCTCAGACAGAGAGTAATCTAGTGGTTCTGCTATCGGAAGGGGAGGAAAAAAATCAGATTTTAGTTGTCCACATACTAGGTGCATGAAACCCTGTGGAATTTACCTCTATACTAGGTCTCTTCATCGAGACACCTTGGGGGCATGATAGGCAGAGCCATCCCTTGGGTATGGCGAATCGGGTTTAATCAGAGGGGGGTTTATTTCTGTATTGAAGCAGATTCTTTCAGGCATTTGGGTGGCAGATTCTTTCAGGTATTTGGGTGGCCCAATTCATGGTGTTAGCTAGTTCTCTAGTGAAGTGTCTTTGTTTGGTGAAGGCTGTTCTAAGTGTGTTAAGGTGTATAACCCTGGCCTTTCTCCTTGGAGCATATTCTTTGGTATCTGAGTGCCTGGCTGTAGATAACAGATTTCTTGATATGTTTGGGGTGGTTACTGCATCTGTGAAGATAGATGTGGTGATCCATGGGTTTTTTTGTATATTGTTGCCTGTGGGGTTCCATTGTTGAACTCCAGAAAGTTGATGCTAGTGTGGGAGTATTCTAGAGAGAGTTTAATGGATGAGTGGCATGTTGTTGAAGTTGCAGTGGAAATCTGAAAGCGAGGTTAGGTCATCTATTCAGAGGACAAAAACATCATCAATGTATATCAGTGATTTTCTGGTGTGTTTGTCCAGAAATTCTTTCTCAAGGAGGCCCACAAAGAGATTGGTACATTGGGGAGTCATCCCTAGTACCAATGGCTGTTCCCATGGTTTGGACAAAGTATTTGTTGTTGGATGTAAAATTGTTGTGTGAGCTTGAAATGCATGAGTTGGGTGATGAGTTTGGGGTGGATATCTGAGTGTCATCCATTGGCTTGTAGATAATTAAGGCAGAAGGAATGTTCATGTATGTATAGGGAGATGATATCCATGGTGGCAAGGATGGTGTTCAAAGGGAGGTTGTTAATGTTGTGGAGTTTCTGGAGGAAGCTGGCACATTGTGTGGTGAGTGATTTGAGGATGTTTTCTATGAGTCCTGATACTCATGTGTGATGGTCACAATGTCATGTGCCAGGGTTCCTTTTTTTGTGTATTCTGGAAAGCATGTGGAAGGTCCCTGGGGTGAATTTGTGAGGGTATGAGGTTACAGAGTTTCTCTGAAGTTTTTGGGGAAGGATTTGCTGCTATCCTTAAATTCCTGGGTAATTTGTGGTGTGGGGATCTTCTCTGAGTTCTTTATAGTAAGTGGTGTCAGAGAATTGTCAGTTGACCTTGTTAACATAATCATCATAGTTGAAGCCTACAATAGCACTCCATTTGTCTGCTTGTTTGATCACTATCTGGTATGTCAGGGATCGTATAGCTGCCCTCCCAGCAGTGGAGAGATTGTGGTAGATGTGATGTTTGTTAAGGATTTCACAGTCACAGTCAATCTTTTTCTGCAGCGATCAATGTAATGATGAAGAGTGTGGTTTCATCTGCTATGGGGTGCCCAGGCAGATGCTTCTTTTTTATTATGACTGTCAGTGAGAATGTGGTAGTTGTGGGTGCTGTCATCAGTATGGGAAAGAATTCTTTGAAGCGGAGTCACATTCTAGGTTCTGAGATAGGGCAGAAGTTCAATTGCTTGGGGAGTACAGATAAGTCACCTCTGGTTAGGGTGGTCTTGATAAATTGATGATGTCATGTAAAGTCAATTGGTTGTCATGTAATGTCCATGTTGTGGGCCCTGGTGCATGGCTTCTCTCAGAAATGGTGTTGTTGGGTGTGTTGTGGAACTGTTGCAGTGGTTTCACTTTTTGTTTTTGTGTTGAAGGGCTGTCTTCAGATTTTTTTGGTTAGTTGTTTTGGGTTTCTTGCATTATTTTCAGATAAGTTGCCTGATCTTTTTCTTCCAGTGTGTGGGATCATGTGATAATTTCTTGTTTGAGCAGTTCTCTACTTGATTATCTGAGGTGCAATAAGTAGGTTCCTCAGTTTTTCTGAAGTCCTTTTGCAGATCTGCAGAACATTTGGAGTTGTATGTACTGGTCAGAGTGCTATAGATAGTGAGACCTGTGGCAATGATATTTTGCTTCTTGCATTTGTGAAGGAAGTAGATGCTGCCATTAAATTATGCTTCATCTTTCTTCCTGCTGTGGCGTTTCCATTTCAGCTGGCAAAATGTGATATCGTTATTGTTGTATTCAGTGTTGTTGTAGGCGGGTTAGCTTGTTTTATAATTTTTAACAAAATGCCCAAAGTTTTCAAAATCCAGGAAATTTCCATTTAGTTGAAATTCTTTTTGATATTGAAAATTTTCCTTTGAAATGTTTTTTTGCAATCAGCTCTAATAATGAGTGGTGGTACTAATTGACACTTATTTGGGAGACGTTACTAGTACTTGTTTGAAATTAACTGTATAATTAATGGTTTTGGCATTTAAATAAAAGGATCATCCTCGTGCCAATAAAACCTTCCCACCAGCACTCGTCCCCTGACATTCTATTATTTTACATCATTGTATCATCTCAGGGTACCTCGGACACAGCTGAAATAACAGTCCTCACTGTGGAGTCAAATTTGCCATCATATATGCCAAGAGCACAGCAGGATTCCTAAAAAGAGTGGACATTTATATGGATAACAAACAGAAACATCCAGAATTGGTGTAGCAAGGATTTTAAAAACAGGGATTTTGAAAGGGATATGAATGATTATGCTTCAGGGTATAAGCCAATTTTTCTATTGGGATTAGGAAGAAATTTTTCCTAGGGACAAGTTATAAACAAACTGCCCACAGGAGGTTTTCTCATACCTTCTGAAGCCATTCACAGTGGCTACTGTCAGACACAGGATACGAGACTGAGTGGCATGGCAATTTCTATGTTCCTAAGAAGTCCAGGGCCCCTCTATGACCATAAACTAGGAAAGACAGAAACAAGGAAGCTTGATAATACAGTGGATTCACTGAACATATGAATCCATTTCTTTTAAGCGCCTATTGTCAGCTGCAGAGTCCTCGGTACCTTTAAAATCTAACCACCTCACTTAGGTGCCTAAATGTGAAATCTTCCCTTAACTAATTCATTCTCACAATACCTGGCTAAGGTAGGCAAGTAAAGTTCTCCCACAGTGCACCCAACTCTCAGAGTGTGTCAGTAGCAGAGCTAGGATTACACCTCAGGAGTTCCTGGCCCCTTATCCCAGGCTAAACTCACTAAACTTCTTCCTTATGTTGTTCGTTGTCTTATAACCAAACCACTTAAAATGATGTGAAAATACTTTTTGTGATATGTCACAGTGCGAGATCCACCCTTGTAGCACCTCCTGCTGGTTGGCCGGGAATTAGTTCACTCCAGTGCAGAGTGCCCTCTGCAGGCTGCTGTCCCACTTGCAGCTGGCCCCCGTGTCCCTCCCGGACCCTGGTGCCCTTTTACCTGGGGTGCTTCCCCCTAGCAACTCCCACCCTTTGTCTGTGGGTCTCCCCTCCCTGGAGAACCCCTACCCACTATCCCCACCTTGCCTCAGTCTATGGGCTACTGCCAGTCACCATTGAGCCCCCTTTCACTGGGGCCGACTGCAGTCTGTATAAGCCAGTCATTATAGGCAAGGGAGGTTTGAGCCTGCTGCCTCTGCCTACCCGTGGGCTGCCCCTGCAACTCCAGTATCCCTTTTGGCCTACTAGACCAGCAGCCTGGGGGGTTTCCAGGCCAGAGCTCCCCAGCTCTTCTGGCCTTTCCCCAAGCCCTGCTCCACTCCAGGTACCTTCTCAAGCTCCCCAGCAACCAGGCTCATCTCCCTCAACAGCTAGAGGAGACTGTTTGCTTCTGGCCCACTGCCCTCTTATAATGGCCAGCTGAGCCCTGATTGGGTCGTGGCCATAGCTGATGCTGCTTCCCCACTCACCCTTTCCCCACCAGAAGCCCTCCACAGGGCTATTTTAACCCCCTTTTTCCTGGAGTAGGGCAGCCACCCCACTACATGTTACTACAGTGATTCAGCTAATTTTCTGGGATGCATTATGTACAGCAGACCAATAAAACATACTTTCTAAAAGAAGCATACTTTGATGCCATTATGCAATGTTTCCACTCAATCTTTACTCTTGTTGTGGTCAACTTTCTCAGGTTCAAACCTGCAGCAGCCAGGAAATCCACTTAAAATACACAAGGGAAGCAAATAGTACAGTTTAGATGCACTTAGGGCCAAAAGCAATGGACAAACAAAATCTACATAAAAGGGATCCACATAAAAACCCTTGTGTTTTTCTGATGGAGCAAAGGATGAAACCTTGGCTCCAGTAGCTTAGCTGCTGACAGAGTCATTTGCAGTCTCTAATGCCAATCCTGGGAGGAAGTTGTAGATGCATTTCACTAATACCCCTTTATGGCCCAGCGGATCTACACAGTAGTCCTATATCTATGATATGTTCACTATTCTCTGTTCTACTGGAGGGCATGCAACAGGATGTGGAATTCACTTTCAGAGGGTCCTGTGAACAACTGACCACATTATTTATACTACTTTTGGACCTACATAGTTCACTACAGAATTTGGTGATTAAATTAAAGTGAGCAACTACAAAAATACAAAAATGGAATTAATTTCACAGTAATTTGTATCTGCAGAGCTATATCATATACTACAGGTGATATTTTAGTAATAACATATACTTCATTATCGCTCACCTTCAACACAGAATCAGAATTTTGCCCAGGTACCAGTTTGGATTAATTATTTGCACCAAGAATTTTTGGCCAGAAGAACTGATCACCACATTTGCTAATTACCTCTCCTTGAAACTTACACATACAAGCAGCAGAGTATCCACCTTAGGCAGTATTACACTATGCTATTTTATCATGAAAAGCACTGATTACTGAAACATTGGAGTTGGCAAAAATTAAGGTACATTTCTTTACAAACACTATATAACATGAAAATCACTCAGTTCTTACCATCAGCTTTTTAACTCTGAAATGAATTACCTGGTCAAAATTAAACAACATATTTATTTGATGGTAACTTTGCAGAGCAGGTTTTGTAGCCAAAGCCAGATAAAAATATTCTCATAGGATACAAATACAGGGCAAAGTATCAAGTACCAAGTGTGGCAGGGTCCTGGCCAGGAGTGCCTGAGCCAGCTCTGCCGGCCCTTTAAGAGGGAGAAAAGCCCTCTGCAAACCTCCCTTGCAGGAAGGCTAATCAGCCACCTGGCTTGCAGGGCAATCAACAGGGATGAGTGGCACCTGGCAGCCTCTTCAGGGGGATAAAAGGCCTGCCAGGAAGCAAGCCCAGTGTGGTGGGGATGGTATAGAGTGAGGTGGTGGTTTGAGCTAGTCAGAGCTGTGTGTTTAGAGTTGTAAACTGTAAGCTGGACTATATAGAGTCTGTAGAGCTGGGAGCTGTAGAGCTGTAAGTTGAAGAACTGTACAAAGCTGTATATATTGGTGATGGGGCCTGCACTGTGAATAAAGAGCACTGTTTGGAGCAAAGAAGGGTTTCCTGCCTGTGTTCCTGAGAGGGGTGAGAGAGCGGTCTGTCACACAAGTTATATCTGCAGAGAAAAAGTGGGAAATAAGACTAGACAGGATGGCATCTTCATTTCTCTGAGTTTCTGACATTGGACTTTTATACTTGTTGAACAGAAGGGTGCAATGTATGAAGTTTCTACTAGAGGGAAGATGAAAAGGTTCACCTCAAAGCACATAGTAGTGATTAGGTTGAATAATTGCCTTGTCAGTGTTGGGTAAATAAACAAATGAATTAGGAATAGTAAAGGTACCAATTCCTATGTAAAAGTGCTAGTAGGTTCTCAGTGCTCATAAAAGTCACAACATTTCTGTTAAAAAAATGTATTGCCTTTTAGGAAAAAAAAAGAATACTGCCCAAATCAGCTCATTTTGAAACCCAATGCCCCAGTCTGATCAGTCACCTTGTACCACTCTGGCTGTGCAAAGTAGCCGTAAAGTCAGCATAGCTGTCTGAGAATCTCCATGGAAAGGAGAATCCTTGCATGGTATAAAGTCATCATAGTTCTCCTACACACACACGCACACTCCCAAAACCAAGTTCAGGGGACACGACATGGGGAAAAGACACATCACTAGGTTACCTCACTGAGACCCGGCTTACCATATGGCCCCTGAAACTGCTTTAATTTACAGCAGGAACCAGCCAGGTCCCCTGACAGCTCCATGATTGAGGGGAGCATAGAAGTGGCTTACAGCCACCTTTGCCTCATCTTTCCCAGCATGCATCAAGCACAGTCCAGCTAGGCCACAGGATCTAGATCCTGGTGTTTAAGAGATATCAGTACAGACACAAGGTATGGAGATTTGCCTCGGTCATAAGAATGGTACTGGGTCAGACCAAAGGTCCATCCAGCCCAGTATCCAGTCTACTGACAGTGGCCAATGTCAGGTTCACTCACTCTGGGGCACCTAGCAGGTAATGATCAAGAGATCTCTCTCCTGCCATCCATCACCACCCCTCTGACAAACAGAGGCAAGGGACACCATTCCTTACCCATCCTGGCTAATAGCCATTAATGGATTTAACCTCTATGAATTTATCCAGTTCTCTTTTAAACCCAGTTTCACTTCTAATAAATTCTGAAAGTGCTAGATGGAGAATGTATTGCACAGGAGCTATTTGGTGAATTATTCAGAATAATAAATATGATTGTAGGAATCAGGATCCGTTACTGAATGGTTTTTAAACAATAATGGGAGAAATCTGCAATGAGTATAATTACTAGCTCTGATCTTCACTAGATTATTCATATTTCCTGCTGACCTGTAGGACACAATAAGATTTAGGAAAAGGAACACCCTTGTATTTTAAATTAGCGTGGGTTCAGACACCTTTAATAATGCAGGCTGATATGTTGTCCTAATTGCTTTTTATGAGGTTAAGAGAACTATAATTAAATGAAGATTGCATAATCTTTAATTACAGACTTGGAGCTGCACTGATATCCAAAAGCAGCAGGAAATTATATATTGTACTTACTATAACCAACTGTAAAACTTACAGCTCATCTGTCATGTTATTCATTATTTTCTGTGTTGACTCTGTCCTTTTAGCCAATCAAGTAACAGTTATGGAAGAGGAAAAAAGTGCCAGTTTGGAACAAGATTTTGAAGGGCAGGCTACACACACAGGTAAAGAAATAAAGTTAAGGGATATTGTTAAAAATTAATCAGTGTGGAAGCCTGTGATTTTAATTTGCTGACTTGAATTCAGAATGCCTTGCACAGGCATATTCAGGTATACTCAATATCCAATCAAAACTTTTTTATGACTAATTCACACCCCTCTTGACTGGACAGGTTATGCAGGGTTGAATTCAGAGCCAGCCTTATTGATGCTTGAAGCAAATGGCTGCACAGTACATCAAAACAGCAGTGGCATTGTTCAGTGCAAATTTGATGTAGGCTATTTTGCCTCAGTCACTAAGATGCTCCTTTATTCCTTTATACTGAAAACAGTTGTAACCCACTAGCACTAGGCTATACGATTTCCATCAAAAAGGCTGAAATCTGGGAATCTTGTTTCCTATATGTCTCTGCCAGAGACATTAGTGCCTCCTAATGCGAGAATCAAAAGTGTAAACTGAAATCTTAAAGCTCTCATTTTGTTTGGAGGAGAAATCATTGCTAAAAATTCATCCACAAATGCTTTTGCCCTAGCATAACATAGCCATTAAAAACTTTAAACCATCTTTGGTTGGATCCATTCTTTTCTTTTCCCAGTGTCTACTGGCTACTGTTTATGTGAGTGCTGTCACTGTACTTACTCAGTGATGTACAGAACAGGCAGGCAGCCATGATCCCTACCCAGGGAGCATGGAAACATCCATTCTAAACGGTTCATCTTTCTCTTGGTGCCCCAGATGTTCCTGTGCCCTTTCCTTCAATCCTACCCCTCACAACTCCTCTTCCTACAATTCCTTCCCAAATCAGCACTACTGACCTGGCCGAGATTTCAAAGGAGGACACTAAAAGGGATATCATAGCCTAAATAAGGAACCTGAATTCCAAATGTGCTGAGCACTCAAGATCATCCATTGAGATATTAGGAGTTTCTGGGAGTTAAGCACTTTTGGTATTCAGGGCATTTATTTAGACTCCTAATTGTGGGTTCCTGTTGTTGGAAATGTTTAGTCTAGATCTTTTCCCCATCTTATTGGGTGGCACATTCTCTCTTTTTACATGTGGCTCTTTAATATGATATTTAGAGCCTTTGCCCTCAAAGATTATGAAGTTAATTGTTTAATTCACAATGATAAAGCAACACACTCATCAAATGCAAAAAGACCCACCAACTAACAATTAAGTAGCTCTGAAGGGAGAATGTGTGACATTTTTGGTGCAGGTTCAAATTTCACTGAACAACCACCCTATGTCACCACCCTGAGAATGACAAGTTTTCCTACAATATTTTTTTCAACTTGCTATAGATTCAGTTTTTGGAACCATTTGACATTTTGAGCAACTAAATTTTTCAAAATATTTTTGCAAAATGTTTTACTGATTTAATCAACCAGCTCTAGAGAGTACGATTTGATTGCAGTTCTATAATCAGAAACATTTCAGCATTGACTGAGACATACATTTCAATGGCATACATATGGGCTATTGTCTCAGTGTTCTGACCTCTTGTTTTGCAGTGCGTATAAGGTCTTTAAATATGCCCTGTGTTCAAAGACACTGTCTTTCTGAAACTAACAAAACCAAATAATTACAGATCTTTCTCTCTCGTAGGGCCCAAAGGCGTGATCAATGACTGGAGAAAGTTTAAATTAGAAAGTGAAGACAGAGATTCCGTCCCTTTGAGCAAGAAAGAGATCCTCAGACAAATGTCTTCACCACGCAGATCTCATAGTAAAGATGATAAAGACACCAGAGAGAGATTCAGTCGTAAGGTAACAAGACAAAAGAAAATACAAGTGAATGAATGATTCTATATAAAACATGAAAACAAGTAAAATGTGGTATAAGCACAGGAGGAGAAGCCAGAACCTACTGAATTTAATTGCCACTGATTCCCACTTCCTTTGTATCCTTGTACAAATCACTTAATATCTCCCTCTCAGTTTTCCTCAGCTGCAAATTGGGACAATACAATACTTAACTACCTCAAGTTAATGTTGTGACAGAGTCAGACCAGAAGGGTATAGGAGTGTGCTGGAAGGCAGGTATATCAGCCTCAGGATGTGCAGGTCTCTGTTCCTTGGATAGCCAAAAAAAGGCTACTCCAGGCCAATCAAGACACCTGGGGCCAATTAGGAAGATTCTAGAAGGCAGTAGAAATAGCTAGCCTGATTGGGACACCTGAAGCCAATCAGGGGCTGGCTGAAAACAGTTAAAAACCCTCCTAGTTAGTCAGGTGGATGTGGATGTCAGGAGCTGTGAGAGGAGGTTGTGCTGTTGGTGAGACTGAGTGGTAGACAACATATCCGCATGGAAGGAGACTTAAGGTAAAGGTGAAGAGGAGTTTGAAGAAACGGGGACTGCTGTGGGGAAGTAGCCCAGGGAATTGTATTGCGTTTGGTGGCTAAAAGGTCAGCCATCTTAGCTGATACTATTAGGGTCCCTGGGCTGGAGCCCGTAGTAGAGGGTGGGCCCAGGCTCCCCCCCCCCCTTTCTACCTCCCCTAACTAATCACAGTGAGCCTCTGAGGCTAGCACAAACCGCCTGGAAGTGCGAGCCCCACAGGGACAAGGCCAAAGCTTTGCCACAATATTCATAAAGTATGTTGAATGTGAGGAGGACTGTGTAATGCATGTTCGCATTAGTTGCCAAAACGTAGCTTGGGGCCTATTGAAAGCTACAAGCATTTTGATTATAAATAAAATACAGAGAGATCATGAAGGGGCAGATTATGGTATTCTTGCCCACACTGAGTGATATTTTGCCCACTGAAGAAAATGAGACTACGCACAGAGTAAAGAACTATTTAGTAGAAAGATGGAAGCATGTGACCCAAAATGCACATGAAATAGAACCCACCACTTGATCCTGACAATATGGCCACCTGTTGACCGGTGCTGAATCTTCTACCCTCAATTAAGGTTAATGAGAAGACTGTGGTGAGAGAATTCTCACAGTATCTAGCTGCCTCAGATCTCCTTCACTGTTGTCAATCTGGGTGCCACACAGAGACTGTTCTGATTCCCTTGGTAAATTATTTCCTCTCAGAAACAGATAAAGACCCAAGGTGAATTTCTAACCCTATTGAAGTCACCAGCAAAACTCCCACTGACTTTAGTGGGACCAGGATTTCTCCCAATGTGTCGTGGCTCATATAGTTAGATACATGTATTGCCTTCAATACCATTCACCTAGTAAAGAGAGATGGGGGTTCCATTCAATGGCTTAATTCCTCTCTTGTCAAGAGTCTTCAAAGGGCAGTTTTGCACAATTATTCTTCTGCCCAAGGGTTGTATATGGGGTTCCACAGACAACATCTTGTTCCCCTCCTTGTTCAGGGAATATATAGAGCCATTCAATAATATAATGCTCTCTTAATATTCACAGATGAGTATGCAGGAGTATGAGCTCATCCATGATGAGCAAGAGGATGAAAGCTGCCTGCAAAAATACCGCAAACGCTGCATGCAGGATATGCATCAGAGGCTGAGCTTTGGGCCCAGATATGGGTATCTGTATGAGCTGCAGAATGGGGAACAGTTTCTGGAAGTCATTGAGAGAGAGCGAAAAACCGTCATGGTCATTGTTCACATTTACGAAGACGGCATCAAGGGCTGCGAGGCGCTAAACAACAGTTTAACTTGCCTTGCTGCAGAATACTCCACAATGAGATTCTGCAAGATAAAGGCATCTAACACAGGTGCTGGAGACCGCTTCTCAATTGATGTGCTCCCAACCCTGCTTGTCTACAAGGGTGGGGAGCTTCTGAGCAATTTTATTAGTGTTACTGAACACTTCAGTGAGGAGTTTTTTGCTGTGGATGTGGAATCTTTCCTACACGAGTATGGGCTGCTACCTGAAAAGGAGATTCCAGCACTTGGAAATGGCAATACAGATCAAGATATTGAATAATTAGAGAGGGTTATAGCCCTTCATTATCTCCTGTTTCTCCATATATTGCAATTGGATCTCAGCAGAACCCATGATCATTTAGAGAAGCCTGTGTGTACTCATTACTTTTATGTAAGATATACATATATAAATATTTCTTAACTGTCAGTGAGATGTGAACTTTATTTAAAGCACATCTAGAGCACAGCCCTGTACATATGTTTCTATGCAATCTACTGTAATAACAAAATTAGAAAAAACAGCTGGTGACTTTTATAAAATTAGTAATAGGTTTTAAATTAGACAGGCCTTAAAAGGTAATTTAGGCCAGTTCTGGGCCCAATTAAAGTCAAAAGGAAGTTAGCATTTAATTTGTCAGAAAACAATCAGGCCCTTCTAAACTCCTTTCTAAATGCATGTAGCTCCTGGGGGAATTCTGCACCAATGCTCATGTGCAGAATTTGTCACCAGATTTTTTTTCTTTCCCCACAGAAAAATTGCTTTCTTACAGGGAAGCCACAAGAGCTGTCACTCCCCCCCCTCCCCCCCCCCCAGTAGTATGTTTCTGGTGCCCAGGGCAGCTGGCAGAGAGGTAAATCACTGTAGGGTGGGACTGGGTAAGACCCAGTTGGTGGCTCCTACCCTGTGTCTGGCTCAGCTGCTAGTCCCAGCTAGGCTGGGGAGGGGAGGATGGGACTTCCTCTTCCCCTGCATGGCCTCCGGAGCTGGGTCAGGCCCACCCCCAGATTTCTTCCCAAGCTGTAGGAAGCTATACAAAAACTCTCCTCCCCTCACCCCCTCGCCCTGAACTTCCTGCACCCATCACTCCTCAGCTGCAGGGGGAGGGATCACTGTACAGGGAGTTGCTCCCCCATCCACCCACCCCCATGCACCCAGACCCAACCACCACTTCCCTTGGACCACCCCCACCAGGATTCCCACCCCAGAGGCCCAACCAGCTGCAAGTAGACCCCCACCGCACTGAGCTCCACTCCCCCAGCATCTGGATTCCTCCACTGATCCTCCCACAACCCCAGCCAAGCTCTATCCCTCCCCCACCAAGACCCGACTGAGACCCAACCACTATCAGTTAGACTTCCCTGCAGCATCCCATTACCATTGCACCCAGAACCCCCCCCCCCAAAAAAAAGCCCCAGTGCAGCCAGATCCCACATGCAAATCCCCCATTGAGCCACCCACACCCAGATTTCCCCACACAGAATTCTCTCAACTCACATTTGGATCCCCGCACACTAAGCCCCTCCACACTTGGATCCTGCTCGGCTGAGCCTGCCTGCATCTGGAAAGGTGTTTCTAGGGCAGGTCTGGTCCTTGTGCCATATGGGGGTTGGGTGCAGCCTCACCACTGAGTCCATGCTGCTGGGGGAGCTGCAGAGTGATCTCCTACCTCCGTGCAGCCAGTGATCTGTACTTTCCAATGCCATGCTGGAGCCTCCACATTTCTTTAACAATTTGCAGAATTGTTAAGTTTTTGGCACAGAATTCTCTCAGGAGTAGTATGTCAAAAATAAAAATAACACCCTACACATCTACAGCAAGATGATCACCTGACTGAAGTCACTCACTAAACTCACACTGATTACAGTGGGGTCAGAATTTCACCCAGTAATGTTAAAGATAAATCAGTATCTGGGCTGTGAATGTTCACAAGTTACATACATAAGAAAGATAGGGCAGAGTGTTAAATGTTTGGTTTTGTATTTGTTTTAATAATTATGAAAATAGGGATTAGTTCACTACTTAAACAAGATCTCTTCTTGAGAAAAATGTCACACATACTTTAACCTTTGTCAATGCAAACTTTATCAGCCATTTTCCAGTATGTTGTATAATATTCTGATCATTGATGTTGCTTATTTAAAACATTTGTGATTCTTGAGCAATTATATTTTGAGTTGATGTAATTCATATGAATAAAGCTTAAAGAACCAAAACAAATAAAAATATGAAAGTAATTCATAAAATGTACTTTAATGACCCTTATGAGGAACTACCAAAAATGATTCCATTAGAAAAGAGTTCACTCAACTCAAATTTTGAAACATGTTATTAAAAGGGACATGTGGGGAACAAAGAGGCTGTTTGGACTAAAGGAATGCAGGGTCAATGCACTGAAAGATTTGTTCTCTCTTTCAGTGAGAAAACTTCCTTCCTCACTTAAGAATGTTGATTATGGCACAAAATACAACAAAAACACAAGTTGCACATTTGTCACATTTGGGTATCACTCATTGGAATGGTTTGAGGCCACGTGGTTTGATTGTTACTGACAACAACTCAGGTGATTAAGATTTACATATTTACCAATCTAGTTTACATTTCATCATTGCTACAGTTTGCTAGCTTTTCGATTTCTATTCACCATGGACAACAAAACTAGACTACAGTAAAACCCCGATTTAACGGACTTCGGATGCAACGGACAAAATTTCCGATGCATCCGAAATCCGTTTTTCGCGGGCTGGCTGCCGACTCCCGGCTGCTGCCCAGGTCCCACCTGCAGGCGGGCTGGCCGGCTCCCGCCTGCGGGTGGGCTGCCGGCTCCCGCCTGCCGCCCAGGTCCTGGCAGCAGGAGGGCTCGCTGCCGGGTCCCGGCTGCCGCCCAGGTCCCAGCAGCCGGGACCAGGGTGGGCTGACTCACGGCTCCCGTGATACAGTAAAACCTCGATATAACGGACTAATTCAGGCGGGCTGCTGTTCCGACAGCTCTTTTATTTTATTATTAAATAACGGACTTTCCGCTTTAACGGACACCCCCTCGCCCGAATTAGTCCGTTATATCGAGGTTTTACTGTAGTAAGTTTCCCTTTATGTTCAAGGTCCGATCAAATGCTCTATGTGCAAAATTCCAACTGATTCTGATGGGAGCTGAGTGTGTAGAGGTCCATTAATCTTCCTAATCTTAATGTCTCAGCCTGAAATGGGGCGTGACTCACCCCTGCGGAGCCTCCTGCTGGCTATCTGGGAATTAGCTCATTTTCCTAGCTCTGGGTGTGTGGGGAAAGACTTGGGGAACGACTTGGGGAACAGGGAGCAGGGTTGGGGGGGGGGGAGAGATTTGGGGACAGGGTGCTGGGTTACAAGGATGAGTGGGGGGACATTTGGAGATGGAGAACAGGGTTATGGGAGATGAGTGGGGTAAGATTTTTTTTTCAAAATGGAGCGCTCCTTTTATTATTTATTTGAAATATTACTTTCAAAAGCCAATAATGCAGAATATGCTGCACTGGCCATGTTAATTTGAGGCAGATCTGGAGTACAAGAAATCCCAAAGAAAAAAAAACTTAGATACAGAAACTGCAACCCATCCCTATCACTGCATGATTATTCCCTAGAGTAGATCATCTATTGCTTCATTATTTTCAGAATTATCCTTCAATAAATGCATTTTCACTAAACAACTTCAATAAAATCCTAAATCACAATACTGATAATCTCTCTCAACCTATGGCACCAAGGATAACATTATTGGTACAGAAAACTCTTCATATGGCTGAATTAATTGAATTCTTCACCATATTCTTTAATCCTTCACAATTCTGTATAAAAAGAGGATTTACACACAAATTTGTGTGGGATAAAGGCAACAATTTGAGGGGGAAAATGATAGGGTGTTGCAGTTTAGTTTTTTTAGGCACAGGAGAGTTGTGAACTTCAAAGTCTATAAAAGAATTATTTAAATGCTCTAACTAGATTGCGCTAGATCAGTAAAGGACATAAATGTAATCCCAGACTGGCTGACACTGCTATGTTGAAGCCCCTAGGGCAGATGCAGTTATATCAGCAAAAATCACACTTTTACTGGTGCAGTTTGTTTTGCTCATGTGTGGAAGAGGAGTGGGCAAAAAGGGAGTGGCAAGACTCAAAAGAAATACTTTGCCTGTAGACGATACCACTTTTCTTATACTAGTAAAGTGCTCCTAGTGTAGACGTGCCCTTTAATAAAAAGCATGGTGACACTAAATAGAGTGAAGGAGAGAGGGTTGATCTGAGTAGACAAACAAGAGCCATGAACTCACAAATTCTAATCCTAACTCCAATACTGACTCCTTGTGGGGTGTCAGGCTCAATTTCCCCACATGTAAAAATGTGGATAGAGTTACTTGTATTCCTCAGCCAGAAGTTTGTGAGGAGCATTAATCACTCACTAAAGCTTTGTTTGGCATTTCACCTGAAATAACAGTTCACCAGTCTCAGAGTTCACCATCTATGTAGGCAAAATACTAAAACATGGATGAGAACAACATACAAAGCATGTAAATGGGCAGTTACAACAGATGTGGAGCAGACTTGTTTATACATACACATAATAAAAGTAATAAAATATTCTCACATTGCCTAGTTTTAATAAGTATCCAGAAAAGATCTCTAATTTAAAATGCTATATTTTGACTAAATCATCATCACACCAGCTGGTCAACAACATATTTCACAGATTACTATTTTAAAAGATTTAACCTTTGTATTATGACTTATCCCAATAATACACACCTCCAGCTCTTTATTAACACACCTGGGCTTTGGCTGACCAAGATATTTATTTTTGTTAGGTGAGAAATCAAATGCCAAAGTCAAGGACCCTACTGGAGAATACCCTGGCAGCCACTTTCCCTTTCTTGAGTGCCTCCACTATAATCTCAACTGAGGGGCCCAAGGGAGAAAAAGAGATGTTAGGTACCAAAGTCCAAGGCCCACCTTCTTTTAGCAACCAGAAGTGGGGAAGGAATAAAGTACCTACTCATAACTACGAGCACAGACTGACTTCTTCCTACCATTCTCTCAGGAGACAGGAGCAGACTGTGTGAGGAGACATTTTTGAAATTAAAGAAAAAAAGTCTTGAAATGGGATGGGGAATTCATCTCCACTTCTGGATATTGCTGAACCTTTCCTGCTGTTATTGATTAGTCCCTAGCTCATTAAGAAGATATTTTGTCATTATTCTATTTTGCCTATGGAATCCATTAGATTTATGTCAAGTAGCAAATATTTGCAAAATAAATTTGCTGCAGGAGGACATTCCTACACTAAGCTTTAAGAGGCCTTCTTTCCTTCTTTGCCATTCAAGTTGCTCCATTCAAACAATACAGCGAGAAAAAAAGAGTACATCAGAGATGCCACCACTGCCTATCACAGGCCTCAATCATGCTCCAAGTCTGAAATTTAGCCTTTGGCCAACAATTAAAAAGAATTTCTATAATGTTCAAATTTGGTGGGTTACTAATGCGTAATGAAGACAATGCTTTTTATAGCTTCAGCTTGTTCTAAAAGTAAGTCTAAGCTTTTCTTGATCCTTAGCGAGTCAGCAGTAATTGTACAAATCTGTACAACAAATTCTTCTTTTACTGAGTTTGTTTCCAAAATATATATATAAAAAATCAGATGAAGAGGCAGTGTACTTTAACATTATTTTATTTTCAAGTTATCTTTTATTCAAAGTTTTCTAATATTTTATACTCTATTATGCTGTAGGCTCAAAGCTTTCTGAATTTTTCCTGCAATTCTAGTAACTTTGAATCTAAACTCATTAACTGCAGTTACAAAGTTTAAACACTGTTCAGTTTGGTACATATCAGTTTATATAGTAATTCTAACTATATGACATTTGATTAACCTTGTGTCAAACATTTTTCCTTAGGGGAAAGCAATAATATACTTTAAAGATAGCACAGACCTACCTCTCTCATTTATATCCCACAAACCTTAATTATTAATCAACCTCTAAAAACATATACAATTATTCATGCCTTTCTGCATATTTGGGATTTGAATCTCTGGGGAATTATCCGATATATCTTTCTTAACGGAAAGATGGGAATTGAGTCAACCAGGATTGGATGAAGTCAGATCATGATGAAAACGGAAGTATATATAAATTCACCATACATCTAAGAGGTTTAATTATTTCATTAATTTCTGTTTATGATGCTTGAACTAAGAGATTTATATAGTGTGTGTTGGCCTAAAAAGGGATTTTGGGGTTGCTACAAACTATTTGCATATTTGCTACACCAGTTAACCAACCTGATGCACGTGCTTTAACAAAAAGAATATATGGAGTGAAATTCTGGTGCCACTGGAATCGGGGTTTTGCCATTTACTACAATGGGGCCAGGACTTCAATCCTTGTGGGGTTTTTTAATTTAAATACTTTACAGCACTTTAGTCCATATCATTGTTATTCCTTGAAACAAGACCTGTCACTGTAATTAAAAAAGGGCAAATGTTAAGATCCAACAACCTTGAAAATGTCTCTTGAAAAATGTAGTAGTTGAGTTTTTAAACAATGCAATTGTAATCAAGTAGCAGGGAAAAGGGATTTTTTTTTAAAACAATTCTTCCTGGAAAATAATGCTATTGTATAGACCGTGTCCATCAATGATATATACCTTTAGTTTCCTGGAAATCTGATCTACCTACAGTATTTTCATGTTGAAACAAGATGAATATATCATTACAATTAGAACACACCTAACTGGTGTATTTAGGCAACATGTTTAGCTGCTAACATGAAATCTTCGAAGCTTCCACCTTGTATTAATGTGAAAATTGGTCAATGTTCCCATGATGATTAGACTGCTTCTTTTGCTTGGAGTCTAGTCACTGAAGTAATTAAAGGAGAAGGTTACTGCAAAGATTGTGACTGCAGTCGCTATTACCACACCTAAAACGACAAAGGAAATATAACTTCTGTGAGTGAAGAGAATACAAATCACCGCACGGCAGGGTGTGAAGAAAAGGAAAAGTGGGAACAATAAAAGTCATTTTTAACATTGCTGAGTAGCACTACAATTCCTACAGATCTGATTACATCGTCAGTCATATAAATTCATTTGAAAAATTATTTATGTAGATTGTCTTTTAAAAGTGCAAAGTTCTTCAGAGATTCAACTAACCTTAAACTCTACTCTTATAGGCCAGGTCACCAAAAGTCTAATGCATCGACTCTACATTATAGCTTCATGATAGCAAACTGACTCTCAGATTTAAGGTTTTGGATAAAAGGGACACAAACAAACAATTCCAATACATTAATTAAATGTTGTTTCAGATACTGCACTTACCCCAAACCCCATGATCAGTTTTTGTAGTTTTACACTCACATTTTCCTATTGTTTTAAAATGTTCCTCCCTACTGTTGTAATACAGAAGATACACAAAAACAAGCTAGGCAAACAGGCTGAATGTTGAGAGGAAAGGACTGTCATATGCACAAAGTAAACAAGCCGGCAAACAAAAAATATATTTATATTTTAAATCTCCAAGTTACAGAAAATGTAGGTGTTACTTTGTAAAAATCTATATATATAAAAGTCAAATGGTGTATGAGGGGGGCTCTGGGCAGTCTGGGGGGGCTCTAGGGCCCAGGGGGTCTCACCGGATGAGGTCGGTGCAGTGGCTGCAGAACGTGGGCTGAGGGGCTCGGGGGGGGCTCTAGGGGGGGTCTCACAGGATGAGGTCAGTGCAGTGGCTGCAGAACGTGAGCTGCTTGAACAAGCGCGTGGTGACTTTGTGGCTCTTGACCACGTGGATCACCTTCTGGCGCAGTGCCCCCTTGCGGCAGAACAGCGGCTTGGCCAGGCACTCCAGCTCGGTGGGCGAGGTGACCAGCACCATGGCCCCACCTGGGCCCCCCAGCGCCGGGCGTGGGGGGAGACAGAGGAGGGTCGGGGGGGATGGATGGAGGAATAAGCAGAACAGGGATGGGGGATGAGGATGGAGGGAGATAGAGAAGGGGGGATGAGGGATGAAGATGATGGAGGGGACGGAGGGAGAGAAGGCAGGAAGGTGAGAAGGGAGAGGATGGATGGATGAGAGAAGAGATGGGGGTAGGGAGCAGGGGGGATGGAGGAGGCAAGGGACAGCGAGAAGGAGGGATGGAGAGAAGGGAGATGGAAGAGGAGGCAGTGGACGGAGGGGGAGAGAGAAGGGAGGAAGGGAGGGATGGAGAAGGAAGACAGAGAGAAGGAAGAGAGGGATGGAGGGATAGAGAGAAGGGAGGAAGGAAGGGATGGAGGGATGGAGAAGGGGATAGAGAGAAGGGATGGAGGGAGCGAGAGGAGGCAGCGGATGGAGGGAGAGAGCAGGGAGGAAGGGAGGGATGGAGAAGGGGGATGGAGAGAAGGGAGGGATGGAGAGAAGGAGGGAAGAAGGAGGAATACTGAGAAGAGGAGGCAGCGGGTGGCGGGCTGAAGCCGACCGTGGAGCGGAGCTGTCCGGAGCCGCAGCCGGGGGCCAAGCGTGCCGGCAAGGGGGGGGGGGGGGCTTCCGGCCAGATTTTATGAGACATAATCACATAAATTCAGTTATGTGATTATGAGTCATAAAACGTCCGCCCTCCCCGCCCCCGCCGCTAGCGGCGCGCTCGGCCCCCGGCTGCGGCTCTGGACAGCTCCGCTCCGCAGTCGGCTTCAGCCCGCCGCCCGCTGCCTCCTCTTTTCAGTATTCCTCCTTCTTCCTTCCTTCTCTCCATCCCTCCCTTCTCTCCATCCCCCTTCTCCATCTCTCCCTTCCTCCCTGCTCTCTCCCTCTGTCCGCTGCCTCCTCTCCCTACCTAAGGACTAGTATCAGATGTCAAAGTCTCCGATGAGCGCAGTTTGCTCATCGGAGATTTTGACATCTGATACTTGTCCTTAGGTAGCAAGATTCTTCACCTGAGCTCTTGGGAGTCCTGCAAAGAAAGAACCTCCCCCTAGAAAGAAGCTTGGAAAGAGCTTGTCCCCAAAAACGGGACAAAATTGATATTTTTGTTAAAAAGACGGGACGGTCCAGAAACCTGAAAAAAACGGGACTGTCCCGTTCAAAACGGGACGTATGGTCAGCCTATGTATGAGTGTATGCATGCGTGTATGTACGTTCCCTTACTCCCTCCACACCGTTTGAGCTAGAGACTTGAAATTTGGTACAGTTATAGGCCTTAGGGTCCTAATCAGGGTAAGAGTCGAAAATTTTTCAAATCTCACCTCTGACGCCCCCCAGGGGTGAAATTATTTAAAGCCCAGTCACATCAGCTGGGCAGCAGGTTAACACCTGCTGTTTTCTGTGACAGTTATGATGTAATAATACCCCCCCTCCAACGGCCCCGGCACTCGCTCAGCTCTCACTCCCCTCCCCCCCTCCAACGGACTCCACACTCGCTCAGCTCTCTCCCCCCCTCCAACGGACCCCACACTCGCTCAGCTCTCTTCCCCCATCCAGAGGCCCCCACACTCGCTGAGCTCTCTCCCCCCTCAGGAAAGAATCAAAAATTTTTTAAATCTCCCCCTCCTCCCCCCACTCCAATACCCCCCATCCACTCGCTCAGCTCTCTCCCCTCCCACCCCCAACAGACCCCCCACTCACTCAGCTCTCTGCCCCCACCCCCTCCAACGGCCCCGGCACTCGCTCAGCTCTCTCCCCCCTCCCACGGACCCCACACTCACTCAGCTCTCTTCGAGCAATGCTGGGTCCCCTTCCCCCACTCCGACAGACCCGAGCAACACTGGGTATTTCTGCTAGTATTACATAAAACAAATGTCATGTATAAGTAGGCTTTAGTAATTGTTCCACTGACTAATCAAATACTAAGTATAAATCAAGATAGTCACATTTTAAAAAGGAAAGATTTTCATAAAAATTTACTACAATTTCTTTACTCACTAGTCTGATGTCTACACCAGGGACTATCATGCAATGTTAATTGAGGAAAGGCTTCTCTGATGGCTGGAATTCATTACCAAGGTAGCACAGCTCATCCTTGCAAGCAGCATAGAGATAGCCGCATGAGCACTGCTATAAGCTAATTCATATATTCATTCCACACATTGGAAGAAGCCACTTGCCTGCTCTCTCGCTCTCTCTTTCTTAATTGTTAAAAGAAAGGATATAAAAATGGTGGTTTCCCAGAAAGCAATAGGGCTACTTCAGCCATTTGTTTTGAGGGAAGTTTTCCTTATGTTTTGTAGAACTTCGATCTGGTTCTGATTCTGAGATATGCTGATCACCTACAACTCCCATCTGGGGAAATATTTTTAAAAGACTACTGATGTAATATTTAAAATCATCATTACCACATTGTTTTTCTCATCCAGATTAAAGCTTCTTTTTAAATATCAAAAACTTCCCATCAATATTTCATTATTTGCTTTGGACTTTATCCAAAATGGACTTTGGGCAAAATTCTGAACACTTTGGTCAGGATGTAGCAAAGCACATAAGTACATGTTTAACTAAGCATGAGAGTCAGATGCCAACAGGACTACTCACATCCTTAAAGTATGATCTTAAGTGCATCGCTAGATAGGGCCAGAGTGCCACCAATCCAGTCCAGAAGTTCATCTACACAGACATCATCTGCTGTGGGCTAGAGGCTCTGACCTTCTCTGAGCTGGAAAAGATCCTGAGTAATGATGCTTCAAACCTGGCCGACTACTGCAAGACATGGTGCACCTTCAGTCTAGCACCAGTAAGATAGTCTTGAACATATTCCACCTCCACATACCACCATTAAGAAGGAACTGAAAATCATGACGAATGGCCAGAGGCTAACGCATATCCAGTTTACTTAGATGTGACCCTCGACCAAATACTGACATACAAAAGCCACCTGAGCAAGAAAGCAGTGCAGGTCAAGACATGTAGCAACCTTCTCAGCAAATTGGTTCTTTCTAGAGAGTAGATGCTCAGCCCTTGCCCTCTTATACTCAGAGTACTGTGCACCAATATGGAGACGGCTGCACACACCAAACTTGTTGATGTGCAACTCCTCTCAAACATGCACATCATCACAGGAAGTCTCCGACCGACTTCTCTTCCATGGCTTCCAGTTCTGAGCCACATTGCTCCCCCTCACATCAGGAGGGAGATTGCAACTGGTAAACTGCTTGAGAAGGTACGTGTCAACCCAAGCTTCCCTTGTTCAACAACCTTTTTAACCCACCAGCTATATATCTTTCCTCACGACAGCCACTGTGTTAGAGACTGCCATGCCAGAACATGACAGCAGAGTCCCTGTGGGGGAAGACTGGTGCTTAATATCAACCACCAATCAGTTCCTTGTCACAGATCCTACTGCTCGCCTGGGCTTCGACCTGCCACATCACCACTGGGCCATTTTTAACTGATTCTGGACTGGGCAAGGCCTCTGGTACAGCCACCTTGCACTGCTGGTGTCTTCGAGGCAATCAAATCTGCATCTGCGTGGCAGCTGAAACAATGATATACATTGTAGACAAATGTATACATTTGCTAAGCAAATTCAGCAGTGGGCTCCAAAAGCGCCACTTGGCCACTAAGAATGCTATTACTTGGCTCAGTGAATAGGTAAACACTAAATAAAATAAATAAACAAACAAATTAATAAAGTGTTCAGTAAATTGCAAAACTGAGCCTTTGAAGAATGAACCAAATAATTCCCTCCTCCTCTTCCTCCCCCCCTTCCCCCCCAAATCACTGAACTTTTAGCAAGCACATAACTATTTGGCTCAAGCCCACTGAAGAATGTCACTTCCCTCCCCCCTCCCCCCCCCCATTTACCAGCCCAATGCTTTAAACCCTAAATTATGCCGTTTACTATGTCTTCACCTCCTGAAACTACCACCAATATTGTGGGAGCAAATGATGGTGAAAGACTATACATATCAGTTCTACCGTGCCTTATTGGGCTTATTGGAGGTAACATACCCATGTTTTGTTGAAGTTTCGATAGCAGCGTTGCTTTTGTCAATTGTATATGTTGTGTGTCATCTGTGTTGTTGACAGGTGGATTTATATCAACTGCATGAAATTGAGAGATAAGTTTAGCAAAACCAAGTATTCATTTGAAGTTTATAAAACACACCTATAATTTGCAATCACAGGAATACAAAAAGGACATTAAGTTTATAATTCCTTATCTATTCTACCAGTGGACAATATTGACCATTTTCTATCATTTTCAGTAGTAATGCAGTATCTGTACTGGAACTTGTGCTGTTCAACCTATTCATTAATGATCTGGGGAAAAGGGTGAACAGGAAGTGGCAAAGTTTGACAATACAAAATTATTCAAGATAATTAACTCCAAAGCAGAGTGCAAGGAATTACAAAGGGATCTAACAAAATTGGCTGACTGGGCAACAAAATGGTAGATGAAATTCAACCTAGATATGTGCAAAGTAATCCACATTGGGGAAAAAAACACACAAATATGTAATGATGGATTCTAAAATAGCTGTCCTCACCCAAGAAAGATCTTGGAGGCACAGTGGATAGTTCTGAAAACTTTTGCTCAAAGTGCAGCGGTGGTCAAAGACATGTCTCTTGAATTACTTTAAGCATACACATAAAAATTCACCCAGACTGCTTCAGCTGTTCAGCAAACCAGTGATCACATGAGGTGAATACTAGAAGTGACAAAGAGTCCTGTGGCACCTTAAAGACTAACCAAAGTACTGAAGCATAATCTTTCGTGGGCTAATACCCACTTCGTCTGATGCATGCTGGCCACTGCATGCATCCGACAAAGTGGTATTAACCCATGAAAGCTTATGCTTCAATACTTTAGTTAGTCTTTAAGGTGCCACAGGACTCTTTGTCACTTCTGCAATTCCAGACTAACATGGCTACCTCTCTGATTCTATTAATACTAATCTGCCAATAGCGTAAGCAGGTGCTTCTATTGGCATTTTCTGTAAAAGTGAAGTTCCACTGGACCTGTGAAAAGTTATGCCTAAGTGCTTTCCCCCCCACAAGTTATGTTTCAATGTGTTCTTGCACCAGAATCCCTAAAGGCTGGCCTCATTCTATCTAGAACAGGCTTGTCCAACCCACGGCCCACGGGCCGCATGCGGCCCAGGACGGCTATGAATGCGGCCCAACACAAAATCATAAACTTACAATGTTATGAGATTACGTCCACAAATACCGGAGTATTATTCGTAATTTGCATTATAATTGCAAACAGTTCGACCAAAAAAAAGAAAAACTGATAAAATTGACTAATAAAATAAAGAGCGAGAGGACTCTGTCGCGTAAAATGAATTGTGACAAAGAATTCGTGTGTACTAGGCATAACGCCACCGCGCGCTGTACGCTCTCACTATTTGTACGCATGTGTGGCTTAAGTTTTTCGGCAGTGTACGGCTTCCAATGTGCAGTGTGGCCCAAGACAACTTGTCTTCTTCCAATGTGGCCCAGGAAAGCCAAAAAGATTGGACACCCATGATCTAGAATAAGATTTTCTACCCAGCAACTAATAACAATAATAATTTTAAAAATCACTTGTATTAAGGAGGAGCTTTGAGCACTAAGTGATTTCACATTTCTAAATAATATACTCTTTAACTAGACCCAATAACTTCTTCTTTCATTAAAAGATGAACAACAACAAAACAAAAAGAATTTACAGCCAATTATCAGCAGATGTAAGGAAATGGAGACTGGAATCTAAAAATCATAATACAACAATCTGGAATTTATTGACCATTAATGTTAGTAACCTGAAGAAGATGAAAATGTATTGTTGAGTTGCAGTAACAAAAAAACCAAAAAACAAAAAACAAACACCAGCACGATCCCAGCCTGCATCAAAATAATATATTATGAACATGACAAGGGAAATTATGCATTGAAATCGGTCTTAAGAAACCACTCAAGGGACCAAAGTCAATTTTACTCACTGGAGGTAGAAGTTCAACATAGGTAGAACAGAATTGAATGTGGTATGTTTGGAGATACTCTGGGGTTGTCTTCTAAGACACTCTAAAGGAGTAGTTTTTCATACAGGTTTCAGTACACCATCATATCATAACAGAGTATGGAGGCACCACTTGCAGTATTATGTTATGCTGCAGTATTAGGTCTTGGCTGTTATAAATTACTTTTTGGATTAAGTCCATACATTTTGCAGTAGAATCTAGATAAGGAAAGTTTTACCTTGTCTAATATAAACAGAATTCCTCACAAGCAAAGTTGCCAGACCCATTCATTAATTATCTAAAGGAATCACTTTTGAGCAATACAAGGCAGTGCCCTCTGTCTCACACACTCATTTCAGAAATCGCTACACTTCCAGAAGTACTTTCACCATTATATATCATCAGCTATTGAGTAAGTTTAAACTGGATCTGGATTGATCAGACGGGTGGCCGGCGTATCATCTGAGATGACTCATGTATGGCTAGCTTATGAAATTCTAATGCCATATAAAAACTTACACACAAATGTCATTAAAAATCAACCAAGCTGCCTCCCTTTGTGAAAGCACGTCTCTACATGTTTTTACTCCACAAACCAATAGCATTGTACTGGATATATTTCAGCATAGCAACTAATGAACACACCGTCTTAGCAGTTTACTTAATGGGATGCAGTTTTCAAGTGTTAATCAAGAATAAAACCCAAATAGTATGTTCATTTACTACAACTACAGTTACCGGAAGATCTGAGTATCAAAAATACCATGTTTTTCCACAGAAAAAAATACATCTGCTCATCTGTTTACAGTGTCTGTGGACATCTGCAGTTCAAATATTACAGTGCAGAAAATAACTTTATATTTAAGAACCTATTAGAAAGAAAAAGCTAGAAACATGTTCTTTCTAAATATATATTTTAATAATGATTTCAATTTAATAATAAAGTTCAGAATTTTACAATGAGAAAAAACAACCTTTTTCAGTCAGCATTTAAAAAACTTCATAAGTCAGGTCAGGGTAACGTTGCTGGGGAAGAGGGAAAAAGCCCCATCAGGTTTATACGGCTTTGTGATAGCATTCCTACAAGCACAGCTATCACTTTGGGAGCTGTTATTCTTGGGAAGGACATTAATGCACATGGTTCACAGGATGGATTATAAAATAAATACCTGTTCTTCACAATAACCCAACGGAGATTAAAGCCTAGGACACACATGCCAAATCTAAAGCAGCACTGATATAAGGCTGTGTACAATTACCTAGTGCAGACGCTTTTGTAATGCCAATGCTCTCCGTCCTTTGCCTTCCCCAGATTTTAAACTGCCTTGCAAAGAGCATGTGAATGATAACACATTAGAGACACTAAAATTGTATTTGTGTTTACCTTCTTCAACTTATTTAATTTGTTGGTGCCAGGAATTAGGATTTAGTGAGGCCAATTGCTAATGCAAAGCTTTCAGTTGCTCATGTCAAAGCACTGATGTACCTTGGAAACACAATCTGAGAGTTGCTTATACTTTTCAGATATGACTGGTTACTACTTTTTAAAATTTTTAAGACCGAAAAATAGTAAGGACTGAACCATTGAAGTGGGTCATTAGCAGGAGTTCAATGAAAAGATACAGTGAAAATGCTTTTGTGACCATAACATGTGGATCTAGTATACAAATAACTATGAAATTCTTTAAAATATGGTATTGTTCTATGTGTTTTGAGTAAAAAAAAAAAAAAATTAAATCTTTTTCACATCTTGATTCTCTCCTAACTATATATGAAGATATTAAACTAAAATGGTGTTAAATAGAATCACTTTACCAAAATGTAAGCAGATTTTTCACTATTAAAAGTAATGAGCATATTTTTAGTAGACATGTTTTTGGAAATATCTTATTGTGTTACAGTAATTGAGAAATTTTAAATGGATTTTTAGAAATGATATTTTCATCAAAAAAGGGTTCTAAGATTTTAACATTATGAGCATTGTCATATAACAGAAAGGGTAATGTCAAAATTCACTGCAAATGTTAGCATTAACTTTCCATTGTTGCAGCAGATCAAGTTTTAGGAATGCATACTTAAACTTTGAGAAACAAGTGATGCTATTCAACTGAAGACCAACATCTCAGGAAAATTCCAAACTTGTGTTATGTCACAAAAATAACAAACAGCAGTACTTTAAGCAGTTTGTGAAAGTACATGATACACACCTAAATCCAAATTATTTAATTGCTCCTTGTTCTCTTAAACATTTAAGTTTTCTAGTCAGGCTGACAGTTAAGCTTCATTTCTAAATTAGCAAAATAAATAGACTTGAGAGTCTGAGGGGACTGTGATTCTATGGAGAGTCTGTGATTTTATGGTAAGACTGGTATAGTGATCCAGGAGTTCACATTTGTTACTGGCTTGGTGAAATCTAATTACAGAATATACCACCGGTTTTGGGGTGTCTTCCCTCTTTTCTGACAATCATCCCTAAAGTAGGCACTTATGGTCACGAGCCACTTTGAACAGTGTGACACCATTATAGTTCACCTACAATATTCTGTTATAATATTATTTTAACAAAAACAATGTTAGTGTACACTAGTGGTTTTTTTGGTTTGCTTTCATTTTAATTTTTTTATAGTTAACCCCTAATTCATCCCTGTTTACAGTCACTGAGTGAATTGATTAACACCAGGGACAGACAGCTCTACAGCAACATTTCCCTCTTCAAACATATGCAGGTTTGAGGCAGTGAAAGTAATACCAGCAATGCTAAAACTAGAAAAGTATTAAAATGTTTTTGACTTAATATATTACAAAACTATAAAATAAAACTCCTCTAACGGTATTGGGGAAAGATAGTGTAGGGAGAGAGAGAGAGAGAGAGACACAGAAAGAGAGAGAGAAAGAGAGAATGAGAATAAGCTTGCCTCAGATATTAAGATATATTATGGGCTGTATTCTCTAACCACAACATTTGACTGTCTCACCTGGAAAGGGATAATCTTTTCCTTATGAGTTAGTTAGTCAGCCAGCAATTCCAGTCAGGCAATACAGGAGTGAAACTCTATATAGCCAACTATACTACAAAATACTTCTATTTTAAAAATAGAAAAGTATGAAAAAAACCTCATAACTGGAATACAAAAGTTATATACAGAGTTTTTCATTATGATGAAAAAATAGTTATTTATCATGCAATGAAATTCCATGTTGGATTACCTTAACTAGAGAGCACTCCTCCCACCCAAAAAGTCTTACACAACACATTTGACACAGAAATAATGAGATAAAAACCTCAAACACACAAATGCTGGAAATACATGTTTCCATTTACTGTAAAAAACATTTGTTTTTATGAAAGCACTGTTCTAGTTAAAATATTAAGCTATTGAGCAAGTTCTTGACTAAAATATAAGAGGTCAGAAATTTCATATGTGATGTAGGTTCAAGAATAGCAGCCGTGTTAGTCTGTATCCGTAAAGAAAGCGAGGAATACTTGTAGCACCTTAGAGACGAACTAGTTTATTTCAGCATAAGCTTTCGTGGGCTATAGCTCACTTCATCGGATGCATAGAATGGAACAGAAGTAAGATGCATTTATACACACAGAAAGAAAGAAAAAGAATTGTACATTAGCATACCAATTCTAAGAGGGCTGTTAAATGTAGATGGGCCATTATCACTAGGAGAAAAAATAAACACCTTTTGAAATGGGTTTCTGTGGTCAGTGAACTTAACTCAGGAAATGCAATCAATTACTGTAATGAGTGAACCATTCAGAAGTCCTATTTAGCCCCTGGTTAACTGTGCCCAATTTGAAAATTAATTTTAATTTTATATATTTGTACATTGCTACAATAAAAAAATTAAGATTATTTTTGCATTTTTCGTCGGTTGTGACTAATACCAACATTTTTGTCATCTTACCTTGAAACAAAGCTCTAGACAGCTGAAGTGCTAATATATGCACAACCCAGGAGAAAGCACACACTTACCAAGTAACTCTTTATTATATGTAAAATATGGCAGTCGTAAGCATCTTATTCTGTAATATAAGTAAATATATTTAAAAGTGTAATTACACGGTTATACACAAGAGCTACAAGATATGAAGTCTGCATCAAAGCTTAAAACTGGCTTTCAGTGTAATGCAGTGAACCTGAATAAAGTCTGTTGGTGCTATTGGTTAATTTATTCATAATCCTAGTTGAAGTTTAACCAGGTTCTTTACTCGGATGCTATATTTACCTGTGCTTATTTCCTCGACTATGTGTATAGCTTCCCCGGGCACAACTTGATCCAACATCTCAAAAAAACGCTCTTGGATTTCACCAGCTGTTTCATCTCCAAATTTATAATCACACAGCATCACATTTGATCCAGCAATGGAGGCAAACACTCTGTGAGGCAAGACATGATACTCTCTCTCAGAATCTAGAAAGGGAAAGGAAATATTATACAAGAACTTGTGCAACTGTGGTCAAGATGTTTCAATAATCAGTATACATCAAAAGAACTATCCAAAGCATCATGAAAAAGTCTGATTTCAAACATTTCCAGCTTAATTGTTACTGTTTCATGCAAGTTCTAGCCACTTATATTTATAAATGGAAATTATATTCCTACTAACTAAAGCTTTTCATATATATTTTTCACATAACCCTTTCTTCAGTGGTCCTTAGAAATAGCTAAACGACTTTAAAAATTATTATAAATTGAGAATGTTGACTAGGCCCTTTATCACTTTAGAAATTATACAAAGAGCACTCTTAGAAAGGTTGGAGATAAAAGAGTTGATGCATGTGCAAAACAGTACACAATTTCAGCATCATAAAGGATATCAAACAATTAGTTATTGTTTTCTGTAGTTAACAGCCATGGAGTACAAGTGCCACCTAAAGATAGAATGGAAAACTGCATGCAAATGATAAAATCTACTGTTGTCACATTCCCCATTTTGGATAATGTTAGCTAAAACAATATTTACAATGAGTTTATTTCTCAGTATACATTGCGCCATAAACATAACTTAATGTCATCCTAAAGTAGATGAAGAAGACTATTTGGCAGCATAAAATTTTCCTTTTAGCCAGTTGAAAGTTACTTCTTTTTAAAAAATAAAAATAAAAACACCACAAGACATTTTTCTCCTCTACGAATTATCAGATCTTAGGTAGGAAAATTAACATTTCACACACCTGATGAAATAGCATTTGTCATTTTAAAACATTCCTTTAAAATTATTATACGGTATGTAGAATAACGAATGGAATTAGATGGATAATCTAAGCATGAACCAATTGAGATGGTACTGGTATACTAATCTGGTCTCACGGTTTATATTATATTAAGATACAAAGTTCACTATTATGGAGAATAAATGTATGTAGTGAAAATAATTCTGGCCTCGAAATGAATACAAACCCAGATAGCCTTGCAATTCATTCAATACGCTAAGCTGACATGCAGGATACATACCTTTTTATTTAAATGCAAGGTGAATTTTGTATATTATATACATATATGAAACTTCAGAGGTGAAATACTGGAGACTTTAACACTACATGGGCTACATTTGTTCAGCTGGATAGGAGCATAACAATGCCCATACCAGATCAGACCTGAGGTCCATCTAGTCCAGTATTCTGTCTCTAACAATGGACAGCATAAAATGCTTTAGAGCAGCGGTCGCCAGCCAGTGGTCCGCGGACCACTGGTGGTCCGTCAGAAAATTTGGGTGGTCCGGGGGGAAATTTCGGGGCGGGGGGGGGAGGGGAAGGGAGGCAAGCGGCGGGAGCAGTGTGCTGCGCCGCGGAGCCGCGAGAGAGTGTGCCCCTGTGGGGCGGGGAGGCAAGCGGCGGGAGCTCCCGCCCCCTGGCTGCACGGACCGTGGTGCAGCGCCGCGGCGCCACGAGAGTGTATGGGGCGGGGGGGTGAGGGAAGCGTAGGGAAGCGGCGGGAGTCCCCCCACCCCCGCCTGCCCAGAGCAGGGTGCAGCGGCGCGGCGCCGCGAGACTGTGCCCCTATGGGGCGGGGGGGTGAGGGAAGCGGCGGGAACCCCCCCCCCGCCTGCCCAGAGCAGGGTGCAGCGCCGCGGTGCCGCGAGACTGTGCCCCTATGGGGCGGGGGGGGGAGTGAGGGAAGCGGCGGGAGGCAAAGGAGTGGCAAGTAGAATTTGTGCTGCCCGATACACTTTTGTTTCCCTCTAACTACACCCAGATTTCAGTACTTCAGATTGAATCCTGATGACTAGAAAGGAATTCCAGGAAAACAAAAAGCAATTTACATTAGAAAAAGATCATTTGCTTTCTTCTGGAGTCTCCTACTTTTTTTGTCAGGTGCCTCATTTATAAGCAGATCTTCAAATAATATTTCACAACGATCAGAGAGTGTGTTTATTATATCCCTTTTCAAAGCCTGCAAGGACAAAACAAAAAGCACACAATAAACAACACGTCAGCCAGTTTGAAAGGTATTTGTGATTACCAAAAAACAACCATAGTAAAAAAAAAAACTCTCAGTTTGTCCTATGCATTTAGGACAACTTAACAATAATGTGCATTAACAAAATCAAAATATAAAAAACAGGAATTAAAAAAAAAAAAAAAAAGCCTGACAAAGAGAACCCAAAAAAAACAAAAAACTTCCCCCTTCAGCTTTCCTACTATATTAATAATAAATCATCAAGGAGTGTAGTTTTGTTATTATCGGTTTGTTTTAAATGAGCTTAAATATTGAAAATAAACATATGACCAAACTCAGGAGACCGGGTTATACGTTTGGCTCTACCACAGATTTCCTGTGTCTTCTTAGTCAAGTTACAGGCTCTCTTTAAAACTTGCCTAATCCCACAATGATTTTGAGAGACTTAAATACTTCTCTCACATACTCTCTCTCTCCATTAAAATCACTCCCTCAATTGAAACCAGAGTACAATATAGCCCATTTCTATAACTGGTTTGTTAAATAATACTGTTTCATGTGGTATGGGGGTTTCCGTTTGCTAAGCATAATAGAAGTTATCTGTTTATGGTACTTTTTAGTTATTCAAAATGCTAGTTTGATTTTAAAAAGGTGTTGCTAGTCAAAAATTAATAATGCTAAATTTATAAAACCTGCTTCATCAAGTTACAATATTCTCAGTGTTGTCTTATTGATTTTGATGTATTTTTATTATGAACATTCTGGGTGAAATCTTGTCCCTATTAAAGTCTGTAAGAGTTTTGCTACAGTGTTCAATGGGGCTTGAATTTTATCTCTTGTCTTTAGTCTCGCTATGTATATGCTGGCACCTTTTGTAGGTATAACTTGTGTCACTCAGGGGTATGAAAAAACATCCCTCAGAGCGACATGAATCACACTGTCAGAAGCGCCAGTGTGGACAGTGCTAGGTCAGTGAGAGACACTCACCTACTGACATAGCTACTGCCGCTCGTTGGGACGGCTTTCTACCGTTGGCATACAGCAACTACACAGGAGATCAACAGTGCAGCTGTGCCACTGTAAGGTCTCTAGTGTAGATGTAGCCTAAATTACAAACAGAAATAGGAGATTATATGCACAATTTCAAAACATGTGGTCTGTTACCATGCAGAAGGTAACAACATGGGAAAATACTGTCATGTTCAGTACTTTTTTGGGCAATATTAGAAGTGCAGCAGGACAACAGAAAAGATCACTTTGATTTAGAAATATTACTCCTTCAAGTATGTTTCAAAAGAGTAACTGGAGTATCTAATCTGCCTACAGTTTTCTCCTAGCAAGTACAAAAATATGTAACATACAAAAGTCATTCCTTTAATTTTAAGAAAATTTTACACCAAGCATTACCACCACTAGACTAAGAGTAAGTTAGGATTTCTTAGGAGGACAAAAACAACACTAGTAGAGACCTAAAATGAACTGCTTCTAAATAAATTTAAACTTTTTTAAAAAGGTATTTTCTTGCACAATAAAAAGGATTTCCAAAAATTTCAAACTATCACTCTAGCTGTCTGGAGTTCAGAATACTTTGGAGCCCGGTTTGGACCTGTATTATCCTGGCAAAGGTAGAACAATAATTTTAGGGTTCTAGTAAAATATTTGGGAAAAGTAATGAAGGAGAGTGATCACTACATTCAATACCTGAATACCATCTTTAATTTTTGGCTTGTTATTATGGATGTAAGCTCTGCATTTCATAGCACCTTTAAGATTTATGGAACCACTGCAGACTTGCACCATTGCTGTAGATCTCTGGCCTGAACTCTGGGACTGCAAGATAAACACATTTCAATTATAATGTTAGCTATGCATCTGCAATATCGTCAGTCATGAAGCCACTACATATTTCAATTAACAGCACTTAAAGTGTTAAGTACTTGGTAAAATGTGTTATTCTCCCTTCACAGTTTATACCTTTTAGCAAGTAATTTAAATATAAAGGTCTCAACAGTTTTGTCCTTTTCCGGTTGGTAAATTCTTTAAAAAATGTGCTTTTCCAGGATCTTAAAATACATTAATTGCAAGAAATATATGTTTACTTCTCAGCAGCATGCAAACAGACATCAATGGTGATGCTACCAAGGTTGTGAAAACAGCTCCCTCTGCTGGTTTCTGATATTTGGTCACTACTGTTTAGACTAAAAAAATAATGTAAGAATTTTGCACATACTAGGGCTATAGAATTAATTTGATTTTCAAACAGCTGGTTGCTAATATTAATACAGTATTTTCCCAGTAACCTCCCTTGTACACTACTTTTTGAAGTTATTTTTAGGTGACAGAAAGTTTGTCTACTTACTGTCCTAGTAAGTATAATCTAGAATATCTACATTGTGTTGTTTGAGTATTTTCTTAAAACAGAGTCATCCACCAGTCCTAGAATTAATTAGGAAGAGATTTTTATCTGGTCATATTTGGAACTAGATCAAAGCTAAAACCCATGGAATCTTTAACTTATTTTAGGGCAAAACTATAATGCTTCTGTGGCAAGAGGGAGACCATTATGGAAATCCCTTCAGTCCGATGCTCTCCCTTGACTATTCCAAAGATGTTCACAGAACAATTTGTGATTCCAGTATAAATGATACTGTTGGAGACTGATGGTTTAAGTGTAAACATCTGCCCTTTGCACAGAGCATAAATTGGCATGTCTCGCAACAAAAATAACTTAGATCACTACTATTTTGATTAAATTTAAAGATGTTATGAATTTTGTGTAACCTTCAACAGGCCACTTGGGCCCTGATCACACAAGCTATTTGAAATAAGGCACTTTTTATATATACATATTTTATGTACTCTCACTTCCTATATACATATATACAGGAAGTGAGAGTTACTTAACCACTGAAACAACTTAACTAGGAATATGATAGATTCTTCATCACATGAAGCCTTTCAAATCCGAATTGGATGTCTGTCTTCTAAAGCAGTGGTTCTCAACCAGAGGTATGTGCACCTCTGAGGGTACTCAGGTCTTCCAGGAGTACATCATCTCATCTAGATATCTGCCTAGTTTTACAACAGGCTAGTAAAAAGCACAGCAAAGTCAGTATAAACTAAAAAAATCATACAATGACTTGTTTATACTGCTCTATTTACTATACATTGATACGTAAGTACAATATTTATGCTCCAATTGATTTATAATTATATGGTAAAAAGAAAGCAAGCAATTTGTCAATAATAGTGCACTGTGGCACATTTCTATTTTTATGTCTGATTTACATAAGAAAGGCCTTACTGGGTCAGACCAACAGTCCATCTAGCCCAGTATCCTGTCTACAGAAAGTGGCCAATGCCAGGTGCCCCGGAGTGAGTGAACCTAACAGGTAATGATCAAAGCAAGCAAGCAGTAGTTTTTAAGTGAGATGAAACTTGGGTGTACACAAGACAAAGACTCCTGAAAGGGATACAATAGACTGAAAAGATTGAGAATCGCTGTTCTAAAAAGATATATTCTCTAGCTCAACCTTAAGGTATGGGCTTGAATCAGAAACCACTTGATAAAAATGCTATGGTCTGTGTTATACAGGTCAGACTAGACGAGCACAATGGTCCCTTCTGGCCTTAAGATCTATAAGCCATTTTCATGCAGGTTAACCCATACTGCAACACAAAGCCCCACTTAAATAAATGGAGCCTTGTAGTTATAGAATTCTGTCCAGGATTAGCAGTTTACAGAATTTAACATCTCTAGGCCTCAGTTTCCCTCCCCTCCAACTATACTATATGATCCTCAGATGTTAGGTGCTCTAGCAGGATCTGATACTCGCACTGAAGTCAATAATTTGGATAAGTCCCTACATACCAGGATTATATTAATTTGAACAAGAAACCAAGTCTACAGTGGTGAGTAGTTTTAAAAAAAGAAGACAAGAATTTTCAATTTTTACTTCAAGCCCCTTTTTTAGATTAAGCATTTGAGAATAAAGCTTAAATAAAATACTGCACTTAACCTTACTGGCATTTTCCACACACAATGCTTACCAATTGCGTCAGAACCTTCACAATAAAGGGTTGAATACTATGTTGAGTATTTCCTCTTGAAGACTTTTTCTGACATAAAAGAAAGGAAAAAAAAGGTATATGAAATATATAAAACATTTATCTATATCTACCATATCTAGGTGCTCCATTGGCCCATAGCATTATAGTACGTTTGTAGATTTTAGAAAAAAATTGAGATATGGAAATAACATTAAGAGCACAGTTAACAAAATGTTAGGTATCTTTGGGGAAAAAAGTTATTAGTGGTTTTAGTACCAAAACAACTGCATAGTTTTAGATGATCTCATTAGAATCTTCTTGAGTGACTCGCTCTTTACCTCCAAAAATTGCAACAACAACAAAGTTGAAGTGTAGTGGGGCGACTACCCGCTCCCAGCCCGAGAGGCTTAGAACAGCCCAGGAAGGGGTTGTGGCTGGGAGTCAGCAAACTCCCAGCCTGACTGGGAAGTAGGCTCAGCTGGGTGGCCACGCCCCAAACACTAGCAGGCATGTATAAAAAGGCTGGGAAGCAGGGGCCTAAAAAAAAGAGTCTCCTTCTCGAGCTGAGGAGGCAGACAGGCTTGGCTGCGGGGAGCTTGAGTCAGTACCTAACGTGGTGCAGGGCTGGGGCTAGGCACGAGAAGCTCTAGCCTGGGAACCCCAGGCTGCAGGGCTTAGAAGAAGGCCCAACACAGGGGTACTGGGGGGGGGGGGGTTTGCAGAGGGCAGCCCGTAGTAATTGGGAGAAGCAGCAGGCCAACCCCCCTTGCCAGTGATGAGTGGCAATGATACTGCAGTCTGCCTCAGTGAACAGGGGCTAGTGGTGACTGGCAGTTGCCTATTCTGAGGTAAGGTGGGAATAAGGGGTGGAGGGTTCCCCCAGGGAGGGGAGACCCCAAGACCAGTGTGGGTACTGCAGGGGTGCAGCACCTTTGGTAAGAGGACACCGGGGTCTGGGAGGGACACGGGGCAAGAGCAGCAAGCGGGACATCAGCCTGCAGAGGACGCTCACGGGGCAAGAGCAGCAAGCGGGACATCGGCCTGCAGAGGACGCTCCAGAGGCTGGTGAGCTAATTCCCGGAGAGACCAGCAGGAGGCACCGCGGGGGTGAGTCGCCGCCCTGCTACATGGTGGAGAATGCGGGCATGACGGTCTGCCCCTGACGTGAGGGGCAAGGCAAGGACTGGTACTATTGCCTGGAGAGATGGAGAAGGGGGGCGCGGGGGGGGGGGGGGAGGGAGATCATGGATCCAGGGTATGCAGAGGTCTTCTTTGCGGAGGGTTCCTGTGCTGTCCCAGGCTGGGCTCTGGGGCCCGGTCCCTGAGGAAAGGGGCCGTTAGCCAGCCTGAAAGGCTGGAGAGACTGATTCAGAGGCTCGAGGAGGCTCAGCAGAGGCAGCTGGACGCACAGTGGGCCCTGCAGGAACAGTTGGGGCAGCTGGTGAGGGAGCAGTGGGCCCTGGGAAATCTCCTCAGACAGGAGTTCTGGAGGAACCAGAAGCCGAACACTAGGGTCAGGAGGCCCGTGACCGACCGCAGGGTATGCTATGCCTGTGGGCAGCGAGGACATGTGAGGGTGAACTGTCCCTACTGGGAGAGGGGCTGGGAGCCTCACCCAAGAGAGGGGAAGGGACAAGACCCTGGCAGAGGCCACCTGGCCAGGAAAGCCAGGAGGCGGAAGAGGTGTTGGGTCTGTAAGCGGTGGGGGCACCTGGCGAGAGACTTCCCTGCCTCAAAGGGCACGGCCCAGGGCAACCCAGGGAGGGCTGCCCTAGACAAAGATAAAGGGAAGAAGCCAGGATCCAAGGCAGCAAAAGGGCGGGGAGCTTGTTTTGGCTGCCAGGAAAGGGGCCACCTTAAGAGGGACTGCACCCTCAGAAGGAAGCAAGCTCTGGCGGAGGAGCCTGAGGATCCGGATGGGTCAAGGCATGACCAGGTGGCAACGGCTAGGATGGCAGGAGCCCTTCCTGCGAGCCACCCAGGGGGTAGGGCTGACAAAGAGACTACAACAGAGTGGGCCCAGCAAGAGGCGGGGACCCAGACTGTTGTGGAGCAGGTCACAGTAGACACCCCGACCCGGAAGGAAGAATGCCTGGGAGAGTCTAGCCTGCGTGCGAGGCTGAAGGTGGCTGAGCAGGCCTGTTGAGAGGCCCAGTCAAATTCCCGGGACCTCGCTAAAGAATATGAAGTGGTGGCTGAAGATGAGACCCGCCTACGCAAGCAACTGGAGGAGTCGGAGAAAAAGCAAGTTGCGCTGGAAGCGCATGTCCAGCTGCTCCAGGCGAGGAGATCCCCCTACCCCCAGGGATGGGGATGAGTCGCGGGGTGACCACCCGCTCTAAGCCTCTCGGGCTGGGAACAGCCCAGGAAGGCGTTGTGGCTGGGAGCCAACAAACTCCCAGCCTGATTGGGAAGTAGGCACAGCTGGGTGGCCACGCCCCAAACACTAGCAGGCATGTATAAAAAGGCTGGGAAGCAGGGGCCTAAAAAAGAGTCGACTTGAGTCAGTACCTAATGTGGTGCAGTCTGGGGCTAGGCACGAGGAGCTGGGGAAGCTCTAGCCTGGGAGCCCCAGGCTGCAGGGCTTAGAAGAAGGCCCAACACAGGGGTACTGGGGGGGAGGGGGGTTTGCAGGGGGCAGCCCGTAGTAATTGGGAGAAGCAGCAGGCCAACCCCCCTTGCCAGTGACGAGTGGCAATAATACTGCAGTCTGCAGTGAACAGGGGCAAGTGGTGACTGGCAGTTGCCTATTCTGAGGTAAGGTGGGGATAGGGGGTGGAGGGTTCTCGCAGGGAGGGGAGACCCCAAGACCAGTGTGGGTACTGCAGGGGTGCAGCACCTTCGGTAAGAGGGCACCGGGGTCCGGGAGGGACATGGGGCAAGAGCAGCAAGCGGGACATCGGCCTGCAGAGGGTGTTCCAGAGGCTGGTGAGCTAATTCCCAGTGGGACCAGCAGGAGGCGCCACGGGGGCGAGTCGCTGCTCTGCTACATGAAGTCACCTGCAAAAGTCAATCTAGTCATCATATGGGCAGAGTTCTTATACAGCAGTCCTCCCTTACTTATCCTCCTTTTCACTACAATCATCCTTTTTTTGCTTCAAGGGCAGGTGGGGAATAGGCAGCAGGTTTAAAACAAAACAAAAGGAAGTATCTCTTCACACAATGCATAGTCAACCTGTGGAACTCTTGCCAAAGGATGCCGTGAAAGGCAAGACTATAACAGGGCTCAAAAAAGAACTAGATAAGTTGATGGATGATAGGTCCATCAATTGCTATAGCCAGGATGGGCAGGGATGGTGTCCTTAGCCTATGTTTGCCAGAAATCGGGAATGTGCGACGGGATAGATCACATGACAATTACCTGTTCTGGTCATTCCCTCTGAAGCACCTTGCATTGACCACTCTTGGAAGACAGGATACTGGGTTAGATGGACCTTTCATCTGACCCAGTATGATCATTTTTATGTAAGAGAAAAGCAATCCTTTATATTAAGTACATGGCACATGCCAGTTAGAAAAAAAAATATTCTACAGAAGATCTTTCAGCCACTAATATTACCACACCAGACATTTTGAATGACACATTGATATTAATTCCATGCTATACAGCACACACCTGTCCTTCCAATAGGTCTGCATCATCTTCTTTAGTTTTCCCGTTGATCAGAAAAACACCTTCCTCTATCTGTTTTGCCCAGCGGGTTAATCCGTTCTTTTAAAAACCAACAACAAAGAAAGATTATAAGTATATATTTTGGGGAGAAACCTTCTCTACAAATAAACTACACTTCTGGTTAAATATTGCCGCAAAACCCATCAACACTCCAAAACTACTCAATGCATGTTTAAATCATTAGCCAAAGACAGACAGTAACAAATCCTAACCAAATATCAGACCTCTCATCCATCTGCATCATACTGATAGACAACATACTACTCACAAGCCACCTCTTAATCTACATTTCCTAAAGTAAATAGAAATATTAATTGTAATCTTTATTGGCTTAAATACAAAGCTAATTTGCATAACAACCTATATTGAGCACATGGACTTTCTTTTTTCATAAGATAGGAGTGGCCGCCTATTAGCAGTGAATGGGCAATGAGAGCCCCCCATTTTCAAATCCTATCTAAAACCAGACCCTGCATCGAAGAGAAAAAGGAAAGCTGCTATCTTCTTTACACACTTCTAATAATGTTTCTGAATAATTAAAATTAAATATCAAGGGGCAGCTGTGTTAGTCTGTATCCATAAGAACAACAAGGAGTCCAGTGGCACCTCAAAGACTCACAGATTTATTTGGGCATAGGCTTCAGATGCATCCGAAGAAGTGGGTTTTTTACCCATGAAAGCTTATGCCCAAATAAATCTGTTAGTCATTAAGGAATCACCGGACTCCTTAAATTAAATAAACACAGGAAAATAAAAATCTTGAAAGATTTCCTTCCTTATGTTTTTTTATGTTTAATGCAGCAAGTGAGTTGTGCATAAGGAACTTATTACCTTATACATTTAATTGCCAGTAACAAATCATTAATTTGATTCCCTTATCTACTCCATATTTTCATAACATATTATTCATTTCTAAGCAGTACAATAGTATGTACAATATTAAAGGAGTAAGAAATACTATATTGTTATTTAGTTACCCTTGTATTTTTCTCTAGTTCATAGCTGACTGATGTAGCAGAAAGTGGGATGTGGATATTAACATTAATTGTGCATTCCAAAGATAGCCAGAATGCAGACAAGCCACTTTGGTACTTCCAGTCTGCTGGCTTAGGTGAACTCTGGGAGGAAAAGACGGAGTTTTACTTTTTAATATGTAGCAAATATAATGGCTTAATTCAATGTTACAAATCTGAAATAAAATCAATTTTTTCTGAACTTTATAAGTCTTGCATACAGCAAACAATCTTACCTTTGGATCTTGCATATCATAGGTTCGACAAAGTATCCTTTATTAATTAAGGAAAAAATTCAATGAAATGTGCTTAAAAGGAACAAATAAAAAACAAAATAAAAAAAACAAATATTTTAAATTAACTTGTAATTTATCATCTTCTTTTTTTCCAGAATCAAGTTTTTAATATTGTAGAGAATGTCCTCACACTGATGGGAATTAAAAAAAAATATTTCACCTGTAAACTACAAGTATTACAGGAATGATGTGCCTCTCTTTCAAATGTAGATCACCATTGATAGCTGTCAAAAGTGATATGTATTTTACACCTGCAAGCCCTGATGTCTCCCATACTTCTCTACAACTGAGCTTTCTCTCCTGGCCTCCTCCAGAGCAATACTTCTCCTCCTATGAATCTGTTGAGCCCCAGTTCTTCCCCATGGTCTTTACCTGCACAGCTATTTCAAGACCTACAACATTCTTCCCACCATGCCTCTTACTCTTACTCACCCACCATAGTCAACCTTTAAACTATTGTTTATTATTACAATTCCAAGTTGCAGTGCCACACAGAAAGACATCAGATGTTATTTTGGATGCCTTTGATATTTAAAACAAGAACATCACTTTTACAAATGGAATGTGGGAGTATAGTAGTGGGGCCTGGTGAGAAGTAGCAATATGCATAGGGTGCACAAGGGAAAAACTTAAAGATGTTGCTGGGAAGGGGCTCTCCTTTCCGATGAAGCATAAGTGGTTCATTAAAATAGATCGCGACTCCCTTGTGCTTCCCTACCGAGGCCCTTCCCTGCTGATCATCCTCTTTTTCTTCAACTTCCTTCCACCAATAGAAACCCCAATATCTTTATCCTCATTCTGAACAACAAGTGTATAGCCTTCTACTCTGACAAATAAATATAACACAGAATGGAAATCTGTGTGCACTAGTGTATCTTCTACATGAAAACTACAACCAAATAGAGATCACCCTTTCATATAAAACTTAACAGAAAAACATCCTGCATTTATTATCTGCAATCAGACACCATACCTCACCTACTTACATGCATTAATATAATGTAATGTACTGAGGCCACACCAACTCTAAAAATCCATTAAAAAGGCATGACCATATATCCAGTAAACATGCTCAAAGTCATGGCTGCACATTGGACGAACAGAGTGAGGGTGGAGAATGCAGGCTGTGAATGGAGGAAGGACAGTAACTGAGCTTGAGCAGGTGAACGGATAAGTTGAGTGCAGAGCAGATGCCTTGCTTTTTATGATTTGTGTTGTTGGAATATCCATCCGAGCAACCCTTGACACAAAGATAATTAAGATTTTTGGGTGGCAATAAGGATACAATTTGACCATACCGATTAGATAGATCCTGCACTATATTATTTTTCAATACACCGAATCAAAAGACTAGATTATGTTTTTGCTATACAAGGATACTTCTTTGTAGCAGAACAAACGTGAAGTGCCACTCTGTCAGAGACCTCCTCCTCAGTAAATTTCCAGAGCCTCTTTTTAACTATAGACTTTTCTACTGAAAAAACTAGCTGAAGAAGGGAAAAAAAATGTTACGGGATTTTTCTTCATAACACAAACAAAAATTAAAGCAAGTAGTTATAATTACTGAAAACAGCCCTGTATTTTGGCTTTTAAAGCAAAACAGCATGTCATTTTCACGAAGGGTCAGTTTCACAGCTGTTGTAAGAGATTTTCCTTCCCCACTCTAAACGCTAGGGTAAAGATGTGGGGATATCTTATATGAAAGATCAATTAACTCCAAGCTACTTTCCCAGCCTAGGTTAAATCTTTTCCCCCAAAACCCAAACTTCTCCAGTTGGGGCTTGAAACCCGCTGCCACCATTAACGTGATTACCCCAAAACTATGGGGTGGGACACATTAAAACCTCCCGATAGTAACACGCCCTCCCCCTTGCTACCTGGGAGAGATTGAGAACACAGACTCCGATTCCCTCCCCCCCCCCCCCTACCTGGGAGAGATTGAGAACACAGACTCTCACTAGCCGTGAGCTAAGCCGATCCCAAAGCTAGGATCCCTTCACTAGAATTAACAGACAATTCTTAAAACAAAAAAAAGGTTTAATAAATAAAAGAGAAAAGCATACAATTTACACAGGCTTCACAGATACTCAGTTCCTAGCCTTAACCCCCACCCTTGGGATTTCTCTCCCTGATGAGGTTAAAGACACCAAAGATCGATTACAAGCTTATACAATTAACAATTTCACTTACTGCTAGGCTGACTTAGAAACTTATTAAGGGATGAGTAGAAAGGTGATTCATTACCCCCGAGATGAGGAGAAGATGGAGCCAGGCTGAGTGCCCGGGAAAAAGTGAAACTAAACTCCTTTGTCTTTAGAAATTTGCATTCCCATTATGTCATTCCCTCTTCTGCTTCAGGTTAACCCTTTACAGGTAAAACAGTAATTCTAAGGCACTTCATACTTATGACAACTGTATAACACACTTTGTAATAGAAGCAAAACTTGAATATTTGCCAATGCAGAGGCAACAAATAAAGAAACTGAAGGTGATGGAAATATTTGTGCAAACTTTTGGAAGCAGTCACTGCCACTCTGATGCCAGTATCAAATTTCCAAGGACCTTATGGCTTTTAATCATAATCTAACATGAAATCTGACAGTCCGAAGGTCATCTCAGATCATTTTCAGATGGTACAGGAATTAAAAATATGTGGTTTTAAGTTAGATTGGTGCAGCCGTTAAATGTCTGAAACATCACATATTAAAGTGCTGGAAATGATGTTAATGAAAATATCCAATATGCAGACTTTACATTAAACAGCAGCTTTCTGTACATACTACAGTACAAAGCAGCACAACTACTATCACACAAATCTTCAAATAAATAAAATCTACTGATTTAATTAATTTTGCACTAAAAAAAAAAAAAAAAAAACACCTTCGGCGACTTGCTCATGCCCCGCTCATAAATCTGCTTTCTTCACCTTCCTCTTCTCCCAGTTCCTCAATACCATCTGACTTCTTTCCCTGAAGCTTCTGATATTTGCAACAGCTTTCTCATATCTCTCCATCTCATCAACTCTCTCTTCAGACCACACCTGAAAACTTAAAGTCTAATTGACCTCCACATTTCCAGTTCCCACTTCAAACCATTTAACTCTGTGAGACAATTTGGAACACGGTAGGTATGAAAAACACAATATATCAAATAAAGTTATATAATAACAAAAGAAATGAAAGAATCACTTTAATTTTGTCCTTTGCAACATCTTGGATAAGTTATCTACAGAACTTTCTGTCCCAAAATTGAGTAACAATCAAAATGCTTTCTCTGATATTTAGGTTACTATAAGTGACACTTGTAGCACTGCCAAATATAAAAGCTGCCCCCACACTTCCCATTAAAAGGGTTCCTTTTCAGTTGCTTATGACTTTGTCAAACTTTAATCACTGGGACTGAAATTTTATATGCCAGGTGTCTGCCTCAGGCTGAATATTTTTTTTGGAAATTTTTAGCCAAAATGGGTATAGATGTTTCCAAGGATAATGTTGTAGAAATATATATAGTTTTGCCCATGTTGAAAAAGTCAGACAACCTTTTACTGCAAACCATTTATCTGGGATGTTTTTGGTTTCTGTTTCAGAGAATCCAATTAATAAATATAGCTAAGACCTCAGTGATAGAAAATTACTCTGCTGCAGAAATTAAAAAAAAAAATAAAAAAAAAATCCAGCTCCTTCCTGTGGACATTATTTATGCACTTACCTTGTGCAAAGCATTTTGGATATCTTTTGCCAGTTTTGGAGCTGCAACAATAAATACACCAAGAACTAGCAGTCCTCCTGGGAGCATTCTAGACAACTTACAAAACAAACAGAACAGCAAATTATCAATTATTACTATGATTATAAAGTTTTATAAACTATATCACTAGGTTGATTATGTTTTTTTAAGATATCAGAACCCATGTGTAGAATAAAGTGAAAGACTAAAATTAACAAGGCTATTTCTCACCTTCACTTTCCCTTAATTTAAAAATACTCATTTTATCATCATATTTCATGGACGTTTTGTGCCCAAAACTACAGCGCCACCTGCTTTGTAGAAAAGACTAGTTTTTATACTGGTTGTAGTCATGTAAGGTTCTGACCAATTAACAAAATCAGTGCCATCAAAAGACTCATAAGACTCTTTTATGCATAAGATTAGGATTTGAAGTTTAGAAGAATTTCAAACTTATTTCTTACACTAACTATATATACACATCTTCTGAAAGCGTTTTACCTGGCTAGCATGTTCTGTTACCCATTCTTCATCTACGTCAGCCGATTTTGGATGATAATTTTTGTTGCTTTCATTTTGCTCTTCTCTGGGAGGTGTTCGAATAGCCAGAATCACATAATCTCTTTGTGGGGAACACTTTAGGGGGGGAAAAAAACCAAAAAAGACTATCAGGTTGCTATCAATTTTTAAAGATAATCACAGTGTAATATATGACACCTTTTGAGTTGCTGTATAGCTCATCTCTATAGTACTCAAGGTTTAAAAAAATTATACATGAGAAAAAAAATTCATCTTGTCTTTAACTCTTAAATGGAATCAAAGAGGTAAAATTTAGCCACAAACAACATTATTTAGAAAACATAAATCTATCAGATGTTTGGCTTTAAAATAAATAAATAAATAAATAAAATAATTCTGTATTTTCCCCACCCACACAAACACACTCCTTTGCAGTCCTTGCAGTCCAACCACTACAGTACTGCGCTAGGAGAACCTGTAACTGAAGTTTACTAAATTGTTAATGAAACAAACATCTATATTCATTTTCCAAACGTAGATAAGTTATAAAAAAAAAAAGTCAACAGTAGTGGTAATTTTTAGTAATCTAAAGAGTAACTGGTGATAGTAAAAAGTTGTAGAAATAAGTTATATTACTTGAGAAGCAACATATTGTAGTTAAAGACTATTATGCTCAGTGCATCATTTAAAAAGTCTCATAACTCTAGTTTCCTCATCTTTCAATACCTCACTTATTTATCTTACCCTCTCCCGTGTCCCAATCCTCTGCCCCATCCTGAGCCCCCCCCCCAAATCCAGAGCCCCCTCCTGAACCTCAAACCCTTCATCCTCAGCCCCACCCCAGAGCCTGCACTCCGATCCCCTGCACCAGCCCAGAGCCCCCTCCCACACTCTCAACCGCACATTCCCAACCCCACCCCGCAGCCCTCACCCCTGACCCCAACCCTCTGTTCCAGCCCTGAGCCCCTAGCTCTGTTGTGTCATGGGCATCAAGAATGTTCTTCAACTGGGGCACCAGAAACAAAGTTTGAAAACCATTGAGCTAGAGGATCCAGTCAGACAAATGCCCCTAGCACGATGGGGCATTTGTCTGACTGGATCCTCTAGCTCAATGGTTTTCAAACTTTGTTTCTGGTGCCCCAGTTGAAGAACATTCTTGTATACACACACACATACACACACACACACACACACACACAAATTAAAAAGGAGCAATCCCAACCCAAAGAGTTTACATATGAAACATATGATGAGACTACAAGCAGAGAAAAACAAAACAAAGAGGACAAGGTAACAATGAAAAAACAAGATTATTAGTTTGGGGCACAGCAAATGTGGGAGAAATTAAAATAGTAACATATACTGCTAAATTAATTATTCACAAAGATATAAAAGAAGTTAAACTAAAAAGATCTGTTTACCTATGCAGACACTTTTAAAAACAGTTGCTTTAGATGTCATTATCAAATAACTCCAGTGTGTTCTAGGTCCCTCCAAATATTAATTACAGGACACATTTTCTGTGACAGTTGAATGGCTGGTAACATTTGCTGTTTTTCATTCAATTACAACTGGGTTTCACATTGATAGCATAACATGAATGAAAATAAGGAACAGAAATGTTACATAAAAAAGAAAAAATGTTCCTGCTATCATCTTCACAGTCTCATTTCCACTTTATGGTTTAATACCTGAAGATATATTCTCATTTCAACACACACATGCAACTCCTACCTATATCCCTGACTACCTGGAAACACAAGCTCAAAACAAAGCAGAGTTATCTGAGCCCTTCATTTTTCTGGAGATGCATAAATGTAGTTCCATGCCATTTACTGTATCTTTCAGACAAGATTTCAAAAATGAAGTTTCTAAGTGTTCGGCATGTACCATGGCAGCTTTTATAAGCATATGGTTTTGCCCTGATGTCCTCTGTCAAAATACCCTCTTTCTGTCTCATACAAGTTCACATTAAGGCTACAGGTTTGATCCTACACTATTGAAGTCAATGGGCGCAGGATCAAGTTTGCAGCTCAATACTGATGTGGGGTACAAAATTGCTCAAGTCACCAACACAGGTTCTTTACCCTAGCAGCTACATAAAGAAGTGTTACCTTTGAATATAGATTACAAACCCTACATAACATAATGTTAATCCAAGTTACACAGCCACACTATAGAAGCCTATTCACTTTAATATAGATTTAAACACTTACCTGCCCTACCAACAGGCCAGTGACACAAGCCTGTGGCTTGGTGCTGAGGTCTGAAAGATACTGTCCAACAGCTTCTTCCACAAAATAGCTTCTGCCCATTACTGCAAGTTTAGTTTAATTTCTATATAAAAAGAGAATATATTATTCTACCTCTTAATCAGGTACTTAATCTGAGGACATAGGCATATCATGGTAAGTGTACAGAAATAAAAGGTGTCAGAAGACACACTGAATGTCTAAGTCTGACAGTGACCATTAACAAAGTTACAATGAGCTTTATACCTGTAATAGACGTTTAGATCTTCAGTGAAGCTTTCTCTGGTAAAGGAAAGTGTATTCTTTTATGCTTAACATACCTGTATGAAAAAGAGGTATTTTAAATATGGTAACAGAACTGAAAAATTGACAAATCAAATAATTTAAAATCTAGGAAAACACAATTTACAACTAATTTATGAAACAACCTTCAGCACTTAATGTTTTAGGAGTAGTTCACAGTCCTGCTTAGTTACATTCTACAATATTTGCATTTTGCAAACGTTCTCATTTCCCTTCTTCAGACATGACTTTTTTTAAAGTCACTGTAAAGTCTGTCAAACAGGTCCGTTTACACCTTCTATTTGCAGCTTTAAAAAAAAAAAAAAAGTCCCTGAACTCAAACTGTAGGATCTGGCCATATGGGGAGAACTCAGTGGATTCTCTCGCGCTCTCTTTCCGCCAGGCTCGCGCACCTCAATCAATTTGACTCGCTCCTTCCAAAGGGACTAACTAATAAGTTCAGATCGACACTACAGAGCTGAGGGGCGACGTTCCAGCCCCCAAGGACTTTGAGTGCCAGGTGCAAGGAGACAGGTGGTTACAACGGGATCTACCTCTCTCGACTCAGCCACAGCAAGCCAGTGCTACAGACGGGAGACATTTCCCGTTCAGCCGCATCATCCCCCGCCACCCCACAATTCACCCTCAGCCTCCCCCTCCCGCAGCTCGGTCAGACACCCACCGCCCTTCAGACACATTCGCCTCTCCCCCAGCCAGGTCAGGTTCCCGTCGGCAGGGGCGGGCACCCTCCCCACTTCCCTCGGCTAGGCCAGCCCCCCACCCGCACCCGCCTCACCTGCTTACTGAGCAGCAGCGGCACCAACTTCTCCCACAGCTCCCTCCACCCCCAGCCCGGACGTGTCCCGCCTGCCGCATCACCAAGCTGCGCCTCTGCTCCCATCTCACAGGGCGAACACTCAAAGCGCAGGCTGATGACGTGACAAAGCACTGGGCCAACAGGAGACAAACCTAATCGCGGGAGGATGGGCGCCAGATGTTTCTGCCCATCAGGGTCCGCCATGTTCTGTGTGGCGGATGTAGCAGTACCTCCTCTTTGCCGGTCCAGTCTCTGCGAGAAGACGAACTCTTTACTGCGAACCGACGAAGACCACCCCTCTGTGTGAGTTCAGGCGATCTAATATCACTCAGGCTGGGACTCAATGCCTCACTCAACATGGCGGACAGGACGCTACCTCCGGAAGCTTTCGCAGGAGTTCGGTTTCCGGTGGAGGTTGAACACTACGTTTCCCATGGCGCCCGCTGGCGGGGAGCTAATGCGCATGCTCTGTGCCAGCTGGGGCGGCGAGGGCGCCGCGCTGTTTCCCTTCCCCCGGGGCGGGAAGGCGGCAGAGAGCGGGTGGAGAGGCTCCCTTCCAAGATGGCGGCGGTGCTGCAGCAGGTCCTGGAGCGGGCCGAGCTGGCCAAGCTGCCCAAGCCGGTGCAGGGGAAGCTGGAGCGCTTCCTGGCCGACCAGCAGAGCGAGATCGACGGGCTCCGAGCCAGGCACGAGCGCTTCAGGGTGGACAGCGGTGAGTGGTGGGGCGGGGGGAGCAGCGCACGAGGCGGCGGCGGGACGGGACAGTGGGGAGCGGAGGGAGTGAGGGTTACACGGCGCTGACCCCGCTGGGCTGCTGCCGCTGCAGGGTCCGGACCCGAGTCCGCTGCCAGGCGGGTGGGCCGGGGCGAGGACAGGCGTCCCCTCTGCCTCCCCACGCGGCACCGGGCGAATGATGCTGCTCCGCACCGAGGGTCACCTCCCACTAAAGTCCCGGGGAGAGCGAGTCTCGAGTTGTGCCTGTTTGGCAGGAGGCGGCCTACAATGGACACTGGCTAATCATCCTAACTGAGCCCCAGGCAGGAAGCAAAGGGTTAGTGCTAGAGGCAATGTTGTGTGGAGGTCTCATGTTGCTGACATGGGCTTATAAAGTATCCCCCATGTCTTTTATATCTGTATAATTGCAGTGTCTGAATATTATGCATTTGTTCTGTGAGGCGGATTCATTTAGTTTTTACACCCTTGTATCCCGCTAAAGTTCTGTGTTTGTAAACTATAACAGGAGTCTATTCTTGGTGTGAAGTTACAAGTTATTAAAACTCTTAATAATTTAAAGTTAAGCGGGATCTATGTCCTACTGGAGATTCTTTACCTGCTTCCCAAGTTACCTAGATGCTTGAGGAAGAGCACCAGAGGTTTGTTTGAGCTAGACTGCAAAAAAAGCACCTGCTGCAGTAGGTCTACAAACCTGTGGCACTAAAAATAACCATGCAAATATTCCTACTAGGGGTCTGAGCCCTAGAGAGGGAGTGGGTTTCAGAGCCTGAGCTCTATTGGGAATGTCTACGTGGCTATTTTTAATGCTGTAGTTACAAGCCCTGAGTCTGTAGACCCAGGCTCTGAGACTGGCTGCTGTGTTTTGTTTTTGTATAGTCTGGCCGTCTCTGAGTGGGCCCGATCTAGTAACACTTCCAATAAACTCAGTGATTGAGGCTTGAACCTTTCCAGATAATCTGCCTTTGCTTGAAGCAAGGCTTTGAAAGGATGGATTGGAGTTGATCCATGCAACACTTTCGTTTCCTGAGGTCTATAATACAAATCCAGGGTTTTGGGCTATCAGGTGGTCCCATTTGACATTAAACTCTTAATATCTTAGAGAGTTACGTTACTGTATTGATGATACACTAAACCCTCGATTTAACGGACCTCGATTTAATGGACTTCGGATGCAACGGACAAAATTTCTGAGCAAGTCTGATGCATTCCTGATCCATTCCTGGCGGGCTGGCTGCCGGCTCCCGGCTGCCGCCCGGGTCCAAGCAACGGGCAGGCTGGCTGCCGGCTCCCGGCTGCCGCCCGGGTCCAGGCAACAGGCGGGTTGGTGGGCGGGTCCCGAGAACCGGGACCCGTGCAGGCTAGCTGCCGGCTCCCTGCTGCTGCTGGGGTTCCAGCCGCGGGCGGGTTGGCTGCCGGCTCCCGCCCGGGTCCAGGCAGCGGGCACGCTGGCTGCCAGCTCCTGCCTGCGGGCGGGCAGGCTGACTGGCTGCCGGGTCCCACCTGCGGGCGGGCGGGCTGCCAGCTCCCACCCAGGTCCTGCCAGCGGGCCAGCTGCTGGCTCCTGGCTCCCACCCGGGTCTCGCCAGCGGGCCGACTGCTGGCTCCCAGCTCCTGCCCGAGTCCCGGAAGCGGGCGGGCTGGCTGCCGGCTCCCGGCTGCCGCCCGGGTCACAGCAGCAGGAGGGTTGGTTGGCGGGTCCTAGGAGCCGGGACCTGTGTGGGCTGGCTGCCGGCTCCCGCCCGGGTCCCGCCCACGGGCGGGCTGGCTGCCGGCTCCCGCCCGCGGGCGGGCTGGCTGCAGGGTCCCGGCTGCCGCCTGGGTCCCAGCAGCCGGGACCCGGGAGGGCTGGCTGACGGCTCCCACCCGAAGCCCGCCTGTAGGCGGGCTGGCTGACGGGTCCCGGCTGCTGCCCTGGTCCCAGCAGCCGGGACCCGGGCGGGCTGGCTGACGGCTCCCGGCTGCCGCCTGGGTCCCGGCAGCGGGCGGGCTGCAGAGCTGCCGCCCCGACCCTGTGGCGGGTGGGCTGCTGCTCTGACAGCTCTTTTTTTTTTTAATTATTAAATAACAGACTTTTTGATTTAACGGACACTCCCTCGCCCGAATTAGTCCGTTAAATGGAGGTTTTACTGTACTGGCATAAACACTTATATACCAGTATAAATGACCACACTAGAGAATTACACTAATTTAGCTATACAGTATGTTGCTAAACTAATATAGTGAAATCAGTCCAAAAACTGGAATAGACCAGACTTTAGGGCAGTGGTCACCAACTCTTCGATCATGATCAACTATTAGATCCTGGAGCCTCTGTCAGTTGATCGCAATCTCCAGGCCACTAAAAGTCTGGTGGTGCAGCTAGGCTCAGGCAGGCTGCCTTCCTGCCTGCCCTGACCCCATGCTGCTCTCCGAAGTGGCTGGCTGCAGATATATTTCTATGGCCCCTGGGGGTGTCAAAGGTCTCTTTCCCCACTCTGAACTCTAGGGTAAAGATGTGGGGACCCTGCATGAAAGAAGAAATAACCCCCCAAGCTTATTTTACCAGCTTAGGTTAAAACTTTTCCCCAAAAACCCAAACTTCTCCAGTTGGGGCTTGGAAAACGCTGCCACCACCAATTTGAGCCTCCAAAACCATGGGTTAGGGTCAGTTGGAACCCCTACTTTAACACCCCCCAAATCTCTTCCCTTTACCTGGGAGAGATTCAAGAACAAAGACCACAAACTCTCACTTGCTGTGAGACGTGCCGGATCCAAACCAGGATCAATCCAATGGAAATAAATAGTCAGTTTCTTAAAAGAAAGATTTTAATAAAAGGAATAGTAGTAGTACAGATCCCTTGTACAGAAATCAATAGAGAATAAACTCCTTGCATCACATAGCCCTCTATTGACCCCCACCCTTGGAATTTCTCCCACTGCTAAAGCGAACAGCAAAGTACACCAGGGACCAATTATTAAGTGATACAATTAAAGGTTTCAGATCACTTACTGCTGGACTTGGTTTCCTTAGACAATTATAGAAATGTAGAATAGAAACATAAGTATGATTCCTCCCCTAGCCAGGGGAACCACAGGTAGACTCCTAGCAGCCTAGGAGAGAGAAAAAAGCCGGAGAGCAAAGTGAAAGTAAACCCCTTTTTCTTTGTTCCCCATTGATTATGTCATCTCCCTCTCTGGGTTGCTTCAGGTTAACTCTTCACAGGTAAACAGTAATTCTAAGCTACTTCATACTTATGACAGGGGATAAGGAGGGGAAAAGCAGCTCTGTGCGCTACCCCCAGCATCCTCCCCACAGCTCCGGTTGGTTGGGAAGCAGAGGCAACGCTTGTGGGTGTGTGCAGTGCACAGAGACTCGTTTTCCCCTCTCACCACCGGCCGAAGCAATGTGCCAGCAGCCAGCCTCTGCAACATCTACAGGGAGCAGCTTGTGATAAGTGTCTCCCAGCCAGAACCTGCATCTCGCACCCCAGCCTGGAGCCCCCCCCCACACCAAACTCCCTCCCAGAGCCGGCACCCTCATTCTCTCCTGTACCCCAAAATTTTGCCTCATCCTGGATACCCCTCCTGCATCCAAACTCTCTCCCCGAGCTTGTACCTCTCACTCCTGCACCCCAACGCCCTGTCCCAGGCTCAGCCAGCACACACCCCACAGTTGAGAAATGTTACACTGATTTGTGATAATCCCCCAAATATTTTTGATCTGTAGACCACAAATAACAGTAATAAAATGTAAAACTCATGAAATGTCCAGTGCGTTCTATGAGATTAGGTGCAGTGTGACCATGTGACCCCTGCACCCAAACTTCTTCCTAGAGCTTGCACCCTGCACTCCTATGCCCTTCCCCATGCTCAGCCCAGAGTCTCCTCCCACACTCCTAAAACCCTCTGGCACAACCCAGAGCCTGCACCCCTGAGTGTGAGTGGGGTAGAGCAAGTACTGGAGGGGGCAAAGTGGAGTGAGTGGGGCGGGGCCTCAGGGTAGGGTCTGGGTAGATTCTGCGTTGATCTTAAATTCAAAAAGTGATCTTGTGTGTAAAAAGGTTGGAGACCACTTCTTTAGAGCAATACACTGGGAGAAATGTAAAACAGATCTGACCATAGTAGCAACATTATTTAAACAGTGCTTAACAGTAAGTAGCACTATAGCACTTGGCCTAAAAAAAATTTTTTTCTTCAGGGTCTACTAAAAGAGTATTGTTTCTAGTTGCATTTTTTGCTAGATATGGTTCTCTAATAAAATGTGAGTATGAAGTAGTGTTAACATAATGTGTTTTTCTACAGAACAACAGTATTTTGAAGTGGAAAAGCGTCTAGCTCAAAGTCAGGAAAGACTGGTAAATGAGACACAGGAATGCCAGACTCTCCATCAGGAACTAAGCAAACTTAGTAAGTATAACTAAAGATTAATTAGCAGACTGTAAAGTTGTTTTTCTGCTTATAATAATTAGATTTTTAAGCATTTCAAAATAAGTTCAAAAGATCTAAAGAAAGAAAAATTCGTCAACCAAGCTTCTTTCATTTCATAAAAGTTATTTGATATTTTTGGTTCAAGTCCCTGCTTTCTACAGGCTTTCAGTCTGTTTTACTGGAGTAAACATCTTATTTACATTTTCCTCAAGGAAGTAAGGGTTAGATTCTACAAACCAATGCTCATAAGGGTCAGGTTATGGGATCAGGCCTTAGACACTGATATGTCAGTGGCTTCTCTGATACTCCTTCCTCTGAGTATTGTTTCCAGAAAGCAGATGTGTAGGGATAAAACTACTATTGTTTTTATTCACAAGAGTACCAATTTGGTCAATGGCTTGTATATTAGATTTTTAATTTGGGGGAAAATTTTCTCTTCAGTTTTATATTATTCTAAAGCAGGAACATGAATTTTACCAGCTGGGTATAATTAATGCACATGTTCTGTTAATAACAATTTTTCCTTGATTTTCTCTCCTTGTCCCTCTCCCCCCACAGATGAGCAGTTGAAATCACTGAATGAGAAAAACAAAGAACTTGAAGCAGCTCATGATCGCAATGCAGCCATACAGGTATAGGAATCACTGAGTATGCAGATGCAGCAATAGATATTTGAAAGGCTTTAGAATTTAGGGTATATGTTTTATTTAGAGTCTTGACAATCAAAAGCTAGGTCTGATCTATTTTTCAGGTGGATAGGTTGGTGCAAATAATGCCTTGTCTGTCCAGGAAAGTTGTGCTCTTCATGTCACAATGCAAGCTCCAGTGTGGACACTCTTATTTCTAATGCTTTTTTTCTTTTTTAATTGAAGAGTCAGCTTACTAGAGCAAAAGAAGAATTGGAAAGTGAAAAGAGAGATTTGGTTCGAACAAGTGAGAGACGCTCTCAAGAAATTGAACACTTAAATGGTATGACCAGTAAATATGCTAAAACTATAACTGAGTTTACACCTGCTTTGGGAGTCAGACTTAAAACTTAACTCAATAATGGTTCATTATCCAAAGTTGTATTGGTAACTCCCATTAATAGATCAGTAAGGAACAGGAGTCAAATTGGTAGAGGAAAGTGGTGGGGGAAATGTAAGTGCAAGTTGGGAAAAGCCCAACAGCATGCTAGGTGATATTTAATTGTACAGAGACACATATTGACAATTGCTAACAGTCTCTCATAAACTGGTAGCCTTCATTTCTAAGGTACTAAATCTGATTTATGTACAGTAATAATGGATTCTGTTTTGAATGTTTGGCATCTTACATTGTATCTGATTTTCCTAGAGGATGTTAAACGTCTAAATGAGAAACTTACAGAAGCAAACACAGCAAAAGTTGAGCTACAGTTAAAGCTGGATGAGCTTCAAACATCAGATGTCTCTGTGAAGGTAAGTAGTGTTTTACATAGATTACTCTTGTCAGTCGTGAGAGTCCACTGATTTACATTGTAAAGACATCAGTTAAGTGGACATCAGTAAGAAGATAACTACATGTGGTATAAAAGTGGGTCTTCTTTCAAAGGGCGCAGGCAAATATCTTGATCATAGCAGGAGAATGTAATTTGTAACTTTCCAATAGGCTTAAACTGTTACATTGTTTTCTGTAATTCAGACAGACTGGTCTTACTCCAGGGCTGCCAGTATCCATGAAATCAACTTTCTAGACTTCATTCCTGGTTGTAGTGATAATGCTCTAGTGCAGGGGTGGGGAACTTTTTTTCTGTCAAGGGCCATTTGGACATGTCATTTGTGGGCTGCTCTCCCTCCCACCCCACCCCACCCCTGAGGAAGCCCAGGCTGGCAACGGGAGCTGAGACCCCAGCTGGCAAGGGGCCAGCGGGGGAAACCCCAAAGCAGTGGCAGGCGGAGTGCTTAGCCCTGCACTGCTTTGGGGTTTCCCCCGCTGGCCCCTTGCCAGCCAGGGTCCTGCCACCTGCCCCAGTCAGCTTCCGCTATCAGCCTGGGTGTAGTGGGTGATCTTCCTTTACCCCCGCCCAGCCTCCCCCCCATCTAACCGCCTTCCCTCCCCCACCCCTGCCTGGCCCGGCCCATCCCACCAAACCGAACCTCCCTCCTCCCTCCTCCCCCCCCTCCCAACCCAGCTCCTGCCCCCCATGCCTGCCAGCCCGCGCGCAGAGCCACCCCTGCCTGGCAGCCCGCACGCATCCTCGGCTGGCGGCTCCCCCAGGCGCTTCCCGGCCCCTACCTTCAGCGCGGAGCCGCGCGGGTCGGACAGAATGATTTGGTGGGGCGTATAAGGCCCGCAGGCCGGAGGTTCCCCATCCCTGCTCTAGTGACTGATCCAACCTGTATTCATTTTCTCAGAGAAACAGTAGTCCTATACAATTCTAAATTAACTTCCAAAGGCAGTGCAAGGAAGTTTTACCTTAGTCAAATGACCATAGTCATTTATCTTGCTAATATGTATTCCTTGCTCATCCTATTGATAATCTTATGAGCTTAACGTTAAAAGATCCCTTGTCTTTTATTTGGACCAGACTAGAGTCCCCATGATATACATCCAGTTTTTTTATTTCATATGAAACTGGAACAGTCAATTAAATAGACTTCCAAGAAAGCCATGTCAAAATACTATCTGTCTGCATTTCACATTGCTTCTCTCTAGTAGTTCAAGTAATGTTAACTTATAGATGCCAGTGTAGCACTGCACAAGTGTATCAGTTCCTTTCCAGGAGATTTGTAGGGAAGCCATATGGAGTTTCCTAGATATTTCTGGAGAACATTAGTCCTTGTATATCTATCCCTAGCTAACACAATGCAGCTTTTTGTTCCATTCTAGTAGTTGGAAGAGGTTTGAATATGCTACTACTTGCAAGAAAATGGGCTTGATCTTTTAGCTCAGACAGTTGTGTTTCTAGGTCAAGAGGTCTCTATGCTACCCATTGGAGACAGGTTAACAGTCTTAGATTTCCAATGCTAGAGTCATTATTCACATTTGTAAAATGATAGCAAGGATCTAGGAGTATGCATGTCACTCCCAAATTGTTTCCTGGAGCTTGAAGACAGAAAAAATATTCTAACTTGATGTGGCTCATGGGTGCATCATTAACCCCAACCCTGAGCTAGCAACTAACACACCCATGTAATTTGTGACGAAGTTTTGCATAGAATGTAGTCTTGTAACAAGTGCTCATTTATTTAGCTTTACCATGCTGTCTTTCACAATTTTATTTTTAGTATCGTGAGAAAAGGTTGGAGCAAGAAAAGGAATTATTACAGAATCAGAACACTTGGCTGCACACTGAGTTGAAAGCCAAAACAGATGAACTCCTGCTTATTGCCAGGGAAAAGGGAAATGAAATCCTGGAGCTTAAATGTAGTCTGGAGAATAAGAAAGAAGAGGTAAAGTAGTAAATAATAGAAATATATTTTCTAAGTAATTTTTAAAAAGAAAACAAAATTTAGTCAAGATACAGTAACAATTATCTGGAGTATATATCCCTTGACTACCTGAGTGAAGAATTTTTATAGCACGGACACTCTTCACTATGGATTGAATTCTGTGTAAAGGGGCAGTGTACATTCTCAAAGTTTTTGGGTAATATTATGTTTTAAGGTAGGCAGTTATGCTTTTTTTTCCAATATGTGCTTTGGTCACTTATAGTTTAGATGTCCATACCAATATATTCATTCCCTCCAAAGTAAGGTAAAGCAATTAAAGATTATTTTTGTAAGAGTAGTGATGATAAGTGAGAAGTAGCTGAAAGTACAAGGTGTAATACAACAGTGCTAGTGAAAATATACAGAAATACAATTTCTTGCTAAAAAGAGTTTTTTTAAAAAAAGAAAAGTATGTACAAAAATATTATACCGGTAATGCAGCTTCATTTTAGCATATGTTTTTTGGGTGGAGGAAAAATGTGCAGCTTTATTTTCAAAATAGCTCATCACTAATCAGTTCCTGTTTAGGCATCTACTTAAATGCTCAGCTCCTGTTAGGCAAGTAAATGATGCAGACAGATTTTCTGTGTTCCCAGTTGTCATGAGCAAAGTATCTTTGAAAATCTGGTTGCAAAGCACCTTTGAAAATCTGACTGCTTTTAGATACTTGCACAGAGGCAAAATTCTTTAGAAAAAAACGGCCTTTATACTATCACTTCTGAAATTAAAGGCTATACTGTAATTAGAAACTTTGAAATGTATATTATGGTTGATAATAATCAGATACTGCATTTGTCTAGAAGTACCATTAAAAAAATATATGTACAGTAAAACCTCCATTTAACGGACTAATTCGGGCGAGGGGGTGTCCGTTAAATCCAAAAGTCCGTTATTTAATAAAAAAAAAAAACGAGCTGTTGGAGCAGCAGCCCGCCCGCCACAGGGTCAGGGCGGCAGCGCCGCAGCCCGCCTGCTGCTGGGATCCGGGTGGCAGCCGGGAGCCATCAGCCAGCCCGCCCGGGTCCCGGCTGCTAGGACCCGGGCAGCAGCCGGGAGCCGGCAGCCAGCCCGCCCGCTGCGGGGAGCCGGGCAGCAGCCGGCAGCCAGCCCGCGGCTGGAACCCCGGCGGCAGCTGGGAGCCAGCAGCCAGCCCTTGACAAATGGATTTTGGATGCATCAGATTTGCTTAAAAATTTTGTCCGTTGCATCCGAAGTCCGTTAAATCGACGTCCGTTAAATCGAGGTTTTACTGTAGTTGTAAATCTATATATATAAAAGTCAAATGGTGTATGCGTGTGCGCGTGCGCGCATGTATGTATGCTGCCTTACTCCTTCCACACCGTTTGAGCTAGAGACTTGAAATTTGGTACAGTTATAGGCTTTAGGGTCCTAATCAGGGTAAGAGTCGAAAATTTTTCAAATCTCACCTCTGACACCCCCCAGGGGTGAAATTCTTTAAAGCCCATTCACATCAGCTGGGCAGCTGCTGTTCTCTGTGACATAGTTATGATGTCCTAATACCCTCCTCCAATGGACCCCGCACTCGCTCAGCTCTCTGCCCCCTCCAACGGACCCCGCACTCGCTCAGCTCTCTGCCCCCTCCCCACCTCCGACGGACCCGAGCAACACCGGGTATTTTTGCTAGTGAAATATAAACATCTTGTGCTTTAATATCTGTTATTTACACAGGTTTCCAGAATGGAGGAGCAGGTAAACAGCTTAAAATTGTCAAATGAAAATTTACAGAAACATGTGGAAGATCTTTTGAGTAAATTGAAGGAGGTAAGAAAACCCTTTTCTAAACTGTAATCAAGTAGTGTGACAGCATTTAAGATAGTTTCAGTATTTTAACTAGAAAAATTAAGTACAGTACTACCCTAATCTGCCCCACTGTACCAAGGTATTGTTGGGATTGCCAATCTATAGAGGGGAGGGAGTTTACGTTGTAGACTGTAGTGTTCAGGCAAAGCAGGAAGGACTCAGATAGGGGGAGAGTATTAGTTTTTACTTGCTACTCTTTCTTATTAAGCAACGTTGAGCAAAGGTGGGTGAGAGGAGGATAGGAGTTTAAGAAAGCTTTTACTTAGGGCCAAGAGCTTCCAGCTTCCAACTTTGACAAAAATTCCAGACAATGTTTTTTTAACAAATATTCTTCTGTAATATTGCCAGTCAAATGTTACAGCTTTTTGGAAGTGTATGAAAGCCTAAAAATGAAATTGACTGGTATATTTACATTCTCTGTGCTGAGAGAAGCACAAAGACTAAAACTGGAAAAGAAACGTAGAACAAACAAGATCTCTTGATTCTATTATAATAAGCCAGTGGTACATAGGCTTGAAACATTGATAAAGAAATGCAAAAGTATTCTTTCAATGGTTTGTGCCAAAACCTGACTTTTGCTTTTTCATTTGTACGTATCATTTATGTTAGCGGTTCTCAAACTTTTTTTCTCTTCCTAGGCAGCGCGGCGGACCTTTGTATGTCCACCGAAAAGCTTCTGAATTGATTAGTTCCTCATTCAGCGGCTATTTTTGACGGACATACCGAGCGCTTCCGAGATGTCCACCGAAAAGCCACCAAACACGGAACTACTCAATTTGGCAGCTTTTCGGTGGCAGCAGGAGCTCGCGACTCCCCAGGGAGTCGCCACCCCCAGTTTGAGAAACCCCGATTTATGTGATGAATCATATTTTCTCAAATGTAAATTAAAATTGACTTTTTTCCCAAAACCAGCCAAACTTCTGGAAAAAAAAAATCTCATTCAATAACTTGCCCTTTTCCACATTGTTTGCTTTGTAGTACTGTATATCTGAGGGACCGTTTTTGTTTTTGAACTTCTATGAATTCTGACAGCCACAATAGAATTCTTAAACTTATAAAAACCTCACTTTGAACATAAGACATGCCTTGCTAAGTCAGACAAATGGTCCATCTATCCCAGTATCCTGTCTTCTGGCAGTGGCCATGCCAATTCTTCAGAGGAAAAGAACAGAACCAGGCAATTATTGAGTGATCCGTCCCCTGTTGTCCTGTCCTTGTTTCTGGCAATCAGGTTTAGGGAAACCCAGAATGACTACCTTGGCCAAGAGCCAATGAAGGATCTATCCTCCATCAACTTATCTAATTTTTTTTTAACCCAATTACACTTTTGGCTTTCACAACATCCCTTGGCAACAAGTTTTACAGGCTGACTGTGCATTGTATGAATACCTACTTCCTCATGGTTTTTTTTTAAACTTGCAGTTTATTAATTTCATTCGTTGGCCGTTGGTTCCTGTGTTATGTCCTTTACTTTCTCCACACTATTCATGATTTTATAGACTTCTATCAGAGCCCCCCATTTGTCATTGCTTCTCTAAGACGAACAGTCCATCTTTTTAATCTCTCTTCATGTGGAAGTTGTTCCATCCCCTTAATCATTTTTGTTGCCCTTCTCTGTACCTTTTCCTGTTCTGATGTACCTTTCTTGAAATGGGACGACCAGTACTGTATTCAAGTTGTAGGCATAGCGTGGATTTATATAGTGGCCTTATATTTTCTGCTTTTATTTTATCCCTTTTCTCGTTTTTTTGACTGCTGCTGCTCATTGAGAAGATGTTGTTAGAGAATGAACCACAATGACTCTAAGATCTTTCTTGAGCGGTAATAATTAATTAGAACCTATAATTTTGTATGTATAATTGGAATTTTTACAACGTGCATTACTTTTCACTTACCAACTCTGAATTTTGTTTGCCATTTTGCTGTCCCCTCACCCAGTTTTGTGAGATCCCTTTGTAACTCTTTGCTGTCAGCTTTAGACTTAACTATCTTGAGTAATTTAATATTGTCTGCAAACTTTGACACCTCACTGGCTTGCAATTCAATTGAAACAGAATCAGTGCTAGAATTCATGTTTTTTATTCATCAGGCAAAAGAACAGCAAGCTGGTATGGAAGAAAGATTCCATAATGAACTAAATGCCCACATAAAGTTATCTAACTTATACAAGGTAAGTTTGGGGGGTGTTGGATTTATTCATATTAGAGTTGTATGGAAGTAGGTCCAGGATTTGGACTGTGGTACAAGTCAGACTATTTCCCTGGAGCTATATTTCTGCCTGTATAAAGTGTTAATGTGAGATGGGGGGCATAGGTCTCTTCCTTAATCCTCAAGTCCTGTTTAGTTTCTTCTGGCCAATAAGATAGTGACTTTTATCATATGCATTTTCACTAAAAGGAACAGATCTCTCAAAAACTTCATAGACAGCACAGAACACTATGCATAAATTTGCTCTGACATATTGAAAGAAGGATATGGGAAAATAAGCTTGGGTTAGGCAGTTGATGTGGCCAAATGCCTGAAATGACCATTACTTTGTCGGTGGTTGTAATGATGGTGTTATTTCACACTGCATTTAAAATCCTACATTGTTCAACTCAGACCTGCTATTTTACTTCATTCTGTAGATTAAGCAAAACTGCATTTAAAATAATAGAGGATGGAAGTATTTTACCTACTGTATGGAATTTCCCTGTATTGTAAATGTGTTAGTCATGATACAGTGCAGTGTTCACTAATCAATGCTCTTAATGCCTGTGCAACTTATTTTAAGGTCCTGCAATATTCTTGTGTATGGTTCCTAAAAATCCACTAAAATTAATAGTGCCAAGTATTAATGGTATGGTAATTGGGAAGTGAGCAAGCTGGTGCTGTATTATCTGGAATAATTCAGTAGTAGGCTGAAAAGCTATCACAGTCCAGGGTTTAAAGTTTTACCTACGTAAAACTGAATGTGATAGAAATCAATGTCTTACAAAACATTCCACTTGAATTGCAGTATGAGAAATGTGAGCTGAAATATCTGCAGATAATAGTAGAGTTACCCATAATCTTTTTGTAATGTACCGAACTACCATTCTACACATGTAATTAGTAAAGGAGCTGACTGAGGAGGCATCTGACCCATTCGTGATTATCTTCAAAAAGTCATGAAAGTTGGGAGAGATTCCAGAGGACCGGAAAGGGGAAAATATAGTGTCAACCTAGAAAAAGGGAAATAATGTCAACCCTGAGGAATTACAGACCAGTCAGTTTAACTTCAGTACCTGGAATGATAATGGAGAAAATAATTAAGCAATTAATTTCCAAACACCTAGAGGATAATAAGGTGATAAAGTAAAGATCCTCAAAAGAAGGAGCTATTCCAGTGAAAAGTATAGTATAAATGCTAATTTGCCATTTATATCTAAGAATGAAACATCATACTTTAGGAAAAAGTTTCTAAATTAGATTTTTTTTATAGAAAGCTGGGCACCTAAAAATACTACTGAAATACAGCCATGCAAACATGTTAAATAACTTTGGTTATGTCAACAGGAGTTAGCACCTGAATTTCAAGACCCTTAATTACAGTATTGTTGGGACTTAAACTAAGGGACAACTGTTTCCAATTAGAGTAATACCTTGGTGTATGTTACATATTTATATCAACATCTTGTTGATTCCTGGCCTCTAAGGAGCTACTTTATTTTTAACTGTTCAATAACAAAAGATTAAATAATACATTGTATTTAGAGTGCTGCAGATGATTCAGAAGCAAAGAGCAATGAGCTGACACGAGCAGTAGAGGAGCTGCACAAACTTTTGCAAGAAGCAGGTGAAGGTGAGAAGCTACTTATAAAAATTGCATAGTTTTTAATGGTTTTGTTTTCTCTTCTGTTTTCTGAGTAAAAACACCCTGAAAGAATGGCAGGAAGGGAATTTTTTCAGTATTCACCTGTGGGGAAATGTTATTAAAATGTCATGTTGAATGGTCTTCTAATAGTTATTTTATAACTTTAAAAAAAATCATACATTCCCATGATATCTGAATGTATTTGTAGAATTTTCTTAACGTTATTGTGATATTGAGAAGATAATTTCTGCAGAATGTCTTTAAAGAAGTTTGACCTGTGTTTTCATGTCAGTCTCATTGTTAGGTTGGCTTGTCCTAATTTAATTTAATCCTGTTTAATTTTTAGCCCTCTCCTGCATTCAGCAGAACATCAGTTAATACTTTCTTTCTAAACTGAATGATTTAATGTTCTTCTTAGAAGACGTTTATGAAACCTTTTTAAAGATATTCTTGTATACGTCACTCTTTTTAAAGAGAGAAAAAAATTATATGTAATTTTAGCTAACAAAGCAACAGAGGATCATTTGGCTGAGGTGGAGGAGTCTAAAACTGCAATGGAAAAAGAACTGAGAGAGAAGATTAGCAAGTTAGAGAAAGAACTGGAGAATGCTAATGATTTACTTTCCGCTACAAAACGTAAAGGTGGGATAATACTTGAACTTTTCATAAGTGATAGATTTTATATACTAAGTAATTTTCAAAGTGGGTTTTTGCATTGCAATTTCTAAACCAAACAAGTGCACTGAATCTTCATCTTAAAACATGTGATAGTATCTGGGGACAATATTATGTAGCAGAGATCAATCTAAAGCGGGGCGGGCAAACTTTTTGGCCTGAGGGCCCCATCGCGGTTGTGAAACTGTATGGAGTGCTGGGTAGGGAAGACTGTGCCTCCCCAAACAGTCTGGCCTCCGCTCGATATCTGCCCCTTCCCACTTCCCATCCCCTGACTGCCACCCTCAGAACCCCCGACCCATCCAACCCTCCCGCTCCTTGTCCTCTCTCACTTCCCATCCTCTGACTGCCCCCTCCCAGGACTCCCCACCCCATCTGACCTCTGGAACCCCATCCTACCCCACTGCTCCCTGTCCCTTGACTGCCTCCTCCCAGAACTCCCCACTCCATCCGACCCTTGGGACTCCACCCTCTATCCAACCCACCCTACTCCCTGTCCCCTGACTGGACTGTGCCCCCCAGAACTCCTGACCCCCCCAAACCCCCCCACACTCCCCCTCCTGTGCCCTGACTCCTATACACACCCTGCGCCCTGACAGGCCCTCCAGGACTCCCATGCCTATCCAGCTGCCCACTGCTCCTTGCCCCCTGACGGGACCCTCCGGTAGCTGCCCCCAATCTGCCCAACCTCTCCCTGTCCCCTGACTGCCCCCTGGGACTCTCTGCCCCTTATTCAATCTCCCTGCTCCCCATTTCTTTACCATGCTGCTCAGAGCAGCAGAAGCTTGCAGCCCACCGCCTGGCTGAAGACAGCCACACTGCCGCCCTTCCTGGCAGGAACAGTGGGCCAGAGCGCTGGCAGTGCAGTGAGCTGAGGCTGCAGGGGAGGGAGAGACAGCGGGGAGAGGGACCAGGGTCTAGGTTCTTTGTCCGGGAGCTCAGGGGCCGGCTGGACAGTCCTGCAGGCTGGATGTAGCCGGCAGTCCATAGATTGCCCATCTCTGATCTAAATATATCTGCTAGAGTCCAGTTACCAGAGACAACAAGTTACTATTGTATTTTGTTTTAATTTTATAAAATATGGAAGGTAGCACTTTTTTTTCTTCTTTCACTCTACTAGTGTGTCACTTGTTTGGCACAGTTGACTCTGCCAGCTATTGTATTTCAGGGCATCCCTGCTATTTAAATTGTTTGTTTGCATTTTGTGATTGAAGATTTGAGAGTCTGACAATGAGATTGTTTGAACACTTGTAACTAGACTGGACAAAGCACTTTAGAATGTATAAAGAACAATTTTGCACTAGAATAAAGTGTATTTTATTTCTAATTTCTAAGATTTTAGAATCAATTATATTTTTCCTAGTGATTATTTCAGTAAAAGGTTCATAAGACCTTATTTGTGGTGATTGTTGTCTATGTGCAGTGTGTGTGTGTGTGTCTTTGAGTGCATGTGCATAGTATTTATGTACTAGAAATAAAATGTAAGCATATGTAGAATACTTTCTATTTTATGTATGATTTGTCATATATTTTGGGTTTTTAACCTATCCAGGAGCCATACTGTCTGAGGAAGAGCTCACAGCCATGTCTCCCACTGCTGCAGCAGTAGCTAAAGTGGTGAAACCTGGAATGAAGTTAACTGAGGTAGGTGGAGTTAGTTAATTGTAAATAGATGACTCAAAATCCATTTATCTATTTGAGTCTTGGGTTAAAATCTTTCTTACAATATTAACAAAATGGATACAAAGTATTTACTCAAATGTCCATGGTCCTAATCCATCAAAGCACTTGATTGCTGTTACACTTTGTAGGTTTACTCGGAACAGTAAGGATTGTGTTACTGCCTGTCCTATAACCTTAAGTGCTTTTGTGCTCTGTAGCTTTGGCTCAGTGTGTTAACACCATCAGCCTGCTTACAGCATAGTGACCTTACCCTGACTTCTGCCAGCCTGGTTACCCCTTGCAGGATGACACCAAGGCTCTTCTAGTCCTGAGTCTCCACAGAACAGTCTCCTTTGAACTACTCAGCTTTTCTCTCACAAACCGTATCAAGTTCACCACTCTTTTAAAGAGACAGTACACAGCACTAGCCTATTGGTTTGGCTAAGTATTTTATTCTTCAGTTTGAAATGCCACACTTATATGGTTGTGTAATTATACAGGATTACATTTATTAACAAAGAACAAATATTTAAGTGGTGCCAGGTAGGAAGAATTGAGATAGTAATGGTTACAAATGAACCAAAGTAAAAATATGCTTCTAAGGCTAAAATCTAACTTAACAAACTAGAATGTTTTTCGTTCAAAGTAGTTTTTTCACCACAGTCATTCTGCCAGCGTAGCTGGCCAGTCTCAAGCCAGGACCCTACATAGAACCCAGAGTCTGGTTTCTTTGTCTCCTCAGGTGAAAGATGCCAAAATGGCGCTCGCTCTCTCTCTCTCTCTCTGCTCATATCCTCAAAGTTTATCTTTGTTTTCAAAGTCAGGAAGCCATCCTTGCAGCTCAGCACTGTGTCCACTAGAAAGCTGATGCCATGTTAATTTTTGCAGTTTCCTCCCCCACATCATTGCTTATCTACCCCACTTGCTACTTTGGTTGCTTTGTTTACCTTTTATGTGAATATACTTCCATTGTCTCTCCTTGCTCAATTTACATTGGCGACACCATTCAAATAGGTGAAACCACATTCCTTTGTGCCTTAAACCCTGCCTGCCAAGCACAATTTTGGAACATATTTCCATCACGTATTTATCATTTTTCATATAACATCCTGCACAATATTGTTAATGACCATAATGTTACCAGTTCACATATGATACCTCCCACGACACCGTTTAGATATAAACAGTGATAACTGAGAATTGGGGTACACTGACCCGGTCAGGCCTGGTGAGACTAATTGTTAGATACCAGGGAGCCTCTTGGCCCTAGGGATGCTTTTTGGGTCACAATCACGTGATCTAAATCAATGGTTTTACTTATAAGCTTAAAGTTAAACACGTGCTAAAGTGTTTTGCTGGATCAGGATCTTAGTGAGTTAAAAAAGCACTAATGTCAAGGTTTTTTATGAAACCTAAGAAGAGTGTTTCTTCAGTCCTGAAAACGTCATATCCATTCACATGGGAATATGGTCATCATTTTATTTGTGCACACCAGTTTTTTACAGTGCTGAGAACTTTTCCTTCTGTCACCGTCAAAAGGGATGCTCAGAATGTGTCAAAAAAGCAGAACTTTAAGGTGTTCTCTATGATGGAACTAATCGTACTTTTGTAGGAAGAATGGATTTAGTTGTATAAGATATATTTTTTTCTTGTTCTCTCCTTTTCTCCAATCACTGAAGATACTGGTTTCAAAATGAAACTTGTTTGCTGCTAAACTTGGTATTGCTAAGGTTTTTATTGCTTGATCTGCCATCTATGAATTTTGTTCTGTCAAATATCTAGTTAGAACATATTTAAGATTTGCCCTATTACATTCTGTGTAGAATTACATTGCTGTAGTTACACTATAACTTGAAAAATGGCATATATTTAACAATAGGGATGATAACATCACAGAATATTTGCATCATAAACTAATATAAAGCTTAAGCCAATTCGTTATTCAGCTCGGAGAATGCAGTTGAAAAGATTACCTGAACATAAAATGTGTTAGAGAATGTGATGTGAAACACGTACATCAAATGTGTGAATTAATAGTCATTAGATAAATGTTTTTTGAGGTGACTGGTTACACTTTTTAAAAAATATGTTTTCTTGACACAGCTGTACAATGCGTATGTGGAAACACAGGATCAGCTACTTCTGGAGAAGCTGGAAAATAAGAGAATTAATAAGTATTTGGATGAAATAGTACAGGAAGTGGAAGCCAAAGCACCAATTTTAAAACGGCAACGTGAAGAATATGAACGGTCACAAAAAGCTGTAGCCAATTTGTCTGCTAAGCTTGAACAAGCTATGAAGGTCAGTGTGGATATTAAAAAAAATAAATTGTAAACATAGTGAGTGAATGGATTCTAGTAAATGATGTGCAAAAGAAACTGTTTTGTGCTTTCCAGTTCTTGAGTGGTTATGGACCAGATTGTTCATGGTCTTTATTGCAGTTCTGGAACAGTGTGTTTACCTGTAATCTTATGACCTTCTGTAAGAAGAAAACAAATTTATAACTAAGGCTTTACATATTTGATCTTAATTTGCAAAGGGGTACCAAAATAGGGGTTAATGAGTAACTAAACAAAATGGGATTTAGATTTCCAACTCCAATTGATTATCATGGAAATTGGGTTTCCAAATCCTTTGGCAGCTTTGAAGAATCTCATCCTATAATTTCAGTGTGTAACGTTATGAAAAGTAATAAAAGCATAATTTGCACAAGTAATGATCTGGTTTCTTTTCATTTTGATTGTGGAAAAAGACTCTCGGACTCTAGCCTCAAAGGAGTAAACAAATAGTTGGTTTCCTTGAGGCACAATAGCTTTATTTTACTACATTTTTTGTAGTAAATGTACTCCATTTTTGGCATGATCACTGTAGCAGGAAGTATTGATTAGCTCTGAGTTTGTAGAGGTTTTATATCAAAGTTTTTGTTTTTTAATAGGAAATTCAGCGATTGCAAGAGGACACTGATAAAGCCAATAAGCATGCTTCTGTACTGGAAAGAGAGAATCAAAGACTGGAAATACAAGTGAAAGACCTTTCACAGCAGGTTAGAACAAATACTACTCATTCCTGTTCCCTAATACAGTACTGGAGTGCTCTCACTCTTGTTAACTCTGATCAGTTGTTATATTATACTTTGTGAAGTACACCTCTGATGTCCTTAAAAGCATCTCCCTGGGGCAATGTACTATTTCCATTTCTACTTATAAAATTAGATTAAGTTCAAATTATCAAAAGTTGAATTCATCTTTGGGAAAACATGATGCATGTCTGATGTGGAAAATTGCAATATGAATTGGATTTTGTTTGTGTGGGAGTGGAAATTATACTTTAATTACTTTATCTATACAACTGATCTGAGCACAGGATTGTGAGCCAGGAATACCTGAGTTCAAGTTCTGGCTCTAACATGGATTCTGTGGCCTTAGACAAAGAGCTGAACTTCTATCTCACTGTAAAATGGGGATAACTCCTACTAACCTCAGAGAGGTTTAGTGAAATTTAATTCATATTAGTAAAAAAAACAACCTGTGCAATTCAATTTTAATTCTAGACAGAATTCTTTATAGAAAGTTAGAAAATACAGAACTTTCAAGTGTTTTGTCTTCTAAACAATTTGTAAAAATACATTTGGTTTTAAAAATTCAAGTTAGAGTTCTATAACTCTGAATGTTCTTTAGGTGAGAGTGCTTTTAATGGAACTTGAGGAAGCCAGAGGTAATCATGTGATTCGTGATGAAGAAGTGAGCTCTGCTGACATCAGTAGCTCTTCTGAAGTAATATCGCAGCATCTAGTCTCCTACAGAAATATTGAGGAACTTCAGCAGCAGAATCAGCGTCTCTTGGTGGCTCTTCGGGAGCTTGGGGAGGCTAGAGAAAGAGAGGAACAAGAAACAACTTCATCTAGGTAAACTTTCCTCCTTCAGCAAAGTTGGCTGATTACAAAAGCAGTTGCTCCTCTCTGGGTGTTCACACCTCCAGATCAGCTGCTGGAAGTGGGCCTCACCCCCCCGATTGAATTTATCTTGCTTTCTTGCCTTCATATTTATACCTGCCTCTGGAGATTTCCACAGCATTCATCTGATGAAGTGGGTCTTAGCCCAAGAAAGCTCGTGATTCCTAAGATCTGTTGGTCTATAAGGTGCTACAAGACTCTTCGTCGCTTTTGCAGATCCAGACTAACATGGCTACCCCTCTGATACTAGACACCTTATTAGCAGTTTCAACTAGATTACATTTCCCTAGTTTGTTTATGAAGTCATGCGAGACAGTATCAAAAGCTTTACTAAAGTCAAGATATACCACATCTACTGCTTTCCCGCTATCCATAAGGCTTGTTACCCTGTCAAAGAAAGCTATCAAGTTGGTTTGACAAGATTTGTTCTTGACAAATCCATGCTGACTGTGACATATCACCTTATTATTTTCTAGATGTTTGCAAACCGATTGCTCAATTATTTACTCCATTATCTTTCTGGGTACCGAAGTTAAGCTGACTGGTCTGTAATGCCCTGGGTTGTCCTTATTTCCCTTTTTATAAATTGGCACAAAATTTGCCCTTTTTCCAGTCTTCTTGAATCTCTCCTGTCTTCCATGACTTTTCAAAGATAATTGCTAATTGCTCAGCTATCACCTCAGTCAGCTCCTTGAGTACCCTAGGATGCATTTAATCAGGCCCTGGTTACTTGAAGACATCTAGCCTGTCTAAGTAATTTTTAACTTGTTCTTTCCCTATTTGAGCCTCTGATCCTTCCTCATTTTCACTGGCATTCATTACCACCTTGGTGAAAACCAAAACAAAAAAGTCATTAAGCACTTCTGCCATTTCCACATTTTCTTTTATTGTTTTTCCATCCTCATTGAGTAATGGACCTACCTTGTCCTTGGTCTTCCTCTTGCTTCTAATGTATTTGTAAAATGTTTTCTTGTTACCCTTTATGCTTCTAGTTAGTTTGATCTCGTTTTGCTTGGCCTTTCTCATTCTGTCCCTACATACTTGCGTTATTTGTTTATATTCATCCTTTGTAATTTGACCTAGTTTCCACTTTTTGTAGGACTCTTCTTTGATTTCCTCGTTAAGCCAGAGTGGTCTCTTAGGTAAGCCAGGATGGTCTCTTGCCATACTTCTTATCTCAAATAAGATGAGCAATAAGATATCTGCCGATATGTGACTTTGACTGAGCCAGGCAGACAAAAGAAAAATTGTTCAAGTCCAAAGGCCCAATCCATTCCCTGTATCTTTGCTCAGAACTCCCAGTGATACAGTTGCAAGGATGTAATAAACAGTTTTGAAGGCCTCTTGTGATTAAATAGTTTAAAAGCCTCTGTAAAAATGCTACCTTCACTAATAATAATTGCTGTCTAAATACAGTTAAAAAGAAAACAAAATCCTGTCTTTTTTTCTGTTTCAGAATTTCTGAGCTGCAGAGTCAACTTGAGGAAGCCATTCATGAGTTGGAGAAACTGCGTGAAGCACGTCATGTTCAGCTGCGGCTTGTAGACTCTATAGTTCGTCAGCGTGATATGTATCGTGTTTTGTTAGCTCAGACAACTGGAGCTGTCATTCCATTGCAAGGTTAGGCTTGTATTAGCAGCTCATAAGTTTCCACATATCGAAGGACTTCACGGTAGTTGATAGCTCTCTAAAATGCTGCATGGAGGGGATTGGAACCTTTTTTTAGTTGGCCTGTGTTGTTCAGTGTTTTATCATTAGATGGCTTATGGAAAATATGAAATATACAGGTTTTCTGTTCTAAGATTGCTTAGCCTTCCCAACACCAAGTGATTGAGATTCAATCTTCTGTTTGTATATTTGGTGGTTTTAAAATGTAGCTTTTATTTTTATAAAGCTTCAAGTATGTTGCCAGAGGAGATTTCTTTTTCATCAACCCCAAAACGTTCAAGTATGCCTCAGGCCATGTCCACTCCTGCTCCAGTATCAATGACTGAGTCAGTAGATGCAGTAGAGGCTAAGGCTGCACTTAAACAGGTACAATGCATTTTTTTAATAAACATTTCAAATAATTTGTTTTTTTTCACCTTGTAATCTTCTTAATGATTGTTCCTTTATGCTTACTGTAGCTGCGGGAAGTTTTTGAGAACTACAGAAAAGAAAAGGCAGAGAATGACAAACTCCTAAATGAACAAAATGAAAAACTTCAGGAGCAAGTCACAGACTTGCGGTCACAGAATGCTAAGATGTCCACACAACTTGAATTTGCCTCCAAACGGTAAATTGGTGATTATTACATTTCCAAGTAGAACGTTTTCTTCTCTTATTTGTGAGAAAACAAGCTAGTTGCTTGGTGTTAACTATATTGCATGTTTGTTGATATGAACTGCCAATAAAATACCCATGTTTCTAATTGAATGAGAATGCAGTTGCCACACACAAGCAAATGTAGGTACATCATTACATGGCAATTTTATAATTCCACAAAAAGCCAAAAACAGATAGTATGTTGCTACTCCTACCCCCTGTCCCTCCCCCCCCCCCCCAAAAGTGCCAGTGTTACTTAATTCAAAGTGAGAGCCCATAATAAATCCATTATTTAAAAACAAAAACCAAGAAATCCAACAAGGGAACAACCCAAACATGAAACTTCGGATTCTTTATTTGAAATACAACTTCCTGGGTTAAAGCCACAGAGAGAGAGAGAAACCTTATGTTTTTGAAACCAGAGGAGCTTCAGTAATAAGTCAACTAGCCTGTCAGTGGAAGAGAAGAGTCTGTTTAGCCTGTGTTAATTGGTCGTTATTTGTTAAGAACTAGCCATACTTGAATATTTGAGTTAATATCATGCGTCATATTCAGAAACTTGATATGAAATGGACCTATTTAATTTGCATTTACTTTTCCAATTCAGCTAATCTTTTACAAGGCTAATATCTCTGTAAATCATGCTTCAAACTGGTACATGAAAACATAGCCTGTTCATGTGAGGGTATACACTCACCTTGTAATTCAGTGCAAGTCATTTAACTCAGGAATATAAACTACTTTTTTTTTTTCTTTTCCATTTAAAGTTATGAGATGCTGCAGGATAATGTTGAGGGATATCGTCGAGAAATAACATCCCTTCAGGAAAGAACCCAAAAGCTCACAGCAACAACTCAAAAACAGGAACAGATAATTAACACCATGACCCAGGACTTAAGGGGAGCTAATGAAAAGCTGGCTATGGCAGAGGTGATTGTACAACATTTTCATGCAATCTGTATTCATACACACTTCAAATTTAATATAGTGACACAATAAATTTCTATTCCATTGTCTTGAAAACAGTTAGAATTTGAACCAGTGCTTCACACCACCTAAAATTTTGGAATTCAGTGTAATGTAGCACTAAATCTCTTAACTTCATGTCTTGTGAAAACACTGTCTGTTAAAATCATGTCAGTCTTGAAAGGTGTATATGTAAGGGGTTTTGTTGACCATCACAAATACTTAGAGACTCAGAAAACTGTCGTAAGGGCTCTTTTCCTCAACTGATGAATAGAGTGAAGCTTTTGCTCTTGGATAATGTTAGTCAGCTAGCTAAAGTTTTTAAAGTAATTCCAGCCGTATTTACTTAGATGGCTTACATTTCAGAAATGTAACAAAGTTACGTTTACAAGAGTACTTGACTGGCTTTGGTTACTTACCTTGATTATGTTTATAATGTTTGTTTTTCAAGAAGTTATACAATGGATACATTTTTCCCCAATTAACTTATGCACAGATTTGCTGCCAGGATGCTAAATTTTCATTTGTAACTGCTCTTTTAAAGGTGAGAGCAGAGAACTTGAAAAAAGAGAAGGATATCTTGAAGATGGCTGAAGTTCGTCTGACCCAGCAACGAGAATCTTTATTAGCTGAGCAAAGGGGACAAAATTTACTGCTTACTAATCTGCGAACTATTCAGGTATAATCAAATGCCATCCTTTTTGTTGGATGCAAAAACCATGTGAACTGGAGACAGTCTTTTCAACTGATAACACTAAATGTGTAACACTTCCTTTGTTAGATCTTTCAGGAATTAGTATAATGAGTTGGCATGTTATTTTCAGGGCTTTAAAAATACTGATACAAATAGCATTTTTCAAGATATTATCCAGTGCCACCTGAAACCACTGATTTCAATAAGCATTGGATCAGGCCCTGTAAGTCATAAGTAAACATTCATTACTTGAATATATTACTTAGCAATTAATACTGTTACCAGTTTGCGCATCATTTTTGTGCATTTTTCAAAAGACAAGGAATTATTCTCCTTCCATTGATAATATAACCATTAAAATGCAACTGACTATAGATTGTGGATCAGATCAAAAAAGTGATTACTTGTTTCATTAACTCTGACAAACTTGATTCTGGTGACTGCCTGACCTAATTTTGTTTTCCTATTATTCTGAAATGTGTTGAATACTTCATTCATAAATAATTGCTTAAGATAACATTCCTAACAAATTCATCTTTAATGACTGAATGTTTGTTTAATGACACATCTTTTTTAAAAATACATGCATGATTTGTGTAGTTAATAGAAATTTTACTAGAGAAAAAATTGGCAGACAGCATAAACTTACTTTTCACGCTGGTAACAAGTTCTGCTGTGTTAGCTGTAACATCTTGATACAACATATTGTGGGGTGCATAATTTTTTGTGGGGAGGTGAGGGTAACAGGATTGGTGTGGAGTTAACTCATACTAAGTGATTAGGATTTTTTCACTTGTCTAAATTGTTCCACCTGGTAGCAATTACATTTTGTGCTTTTATCAGGTGATATTGGAGAGGTCTGAGACAGAGACTAAACAAAGACTCAATAACCAAGTAGAGAAACTAGAGCGTGAGATATCCCAACTAAAGAAGAAACTAGAGAATGAGGTGGAACAAAGACATGTGCTTACCAAAAATCAAGATGTGAGTATTTTTAAGCAGTTTTTTCCAAGTGGTGTTTAAGAGAAAAATAAATGAAATTGCCTACCAACTTACAAGATTTGTTTAATCATTACATTGTTATTTTGTATTAATTATGTTGGATTTTTATGCAATGTGTCAGGTATTTGAGACTCAAGAACACTGCCTTTACAGGTTCATCTCTTGGATACTAAGAGACAGCTTGAGAGTGAAATGAACCGTCACCTGAACACAAAGGAACTGCTGAAGAATGCCCAAAAAGAGACTGCCACGCTGAAACAGCAGCTGAATAATACTGAAGCTCAGTTAGCCTCCCAGACATCACAGCAAGCTCCTGGGAAAGGTAAAAAGAAATGATGACTTATTGAAATATTTACCAGTTTTAAAGCTGCCTGATGAAAGAGGAGACTGGAGTAAGTTATGTCCAATGTTGTGTGTAAATCTAAGAATACAGTCTCTCAAATCAGAAAACCCCATTCTGATTACTCCAACGTGTTCAAATACAGTTTGACCAATATCAGGTATAAAAGCATTTAGATGGGCCAGACTTAAAACAGGACAGATCAATAGCTCTCCTATGTAGACTTGAAAGTTTACCATTATGTGAAATGCTACTTCTGAAATACATCTGATCTTCTACTTCCTCATCCTCACCATCTAAATTAATTGCTTAGACCTCAGTAGTGTTCCCAGGGTAATAGGTGGAAATTTCTGAATTTGCATTTTATGTCATAATTGCAATGTAAGATTGTGGGTGAAATCCTGGTTCCGCAAAAGTTAGTGACAGAACTTCCATTGACTTCACTGGGGCCAGTGTTTTACCTTGTATCTTATAAAGCGGCAGATTTTGTGATACATACTTTCAACAGGTAGCAACTAACTTTTTTACAAGTCCTGCTTTCATGTATGCTTTAGTTGTGTGTTTGATATAGGATTTTGTGTTGTTTTGATTATGAATTTATTTTGGTTTGTTCCACTGTGCACCGTTTAGAACTACCGTATTTTTCGTCTTATAGGACGCTCCGGCCTATAAGACGCCCCCTCGTTTTTTAATAAAAAAGCCGGGCCAAAAAAAAAAAAAAAACGCCTCGCTCTCCCGTCCCCGCCGCGCGGGCGGGCTGCCGAGGTTCCCCCCTCCCCGCCGCGGGCGGGCTGCCGGGAGCGTCCCAGTTCCCCCCTCCCCGCCGCGGGCGGGCTGCCGGGAGCGTCCCGGTTCCCCCCTCCCCGCCGCGGGCAGGCTGCCGGGAACGCTCCCGGCAGCCCGCCCGCGGCGGGGAGGGGGGAACCTCGGCAGCCCGCCCGTGCGGCGGGGACGGGAGAGCGAGGCGCTTTTTTTTTTTTTTTTGCCCTATAAGACATTCGCCCTATAAGACGCACCAACTTTTTCCCCCCCGTTTTGGGGAAGAAAAAGTGCGTCTTATAGGGCGAAAAATACGGTACATATTCCGATTTTTAGCAATAGTTACAGATTAGATAGCACTTACCTCATGAGCTATTACTTTTTATTTAGTGCTTAGGATTTTCTGAAAGAAAAATCCTTCTGTCTTGAAATTTCTCATGTTTGTTCTTAGCCTTAAAGGACAACTTCTAATTCAGTGGAAAATAGTTTGGTTTGACTCTGTTTTAAATAAATGTATGAACCTTGAAACTTACAGCTAAAATGGTTAAAAAATATATATATTTTTCCCTTTAATACCCCAAAAATTCTGAGGTTAAAAAATATTCAAATTTAATGTGTACATATGTCCCATGGGAGGTGGGAGACTTTGTGGGGTTTCAGGGTGAGCCCTCCCAGCATTTTGTCTGCAGCAGCAGAGGTTCTTGCCCCATGGGGCTGAGTCCAGCTTCCCGTTCCAATCATTGTGACCTGGTGGACAGGATTACAGCACCACTCAAGTTTTGCCTGGCCACCCCTCCATCATGGCAGTGGAAGGCAACTGGGCCAAATTTGAGCAAATAGTACTGCAAGTTTGGGTGGCAATGCCACACACTCAGATTTGGCCTGGAGACCCCATCATGTCATGACAGACAGGTGGCTGGGCCAAGCCTGAGCAGCACTGCCATCCCATGCACCAGGTCATAATGCAGGGAACTGGGTCCAGTCCTGTCTGGCAGGAGCCACCCTTGCAGGGTGAGGTATATGGAAAAGGGGGAATAGGAGGGGAGAAGAGGACACAGTTGCTTTATTTTGTTTGATGTATGTTTTTCATTTTATTTTGTGTGACTTCATCTTTGTGAAAATCACAGGGCTTTAATTATAAAGCTAGTCTTACTAGACTAGCCTGTGTACTGTCTCATCTCACTTCTCACTCGCAACACCACAAAAATTAATATGTACAGCCAGGGTAATGTCTGGTGAAATTAAGTTGCTTCCTGTGAAAATCACAATACAGTGTCACTGGTCATCTTCGCATCAGAAGGCATATCTTGGACATAATTTACATCTTAAAGACTGAGTTCTAGTTTATTAAATGTATGCATTTTTATATCTTAGGACAGTCTAGTGCAAATGAGGATGTGGATGATCTTGTTAGTCGACTAAGACAAGCTGAGGAACAAGTTAATGACCTGAAGGAAAGACTGAAGACTACTACTAGTAATGTGGAACAGTACAGAGCTATGGTTCTTAGTCTAGAAGAATCCCTTAATAAAGAAAAACAGGTAAGTGTTTAGCCATTAACATTATTTGCTAAATATAACAGTGTACATCTTAGTCATATTTTTCACTGTATTAGTATTCTTACTTATGAGGAGTTCTGCAGCCTGTGTTGTTTCATGAGATGTCACAATCAGAAGCAAGTATTTTGCAGTGCCTGTTAGTCTTGTGAAATTATACCATTCCTTTTCAGTACTTAGTGTAAATAGACTTTCAAGCAAACTTCACATTCAGTCTTCCTGCATATTTTAATGCCCAGGTGTTAATATAACTGAACTGTAAATTTGAGGCAAGGCAGACTCCTTGCCTGACTGTCTCCAATTTCTCTACTAGCAAGTGGCCTCAGCCCTCACAGGATCTTTGGTAATGTAGGTATTGCATATGAATCAGATCTAATTTATGTCAGACAATCTAAATAATCACTTTTTATCCTTAAGGAGTAAACTTTTCAAATACATGAAAGAATACTTTCTAGGCATACTTCAAGCGTGAAGGCAAATAACCACATCCTATGTGTAAAAAGCATCACTGCCTAAACTGCAAATGCAGCCCAATGTTCTAAATTGTCAGTATGTCTTCTAGATTTTTGATCTGTCAAAGATGTGGAATCCAACAGATCAAGTACATGTCGCTCTGTGTCCAGCATCCAGTGCTCTTCCCCTCCAATAATTATTGCAAACATTTCATTGAAGCATGAGTTTTATACTTCTTATAAACTTTAATATGTAATAGGATATTTCAGCTGATATATATCCAAACCTCGTTATCTGAAACTATGCTCTTCAAAAGTGCCCCCAGTGTGGTGCTGAAAATATCCTGAGGGATTCAAAAATACTATTAGCTATACTATCCAATGTCCCCATGACAGTTGGCTAACTGAGATTGAGAATCCATTTTTTTTTTTTTGGCTTAAAATGAATATTGCATGAATGTGAAACATAAAATGTGAATCTTTATAAGGAAAGAATGGAACACAAGCAGATCTGATGTACCCTGTAGTGTGTGTGGATCTAAATTTTTACTGTTAGCTAGACCTGTCTTTTTTGTGTGTGTGTGAAGGTGACAGAGGAAGTTCGTGCAACTGTTGAAGCACGTTTGAAGGATTCTTCTGAGTATCAATCCCAGCTAGAAAAGAAGCTGATGGAGGCAGAGAAGGAAAAGCAAGAACTTCAGGATGAGAAACGTAAAGCTATAGAGACCATGGAGCAACAGGTATAGAGTGCTGAACGTTCACCTTCCTTGTGTCTACAAGAATATTTTTTCAGTATAATTATCATTTTCATTTTAACTTCTATGCAGAAAAGGAAAGCAATGCAATCTCCAATGCTAATTTGTTGTACCTTTCACAAAAGGATTTACAGGAGTTTAACTGAATTAGAAAGGATGCCATATTAAAATATATAAATACATATATTAAACTTTTATCCACTCAGTCTTTCACTGTTTCTCTTATCTTGTACTTTGATCAGTGCTTGAAGGAAATAGCATTGGCACACTAGCAAAACCAAGCTGCGGTGTTTATGTATACCAAAATTAGGGCATCCAGATCCTTTAATTTTTCTTTTTTATATTTGGAAAATGGCTGATTTTCTTCCTGTTGGAGCTGAAATTAACAAGACTGCTGTGCAACCAACATCACTGATATGAACTCAGCTGGTAAAGCAAAGTTGACTACCCCTGTAAAGGGAGCTCAGAATACCTGAATTCTCACAAAAGTGGCTCTATTACATTAATAAACCAAAATCTAAATCTCACCAGATTATAACCATTTTAAATTCCTCCTTTGCCTCTAAATTATTTGTATCTTGTGCCTCTTCGTGTTGCTTCTTTTAAAATCTCTGTTACAGTACTTAATAAATTACATTGTCTATTCAATGTTATTTCCTTTCTATAGCTATCTGAACTGAAGAAGAGCCTCTCTAATGTACAATCTGAAGTCCAGGAAGCTCTTCAAAGAGCAAGCACAGCAATAAATAATGAACAGCAAGCCAGGCGGGACTGTCAGGAACAAGTAAGTTTTGGTTTTAGCTATAAATGGCCAGATGAAGTTTGATAGCTTTGTCTGTGTCTGGAGCCAAGGACGAGTTTAACGTTCAGTGGAGTTGGTCAGAGAAATTAGTGGAAATAGAAGAGTATTACAGGAGCAGTTTGTCCATTCGTATGACATTGTTTCCTAGACTGTAGTTCCTGGTACTTTATTGCCTTGATGTAATCTAAATTTTAAATAACTAGAATGTTAATTATATAAACTTTGAATATAAAATCCTTCACTTGTAGAAGTCCCCAGTGTGTATCTGCCGTGGCAGGGAGAGTCATTCCTCTCTCAGCCCAGCCCCGCTAGAGCTGCCGTGGCCAGGAAGAGGTACCTCTCCCCCAGCCCTGAGCTGCTGCGGTGTCCTCTCTGCCCACCACAGCCCTGGGGCAGCCTGTATCCCAAACCCCAGAAGCTGCATCCCAATCCTCTGCCCCAGCCCTGAGCCCCCCCCCCCCCCCCCCCCCCCCCCGAACTCTTCATTCCCAGGCCAGAGCCCACACCCCCAGCCAGAGCCTTCATCCCCCCACCACATCCCAACACTCTGCCCCAGCGTTGAGCTCCCTCCCACACTCTGAAGCCCTTGGTCACACTCCCACCACATGAATTTTGTTATGTGCACCAATGTGAAGGTGATGTGTTAAACATCTCTCCATATTGGTGCACATAACAAAATTCATTCTGTACATGGACGTAAAAAATTAGAGGGATCACTGATTGTGGGTTGTACCTAACTGATCTTAATGGATTCTTACTTAACTCTCCAGAAAAAGGTGAAAACTTAAGTTCTCACCTGTTTATACTAGGGGAAAATTTTCTTTCCAAACCCAATTTTGACAGTTATTTAGAATGCATGCTAGCAGCAATAACTTTAGCAAAACATTTTTGCCAGTACTCTGAGAAGATAAGTTTGGAGTCAAGCAACTGCTGTTGTTTACAGTGAATCCTAGTCACTCTCTTATTTTTCTACGTCTGAGAATTCCAATAACACTTTCAGAAAACTCCATTGTGTAGCTAATCTAGGCTGAGTGTTTAATTGCTAAGGATTTTCATGTGTCAAATAAGATTGAATCAGTCTTTTGCTGGTCCTTCCCCCTTTTTATATTTACCTCTCTCCATAGTTGCAATCAGCAGAAACGCTTGAAAAGCTCATGTCCCTCTCAATGCAGAATTTAAAGGAAAAAAAGGCTGGTGAAAGTGCATATTAAAAAAAAGGGGGGGTTCACCCAGTTGGCTGTCGGAGTATTAATATTTAGAGATATATTCAAATCTGCATATATGTTTTCTCAGGCTTTTAAGAATCACATGAGTTAAGGGATAGGGGCACTGAGGAGATGGCATAGATTTTACTATTGGTGGCTTATTTTGTTTATAAGGATTGATCTACGAGAGAAGACAAGTCTAATATTGGGAAATTTCCTTTTGTATTTATGTAACTTTTGAACAAGTATGTAAAGCTATGTAGAGTGTATGATATACTTGAAGAAATAACAAAGTATGCTGTTTCTCACAGGCAAAGATAGCTTCAGAAGCTCAAAATAAGTATGAGCGGGAATTGATGCTTCATGCAGCTGATGTTGAGGCCTTGCAGGCTGCTAAAAGTCAAGTTGCTAAGAATTCAGCAGTAAAGCAGCAGTTGGAGGAAGCGACTCAGAAAGCTGAATCTGCACTTCTGGAGAGCAAAGCCTCATGGGAAGAGCGGGAGAGAATGTTAAAGGTAGGATTTTTCTGGCTCTAATGACTTTTCTGAAGTGTATAGATCTCTGTAGTGCTCAGACCTATGCAAATTAAAATTCATCATGACCAAACAGAAAAATATTCTGTTGTAGGATGAAACTTCAAAGCTTGGGTCTCGCTGTGAAGACTTAGAAAAACAAAACCGATTATTACATGAGCAACTAGAAAATCTAAGTGACAAGATGGTGGCCTCTGTGAAGGAAGCCATGCCGAGTGCATTGAATGTTTCTCTCAGTGAAGAAGGCAAATCACAAGAACAAATCTTGGAAATTCTCAGGTAAATTTAATCCTAAACTATTTTCCTTAGTCACTGTGAATAATTTCAGTTGCTGAACTGGTTAATTCACCTTCATTTTTCTTTTTTTGGAAAACACAGAAAATTTCAAAATTAAAGTGGATCAATTTTTAACTGGTATTAGCTATGGTAACAGCCTTTTGCCTTGCTTCAGCAGCAGCAGAGAGAGGTGGAATTGCAACTGCTGACTGGTCCCAGGTATCAAATGGAAAAGATTGGTATGGAGGGCCCGGTGCCTCCCGGTAAACGTTGGTGGCAAGAACATTCCACAGAATGACACCTTCCTAGAGTAGAATATTAGGATTTGCTTTTGGGTCTCTTCAGCCACATGCCATTTTTATCTTCCTTTAGCAGCAGGAGTCATTCTGATACGGGTGTCTAGATTTAAAATTCCTTCTTACTCTTGAGTTCAAATGACCCCCTTTCTTATAGATTTATACGCCGCGAGAAGGAGATTGCAGAAACTAGGTTTGAGGTGGCCCAAGTGGAGAGCTTGCGTTATCGTCAGAGGGTGGATCACCTGGAAAGGGAGCTCCAGGAGTTGACTGATAGTCTGAACGCAGAGAGAGAGAAGGTGCAGGTGTGTATGTGAACTATGGGTTACACTTTCAACAACTAGCTGAAATGTCTTCTTCCTTATTCATGTCTCTTCCTACTTCAACTAGGTACATCTATGCAGCTGGGAATGTGTTTCTGAGCTTATATCAACAAACTACTAGCTTAGCTCAAGATAGCTTGCTGAAAATAGCAGTGTAGCCGCTGATAGCACGGGCAGCAGCTCAGGCGACCAGTCAGAGTCTGAGACAGACAGATCCCCAAGTATGTACTTGGGCAGCTAGCCTGAGCCACCATCTGTGCTACCCTCAGCTATGCTGCTATTTGTAGCAGTATTTTTAGAGCTCTTTTTGAGCTAGCATGTGTCTGTCTACCTGACATGGGAAGCATACCTCTCATCCGCAGGGTAAACATAAGCTAAATGCTGAGAAGTGTGCAAAAGTCCATTGTATTTGGAATGGCATGAATATTTGTCCAGTTTCACTAGCTTCGCTCCTAGCCCCATGAAGCAGGATAACAATTATACTTCGAGAACTTTCTTTTAACATGTATAGTTGTGCAGAACAGATATTTAGGAAGCAGTTACATGAAATGTTTGGAGAAGTGGTACAGAGAATCACACATGGAAGTAGACGGGGAAGTATTATATTATTATTATTAATATAATAAACAATATATTAATTTCTGCATCTAACTTTTTAAAAAGTTTTTACATGACTTTATGTACACAGTGATAGTTTTCTAAAGTCTAATGCCAATGAAAGTTGTTTGAATGTTTGTCCAAAGAAAGCTAAACCAGTTGTTTCGATGATTTTCTTTGACCTAACAGGTAACAGCGAAAACAATTGCTCAGCATGAAGAACTAATGAAAAAGACGGAAACCATGAATGTATTGATAGAAACCAACAAGATGCTGAGAGAAGAGAAAGAGAGACTAGAACAAGAACTACAACAAATGCAGGCAAAGGTGAGTGATGAGACTTCCACAGACACTCAGTATTAGAAGAACTTGAATTAATCAACATCTGGGTTTGTTAGATCTATAACATATCACTAATTGCAGTAACTGCATGCTGTAAAACTTGATTATAAATAATGTGTAGGACAATCACATCAGACACAGCCGAGAAGATTTTCGATATAATTAAGATGTCAGAGGACAAAGCCCTGTTTATTTAAAGCTGCCTGAAACTTTCTGCATAGTAAAGTAGAAAATCAATAGTTACTCTTGATTAACAATATGCTGTTGATCAGGACACACATTAAAATAAAATAAAAATAAAGGGATGGACTGAAGTGGTGGGCCACAATTTTATTAACTTAGCACTCCTGCCTAGTGTTATATGTGGCCTATCTCACAGACCAGGAATTTAATGGTGTCCAGTGTGATTTACAGGGCTCCCAATCCCATCATATAAGCAGTAACTCAGGGTTGATCCTCGTCAGTCTACCCCTAGAACTCAGCTCATTTCGGAATCTTCTCGTTCTCCCCTCCCTCAGCACCCCCATAATGCGAATGGAAGATACTAAGGGGGACCTCAAGTTGTTTTGTACCTCTTTTATATGCACAAGGTCCACCAGCGAAATCTTGAGTGTCGTTTACTTCTGGAAGTGCTGCACCTTTTAGTCTTTATCTGCACTGGCCAATGGAGACACTCCCAAAAGAGGTTTAGATTGGTCTCTGTGTTCTACCATGAGTCAGCTTTCCCGCTTCTCCCCTGGCTAGCCAGTGAGAGGTGGAGGGTCTGAGGAGGAGGAGGGCCCTTGCAATGGCCTTTTCAGGCATGTGCTCTCCCATCTCTCCTGAGCTGTACATCACTCTGCCAGTCTAACCAACATCTTCTCTGCTCCCCCCATGAGATGGGGATATATTTTAATATCTGATGATTTTCCAGGTGCGTAAGCTAGAGGCAGACATCCTGCCTTTACAAGAGTCTAATGCTGAGCTAAGTGAAAAAAGTGGAATGCTTCAGGCAGAAAAGAAGCTGTTGGAAGAGGATGTCAAACGTTGGAAAGCCCGGACCCAGGTGAGTGCGTCTTTTCACAGAGGATGTCCAAATGAAAGAACTCAAATGAGTTTGCCTTGTCACTCTGCCCGGTATGGGACACAGCTAAGTGCGCCGGTCTGAGGTCAGACTGCCAGCATACAGGGCATATACCCCAGGCTGGTGGTATATTCTATCCTAAGACCTCACCACACCAGTAACAAATCTGTGCTTACAAATTACCATACTAGTTATTATGGAGCCACAGACAGTCCCCTCTAAGGCCCTCTAGCCTCTCATGCATCACCCAGGCAAACCATTTATCTGTGATAAATGATTATTAACACCAGCAATAACCTAGATTAGATTCTTCCTGTTCCAAAGAACCCACCACTTAGCTCCAGATCAAAATATACTTCAGGGTCTCACCCAAAAAACATGCTTCAGCCAATCTTTAGTAACTTGCTAAAGATTTATTCATAAAACAAGGCAAAGAAGGGTGATTAAAAGGTTCAAATAAATCCTATACGTTGCAGTTGATTTCAGAGTTTGTAGATCAGGATAATACCAATGATGTTTGTGTCTCTGGGCCATCCAAAAGATTGGGGGCCCTCAGTCCATTGTTTAAAGTTTTCCCTTTCTTATAGAAATCATAGTGCAGAGATGTGGAACAAGAAAGAGGCAAAGAGATAATGTCACAGTCTCCATTTATATTCTCAGTCCATGTGCATGGAAAGTTAGTCTCAAACATGGAATCAGGGATCACATATGCTACATGCCCTTGCCGATTCATGAGGCATCCATTGTCTATATGCTCTCTGAGGCATAGTTGGAAGGGGCCCCTTGGAAGAGCTGATTGTCCTTAATGGTCCATCAACCATGGTTGGCTGGTCTTGGTGTAAATCTGTCTTGTGGGTGTTATCTCTGAATACAATGTTTGAGATACAAACACTGAGCAAAGATTAATAACTTTGTATGCAATGATAATACACGCATATAAACAGGATAACAGACTTTTCCAATAAAAACAACATGAGGAGTCCTTGTGGCACCTTGAAGACTAACAGATTTATTTAGGCATAAGCTTTTGTGGGCTAAAAACCTACAAGGACACCTCATTGTTTTTGCTGACACAGAGTAACACGCTACCACTCTGAAACTTTTCCAGTGACACCTTTCAGGATATACTTTGTTTGAAAATTATCACAATTGTGCAACTATTAGTGATACCTTAATGTAAAGATGGTCATCTTTTTTTATACAGTATCTCATGCCTAATTAGAACGCAGTTCTAAACCACCATTGACAGAGCACAAAAGCAACAATCACCAACATGCATAGATTCTGTAGAATGAAATGTGTTTTCTTTTTGCAAGAATCAAGACTATTCAGATTATAAATATCTTTCAGCACTTACTGAGCCAACAGAAAGACTCTGATCTTGAAGAATATCGGAAACTCCTTTCAGAGAAGGAGGCGAATACCAAACGCATACAACAGATGAGTGAAGAAACAGGCAGGCTTAAAGCAGAAATAGCACGGTACAGTATAAGAAAACTTTTGGAAAGTTCTTCATTCTAAAAGTCTGCTTTACTATGTAATAATTTAAAATAAGACAACACCTGGAAATGAAACTCCAAAATACCCCTTATAAGTGTTAAGCCTTTGGTGTTTGTTTAGCAATTTAACTCCTATTCAGTAGTTATAAAAAGTGAAGTGTTAATTTATTTGGAAACAGAACAGTTAAAATAAATAACCAAATGATTCCAAATTTAACTTTTATAATCTGATTCAATATGGGTACTTTGCTTTTCACTTATGGTGAAGTTATGATATTACAAAAATATAGCAATGTCAAAATGTACTGACTTTGTTTATCTCTTGGCAAGATCTCATGCATCTCTTCATCCAATTTTGGTGTTTAGATCTAATGCATCTCTGACTACAAGTCAAAATCTGGTCCAGACCCTCAGAGATGAACTAACTAAAATAAGAACTGAAAAGGACACTCTTCAGAAGGAGCTAGAGAATAAAGTGGCTGACATACAAGAAAAAGTCAAAACTATAACACAAGTCAAGAAAATTGGGCGACGATACAAGACTCAGTATGAAGAGTTGAAAGCGCAATATGACAAGGTAGATTATTTAAGAAATTGACTTGTACACTCTCAGCAGCTGAGTCTTCATTTGTATTACTGTTTATAATATCTGAATTAGTTCTAAAAACTAAAAACGTGCCTAATATTACTTCTGATACCAAAACTTGCCTACAAAATTCTGGCTTTAACCTTGAAATGTCCAAAGAATAATATGCTGAGTGTTGGAAAAACAATGAGGAGTCTGGTAACACCTTAAAGACTAATAGATGTATTTGGGCATAAGCCTTTGTGGGTAAAAGCCCACTTCTTCAGATTCATGGAGTAAAAATTACAGATACAGTATGTATCTGTAATTTTCATGTCTGTTTATGTAATTTTCACTTCATGCATCTGAAGAAGTGGGTTTTTTACTCTTGTAAGCTTATGGCCAAATAAATCTGTTAGTCTTTAAGGTGCCAGCGGACACCTTGTTGTTTTTGTGGATACAGACTAACACTGACTAACACAGACTAACACTACCCCTCTGACACTATATGTTGTTTGAATATGTGATGTGTGAAGCACAGCCCTTAAGGGAGCATCATAATTCCTTTCTGTATCCTGCTTAGACCATTTCTGATGATCAGTGCCGATCTGGTAGTGTCGTGTATAGAAGTGATAACTTTCTAAATCTGATGGATCCTTTTTAAAAAACAGAACAAAAACCCCCTCAACCTGCACCTGACATCAATTTGCAATGTTTCAGGTGATTGCTGAGACATCAACTCAGTCTTATGCAGAAGAACAAGAACAGCAAGCTTCAGTCCAGGAAATACAAGAACTGAAAGAGTCTCTCAGCCAGGCTGAGGTAAAGACAAAAGCCCTGGAGAATCAGATAGAAAATTTACAGAAGGTAAGAAAAGAATATTGATCATGTTTTGAAAGCACTTCACAGGGTATAGAGAAGATTTGTTTGTAAAGTATGTGTGTTCTGTCTCTATCTCTGTTGGAAGAACTGGAATATTATACCACTGAGAACTTTTACTGTCTTAACTAAAGCGATTAGTTAGTACCTCAGCTCACTGGGCTGTGTTTTGTGTCTGTCGCATTCACCACCTACTTTTAAAGTAGCTTATAGCTGGTAGCTAAATTATCTTTCTTTTTTTTTTCCTGCAGACTATAGCAGAGAAAGAAAGTGAAGCCAGAAGTCTTCAGGAACAGGTATCTCAGCTACAGTCAGAACTTTCTCGTCTTCATCAAGATTTGCAAGAGAGAACTGCACAGGAAGAACAGCTCAGGCAACAGATAACTGAGAAGGAGGAGAAGACTAGGAAGACCCTGCTGGCTGCCAAGCAGAAAATTGCACAGTTAGCTGGTAAGCTACCCTACTCTGCCTTGACAGTTTTCCATTTTTTTCATTGCTTTTATGGAAAACCTTCCTGGGCTGAGATCCTGGAGAAAACGTGATCTTCTTAGGTAAACTTTAGCCAGAAGTTAACTATGATGTAAACCATAATTTTCTAAAATTAAACTTTGAATGTAGCTGTTCCTTGAGCAGGTTTTTCACCTATATACAGTTAGTTATGCAGTGTTGGAATCTGTAAAAAATTTAAAATGGCCAATAACTAACCTGAGTGTTATTTTAGATGAGTCAGAGGATATTGTCCTTGCTTAGCACCCAAGTATTTATCCCACACAACTTACCAGTACAAAGGACATTACTTTCTTTCAGCAAGTTCAGTGTTAATCAGGAAGAAATGAAACTACTACACTGCTATCTCGATATAACACTGTCCATGGGAGCCCAAAAATCGAACCGCGGTATAGGTGGAACTGCGTTATATCAAAGCCAGACATGCTGATGCGCTGATCCACCGGCGCGCACAGCCACACACCCTGGAGCACTCCTTTACCGCGTTCTACCAGAATTTGCCTAATATCAGACTGTGTTATATTGAGGTAGCACTGTAGTGCCTTCTTTCCGATGGTTGGAGAAAACATACAGTCCTTCGATATTTCAAATTTGCAATTGGTAACCTTATTTTCAAAAATCACACAAGTTATCACTAAGAAATAGTTTTATCATTTACAATGTGTTATTACACATAGGTCTCTGCTTAAAGTACTTCATTAACTTATAAAAGCAAACAGACTTTCAGTGCACAAAGACTTGTAGGCAGTTTTATAGTGAAGAGACGGAACGCTTTGTTACTTAATTAGGTACGAAAGAACAACTGACAAAAGAAAATGATGATTGGAAACAAAAGAGTAGTGCATTAGAAGAGCAAAAGACTGAGCTGGAGGTGCGGATGAGTGCACTCAAATCACAGTATGAAGGTCGCATCTGCCGCTTGGAGAGAGAGCTAAGAGAGCAACAAGAGAGGCACCATGAACAGCGAGATGAGCCTCCAGAGTCTACTAATAAGGTACGGTACAAGATATGTGAAGCTTTTGTTAGCTGTATTAGCATTTGCAGTGAAACGGAATAGTCTGTATCTAACAATGTGTGAGTTCACAGTAATGGAGCTGTAAGAGTGTCTTCCCTCTCTCTTAACCTGGGGTACAGAGAGGGGACTCTTCTATGCCAGACCAAATAACTACAAGCTGCTTCCCAGCCTAAGTTAAGTCTTTACACCCCCAAACCCCACACTCTACCAGCTGGGAACTTGGGGAATCGCTGCCACCATATGGTTGGATCTCCAAAACCCTGGAGGGGGGCACCCGGACTCCCCCAAACTCCTGCACACTCTCTCCTGAGAGCCGGACACTCAGAGGCTGCTTCCCTTCCCCCTCCCCCTTCTAGCCTGAAGGTAGAGAGAGACAGACTCCGCACTCCAGCTCATACACTGAGCTTGTCCTTTAGACCTACTCCCCTTCCCCCCTCTTCTTTTCAACCTGAAAGCAGAGAGAACCTTAAGGGAAATAAACCAAACGTTCTTTATAACTAAAAAGATTTAATAAAGAAAAGAGAATAAAGCATACACTTACAATACAACTTCACAATCTAGAGTTCTCTAACTTCCCCTCTGAAAAGGTTAGCAACAGTCTAAATAGGTACAGAAACTTATGGAAATCAACATATACTCACAGCACAGCTAATTAGGAATATAAGAAGAAGAGTAGATTCATCCTCCATAGCTAGAGGTGAAAAACTGGGTCTCTTGCCAACACTGGAACGGCAGGAAACTGAAACTCAAAACTCCCTTCCTCCCTCTGCCTCCTGGTCCGGGGCTCTTATGTCACTCCCTCTCAAGTAACATTAACCCCATACAGGCAGAATAACACTCTCCAGCACTTTACACTTATGACAGGAGCAGTTGTGAATTAGAATAGTTCCCTTATGGTGCTCCTTTTCTAATACCATATCTCTGATAACAGGTCAGACACACAGACACAGCCTCTTCCCCTAGTGCTTCCAAGCTTTTTAATCCCCAGAATAATGTGTTTGGAAAACCCAAACAGTACATACCACCTCCAGTGTCCCAGAGAATTAGAAGTTAACTAAAAATTGGTTCTGGTTGGGTTCAAACTTTCCACTGCTAACAAAAGCATGTAATTGTTTTACTGACCAAGTTTCACCACAGAAGCAGTTCAAACATTGCTCCTCTGTCTTCAGTTTTATTTTCAAATACAGTGTCACAGGACTATGGTGCTAACACTTTGAGCTTGCATCCTGGTCCAACAGTAAATATAGTTCTTTTCAGTAGAACAGAATTAATCAGTACTCTTTTTGGCTGACTTAAAAAATTGCATTATTAAGGGTATCCCAGAAAATACTCGACTTGCTTGAGCAAGCTCGGAATATTTGAGAATAAGCATGGAACTTCACCTGGAATTCTGCCAAATCTGTAGTTGAAACAATTGTAATTAAAGAGATCTGTGTACTGAAGCAGCAATCAAAATTGCATTGTTGGATTGTTTTATAGAGCCTGCTGGCTTAATATTTGGCTATGGAAACATAATTTACAAAAACACTAATGTCTAATAGGTTCCGGAACAGCAGAGACAGATCACACTCAAATCTACTCCAGCTTCAGGTGAAAGAGGAATGTAAGTTGTGGGTTCTTCTTTGTCCAGTCATTATGTCAATATTTTTTGTTTTGAACTGTAGGAATGAATTAAAAGCTTTTGCATTTAAGAATTTTTGAACAGCTTTTGGAAGTTACTGAATACTTAATGTTAACACTGAGCTATGGGCTAACTGACTCTAACCAGTTGTCATTTACTGCTAAACTGTCACATTTAGGTACATTGTGAACTCTGCCTTTCTCCATTCCTTTGGGACCTCACCCATCCTCCTTGAGTTCTCAGATAATAATTAACAGTTCCAAGATTACTTCAGCTAGTTCCTTAAATACTCTAGGCTGAATTTCTTCTGGCCCTGTTGAATATTTGTATAAGTTAGATGTATTAAATTCTTTAATCTGATCTTTCCCTATTTTGCCTTACATTCTTCCCTTCTTGTTGATAATATTAATTGTATTGAATATCTGGTTACTACTCTTCTTTTTAGTGAAGACTGAAGCAGAATAGGCATTAAACACCTCAGCCTTCCATGTGTCATCTTTTATTTGGTCTCCTTCCTCACTAAGTAAAAGCCTACACTTTTGTCTTTCTCTTGCTCTAAATGTATTTGAAGAGCCACCTTTATGTCCCTTACTACCCTGTTTCCCCGAAAGTAAGACATCCCCCGAAAATAAGACGTACTTCCAGTTTTGCCTCTCGCTGTAATATAATGTAATGTAATTTTGGGAGCAAAAATTAATATAAGACACTGTCTTATTTTCGGGGAAACACGGTAGCTGTAATTTATTTTGTGCTTTAACCTTTCTGAATTCGTTCATACTTGCTTGTGCTATTTTGTACTCCTGAGCAATTTGTCCATGTTTTCACTGCTTTGTAGGATTCTTTTTTAATTTTTCAGGTCATTAAAAAGCTTCTAATGGGGAGACATTTGCCTCTTACTGTTCTTCCTATCTTCCTTTGCATCAGGATAATTTGCTATTCTGCCTTTAATGTTGTGTCCTCCAGAAGTTGCCAACTCTCCTCTATCCCTTAGATTTTCTTCCCTTGGTACCCTGCTTTCCAGTTCTCAGTATTTTAGTCTTCTTTTTGAAGTCCACACTTCTTATTCTGCTGCTTTCCTTTTTGTAGAATCATGAAATCTGTCATTTCATGATTACTTTCATCCATGTGGGCATCCAACCAAGTCTCTGTGATGCTAATTACATAATAATTTAGCTTAGATACTAGTACAATGCCATGATCTGTTTTAAATGTTGTTGTGAAACTTTTTACAATCAACATTTGATACTTTGTTAGAAAACGGATTTTATACACTTGTAAGTCTGACCCCAACATTGTTAGCACAAATAAAACCAGTGTCCTATTTCCAGTGCTAGCACTTCAGATCCACCAACAGCAAACATTAAGCCAACGCCTGTTGTGTCAACTCCAAGTAAAGTGACTGCTACTGCCATACCTGGGAGTAAATCTACTCCAAGAGCAAGTATCCGTCCAATGGTTACTCCTGCTACAGTTACAAATCCAACCACTACTCCAACAGCCACAGTTATGCCTACAACACAGGTTGAAACCCAAGAAGGTAAGTGTGTTTTAAATAAAGGGTAACTATCTACATTAAAATAACTTTAAAAGAGCACCTCTGCCTTGAAATCTAGGCAATTTCAGAGTTAAATATAATGTCTGGTATTCTACTTGACCTTGAATCCTCTTGCTAATTTTTTGTGCTTTTACAGTTTTTACACCTTTAAATCAATTAACAGGCTATGCCTGAGAAACAGTAAATCTCACTATCCACTGCTTTCTCAAGTGAGAAGTAATGGAACCGTACTAAATAATTAAAGCCAATTAAAATGTGCTAACATTTGCTTTCCAGCTATGCAGTCAGAAGGACCAGTCGAGCATGTTCCAGTCTTTGGAAGCACAAGTGGATCTGTACGCTCCACCAGTCCTAATGTCCAGACATCTCTCTCTCAACCCATCTTGACTGTTCAGCAACAGACTCAAGCTACAGCTTTTGTGCAACCCACTCAGCAAAGTCATCCTCAGATCGAGCCAGCGACTCAAGAGCCACCCCCCACCATTGTAGAGGTCGTACAGAGTTCACAAATAGAAAGGCCCTCCACTTCCACAGCAGTGTTTGGTACAGGTTGGTTTCGTTCTCTAAATAACTATAAAGGGCCTAATCTTATGGTGTGTCCAAACAACTACAGGTCCTCATTTATTCAGGCCTTAATGCCTATAATAGCAGCTGAAGGTTTTGTACGCAAGTTGTGGGATAGGCTTTCAAAAAGACTGAGGCCTGGCCTACCTTCTTGCACCTACCAAAGTGTTACCTTTTAAAAAATGTGACCTAGCACTCTTCTAAAAGGTAGCCTAGATCAAACAGGAAGTGAATGTTCACGTCTACTCAAACTAGTACTGAATGTTAAATCTTGTTTGCTACTGAAAAAAAGTAGGATCTCCCCTCATGTGCCTCTCAATTTCCTCGATCTTGCTTTGGTATGAGGATTCAGAGTTTAATATAAAGGTTTGGCTCTAAACTTTATAAATGATTACAGTAGGAAAGCAAACTAAATCAACTGAACTGAACATATATGCTCTGATTCTACCTGTACGTGCTTCAGCCCCATATAGGCCGCAGATGGCTATTAAAAAAAAAAAAAAAAGTCTTACTGCTGCACTGAGCACCTATCATTATAGATGCTTCTGTTGTTTGCAAAATTTACCCCCAAAAAGTACCCATTGTGACTATTTTTAGTTGCCTTTGCTGGTGCCTCTGAAAATGTTAGCAACCACGCTCTGTGAGGAACAAGACTACTGAAAAACAAACAAAAAGGTGAATTAAAAAGAGTTCAGTTGTGCCCTGAAGCTTAGATCTGGGTTCTGGTGGACTTTGAAGAGGGGCCAGAGGGGAGTCTGCAGCTCAGAAAGTTCTGCCACCAGTCCCAGTGTGTTTAACTCCAGAAGCGAACAGCAAGGCACTCTTATCCAGTCCCAAGTGCCCTGGTTGAGCAAGAGGAAGCTGAAATTGTCTGGTTTTCTGCCAGTTTCCTAAACCCTTTTTGTGTGCCATAATGCTCTTGAAAATAACACCAAGGGCTCTTTCAAGTTTCAGCTACCCCAAGTTCTTCCTTGCCCAAGCGTCCACGAGAGGAGGAAGAGGATAGCACAGTAGAAAACTCAGAACAAATTTCAGAGGAAACAGTGGATATACCTCTTCCAAAGAAACTGAGAAGCATACAGAGAGTTGGACCTGAGGTTTGTAAGAAGGGAAAATACTTCAATGAACAATTTTGCCCAGTCCAGGATTTGAGATGGGAATAAGCTTTTGACAAGGAAACTGAAACAGGATTCCCTTGCAAAAGCCTTTAAAATTTTGTTGCTGACAAAGTCGATCATCTTTTGTGAAAATTATAACTGACCAAACTCTCTACCAATGGTTCTCAACCAGGAGGACCATGAGCAGGGTGTTGGGAGGGTCCGTCAACCAGGGCTGGCACTACACTTGCTGGGGCCAAAGGCAGAAAGCCAAAGCCCCACTGCAGGGGCTGAAGCCCAGGGCACTGAGCCCCACCAGCTGGGGCTGAAGCTGAAGCCTGAGCAACAACTTCGCCTTGCTTGCGACTCCCCAACACTGCCCCTAGCTTTTATATGCAGAAAACCAGTTTTGTGGCAGAAGGTGGGCTGTGGAGTTTTTACAGCATGTTGGGGGGGGTGGGGTCCTGAGAAAGAAAAAGATAGCAAATCCCTGCTCTCTACCATTAAAATAGCCTACACCTTGAACTTCCAACTAAAGCAAAAGTTACAGCATTTAATGGCAGAGGCTTTGTGTTAAAAGGTAGAATTTTTATTAATTTAAGGGAAACCCTGTTAACTTGAAATCCATGCAATCGAGCTTAGCAGTATTTTGAATAGGCCTGAAAGGAGTGAGGTGGGTGTCAGGAAGGCAGGAGATGCAGAAATTGAAAATGAGCAATAAGGCCCTGGGCAGGAGTAGCAATATTTGGACATGGTCTGGATATTCAGATGTAGAAAGAATATGGAGTCTTGTATGATACCTGTAAGGAGATGTCAGACAAACAGAAATAGGAGATTGGATGGAGAGAGTCTAGTCAGCAGTCAGAAGGTAGGTAATGGGCATTGGTAGAAATGATAGTTAAAATTGTCTGTTTGACTGGCTCTCTTACTATGAAAAATATATCCTTTTTCAGGAGGAAGTCACGGCAGAAGAAAGCACTGATGGTGAGATAGAAACTCAGATTTACAATCAAGATTCTCAAGACTCGATTGGAGAAGTAAGCCCCAAAAAAAAATAACCCCAAAAACCTTAATTTTAATTGTAGCATGACCAGCCCTTATCTGCAAATAGCATTTTGGTATTTTAACATTTGCTGGAGTCAGCATTGTATATCAGTCTAGTCACTATTAGAAAAGTGTTCATTGATAGTAACATCTTTGTGAAATGTCAGTCATCATTTAGAGATTTGTAATGGAAATCTGGGGCTAGAAGTTTCATTCAGTGTATATTTAATTTTGATTGTGATTTTCACATACCTCCATAGATAGTATTTGGCATGTATATATAACTTCACATTTTCAAAGAACTGTAAACATTAAGTACTGCCCACTGAATTATGTAGTAATTTTACGTATGTGGGAACTGAGACATAGGGATTAAAGGAGTCAACATCAGAGCCAAGATTGGAGTTTGAGAGTTCTGAATTCTTAAATTTCTTGCTTTGTTCCCACAGACTACACTGCTTTTTTTTTTTTCATTCTCGGCTTTATGTTGCAGAGCAATTCTGTGACAAATAGTTGAGCAGGTTTCAATCAGCAAGGAGCTGGGATGGGTCACAAAAGAGTATAGGCGGTGAAGGCAATGTCAGTAGTTCTGTTCAGTACCTTAAACTTCCTTTTGTATTTATTTAGAGACAGGTTTTTCCATTACTTATTTCAGAAAAGCCAAATGTGAAGACAAAAAAAAGAATTAAATTTCTCTTCCTAATGCAATAGAGTAATTTCCATAACTCAGACCTTCATCTGTACTGATAGGACTGTACATTCTGGTAGGGAGTGGATTTTCTCTAACCAGTGGAGGATACTATGTCCCCAAAATCATGGGGGGAGGGGGAGAAGAAGTTCTGTAACTTTATACACATAAAAGATGCTCAGAGGTTGACTCTCATTTAACTCACAAATACCCCTACCTCCAAACTTTTTTGAATGACCTATTCCAGAACTCAAACATGATTACTGCCGTCCAATTAATTCTATTGCTAAGCAATCAGTTACAAAAGAACCAAGTCACTTACTATGCAGAAATATCTAAAACTAGTTCTTGCACTTAACAGTCATGGGTGCTGAAATGTGAAAAAAATATTCTCAATCAAAAAAAAAGGGTTTCTAGTATCTAAAAACAGATGGTTATAATCTGAACATCTTTGTCCAGATTTAACAGCTCCTGTTCAAATTCTTTGAGGATTTTAATGAGCTGCAGTTTTTGCTGAATCAAACTAGAATGATCTACAATGTTTTTAATAACTTTTTGTAGTAGCTAGCCCAGCCAAGTGGTGGACCTGAAGGGTTTCATTCAGTCTGGAGTAGCAGCAGAGAGGCCTAGAGTTAGTTTTCCATTGATATGGAAGAGAGAGCTTTGTCCAAGGCCCGACTACATTTAATCTTTTAGATGGGTATGAAACTGGTTAGTGGCATGTTCAAATTCAGTTGTGGTTTTTGTCCACACACAACTTGATTAATACAGTGAAACCTCGATTTAACGGACTAATTCGGGCGAGGGGGTGTCCGTTAAAGCCGAAAGTCCGTTATTTAATAATTTTTTAAAATCATTAAATAACAGGACTTTTGGCTTTAACGGACACCCCCTCACCCGAATTAGTCCCTTATATAGAGGTTTTACTGATCGTGGGCAGGAGCTGTCAAACCCCCCCGCTCCCGCCCGCCCGGCTGTCAGCCCGCCCGCCTGGCTCCCCCGGGAGCCGGGCGGGGGGGGGGGGGGGGGGTTTGACAGCTCCCGCCGGGCTCCCCACTGCGGGGAGCCGGGCGGGAGCTGTCAACTCCGCCGCCCGGAGTTTGACAGCTCCCGCTCCGGGGAGCCGGGCAGGAACTGTCAACCCCCCCTCCCCCCCCCCCCCCCCGCCTGGCTCCCCGCTGCGGGGAACCGGGCGGGGGGGGGGGGGGGGGTGAAAACTCCCACCGGGCTCCCCGCTGCGGGGAGCCCGGCGGGAGCTGTCAACCCCCCCGCCTGGCTCCCCGCTGCGGGGAACCGGGCGGGGGGGGTTGACAGCTCCCGCCGGGGTCCCCGTTTCCGGGAGCCGGGCGGGAACTGTCAACCCCCCCCCCCCCCCCCCCCCGGCTCCCCGCTGCGGGGAGCCGGGCGGGGGGGGGGGGAGGGGGAGCTGTCAACCCGGCCGGCCGGCTCCCCTCTGCAGGGAGCCGGGCGGGAGCTGTCAGCCCGCCCGCCCGGCTCCCCTCTGCGGGGAGCCGGGCAGCCGGGTTGACAGCTCCCGCCCGGCTCCCCGGGGCGGGAGCCGGCAGCCCCCAATAACGGATTTCGGATGCATCGGGAAATTTTGTCCGTTGCATCCGAAGTCCGTTAAATCGGGGTCCGTTAAATCGAGGGTTTACTGTACTCTGTTAATATCTGTGGCAACTAATATTTTTCCATTTTCAGCAATAGATTCTGCTTCTGCTCTGTTTGTCATCTCACCACTAGTTTGGCTACTACCCTTTTGCATGTTGATGGGCTCCTCTAACAGAGCTGTTGAATTGATTTGGCCAGTTCTCATTTATCACAATTATATGTGTATTCGGATAAACCAGAGTACATTACACATATGCTGCCAGCGAGGCTCTATTTACATATTCTCCGGACACTTCTCCTTGTTCAGGCACTATGCCCAGATTGTCCCAGAATGCATCAATGCAATCACAACTACCGTCTTTGGCAGGTGTGAGTTCATGTAGTTGCATGGTTTGTGGATCCAACAAAAAGCTACTAAGTGGACATAACAAAAATGTGATTGTTGCAACCAGTTAAAATGAGTGTCACAAACAGATTACAACAACACAGCTGTAGTGTAGAGTGGACCCAAATCTGATCTAGGCTCTGAACCATGAGTAGTGACATAGCTGCTTTTAGCAGCACTCTTGGAGGGCTTTAAAAGTTAAATGGAATTGCAAATTGACTCAATCTCTCCTGTGGCAAACATTTTTAAAAACATACATATGACGTATCACTTTTATTTTAGTAACTTTCCTTTACCTTTTAAAGGGGGTCACCCAGGGAGAGTACGCTCCCATGGAAGATAGTGAAGAAACCTCTCAGTCCCTCCCAATAGATCTTGGACCTCTTCAGTCCGATCAACAGAATACCTCATCATCCCAGGATGGTCATTCCAAGAGAGATGATGTCATTGTGATTGACAGCGATGACGAAGAGGAGGAGGATGAAGAAAATGAAGGCGAACAAGAAGTATGTCTGGCTTATTTGTAGTTTATCTTCAATATCTTTGTGCAAATAAGTAGCTCATCCTGCAGGTGGCTACCAAGAAGCAATTAATATTTAAAAAAAAAAAAAAAAAAAAGATGAACTCACAATTTACAAACTTCTGCTGTTTAACAATAAACATAGATAAGCATATGAACTCTTAGAAGCTCTGTGCATCCATTCGCCTGGCTTGAGCAGAAGTAAAACAATACATTTTCTCATTGATGTAGGAATTAAACACACACTTCCTGTTTATAGGAATTCTGTGCTTATTCATACAGCTGGACATTTAAATTTATTTACTGAGCTCAGCTTAATTTTTGAAATGAAGCACTCGTTTATATAATGAAATGCCTCTGCTAGTCAGGCTGTGGAGAGGTTTTCAGCACAGAAATAAGTTTGAAGTAACTTAAAAAAAAATCCTTTCCTTAAGTAAAATTCTCAGTATTTCTTGCTTCACCAAAAAAAAAAAAAAATCAACCAACCCCCAGAATATATCACACTGACATTAACAAATACCTTGAGTTTTTCTGCTAAATGTAACTTATTTATACAAGTTAAACCTCTCTAGTCCGGCACCCTCCCGACCTGACTGGTGCCGAACCAGAGAATTTGCCAAACTATGGGAGGTCAATGCAGAGTGCTAGAAGGTCTCAATAGTGTGAGAAATAGGGTTGCGGGGGTGCTGCAGTACCCCTATGCTTTGCACCCAGCGTGGCTCCCCGGTGCTGAGGCCCTGCTGCCACCCAGGATCCCAACTACTGGCCCCTCTGCCTAGGGTCTCCAATGCCATCCTGGGGTCCCAGCTGCCAGCCCCAGTTCTTTCCCCTTCCTCCCGGAGTTTGAATGCCACGAATCAGCTGTTTGCGGAATCAGCTGTTTGCGGCGCTCCACAGGCACTGGGAGGGAGGAGGAGGAGTTGGTAAGCGCAGGGGGGGAGGGAGAAGAGGGAGGAGCTTGGCGCCAGTGGATGCTCTGTGCCCACTAATTTTTCCCTCTGGGTGCTTCAGCCCCGGAGCACCCACTGAGTCGGCGCCTGTGCCACACCCTGGATATTGCCAGACCAAGGATTGCTGGATTAGAGAGATTCAACCTGTATTACCACAGTGTCCTGAGACCCCCGTTAGAATCCCAGCCTCGTTATGCAAGATCCTTTACCAATATATACAATGACATGGTCTGTGCCCCAAGAGAACTAGCTTGAAGCAGGCATATTTTAATTAGTCACTGTATAAACTTTCTCATGCATCTCTGTCATTGCACATTACTCCAGGTTTCAGTCAAATTTTTCACTTGACCTACAACATTTGAAGTTTGTATATGCCTACAAATGAACTCTGAACATCTCTAGAAAGAGACCTTTAGAGAAAATCTGTCTGTTCATAGCACATTACAAAATGATTTAGTCATTCTCTAAAATGGTGATAATGATACTCTTCTCCTTTGTAAAGGGCTTTGAGATATATAGATGAAAAGTACCGTATAAGACAGGGGTGGGCAAACGTTTTGGCCCGAGGACCACATTAGGTTTGCAAAATTATATGGAGGGCTGGGTAAGGAAGACCCTGGCCCCCTTCCACTTCCCACCCACTGACTGCCCCCCTCAGAATCACCGACCCTTCCAACCCCCCACTCCTTGTCCCATGATCACCTCTGGAGACCCCCCCCCACTCTAACTGCCCCCCCCAGGACTCCACCCCCATCTAAGCCCCCCTGCTCCTTGTCCCCTGACTACCCCCTCCATTAACCCCTACCCCTAATCACCCACCCAAGACCCCACTCTCTAAGCCCCCTGCTCCTTTCCCCTGACCGCCCCACTCCAGATACCCTCTGCCCCCTAATCACGCCCCAGGACCCTACCCCCCATCCAACCCTCCTGCTCCCTGACCCCTAGCCACACCTCCACCCCCTGACAGGCTCCCTGGGACTCCCTCGCGCAATCCAAACCCCACCCCCACCCCCATTCACTGCCCCGAGACCCTCTGCCCCCTTAGCAAATCCCCCACCCCAGGCCCAACCCTGCCACAACCCACTTACCCCGCCACCACTAAGAATAGCGTCTCTGGCCCATGGGCCAGACACGCCGCGCTGATCCGCTGGAGCGCACTGCGTTGTCTGGCCTGGAGCCAAATGCGGTCGCGGAGCCCTGCTCCGAGAGCTGAGGCCGCAGGGGAGGGAGACCGCTGGGGAGTGGCCGGAGCAGCCTCCCCAGCCGGCCATGCAGTCGCACAGCCCCACCCCTGAGAGCTGCTACTCCCAAGGCCGCAGGGGAGGGAGACAGTGGGGGAGAGGCCAGAGCAGCCCCGCAGCCTTCCACGCGGTTGCACAGCCGCCCCCCACAGCTGCTTCATGCGACCCACAGAAGCTGCAGGGGAGGGAGAAAGCTAGGGAGGGGCTGGAGCAGCCTCCCCAGCGGGACCTTGGGGGCTGGTGGGGAAGAGCCCGCCGGCCGTAGTTTGCCCACCCCGTGGCATAAGAGCTAAATATTCTCCTTTTGGGTTTTCCTAAAGCTGTATTATGCTACAATTGTAGGATTATGAAGATGAGGAAGAGGATGATGAAGATGATGATGAAGATGCAGGAATGGGGGATGAAGGTGATGATAGTAATGAAGGAACTGGGAGTGCTGATGGCAATGATGGATATGAAGCAGATGATGCTGAGGTAAGAGGCATCTTTTGTAGGCATATGAGACTTCCTGAGGTATTTGGTATGTTGCAGCTTGTTCCTATTGTAATCCACATTTTGAAAAAGGAAAACCTTAATTTGAGTTGATCCAAGTAAATTGGATTTTGTGGTTAGGTAATAAATATAGTTCATGTTGCAACTGGTTTTCTTCTTGAGTAAAAAAACTTTAAATGTGTCGAAAGGTTGGATAATACAAAGCACAGGGCACAGGATAAGCTTTATAATACTAGAATATGGAGCTGTGAAGCTAGCCAAGTGTAATTCTTAACAACAAATGTTCATTAGTTGAAAAATATTGAACAAATAATATTTTGATATAGCTAGGTTTTAAAACTTGTGTAAATGTATACATGCTTGTTCTTTACAACTATGTAAGGTGTATATAAAATTTCTAAAGTTTTCACAGATATCCTCTTTCCTATATTATCTTTTTCCGTTCTCTTTCAGTCATTGGCCTGGGTGGGGTTTTGCACTGAACCACTGTTTTATGAATTTTTAGGGTGCTGATGGTACAGATCCTTGTACAGAAACTGAAGAGAGCATGGGAGGCGGAGAAAGCAACCAGAGAGCAGCAGACTCTCAAAACAGTGGTACATTTAATCTGTGCTCTCTCTAAAGTCTCTAGTTATGAAGGGGAACATGTGCAAGTCTTTTGAATTCTTTGTCTTAAAACATGTATTTTTGAATTTGGGGTGTGCTCCAGTAAAATTCCATAAGCTAACTAGCACATCAGTATTGTATGGAAAACATAATGTGTAAAAGAGCTGTTGATTCAGTAGAAGATGATCCTCTGAGTCATTGATGAACAGATGCCTATCATGGTGCGAATTGCTTCTTTAATTGGTTTTTTCAAATGATTTTTTAAATCCAGGCACTGTTCAGTTGTCACTGTTGGTCGATTATCTTTTTTAGCGAGCATAGAAATGTCTGCTATCGTATGTTAATTCGCTTTTCAGTGTTGGTATATGTTCTGTATGTTTTTATTACAGCTTCATCTCAAACTACTCATGCTTCAGGATTGATTCCATTTGGGTGGTGTGTGAAGTAACCCCATATTCTCTATGAACTATTTACAGAGCACATCAATTTTTTTAAAGTCATACTTCCATAATTGTAACTCATGACAGTCAATTAAAAGAAGTACTGCCTGAATTACTCTGGTCATTGATTTGTGGAGTAGAGTGTTTTTATTGTGTGATATTTCCTTGCATTTTAGGCGAAGGAAGCACAAGTGCTGCAGAGTCAACTTTCTCCCATGAAAGTACAAGAGAACAGCAGCCAACATCTGCCTCAGAGAGGCAGGCTCCTCGGCCGCCTCAGTCACCACGCAGACCACCACATCCTCTGCCCCCACGACTGACTATTCATGCTCCACCCCAGGAACTGGGACCGCCAGTACAGGTAGGAAATCACTCAATGCTTTAGAAAATTAAGGAAATGACTTAATTATGTAGCTTTGTGTAAATAAGGTGTTAGTCCCGTGTGTTTGGTCCAACTGTATTACTTTTATATGGTGTCTTACAAAAAGGAAACACAAATATTAATTGAAATAGCTGAGCAAATTAGCTTAAACTTCTCATCTCTTGAAACATGGCAGTGATTTTACGTACTTAGCTGTATAGGTGAAATGACCATTGAAAGCAGTAAAGCAATAGTGATGGGTGTGCATCTTGAAATGATTATACCAGCACTGTTTCAGTTAATACTTGTTGGTCTATCCACTCTAGAGGCAGTTTTTGAGCAGACTATAACTCAGCAGGATCTGGCTCAGATTTTTATTAAAAATTCTTTGCCCAGATGCAGGTGTGGTATAAGGACACTCCCACTGTCTTCTCAGCCTAACCTTTTTGTGCCTAATGCCTTGCATGTGAGCTGTATGGGATACTTTAAGATTCTACAGAATTTTAAGCTTTCATTTAAAAAAAAAAAAAGTCTTACCCTTATGGCTACAAAAAGAAACCTCCTGATTGTGAGCTAATTCTTTACAGTCCCCTTGTTCTGAGAGGTGTGCACTGTTCCAATTTGTTTCTATGGGGTGTTTATCGCTGAACCCTAATGACAGGTTACATGTCAACATTAACTATTCCACTTTACCAGAAACTTCAGATAACATGCATATATTTCATGGTTGGACCTGGCTGTGGGTAAGGAAGTTTGGAAAGTGGCTGTTTTTAAAAGCATAGTGCTACACAGATGAGTCCTGCAGTGTCACAGGATCTCTCCTTGATTTTTAGTTCATGAGCCCACCCCATGCATGAGGTGTGGGAAATGTTGCCACTAGTGAGGACAGAGACAGTGATTTCCCCTGCACTTTCGTCCTCTCTTGAAAATCAGGATTCTTCTCCTCAGTGTAGCCTGATGGGGAGCTGAATTGGAAGCACAAATTGCAGAGAGAGAAGAGGAGCAAGGGCTGTGCTCAGCTAGGTACATATAACATCTTCCAAATTTCAAATCATCTCAGCCCCAAGAAAGAACAAATCTAAACAAGAATGGGGAAAAAATAAAGACTGAAAAATAAGTGCAGAGAGAAAAAAGGTAGCACACAAGGAAGGATGGGATAAAAGAGATGGGATAGATAGGAGAATGGAGAAAGAAGATAAAGACCAGAAACAGCATTCATGGTTGGAAGTTGAAGCCAGACAAATTCAGGCTAGAAATAAGGCATGTATTTTTAATGGTAAGAGTAATTCATCATTGGAACCATTTACCAATGGTTGTGGTGGAATCTCCATCACTAACAATTTTTAAATCGAGATGGAATTTTTTTTAGAAGATATGCTTTAGGAATTATTTTGGGGAAATTCTGTGGCCTGTGTTCTACAGGGCAGATAGACGATCATAATGGTCCTTCCTGGCTTTGAAATCTATGAATCTGTATGGGACCTTGCATGCTTTATTACACTGAGAAATGTTGAATGGAGCTGTCAGTAGGCTTCTACTCAGTCTGCCTTCACTAGGTCTCCTTGAGAGTTGGTCTGCACTGTTGCTTAATTGGCTTGAGAATTTAAGTGGTGAGTTGTGCTGAGCATGCTTCCTCCACAGTACAGGGAGCACCAAAAGAGAGTTGAAGAAAGAATGCCAGAAGTTTTGAGAGTTCCGTGCTCAGAACTTTAAAATTTTTACATTTTTTTAAGGGAAAAAATTAAACAGACCTTAATAGTTCTAACTTAAACACAATTATAGTTGTACATACATTTTTCATTTGATTCGTTGTGCACTTTCAAGAGATTGTAACATGATGATATATTTATTTTCCAAAAACTTTTCTGTGTGATGAAGTGCACAAAAAAACCCTATAAGCACTCTTCACTAAATGTTGAACCACTGAAACATTTGTTTAGATTATACTAAAACCGTGTATTGTTAAAATGATTTAAATGTCACTCTTTCAACACTCTTTCCCCCCCGCACACACACACACTCACTATTTCCTCTTTACTTAGAAAGAGTTATAATTTTTTTCCCCCTATTTGGTGTAACATTGCCCCATTTTGTAAAATAGTTGCTTCGTCCTGATTCGGGATTGTTTTAACTATCGGAATTAAGTGCATGATTAAATCTATCTGGAATATGGCTTTCATTAATAAACAAAAATATGCTAGCTGGTTTTGTTAATCAAGTCAGCTTTTGGTAGAAAGCCAAAAGAATTTCTTTCTTTACCATTTATCACTAAATTTTACTCCTGAAGATATTTGCGTATTGCTAGAATCCCCAGGAAACATTTATACTACTTTATTCCTCCTTTTACCATAAAGAGAATCCAGATGACTCGGAGACAGTCAGTGGGACGTGGGCTTCAACTAACTCCTGGTATAGGGGGCATGGTAAGTAAATGTCAGTCTGCTCCTAAAAACCTTGATTGAGAGAGCACTCTGAACTTTGTAGTCTTAGAACACTACTAGAGCAGTTAAGAATTCATTGGGTGTTTGTGTACCCTGCAGATAGGTTTAATCAAGCGGTGGTTTTTCATGCTAATGGGACTTCCATCCTTTAACTTTAACAGCCAATATTTACTACTTTGTTTTTAAAAATCAATCTTCTTTTAAAATACTTTTTATTTTGACATTGGTTCCCTTCACACTGTTGACTAGATAAATGTTTTTTTGGGAGGAAACAACCGTGGTAGATAAGATTTATTTATTTAGAAGCAAGCAGAGTAGGACTAATGAATATATTTTAGCTTCTGATCTTAATATTTTTTTCAGCAGCAACACTTTTTTGATGATGAGGACAGAACAGTTCCAAGCACCCCAACTCTTGTGGTACCACATCGTACAGATGGATTTGCAGAAGCAATTCAGTATGTAGAAGTCGTAATAAAAGCAAGTGCTATTGTATGTTTCCCTTTTAGTAGAAGTTGAATGGTTCTTTGTTTAAAGGTAAATGAAAATAAAATGATTTAGTGACTGTGTAGTAAGATACTAAATAGCATTCCATCTCCTGGATGGTTGAGAGAGAGTTACAAATATTGAATTGTTGAACCGTACATCATAAAACAGAGTTCAGAAAAGTAAGTTTCTGATCACATTCCAATCTGATCCACATTCCAATCTGACAGAGTGGGTATTAGCCCATGAAAGCTTATGCTTCAATACTTTAGTTAGTCTTTAAGGTGCCACAGGACTCTGTCACTTCTGCAATTCCAGACTAACACGGCTACCTCTGATTCTGTTCCAATCTAGTGTAACCTATTTGTTTAAAACGACATACAGTTAAATTACTAGAGCAACAGTAGGTTATCATGCTTCTTTGAGCCCCTCTTTGCACATCCACATTAATGCTATATGTCAGGGCCGGCGACAGAAATTTTGGGGCCCCCTACTCTGTTTGGGGGCCCCCCTAGCCCAGCCCAGCCGGCGCTCCCTCCCCCGCAGCTGACAGCGGCTGGGGGCAGTGCAATGGAGACGCCGCTGCTGTGACCAGCCGCAGACCCCCGGGCCAGCATAGGAGGAGCCTGTGGCCAAGGCAGGGGGAGGGCCGCTCCCCGCCCTTGATTGGCACAGGGGCTGCATGATGCCATATCCGGCAGGGGAAGCCCTACCTTGCTGTGGAGCCTCCCCGCCCTCGCCCTCTTTGCAGGTGGTGGTGCGCTGCTGCCGCCGGCTGGGCTCACTGCTCCTGCCGGGGACATGCGCGCTCATCCCACGCGCTGCTGTGCTGCTGCTCCGGAGGAGAGCCGCGCCACCGCCTCCCCGCCCCTTACCCACTCTCCAGGCCCGGCGACAAGGGGGGACGACTACAGGTACAGCTGTGTACCGGGACCCGGACTTAAGGGGGGCCCCCTTAAGTCCAGGGCCCAGTACAGCTGTACCCATAGTACCCCCCTGTCGCCGGCCCTGCTATATGTGACAAAAGCATGTTTTCTCAATATTGACGATAAAGATCAGTTAAAACACACTAGCAAGCTTCTGTGAAGAATAGTTGTTTATCCCAGCTTTGGATAGAGGAAAGTCGAGGACATGCTCAGCAGGCCACTTACAGATTAGTTGTGTAAAGCCATAGGAGCTATTTAAACATTACAGTATTCATTGAAAGTGATTTTACTATTTTCTTCCTAGTGGAGTATTTTTGACCATGTCATTTTGATGCAGATGTAATGGAGTAACTAATTACTTTGGATAATGCTGATAAAATTAAGTGCTATCTATGCTTGGCTACTAATCTTATTTGTATAATAGATCATTTGTTTTCCTTATTCAATTAAAATAATTTTATTAGAGTTTTTAGTTTATTAAACAGCATTTACAGCACGTTCTGCATTTTTGTAGTTCCCCCCAGGTTGCTGGAGTTCCCAGATTCAGGTTTGGACCTCCAGAAGATATGCCACAGACTAGTTCCAGCCACTCTGATCTTGGCCAGCTTGCATCACAGGGAGGTAAATATGTGTAATACCTTTGTTTTATGTTTGTTAGGAAAAATGGAAACAGCTTGAGAAACTAATCAAGCTTGAGTAATTGTTACCTCCGTTCCAACTATATCCTTGTCTGTGCCTCTGTGTAGTTGTAAGAAGGGTAAAAGGACTAAGCAGGCAGAGAAGATATTTTGCTTATTTAGCATTGTTAGCTATGTCATTTGTAACTACATGTGGCTTAATGTAAGAATGATTGATTGCTTAGGCTTGGAAAGATGAGACTTTTATCAGTAAACTAGCAAAAATACCCGGCGTTGCTCGGGGTATTTGTAATTGGAAACTGGGATGTAAAAAGACTACAATGTTTTTTATTAATACAAATTTTGTTCAGAAGTCTCATTTTGTCTAATTAATTTCATTCTCTTGCATTTAGATGTCGAGGGGAGGGAGGAGAGAGCTGAGCGAGTGCGGGGGAGGGGGGAGATTTTAAAAATTTTCTATTCTTACCTGAGGGGGGAGAGAGCTGAGCGAGTGCGGAGGCCGTTGGAGAGGGGTATTATTACATCATAACTATGTCACAGAGAACTGCAGGTGTTAACCTGCTGCCCAGCTGATATTAATGGGCTTTAAAGAATTTCACCCCTAGGGGGTGTAAGAGGTGAGATTTGAAAAATTTTCGATTCTTACCCTGATTAGGACCCTAAAGCCTATAACTGTACCAAATTTCAAGTCTCTCGCTGAAACGGTGTGGAAGGAGTAAGGGAACACACACACACACTCCATTTGACTTTTAGATAGATAGATGTAGGTAAACATTAGTTTTACCGTAATACACAAACTGATGGGGGGAAAAGTTTCATTGATAGCTGAAATTAAAAGATGAGCAGAATTTTTAATTCTTTGTCTGAGAACTTAGTTTATTTTAAGGATGTTTATTTTACTTTGAATATTTTGACATGTCGTGTTGACAACTTTTTGGGCTTTCATGTTTATAAAGCTTTAATTTTTCTGAATCTTAACATCTACTGTTGTTAAATAATTTCCTTACCCTCCACCTCCATAATTTCCAGCAACTATGAAAATACAAATTGATATAAATAAAAAGTTGCTTAAATAAACATGGATAGCTGTTAAAATTATAAAATTCATTCTGCTAAGCCTGTTTAGCCATTTGAGAATAGCATGTACAAATATTAGGAAAACTAACACATCTGCATCTAATTCCCTGTCTTTAAAATAAAGATATTTATTTAAAGTGGGAGTGTAGTTTATTAATTAATACTGAAGAACTTTGGGCTAAAGGTTTCACATAAGTGCGAGCTAGGTCTACTCTTGAGTAATCTCAATTACTCAGTCTCAGTATTTAAATACAAACCAATAGATTACATTGGGGTTGTACTAGGACTTGTACTGTACTGCAACTGGTTTGCCTTCAGATAATTTTATAATTTTCTGCTAACAGGCTTTCACTACATCCATTAATACCAAGAATTGTGTGTTGTAGGTTTAGGAATGTATGAAACACCACTCTTCCTTGCCCATGAAGAAGAATCTGGTGGTCGCAGTGTCCCAACAACTCCACTGCAAGTCGCAGCACCAGGTGAGAATCAGTATTGCAAAGTGTAATGACAATATTAGATGCTTTGACTTCCCAACAAAATGTATATTACTGTTATGTTGTTTATTGCGATGGTGAAAGTACTACTGCAGACAGAGTTCTCGTAGTACCCAATATTTTAATAAATTGCGGATAAGTACAAAATAACCTACTCTCAACTGTTTTTCCTGATTTTGTTTTTTAAAGTGACTGTTTTTACTGAAAGTACTGCAGCTGATCCTTCAGAGCATGCTTCTCAGTCTGTTCCAATGGTGACAACATCCACTGGCAGTTTATCCACCACTACTGAATCTGGAGTGGGTGATGATGGGGATGAAGTTTTTGTGGAGGCAGAATCTGAAGGGTAAGATACACTACTCGGTGGATTAAGATTTAATTCTGTATTTGAGATTTAGTTTTACATGTTTTCATTGCATTTCATTGTTTGTGTGCGTCTGTTGTCTGTTAAATCTTGGCTCTGTTTGGTCCATAGCGGGGACGGATCACCGCACTGAGTGGTTTCCTAAATTAGTTGTAAAACTAATCTGGTGATCTTTTGCCTTCTTCAATACCAACTTCTCCTTTTGGGCTCCCTGTATTGAACTATATTCATCTTGAAAACAGGATTAGTGTGGCTACAGAGAAAACGATTCCCATCTGAGTTGGAAATTACTTTATGGTGGAAGATGTTTACAAGCTAATCTGCTTGCGGTAGAAAACAAGAATTAAACTCTGAATCAGAGGCTTATTCAACCTCTGATGCAGATAGTGGGATCTAGAATTTCTAGACCTCTCAGAACGATCACAGCTCATTGTCAGATTTCCTTTTTTCCAAACAACTTAATTTACTACTTTGCAGAAATAACAGAAACAAAATGTAAATCTTCTAAAAGAATCTAAACCCTTTCTGGACACCCAGAGCATGTGTGAGTTGGGCATGCATTTCTTTGATAAATGGATTGATGCAGTGGCTCTCAAAACTGGTCTGCTGAGCACTTCAACTAACTTGTGGAACTGTTACCATGACAGTAGTGAAGTATCCGTCAGGCTTTACTCAATGATAGTTGATGCCCAATCTGGGACTGTCAGGCCAAAGTTTTTTTTTACCTGTCTAATTTTTTTTTTAAAGCATCTCTGTGCTAAGTGCTTTTTTCTTTTGTGTGTGTGGTTTTGATGTTCAAGTGCGATCAAAATTTGGAACATCACTAGAATTACAGACAAAAACAAAGTAAGTGTGATCTGGCAGAGTGTAGAACTTGATATTAACAAATGTAAAGTCTTGCACCCAGGCAAGGGAAATAAAACAGCAGAAATAGGGAGTTAACTGGAGAAAATACAACCAAGCAGCCCGATAGATTGATTTAAATGATTTTATTTTTATTAATTCTGCTTTCAAACTTCCATGTAATCAACTGATCTAGTTGTCCTTGGGAAGCTTCCATTGGACTCAGTAGAATGCTCTTTAAGATGGCTGTATTATTGTTTTTCACTGTCCTGGTACGGGCTTTTTGAAAAATCATTAATCCAAGCCTTTTAGGTATTGCACTAAAAAGGACATTTTGGGCGAAACTCTGGGAACCATCTTTTCCCCAACCTCTACATTTCATGTACTAGGTCATACTGTAAAGTCTTAATGGGTTCCATTTAAATTAAATATTTACTTCCCCCTTACCGACTGACCTCTGTAATCTGGGGAGCAGGTTGGTGTACAAGTTCTTCCATGGCATATGGTTTTACTCAAGTAAATGCCATTTTTTTCTCCCTCACTTTTCTGATCTCTACAAGGTAGTCACCCTGGCAGTGTGCAGTGCATGGGTAGATGAGTGCCAAAAAGGACTTGTCTGTCTTTATTTTTAAAATACTAATATCTCTAATTTCTGGTAACAAGATAGAAAAAATTTGAAGTGTGTGTGTGAAAATACCCATAATAAAACAAAAATCCTGTTAAAAATCCTGTTAAATTACAAAATTATCTGTGCTCTTGGGATTATCAGTTTCTCTTGAGCTTTATCACCATTGTTCAACACCTGAATTTTTATGTTCCAGAATTACATCGGAAGCTGGCCTAGAAATTGATAGCCAGCAAGAAGAAGAATCTGTTCAAGCATCTGATGAATCAGACCTCCCTTCCACCAGTCAGGATCCTCCGTCCAGCTCATCAGCAGGTATTGGCTTCCTTCCTAATGCAGATTGCTTCATACTGTTTTGTAGGATGTTTGTACCTCAAGCCTTTTCCCAGTGCAATTCACATTGTCGGCATTGGGGACTAGACTAAAACCAACTATTCTGAACAGTTAATGTCCCTTCTGAAGTATAACTGTAATACTTATTGTTGTCTCTGTAGTGGGTCAAAAGGAAACTTAGGTTAGTGCTGTGGCCATTATTAAGAATACACTCAACTTTCTCACCCCTTCTGACGCAGTGTGTTGACAGGTTGAATTATGAGTGAATTCTAATCATTATGGCAGCATTGTAGTAAGATAGGGTGGCAATTTATAGGCAGATGAGTGGCATTTATCCTGAATATGGAACTTCTTCCACCGTAAGTGTTTAAACTTATATTGATTTTTGTTCTGTATCAGTTGATAACATGGATAAACTTCTAAGATATCTCGGTTGCTTATAAATAATCACAGATTTGCTAAAACAGTGGTTCTCAACCAGGGATACTCGTACGCAGAGGTGTGGGGGTACGCAGCGGTCTTCCAGTGGGTACCGCAACTCATTTAGATATTTGCCTAATTTTACAACAGGCTATGTAAAAAGCACAGCTAGTGAAGTCAGTACAAACTACAATTTCAGACAGTAACTAGTTTACACTGTTCTGTATACTATACACTGAAATGTGAGTACAATATATTCCAATTCATTTCTTTTATGATTATGTGGTAAAAATGAGAAAGTGGGGAATTTTTTTTTAGTAATAGTGACACTTTTTTATGTTTGATATTTTTTAAGCAAGTAGTTAAGTGAGATGAAACTTGGGGGTATGCACGACCAATCAGACTCCTGAAAGGGATACAATAATCTAGAAAGATTGGGAGTCACTGTGCTAAAATTATCCCTTTAATAAGTGAAAAATTATAAAGTAACATGATGGGCATATGGGATGCTTTATTCTTTTGTTAATCCCTTGGTCTACAACCATTAGTCTGTCACTCTATTTTGAAATTAAAATGGACATGTGAATCTTCGGAGAGTTTGACACTTTTTCATCTATTTAATTTCCTTTTCCATTTGGTGAGGGCAACAAACTGAGTACCTGGACTGTATTTTTGTCATCAGTAACTAATGGATATAGAAGATGTTTTGTTTTGTTTTTTCTTTTTTAAGAGAGTTTTTAAAATACCTTGAAGGATACTCACTTCACAAGAGAGATTGGGAATCCGTTCCTGAAATTGTGGTTTTGTATTTCAGGGGGATTAGTTTTTGAATCCCATTCTCACAAGTTTAGTCCAGTGGAACTTTTTAAAGGGATGTTATGTAAGCAATGCAAAAGTAAAAGGGCAAGATTCGAATTAGATGCCGTTGGTTTTAGCTGCAAATAATTTAACCTCACTAGTGAGTAAAAAAAAATCAAAGGAAAACACACTTGTTCAATCTGAGGCTTTATTATTATTATTTGACAAGATGTTAATGAAATATGTTGCACCCTAAAATTCGTAAAATATGAAAGAGAAGTACAGATATATGTTTAAACGTAGGCAATGGACTCACTAACAGTTACAAATTGTTCTGCAGTAACAATCTTGTATATTCTCTCTGAAACTCTTCTTTCTCTACAGATACAAGCAGTAATCAACCAAAGCCTTTCCGGCGTGTCAGACTTCAGCCACCAACATTAAGAACCGGTGTCCGTGGTCGTCAGTTTAACAGACAGCGGGGTAAGTGACTGTCAATGCTATAATTATTGGAACCATGTCTGTACTCTTTCAAATAACTCTTAATTTCCTTAACCCTTTTGAAACTGGATATCTATAGTGCCACCATAAGTATACCTGATGATACATTAAATAATGCAGGGTCCCTGCCCCACACCAGAGCTTTCAATATATATTATCCAAAGCATTCATTTGTCTGACAGGCAAAAAGACTACAGAAAACTTCTTCCTTCTAGATTTTAAACTTACTTTTTTTTGGATAATTTATCGCTAGGACATAAGCTTGATATGATACAATTCTGATCTTTAAGATTACTCCTAACACAATTTTCCTGTTTAAAATTTAAGATTTTCATTGAGATGTCTGGAATTACTATGCTGCTTTTTAATGAAAATTAACTGATTGAAATTACAGAAGCTTATTATCTTAGTATTCTCCAGATTTTACTTTGATTGCTACTAATGATTAACTATAACAGCCCTGACCTTAAAAATCCTACCCAGATTGAATGTATTCATCAACATAAATATTCTGCGTACATTGGTGGTATCGCTGATATGTCCATTAACATTCAGATGTTGTGGATCTAACCATAAAAAATGCACTTATAGAATTAAGAGATTTCCATTGCAATCCCATCTATTGTCATACATTAACCAAAAGGGTGGCTGTTGAAAAGGGAGGGTACCCTCTCCACCCATAATTGAACATGCTATGGTTGTGACTTTTCTGGTCCATTGAATGAAAGTCCACAATAGTACCTCCTTGTGCTAGGCCATCACAGAGAGAGAGAGAGATCGTTAAAAGACTATTCCACTGCCCACTCATCTCATCACCAAACAAAGTAGCAAAATAACAATGTTTGATTATTGGAGTGGGGGAAAAGTACTTGCATTAATACTCTTCTCTTTCCCTACACAGGTGTAACTCATGCAATGGGAGGCAGAGGAGGCCTAAACAGAGGCAATATTAGCTAAAAGTTCTGTAAAGTAATTGAAGCTGTGTATACAGATTTGGTCAGATTGGCCACTGTTGCTTTAGTGTAATGATTGCAGCGCTAAAAGCAGCATTTTGTACGTAGAGTGATGTGCGCATATTTCAATGTCTTTATTAATAAAATTAGACAAACTCAAATTAAAATGTCTTCTTTCTTTAAAATCCTGTCTTAAATATCATTTTTAGGACACTTATACCAATCCTTGGATACTGTCTGCCCAGTCTGAGAGGTAACTGATCTTGCTATTCTGCTGGCCATATCCACGTTGTAGTATTGATCTGCAATGAGAGAAGTGCAGTTTGAGTGGAAATTAAAATTCTAGCTCTAGGAAGTAGTTAGCACATAAAAAGCTCTCTGGTTAATGTGTTTGAGTTAACATCAGAAGCCTCTTTCCCTTTTTATTGTCACTTTGGGAGAACTGGTACATTATATCACACTTGAGACAAAGAGTCCTGTGGCACCTTAAAGACTAACTAAAGTATTGAAGCATAAGCTTTCATGGGCTAATACCCACTTCGTCGGATGCATGCAGTGGAAGTATCCAGGGGCAGGTACTTCCACTGCATGCATCCAACGAAGTGGGTATTAGCCCACGAAAGCTTATGTTTCAATACTTTAGTTAGTCTTTAAGGTGCCACAGGGCTCTGTTACTTCTGCAATTCCAGACTAACACAGCTACCTCTCTGATTCTTTATATCACACTTGGTACACATGTCGTTGAGAGAGAGGCTTTAATATCAGTTTCCAGACAATGCATTTCATTCAGACATTTACTCTTTTTAGTCACCCAGATTTGAGTATTGACAATTATCAATCTTACCCTATAATGGTTACAGCCAGCTAGCACCTGGAAAACTGTGCCACTTAGATCAGTCAGTGCCCCATTTTTATAAAAGCAGTTCCATTTTAAAAAAAAATATTGGCAGCTTTGTCTCTTGACAAATACTACTTTGAAGCTTTCACACTGTTCAGAGTTATATTGTGAGATATGATCTTTTTTGAAATCCAAACACAGCTGATTCAAATACACTCAAAAATCCCAGAAGACATTCTTCATAGTTGTAAAATTGGATGCACTTGAACAAATAGTGTCTTAAACAACAGAACATCCCTCTGAAGGGTCTAAAAAGTTGAAGCCTTTTCTTAAAATAAAACTATAAAAATGGCACCTTCTTATTCCACACGTGTGCATTATCTCACTCACTTCATAGACATGATAGGAATTGTCATAGTGGATCAGTGATGGTCCAAGTCCAGCATCCAGTGCTTTAGGGGAAGGTGCAACAAAAAAATCCTTCACTGTGCTGTTACGAGATGCTGCCCAAACTGAAGTCAGTGGTGAAACTCCTACCAGTTCAATAGTGTGAGGATTTCATTCTTGAATGGTTTGTCTTTTCAATGACCACTCCAATAGTCATGTTATCCCTATAAATGTCCAATCCTTTTTAAATCCTATCTGCCTGACATCTTGTGGCACTGAGTTCAACAGGCTAGCTATTTCTCTGTTGATCATTTAAGTAGAAACATCCATTTATTCAGAGATTATGGGCAAAGCTTGAGTTATTTACTTTTCTTTTTTTAAGCTGGAACCCTAATACTTATTAAACTTCATCTTGGCAGTTCTTTTGCAGTGAAACTTCACATTTCAGAAACCTACACTTGCCTTTGAGATTTGAGCTAATGTGTTTTAGCTTTTAACGTACCTTTAGAGAAGACATAGTAATCATAGGCATCTGGCCTTTGATAGTTAGGTATTGATATAGCTGAGTGAACTATTTTTGGAAATCCTCTCCAGTAAGAATTTATTTTAACTTCTTGATGTAATATTCCTGCAGACAATAAAATTGCTTTAAATTAGGAAAATATACTAAAACATGGACTATACAAAGCTATAACTTGGAGAGAAGCTGAGAGAGAAAACTGCTGCTAGGGTGAAGAGATTTGAAAGCATACATTCAAGAAGTTGAACAGATGACAAATGCTGTCATTAAGAATATAAAAATGGCCGTACCGCGTCAGACCAAAGGTCCATCCAGCCCAGTAATCCTGTCTTCTGACCATGTACAATGCCAGGTGGCCCAGAGGGAGTGAACCTAACAGGGAATGATCAGGTTCTCCCTCTCCTGCCATCCATCACCATCCTCTGACAAACAGAGGCTAGGGACACCATTCTTTACCCATCCTGGCTAATAGCCATTAATGGACTTAACCTCCATTAATTTATCCAGTTCTCTTTTAAATCCTATTATATTCCTAGCCTTCACAACTTCCTCAGGCAAGGAGTTCCACAGGTTGACTGCGCTGTGTGAAGAACTTTCTTTTATTAAACCTGCTGCCCATTGATTTCATTAGGTGGCCCCTAGTTCTTATATTATGGGAACAAGTAAATAACTTTTCCTTATTCACTTTCTCCACACCACTCATAATTTTATATATTTCTATCATATCCCCCCTTAGTCTCCTCTTTTCCAAGCTGAAAAGTCTTAGCCTCTTTAGTCTCTCCTCATATGGGACCTGTTCCAAACCCCTAATCATTTTAGTTGCCCTTCTCTGAACCTTTTCTAATGCCAGTATATCCTTTTTGAGAGGAGGAGACCACATTTATATGCAGTATTCGAGATGTGGGCGCACCATGGATTTATATAAGGGAAGTAAGATATTCTCTTATTCTGTATCCCTTTTTAAATTATTCCTAAATCCTGTTTGCGTTTTTGACTGCCGCTGCACACTGCGTGGATGTCTTTAAGGAACTATCCACAATGACAATAATCCACAATCTTTTTCCAGATTAGCTGTAGCTAAATTAGCCCCCATCATATTGTATGTATAGTTGGGGTTATTTTTTCCAATGTGCATTACTTTACATTTATCCACCTTACATTTCATTTGCCCAAATGTTGCCCAATCACTTCGTTTTGTGAGATCTTTTTGAAGTTCTTCACAGTCTGCTTTGGTCTAAACTATCTTGAGCAGTTTAGTGTCATCTGCAAACTTTGCCATCTCACTGTTTATCCCTTCCTCCAAATCAGAAACTATTAATTTTTAAATGAAGATAAAAAAACAGTTAACATTAAATATAACTGACCAGATGGATTATGGTTGATTCTGAGTGTGTGGTACATGACTGGTGTCCGGTACATGATTGCTGATCTTACTGCGCGTTCAAAGCGTCTCCTCTTGATCACAGCTCTGGGGGTATAAGCTGGGTACCTAACATATACCTTCTTTTTGCACTTTTTGGCTGGTTCTTGATTGTAGATATAATGTTGAACGTTGCCACCTGAAGCAGAAGTTTGTTCCAGTTGTGAAAACAGTTGAATCAGAAATGTCTTCAGTACATATGAACTTGCTGGGAAGATCAGAGCACCTTTTAAAATGTGTCTGAAGGCTTTAGAGGAAACTTTCAGCTTGAAATGCCCCAAAATTACATGTATAACTTGGAAGCATGATGCTAATAGGGCCTGGTCCTAACATTTGTTTACTTCTGTGTGTCGTTCTGTTAAAATCAGTGAGACTATCCATAGTAGTAAGCACTATGCTGAGTAGAGTGAATGGGATCAATCCCCTTGAGAAGAAAAGGTGAAATTGTAGGGCACTAGCTGGATGCTGCACGGAGTGGAAGCAAGGGAAAGGATTGCCTAGCTGTCTTAATCTGAATAACTCCTTCAAATGTTCCTGTGTAGATCCTATACCATTCAAATAAGATAAATCCAGTGCTTTATAAGGAAAGAAACCATGACTAAGAAACAGTTCCATTCATAGATAAGTGGTGATTGGTCTATTTCAGGCCTTACCATGCCTTGTTAACTTGTGACTGGAACAGAGCTCAAATGATGGTAAAACTCTTCCTCATAACCCTATCCATGATCACTTTGGCATTCAAAAGCTGTCTCTGAAGTCTCAGGTTAGTCAGGATCTTCTGGTGCACTATGTACTGTTGTCAGACATGCAGTCTTACTTTAAAATGGAGCAGAGTTTTATTCCCAAAAGAAATAAGCTGAATACTTCTTACATTTGTAGACATGAAACATACCTCTTTTGAAAAAATACACAGATTCTGGCCTGTTGTTGTGTTGTGCTACTGAAAGAACAGCTACTATTTTCCCACTTAGTCCTGCAAATCCTTTTGCAATTTGTTTGGGATATCCCACATCCTTCGTATCATTAGTGAAACGCCAGTATTGGGAACCCTGAGGATTTAAACAAAAACTTTAAGGAGAAAAAAATGTCCAATGCTGATAGGCTTCAATGTAGCCTACACCGGTGGTTATGAAATCCACATCTAATTACTATACATTATAAAACTGGACAAAATAATTACTGGCATATCCATCAAAAATAAAAATTAATGTTGCTTATGTTGTAGAGAGATTACTCTGCAGGCTCCTTAAAGCTCCATTAGTGCACAAACCTTTTCACTTACCAGCAGCCACTTTACTTTTGTGATTGCTTTAGCTGAGCTAAGGGGAACTCTCTAAGTGCTGGGCTTTCTAGAGACTCCATGTTATACAGCTGCTATTTAATGCTCAAAATCATTCCCACCTAGGGTGACCAGACAGCATGTGTGAAAAATTGGGATGGGGGTGTGAGGTAATAGGTGTATATATAAGAAAAAGCCCCATGAATATATTGTCTCATATGTGAGGGGAGGGATAGCTCAGTGGTTTGAGCATTGACCTGCTAAGCCCAGGGTTGTGAGTTCAATCCTTGAGGGGTGGGGGCATTTAGGGACCTAGGGCAAAAAATCTGTCAGGGGACAGTGCTTGTTCCTGCTAGTAAAGGCAGGGGAGTAGACTTTCAAGGTCCTTCCAGTTCTATGAGATAGGTACATCTCCCCCATATATTACTTTAGCATTTATAATCCCTGTTCCATGATGAGATATCTTTGAGCTATGTTTCTTAATAAAAACTATCTTTGATTAGGTTTTTCCTCAAAAAGCATTTTATCAAAAAAATCTATTTAAATTTTTTAAAAATCAATTTTTTATTTATTTTTTTAAATAATTGATTTGTATCCACCCGGATTGCAACAAATCTTATGCGAAGTGTGACACATGGCCAGAAAGAGTTACGCATCCTGTGGGCTAACTGACCCATGTTCAACCTGTAGAGATGTTAGAAATGGTAATTAGGACCATTCCATGGTAAATGCACTAGAATTTTGAAATGCAAATTTATATTGTTAGAAGTTGGGGTGATCCAATTATATGTGTACACTCATAAATGTTAGCCATGTAAACAGTTCCTGTCTGTGTCTATAGCTATTGATTCGGAGATCAAAAAAGGAATATTCCCATTAGATGAATCTTGGGTGCAATAATGTCATTGTCTATATGTCTCTTTAAATAAAGTGTTTGTTAAATTATTTTATGTTAATCTATGTAGTAATTACCAGTGAGGTTTAGAAAAAAGAGAAGGTTACATCAAAAGGTTACATCAGGTGGAGCCAGATATGCTGTTCTGTTCTGAGCAGCACAGTAAAGGGGCCGAGGGTGGGGTGGATTGACCTCCAGGAGGTCTCTGGAGGGGTTAGTTAGGGGACAGGGAACAGTGGGGGTTGGATGGGTTGGGGATTTTGAGGGAGACTGTCAGGAGGTGTGGAGAGGAGTAGGGGCAGTCAAGGGATGGAATGGGGGGGCTGGATGGGTCAGGAGTTCTGGGGGGGGGCCTGTCGGGACAGGGAGTGGTTGGATAGGCATGGGAGTCCTGGGGGTCTGTTGGGGAGGGGGGTGGATAGGGGTCAGGGCAGTCAGGGGATAGGTAGGGGGGTGGGGTTCTAGAGTTCCTAGTGGTGCAGTTGTGTTGGGGGGGGGGTCTCAGGAGGGGCAGTCGGGGACAAGGAGAAGGGAGGTTTAGATAGGGGGTGGGACCCTGGGAGGGGGCAATCAGGTAAAGGAGCTGGAGGTTCTGTTGGGGGCAGTCAGGGTGTAGGAAATGGGAGGGAGTAGATAGGGGGTAGGGCTACCTGCCCCCATGGAGTGTACTCTTTTTTTGAAAGTTCAAATATGGTAACCCTAGTAACTATAAGCATGAGTGTGAACAGTGCTTTGTCTGCAGGAGCATTCTGCTGACAGAGCTAACTCTGCTCATTGGGGGTTCAAGTTTTTTGTCAGCAGAAAAACCAACAGTCCGAGACACTGCACAACTTTTAGTGACATAGCTCTTTCCTGGCTCTGTGGCACTTTAAGGACTGTATATAACCTACAAATCATAGAAAGAGCTCTGTGTTCTCTGCTGCAGAGAGGCTTTTTCGTCTTGTCAAAATACCCAGGCTCATTCTGCCTTTTGCAGGTTCTTACCTCAGACATACGATGTGGCAATAGGAAAGGAAATCCTGTTAAGGCATCGGTGGGAGCCTGAGTGTGTCAAACCCTCCCCCCTCCCCCACACACAGCTGCAGCTTGTTAATTCTAGTACAGGGGTAGACAACCTATGGCACAGGTGCCAAAGCTGATTTTCAGTGGCACTCATGCAGGCCGGGGAGGGGGAGAGGGAGGAGGGAGCTCTGCATTTTAATTTATTTTTAAATGAAGCTTCTTAAATGTTTTAAAAACCTTATTTACTTTACACACAACAATAGTTTAGCTATATATTAAAGACTTATAGAAAGAGACCTTCTAAAAACCTTAAAATGTATTACTGGCATGAGGAACCTTAAATTAGAGTGAATAAATGAAGACTAGGCACAATGCTTCCGAAAGGTTGCCGACCCCTGTTCTAGTATATTGTTGCCATGGTTTCAATAGTTAGTTTCATATCTATATAATGAGCATTTGAGCAAAGGAAAGAATCCATCCTGACAACTCTGAGGACTGATATTCTCTGGCTATAAATACCTGCAATACAGGCCACAGCAGTGAAAGCTACCCTTTGTGGACTTACCAGCATCCTCTCTAGCTGCCTTTAAAGGGTTAATTCAGTCTGCATGTCTCTTCAGTCCTTGATCTTTTTCATGAGAATGTTAACAGGGATACTAGTTAAGGCAAACTGGGAAATTAGACCACTGTGTTGTCAGCTGAGCTCATGAACCTATTTCTTTACTATTACCTTTTGCTATACAGCCCTTCATTGTTGTTTTCATTTGTAGAGTAATCTGTGAAATTAAGTCTTTTAAAACACTCAAATTAAGCAAGATAACTTCCCTACCTTGAAGAAGAAAGTTTTGCCATCACAGTTGCATCTGGAAAAGACAGTATCGATGGGGGATGGAATACCCCACCCCTCCTTGATTTTACGAGGGGACACTGTTGGCTGCCTAGATGAATCCAGCAGCCAGTAGTAATGACCTGCAAAGAAAAAAATAGTACTAGCCCTGAAAAACCTCACTGAAGTGCACCATTTTGCCCCTACTTAAACTTTTATATTTTCTAAATAATAGTACAGAAAATGCCATATATGGAAGAATTGTAAGTAGTAGAAGCAAGGACCACAAAGCCACCCTCTTCTCTTTGAATTGGTGTAACATCCTGCAGGGCTCAGTGCCCAAGGTAACAGGTGGCTCAGCACCTAGCACAGGGCTGGGAAAACTATGGCCTGTGAGCCAGTTCTGTTGGTCCCCCCAAGCTCCAGGCTGGGGAGGCTGCTCTTCCCCCCTCCGCAGCCTCAGTGCACCACACAAGCAGCACTCTGTGGGGCGGGGCTGCACACTCCAGCAGATCAGCATGGCAGTGTGTCTGGCTCCGGGCCAATCACGCTGTTCTGAGCAGCATGGTAAGGGGGCTGGGGGGAGGAGTTGGATAAGAGCCAGAGGGTCTTCAGGGGCAGTCAAGGGATGGGGAGTTGGATAGGGCATGGGAGTTCCAGAGAGCGCGGGTGTGGCTAGGGGTTGGGGCAGTCAGGAGACAGGGAGCAGGGGGGGTTGGATGGCATGGAGTCTTGGTGGGGGTGGTTAGGGGCAGGGGTCTCTGGAGAGAATAGTCCGAGGACAAGGAGCGGGGGGGAGGTTGGATGGGTCGGGGGCTCTGAGGGGGGGAAGTCCGGGGTTGGGAAGTGGGAGGTGTCAGGGGGTGGGGCCAGGCTATTTGGGGAGGCACAGCCTTCCCTATTTGGCCCTCCATACAATTTTGAACCCCAATGTGGCCTTCTGGCCAAAAGGTTTGCCCACCCTCACCTAGCAGGATCAGACCCTCCATATAATTGCAGTGCCTGGAGCCCAGAAGCATCTGCTGGAAAAGTAACATTCAGCAAGCTTCGGGGAGGAGGGACACACCAGAAGTTGGCTTAATCTATGTGGCTGAGAGCAGCAAAGTTTGTGCAGTGCTGCCGGGACAGAAAAGAGGAGGAGAAGGAGTTTGACTGACTTGACAGAACAGCCAACCACAACCCCAGAATATCCTTTCTGTGGTTGGGATCACCAAGCCCCTGGCAGGCTGGGCCAGTTCGTTTACCTGCCACCTCCGCAGGTTCAGCTGATCGTGGCTCCCGCTGGCCGTGGTTTGCCGCTCCAGGCCAATGGGGGCTGCAGGAAGCGGCAAACAGCACATCCCGCAGCCCGCGCCGCTTCCCAGAGCCCCCATTGGCCTGAAGCGGCGAACCACAGCCAGTGGAAGTTGCAATGCGGAGGTGGCAGGTAACCGAACCAGCCCAGGTTTTCCCTGAACAAGCGGTGGACCACGGTTGAGAACCACTGACCTAGTCACATGCATGAAGCCTGCAGAAACACTATTTGGGGAAAGGGCATAGATGGTGCAATGCCCCTTTGTTACGCTCAGAGCCGGCGACATGAATTTTGGGGCCCCATACGGCAGATCGTATGGGGCCCCCCCACCGGTCTCCCACTGCCCGTTGGGCCCCCCCTGCCGGTTTCCCGCCGCCCGCGGCCCCCCCCCCCCGCCAGTCTCCCGCCACCCGTGGGCCCCCCCCCGTCAGTCTCCCGCCGCCCGTGGGGCCCCCCGTCGGTCTCCCGCCGCCCGTGGGCCCCCCCGTCGGTCTCCCGCCGCCCGCGGGCCCCCCCCACCCCCGTTGGTCTCCCATCGCCCGCGGGCCCCCTCCCCATCGGTCTCCCGTCGCCCGCGCCCCCCCCCCCCCCGTCGGTCTCCCGCCGCCCGCGGGGCCCCCCCGCCGCCTCCCGCCCCCCGCGCCCCCCGCTGGTCTCCCGCCTCCTGCGGGCCCCAACCCCTGCATGCGCTGCGGCTGCATGGCCCGGCCGGGAGAAGCAAAGGGGGGCGGGGGGAGGCTGCTGGGTGCCAGGGGAAGGGGGCTGGTGAGCGCTGCAGCGGCTGCCCAGAGCCACGCCTTGCTCACAGCCCTGTTGACAAGGGGAGTACAGCTGCGTACCTGCCCCGGACTTCAGGGGGCCCCCCTGAAGTCCGGGGCCCGGTACAGCTGTACACATTGTACCCCCCTGTCACCGGCCCTGGTTACGCTGCGTGGACTAAGAGACATGCAATCTGCATTGACTTCCCAGAAAGAGGAACCGAGCCATGCTGCAGCACCCAGCTTCACAGGGAGGCTTCATCCAAAACTAGCTGTCCCCAAACAGCTGAAGTACACAAGGCTTTGAGTGGGGGGAAGAGCCAGCCCTTCCCTTTACCCCTCACACTCATCAAGCTACACATTAAGATCAACAACTCTGATTCCACTGTTCAGCAGGGGAGGCCTAATTCCCCACCTGCCCTATTTGACCTCATCAAGGCACCTGGGTTTGAGCAACCTTAGTCTTGATTCACTTCAGAAGGTGACTGGTCTGCACTGCAATGAGATGACACCACAACAGTGAGTACTGTCTATGCTACATGTACAAAAGGGATCAGGGTGAGTGAAAGCCTAGTGTGGAGCAGTCTTTTGTGCTTCATGGCCAGTCAGGCTCAAGTGAGGTCAATAGTTTGTGTTGGTGACACCAAGGACACAGGCAGTAGTAAGCAGAGGTTCACTCCAAGGGCTATGGGTAGACTCCTGGGCTGCTCTCACTTTTTATTATTATATTCTGTTTTGGGGACCCTAGTCACATTTAATTATTAGAGGAGATATGATTATTTGGAGGGGTAGGGTGTCTGATTATTGCTGTAAAGTTATTTATTTGGATATTAATTGCCTTTGATTTCTATGCCTTTCTATCTCTGGCTCCCATCTATACCCCTTATTTTAACTCTACCTTTTTCTCTGTTAATTTCTTAAAGTCATCTGGTCCTTTCTTTCTATAAAGTTTTAATAATTGTTAATGGAGATGTATGTTCATATATTCATCAAACACTAAGAGCAGGCAGAGTTAAAAGATTAGAGAAGGGAACAGCAGTAGAATGGAGAAGTTATTAGTTGAGGATGGAAACTGGGAAGGGTGAGGGTGAAGGCATGAACTGGGGGGCCTGCAAAGAGAAATTTCCATGGTTTTTCGTACTTAGCACAATAAAACTAACTTATGTGTCATTATCCCCAAAGTCATGCATCGTTTTCCCAGGTCCCATTCAATACAGTAATGCCTATGTGTGTTTATTTTGTTAAGCAGTTTATTTTTTCCACTTATCCCAGAGCTGGTATCACAGGTAGTCTGCAGGCTCAAGTGGACATTCCTGTATCAGGCCCTGTCACCACTATAAGGGCTAGAGAATTTTTTGAATGAAATCTTAGATTCTGGAGCATAAACATTGCAATAATTTAACAATAATGTGCCATATTCACCAAAATAAGTGTCTGGTAATGATATTATAATGGGTCCCTGTCTGTAACACATACTCTAAAATGAGCCTCTGGAAATTGAACTTTTTGAGATTCAATCAATTTCTTGACAGGTTCAAATATCACACACAAATGCATCATATGGCATTTTCATTATATTTTTACATTACACTCCTGGGTAGTGATTTGGACAGAGCACCACTCATGAAGGCAAATACTTTGTCATGTCCTCTGCCACACTAATTGTGAGGCCCTGGAAGTGCTACTGAGCTGTTGTCTCCTTTTGGCATTAGTAAGTGGAGTTAAATGGACAATAGCCCAAATATATATTATCTGATCATTAGGAAAGGCCAAAAAGTAAGTACTTAATTAAAACATAAGTGTAGACATGAAAATGATAAAAATCTAGTAGACCACTCACCTCGGAATACAGCTAATGTTCCATTTGGTAAAGCAACAATTCCATCTGCTGGTTTTCCGTTACACAAATTCTTAGCTTGTTCATCTGGTACAAAATAATTAGTGTACAGTTTTTTTATTTAAATGAAGTAGAAGCTCAAAGAATAGTTTAAAATGCCATAGGATTATCAGGTAAGATAAACCTCTTGCTAATGGAACACACTCTTAGTTTCATTATTTATTGGACTGTGCATAGGGAAACCTATACTGTATACAGTATTCATCAACTCATTACACTATAAAAAGGCATAAAAGTAAAACTTTGAATAAGAATGCTGTAGACAAGCACCATTCCTTCTTTGTGTTTGGGGCTATTCAAGAACCAGGGTTCTGATTCCTATATTTATGTTACAAATAATAGCAATAATTCATTTGAGATATGTTCTCCAAAGTTCTAACATTGATATTTGTTACCAAAAAATATCAAGTCTGATACTTCTATAGCAATCTTTTGTTAATATTTGGAGTACCTGCATTTCAGAAAAAAAATTGGGTAGAATTGTAAGTATACCATAATAAATAAGAAAATGAATTAGCTCTCACATAAAACTCATATTTAATTCTGTATTCATTTCCTGCCTGTTTAGTGGATTGCTCTTCTTTGTTTAAACACTATCTTTAAAAAGAATACTTTGAAAAAGTCTAAAAAGGCTGAAATATTGTGCATTGGATAAATGGATTTAGGTCAGATAAGAACTGACTCAAATTGTTGTCCATAAATCTCTTATACAAATTTGAAAAAAGAATTTACCTCTTCTGTTTTGTTTTAATCCACTTTTCATAGTTCTCTGTACTCTGTGTTTTAGCTGGGAAACTGAAAAACTTGGAAAAGACTTGGAAATCTCCCTCTAGCCTTATTCCTTGACCCTGCTTTGATTCATATGTTCCCTGGTACAGTACTTATAGTCAAAAGTTCCAAATAATCTCTTCAGAAACATATGGTTCCTGAAATGGAGACGTGCTCTGGCTATCTGAGAAACTTGGTTTATTCATCCCTATATACAGTAAAACCTCCATTTAACGGACTAATTCGGGCGAGGGGGTGTCCGTTAAATCAAAAAGTCCGTTATTTAATAATAATTTAAAAAAACGAGCTGTCAGAGCAGCAGCCTGCCTGCCACAGGGTCGGGGCGGCAGCTACGCAGCCCGCCCGTTGCTGGGACCCAGGCGGCAGCTGGGAGCCGTCAGCCAGCCTGCCCAGGTCCCGGCTGCTGGGACCCGGGCGTCAGCCGGGAACTGTCAGCCAGCCCGCCCGCTGGTGGGACCCAGCAGCCAGCCAGCACGCCCGCAGGTGGGAGCCGGGCGGGAGCTGGCAGCCAGCCCGCCCACTGCCTGGACCCGGGCAGCAGCCGGGAGCCGGCAGCCAGCCCGCGAGAAATGGATTTCGGATGCATCAGACTTGCTCAGAAATTTTGTCCATTGCATCCGAAGTCCGTTAAATCGAGGTCCGTTAAATCGAGGGTTTACTGTATATATAAATGTTACAATTGTAAAGAAAGATACCTTTGTAAAATACAGTTGTGTTGATTTTGCCCTGTAGGTTGGAGTCTGTGTGTATAGCAGGGTTTCTTTCAGGAGCTTTAGTTGAATACGATATCGATGAGTATGTTATAGTGGGGAAACGTGTGACTTCTCTTCTTTCTTCAGTCCTTGTGGTTATGGATGTGCTTGGCAAGGTGGAGGTATGATGCATATCCTTCTCAGCTGTAAAGGTTGAAGACACTATTGTAGGTTTTACTGAAGTATTTGTGTTCATAGCTATTGTACTTTCCTTGTTAATTTCTTTATCTGAAACAAGATCAATGCTGGTATTAGCTGTAATGCCATGTGATGTTGTTTCTTGTTTTTGAGGAATAGCTGAATTAGGTTTTGTTGTTGTCTGTGTTATTTTTGTAATGGCCTCCAGCCTCTTATTTTCATCATTGCCATTAGGATTAGATGTTCCCCTCAGTGGAGCAATAGAAGTTGTGAATGAGAATGCTGGATAGTCTATGGAGTAAACTTGTTTGGAAGAGGTAAGATTTTGATTGGGTTCCTCATAAGGAACAGGGGTTTCTTTAGGGTTTTCTGTGTTTCTGAGAGGAAAATTACTTTCTGGAAGAGTCATTGGATCAATTGCAGTGGGACTTGAATGATCTATATGTTTCTCCTGCTCAGGAATGATTGGGGGGGTAGCTGGTTTCTGTGCCAAAGAAGGGCTGATGGTAATCTTGGAAGTTTGTAATTTTTCAGTTGGAAACTGTGTTGTGCTTTTCTGGGTGGTAGTATCTCTAGTGTATGTATTTTCAATAGTCTCCTTGGAAATGGAAGTTGCTGTAGATCTTTTAGTAACAGTAGAAGTTTCGGTTGTGGTTTCAAAATGGATTTTTGTTTCAGTGAGGTCTTTAGGTTGAGTAAGGTTTATGGGTGAAGTAGCAGTAATTTGTATCTCAGACTTACTAGTGTTTTTTTCAGGTTCAATGGTGGGTTTGGCAGTGGCTTTTACTGGTGGGATTTGAGTGACACTGGTACCAGGTTTATTTTCTGTTGGTAACACAGGTCTTTCCTGTGAGCCTTTAGCTGTAGTGGACACCTCTTCAGAGACAGTCGGTGTTTCTTTAGTGACAGTACTGGCACTTGTGTCTATTTTACCTGTTGTAGTTGCCTGTTCATCAACCGAAGCTTTTTCTTTTTTTTCCTCTGTAGCTGTCTCTTTGGTAGCAGTTGTTACCTCTTTTGTATTGATAATAGAGGTGTCTCTAGTGACAGAATCTGTTTCTTTTTTATTTGCCATAGTTGTGTCTCTGGTAACAGCAGTTATCTCTCTTTTATCAGCTATAGTTATCTCTTTACCAGAAGCAGTTAGTTCTGTTGTATGACTTGTAGTTGTCTCTTGGAGAACAGTACTTATCTCTTTTTTTTCATTCTTAGATTTCTCTTTGGCTGCAGTAGTCATGCCCTTTGAGTCCTCTGTAGTTCTCTCTTTGATAACTGTCATTAACTCTTTGGTTGTTGTTTCTTCAGTAGCTGTAGTTTTCTGTCTGTTATCTGCAGTCTCTTCTTTATCTGCAGTTGTCAGTTCTATAGCCACAGTTGTTACTTCAGCAGCAGTAGGTGTCTGTTTAGTCGTAGTTTGTGTCTTTTTAGCTGCTGCTGCTGTTTCCAGGTTAGCTGTTGTCCTTATAATTTTTTTATCTGCAGTTGTTGTAACTATTTTAGCTTTGATTGTTTCGGTCTCTCTGTATGCAGTAGTTGTGGCTTTATCTGTTGTGTCTTTTTCGTCTGTTGTCATTACAGTCTCTTTGGTCACAGTAATTGTGTCTTTTTTATCTGTGGTGGCTAGAGTATCTTTAGTTTCTGTAGTTGTGTCTGTTTGAGGTGCTCTTGTTACAGTCTCCGTAGCTGCTGCAGTTCTGTCTTTTTTAGCTGATGTTACACTAGCTCTATATGCAGTAGCTGTGTCTTTTTTAGTTGTTAAGTCTTTTTCATCTGGAGTCCATATAATCTCTTCACCAACTGTAGTTGTTTCTTTTTTAGCTGCTGATGTTACAGTGTCTTTAGCTGCAGCAGTTGTGGCTGTTTTAGCTGTTGTTGTTTCAGTCTCTCTCTCTGCAGTAATTGTGTCTTTTTTATCTGTTGTGTCTCTTTCAGCTGTAGTCATCACAATCTCTGTGACCATGGTTGTTGTGGTTGTTTTGTCTTTTTCATCTGTTGGCATGTCTTCTTTGTCCACAGTAGTTGTATGCTTTTTGCCTGCTGTTGTTACAGTGTCTTTAATTTCTGTAGAGGTGTCTGTTCCAGGTTCTCTTGTTACAGTTTTCCTCGCTGCAGTGGTTGTGTCTTTTCTGCGTATTGTTTTATCTGTTGTCATTGTGCTTTGCTTTTCTGTTGTTGTTATAATCCCTTTAGTTGCAATAGTCAGATCATTTTTATCTGTTGTTGTCTTCTCTATGACTGTTGTGGGTGTGATTCTTTTACCTGTTGTCTTCTCTGTGACTGCTGTTGGTGTGACTCTCTTAGGTGTTGTCATTGCCATTTTAACAGCACTAGTTCTGTCGCTTTTAGCTGTTGTTGCTTTCCTAGCTGCTGTAGTCATGTCTGTTTTAGCTGTTGTTACCTCCATAGCTACAGTAGCTGTGTCACTTTTAGCTGTTGGCTCTTCAGCTGTTTTTGTAGTGTATTTCTTAGACGTTGTTGTTGTCTCTATCACTACCATAGTTTTCTCTCTTTTAGCTGTAGTCATCCCTTTAGCTGTAGTAGTTGTGGCATTTTTCATAAACGTAGTACTTGTGTCTTTAGCATTAGTGACATGAGCTGCATTAGTTAATGCTGAAATCTTAGCCATACTTGTAGTAGTGGGTTGCATGTTGGTCTTCGGACTTAATGTCTTTGTAGTATTATCTGGCTGGGAGGCAGGGGTCTGGCTAAAGCTTTCTTCTGACAAAGGAGCTGCTGTTGTACCTTTATTTCCTTTTCTTGAAATTTTTCTGCCAGGGCGCTTTGCAGTAGGAGCAGTCCTGGTACCCACGTTGTCCAATCCACTGCCTGTCTCCTCGGAAATCTCCCTTATTTCATCAGACGTAAGAGTTCTAGATGAACTTCTGTTTTTTGAATCTTGCTCTACAAGAAGAGCATATCAAGTTAAAGCACCACTTTTTATTTTCTCATATTTATGCAGCATTCCACATTTGTTCTTTTGGATTTGACAAAGTAAGCGCTCATGATTTTTTTTGTTTGTTTTTGTTAACACAGTTGGAAATCGTTGCAGCTCTTGTGACTTGCAACAATACCTTTTTTATTTTTTTCTGTAAAGTTGCACTGTTTTAACTTAAAACTTTGTGGACATCTTATTTCAATTTAAACCTGACTTTTATCAGTGTAGCTTAATTCATCAAGAGATAAGGAATCGAGTTAAGCTAAATTGATAAAAGCCAGGTTTGAACTGTTATAAGACTGTCCATGCAAGATTTTACATTTGCAAACTAAATTGATTTTAAATCCCACCTTTAGTTAAGTAAGTGCACCTTTGAAAACAGAAAGGCCTATGTTATTTTAATGATCACAGATTTATGCCATCTACATTTTTATGTCCTTTTGAATCTATTTGAATATTGCGACATGCAGAGATGCACTATGTTGTAGTTCACCCTATGTCAGTTGGTTCTCTAACTGTAATAACAAACCATGTGAGGAAATGGCAACCCTAGAGAGACTTCCCAACTTCCTAACTCAGGGGTGGGCAACCTTTCTGGGGTTGCAAAATTATATGGAGGGCCAGGTAGGGAAGGCTGTGCCTTCCAAATAGCCTGGCCCCACCCCCTGTCCTCCCACTTTCCGTCCCGTGACTACCCCACTCAAAACCTCCCACCCATCCAATCTCCCTGCTCCTTGTCCCCTGACCACCCTCTCCTGAGACCCCCCCACTACCCTAACTGCCTCCCCAGGACTCCACCCCCTACCCACCCACCACCTGCTCCCTGTCCCCTGACTGTCCTGACCCCTATACACACCCCTGCTCCTTGACAGGTCCCCGGGTCTCCCACACCTATCCAATCCCCCCCCCCATTCCCTGTCCCCTGACCCCCCGCCCGAACTTCCGCCCCATCCAGCCGCTCCCTGCTCCTTATCAACCCTCCCGTTCCCCTTTAGTTTCAGCCATGTGGAGCCAGACACACTGCCCTGCCCCACAAAATGCTGCCCATGTGGTAGCATGGCTCCCGGGGGAAGGTAAAGGCAGGGGAGGGACTGGGGATAGCCTCCCTGGCCAGGAGCTCAGAGGCCAGGCAGGACGTAGTTTGCCCACCCCTGTCCTAAGTACAAAATGAACACCCTTGTCCTGTTCTTTCTCTAAGGCCTCGCCTCACTCCATACCACCTCCCTCTGTTGCTGGCTCTCCCCACCCCCACTCACTTGCTCATTTTCACTGGGATGGGGAGGGTCCCTTTTCGACCAGGCATTCTGGTGGAGACAGGCTAGATTTTTTTTTTTTTTACGTTTTGTAGTTGTTAAATACACAAATGGTAAATGTAGATGCTGCTGGGCTGGAAAAAGGATGTGCTCTAGGAAACCCCAGCTTCTGGCCTCGTGCGTTAATGACTTATTGTACTTGTAAGATAAAAGTTAAGAAAGTCCAAAGGAGCCTTGCATATTTCATGGCCAATCTTAGTGCTGGGTCAAATATGCTCTCACACAGGCCTCAGCAATTTTGAGAGCAACATCGTGTCTGCAATTCTTTCCTGTCTGCGCAATTCTATCCTGTTTGTACCTTCAGTCAACCCCAGCATCAGAGCCTGCTGTGGCCCTTCAAGGGGCGTGACCTTCCTCAGTCAGGATAGCAAAGACTCCAAACGACTCCCACCTGACAAACCCACTCACATCCTTCTTCAGAAAAGAGATTTCAATGTGCCACACTGTCTAATCTCCTACCAAAATTCAACATCGGTTATCTAAGCCTGCCTAGTGACTTACTTAATATGTACAGGGCTCTGCAAAATTTTGGGTTGACTCTAGTTCTGATACTTTTACCCCTGGGTCAAAAGGTCATTGTGGGTTTAAATCCTAACCCAAGAGCTGGGTTTACTCCTCTGACGACACTGCGGTGTTATGTGTGTGTTTGCCGTACTGGTAGACACCATCACAACACTCATATAGGGTGTTAAATCAAGAGCTTGTCTGCCCAGATCTGGGGACAGGCTTTTTTTTCCCCTCCCCTTCAGCTGCTTTATTATATATGAAGGAGATTGTTCCTCATTTTTAGAAAAGGGGATAGGGCTATTGGTGTACATCAAAGATCTGAAAAGGAAGAGATACTGTATTGGCCAAAGGTGGACTTCTCCACGCTGCTTAGGATATTCTGATTCTTCCATGGAAATATATTTATTTTGGTCTCTTTCTATGTGAACCTTAAACAGTGGCTCTGCTCTGAAAAGTGACCCTGTAGAAATGGCAATGTGGTGTTCTCAGCTTTCAAATAAAATCAGGTATGTTGTCTGCCTTTCAGATCTGAAAACTAAGCCTAGGCTTTGACATTCAAACTAGGTACATTGAACCTTTATTACTGGCAATCTGAACATGCATTGTTTTGTACTGTATTACACAGTCTATAAAAGCTATTCTCATAACTGACCTGCTGTCCCTTATGCCAACAGCAAATCTGCTCAGCAGGTGCTTCACCATATATGTGCTTCGTCATGTGTAATGGGCCAAATTTTCAAAACTTATTCACCAAAACTGTATGTGTATCAGTTTAACCTGATGCACACAGAAATATGGGACTTTACAGGTGAACAGATATGGTTCACGGATGCATTCATTCATGTGCTTCCAATACACTAACCCTTGAAAATCTTTGTCCCACATGTACTCTCTAAGGTCTTGATCTGGCAAGCTGTTCCAAATATCTGTACAGAGCCTCATGGATCTCAGGGGAACTCCATGTGGGTTTAATGTTCTGCCCATGGAGAACATTGTGCAGGATCAAAACTTAAAGAATTTAATCAGATGCTAAATTTAAAAAAATTAGCAAAGAGGAGAGTTGTAAACCCTTAACAATTCTTCAACACAGAAGACAAGCATGCACTTCTAAACTTCTATGATAGCACTGCGTATACAGTTTAAATTTCATTTCTGCATTAGGTTATTTGATCACAATCCATACCTTTCATGGTATCCTTCACTTTTCTATTGCTTTTGTTTTTTATTTTATTTGTTTGGTTTTTTTCACTGGGATTTTTTGATGAAGCCTTTGTTTTTCGAATTGTTGTGGAGGATGAGGAAGACGACGAGGAAGAAGATTTCTGTTTCTCAGATTCTGAATGTTCTGCAGGCAAGTAAAATAATTAGAGAAAGTCATGCAAAATAAGATGTGTAAGAAGTTAATGCACAGTTGACAAAATTGCTCTCAAAAGATAAAGATTTGGAGTCAATAAGATGAAGGTGTGAGGGGTAATTTGAAATGTTTTACCTCCTTAACCAGCAAAGAATGGAAGCAATACTCAGTAGGAGGTAGCAGTGCTGCCAAATCTTGAGATCATATTGCATGAAAATGACAGCCTCCTTTAATACTGGAAGACTGTGATTTTAGAGAAGAAAGTTCTGGAGTTTATTCCCCATTTCATGTGTGGGGCTGAGCTGGTGGCTATTGTCTATGAAAAGGCAGTGACCGATCAGCTGTAAAGGCGTTTAAAATCAGAAAAACCTCAGAATTCTAACAAAGGGTATACAGGACCTGCAGAATAGACTAAAAAGGGAAAGTTCGAAGACTTCAAATTCAGACTTTCTGCCTTTGGAGAAAAAATATGGGGACATGGGAAAGATATAGGGCCAGATCCTCCTCTAAGTCATGCCAGTGGAGTTACTTCTGATATATTCTGTGAAAGGAGAATCAGGCCCATAATATGTGTCGACCAATGACTCGTTATTTCAGACTATGTGTTAAAAGGGGGTCATTTGAAAAGCTTGGCCCTTATTTGTTTAATCATATTTAAACATACATTTATCCCTGTTCTCTGATTTTAGAACTGTTTGTAATATAAAACCTCTGAGATAGAAGTGGTAATAATCAGAAACCCTGTGGCGCTAAAGGCATTTCAAAGCAGTCTCTCGTACCTGAGAATTGGCTTAGAAGTTTTTTGTAAGCTTTACTGGAGATATTTAAAACTAATAAACAGGAAAACACTCTAGTACAGGGGTTTTCAATCTTTCTCACTTCATAAAATTTATGATCCCTGGGAAGATCTGCTTCCCTCTGAATTTCCTAATCCTGACTACACCCCTTCCCTGTCATTATGATAATGCTTGGTTACCTGAAAAGTATTAATAGGAGAATAATAAAGAGACAAAATGAAAATTAGCTCACTTCACTGCAACTGCACGGTAATGAATTTAGATCAAAACCTGCTCGCCTTACTCTTTGTTAGTAGTCCCATTGACTTTAGTCAGATTATACTTGCATATCTAAATTGATCAGGAATTGACCGTAAGTATATTAATGCCTAATCTTTCATTGTACTGTATCTCCAAAATATTTTAGTTTTGTTCTGTCCTCCTATATGTTTTGCTTCAATTTTGGTGTTATCCACTATCCAACCGAGGTTTACACACCTATTTTCCCCACAAAACCTCACAGACATGCAGTTTCTGTTTCTTAAACAACACCATCTATCTCTCTGTAGACCACCTGGAAGTACTCTACTACTGACCACTATCTGAGAAACGCTGCACTTGTAAATGTACTGTAGGAACAATACTGTACTGGCAAAGCATTACAGACTAGGTCTTCTCCCATTTAATGTTTGCAATATGCAGTAAATTGATTTGGATCCTTGTTAAAGGGTCTCAATGTCCTTTAAAGAGTTAAAATTAATGTAATTTCTTTAGCTTTGATCCACTGTATCATCTCTCTATGGGAAATTATTGTAATTTGTTGCAAACTCCACTTTGCAGGAGTTTTAAAGGTTATCTGTTAAAACCCTCATACGTTTGCCATGATTGCCCTGGTGGTGTTACTATTGTAGTGAATAGAGTTACATCAAGTTTGAATTTGTCCCAGTCAGTATAAGCATATGAACTTCAAGGTCATTGAATAATCTAATAAATTATGATATAACAACACTAGATAAAAAAGTGTTTTGCACTTTCCACAAAGAGAGACTAAGTTATGGGTGTATTCTGAAACTTTATACAGCCTGGTTTAACTGCAGCATCAGACCCTTGCTGGGTAAGTTTCCCCTCTCAGCTCTGTTAACACACTGCTGTCCTGAACTATTATACTTATGTTTTTACAGTCCTGGACTCTTCCTGAAATTGCCAAAGGTGCATATGATGTTTATTGAGATGTGGATGAAAATCCACTAGGGACCAAAGAGAGATCATCACACTTTTCTAACATTGATATTAGCTAGGATAGATCTTAAAAGCCATTACGATCTTCCATAGGCATGCGCACAGGGTGTGCTGGTGTGCCCAGGCACACCCTAATGTCTCCAAAAAAAAAGTGGTTTTGGATGCAGAGTGCGGCACCTTTAAAATAAATAAATAAAATTCCCTGGGTGCTCACCCTAATGAAATGTGTTACGCATGCCTATGCAATCTTCTCTCAGATCAAGAGAATCAGAGAGGTAGCCGTGTTAGTCTAGAATAGCAGAAGTAACAAAGAGTCCTGTGGCACCTTAAAGACTAACAAAAGTATTGAAGCATAAGCTTTCATGGGCTAATACCCACTTTGTCGGATGCAAGCAGTGGAAGTCATCTCTGAGATGTAGATGATGTAATAAGCTTTGATGAACAAGTTTGGTAGCTGTCTGGTAATGTCTCATATTAGCTTTCTACATCCAGAACAGTAGAATGACCTTCAGTAGTCATTCAGGTAATGCCCAGATCCATTGCATTCGTATTCTTTCCTACCTTCCATAACTTCATGGGATTGTTCTACTTTCTTTGGCTGCTTCTTCTTTGAATTTTTAGGTGACCGTTTGGCTGTTGTTTTGGTGACCAAAGGATCTGTTCTGGATGATGATTTCGTAGTAGGTGCTGAAGCTAAGAAAAATATGTGTGTTAATCAGTGTTCCATTCTCATTCAGCATCAGACATATAATCAGTAGCAAATGATGTGGAACAGTTCCAGTGTTACATTTCCATTATAAGCCTAATTTTGTTCCACAACCTCTATTCCCCCAACTTAAAACAAAAAAACAAACAAACAAACAAAAACCCCACACCCAGAAGTTCATTTTCAGCCTGAAGTGTCTCATGCTTCATCTAAGGCCAGAGGCGGCCTTTTTTCTGAAAGATTGAGATCAGCTGAACACTTTTCACTAATGGGATTTTTGGGGGTAGGTGGGTCACTTTTTAAAATGTAGTTTAACTTTTATGTCTACTTACTCTAGCTAAAAAATGTCTTGGGCTACAAATTTTGAACATGTTTTTGACATTGGTCCTCCACGAGAACTAACTCATAGTCAGAGTGTTATTTTTTTGATGGACCCTAAACAATTTTAGTCATTTAGTTCATTCTCCATACCTATGACAATTTCCAGGAAAGATGGCCTTCAAGAATTAATAATTTATGGAGAGATAGTAGACATGGAGAAAGTGGGCAAAGTCCAGATATTAGATTAGTCCCCTTAGGTTCAGTTTTGAGGCTAAATCGGGGTTTGGGTTCAGATATATTGTCATTGAAATCTCATGAGATTTCAGCTGTGTTCGAACCAGAAAATAATTTGGGATTCAGCAGTGAATCTAAACTGAAGGTGTGAATTTGTATCATGGAGTGAGACAAATAGCAAAGGTTCAGGTAGCCACCAATTAATTGTCCAGCCATGCCACAAGAAAGACAGGAAGCAATGGGGTAGTTTCACTAGGCTGCAACTTTATTCACTTAAAGTATTTGGCAACAAATTGCAGGTCATTATCCTTTTCTTAATAATTTCCACATAATCCTCAACCATGTCCTAGCTATCCCACTGCTGGGATTCTATCGCCCTCTCTTCATATGAGGTGAAAAGGGCCTATAAAAGTAGAGGAGTTGGCTCACCATTGCACCAGATGTAGGAGCATCAAACCTCCCTTACTTGACTCTCTTAAGGGATGCTTTCCTTCAAATGCTTTCCCAATCCATTCTGTTCAATACCCATATCCCTTCCATACCAAGTACCTGCCCTGGACATCTACCACAAGTTTTACATACTAAGTTGCAACATTATAATTAAGGCTTCGTGTTTTTCACTAGGGCTTCTGCAGTGGCCAGTAAGGATGGCCCAGGAGCCGCCTGAGCAGTCCCGAGCTAGTCCCACCAGCTGCTGCTGAGGAGTCTCCCCAGCCTCCTTCCCCTGCCCCCCAGTAGTTTTGGGAGGGGGGAAGTGGTTTGAGTGCAGGGTGGTGCTTATGGAGAGGGCTCCCCAGAAAGGCAACAGGAATTCCCCTCCCTGAGCTCCTACCTCCACATGCTGCCTCCATCCGCAGGCCGCTCCCATTGGGGCAGAGCAGAGGCAGCACATGGAGCCAGGAGCTGGAGGTCGCCACTCCCCAGGAGCTGGGTATGGAGTCTGCCCCAGCCCCACCAATCGCACCCCCCGCACCCGCAGTGCTCTCCCAAGCTACACCGCCCCAAGCACCCGCCACACCCCCAGCAGTTATGGTGCCCTCCTGCACCCCAAGGGAATGAAATGAAATACAATAAAATAAAAATATGAATTTCATTTTTCTTCTTACAGATTAAGATAATTGTGCTCCTAAAAAAAAAATCAGGTCTGATTTTTAGTATCACTAAGATCCTTTTACCCACCAGGCTGGAAGTGTACTGTACAGGAGCTTTAAAGTGGCTCTAAATTGGTCATTGATTTTGCAATTTTGCAAATAACTCTGGACACTTATCAAACTCTTAGGGGACTTGCAGCCAAAGATAACAATTTGACTGAATTTCATTTTACACAGTTCTGTACATTTTCTGTCACTTTCTCCATTGCCTCTATAAAATGAGACTTGGCAGTGTGTGTTATGACATGTTTAACATGGTACAATATGATATTCATTAGAAACTTTTGCAAGACGTTAAAAAAATCCACCTTTGTTAGGTCAACTATTCTTAAGTAACCTTGCTTGTGTGCTTGCTATTTAGTCCAGAGACTGAGCAGTGAGGGCAAAAGAGGTGTCTATGGATTTCCTCCAATTTAAACTTTGAATAGCAGATACACACCTAAGCTTTGCAGCAGAATGTGATTGCATCCCTATTTTTCTGTGTTGCTAATGGTATCTGCAGCTCCATGAAGCAATTGCTTCCTCTGGGAAATTAGGGGTGGTGGAGTGGAAGTATTCACTATACACAAAATTTTGCTTGGATAGTTTAGAAATGAGCAAATCATTTAATTATTTGTGTAGGCAATAATTCTGAAGAAGAACATAATATTTTTAATCTAGTTCTTTCTGCTCTTGCATTAGTAAGAGAAGGTCTTATTTTAAGCTCTAACTGAAAAGAGTCAGTGTTGAAGCAGAGGTCTGAAAAAGCAGGAAGCAAAAAGGGTTGGGAACCCAACTCAGTGATGAAAATCACAGACTGTGTCACCTGGTTCACAGAATCTTCCTTGCGTTGAAATGGACAGAGGGAAACATTCAAAGGCAGCAGCCTGGTAGTTTAGACCTTAAATTCATGTGATACTCATGAGTTAGTACAATATTCCCAAGACTTTAATGAGATGTTTTCACTTTTTCACACAAAGTAAAACAAAAAGCATGGAAGTGGTTGGTTAAAAATGTTCTGTGAACAGAATAACAATTGGGATAGCAATTAATTTTTTTTCGTAATGTTCATATTGGTTGTTGAACTGCTGACTTTAAAATTGGCTACAATATTGCCCTAAAGATCCTGTGATCTCACAAGTCAGTATCCCAGTGCCAGCTGCATATATCAGTTTCATGCAGATGAGAGTATTAAAGCACAGATTCAGCAGAGCACTTAAGCAGATGCTTAATGTATATACTTAAGTGCTTTAAAGAATCAGATGGGATTGCTCACATGAGTAAAGTTAAGAATGTGCTTCCATGCTTTGAATCCATGTCGTAGTGCTCCTGAATAGATCTCCCTGGAGAATGAGGTTCTGCCTTTATCCATAGTACAGGTGCAGCTTGGAAAGCATCAAAGCAGGGTAGTATGAGAAACCATGACATTTACATGTACATATCAACTTTAACCTGCAGGGAACACCTGGGAGTGGGGGTGTGAACTTTTCTTTTCTAACCTTTTTGTATCCTACATGCATAAGAGTCAGATTCTCTGCAGGTAAATTTCATACTATATCCCATTACCTGTACTCTGAGCCCTCCAGTTCCCCACACTTAAACCTTCAAATTCTTCATTTGCATGTAATGACATTGAAGTCAGTGGAGTTATACCTGCAAAGAATCTAGCCGTAAAAGTATTATTATAAATCATGGGCCTAGAAGTGTGGGGGTGTGGATGTTCCATATAAAGAGTAAAAAGGAACAAATTTTAAAAATTACTTCCTAAAAATTCTTTTCTTTCTGGTGATTTTAGCAGTTCCTGTTTATAATTAAGCTCCTACTTTTGAGAAAATGCAGAAAGTCTATTTTGTTAAAGAATTTTTTTTATCACTAGTTAAGGACTGTCTCAAAACACGAGCAGTTAGATTAGAAGACTCAGAAGATAGCTCAGAGCAGTTAATTTAGAGAAGAATTCCAGTCGGTAGTTCAGAGCACCTATGTTTAAATAAAGGAATGTAACCAGACCACTCATTAAATCACCTCCTCATAGTTCCTGTTTTCCATACGCAGGGGTTGTGTTAGTGAAAAGGAAGGATTGATCCTATTTCTGTTGAAGTTAATGGCAAAATTCCTTTAATATGAGTATTATCAAGTACAAAATATGTAGGGATGTTAATATTATATTATATATGTGTATATATATATGTATGTATATGTGTGTGTAATATACATATATATATATATAGGCTGACCATATGTCCCGTTTTGAACGGGACAGTCCCGTTTTTTACATATTTTCTGACCGTCCCGTCTTTTTAATAAAAATATCAAATTTGTCCCGTTTTTCGTAAAAAAAAAAAAAAATGGGACGTGGCTTATTTCAGGGACCCACGGCCGGGTCCCGCCTCCTCCCGCAGCCCTTCAGTCCCCTCCCCTCTGCCGCTGCAGAGCCCGTGCATCGCGATTGGCTGGGCCACTCCCACGTGTCGCGCGAGCCAGTTATAGCAGAGCCCGGCGCAACGGCAGAGTGGAGCTGCTGGCCGGGCAGGGGCTGCCTGGTGCCTCGCTCCCCCCGAACCCCCCCCCCCCCACGTGGAGGAAACACGGAGCCCAACGTAGGTAGGGGCTGGGGAGGGGGGCTGCTGGCCAGGCAGGGGCTGCCTGGTGCCTCGCTCCCCCCGCACCCTCCCCCCCACGTGGAGGAAACACGGAGCCCAACGTAGGTAGGGGCTGGGGAGGGGGCTGCTGGCCGGGCAGGGGCTGCCTGGTGCCTTGCTCCCCTCGCCTCCCCCCCCACATGGAGGAAATGCGGAGTCCAGCGTAGGTGGTGGCTGAGGAGGGGGGCGCAGCTGTGGGGCCTGCAGGGGTGGGATGAGCTGGGGGGTCATGGGGGAGGTGGGAGGCTGTGGGGGGTGGGGCTGTGTTTTGAGGCTGTTGGGGGGTTCTGGGAGGTGTATTGGTTGCTAGTGGGGGGGGCTATGGGGAGAGGTTGTGTAGGGAAGGCTGGGGGGGAGTAAGGGGCTGGGGGTTTGGTAGTGGGATGGTGTTGGGGGGCCTGGAGGTGGTTATGTGAGGGTTGGGTATTGGTGACTTTATGGATATGGGGGGGGGCATTGTAGGGTTATATTTGGGGTCTGAAGGGAGTTATAACCCCGTCCCGTTTTTGCCATCCCAATGTCCCATTTTTGTCACAAGGAAATATGGTCAGCCTATATATATATAATATAAAATACAGATTGCCATTTATAAGGAAAGTACACTCACCTTCTTCACAATGTTTCTGATAGTCTGGACAGCATTTCCCATATTTTTCGCAGTCTGCGTCACAGTCACATTCTCTTCCTCTTACAAAAGCTTCAAAGCAGCGTCCTTTACAGGAGAGATCTACACAAGGCAAAGCAAGAGATTCAGCACTATTGCCTGGGGTTTTTTGTTTGTTTTGTTTGTGTGTGTGTGTGTGTTTTTTGGTTCTACAGTGGAACCATTTTATAGTGAAGTCCTTAATTTTTGTTGTTATAAAGAGCAACTTCATATAAGCACATAGTCACTCTGAGTTTGATCTAAAGCTGATTTAAATCAATGTAAAGTCTCCAATTGCTTTCAGTGAGTTGGGAATTATGCTCTGTAACTGGAACTGCAGTTTGCACATTGTGGTGTACTCAAACCATTTGGAATTTACATTCTGCTTCACTAGAAGCTGTTTCATTATCTCAGAGTTCACTATAAGAAGGTTCCTCTGAACAGGATTTTCTTCCCTCCAGTCAGATGTGATGTCTGTGAAATATTGGGCCAGATGTAAAATATCTCAAATAGGGACTGAATTTAGATTTAACAAAAAAGTTATACTGGACCAGATTTTCAAAAGGGCCCCTCAATCTGTACACTATTTTGCATGAGCAATTATTAGTGTCAACAACATTAAAAATAGTGCACGTGAAAAAAAGGATTTGCTTAAACAAGTTTGGGGTTAGACTGTTTGATATACATAAGCTATTTTTGGCATGTGCAAATGCCTGTGCATAGAAAACTACACAGCCCTTTTCTGCAAATTTGTCCTCCAATGTTAATTGAGAACAAAAATATTTTTTTACCTTTTTATAACATATCCGTACTAATATTTAGATGTATAATTAAATAGTATTCATTTTGAATTGTTATCTATTCTTAATCCATTAGGGTTAAACTTTTAATAAGCACTAAGTTTCTTGCACTGCATAGTAAATAGATAAATAAATTATCTGCTTGCAGGAGTGTATGCAGCTGTCATTGAGATAATTTTATATAAATTACATATTTAAGGACAAAATTTGACCTTAATTATGTAAAATATCTTAACATTTAAAATATCATATTTGATGATGTTGTATAGTATGTGTGTAACAGATACAAACTTTACCATTTCATTGGTCATATTGGACCTGACGTCACTGGGAGTTGAGGATACTCATTACCTCTCAGAAACAGGATCAAAATAAGCAATCAGTTGGTAGTTGCATTCTTTAGCGTATAGGCAATGAACCCAACCCTGTAGCCTCTCTATGCCTGAATCTCTTCTGATTATGTGCAGGGATCAAAATCATATTTTACATTAAATATTACAAAATTACATTAAATCACAATATTTAAAATTATATTGAATATTAATTAAGTGCTGTTAGGATAACTTGCAGCCAGATTCTGACCTCACTTACACCAATAGAAATCCAAAGTATTTCCACTGATATCAGTGGTTTAGCTCCTGATATGTACCACTGTAAGTGAGATCAGAAGTTGGTCCTTAAATTACAGTGATTAGAAAAGTTGCATTCATAAACAGCTCTCTGACATCCTGCTAATGCCAAAATCAATTAGTCAGTCATTTTGCTCCCGGGGATTACTCACATGTGTAAAGTTAAGCACATGTTTAAATGCTTTGCTTGGTCAGGGCCAGTGGGCTCAGCAAACAGAACATATAGCAACTTTTTTTAAATTGTGGAGAGTCAGTTTTTTAAAGGTTTTTAGGCACACTGCCTGTCTACCTCTAGACCTTTAAAAATCTGACCTGTAGTAACTAAACAAGCTATTGTATACTAAAGAAAATCTGCAACATTTAATTTCAGACCAACATGTCATTCAAGAGAATCGAAGAAATATTGAAATTGCTAAGCAGGTTAACATTGTGTCTTATTTAAATCAGGTTTATGCGAGCCATTAAGACACTCAGTTTAATATTTATGACTGGGTTAACCACAATGCAAGTCCCTTCCAGAGGGCTATTTATGCAGTAATGTACCACTTAGTATGAGTAAGACAGAGTTGTGGCTTATGATGCTGTAATGATAGAACTAAAAAATTCTACCCTAGAATGTTTTAGCATTGTTAGCTTGTCTGCATTGTGCAATTAGTCCTCACCAGGTATAAATTCTAGTGCACACTAGCATGTTGCACACTAACTGGCCCATGTGGATTCTGCTGGCATCCACACAAAGTTCCCCAGTGCACAATAATGTAGTATTGTTTTAAACAGGGCTGTATTAACGTATACAGTAGACTCTCGATTATCCAGGATGGTAGGGAAAAAATTAATCCTGGTTAATAAATCCCGGATAATCACCATCCATAAGAAATATGGGAAGTGGGGGGTTGGTTCACCAGCCACCCTGCACCAGGGGGAGGGGGTGTTGGTTCACTGGCTGCCCTGCGCCCTGGTGGGAGTTTTTTTGTTTGTTTGTTCTTGGGGCAGCAACAAAGCCAGAGCCAGCCCTGTGAGTTATGCATTTTTTTTTTTTGACATCCCGGTTAATACACATTCTGGTTAACCCACTCCTGGTTAATCGAGAGTCTACTGTACTAGCAAACTTTTAATGCACACCAGCAGAGTCCACACAGGCTAGTTAGTGTGTGACACACTTGTGCGCCCTAGAATTCCCAACCCTCTGGTGTAGATTAATTCACTATGTAGACAAATTATTAGTAAAAACAGAGCGAAACATGCATATTTACATTGTTCAGTGACATGCTGATTGTAGGAGAAATATATCTAAGTCCAGTAATCATTCTAGCTTCAGTCTCCCACACAACATTCTCAACTACATGGACTCAGCAAATGGAAACAGAAGCGGGTTTTTAATTTCAATTACTTTTTCCTTAGAATCTATAGGTCCATATTGAGCCATCAGGTATTTAAACAGGAATACCATACTCAGCAGTGATATTTGGCTTAAACTGATAGCACAACCTGATCCAAAGTCCATTGAAAGTCAATGGAAAGACTCCCATTCACTTCACTGGGCTCTGAATCAGTCCCTCTGGCCCCCATGGGTTTTAAAATGCTGCTTTAAAAAGTTTTTTGTTGTTGTTGTTGTTGTTTTTTTGGTTTTGTTTTGGTTTTTTTTTTAAAGCACTGAACAGGATTGGCCCCAAATTGCAGGTAAAATATTAACCCCTTCAGTGCTGCTCTGCTAGTCTTAAAGCAGGGCACTTTTCTTAGTGACAGACAAATTATTGCAAATGTGAATACTGGACTTTTTGAAGTGGTGATTATCCATGAAAAACTTTTATTCAGACATGATACAACATTTATGAGAAGTTAACGAGAGACACAGTAAAGCGAAAGACATGTATAAACACTAAAAGAGAACACGGTACAGGTGCAAAAGGAAAGAGGAGCAGAGTTCATCATTGTAGAAACTAACTGGGTTTGACAACTTACCCTCGGTGCAGACTCTCTTGTAATCGTGGCAGCACTCCATGAAGTGTAGACAGCTATAATCACAATTGCAGGGAGCCTCTCTAGAATACCCTTCCCCACATCTCCCTGCACAGCTTGATAAATCTAAAATCATACAATACTAGTTTTAAACATTGCCAAACTAGAATGGTTTGTAAGGAAACAGCGAATGGCAAAGTAGTAAGATGGTTTTGCTTATAATGAGTAAGCAAATTAAATCCTGAAGGGGGGGGGAAAAACAATGAGCCCAATCCACCTTCCACTGAAATGTATAGGAGTCTTTTCATCGTCTACAGTAGGCCTAGGATTGGGCCCTATATTTGGGGGTATAATAGTTGCATTATCCAGAGTTCAAAAGAAAAGGTTTCTGCTATCGGATATTTTCAAAGATTGGCTGCACTAATTAAAGTCAAACTCTGATGTGGCTTGTAAGCGGCAGGTTTCTTCTTTCCAGTTAAACCAAAATTTATCAACTGCATATGAAAAAAAAATGTAGAGTGTTGTTTTGTTCCCACTGAAATCAGTGGCAAAACTCTCATTGACTGGGAGTTGGATTGGGCCCAAAACATGTTAATTTTTGTGTATTTTTTGAGCTATATTGAATACCAAGATCTAGATTGCTGAGCTATGTTCAGACTATCACAATGCATAAATTCATACTTTAGTTTAAAATTAGAAATGAGCCTGAGCTTGCAAATGCAGAGACAGATTTCAAACATACTAAAGTTCAGGGGTTTGGAAGTTTGACCTTTTGGTTTGGTATATTATGGAAATTGATAGGGGACGACTGTGTGGTTCAGGTCTGCATTCAGTACTGTGTTTGCCAGCTGCAGTTGGCCTAGTTTTGAGAGTGTATTGAATTGGGGATTGGTGCACGGCCATCTGTCATACTGAATGTCAGTTGTATTGTGAGCTATCAGCATTTGTATTTTACTGCTCATAGCTCTAAAAAAAAAAAAAAGCAAGATTTTTTTTATGTTGGTGAACTGACTTGTAAAACCAGTGTTACTTGTTTTCCATCTCATCTTTTAATTTTGCTTCCCACTGATGATGACAATGTTTAACATGAATAGAAAGTTTTACTTCTTCAAAACATTTTCCAAAAATAAAAATAAAAAAAATTCCAGATGGAACACTGAGACAGTGCAGTTCTGCTCTTAAAATAACTATAAAAATTGTACTATGTGGCTTTCAATATTTATTTTGTGACTTCCAAAACAAATTTGCTCCCATTACAAATAAAAGATTTATTATTTTCCAGCTGCCAGCACTGAAAGCTCAACCTGGGATCTGACTGGCAAGCTAAGTTCTTGCCTGCTAATCATCAGTTAACAGAAATTATGAAGGCCGTATTCTCCTTTCAATGACACCTGCGCTATCTCAGTGAAGGCTCTGTGTGTGATTACAGAGGTATAACTAAGGGTCTGCCTACACAGTAAAGGCTATCAAGCTAGCACAGGTAACAGTGAAGCATGGGCTTCAGATCAGGCTAGGGACCCATGTGTGTGCTGGACTCTTACTACCTGTGCTGCACTGTCTTCACTGCTTTTGTTCCAGAAGATATACCCTAAATGCAGAATCAGAAGGAACTGGAGATGCAGAGGTGCCACTGGCACCATAATTTGGGCTGTATAATCTTTATTACTGGTGGTGATGTGTAGGAGCAGGAGAGAATCCTGGTTGCCTTTCAGGTTGAGTTTGCAAGGCTGCTCATTTTAAAAAGTTGTTTTGCTTGTACACTGGTGAATATGATCACAATACAAAGTGATCTCGTGATGTTGTTCTTATAGTCACTTTTCAGAGTAAGACTGCACTTTAAGTGACTTGCCTGATGTCCGAGAGGGAGTCAGTCTCAGAACTAGGATTAGAATTTAGGAATTGTTGGGTCTTAGCCCTGCACAACAGGATAAAATATATTCATTCTTTTTGTTCGTGTGGATTCTTTATTTTCAGTGGAGTAACATTAATCTGACAGAGTGGCTTCACTGCTGGGAGATCACGGAAAATCAAAGATAGTGGGGGAACTCTCTAGCTGTGCATTTAGAGCTAGGATTGTTTTCACAATGAAACCACCACAACTTCTAATTGCAGTGCATTTTCTTGTTCTGTTAGATCATACAATTATCTGGGAACAATACCCCCCAGTAAGTGAAAACCACACTAGCGTACGTACATTCTCCCCTTCTGGTATCAAAATATACAAGTGAAGCATCCTTAAATCTGAACCAGAAGACTGTACATTTAGTAAACAAGCTGAAAAAAAGACTCAAGACAGTGAATTGAAATGTTGAGAAGCAACAAGAAATAACACATAACACAGCACTGGAGACAAGAAAAAATTTCAACAACAAACACTGTACATATGTGTGTGTATCAAGAGGAGGGGAGGAGGTGAGATAAAAATAATAATTCAAACTCTGCCTTTACTCATAGACTTTAAGGTCAGAAGGGACCATTATGATCATCTAGTCTGACCTCCCGCACAATGCCGGCCACAAAATCTCACCCACACACTCCTGTAATAAACCCCTAACCTATGTCTGAGCTATTGAAGTCCTCAGATCATGGTTTAAAGACTTCAAGGTGCAGATACTCCTCCAGCAAGTGAACCATGCCCTTGCTGGAGGAAGGTGAAAAGCCCCCAGGGCTTCTACCAATGTGCCCTGGAGGAAAATTCCTTCCCGACCCTAAATATGGTGATTAGCTTTACCCTGTGAATGTGGGCAAAACTCACCAGCCAGACACCCAAGAAAGAATTCTTTGTAGTAACTCAGATCCCACCCCATCTAACATCCCATCACAGACCATTGCACATATTTACTGCTAATACTCCAAGATCAATTAATTGCCAAAATTAGGTTATCCCATCATACCATCTCCTCCATAAATTTATCAAGCTTAATCTTGAAGCCAGATAGATTTTTTTTTTCTGCCCCCACTGCTCCCTTTGGAAGGCTCTTCCAGAACTTCACTCCTCTGATGGTTAGAAACCTTTGTCTAATTTCAAATCTAAACTTTCCTGCTGGCCAGTGTATAGCCATAAAGAAAGCAAGGAATACTTGTAGCACCTTAGAGACTAACTAGTTTATTTCAGCATAAGCTTTCATGGGCTATAGCTCACTTCATCGGATGCATTGAATGGAACAGAAGTAAGATGCATTTATACACACAAAGAAAGGGGAAAAAAATTGTACATTAGCGTACAAATTCTAAGAGAGCTGTTAAATGTAGATGGGCCATTATCAGTAGGAGAAAAAAAATAAATTTTTGAAATGGATTTCTGTGTCAGGTAAATTATATCCAGTTGTTCTTGTGTCCACATTGGTACTGAGCTTAAATAATTCCTCTCCCTCTCTGATATTTATCCCTCTGATATATTTATAGAGAGCAATCATATCTCTCCTCAGCCTTCTTTTGGTTAGGCTAAACAAGCCAGCTCTTTTTACATAGCACTTTTTATCACAAAGGCAAGTAACTATTTTCACTTGCAGTATTCCACAGAGTAGCTGGGGTTCTGAGGTGAAATAATTTGTCAAAGGGGACACAGTGAGTAGGTGAAAGAGTCAGGAGTTAGAACCCATGTCTCCTCACTACCAGCCGTATGCATAGCTTGTTGCACCACAGTTGCCCCTCCATGTAAGAGAGATGGGAGAGGAGAGAACACAGGTGAAATCTGGATTCAAGATTAAAAGACAATTTTATGAACTGAAGGATGAGAAACAAACAAACAAAACCACAACTGATTTTAAATTCCTACTTACTTGAAAGGGAATTCCATCAGCCCTTAAGTCCCCCTCTAGATAAAATTTGACTCCTGCCTTCTAAAGAGTGAGTGCTGCTGAGAGCTATTTGTGTTCCTGCTATACAACTATGTAATATCGCTACATAGAAACTTAAGTATTTAAATTGTTTAAGAATTATAGCAGCAAACTTAATATTTGCTATGCTGTAGTTTCTTCCACTTTTCAAAAAAAATATCTTGGCTAGTAGATGCCGAGTTTTAAGAGAGAAATTAAAAGAATCTATAATATTAGAGAAATTAATGCTAAAAGAAGATTGCATGGTAATATCAAAAGTGTGTTCAGATAATATCTTACTGACAAGGAAAGTGTTTAGTTAGCATGTTAGGTACTTGCCTTGTCATGATTCTGATCAGTATCTAACCACTCCTGGCCAAATTAATCAGTGGTATAATTGCAAGTACTTCGCTGGATTATATCTGCAGTGGATTTGACTAACTATATCATTTGGAGGGCAATAGGATATGCAGCCTATATCTAGAGAATTATAAATACACACACAGCATGTACATATACATTTTACATGACATTGCGATTTACAAATTGTTCCACATAAAAGACCAATTTATATTGACATATGTTTTAAAAGATTCTCAGATTTTGGCAAACTGAATCATGATACCCATCTTGGTAAATTAGTTGTAAAATGTAGTAGTTTCCTAAAACATGTTTGCAATGAAGGAATGATTTATCTTTATTTTTCCAAATATTCCAAACAGCTTTGCTTCGGCTTTGTATTTTACAATACCTTGAGAAGAAGCTTGCTGAATCAAGAATGCTGAAAATAACACCAGATATATGTAATATATATTCCACACCATGGCTATTTTTAGGTACTGCATCCTTCCTGAAAAAGAAACACTGTATTTGAAATACTCTGACCCACTATATGAAACATTATTTAGTTTATACTAAAAATAAAATGCAAAGGAATGCTTTAGTACCTAATAAAAGTCATGTAACAACTTAAATATCAGTTTGAAAATACAGAGAACTTGTTAACACAGAATTATGCCATGTATCCCCTAATAAGTTGATTATACATTAACCTTTGTAGAAAAAATAGATGTAAATAACATCATTACTTAAAGTCTGTTTCCATAAATTCTAGCAATGAATGGAGTTAATATTTTTCTAGGAGTCCCTAAATGTAAGGAACATAGTAAATTAGATACATTTATTTAAGATGCTTTTCTTTACAATGATTTAAAGATGACAATTTCTAATGATATATTACTGGTAAAACAACTTATATTTTTAAAAATTGCTGTTAAAATAGAGGTTGTCAGACAAATTAATCAATAATTAGGTAAAAATGTAATCCAACAAACTATTACCCAGACATCTCATTATTGTTTAGAACAGTGGTTTTAAACTTATTTTCATTTGCCCATCCTTTAAAATATGCAAATGGAGGTGCAGACCCCTTTGGCAATCTTAGATATAGTCTGAAGACCCCAAGTTGAAAACCACTGGTTTAGTAATATAAAGATGTTCAATGGGGATGCTGGATAAAAGTGGTTCTTTTTGTAAAAGGAAAATACAAATGGTTATCTCCATTCTAGGTCCTTCAGGAAAGAATATCTTTTTGAAAAAGAGCACTTTGAACAAAATATTGTGAATAGAGATAGGTATTGCACTTACCCTATAAAGGATATGTCTGTTTTCAGGGTTATTTCAGACATCTTATATATTGCTGTAAATATACTGGGATGAACTAATTACCCAATGTGTTAGACAAAACCAACAGTGACAACCTATGACAGCAAAGTTTCCACATCATTTGGAAAAGGTTCCAGATGGCTAGACTTAAGCAACATGTGGAAAACACTCAGATTAAGAAAAATGACTACAAAAATATATTATGAATTAAATTTAGACTTATTAGTCAAAACACCATTTTAATTTTGTAGAGAAATGAACAAATTATCTTCTGACAATAAATTATCTTGTAGGGATTAGATTGCATTGCACAGCAGGAGCAAATCATTGCAGGCAAACTTTGAATATATTTTCTTTGCTATTAAATCAAACAGTAGTTTGAAATCATGCACTGTTATTTGCTATTAATACCAGCATTTCTTCTCAAATAGTTCTAAGGAACAATTATAATACTATTAATACTTAATTCATATCGTACCAAATTATGGACCAAATCTTGCAGTCCACACTTGGTACTTCCCATTGAATTGAATGGAATTTTTTTTACTGAATAAGAACTGGCTAAAAATTGAAGGATTTGGTCCAATCTTTAATTTATCGAAGGCAGAACATGTGATTAATTTTAAGCATTAATGTAGACACTCAAATTACTCTGATAATCAAGATCCTTATCTATTCCCTAATGAACAGATTCAGAACATTGGAGCATTATGTACACACCCTGCTTTTTCAAACTAAATTATGCTACAAATGAGTTCCTTTCAAACTTTTAATTTGCCCAGGTCAGGCAAAGATTCCTGATTAGAAAAGGACTTGCTTAGGTTTTCTCCTGAATTAGGGAGAGATTTAAGCACATGCTTCGTGCTTACCTCACTTGGGGACAATATGGCTTGTGCCAGATTAATTATACAGTAAACCCTCGATTTAACGGACCTCGATTTAACGGACTTCGGATGCAACGGACAAAATTTCTGAGCAAGTCTGATGCATTCCTGATCCATTTCTGGCGGGTTGGCTGCCGGCTGCCGCCCGGCTCCCGGCAGCCGGTGCTCGGGCGGGCTGGCTGACGGCTCCCGGCAGCCGGTGCCCGGGTCCCGGCAGCGGGCGGGCTGCGGAACTGCCGCCCCGACCCTGTGGCGGGCGGGCTGCTGCTCCAACAGCTCATTTTTTTATTATTATTAAATAACGGACTTTTTGATTTAACGGACACCCCCTCACCCGAATTAGTCCGTTAAATGGAGGTTTTACTGTATTGTAATATTAGAACTGCTTTGAGATTAATGTAGTTGAATGACATGGGCAATAGCCTCAAAGCTCCCTATGTACATTTATAGTCATCTACATTCCATAACACACAAAGCACACTTGTATCATTTAATTAATTACTTTTTAATGTTATTTATTTCATGTTATAAAAGTGCTCTTTTCCAATATTCTGAGGACAGCAGAATAAGGCCAGGGCCAGCCATAGGCATGATCAGTCAGAGCAGTTGCCAGGGTGCCAACTTCCAAGGTAGCCAAATCAACATTCTGGGGGGGAGAGAGAAAGAAGGGTGCCGCATTTTGCTCAACTGGTTGTGTGTGTTTCCCTCACCCACTTGGCTATGGGGGATGAAGAGTACCAAAAATATTTTCCACCATGGGTGGCAAAACTCCAGGCTTGAGTAGGACCAGCATGAAAAAATGGAAACTGTCCTATTTGAAAAAGAACACTCTGAGCAATATATTGTGAATAAAAATAGGTATTGCACTTACCCTACAAAGGATATGATATCAGACATTCCATATATTTCTGTGAATATACTGGGATGAACTAATTACCCAATGTGTCATGAGTAACATACATGATATGTTTGATGTATATAATATTTTTAACTAAGGATCTCAATGCACTTGAGAAACAATCTTCCCAATCCTTGCAAGGTAAGCATTATTTGCAGAAAGGGAAACCGAGGCACCTAAAAGTTACAGGATTTATTCACAATCACACACTGGAGGTAGTACCATTATATTATATTTATTACATAGCAATAACATTTCAGTTCATTTTTTTCCATCGGTTGACTCAGTGAGAAATTTACTTGGCAATGTAAGTGTGTGGTGGGGAGGAATAGGAGAATTTTCTATAAATATTTTAAGCCCGGAAAGGAGAGGAAATTGGTTAGGGTGGTCTGAAGAGATGCAACTAGCACTATTGTGATTAAATAGTCTCACCTGGAAAATAGCAGGAGCCCCACTGACTGAGTCATTTAAAACTAGACTGGACAAAGCACTTCAGAAGAAAATTGTAGAAAACAGTCTTGCGCTGTCGTCCATGGGGTGGGAAAAGTGACCTAATTGAGACTCTTTAATCTGTAGTTTCTGAGAACCTATGATAGCTAATACTAATACATAATGGCATTAGCAAAGTTTCTCATGAGAAAAAAGCATCAGATACTAAAGAAAAACAAAACCCATATAACAGAATAAATGCCTGCCCTCCGTTAGAAATATAACCAGAGGCATATTAAATATGAAGATGGGTAATTATATTTTAGCTATGAGATTTATTGTATCTTATAGCTGTATTAAGTTTGATAATATATTTTTATAGCACTGCATATCATTTGAGAATGCAGCTGTTGGATTTCCTGATTAAAGAAGCTGTTGCAAAACACATCAGTGCTAAGAAAGGCTCTCCCAGCCTAGAAGTTCAAGCAATTATGTTCAGTTTGAATGTGTTTTATTTTTATTTTATTTCATTTACATGTGAGTCAACTTTAATGCTCATGTAAGTTTCTTGAGAACTAGGGTGAGCCAGGCTTAGAATCTGAGCCTCTCCAAATTTCCCTACCCTTCAGCGCTACAAAACTTTCTGCTAATCCAACCTGGAGATTGCCAGTAGTGCTGATTACTGCCAAACTGTGAAGTGGTTTAGTAATGTTCACTGATAAGTGTTCTTCTTTGTTTCCTAACCTTGCTGGCCTTCAGAAAAACTTGGGTTTAAACAGTGGCATAAATGACACTACTTGTGCTTAAAGTTAAGCAGATGCTTATTTAGTGCATTGCTGAATAAAGACTCTAATCTATATACAGTCTCTAATTGATAGGTGGTGTGATCGCTCCAGAACATATATTTTACTTATCTTTTTGGGTTGTTGTGAGGTTTCAGTAATATTTGTGAAGTACTTTGAGACCCTCAGGTGAACAGGGCCAATAAAAGACAAACCGTTAGTATTATTTTATTGTTATTATTACAGAATAAGGAATTGTGTTGTACACAGTGACAGAGCACTGTAAGATTAAAGCTGGTTGAAAAATGATAGAAAATGTTTTGCAAAATTTGAATTCTTTCAGGAAATCAAAAATTTGAAAGGTTGGTGAATTGAAAAAAATGGATTTGCAGTAACTTAAAATGATGTAAGGAACCAAGAGAAATCATATCTTGTGATTCCTCAATAAGCCTCACATAAAGAACAGCCATAAAGTGCTTGTACAATTAGATTAATACTGCAGAAATTAAAAGACCTAGGCCTAGCTGGAATACCCGTATATTGTCCTCAGTCATTCAGCGTGACCTGGAAATGATTGTTTCTGACATGTATGCACATTTTAGTGCTAAAGATTGTGATTTTTCCCACAGGCAGGGGGAGGGAGCAGTGTAGAGCCACACTGTTCCTTGGGGAGACCATGGGTATATCTACACTGCAGCTGGAAGTATAATTTCCATCTTACCCTCACTAGCTCTGATTGAGTTAGTGCACTAAAAATAGAAGTGTTGCTGCAGCGACATAAGTGGTGGGATGGGCTAGCCGCCGAAGTATGTACCAAGTATGTACTGTTGCAAGGGTTTATTTAATTAAAATTGGTAAAGTGATTTGAAATCCTTGAATTACATCTAAGAGCCCATTCCTAGTGCGGCCCAAATCAACCAATCTGTTCAAGTGTGCCTTAATTAGCCCCAGGCAGTGCCTGTTAAACATCAGTAAGAGAGAGAATATGATCAAGTAATCATAAAGGGTAGGGCTGTCAATTGCAGTTAACTCAAGTGATTAAGTCAAAACAAATTAGCAATTAAAAAAAATCACGGTTTTAATCACCTCATTAAACAGTAATAGAATATCAATTTAAATTTATTATAAGTATTTTGGAAGTTTTTCTACATTTCCAAATATATTTATTTGAATTACAACACAGACTACAAAGTGTACAGTGCTCACTTTATGTGATTATTTTGGATTGCAAATATTTGCACTGTAAAAAAGCTAAACAAAAGAAATAGTATTTTCAGTTCACCTCAAACAAGTACTGTATTGCAGTCTCTTTATCATGAAAGTGCAATTTACATATGTAGATTTTTTTTTACATAACTGCATGCAAAAATAAAACAATGTACCTACAAATCCACTCAATCTTACTTCTTATTCAGCCAATTGCTAAGGCAAACAAGTTCTTTCACATTTATGGGAGATAATGCTGTGCGCTACTTATTTGAAATGTCACGTGACAGGGAGAACAGGCATTCACATGGCACAGTTGTAGTTATTTGACAGCCCTAATGTAGGGGCATACGTAAAGTTTAAGTACAGAGATCTGTACAGTCAGGATAAAGACAGTAATGATTTGAGCCCCTAAGCTTCCAATACAATGAATGGGAAGAGAGAGGCATCTTAGAATGTGACCGATAAAAGCCGGAATACTAGACAGGAAGGCAGGGCCGGTGACAGAAATTTTGGGGCCCCCTATTCTTATCGTTTGGGGCCCCCCTACTCTGATCATTTGGGCCCCCCAGCCCTCTCCCAGCCTATTCTCCTTCCCCCCCTGCCTGACCCAGCCCACCCAACCTAATCTCCTCCCCCAGCCTAACCTCCTCCCCTCCCCACCCATCCCTGCCTGGCCCACCCCGCTGTAGGGGGTGATCTTCCTTTACCCCTGCCCAGCCTCCCCCCATCTAACCTCCTTCCCTCCCGCACCCACGCCTCTCCCACCCCATCCAGCCTAGTCTCCTGCCCCCCTTCCTGCCCAGCCTGGCTTCCTCCCCGCCAGCTACCAAACATACCAGCCGGCGCTCCCCCCCCCCCAGCTGACAGCGGCTCCCGCCTGGGAGCCGTGGCCCAAGAGAGAGAGAGCCCGAGAGAGCAGAGCCCGGGAGTGGCACTTCCCCCCGCCCCCCCAGCTGACAGCGGCTTCCGCGTGGGAGCTGCAGCCCGAGAGAGCGAGAGAGCGAGAGCCCGGGAGCGGCACGAGCCGCCCTTGCTGCTCTCCTCCCCCCCCCCCCCCCCCGGCCCCCGCGCGCCATTTCCCCCCCGGACCCGCACGAGACCCTGCGGCTGGCGATGGAGACGTCGCTGCTGTGACCAGCCGCAGGAGCGCGAGAGCCTGCACCAGGCCCGGCGACAAGGGGGGACGACTACAGGTACAGCTGTGTACCGGGGCCCGGTACAGCCGTACCCGAAGTACCCCTGTCGCTGGCCCTGCAGGAAGGTGCCTAACCAGCAGATGGAAGATGCTGGTCAGGGGGGGTGTCTTAACCCCTCACCGCTCTCACAGAGATGAATACTTATGTCCAGGCTGCAGGAAGGCGCCTCACTCTGCTTGGAATTCCCAGCTGCAAGCTCTCTCTTGACATGAGGCACTTTGAGTCATTTTTGCAAGAAACCAGGGGTGGGGAGATGACCAATGTTGTGTCTTTTAGCCCAGTGGTTAGGGGACTCACTGGAGCATGAGAGCTCCCCAGTTCAAATCCTCCCTCTACCTGAGAGGCAGAAGGGATTGGAACAGGAATCTACCACCTCTCAGGTGACTGCCTAAGACAAGGGAGTATAAGGTACTCTGGTGTGGGGCTACCTCAGTCTCTCCTGTTGAAGCTGGTCCACTGTGGTTTTAAAACAAACATTTGAGCAGGTGGACTGGATTCTCCCATGCAAGTGCTTTAACACCAGACTACATAGTCATTCCTATGCTTGCTTGCTCTCTCTTGCCCAGTGTTGAAGCTGTTGCACTGTGGATAAATAATGGAAGAATCACTGGGCCTCTGTCCTCCCCATCTGTTCTGTGGAAGCTCGCCTATAGGGCCCCAATCCAGTAGGTGAGGTCTGAGCATGCTTTGGGGATCGGGCCCCATGGGCAAGATAAGCAAAGGAATGCTCATATTTTCCCGGTTTGTGCATCACTGTGGGGCTTAGGCATCTGGAAACCCGGCAAGGGGATCAGTGCACGTGCTAGAGGCAGAAATAGAGGTGTCTTAGGAAATTTTTACTGTAAAACTTTAGGTGATGAGCAATTTTTAGGTGCCTATAGGGTTTGGTTGCTGCTGAAGAGGTTTTTATGAATCCCAGGGGGGCCTGATTCTGGGATTTAGGTTCCTAAAGTGGCAGTTAGGTGCCTATGTCTTTTTGAGAATACACCCTGCCCTGAGTACATAGATAAGTCCTTAAACCCAATGTTGATGCATTCTTAGCATCTGCAATTAGACTAGCTAAAATAAGAATAAAAGTTATCAAACCCCATATTTCAGGACATAACTGATCTCCGGCTGGGATCAGGAAGAAATCTCCTCCCTTTCCTGTGTCAGAGTATGGCATGATTTTGTCATTTGAGGGTTCACACCTTAATCTGAATCATCAGTATCACCAGTAGAGACAGGATACTGTACTCAATTGACTATTGGTTCTCATATTCTCAGGAATCAGTTACAGAAAACCTGTTGACGTTCCGTAGTACAGTGCCCATGAAGATATCTGACCTAGCCATGAAGGAATTCTCTAGGTAGTCAGCTGATATGATTCTCGGTGTGTGTATATTTATTTGTCATACAAATATTTTTACAATACTCAAAACCTGCCAAATGCATTACAAAAAAATAAAAAAGACAAGTCCCCACTTTGCAGAGTTTATAATCTAATTTTAGTACATCAGAGAGATTGTCTGAAGGGGAGGAGTTGATAGGATTTCTTTTCATAAGCAATATTTTATATTTTCAGAATGAGTCGCAGGTTACAGCAAGTGAAGTGATCATTGTAAAGTGAATAATATTTAAAAATACATACCACCCTTTAGACATACATTTTATTTCAAACAAACAAGAAGAAATGGACTATCAGAGTCCTCTACATTTGATATTTAGAGGGTGAAGGAAAATATTAGAGCTGTCGATTAAAAAGACTTTTAGACTTAGTTTTATCAAAGAGAACTCTCCGGCGAGGACCTGGCACATCCCATGGTTATGGATTAAATGATATACCTGAGGGACTAGTACTTAGATGATAATTTTTGACACAGAACCCATTTTAAAACTGCTTGTAAATGGCAGATGCCCATCCTGCTTAAGTCCCTCAGCTTGGTCAGTTTTGATCTATTGCTTTTGTGGGAGTGGGAACGAAGTCTTAAAGACTAACTCACAGACTGCAAAAGTATAATTTTAATAACCAAAATTATATACGGAGGCCATGCTGATCTGGTATCTCAATGTCCTTTTCAAATTAACCATAGAAATTTGTGGGGGTGTTTTTTTGTTTTGTTTTTTGTTTTCTTCCTTTTTTGACTTCCATGATGATCATTAGCTGCCACATGTGACCTTTTCCTGGCTTAATGTCCTGTATACACTGAAGGACAAATATCATTATAACCTGACCTGAACCTTCTCTCCATATTCAGTATGAACTTGAATATTTTTTTGGTGTGGTTTAAAAGTATTTTGTCAATCTTTTTCCTCATTTACATAAAGCTCTATGTTTATGGTTTTGGCTGAAAGCAAAAGTATCAAATGCCACTCCATCTCCCAACGCCCCCCTCCCCCCGCCCCAATATTTAGTGTTTCACTTAAGGGTACAACCAGTAAGCATCAGAATTCTCAGGAAGCAGCCTGTTACTATCAGACTTCGAGCTTGATTTCCTTACCAAAGTATTTTGAATAAGCTTCAATTTCTGGGTATCTATACAGTAAAACCTCCATTTAACGGACTAATTCGGGCGAGGGGGTGTCCGTTAAATCAAAAAGTCCGTTATTTAATAATAATAAAAAAGAACTGTCGGAGCAGCAGCCCGCCCACCACAGGGTCGGGGCGACAGCTCCGCAGCCCGCCCGCTGCCTGGACCCGGGCGGCAGCCGGGAGCCGGCAGCCAGCCTGCCTGCTGCCTGGACCCGGGCGGCAGCCGGGAGCCGGCAGCCAGCCCGCCCGCTGCCATGACCCGGGCGGCAGCCGGGAGCCGGCAGCCAGCCCGCCAGAAATGGATCAGGAATACATCAGACTTGCTCAGAAATTTTGTCCGTTGCATCCGAAGTCCGTTAAATCGAGGGCCGTTAAATCGAGGGTTTACTGTACTTCATACTGAATTTTCAAATATTTGAAAGTTCATCCTGCGTTAATATCAGTGGCCTAGGAAAAAGAAACTAAAATACATAAAGATGGAGAAAGTACAGTGGATGCACACCAAAACGATTAAGGAATTCTGGGGAAAGAAACTGGGGACAGTCTAGGAATATGACCTCTGTACTAAAGCTACAAAGAGACCAAGTGGCCCTGATGAAGCAACGTATTTTGGAAACCTAAAAAAGTAGGACATTCCTATCTGAAATTGTCAAATTATAGGGAAATAAATTATAAATAAAGCTATGAATGTACTATTTCCGAATCATTTTCAGGCAAAAGTTTGTGACAGAGTATCTGCATACATGAGTGTATTTACCTCTATTAAGGAAAAGTTACATTTGTGGCTATGACAGCCATCAAAATTGCTATATGAAAAGATAGTACAACTGCATATCGAGGGTATGAATATAGCGTAAATACACTAAAGCAGTATTATAATTGTACCCAGATACTGCAGTAATGGAAACACAATAGATTCAGAAATATAATCTCAGATAATCTAAATAGCTCAAACTTTCCCATACTAAAAAGGATAATGTTTCAAGCCTATGTGGCCAAAAAGAAAGTCTTTGAGTCTGAATATATTATAAATATGCTAAAATGATATTTATATAACTGGAAAAGACTCTCTGTTTAATTATAAAACATCCCTTACTAAACAGGAGATTCAGTGGTTAAAGGGTTTTGGTCAAGGTATGACGAATGAAGATCTCGTCTCTCTCTCAAAAACTAAACGTCTCAAAATGGACACCAAAGTCTATTGATATAGAAATGAAGGACTTCAAGAGGTCATCTAATCCACACACATCCCAACATCCGGACGAGTATACACACACACACACACACACACACAGAGGATTAAGTATACCTAGACCATCCACAACAGGCATTTATATAATCTGTTCTTAAACCCTCCCAACGGGGAGCAGGGCTGAGAAGCCTGAGGGGTCCCCCCTGCCCACTCTCTGCCAGGAGGCAGGCAACCTTGTCAGTTTCATGGCTCAGGGAGCAGGGGGGAAGGGGAGGGGGACTAAGAAGCCCTGTCTGGCTTTCCCCTGCTCCTGGCAGGAAATGGGTGTGTATGTGTGTTCTCTTGCTCCCTGCAGGGAATGGGGAGTGGTTGACGCAGCCTGGCAGGAACCCAGGAGCCTGCAGCGGCCAGGCTCCCGACAGGGAGGTGGCAGCAGAACTGAGAGACCAGGCTCTCAGCTCCCTACACGACCTCCGTTAGATCAGTGGGAAGTGCTCCTGGTGAGGATGCAGACCACCGACCCAAGGAAGGCAGTGTAGACATGCACCACCACAGTAATGTAGGTTGACTTAGGTTTGTAGTGTAGACTGTTGTCAAGATTTTGTAAGCATGATGGGGAAAAGGAGCGTTTGAAGGAGAATAATGAAGTGGCTTTGTGGATGTTTACTGGGATGTTTACCTACTCTCAAGCATGAAGGGAAGCATGGGAAAGAGCACAAAGGTGCTTGTTTGAAAATGTAATGTGGAGGATGGAGGCTGACATCATGGGGCAGGTGCTGACCTTTCAATACTGAACGAGATATGATATGTAAGGGGGGGTGATAGGTAGGGTGGGGATTGAAAATGAAGACAAGTAGCTTGTGTTTAATGTAATAGAGAAGAGGGAGAGGGTGAAGGGATGCCAAAAGGAGGTCATATGGGTTACGTCACAGGCTAGGGAAATGATCTTTGTAGCAGTATTCTGAATGGATATGAGCAGAACAAGATGGCATTTTTCATGACGTGTGACTGCATAGGAAAGACTGATCTTAGATTACACAGATTCTTTCTGCATACAAACTTCTCCACAAATCAAATGAGACTTTGGAGAGCCCCTTTCTCCATATGCCAGGGCTGGGGTATTGAGACTTAGGGAGGCAATGGTGAATGCATAGATGAATATTTTACCAGACATAGTCAAAGCACTGGTATATTTTACCAATGTTGTGATGGTGATCGGTTGACTTGCAGACACAGAATGTGTTGGACAAAACAGAGAATTTAGGGTGAAGAACATGACACCAAGATTGTAGAGCAACAGTGGGTGCAAATAGGAGTTGTGAATTGAGGAAATAGATGGAGATGGTTTCAGATGCTAAAAGAGACTCTCTTGTATTCGACTCATTTACCAGCATTCGATGTGATGACTCGTCTGTACCAAGCAAAGGCTACGGTCAGATGCTTGGCAAAATTATAAGGTTGATGTTAGAGTAATAATAACATTCTGTTCCAGTATTGCTGGGTGGGTTGGTGAGCATGACTGAGCAATACTCAGTGGCGACACCCTAGAATTCTTCAAAGGTTCTGTCTGTCTGCTGTTACTCAGCTACATCTATCATTTGGCCAGGAGATGTCACAACAAGTTTGCAGCTATTGTGACATTGAACTCCCCTTATTAATTTTAGACCAGTACATTTCAGAAATGAAATCGATTACGGTCCCAGATTAAAATAAAACTAAGGAAAGGTTAGTCATTTCAGCTTTGTTGAAAGGCAACAAAGTAATATGAATTTGTCCTTTCAAATCTTTATAATTTTTTCAAGAATTTTACCAATGAAATGTAGGGCCAACAGTTATTTTGGAGACATTACCTCACTACAAATGGATCAGACCATAATTGCTTTCCATTTACTAAATCGTGTATCATACACATCTGCTGAAGAGTCCTGTTGGTCAGCCAAAACAGCTTTGCCATTACATAATCTGCATGGGGGAGACAACAACATAGTCATTTCCCAACTTCCCGACCTTGGAATTGAAACATTGATGTCATTGAGTATTCTACTTTAATCCTTTCACTACTAAGGGAGTTGCTGCCTCCTGAATGAATTTTGTCATTTTGTGTGAGGGGAAATTCTCATATAGTTGAAAATAATGTTCTTTCTTTGAGATACCTTTAGCAAAACTACACAGCCATTTTTCTTTGCAGACCATGCAATTCTAGTAGCATTTTGTTTTTGTGAACATAACACAGTAAGAAAAATGTACCCAGTGTGATGTAAATATATAAAAGTATTGTTGTGATCAGTACGTACAGGTATATAAATGCTAGAAAAAAGTGATGAACACAGAGGAAGTCAAATTTGTATTTCAGTCTTGGAACTAAAGCTAAACTTACTTGATGAATCTTCTAAATGCCAAAGATGCCCTAACACACTGTTATACATTTCGGAAATATCAGCTTAAGTCCAGCTTTCCCAGGTGATGTATATTTTACCAGTTTTGAACTAATATAACTAAATCCTGGAAAACTTTAACTGTTCCCACTAACATAAATGTCACTATGTTAAATAAAAGGAAACAGGAAAATTGGTATACCTCCAAAATGCACTGCCTGCCAGATCCTGTTCACATTGAAGCCGGTGGCTACCTTTCCATTCACTTTTATGAGAACAAGATCAGATCTCGTGTCTTGAGCATAACTACCACATATAATATATATACCATCTGGAGGGAGAACAATCTGTAAAATCCCACTTTGTCTCTTTCTGCTGTGAATGTTGTGTTCTACTCACTCATAATTTTTTGGTTTGAACCCAAAAAAGCAGTTCAGCCTTAGGTTTTATGGCACATGTGTGCATTTTCTGTAATTGTACATATAGTGATAATTTCAGGAATATATAACATAATTACTTTACAGCTTTTTACGTTGTAACTCTCTGTATCTGAAGCAGTATCAAGGAGCACTGCAAAAATCACTCCATTTTCCATTAACCTGTCCACAAGTCTTTCTGGCAGAGCTACAGGCAACATAAATATGGGCACATTTTTGGATTTGTATCTTTCATGGTAAAATGAATTTCTGTGGGACCAAAACTTTTATCAAACCAGAGAAAATGGTGCGTGAGGACCTTACCCACAACATTTTTACTTAATTCCCAAATATGTCTGCTGGGAATTATAGTAGATGCTTGACTGACCAAATGTCATGTCAACATTGTTTTTACCTACAACATAGCAAAGTAGTATATTTTTATTGTTTGTTTGGACAGATGATGCAAAACCAAGCTGGGCAACATGGATTAATGCCCCCTGAGCACATCTGGTAATAGAAGAAATTATTTCCTATTACTCTCAGAATTCAGATGATGGTGATTGTGGTGACTTATTTTGCAACATTAAAATAGTGCCAGATGCCTTATAGTACAAATAAAATTATGGTCCCTACCCCAATGCAGTCCAAGAGTCTGATCCAAAGATGATTGGCGTTAGACTTCATCAACAACTTTCTGTTGACTTTCACCGTTCCCACCGATATTCTCATCCATGGAGCAGAGTGCACATCCACCATGTATGCATGGAGCAGCCCCAGGAAAGAGTGCCCCTGAAGTGCAACGTCTTTAGTTGTACAGTCTGGCTCCCCCTGTACTCTGGGCTGTGGAGCATACATATATCATATCACCATCGAACCCCAAACGTTTAGCGCCAAATTCAAAATTGGTAAATGCAGATACACGGACAATGAATTTGGCCAGTAACCTCATTTTATTTCCTAAACCTGGGCAGATCTCTCTAAAGAATCTAAACAAATGAACCTTCACACAGACAAAAATGGACAAATCCCCTTTTTATAGCAGATATGGCGTGAGCCCTATTTTCTGATTGAACTTGCCCCCAATATGCTATGGAAATGTGGTGTCATTTATAGGTATTCAGATACCATGGTGATGTGTGGTGTTCTATAGTACATACACAGATATCTCTTTTGTCTCCCTCTCTCTCTTTATATATATAATACACACACACACACACACACACACACACAACGTCATGGTATCTCCTCTCTCTCTCTCTCTCTCTATATATATATATATATATGTGTGTGTGTGTGTATATATATCTATATCTATCTATCTATCTATCTATCTATCTATAGAGAGAGAGAGAGAGTGAGAGAGTATTTGGTGTCCTTTTATGCTTTACCAAGTTCACACACATACTTCATCTTGTTTGGAATGTTGCTAACTCTTGAAGGGAAGTGTTCCTATGAACTGAGCTATCCAGTATCCTTGGCTTTCTTCATATCATAGGTCCACACATTCAAACATGAGGCTGGAGAGAATGGATATCCTGAAATCCAAAAATGGGAGCAGCTGTTATTTGCTAGTATTTGATGAAAATATTGTGGCTGACTGACTGGGCCATCTGCAGCCCAAGTTTCTTATACAAGCCAGACGGGGGGGACGGGGGGACGGGGGGAGCAGGTGTGGAAATGCTCCGACTGCATTGCTATGAGTGCCTGTATCGAGTCCACTTGGTGCTCCATAATGCTTAGCAGCCTCTCCATGCTTTGGTGCCGGCAATCTGCATTCTGCTAGCAAACCCCCCTTTCACTCTCCCGCCACTCCTGTGCTTTTTGATTTTCATAAAGGGACTGTTGCATTACTTCATGCAGCATGTCATCTCTGTTTCTACATGGCCACTTCCTAGTTCTTTGAAGTTTTTCAGCCGGTGGTAAGAAGAACGGCTGAGATCTCAAGGTTGCATCTGTAAAAGCCAAAATGCAACACTTAACAAAGACCGCATTGTTCACACTAGACAGAACAATGATTCAGCCGTACTTAAAGTAGACAAATACAGTCTACACACTAGCAGAAATTGCCCATCCCAAAGCGAGTGCACATAACCCACAAGAGCCCCAAAAAGGTGAATAAACACAGGGGCAAGGGGGACTGATTGTTTTACGGCTGTACTGTCCTCTGGGGTTTTGTGCCTTGGGGAGCACCAGCAGCTGCAGGTGTCCCCTATTCTGAACACTGTCCCCACATTTTCCACAGGAGTTCATCTGGAAGATATCTCACTGCTGAAGATGACCTGGGAAGCAAGGGAGGGTCTTCTACTGTAATGCAGTTTCCTCCCTGGCCCATATGCAGCTTGCCTTTGTGAAGCAATGGTCCCCCTGCCCCTCACAGAACAGTGGCAGGGACATGTTAGCCTGACTGGGACAAGGAGCACAGTAGCTCTCCCATTGCCCAGCTTCTTCATGAGACCTTTGAAGAGATCACTGAGGCAGATTACTGTGATGTGAGAGAGCGCACATCCGTGCCCTATTCCACATGTACACGTGCATGCAGCCCTAACCCTCCTCCGCCCAAGAGCCCAAACCAAACAACTTCCTTCCCAACATAAAAGCTGCTTACCGGGCACCTCCTCTAGTGTTTCTTCTTCCTCAAGCACTGTTCACTGTGACTGGCTATCTTCCTCCTGGCTTGAGAACAACTCCTGGCTACATGTATCTAGGGATGCTGGGCTTTCCCCCTCCTCCTCCTGTCTTGTTGAACTGGGCTCTGAAGTGTCCATGGTGGTCTTCGGAGTGGAGATGGGGTCACCCCCAACTATTGCGTCCATCTCTTTGTAGAAACCACAGGTCGCAGGGGCAGCACCAGTTTGCCTCACAGGCTTTGCAGTAGGCATTCCTCAGCTCCTTCACTTTAACCCTGCACTGCAGTGCGTCCCAGTCATAGCCCCTTTCCATCATGACCCTTGATATCTGCCCAAAGGTATCATAATTCCTGCAGCTGGGACTGGACAGCTTCCTCCCTGCAAACACTGATGAAGTCCAGCACCTCACCCTTGCTCCGCACTGGGGATCATCTGGCACGTGGAGGCATGGTCACCTGGAAAGATGCGCTGAGAGCACTCCACACATTGCTAACCAAACATAAAGGGGATTTTCAAAATTCCCAGAGAATTTAAAGAGAAAATCAGATGGTTGGTCACCTGAGGGCAGGGCAGTAGAGTTCAAAGTAATGACCAGAGTGGCTAGAACAGGCACTGTGGGACACTTCTGAAGGCCGATCAGAGCGCATGAATAGACCAGGGCGTCCACAGTGAAACCGCGGCACTCCAGCCAGGGTGCATCAAGTGTTATGCTTCCCATCAATGTGGATTACCCGGGTTCTCCAGCCACAGAGTCCAGGTTCTCTACATGCCTTGTCAGTGTGAATGCCTCATGAGTTAGGGTGCCCAGAGCTGCTTTAATGCACTCTAACTCGAAAGTGTAGCCAGGCCCTAAAATATATACTGAGCCCTGTTGTTTTCGGGGAAACAGGACTTTAACAGCAGGAGACAATTGCTTTTCTCACAGTTGTAAGCCTGTTCTGGTATATTTGGGGGGGTGCAGATAGACATCCTCCATCTGTGGGCTGTGGGCTTGAGCTTATGAAAGGGGGATCTGAGCCAACCTGGTTGAAAACACTGGGAAAAGGACTTGGGATAAACTATATTTAGGCAATGGGAGAATGTCATGTGAGTTAAGATTAGGGTCTAGAAAGCATGTTGTTGTTGTGTTCTATATGTGATCATTTGCTCCAATAGTCATATTTTTGATCCTTTGAATCTCTGTTCTTTGATAATGAATTGGGTGATAATGGTAGGGTGACCAGATGTCCCAATTTTGGGGGCTTTTTCTTATATAGGCTCCTATTTTCCCCCACCCCCATCCAGATTTTTCACATTTGCTGTCTGGTCACCCTAGATAATAGACATATTCTTGTGTTCACTATAAATGTGTCAGAGTCTGTATGTAAAATAAAATGGGTATCCTGAGTTGAATCTTGCAAGCTGGGGTGTCCTATTCCTTTGGGAATAGCAAATCTGAGAGGTCACTGTGTGCAGCATCGAGGACTCCGGAGTTGCGTGCGCCTATCGCTAACCTGTACAGAGAAGGCAAAGCCTGCAGAGGCCTGGAATGTATGTGGCCAGAGGCTGGTGGATTCAGAGAGGACAAGACACGCTAATGCTAAGGGCGGGTGGTACAACCCGGGGCACTCTGCCTCAGGTGCTTGGTTTCTCAACCTCAGTACAGCATTAGTGTTTGCTTTTGCACTGAACCCATACAAACTGGTTCAACACCATTCTGAAGAACAAATGGCAGTAGTAAGATGAGACAGACAGGGAGATGCTCTTTTCCATAAACAAATATGGCTTCACTGTGTGTACAGGGACTGACAGGTTCAGAGCAGCCATATCTATTCCACAGAGATTTGACCAGGGTGGATTTGATTTAAATCAAATTGATTTAATTCATGATTTAAATCAAATTGATTTAATTCATGATTTAAATCACTAGTCAGGAAGACTCGATTTAATCATGGTTTTCTACATAAAAGTGCAACCTTGTTGGTTGTTACAACCTTAATACATATTGTTCACAACTCAGGGATAGAAGTAGTTTCATTTTTAGAAGGTACACATTATACATTTTTAAACAGTGATTTATTTTGAAACCTTTTCAGATTAGCTTTACAGCTATATCAGAAAATGAATGATTGGGCTATTTCATTTATCAAAGGTAATCGAAGCAGGTATTTATGAAGTCATTGGGAGGAGAACTATCTCCAGTTCAGCCAGTGAATCACTCATTTTTGGAGGATTTTCTTGCCAGGCTGTTTTAGGAGGAGAACATCACCAGACAGACATTTAAATTGTTTTCTATAACTAACATTTAAATTGTTTTATTTAACTATAACAACAGCGTTAAGTATTCTGAATGTTTTTCTTCAACAGCAAACATATAATATTTTAACAAAACAAGCAAATGAATTTTTGAATTTAGTTAAAACATTCAAGTTTTTAAAATCAGGTTTGTTTTTGTTAAAATTGTTTAGAACTAAAATAGCTAAATGTAATATTTTTTTAAAAAACAACAACAAACTTAAAAAAAACCAACCCACAACCATTTTTGCTGTTAACAAGCATGTTATCTCTGGAGAGACAAATCCACAGTTTGAGAACTGCAAAACTAATCGTCTCCAATGGTATCTTCTAGAAATCTAGACTGAGCACCGAGTCCCATTGGATGGATAGAAAGATTAACCTAAATACAGTGGAACCCCGCAATACAATAATGATCGGGGTCCAAAAATATCGACCGCGGTAAACGCAGGGTCGTGGTATTGCAGGGTTGCGCTACATCAAAGCGTCGCCCTCTGCCACCATCGGGAGCCCCGAGTGCCCCGTGCTAGTGTGAATCTGCTTATATCGCGGAGAATGGTATTGCGGGGCTCGACTGTAATCTATACAGAAACCCGTGGAGCCCCTTAAGATTGGGTCTCTAATCCATTAACTATTGGAACTCATTTGCAGAATATTTGTTAAATGTTACATGAATATATTGTGTCATACTATAGAATCAGAATTTATAATCCCTATTTCATGATATCTTTGAGCTATAATGTGTCTTAATTAAAACTATCTTTACGCAGGTTTTTTCCTCAAAAAGCATTTTATCAAAAAAATCTGATTTAAATTAAAATAACTGATTTTTATCCACCCTGGGTTTGCCTATCACAACCACAATATCTTGATTGGTTTAAGAGGCAGTATGGCAAGTGACCTTCCTTTGAGCCTCTGTCTGAATGACTACGCCCATCAGGGAATGGGTGGTATTGCCACATAACTTGTCCCAGTGCTGCATGTCCTGTCTGTAATTGGAGGGTGGACACTCAGATTCCAGCCACATGCGATAATCACATATTTGAGTTTCATCATTTTAATAGTTTTATTTGAGGAAGCTTTGAAATTCAGCTGCCAGTACTAGAAATGCATCTGAAGAGATACTAGACCTCCCATTTGAATCAATAGTCCTGGCATATCTACAAATCTGATTTAAGGTGGTCATCACATTCTGCTCAGTTGTTACTTGCATTCTGTTCTTACTTACTGCAGCATTGTATGTCTGAATTTCAATTGACAGGGGGGCTTTATCGGTCAGGCCCTAAACCTTTTGACTGTGGCTAGCCATCCTCTCTAACGTGTACCGATTCATTCATCTTACAATAGCACCAAGGGGCTAGGCCAGGGGTGTTCAAACTAGGGACCATGGGCCACATCTGGCCCATGGGACCTTCCTGCCTGGCTCCTAAGCTCCCAGCCAAGGAGGCTCCCCTGGCACCTCCCCTGCTATTCCTCCTCCACCGCAGCCTCAGCTCACTGTGCTGCCGGCACAGTGCTCTGGGCAGCAGGCTGAGAGCTCCTGGGGCAGAGCAGGTGCAGAGCCGCAGTCTCACCTGGTGCTCAGAGTTGCACGGTGCATGGCTGCCTGTCGTGGTGGAGCTGCACCGTCAGCCACCAGTGCTCCAGGCAGCACAGTAAGGGGGCAGAGAGCCAGGGAGGGGTGTGTGGATAGGGGTCAGGGTGGTCAGAGCGCGGTGAACAGGGGGGTTAAATTGGGGCAGTCAGGAATGAGGAGTTGGATGGGGTGGCAGGGGGCAGTCGGGGTGGAGGTGCCAGGGGCGGTCAGAGGACAGGGAGAAGGGGTGTTTGGATGGGGCGGGGGTTCCGGGGGGACTGTCAGGAAGGAGGAGTTGGATGGGGTGGTGGGGGCTAGTTAGGGTAAGGGGGGGTCCAGAGGCAGGTGTGGGGGGGCGGATGGGGCAAAGGTCCTGGGAGGCCATCAGGAAGGAAAGGGGGGCTTGGATGGGGCAGGAGTCCTGGAGGGGCTGTCAGGGAGTGAGAAGCGGGGTGTGGGGGGGTCAGATAGGAGCAGGGGCCATGCCCCGCCTCACTGTTTTGGGGAGGCACAGCCTCCCCTAACTTTCCCACCATACAATTTCGGAAAGCCAGCGCGGCCTCAGGCCAAAAAGTTGGCCCACCCCTAGGCTAGGCACTGCACAAACACATGAGATAGAGTTCCTGTCCTAAAGGATTTAGGAGTCTGTCAGGCCAAATCTTCAGTTGGTGTGAATTAGCATAACTCCATTAAATTCAACAAGCTGGTTAATTGGGTCCTCTATCTTCAGCAAACATTATTACTGTACTCTTACACCTGGAGCCTTTATTTTCTCTTATGTGGATATTGCCTCGAGGCAGGGATCCTCAGAGATTTCATCCTTCCTGAGCCCCCTTCCAGGGTTTTTTCCACTCGTGGGCTGATCCAGGCCTAGAAGTGTGATTAGCTCCAAAAGGGCAGAACAAATAATATGTGGGGATCCCTTCACCCACCACTAAAATGCAGCCACATCAGAAATGAAACGGCAAGTGTTTGGCAGAGAACAGCATATTAGGGAAGGAAGTGAAGATTAGCATACACCATTGAGAACGCAGGGAGGATGTAATTGCTTGAGTTAGAGTTTACTTAGGCATCAGGTTTAAAATCCCTGCACTTTCCAAATGTGCCACTGAATCTGTAATAACCAATGGTGATCAGGACTTCCACATTATGTGCTTCCTCTGGGTTCCCTAAAGTTATGCCTGAGGCCTCAGTTCAGTACTGATGCTCAGGGAGGAGTGCTACTTACTCACCAACATGGCTTCCTGCAGCTCCAGATGTTCCTTCTACATCACTGTGAAGGTACTGACCCAGCCACGCTGCTTAGCATGGGAGATCTGACCTGGTTACAACACAAGCTGGATAGGGCAATCCGCTGAAGCACTATTCTAAATTCCCTCCAAGAGGGGGCACTAAAACACATGCACGCAGGAATTCAATAACATTGCAAAGCACTGACTGATTGCTAATAAAGTTGCATATTAAAGAGGAATCTAACACTCTGCTACAGCCAAAATCCCACATTTTGGGATTCAATTTCTTCTAGATTATAGTAGGCAGGGGTGTTTTGTGGGAGAGGGAATGTGTTAAGTAAAATGGACAGTGTAATGTCCTAACAAAGGCTCAGCTTCAACATATTATTCTTTCAGAATAAATTGGCATAGATGAGAAAGAACACAGCTACCTTTGCAGAACAGTAAAAAGCTCCTGGAATAAAGAATACTGTGATGGAATTATAGTTTAAGAGCTAGCCGATCCTTGGAGAGAAAAGGTAGCCAATACCACAAAGAAGGCACAATAGCTCAACCCAAATAAAACTGCCGTCTATCATGACATCTCTCTTAGTTACCTCATCTGTGAGTAACTGACAGCTGGCACATATAAAGTTGATTGGTTTCTTTTTTTTTAACATAAACATATTCAATCTGGTATTAAAAAAATGATCTACATGGCTAATGTTTAGAATGATTTGAAAGAATTTAGATGTAGAAAAAATATTTTAAATGCAGTAGGACCACAGGGTAAAAAAACACCTGTTTATATCATCCAGTCCAGGGGTGTGGCATTTAATGATAGTTGCTGGGTCAGGGAATACATTTAGGATTAAATACACTTCTCAGTCCACAGTGACTCTCCCACTCATGTAAATGGCAGATTGGCATCCGTGGTAGAATCAGGGCCTTTATGTACCAGTGGAACTGTTAGTTGATTTGTTTAGTACCATATTGTCATTGTCAAAAAAATAACCTCCCCTTTAGGATCATGGTTCTTTCTTCCTCGTCCTCCCTTCTTGTCTCCCCAGTTTTTCTTTCTTCTTTTCCTTCCCTGACCAATTCTCATTTCCCCTGGGGGCTATGCTCCCACCACTTTCTCATTCCATTTGCTTAAAACGATCAGCAATGAAATATTTAATGTTGATACTATCATTGTGGGGACTTCCACATGGCACACCCAGAATTTTAACTAGAGCAGGAGTGTTCATGGCTGAGTTATTGTTTCTGGCTGTCCGCAGACTAAGACAGACACATGACTGCAGCCTTTGCACTCAGTTCACTTGTTAAAAGGTCTCTTTGCAAACCTGAGGGCTAGAAACATAGCACTTGAAAATTAAGTTTTGCAGAAACTGAATATGCCACGTGTTCCACATAAATATGTGAAGTGGGCTGCTCAGGCGCCTTAATATTCCTAATCTAGTCTATTTCTGGTTGCTGTGTAACTGTTCCCCACAATAAGACATCCAGTGCTTTTCTAATTCCAGTTTCAAATAACTCTAGTGAAGAGAGACTTTCACCACATCTCTTGGGAGACATTCCACAGAGTAATAGATGCATTAAAAACATATTCCTGTTTCTCTGCCAAATTTCCTCTCATTACTCCCTGTAAAAAATCCTTGAACTGATTTAAGCAATAGCTCGTGCTTTTGGGATTCACAACCTTCAAATATTTCCATCACTATATAATTCTGAGATGAGAAAAATATATTGGCTGCTTTTCCTGTGAAAAATTATATAAGAATCTATCATTTTGCTGAAAAATAACTGATTTGCATCTTTCTATAACACATTCATATTTAAAACATATTCCACCATCACTGAAAGGGTGGGGAAACATTGTACCTCTATTAATGGGTCAGTCAAGCAAAGAGATTTGGCAAGGTACTTCCTGATGGCAGAGGAATGGACCCAAAGGTATTATTGGCTATTTCCTTCCATTTTCCTGAGGATGTAGGGGGTTAAAATTATGCAGATATCCACTGTTCCTACAGCTACACAGCTACGTAGTGAGACATCTGCATTTTCAAGTAGCATACTGGGGCCTTGTTTTAGTAGGGACTCAAGTTAAAGTGTCACTTCCAGAGCAACCAACATTGTTTCCTGAAGCACCTGGATTTTCTCTGTATCTTTGCATGCGGGTCTTGCCAAGTACTATGTCTGATGATGAGCTCCTGGAGAATGGGCTGCCATTCAGTTCCTTTTGCGTGCCTTAAATGAAGTGGCAAAAGAATCTAAAAATGAAGACGTTAAAATATGGAATTAAGGACCTGATACTGTTGATGCTATGTAGGTTAGTCAAAGAAAATTCTGTGCATAAACTGGTTGCAGAATTAGGCCCAGAGATAGTGAGCAACAAACCTTTTTAAAAAGACAAAGAGTTGAATAGCTCTCGCTATATATAGACTATACAATAAACTGTGCCCTGAAGATTTTTCTAACTTTCCTGAACTATTAAGTACAGTAGAACACTTTTTTTCGTATAAAGCTTATTTTTGGCTAAGGGTAACTCTGAAACAAACATGCATCTGTTGTGTGCAAGTGCACTCAGTCATCTGACTCTCAACTTTGCTAAAGTTAATGATAAACCTTTAAATAAGAAGCCGCCCACTTTTCAACATGCAATCAGTAATAGGGGATAGTTTACATAGATACATTTGCGCTGGCTCCTTCGCTCTCAGACTTAGTCCAATGTAGTTGTGATTCTTTTCTCTAAAGTGAAACAGATCAGAAATTCGTTAGGTAGTGCAAGATGGGAAGGAATGTTTCCTTTTTATTTCTAATTTCCGGTCAGCCAGTAAAAGAGTAAAAATGGTAAAGAGCACAATAACCCTAATCCTTCCATTCCCCAGCAGCTTCCAATCTGTGACATCATCTTAGCATAACTGCTTCCATATGGGGAAGTAGCTTGTTGGCTTGCCCTTCTCCTCCCTTTTTGATCTTCAGTTCACCACCTGAAAACAGCAAACTTGCTGGAAATGAAGTGGCTATGTTTGGGGGGATTTTAATTGATTTCCCTCTGGAGAGTTCCTGGCCCTTAAAGGAATTATCGTGCCTAGACTCTTTCAACAGGAAGGAAAGCAGAAATGGAGGAATTCAACAAACTTGTCAGCATTGAGAGGGCCTAGAATTATTTGCTGACGCTTTACATGGAATGTGGATTTTTGCTCCAGCTTCACTCTGTCTAATCATAGTCCCTTGAGAAGGAAATTAACAGAGAACTACAGACTCTTTGTTGTCTTTTTTCCCCTTCCTTGCTTTTTTTGTGATAATCTTTGCTTCATTCTCCAAGATTCTTTTTTCTTCTATAAGCTTAGCTTTAGCAAACTTTTACATTCTGAAATCTGACTTCCTTGCAGAAAACTCACTTCCCAGGTGCATATGGTCCCACTACCCTCAGTGGATTTAAAAAAAAATGTAATTACACATTTGCAACACCGAGAGCCCTTGTTTGGGGAACTGGGTGGCTCTTGGAGGACCTCTATGTGCCCTGGTGCTGGGGGACCCCGGGACCCTCCAGCATGGAGGGGAGGACTCTAAGATCTGTTTTCGCTGGGAGCGGGAGAAGATGTGGAAAAGCAGATGGATGGAGGCCCCCAGTCCTGAGGGCTGGTGCAGAGAGCAGAGTTGTGGGCCCCCAGGTCCTGGTACTGCAGGGAGGGGGACCCCAAGGCAAGAGAGCTCAAAGGCAAGAAGAACCCTGAGGAAGGGGTGTGATAAGGACTCGTGGTGGCATTGGAGGACATCACCCAGTGCTGGGAGAGGGGAGGAAGGGCAGTAGAAGGGGGAGATGTGGTGCACCAGTGCTGGGCAAGGGACAATGGAGACTTGCTGACACTCACCTGTGCTAGGGGCGAGGGGGCCCCCTGTGCTGGTGTAGGGTCCCGCCGGAAAAGGGAAGGGTCTGTCCGAGGCGGAAGGGCAGGGTCAGCCTTCCTTGGCACTAGTGGTTGGGAGAGGGAGGGGGCGCGCTAGGAAGCTGCAGCAGCAAGTGACGCCAGGAGTTGGCAGAGCGGAGTGGGATGGGGTTGGTCACTTGCTGCTCCAGAGCCTGAGCCTGAGCCTCGGGGGCTGCGGACAAGAAAAATAAACACACCCAGGCCAGTGAGTGCAGGGCGCAGGCCCACCCCCTGCCGCTGGCACTGGGCCCTCCCAGTGTGGATGCCTCCAAATTGTACAAATTCAGAAGATTGTCAATTCTTCGTTCAGCTGCTGGGTTAGAACTAGTGAAGTGTGACTAATTCATAGCAAGTAATTTGTTCTATGAAAAATTCTGCAGTAATCTCACAGGTTAAGAAAAGGTGAACCTTTATTTGATTATTTCTGATGTAACATTATCCTTTGGTAGAAATGTTATTGTAAAACACTCAAGATATTGCATAGAAAATACACATGGTGGAAAACCACATATATACATTTCATAAAAATAGAATACATCTTGACAAAATTACTTCCAGAGTTTGTTACCACCTTTATACAGTGTATTGACACCTAACCAAACTTGCTAGATATTTTGGGGAAAAAAGTTCCATTTTCAAAAACAACCAACCAGGAGTAGTGGAATGTGGAAAATTTGGAGCTAAATTAATGGGTTATACCAAAATGCCAGAGTAAGATTTTTATAATAAAATATCTGCTGTCTAAGGTGGAAGTAGCTATGTATTTTTTTCCCTTCGGAACAGTAATGGCACGACTGAAATCACATGAATGTCACAAGTTCCTATTCAAAAATTTCCAAGTACAAATAAGCATCAGTATGGCAGCCATTTTAGATTTTTTTGAGTGTAGAGTGGTATTTTTCCTTTTTGACCAAATGAAACAATGTCCATACAAACCAATTTGTATCAAGTATTTGGTAAACAAAATATCAATTTTCAGCAGATAAATTTGTAAAACATTTAGCAACCCTTAAAAATGCAGAAATACATCTAGTTCTCTATTTAGCTTCTTAGAATTAGACTGATTTTTGTCTACTACTTTGACCACTAAAATTCCACCTTATACTTCTGATTTGTTCTCGTGAATTTTCAGAACCATCTGTGGAAAGTTACTGCTCCAGTGTAATAAATAAAGCAAGTGGTAAAGGCTCCTTAGAACCATGGATTTTTTTTTAAGTGGAATAATGGAAATATTGGCATCTTCAGGGAAAGCATAAGAAAAAAGCATAGCACCACTTTCACGTTGCAAGGTCTGCAACCATTTTTAAGAGGAGGCAGTACTGTCAATCTAGAAGTGGTAATACCCACTGGCACTTACAAATATGGTTAAAATATTTCAATTACTGGTTGAAGTTGCTTTTTAATATGGATAGGCAGACACCGCTATATACACAATGAAAGTTGTCTGATATTCAATGTTTCCATCAGTGCTGTAGGACAAAGCTCTGACTCTCATCCGGTATGTCTCTGGCACTTGCAGTGGTCTGGTTGTGAACACTACGCCTTTTAAATTTTCATCTCTGAGAGCAAATGGGATCGTTGGGTCCTCATCTACCATTAGGAATGTTGTTCTGGGATGCATCACTCCATCTTGAGTGTAGACAACTAGTCGAATTAAATCCTGATTGGCAGCTATTCCAAATGGCAGGGAAACGAGTTTGTATTCCAAGGCATACGGGCTAAGGGCACATTCCAAATCATTAGGTGGGCAGTTCTTGAGACAGAAGCTATAGGAATAAAAATAATACTTTGAAGTAGTTAGGCAGAAGGTATTATGCAGGTCACTATAATTTAGTACAGTATTAGGCCATTATACAGCAAAGGTCAAATTCCGGCGCACACACATGACACACAGTCACTTCAGTGTAGACAACCTGATCTTGTTTCTTTGAAACCACAATAGAATGATAATAGAATGCACTGGAAGTCACAGAGAAGTACTAAAAATACTGATAGCTTTAAAAAGAAATCCTGTATTACTTCTTGTTTTGGTTGCTATATCAACAGCACATCATTTTAGTGACCAAGCTCGTAAGCCGGGGGGGAGGGAGGGGGAGCTTTTTTCGGACAGCTTATAAAATAATTAGGGTTCATTCTCCATTTGGTGTGTGTGATCTATTACAGAACTTTGCCTCCAGAATTAAAGAAAAAAGATTTTGGGTGGGGATGTTTGTTCTCAAGGATTAGTGACTATTTTGAAGTGCTCTAAAAATATAAATGGAAGCATATAAGCACTGTCCAAAAATAAACTAAAACCAGAAAATGTCAATGAGCAAAAGGTCCCATCACTGTATGCTGAACGAAAGGGAATCTTCAGGAAGAACCTGAACTAAATCTGTCATGGCAAGGTTTGTAAGTGTGTGTGTCAGATTCTACTGGTACACAAACCATCTGAACTTGCTTCCACTGAATCCAACATTAGTAATGTTGGATCCATGATGGCAGCCAGAAGTCACAACTTGTGTGTGGCTCCACTGCAATCTAATCCTATTATTTATCAATAACATGAAGCAATAATGCATATATATCACTGTCACCAGTGACTAATCTTTGTACAGAGAGCAGGCCCAAGCCTATAAATGTAATCCGCTAGGGTGGATCTCTGCACCAATGCAGAATTGTACTGAAGTCAGTGGGATCCCAGTAAGGGTCTGTGCTAGCAGATCACACTGCAGGATCAGAGCTCATGTTTGGGGAGAAGAAAGAACCAGAAAAAAAAAACCTTAAATAAAACATACCCAGAAAGAGGATCTCGTTGATAGTTTGGTGGACAAGGTGTATCTATACACCGGTAGCTTCCTCTGATGTTAAAGCACCTGCGATTTGGTCCACAGTGAATGTTCTGTTCAAGGCACTCATCAACATCTGATTGTAAAAAGATGCAGTTAATCACTTCATTGTATTGAGGTGAATTTTACAGGCATAGGAAAAACTAAGCACATCACTGTCTTAAAATGTTGCCAGACTACAGCATGTACCATATGTCTGCAAGATCCCCACTTCATGTTTCATGTTCCTGTTCTTAGAACTCTGCCTCGGTATTTGATTTAGTGGAATTAGTAACCCCAGTAATGTACATTTATTGTTGTTTGTATTGCGTGAGTGCCTAGAGCCCTGTTGGGCTAGCTGCTCTGGAAACACAAAGAAGAGAGAGTCCATGCCCTAAAGAGATTGCAATCTAAATTGCAGCTACATTGTCATTATCCTTGAAACAAGATCTTGTCAATGGTGACTACCTGGTTCAGGGGCTTTGCTAGACCATCAGGGATGAGGGCACCATTTTTGGCTGATGCTGAGGACATGTTAAGAATTAGTTTGGTTTTGAAACCTGTTCTACTTCTAACAGTGAAACTTTGTGATCAGGCTTAGGGACGTATTGGAAGGATGACATGGGCTAACTTACAAAGTAAGACGGTGCAATAGATTACATAGTCAGTTTCCTGAGCATCAACACTTGGTTTAATATTGCCTCATGCCATCAATCTGCTATACCCATGCAGCACATTAATTAGACTTCAAAATATCTGTGATGAAATTTCATGCAGGGAAACTCCAAAGGTTTGCATTTTGTTTTGACCTAGTAAAATTGTTTTTTAAATGGATCCTTTTTTTTTAATGGAACACCACAACATTTTTAGGAAACTGGACTGATTTTGTGAACTTTATATGAAATGCAAAACCTCAAACTATCAAGGTCTCTTGGGTTCTTATCAAACAGATATCACACTCCACAGTTTGACTACTTATCTGAGCTTTCAGAGGCACTTTTCTGGAAGCCTTGTGCAGGAAAATGTTTTATCAGGATATTTCAAGTATGTGCTGGCTCTAGGTGGGCAAGCAGTACCATAAAAACAGACTCTCTTTCTCTCAGTATTTTGGCTAAAAGCCATCGGTAACCAGAAGTACCATCAAAGTTAGATCTCCATTTTGAATACCCCAAAATTCAGAGGAGTTTGGATCTGAGACAATAAGGGTCAACTGCACTACTAGGAACTGGATCCAAATTCAGACTCCAAACTACAACCCCCTCCTAACCTCAATTCTGTCTCTTTGTCTGGCCCTGAGTAGAAACAAAATGCTCGGTTTCTGTATATTCTCATACCTCTTTACAACACTGCCCTTAGTGTGAGTGCAGAAGAGGATCAAAATAAGAAATGGTATAGTTGGGATGGATGTAGAGAGCACTTATATGTGACCTCCAAAGATGAAACTAAAATTAGGCTTCTGCCCTTTTTCCCCTTTAAAAGAATCCTGAAATGATTTTATCCGAAAAGAAAAACAGTTCCCCTCCCCCCTTTGTTATTTACAATAGAAATTCAAATATTGTTTTGCCCTGAAATACTCTGACTGAAATATCAGTGAAATGGGCATCACACGAGTGTAAGTGAATGGAGATTTTTGTCAGGCCATTTGAAACTCTATTGTTTGGTTTGGATTTTTAAATGTCTTTTACTTCCAACTGATTCAGCATCTCAAGCCCTTCAGTTAAGTTGTGAGAGTTCACAGCATAAATCTGCAGCTTCCCTGACACTCCTGATATTTCTAAGCAAAAACAACTAGAAATAAAGCTCTTTCAGGTCTTCTTTATACATCATATAACAAAACACCACCCTTTTTGCATGTTTTGAGTTCAGTTTTAGACTTGAAAGTGTGAAATTCTTATGTCATCTCTTGTATGGAACAGCAGCTGTTTCGGAACAAATATTTCAGCCTCTTTAAAGATGAGAAACTCCCATTGGAATATATAAGAATAAGGATTTATATAAGGATAAGGATTTCTTTATGAAGAAATAATGGTTTTCTACTACAGCTGTATTAAATCAGTACAATATAAAATCAATTTAAAGGGGAAAGGTTTTTTTTATTTCCACCTGGTTTTAATTTTTCTGATTCGCGTTTTCCTCTCTCCAGAGCATAATTCCAGAATCTGAATAATATTTTCAAATAACCAACAGCAACAACAAAAAATGTGTAATGGTTTGTATTTGAAAATATAGTGTTCTTTAGTGTAAGAACAGCTTTTATTGGCTTCTGATTGGAATGAAGAATTTAGTGAGGTAAAATTTTAATGCTAAATATTTTGGTGTTTAACATCCAGATGTGCCAGTCAGTACCCACAGATATATCTGATGCCTATATATTTTCTAGTGATGGAGAGACCTCTCAGTCATCTTGGATAAGCATCCAAAAAAGATCATGTGCACATCTGAACCTCTTGTATGTGAAGAATGAACTGCAAATCTTGTAAAATAGGCTTGCTTAAGCTCTCCAGTGAGGCAGGCTCTTCTTCAGCCATTTACAACCTTGCTTGAGGCATTTCTAGCTCTGCTCCCATCCAACACAATTATGGCAGGAGCCAGAGTGGCTCATGTTGCTTAGTATATGACTCAAGGCTGATGATAAAAAAATGATTTTTTTAAACCTATTTAAAACTCTGACACTCTGTGCAAGGTCTAAACTTTTACAATGTATTAAAAAAAATTAAAAAATAATATTAAGCAGTATGTTTCCTGCCAAGATTTAAAGAAAATTTACACTACTGAACTGATGGGAAATCACTGGTAAGCACATTGAAGTGCTAAACTAGCTTTTGACTGTGGTAGCATCTTGTGCGGTGGGAACATTTTCTTGATTTCAGTTTATTCAACTAGTTTATTCAGAGTTAAGAAACTGGGAGTTAAAAAAAGCAGAAAGCTTGTTTTCTTCTTCCAATCTATGAGTAAAAATTAGGCATGAAATTTACTAGTTCTGAAATCTTGAAGGACATGATAGCCACAAGCAATCAGTTTTATCTGCAAATTGAACTACATGATTTATTAAACACGGGAAGTATTAAATGTAAAATCATGTTTTGATAAACTATTTTGTATACATCCAGCACATTTCAGGTAGTTCTAGTTAATAAAAAATATTTTGAGTATTTTTAATTGAATCTGAATTTCCATCCAAACAAAGCTAGTAAATAAGAAATGCATTATTCATCATTTTCTACAGTTATAAAAATTAAGTATCTGAATAAGTTAAGCTACTGAGTTGCTTAAATAAATGTGTGTAGATATCCTCCTGGTTAGCAAAAAAGTACCACTTTTAGTGCACAGGCTATATTTAGTTGCAAATCAATATGTTTTAATGATTACCAACCAGTGAGGATCAGCCTTGCTTTAGGAAAATAACAAAAGTTCCAAAAGCAAAATATGATTAAAACTGATGATTTAAATGAAGGTTTTCTGCTTGTTGATTTAAATCATGATTAAAATCAGTTATTTTAAGTAGCTTTGATTTAAATCAACCCTGAAATGGCCAGTGTTGTTTCCTTGCTGAGCACCATTTTTTATTTCAAAATTGTGCCCAGATAGGCAAAAAGTATAAATCAAACAGATGATGAGGCCAGTGGAGGCTCTGAAGTGAGGAGGAGACAAGTCTGCAGTGGCCTGGGACATGGTGGTCACAAGCAATAGCATCTTGGCCTGTGATCTTGCTTTGCCACCCTCACAGTAAGCATAGAGTAGTTTAGAAAAGGTTTGTTTCTAGTTTTCAGCAAAGTCTTACTTTACCTGAGGTGGTTTACCCAACCTAATGCGCCCAAAGGAGAATCCTCCCCCCAATCCTCCTATGTTGTGCTCTAAAGCACTGCTCTTTAAATTGCTTTCTTCGTCTCTTATCTCATATTTAAAAATTGTTCGATTCGAGGATTATTTCCTGATATACAACTAGTCAATACATTGAAGGTCACAAGTAGAAATGGAGCCAAACTCCCAGCTCCAAACAACCCAAACCTAGGGTACAGTAGACTATCCAGGATGATAGGGAAAAAATTAATCCTGGTTAATAAAATCCCAGATAATCACCATCCATAGGAAATATGGGGAGGAGGGGTTGGTTCACCAGCCACACTGTGCCAGGGGGAAGGGGGTGTTGGTTTACTGGCTGCCCTGCGCCAGGGTGGGTTGTTGGGTTTTTTTGTGCTTGGGGTGGCAACAAAGCCAGAGCCGGTCCTGTGAGTTATGCATATTTTTTTTGACATCCTGGTTAACCCAATCCTGGATAATCGAGAGTCTTCTGTATGTCGAAATCTGAAGCCATAGCTGAATTTCACAAGTGGCTTTATAATAGACTCAACCACATCCACAAGTCTAAGAGCTGCTACATCTGAGTTTTGGGGCTTGAGTCTATATTTAGTTGCAGTTGCAATGGGATGGCACATGTTTGTTGATAGGAAACAAATTAAAGAAAAACTCCATCTATGTATTCCCCCCTCCCACACACACACACACATATCTGGAGAGAGATTTACTTACCTTGGCATGTTTTGCCATTGGGCATAAGACGATAACCAGTTGGACAGACACACTGATAACTTCCTAGGGTGTTTCTACACTCATGTTGACAGGCATCTCTGTTTTCACATTCATCAATATCTGCAAAAAAGCATGAAAATATAAATGTTCAAATACTCAAGCAGACTGATATCTTTTTTGCTAACCAGATCAGACTGGTCTGATCTCTGTATGCAGAAACTTCCCCAGACAGTATACTAATACCTATACTAATACAAAAACCTTTGAGTGATTAATCTCTGTCTGTATGCAGTGCACATACTGAGCTACTTGGGAATCTCAGGATCTCATTGGGCATGGTTAGACTGGCGCTTTATAGCACTAAAACCCTCCAGGAGTGCTATAATTCTCTAACCTTACACACTCGCAAGGGACATTTTGCACAATAAGTCTCCCTTTAAAGCGCAACTTGTAAACCTCCTCTCCGAGAGTGATAAGGCTTTTTGCGCTAGCGCTATAGCGCAACAGTGCGAATGTGACCACCCATGAATCACTCATTACGCTGTAAGGGATCTCTGGCACGCCTCCGAGCCATGTAAGGCAATCAACAAGCCATGTAAGGCAAATGACATCTAAGTGTTGTTTTGAAAATGGGAGGAAGAATGCGGAAGTACCTTTCAGTTTCTCTCTTAAAACTCACAGCAAATAACCACTGGAAATGCTGACGGACCGAGCTGTGTGACTTCAATGCAAAGCCTGTCAGTTTCCTCTAAGGAAAAGTCACTGACAGCCTGAACTTGTTTCCCTGCGTACACATTCCCCGTTTCCCCTCACCCCCCTCCTTTGCAAAACACATTGCACCCAGCTGAATGCTGGGATACCTGCCCATAATTCACCACTCCCTGTGCCGCCAGAAGCGCCGGAAATGTGTCCATGATGTAGCGCTGAAGGGTCTAATGTGCACAGGCTCTAGCGCGATACCTATTGCTCTAAATGGGACACGCTATAAACAAACGCGCTACAATTCTGTAGTGTAACCTTACCCATTGTGTCATGGACTGGCCATCTATCAAGTCTGACAAATCCTTTCCATTCAAAATACATGTATTTAGTTGATCATAATTTTCTCTCAATTTTTAATTTTGGGCTGAGATTTTGCATGTCTGTCCTCAAGTCCTAAGTGATTATTAAACATTAAAAAAAAAAAAAAAAAAAAAAAAAAAAAAAAAGCTCTGGCGGATCCCTCACCTCTTTCTGAAATAAGATTTCTCAATGTGAGTATTATATGTTCCACTGGGAGAGGCCAGGTTGCTGGCACCCAGTGCTGGAAAGGAGAAGAGAGAGGAGAATACCATGGGGCAAACCGCCTACAACATGTCGTCTGCTGTAGGGCCCACAGTCAGTCAAACCCTCCAAAGATGGTAGTGGGGAGCTGGCTGAGGAGAGGACTGAGTCAGGGTACCCAGGTAATGCTCTGATCTGGCACATTGCCAGTAGAAGCTTCCACTTATGCTGTACCAGTTTAAAGCTTTCCAAAGGGTGAATCCCTCCTCAAGTGCCACGCCCTCCCTCACAAGTTTCTGCCTCCCTTGACAAGGTGGGAATTCAGCTCAATATCTGGAAAGACAGTCAGAAAATTAGTCTGTGCTCTTTGTAGACTTTTTATAGCTCCAAAGTAATGCAACAGAATTAGACCAACAGGTTAAGATTTTCTGAGCAGGGGAGGGGATTTAGACATGGGCCTTCCTTAATTCTAATTTCTTAAACTGCTTGAAAACCTCCACTTATTCCAGTAATACGTCCTTACTCAAGGTAAACTTACAATTGTAAGTTTACCTTGAGTAAGGACGTATTACTGGAAGACGTATTACATACAAGACTTTGCATGGTTTACATTTGGGAGGAACATTTATTCCCATTCCCATACCTCTGTCTCCTGCATAATTCTTTACATAAAAATTCAACACAAAATAGTGAAACAGATTTTTAATTGTATTTCCCAGGGTCTTTATTTTAACTGAATTTTAACTGTTCTCCCTCTCTTGGGAAAGGAATCTCATGTACGGTATCATTTCCAGCCTAGACTGGAAGAAATTACTTTTAAATCTAAATTTCAGTTCCACTGAAATGACTTGTAAGTATATTATCTGAAGAACTGGATCCTTTCCAATGGACTCTATCCCCCATCTCCTACTGACTTAAATGAGAGCTGGATCAGGGCCCAAAAGATGAGTTAAAATTTTTAGCCTGAGAACGGATATTCCAAATCTTTGACTGAAATAGTTGTGTCCACAATAAACGGTACTAACTAGAAAACTTCTCAGAGGTCAATACAAGTTTGGTTAAGGTGCAACATATGTTTATTAGCATTAATTATTAAATTTCCAGGGACTAGAACATAGTATATAAGGATCAGTAGCTATCTTGTGAGCATGTTGTGCCTATGGTGTGCATCCTTAGCATCTATGGCAGTATGTGCAGATTATCTAAAGCAACACAGACCTCTCTATTAAATGCATTCAGAAAAGTTACAGTAAGGGCCAGACTTCCTCCCCTTGAACAGTACCTCATGCAACATGACTGAATATCCCACTGAAGTCAATAAGAGCACTTGAGGAGAAAGGGTGAAAGCATCTGTCTTTAAAGCAGCATATTCGATAAAGATATCATCGATCATCATGTCCTTTGCTAGTTGTCATGCTGCTCACTCTCTTTTTGAAAATTAAAGTGTGTCTGCTCAAAGGTCATCCCACTCCCCTTGTTCCCCAATGCAATCCTGGCCTTATTTTTTATTTGCTTGTCTGTTACAGAAACAAAACATGCACAAGAGAAGCTCTGGTGTGTGTTCCAGTCCCCAACCCTCTTTCTCGCCTATTATCTAGGCTGCGGTGAAAATGACTAGCAGACGTTAGAGGGCCTGGGTAGTGCTTGTCCACCGCCAATAGATTGCCTTACGAAAAAGTTCTGAAACTCTTAACTACTAAACATGAAGAAGTCAATTCTATTTCCCTAAAATAGATTAGTCAACAACATGTGCTAAGGGGTCTTTGATTTCCCTGGGAGTAGATTTAGGCTTGTAATATGAAACAACAGTAATGCTGAAAACACCTAGCCCTTCTTCCTTGGACTTCACAATGGGCAACTGAACCGGAGATGGGTGAAGGGCCTGGTTTTCTAAGGTGCAAATCACCTGCAGTTCCCATTGACCTCAGTGGATTCTGTAGTTGCTCTGCACATCTGAAAATCAGGCCATTGGTGACATGCCTCTGGTCACAGAGTGGGCCAATCACAAAGAATACCCATCTCCTTACTCTCACATACAGAGATAGGGCAATTCTGTCTTTCTGACCTTTTGCAGAGCATCTTGTCTGATATGGCCTGTGGGTTGCAAAGAGTGCCATTACTCCTACCTTTCACAAGCTATGGTATCAATTTCAAACCATTCTAAAGTGTCTGTTTATGCTACACTTTCCGATGTGACCAGCCTCTGCTCATACCAATGAAGCTATTGTTTCCACAGTGTCCAGTCCAGAAATCATTATTCAGAATCTACTCAGGCCAAATTCTCACTGAAGTCAAAGGTAGTATGATTAAGATGCACGAGTAAGATTTTCAGGACTGGATACACAGTGACTATTGGTTTTTAAAGTGGAAACAAGTCAGAGGAAGGCTGATACCCACAGAAGGGAAATATAGTAAGCCACTATCCGCTTGAGAATATACAGTGACTGACAAACAAAATATGAAGGGCGTGGGTGGGGAAGGGTTCCACAAAAATTTTACTAGCACTTGTTTGGAAAAACATGCATAACTCATTGAAAATACATCATGGCAATACAAAATGTATGGCACCCTACACCATCATGCTTTGAAGCAAGCGGCAAGAAAGGTCAATATGTGAAGACAAAATAATTGGATAGATATGGCTGACATTTACCTATACATTTGTCATTTCGTGCCTCATAGCCTCCAGGGCAAGATTCTCTAATATTCCTTTTAGTCCTGGAGAGAGGTATTCTGCTGTTTCTATACTCTGAGTAGGAGCTGTAGATATCTGAGGCGTGCCTGTAATACTGTTGAGGTTGATAGTTGTCTCTCACAGGGGAGAACTGAGCATAGTTATAGTTATTGTAATAGGTGCCATAATTTGGCAACCTCTCCAATCCAGCGCAAGATTTCCCATCACCTAATAAATGTTGTCCAGGTGGACAGATACACTTGAAGCTGCCGGGGGTGTTGGCACATTGAAATGCACACGGTTTAGGCACTTGGTCACATTCATTAATGTCTGCTCATGCGACATGATCCAGAGCAACAAACCATATAAAAAGGAAGAAAAAAAACACAGACACATACAGAAAAAAATACATCAGTCTTTGGAGCAAACTAAGGACATAAATGAGATCCTGAAGTCAGTAAAATATGCAGAGCCCAATGCCAAAATGAAAAGTGGGTTCATTATTTTGCCATGTACAGTAAGCTATTTTACTCTGCCCATGAAACTGGTTAGGACATTAGACTGTAGCTCAGTTTTTATCCTGTGTGGATTAAATCCCTTTGAGGATTAGCACACAATACATCTGAGGGATGAGTTGGCTGTGAAATGGGGGAGCTGTGTTTATTCCATGCTTGCAAGGGCTGAGTGATTCCTGTGGGGCAGTGATACTCAGACTGCAGCTTGTGAGCCACAAGTGGCTCTTTAATGTGTCTGCTGTGGCTCTTTGCAGCACATATTAAAACACTGGCTAATAATTAAATCACACAATCAGGATGCTTTTATTATGTTATTACCCAATTAATTTGCACTAACTTATTTGCTGTGAGAATTATATATAAACTAAATAGCTCCCATCATACTGTTTAAATATGATAGTACTGTAGTAAATTAAAGAATGAATTCTTACATGACTGTGGCTCTTTTGGGTAATATTGATCACCAATTTGCCTCCTGAACCACTGAGGTCTGAGTATCACTGCTATAGTGACTGAAATGATCTGAAAGTCAAATTTAAAACCCCAGACTTTCTTGAACAATGATTTTTCCCATACTAAAAATTCCAAACTGTTGGTAATTTCAGATTTATTTCTTAGACTCTTTCTGGATTCTCCACAGGTAGCATTGATAGGCTATGGGGGGAAACTGTATCCAGCTCTCCTTTTCAGGTAAGACTATTCTGTTCTTATGGTGCCTTGGGAGTAAATAAAGGAGGAAAGAATTGTAAGGATTCTATCCCCAAAAGGCATGTGGAAAAATCAAAAAGATGCACTAGTGCATGTTGTGTATCCTTGGTAGTTGCACTATATTTCTAGTAACAGGGGAAGATGAGGTCCATTCTACATGCTGTGATACTGAGGTAGAAGAAGATACGGTAAGTTATTGAGATTTCTGGGCTGTAATGTTGAATTTCCATGCTAGGGTGAGTGATGATGATCTTTGACCCTTCAAAAAGTCCAGAGGTTTAGTTCTAATTGAGTAAGACTCCAAGATTTTCATTTGTAAATTTTCTCTGAATTATAAAAAAGAATTCAGGTCTGCAGAGCAGAACGAGAACCTCACAACAGACTCTCTGGGCATTGTTTGAGCACTTCCACTTTTGGATGAAATCAGGAGAAATCAACTTTTTTTGCATTTAGTACTTTTTAAGTACATAGATTCCAAGGCCAGAAAGGACCACTGTGATCATCTAGTCCAGGGGTGGCCAAATTCTTTGGCCCAAAGGCCACATCTGGGTATGGAAATTGTATGGTGGGCCGTGAATGCTCACTAAATTGGGGTTGGAGTGTGGGAGGGGGTGAGGGCTCTGGCTGGGGGTGCGGGCTCAAGGGTGAGGCCAGAAATGAGGAGTTCAGGGTGCGGGAGGGGGCTCTGGGCTGGGGCAGAGGGATTTGGAAAGCAAGAGGGGGATCAGGGCTGGGGGCGCGGAGGGGTAGCTCAGGGGTGCAGATTCTAGGCGGCGCTTACCTCAAGTGACTCTCAAAAGCAGCGGCACGTCCCCCTCTGACTACTACGTGGAGGCGCGGCCAGGTGGCTCTGCTGCGCGCTGCCCCATCTGCAGGCGCCACCCCTGCAGTTCCCAGACAATGGGGGCGGTGCCTGGGGAGGGGGCAGCGTGTCGAGAGGAGCCCCCTGGCTGCCCCTATGCATAGGAGCCATACCGCTGCTTCTGGGAGTCACAGAGAGCAGCCCCCGACCCTGCTCCCCTGCTGCAGTGCCAGAGCAAGGCAAGCTTCAGACCCTGCTCCCCAGTGGGATCTTGAGGCCTGGACTAAAATGGCTGGCAGGTCAGATCCGGCCCACAGGCCATAGTTTGCCCATCTCTGATCAAGTCAGACCTGCTGTATAAACACAAGCTATAGAACTTTTCCAAAATAATTCCTACAGCCAATCTTTTACTGAAAGATCCAATCTTGAGTTAGAAATTGGCCGTGATGAAGAATCTGCTACAAACCTTGGGTAAATTATTCCAATGGTTAACTACCCTCACTGTTAAAATGTTTCTCCTTTTTTCTGGTGAACTTGCCTAGCTTCAACTTCCAACCACTGGATTATCTTATACTTATATCTGCTAGACTGAGGGGCTCATTATCAAATATTTGTTCAATTTCTAAACTTGACAAAAAATTCAGTTTGGGTTCAGGATCAGCAAAGGTTCTAATCAGTTTTTAATAACATCCAAAATCCAATCCTAGTCAAAATGTTACCATTTTTTAGGGTTAATAGTTTTACAGAAGCACATGAAGTACAATGAAGGTTCTGATGCAGCAGGATGATGAGTTGAGTACTGTTAGCTCATTGCAGAATCAGGCTTAAAGTTTGTCTCTCCCCCTCACTTCTCTCCCCTCCCCCCCCCCCCCCCCCCCCGAGAATGGAAGAAACACCCACATTCTTTAATGTGGCTGTATGAGTTGTGATTCCAGCACCTACAGACTCAACAACTGAAATTTTCAATTAAGTAATATATGTGGTAGGCAGAGATCCCTTAGGTGCAGGTAGGGTGACCAGACAGCAAGTGTGAAAAATCAGGACAGGGGCTGGGAGGGTAATAGGAGCCTATATAAGAAAAAGCCCCAAAACTCAGGACTGTCCCTATAAAATCAGGACATCTGGTCACCCTAGGTGCAGGGGACAGGACTGGATGACCTGTTGAGGTACTTTCCAGTCCTACACTTCTGTAATTCTAGGGGGTTCTCTGTTTTTTCAATAGTATTAAAATTAGGAACATTTCAGGAGCTTTTCACCTTTTCGGATGACTTTCAATCAATATAAATGTTAGGAAGAATGGTTTAAAAAGGGAGGGAAGGAACGGACTGGCCATTCATTTGATTTAATAGAAACTAATATACTTGAAGGATCGGGGTTTGGGGTCTTAACAACACTGTTGTTAAGTTAACAACATTAACATTGGGGTCACAAAGCATAAATACGGTCATGTTTTCTAGGTGTCATTGTTAAAGTAATCTCCGAATGTGTGTTTAAAGTAACTTGGCAATTAAGAGGAAAACAAGACAGTGACAGCTGGATGATATTCACATCTTTTATAAGGAAGGCCTCAGCAACTGCTCGTTGTTTGTTAGTGTTGTTACCGGTGGTGTGTCAAAGAGACAATAAAGGAGCAAAATGCTTAAAAGGAGAAGACTGTAATGGAGGAATAACTTTTGTTTTAAAGAGTTTTTTTCTGGTTGTTGTTGTTTTTGGCTAATACTATATTTCTTAAGACATGTTCATCTCTAAACCCTCAGAATGGGTAGAATTGACTGAGATTAAGATCCTTAGCCATAACAAATCTCTATTAAACTTCTTCTATGTCCCTCCACTATTTAAAGAGGTTTTTAAAAGATTTTATCAAACAAGTTATAATAAACTTTATAACGTATGTGTAATTTTAATTTACATAAAATCATATATCAATCTTCAAAACAGCATGAAATATTGCTAAAAGGTCCCTTTTGGAGATATACAGCTCTTAACCCTCAGAGAGAAAGCAGTGATACTAATCTTTTAAAAGGAACATTGTCTACAAATTTAAGTTAAGAAGGTAGGGTGTACGAAAAATTTTATGAAATCTCATAGGATAACAAATTTGTTTGTTTTCTTTACAAATTCTTAAAAAATGTTATAGTTTGAGACTGGGATTTAAATCGTTTGCAGTGTTGGAAATCTAAAGACTTCAGTATTACTAGTATCTAGTAGTAGAACTGTCTAGTGCAGGAGAACCAGTGAGAAAGGATGCTAACTATAAATAGATGAAACTAACTAGTTATTTTCATTTTTCCCTAACAGGATGAAAAGCAGAAAAATAGACATTATAAATGTTAGAGAAGGTATTTGATTTAAAATATTCTTCCAGGTTCATTATTTTCTGGTGTTATAAGCAACACAGCTAAGGATATTTTAAAATGAGATCAGAGCCTGAGTGGTATAAATCAGCATAGCTCCACTGAGTTCATTGGAGATTGATTGATTGATTTATACCTGTGAGGATCTAGACCATGACAGCACCTGCTAACATATGAGTAAAGGAATCTTGAAACTCAGTGCAGATATAGTTACCTTACATACAGCTTTTTTTTACAATGTAGGTTTCAAGCTTTCTTACCAGTGCAAAACAGTTTTTTGGTCTGTAAAATAAGCAATATCCTTTGCAATGAATTACAGATGAGACATATATGAAGATAAGTAAATGATGAAAAGGAAAAACCCAGTAAGAATTGCAGCCATTTTTACAAGAGCAGCATACACCAAAGCCATGCTTATAGTGCAGGTGAGCAATGACCATATGTCAAACCAAAGCATTTCATAGACAGTATCCCTTTGATTATGCAACATGTAATTTGCATCAGATGTAGATCAGATAATTAAAAATACTCTAAAATACATCAGCTTTTAAATTTGTAAAACTAAATTTTCCAATTAGTCTCTAAAATGCATTCCTTCCTTTTGGTATTAAAAAGAATATAGGCTTTTCTGTTTCAAACAACTTAAGTTTTCTAAGCAGTTACTGAGCATTTAATTATCAAGCTTTCTATCATATCATATATCTTACTATGGACAACACTTGATAGATTGTAGTACCTGAAACTCCCGTTAAGAGTTCCATGAGTGATGCACAAACATTTTCACAAAAGTTCCACCGATCAGTTAGACAAGCTATGATATTGTTAAATATCCTGTATAAAATGTGAATCAAATTGATCCTATTACCATTGTAAGGTCTGTAGGAGTCCAGGAACTGATATCAGTGGAAATGTTTCATACACCTGAACTGACATTATGATGATGATCAATAAACTGTATTAAAATATCTCTGCTAAAGATATTAAAAGGTAGGGTGAGAATTCTTTTACTTGAGGCTAGACCAGGGCTGGGCAAATTTTGACCCCAGGGCCACATCAGGGTCGAAAAATTGTACAGAGAGCCAGGTAGGGAAGGCTGTGTCTCCCAAAACAGCCTGGCCCCACCCCCATCTGACCCCCACCCACTTCCCAACCCCTGACTGCCCCCCTCAGAACCATCGACCCATCCAACTCCCCGGCTCCTTGTCCCCTGACCACCCTCTCCAGAGACCTCCCACCCCTAACCACCACCCCCAGACCCTACCCCCACCTAAGCCCCCATGCTGCTCGTCCCCTGACAACCCCCTCCGGAGACCCCCCCCGCTCCTAACTGCCCCGACCCGACTGCCCCCCGGGACTCCCTGACCCTTATCCAACCCTCCCATTCCCTGTCCCCCTGACTACCCCCCAAGAACCTTCACCCCATTCCCACCCTCACCCCCCGACTGCCCTCATGGGACTCCCTGTCCCTTATCCAACCCTCCCCCCCCCCCCCCAGGCCCCAGCCCTGACCCCCTTACCATGCCACTAAGAACAGCATATCTGGTGATCTGGCCAGACCAAGACATGCTGCCATGCTCTTCCGCTGTAGTGTGTGGCCACACCCCCAGAGTGCTGCCCGTGCAGTGGTATGCCTCTGGGGGAAGGGGAGACAACAGGGGAGGGACCAGGGGCCGGGCAGGAAGGTCCCACGGGCCAAGGGCCAGATGTGGCCTGCAGGCCATAGTTTGCTCAACCCTGGGCTAGACAGTCCCTGGCCCTATGCGTACATGCGGGGGAAGCCCATTTTGGAAAGACGCTTTTACCATAACTTGTGCCCCCTACACAACAGCCATACATAATCAATGTCTGTAGTCCAGTGAATATATGGACTTCCCTCTCCCTTTAGGAAGAGAGTGAGAGGCAGGAAAGCAGCAGGGCAACATCTCCCTCCCTCCATGCTGACCAGGAGACCTTGAGGAGTGCACAGCTGTAACACACCGCATCATCCTAAGGGTGAGTTCTAGGATGGACCATGCCTCTGAGGCACACAATCCCTGCTGGAATTCCCCTAGGATGGGCCAACTCCAAGCCACACTCTACCTAGGCCTAAATCACCCAATCTGCTCTCAAGTGTGCAGTCTGCATGTATGTAACCATCTTTATTGTTAAATAAACTAACTAAAGCAAACAGATTTGGAGTTACATGTGCCATGATTTCTTACAGTCACCCTAGAATGCCTGGATATTGCAGCACACGCGATATACACCCTCCACCACTGTTCCAAGACCCATCAAGCACTGTACAGTGGTACAATTAAATGTTTTAATTGAGAAACGGTCATTAGGAATTGTTTGCAGTTTTTTTAATGAAAGACATTTAATTTTAATTTAGGGGATTTTGAGTGTCCAACAACAGACTGTAGAGCCTACAGCCTTCAAAAGGGATAATGTCCTTAGGTTTATTACAATACAAAGAGGAGCCAAAAGCAGCAATTGAGAATATGGAATGGTATTAATGTAGGCTGGTTTCCATTCAACGTACCCAGACAGGGTCTTCCAACTCCCTGGGATCGATAACCTCTTGGACATGCGCAATGGTAGCTCCCTCGTGTATTCTCACAAATCTGATTGTACCTGCAGTGATGGGTACCATCTCTGCATTCGTCAATATCTAAAGGGAACAGAGGTAATTAGCGGTAGTCACATTTTTCTTAAGCCCGAGTTTTCTCTTTGTAAATATAGAGAATAGAGTTACACGAGGGAGAGATCTGGTCCTATATTCACAAAATATCTGATCATGGTGAACATAATACATTTCTCATCGATGACAATAAGAATGAAGATCAGTCTGCACCAACTATGTGACAGATGGTGTTGGGTCTAGATTATACTGAGACTGGAGATGGACATAAGTAATCTTTCAGATGAGTTGCATCTATCTAATTCAATCTTTTCATAAATTTCCAGACTATTATTACCAGGTTTATAATGTAACCAAATCCAAAACACTGAGGTGGAAATCTGCCTCCCCCTGGTGTCAGTTGGAGATTTGACAAGGCCCCTTGCATTGCTTATGGTTAAAGACACCCTGATAAGCAACAGGAACTTGTGAAAAATAAAAACCTTAAAAATATATTCAGGAAGAACAGGTACATTCTGAAGGATGTTCATATATAAATCCAAAAGGGGCACAGTATCCCAGCCTCCAACACTCACATGAGTTTTCTAGGACTGAGAGTGAAGGGGGAGGGGAGGGAAAAGGATATTCAGAGGCCCAGCCACTGTTTTTTCCTCAAAAAAAAGAGACTAGAGCAACAAACACATCCTTCTACTAAGTGACAGAAAGTCTTACCACTTGTAACATGTCCCTCACTAATTAACATGGAATTCTCTCCAAGAAGTCACAGTGTATGCATGCCCCCGAACAACGGGAAGTCAGTGCTTCTGGGTGTGAAGCACCATTGAAGTGTAGGCCATTTATTTAGGTGGCTAGAGAGTATCTTGAGGAATGAATTTTTGGAAAATATTAGCCATGCCCTTTGTTTTACAATCATCATATGGTAAATAAACCAATGCACCCACCAATGCATGTTCCGTTTTCTGCTTTGGTCATTCCATTTGGACACAGATCAATGCACTTATAACCACCACGTGTGTTCTTGCAGTGCTGGTCTGGTCTGCATACATTCTGCCGGCATTCATTTACATCTTAATTTTAAAAAAGAGAATTTAAGTTGCTAACTGATTTTCTTATGCTCTATTGCCAAAGGCCAAGGCAATCCCACTATAATTATACTAGGGAAGTACACAAGATCCTCGCTAGAATGCGGGATTTGGGATCCATGCGAAGTCCCATGTTCTAGCGAAGACTGTGTTACAATGAAAATGAATGACCGTTACTAAATTTGGGATCTGCGACCATGTTCCATTGGAATTTGTGTTATATAGACACACGTTCTAGCGAGGGTCTGGTGTACCTTTGAAAATGTGTGTATACAGTCTGTATGTATGTCTCAAGCACGTTTGACAGTTTCCCTGGCACTCTGCCGATTAATCCATTTCCAGAGTCTACTTGTGTTTTGCAGGCCCATTCAAAAACTGTTAAAGCTTGCTTCCCGTGATTTAGAAAGGGAGCCAACAAAGCAGGGGATTCATTGTTTTTGCATATACCACAAATCTTCTATAGGGAATTTCATCTGAATCATGATAATACATTACTTTGAAATCCATTCCCCTGACTCTATTGTTCATTTCATACCCATGCATTTTCTGCCTTTTAGCTGATATCCTGGGTCACAGCCACAGTGGAAACTTCCTATGGTATTGAAGCAGCGCTGATGACAGGAGTTGAACTCTTGGCATTCATTAACATCTGTTGAATAATACAAAGCCTTAAATGTTATAGCTGTGGATCTTGTAATAATTTGCAACAAATTGTGCTTTGGTATATTTCATGTTGCAGGCTCTGCTTTGATCTAAGTTCTGATCTTTCTCCTTTTCACATATTGCCCTCCATGAGTTACATGAGAAAGAATTGCACAGTGACATAGGAGTGAAAATTTCTGATATAGATACAGGAAAGAATGTTTACCTCACTACATACAAAGAAAAACACATACCGCACTCAGCAACAAGAATGTTACCTTGTTCTGTAGACAGTAAAATGTCACTGAAAGTGTCACTTACCAGAATGATCCATGTAAATGTGGTTATCAGGAATCAGTAGGAAGCTTATTCCCAGAGCGCCAAGACGTTCTTGGGAAAGTTACTTACAAACATGGCTTAAATAAAAGTAGTGTCAGTTCATCAGAACTAAGGTCAGAGGACTGCACACCTTGACAGTTCAATCCATCAGATGTTCTTCGAAAGCCAATTCCACACCTCACCACACAACGATAGGAGCCAATGATATTCTCACATTCCTGAGCAGCATGGCAGGTATGTCCACCTAATGCACATTCATCAATATCTATAATAACGTGCAAACAATAAAAAATGTGTTCAGTAAATGAAAATATTTTGTACCTTAGGAAATAATAAACCATTCTGATATAAGTTATGAATGCCATCAGTAAATTTTATGTTCTTATAGTAGTGGCAAAAAGTCTTATGTCCAGTCTATGCATGACATTTGAATCCTGGCTTACCCTGACATGTTCTTCCATCTGCTGATATAGTGAGGCCTCTGGGGCAGGAACAGTAATAGGTTCCCATAGCATTATGACATGCATGAGAACAAGGATTTCGCACTGCACATTCATCTTCATCTAAAAGATAAAAGTGAGCAATTTTACAAAAACCTATGGGATTGCATGAGTGTCTCAGTGACAGAACAGGACAAGACTGTTCCTGGCCTTTCCATGTGTTCACAGAGGGTACAAAGTGTTTTCTCTCTCTTTATGCTCTCCATCCAATGGCCAGGGACAGCAAAGTAGACTCCCATGCTCACTGTGGTGTTCTACCTGGCATATAATCCCTTGGAGGATACTCCTGAAAGTAAAGCATCTCTATATTACTCCCAAATCAGGCCAACATGCTAATCACATAAGGCCTGGTTCTCCCTTGTGTTGCACCTGTTTGACTTTAGTGAAAGTCAATTCAATTCAGTAAAGCTACACTGGAGTAAACTGCAGCAGAGAATCAGGCCACTGTATTTTAGGAAGCCAGTCAAGACAATTGACATGGTTTGAATTGATCTGTGCAGCAGAAAACAGCCTTAAAAAGTTTCAGTTCAAGTCAAATGTTTCTTAAAGCTCTCTTTGTATTTCTTTAGAGTTTGACATATTCCGTGGAATCTGAAGGAGTGAAAAGTATGTGTATGTAGTAGATAGTTGTTGTTCAAGTTAAGGCTCTATTTTTAAGAGACAATTTCACTGACAAAGATAGGGTCTGATCTTGTTCTCCATTTGGAGTTCTGCTTGAGTTAGATCTATAGGACTGAACAGTTCCATTTTAAAAGTGATTCATACTCTGTAAGAACTGCATTCAATAACACTGTACAAAAGCAACCTGTTTATATTTTTGTTTTCATTCTCCTTTCCTTACCTGAACAGTAGGGCCCAGCAGAGTTCAGACCAAACCCAGTAGGACACTGATTGCTATGGTCTCCTATGGGGCAAAGGAAACCAGTAGGTGAAAAAATATGACCATCTCATGGCTTTGAGAAGATTAAAATATTGCAGCCTAATGACTGGCTGACCAAGTAATTTCAATCAGAGCCACAGTCTACAATTTGAAGCTAAATATAAACTTGGCATTGTGGGATTTCACTGTATTTCACTGATTTCCCATAATGAGTTGTTCAGTGAAAGCATGATTTGAAGACAACAGGATTGCACAGATTCATCTGGGGGCATAACTTGGTGTGCAGCCATTCTATTACGGGCTAGTAGTGCATGAAACAGAAAGACCCAAGCTGACTTTCCAATCTCAGGGTAAGTTGGAGGCTGGTAGTTAGGGAAAAAACCATCTTTTATTTTGGCAAATGAAATAACTGTGATCTAAAAAATAGTGAGACAGTTTAAATAAATTCCCCCCTCCCAAACTTTCTCCCTGGCAATGACATTTTTACAAAGTCCTTTTTAAAGATAAAACCACACCTAAAAGCCCTACTGTTTAATTTAAGCCCTACTGTCTAAAGTGAAATTTACGGAGGGCACAGGACCTTATGCTAGCTACCTATATTGAATTAATTTAACCCTTTTTATTTGAAGCACTGTTGCTAAAATTATTTTTTGTTTCCTTTTTTATTATTATGATTATTATTTATATTGTGGGTTTTTAGTCTTTCAGGTGAATCTTTAGGATAATATAGCAATAGCCCATTACAGAGTCTCTTTCTGGGCCCGATTCATCATTGCCCTGCACTTTGCATAGTCATTTGCACCAGTGCAAAATGGGTGTACCATGCTACCTGTTCAGGATGGAAGTATTTTACTCTCACTTTCCACTGATGTAAATGATTATGCAAGGTGCAAGGCAATGGGCCACTTTCTCTCATTCATTCTTGTACTATATAGGTTTGTGGTTTCTCTTATTACTATCACCAGCATTTATCATGCATCTTTTACTACGTTGCCTGCACTCTACCTATATTAATCCCTCTCCACCGGGATTTCTAATATCCTGAATCTCTGAAATACTTTTAAATAAGTACCATTAAAAAATAACAACCTGCTAGAAAAAGTTTCCTCTCCTCCTCGTGGCTTGAAGCATAGTGGGCTACAGTCAGTACTGGAGCAGTACAGGTTGAGAGCTCCATAAGTCATGATCCACCAGGACTATAGATGAGTCAGTATTCTCCAGCTTTAGCTTGTTTCTAGCCATTCATTGTCACATTGGGGTTTAAAAATGCAGGTAATCCCAACCAAGAGCCAATAAAGCCTATACATTCTGCACCACATCATTTATGTTTTCTGTACATTCCAATATTTTACAGAAAAACAATTTTAGGCATGATTTAGGGGCTCTTAACCAAACTTTTCTCTTTCAGTTTTTAAAAATGGCAGCTGGAAGCTGTTCAGAGGTATAAGTAGTCCCAGCAAAAGTGGATTGGGGTGAAGTGCAGGGGTGGAAATCAGAGGTATAAAATAAATACATAGCTATAGAATAAATGGAAAGTGCCATCAACATGACATATGTGATATCTATATGTGTGCCAAAATAATCTGAACATCTCAACAGCCTCCTCTTCCCAGATCATACTCTACTGTCAATACATTCTGTTCTGCCAGTATTCGTCAATCATATTATCATTTTATTTTGAAGTGAGCCTTACTCTAAACTGGATACATTTTCCATTAATAAAGAGTCAAACGATACCTTTTGCAATGGAAGCATGGATTCTAAAAGCTAGTGTTTCTTCTAGTGGGTTGTAGTCTGTTGCAATAGAGGAAGCCTGGAGTGTTTCGAGCAGGAATGGCATTTTTCCTCGAGTATGATCATAGGTAATGGTGTGGTTCCATGTATATGGTATGCTAACTCCATCTATGGTGAAGAGCCGTGTAGAGTAGGCATACAGTTGTCCGGGGCCAGTCTGAATATAGTCTTCTGTGTAATCCTGAAATACACATCACAAATCAAGATCTAGGCACCAGTAACTGGATTCTCTGGCTCAGCTAGCATACTGCAAAAGAGGTTAAATAGCATGAGATGTATCTAGAGAAAGGTGCTTTTTAAAAAGGCGGACAAATTGTACTGCAGGTGGCACATGTCTATTTCGCTCCAGTTACTATAACTGTTGAATTTTAATAGCTCCCACTATATTTCCCTATTAGTAGTAAGGAAAATAACCATAGTAAGTGAGATACCACACTCTAGTAGCAATTGGTGGATCCTGACTTTCACGATGGTGGCTGTGTGACCATACAGTAAAACCTCCATTTAACGGACTAATTCGGGCGAGGGGGTGTCCGTTAAATCAAAAAGTCCGTTATTTAATAATAATAAAAAAATGAGCTGTCGGAGCAGCAGCTCGCCCGCCACAGGGTCGGGGCAGCAGCTCCGCAGCCCGCCCGCTGCCGGGACCAGGACACCGGCTGCCGGGAGCCGTCAGCCAGCCCGCCCGGGCACCGGCTGCCGGGAGCCGGGCGACAGCCGTCAGCCAGCCCGCCAGAAATGGATCAGGAATGCATCAGACTTGCTCAGAAATTTTGTCCGTTGCATCCGAAGTCCGTTAAATCGAGGTCCGTTAAATCGAGGGTTTACTGTATTTCCAACCCTCGTGTACACACACACACACACACACACACACACAAAAACATAAGAGGTCCTGATTGGTTTGATAACAAGATATATTACGGTCTGAAGTGTGACTAGCAACCACACAAGATTTATTATGTAATAATCTAGGAAGTTTACTGAAAATGATAAGAACTAACCAATTTACTGCAGAAGTATTACACCACAGTAAGGAAACTTTTATGTTTGGGGGCGCTGCACATTGCATTGTACGAAAATGTCAAAAAAAATTAAACATCCTTATTTACCCTACTGGTATTTATATATTGGTTATCCATCAATAAGCACATGCAGATGTTACATTTATAATTTTTAAAAAAATCTTTCGGTATAAAAACCAGTTACAAAATCCACGATACATAATTAAACCCTTAATCCCTATTGTTAATTCAAGCAAAATCTTCCATGGCTTGACTAAGCAGTTAAGACTTGAATGTTAAACCATGACTTTGGTGAGATGTGGAGTAAAGGGGTGCCAGAGGAGTGGAATGCCCTGCCACTAGTCATGAATAGTGGAGCCAATAGTACAGTGACTCAGTAGATCAGACCTCTTTCAACATGAAGAAACTAACAGACAAAACAGTGAGATTATAACCTCCTGTTCTGAAGACTGCCTGACAAACCAGTCTGTATCTCATCATTTTGGGGAAAAAAATATGGGACAGTCCTCCCGTTTAGAAAAAGCTGATTCTGTAAGAGAAGTGAGGCAAGTCAGAGTAATGCGACTGCTCACTATTATGGACAACTCCATGGGACAAGACTGTAATCCTATGGCACAGAAAAAGGTCTTCCTTACCTCTGCCACAGCCACACTAGAGGAAAGATTAAATCATTGAGATTTTATGCATGTTTTATGCATATTTTCTGCAACCACAGCGTTAGCCTCCATCCTTGCAGATGACCTGTGACAGGGACCTTTGAGGACACCGTGAAGGTAGGGAATGCCTAGATGCAAACCTGTCAGTGTTCGTGGCTAACAAGTTGTGAATAATACTCTACAAAAACTTTGCCAGGGTTGTGCATCACCCTTAGAAGGGTCTTCTAGAACCTAGCTTGGCCAATCAGCCTTTTGGGGGAGACAAAACAGGCCATCTTCCTGACAGCAGTAAAGAGTCACCTCATCTTGGAGGAGGAGGTGATCTGATCATGATCAAGAACTTTCCTTCACATATCCAGGGCCAATCATAAAAATAAGTCAGAATACTGTAACATAGCTTATGGTACTGTTTATGGCTGTATTAAAATACGCCAGATAAGAAAAATATAAAACTGAAGCAAGAGTGTAGAGATAGATATAATTGTTGCTCGTAATGTTACCTTCACGTTAACATCAGCTGAGGACTGTAGCTGCAGAACATAGCCACTCACTACCACATCCAGCAGTAATGCTCCATCTGAATCCAAACCACGGGCAATATGAGTCATTCGTAAAATCTCTCCTGTGAATTTTAACACACATTGATGTCTATCATGATTTGTGATTTATGTTAACTGCACAGTATTTGAATTAGGTCCATGTTGAACCATTTTAATTTATGCTAACATGAGTATAAACACTCATTTTCCCTATATTAATCCTCAGATTCAAACTAGGAAAAGGGAAGCTATAAAGCCTCATGTTCAGCTAGTTATCCAGAATATGCTGCTGTGAGCAAACGTAACCATGGTAAATGGTTAAGCAATTTAACCTTGTATTATGCTTGTCACATGCAAATAGAGATTGTGTCCCATTGTTAACTAACCAGTTGCAAACTCCACTTGAGTCTCTCTCTTGAAGATTGCATTGGTGAGAGTAAATCCATTCACTGCTTCTCCAATTTCCTTCGCAGCTGCCCAGTAAACAGGATTTAGAATGGAAACTAGCTTCCTCATTGTTGTACCTAAAAAGAAACAACATACTTTTAGAAAATGCCCCTTGTGTGTTCCTCCCTTTTCTTGATGTAAAGAGAATGGAAATATATTAGAAGACCTCTGCCTCCCTCCTACCCATGAAAAATTGAAACCAATTCCTTAGAATCTTGGATGGTGCCTTAATGAAAGGAAACTGAAAATTGACAAACCTAAGGAAAGATTCCTAAGTGCCATCTTTGTTTATTTATAACTCAAGGAAGCAAACTGACTTACCAAGACTCCGAGGGACATTTGTGATCTTTGCTTGTATTATCCTAGTGTCAGAGTCAGGGCTATCTGTTACTGTGGAATTCAGGAAAGCAATTCCAAATTCAACATCATTAATATTTCCAATAACACTTCCTCTGGCACGTGGAGGCCCACCTGTTGGGAGAAGTGGAAAAACACCCCATGTGTGAAAACTCTATTTTGAAAGAAAAATATTCAAGAGCTGCAGTGAGTGCTCTGAGAGAACACAAAGTTCTCTATATGCAGGTGGACTTACATTTTATGGACTGGTTCAAGAATGGCAGCCGTGTTAGTCTGTATCCATAAAGAAAGCGAGGAATACTTGTAGCACCTTAGAGACTAACTAGTCACAAAAGCTTGTGCTGAAATAAACTAGTTAGTCTCTAAAGTGCTACAAGTATTCCTCGTTTATTTTATGGACTGTTTATTCATAATATTATTTATTAATAATCGTAGCACCTCATATCCATAACGATACCAGGACCGTTTATAAATATAAGCTGATGTATAAATTATGACACAGAAATTACTTTATGGCCCACTGAAACGCAGCCACTTCTGGTGGAAAAGCAACAATTGTTGAACATTGCAAACTGGTGCTACACAAAATGTTATGGCAGGTAAGAAAGTACAACTGAACAACTGAAACTACTGGGGAATTCAGGCAGGCGGAATGTAATTATTTGGCCAGGACACTGGAGTGTATTAGTCATACCAGATGTCAAGCAAGACTCGTGTGTGTTCTCACTCTGTTTTAGAAAACAACAACTGACAAAACAGAACATATTAGCAGAGAGAGACATGTTTTCTAATTTTTTTAAAATGTATTATTATTATTAAACAGAACTTTACACTAGTGATTTTTCCATATCACTTTTAGTTTGACTCTCACAATATCTATAACAGTGGTTCTAAATCATTTCACAATTGTGCACTATTTTTTAAACTAAAGATAAGAGCTGATTGAATTAACCATTGCAAACATAGCTCCATTTGCTGTTTATGAACCATTTAGATCAGGGGTCTCAAACTCAAATGACCATGAGGGCCGCATGAGGACTAGTGCACTAGCCCGAGGGCCGCACCACTGACACACACACATACCCTCGCTGCCCCGGCTCTGCCCCCACTCCACCCCTTCCATGAGGACTAGTGCACTAGCCCGAGGGCCGCACCACTGACACACACACATACCCTCACTGCCCCGGCTCTGCCCCCACTCCACCCCTTCCATGAGGACTAGTGCACTAGCCCGAGGGCCGCACCACTGACACACACACATACCCTCACTGCCCCGGCTCTGCCCCCACTCCACCCCTTCCATGAGGACTAGTGCACTGGCCCGAGGGCCGCACCACTGACACACACCCTGCCCTCGCTGCCCCGGCTCCGCCCCCACTCCACCCCTTCCAAGAGGTCCCACCCCTGCCCCACCTCCTCCTCTGAGCACGCAGCTCCCCATTCCCTCCTGGAAAGCGCTAGGCACCACCAACAGCTGTTTGGCAAACAAAGCAAGAGCAATATAGGAAGTCCAGAGCTAGAAACACGCGTGGCCCAGCCAGGCAGCAGAGAAGCCTCTGCTTCTGGCCCCTCCCTCCCGCAAACTGCTAGGGGGGAAGAGGGGAGAGGAAGCCTGGCGGGCCGCAGGGAAGGGCTTCGCGGGCCACATGCGGCCCCCGGGCCGCATGTTTGAGACCCCTGATTTAGATACTAGCCTGCATTTCTGCAAATATATTTATTTCTTGATAGATCAGGTGAACAATTTTCAATTTTACACCTTGTTCAGTGTGACTATTATTTATTCAGTTTTCATGTTATATGACTGGCTGCCTTAGCTGCATGGTATTTTTTTCAACAATGCAATCATGGAGCAGAAACCTTTGAAACACTGCAGGTTTTGAGTTTAATTCATCAAAAGTGGCTCTGGAAATTTTTCTTGAAAACTGTCAAATGCGTCCGCATTATTAGAACAGCATTCTTCTGACTACCATTTGTCAGTGTATGGTTACCAGATTTTATGTAAATGCTCTGACATGTCTGGAGAAAGGATATGCTGAATGGACAGGTTTACTCATTACTAAAAGATTTATAAATAATAAACTAGGCATTTTCTTTGGTTCATTTGCTTTGGTGTTCAGTCTCTGCAATAACATACCTGGACATGCTTGGATGTTACACCTGGAAAGCTGTGAAGAGTCCCCTGGGCAAGGACGTCCACCATTTGAGGGGGCTGGATTAGTGCACAGCCGTGTTCGAGTCTGCTCCCCTCCTCCGCAAGAAGCAGAGCATCCAGTCCAAGTTTGCCATGTTCCCCAGTTTCCATCCACTATAAACAAGGATGGAACATTGAAACAAGTGGCTTTTTGTAGCAGATGTTTCAGATTATATACAGAACAGTGAATTACACTTCATATATACATTCCACATTGATAAAGCTGACATCTTTAAAAATAATCAAACAGCTACCAGGATGGCATACCATTTTCAGTAATCGTTTCTGTAGGCAGGGTTGCTGCCCCAAAAAGTGCAATACCTTTGAAATTGTTCCTGCCCATATATCAGCTTATTCAAAAGAAAGTGGAACTTTCAGGGAATGTTTCCAGTGCAAATGAATGAGGATTTAGCAGGGAGATATGTGATAAAGTCCCCATGCATCATGCTGATAATATACCCTCATAACTAGTCAAGAAAATTATTTGCACAATATGGGGCAGTCCCTGCTGCCACCTCTATGGCCACAGAGTCACCCTGCCAGTGGCATACACCATGGCTCTTCTGTGCAAAGAATGGGCACAGGCTGGATTTGGGAGTTCCCTTATGTGGCAATTCAGACAGATTGCAGTGAGAAAATCCGTTGCCTGGACTCCCAACCCAAACCACAAGAATGATGGAGACATTTTTTCAGCTTCCATTTGTGGGCTGGGCACTGAATCCATAGATTTAGCTTTATAACAATAGCAGACTGTTAATGAGCAGAGATAAAAAATTCACACTGTATCCCACTCAAAACTGGCTCAGTTAGGTAGTAACTGAATGCTGTCGCCTGACAGCTGTTTGGTTTTCTTGTGTAAAAGGAGCTATTGGTCTCAGACCTGATCTTAGTGAGCAGGTGTCCACATTCAAAATCTACTGTTATTCTTGCTGTCAGTCTCACTAGAGACTCCAAATATCTGACGGGGGCCTGGAGACTGAACTACCCTCTTAATCCTAGAGGTGGTCAGGCACAAAGCACACTGCAGGGGAATAATGAGCAAAAGAGAGTCTTCCATCTATGGGGCTAAGAACTGGCATTTCTCACAAGTGCAAACGTTCACATGGTCCAAAGAGATCATTATAACAAACTAAACTAAAACAATACCAGATGGGTGCCACACAGAAGGAAAATACATTAATCATCAATGAAAAATGGAATGTTTTTAGATCTGTTGTTAATCATGGCAATTGAATGAAATCCGTTTCTGGATTACTGTTGTAAATACTGATTGGAGGCAACATACCCTCATGAACTTGATAACAGGTTTCAAATCACAGGGCTTGACTGGTAACAGGGCAACTCAGTGGGGTTGCACAGGATGAAATAAGAGGAGCATTATGCCATATAAGGCTGCTTGGTAAAAAGACATATTTTAGCTATCCAGGAGAAAGCAACCAGATTTGGTTTAGGTTTCATACTGACTTTGCTCCTGTAATACATTATAAAAGGTCACTGGTAAACTCAGTAAAATGTCATTAGTGTGAGGATTAAGAATTGTTGGGGGTATGAAGGGTTTGTTTTCACAAATTATTTGTCTTTTGATCATTATTTCCCTTGTTTAAATAAAATATAACCCCTTAAAGGGGGAATCATTTTAGTGTGACAGACACTTTATTTTTTTAGTAAGAACCCAGTCTGACTGGATTCGATCTTTCTATTAAGTTGGACATAATTACAGAACTTTTTTCTTTCCTGCTTGCATAGTATATGCATCTTGGTCTCTGAAGCACATTAGAGGAAGTTTATTTATTGCCTTCTGTTACCATATAAGCTCACCAGGGCATAAGTCACCGTTACATCTCTGTATCTGCGTGTCAGCCCCTGCACATGCTCTTCCGCCACTGACAGGGCGAGGGTTGTCACAGGTCCGATATCTCCTCATCTGGCCTCCATTGCATGTTCGGCTACAAGTTCCCCAACTACTCCATGGACCCCAGTGGCCATGAACTGGAAATATAAAAGAAAAGTCTTTACATACACTCTGCTTAATGACAGCAGATATGGAATCAATGAACAGTTAAACCAGAAAATATATTTTCTGAAGAGAATTTTTTTACACTATTCCAAGTTTACCACTCTTTTAGCTAAAAAATGTGAGAGTTAAGCATCCAATTAAGTCACCTTTTCCATTGTAGGGCTATTCCACAGAGTATATTAACAGTCCCTTGAGCCCTGTAGTTCAGTGCTTTACTACTTTAGGAAAGCATGCGGCATATAAATCAAATATCTAATTGAAAGAGGTACTGAAAAAGGAGATTACACTGACTGTGGGTGCAAAATAGCAAGATTGTGACTTAAAGATACTGCCTGCAGTTCATGGTTCACACAACAGTTACTACTGCTATGTCATTTAGCAGTGCTTACTCCCCAACTCCTGGCCTATGCAATGGTACAGCTATGCTGTCTGAAGAAGAAGCTGGCTGGGGATATGGATTTGCTCTCATCCTTCCTCCTTCGGGGAGTCTAGTGTAGCTTCTGGTATCCAAATCCCACTTTTCATTGCTGGTCAAGAGGACAAGGAGCAGGATTGGGTCAGCGCCCTGTGCAAGGGAACAAGGTGAGGAAAAAGGCCTTTTCCATTTCCCACTATTACCATATACACACTTTAAGAACCCATGTGCGGGGAGGCACAATCTAACCCCCGGTCATCCCAAACACTTACTGGGGCAAGGGTCACTGTTGCAGAAGTCAATCTGTATGTCATTTCCTTCACATTTGTACCCTCCGAACTGAGGGGCTGGGTCTGAGCAGTCCTTTGTCCTCTGCCTGGTGCCTCCTCCACAGGATACAGTACAGGCGCTCCAGCCGGCCCAGGAGGCCCACTTCCCATCCACTGGTTAAAAATTGATGACATTGTACAATGAGACTTTCACTTTTTTAATCATCAAATCTAGCATAGTCAGATCAGCAAAATACTGCACTAAGTGTTGTGCTGAGTCACAATCCGTGCAATCCCTTGAACTACAATAGGACTGCAAAGAGTGTAACACAGAACAGGAGCTGGCCCATTCCTTTTTTGCTTATATTAAAATCCATCTGTTAGCGTAATAGTTCCAGTGGATTGTCCATCCACAGTGACTCCCAAAATTCTTGTGTGCCTGTAAGGAGGTCAGACAGGTACGATAAATCACTAATGTAATCACTAAAATCACCAAAATAGTAAGATGGTCAGTAGCAGTCAGTCAGTGGAGGTTCTGAGTCATCCAAAAGGAATCCTTAGCCACTCAATTAGTACAGTTTCAAGTCTCCTTTTCACCACTAAGGGCTGGTCAACACTAGGGGTGGGGGTCGACCGAAGATCCGCAACTTCAGCTATGCAAATAGCATAGCTGAAGTCGAAGTATCTTAGGTCGACTTACCTGGATGTCCTCATGGTGGCGAGTTGACTGCTGCTGCTCTCCCGTCAACTCTGCTTCCTCCTCTTGAGGAGATGGAGTTTCGGAGTCGACGGGGAGTGCGGTTGGGGATTGATTTATCGTGTCTAGATAAGACATGATAAATCGATATCTGATACATCAAACACTACCCGCCAATCTGGTGGGTAGTATAGACGTACCCTAAGAGGGTACAATAGGGATTTAGCATAGGACATGGCATTGTGTGTGTTCAAGATTCATAGCGTTTAAGGCCAGAAGGGACCGCTAGTTCATGTAGTCTAACCTCCTGTATGTATATCACAGGCCATTCAATTTCACCCAGTTACCCTGTATTGAAATTATAGTAAGAGAGTGTTTTGAAAATTGAAACTTTCCTGCCCACAAGCAGATGTGGAAGATTAATTAATAACAAAGGCTAGTGAGACCTGGTGGGAAAATCTGCAGAAATTACATGCTTAGTTGCCAAGGATTTACATGCCACTTTTACACAATGGCAGGCAGCAGGAATGGAAACATCAGGAAGAGCAGGTTTGGGAGGGAAGGGCCAGTTCCATATGTTATGATTGTTAACGCTTCTCATAGTGAATGCTGAGAAGGACCAAGGAACTAAATTCTGATTTGATCAGGGATTGGAGTATTTGCCACCACAAATGGAGCGGTTATACTATCTTTAAGTACAAACTAGGTAGAGTTTTGAGAGGAAACAAATAGGCTAATCTTTTATTTTCTGTTTGTATCTTATGCTTCTTACCTGGACAATGTCTCTTGTTGCAGACCTGCATCTGTGTATCAGGCCCCTCACAATATGGCCCATCAAATGATGGAGGAGGACTATTGCACAGCCTCAGTCTGGTCTGAGTACCTTTCCCACAAGTATCACTGCAAGGTCCCCATGGTAGCCAAGAACCCCACGCACCTTCCACTGTCAAGACAGCACAATCAAAAACTACATTTAAACTACAGAACGGCTTTAACTTGAAGCGCTGAGCTCTTTGGCCCAAATCGAAAGAAAGCGATGTCTCTGAGAAGTATTCACAGTAACATTATTATAACTCCATTTTCTCCATTACACATGGTCCATAAATTAAATAACCCAATTAAGACACTGAAAAACTTGTTCCCTGAACAACAGCTGAAACTGACCAGCAGTTTCCAGAGAGATATTAATGCTTTCCTTTTTGTTTCCTTAAAACATTACTTCACCTGACCACAAACTTGGAACAACAGTGATTCTGCCAGGTGAATCAAGTAGGCTTGGGATCAGACCTGCTGTTTTCCTTTCATAAATCACTGAATCTGACTGTCTTGTAGTGGCACATACAATCTCGGTGGGAAGGGGGCTCGCTAGCTATATACTTCATACACTAGCCCCACTGGCTAATATACAGGAGAGATCATCAGTTAGAACTAGTTTTGTAGGGCACGACAGAAAATTGTCTCAGTGGATCAAAGCACAGCATCACAATAGCGGAGAAGTCTAGGAAGGGAGAGAATAGTAGGAAAAATTCCAATAATGAAAAGACCTATCCAGTCCAAATGTACTAAGCAGAGACAAATCATAATTAAAAATTAAAAGGATGTTTTCAAGGAAAATACAAACATTATCTGTGACACTGATAATACCTTAAATTATTAAACCCAAACGAATGTATTTTACTCTGCATCCTTTATGCTACTTAGTTATCTCTTTTTCACTTTACTTGGCTTGGACAATGGGACTACAGTGGTCAGTTTTAATTCACTAGCGTACAAAGCTGATGTGTTCAGGTTGCAAACATTTGTAGGTTAAAATCAATATAAAAAACTCGATGAAAATATTTTTATAAGACACCCTGCATATTTTAAAAACCTAAATTCTGGACCTAAATTTCAGTAAATTGAAAACCTTTCAATTACTGCAGGCAATTTTTAAATAGATAAAATAAAATGTCATTTCCCCTCCCCCCCCCCCTAAATGATTTCAAAGATGCTTTAGAGAAGAAGAGATGTCAAACTGAGAAGTTTTAAAGATCAGTATCTGAAACTTATAATAAACACACTCCTCTCACCTGGACATGGCCTGATGTTACATATGATCAATTCCACAGCACTGCCATCACATGGTCTTCCACCATGTTGAACTGTTGGGTTACTACAAGTTCTGGTTCTGGTCTTGTTACCTTGTCCACAGGTTCTTGAACACTCTTCCCAAGACCCCCACTCTGACCAGTTGCCATCCACTGTGTAACATCAAAAAAGCACCTTTTTACCACATATAGAAAATATCCTCTCCCCCATAAGTCAAAGAATTCCGGACAACAGAAACAATCAAAGAGTGATGTAATGGAGATCTGTTAAACATACACTGTATGAGTTCATTAAAGAAATCTACCTGGACATGGTTTATTCTGGCAGCTGCGTATGTCTGTATCACGCCCCTGACAGTGTCTCCCGCCATTTGCAGGGAGAGGGTTGTTACACTGCCGGATCCTCTTCTGGACACCTTGACCACAAGTTACACTACACGGTTGCCATGCAAACCATTCTGAAAATCCGCCATGCACTGCAGTGGAAAAATTACATTTGAGCATTTATAATATATGGGTTATACGAGCAGGCTTAGGAGTATACTTTCTCAGCAGTGTTAAAAGATCTGCTAAATGTTTTCATTTCTAGAAAAAATATCAAAATAACCCTGCACAAGTTCAGAGGCCACCCTCAGGTATCCAGATAGCATGACATTATCACTAGTGAAGAATTGTTCATGCTTTAGTTGAGAAAACCCTTTACTTATTCTGCCATGGTTCTCACTTATTCTCCCAGATTAGAGATGAACTCAAGTTGTGAAATGTTCTCTGTAGGCAGCATCTCAGTTCAGGATCATCTCTATCATACAGTCTTTGGGCATATCTAAACTGCCCTGTAGTTCACACTACAGAGGTCTGAAGAGCATTTTGCACCAAAGGGCTGTGGTGTAACTCCCCCGTGCAGGTGTTGCAGGTGCAAACTACAGAGTTCACTAACTCTTCCAATAGGACAACATTAATATGAAATAGGAATCTTTTCCTTTGCACCCACAGTATCCACATGGGACAGTTACAGCACAGCACTTTGGTTCACACCCCCAGAGTCCAAACTGTAGGGTAGTGTAGATGTGCCTTTACATATTCCTTCACTCTCAGCTGCCTGTCTTGGGAGCATGCCGAGATGATGAAAGTTGAGAAAGTGGAATGAAAGTACAAAATTTTGTGAAGAAGAGATACACCGACATGTCCCACTAGATTTAATGTGGGAATGTAAGGAATATAAAACCTTGGTCATGGTTATTCTGTTTTAAAACTGGAATCTTGCAATTTGGTAATCACAAGACAGCACTTTGGTGTACCTACCTTGGACAGTAAATGGCACTTGGACAAGGATTGATCCCATCAGATTTCTAGCCACACATTCGTATTCAGAAGTATCCTCTTTCTGTGCTGCAACAATACGTAAGGAGCCATTAGACAAGACAGTCACTCTGTCAGAGCTGAGGATGGGCTGGCCTTGGCGGGACCACTCAATAGTTGGAGTAGGTTCTCCATTTGCTTGGCAGTTTAGGATTGCTGTGGTACCAGCATCAACCACCATCTCTACTGGTTCAACTGTAATAACTGGAGGACCTGAGAGAAAGGAGAGACTGTTTTAGCATCACTGCATTCTGCAATAAATGGCTACAAGAGCAGATGACATTTTTTTCATTGTATAGATGTTTGGCCTGGAAAAAGAATGAAATCCTACTTAATTAATTTTGGCATTAACGACTATTATATATCTCCAGAGATCCTTGAGAAATACATGGTCAATGGTGGAAATTAAACATAACCCAGAATATACTAACAATGACAGCAGTATTGTCATTTGCATTGCGGTAGCACACACAGGCCCCAAACAGGATTGAGGTCTGATTCTACAAACAACTAGTACCATCAGTAGTGCAAAAACACCTTTCAGTTAATTCTCACAATACCCAAATGTGGTAGATGATATTCCCATTTGATATACAAGGAAACAAAAACAGAGGTAAAAGTCTGATTCTTCTCTGAGTTATAAATAGAGAAGAGATGTTTGAAAATGCTGTCAGTAAAAAAATTATTCTAAAATTCCATCATTATTTGTGTAAGAATTAATGTAAAGCCCAATTTTGCCCTCAAGAATATGCCAAAGACAGAAAGAGCCATGAGGTGCCCAATTTCCATTGGTGAATTTTGATTCTCTCCTCCCAAAACTACAAAGGGACTTGCAGACATGTATCCAAAGTCATTTTCTGGCCCAACTCTTGTAGCACTATATATTTGATTTGAGTCTTACTCTGAAGCGTTAGTGTCACACTGCGCTCAACCACACCAGCATCATTTGTAGCTACACATGTATAGTCACCAGCATCTTCATTCTAAAGGACAATAAACAAGTAATCATATAAACTATCAACCTACATGGAATAAGTTAATTTTTTCACAATGATTTTCCTGCCAGTGAGTTTCTACAGTACAGTATGGAAAGCAACAGACCTTAAGGAAGTAGAGGGAAATCATTAACAACTACCAGAAAAGCTTGTCATACTAGCTGACAGTCTTTTAAACTACACCCAAAGTGATTTGAATTAAAAGGTTAACTGGGATGGGAGTTTGTTGCAAGCAGGTGAGGATAGAGAGAAAAACAAGAGAACTGTATCGAAGTAGTATCATCGACATGGAATTCTTTCCAATGTTGCTTATGTTCTTTTGAGAGACTTACTCTTTTTTGAAACTTATATGGTAGGTTTGAAGTCATCTAAGTCAAAAAACCACATCTGCTTGTTAATATTGTAGATTCTTATATAGTATGGTGCTGGATATATAAGTATATTAAATAGATTATAAATGTAGCTATACAAGGAGGACTATAGACTACTATGGTTACTACCCAGTAACCAAAAGTTTTAATAGCAATTTGAACATTTTACTTTTATTAATACTAAGCTAATGTCTGGTTTTTCTTCAACTATTTACATTTGTAAATCTAGGAGCTCTTTCTTAAACCTTTCGTAAGGGCCACATTTTCAACTGCAGCTTCTAAACTGGAAAGTGCAAATCATGAACACGCAATTTGAACATGCATATTAGGAAGTGGGGAGCAAACCAGTTTGAACTTTCTAATGTAGGATTTAGGTGCACAAGTAATTAAACTGAGTGAGTGAAATCCTGGTACCATTATAGTCAATGTCAAAATTCCCACTTACTTCAACAGAGCCAGGATTTCATTATCAGATTTTGTATGCCTAAATTTTGAGGCTGTGTTAAGTCTTATTGAAAATGCAGCTCTGCAAGGTAATAGAGGGTAGACTGAACAGATACAACATTCCCTTGCTTTGTTAGTGAGATCACAGTAATTTGAGCAGGATATTTTAGACTGTATTAAAAAAATTACATCTTTTTAAAATGTAGAGTAGCTCCCGATTTTTTTTTTTAAGAAAGGCAAATTTATATTCAGTTAAAATACATAACCTCTTGGATAAATTTATTTACTTGCAATAATTAAATGTAGCACACAAACATATTTTAATGACTAGTGACTCACAACAGTGCCATAGATGGCAAGAGAACCATTGCTGAGTTGTCGGATCCTGTTGCTAATCTGAATGCCAACTCCTTTTTTGCTCCATTGGATTGCTGGAGGTGGATCTCCTCTGACCTCACAGTTCAATATAGCATTACCACCCAAGGGCTCAATCCGGCTAGAATAATAATCCCCTTGGAAGACTGGAGGCTCTGAAAATGATAAAAATCAAAGCTAAAGCAAGTGATTCTAAATGAAACTACCGATAGGAATCAGCCATTCTTTGTTTTCATGAGATCTGAAGTTCAGCTTGTTACCTCTTTTCCAATCAACCATGGCAGTGCTACTGGATACGACTAAAAATGAGGCTGTGTGAAATTGTCACTGATTGTGCCTGATATATTGCAGTTATTTACACGTACCTTTGACATACACAAATCCAATAGCCTTTATAGAGCCAACTGTGTTTTCAGCTGTACACACATAGGTACCAGAGTCGTCTTTAGATACTCTTTCAATAACTAGTTCACTGTGTCCATTAGCATTGTCAAGCTTTGCTGTGGGGAGAAGAGATGTCTTTTAAAAACATTGAAGTAGCTCTGGAAAATATCAACAACTGATACATATTTTACAGGACTCGGTTTAGATTTACAAGGCTGATTAGCAGCATGGCTCAATGGCATGCTTCTATAAAAGAACTTGCCATTGTGTTGGACTAATTTCTGAGACACCTTTGATTACAGACCCTATTGTGCCTTTCCGTGTGTGTGTGTGTGTGTGTGTGTGTGTGTGTGTGTGTGTGTGTGTGTGTGTGTGTGTGTGTTTTAGAGGGCTGAACAAATCAATCAAACAGTGTTCCTTGACTGATCACTCCATTATGAATGAATTTTCTCTGCTTTTCCTTTCAGTCTTTTGCATTCTACCAACAGTGAAGTTTTAGTCATACAGGTACTTGTGGAAGTCATCTTTTGTGCTTAAATGATAGAATGTTTATTATACTCAATACGTACATTTTAATATGGGACATGCAGATTGATACAGCAAGGGGGCAAGTTTCCTAAAACCCTTCTCCAGAGTCCAGGAACAGAGGCAATTTAATGTTAGTTGTAGTGTTGGTATTCCGTTAACAAGTTCCAGATATCACCATTGTCTAGACAGTTTGTTACCCAGGCCATACTATGGTTTTCCCCTTATGAATTTTATACTGTAATCTCAAACTGACATCACTGGACACCAACAACACTTCTGGAGGGGGAAAAATCTGTGTTGGACTGACAATTAAGTACTGGTATCACTCACCAGGGATGATATTGTTGTTAAAAGTCCAAGTTATTTTGGGTAGCGGAGTCCCAGTTGCCTTACAAGTTAACATGAGTTGTTCTCCTTTATTCAAAGCTATGTCTCCAGGCAGTTCAGTGAAAGCTGGGAGCACATGGACCATCAGGCTGACAGTGTGTATATCTTCACCAACAGCATTGCTGGCAACACAGGTATAACTCCCAGAATCTTCAGGCTGAAAGAAAAGGGGAAAAAATAGGGATTGGAGCTCGAACATCCTTAATTGTAATGATGGGGGGAAATCTCAAAAAATTTGGAACTTGAGTTCAGTTGGAATGTTCATTTAACTGAATTTTAAATTTTGGCAACTCGCTAGTAATATATTGGAAACTATGAGGAGTCAGACTCGTCAGCCTAACTTGATGATAGACTGACACAGAAACCTGAGTGTAGCAAACCCAGTGGATTATCTGAGACTAATACATCACAGATATGGCAAGGACAAGTAAGTGAAATAAGATGACTTCCTATTCCAATCGTAAAACTGACTGGAAGCCGAGCACAGAAACAGTTTGGTATCATAAATAAGGGAGCTGTCCATCTTACTCTCCTTCCAACTGAAGGTAACAATAAAGAGTTCACACTACAACAGAAGAGCATCGAAAGGGCTAAGAGGGAATGGTAAATGCGACTAGCAGTTGAGTTTAGCAATAATTTCAGGAATGGCAAGTAGAGTAGATAAAACCAGACTTAAATGTGGCACTTCATAACATTAAGCTGGACCCCACAATCCTTTAGCTGGCAAAGCTCCCCCTGCCATCAACAGACATTTTCCCTTAATAAAGACAGTATGCTTGGAACTAGTGTGACTCCTTCTAAGACAAAGGTATATGATGTAGAAGAGAAGGAAAAAAAATGTTGGTCAAGAAAGGAGATGTGAGTATACTGATGTGGAATTTCCAGATGTTAGCTGACAAGTAGACTCCTTGGTGAAAATGCCCAAATCCAAGAGCTTTACATTGCAAGCTTTGCAGAAATATTTCCATTCTTTAATACATTTTAGTGGTAGATCTGAATGGAAGTAGGCATCTCTTGTGACATGCTGCTTGCTGATACCTTCCATTGACTCTAGGGAGAGCTGAGGGTGTACAGCACCTCACTGGAGGCTTTCAACACCATCTGCTCATTAGAGGCTTTACAATGGGCTGACATTTCATCATGCTGTACATTTCTTAGGCTATTTAAACACTAGAAAGGAGGCTACTGACCCTCTAAACAAAAAAAGAACAATGATTATGCTCCACAAAATTATTCAGTATATTTATTTAATAGAGCACTGGACTGTTTTTACAATGTGTATTCTATGCAGTTATGTTCTAAAAATACTCTGAATTTATCTCCCATGATCAGAGCCAGTGGTCAGTCCTCTCTTTATCCACAGAATAGGTATCAGTTGGGTAGTTTCAGAGCATGCTTTCCATGAGTAAGCCTACATTGTACCTCAACCCTGACCTGCGGGGACTTTCTTTCGACTTAAGAGTTATAGACTCCCACAATCTTTCTGTTCATTCATTCCAGACAGATAAACCTTTCATGCTGCTTAATTTCCACCTGAAAGACTACATAATATAAAATGAGGAGATTCAAATTCATAACACTTACAACAGCATTCTCCAAAACGAGATCTCCGTACTGCATAGCCCTGTATTTTCCTACTGTATCTGTTAAAGGTATATTGTCTTTCTTCCAGTTTATTGTTGGTGTTGGAATACCATCAGCCACACATGACAGAACAGCTTGGGAATTCTCAGTGACTGTGTGCTGCACCTCTGAACTACGGATTTTAGGTGGAACTATAGGAGATTTAAAAAGAGATGAATTACTATATATAGTTTACAGCCTTCCATTCAGCCAAATATTGTTGTAGGAACTTTGGAAATGATGCATCAGACCAGACCAATGGATTTTCTAATCATGTTTCCAACAGTAATCAGCATCCAAAGCACCAGAGAAAGGCGTGGAACCTACATAACAGAAAATAATGTAGAGACATACCCACAGGGGTTGGTTCTTCCTAAAGCCAGCCAGTGAGTGGTTTGCTTATGTCATAAAGCATGAGTTTTATGCTAGCTGGTGTAACTATCCTGAAGTCTCTAACTACAACTTTGGCCTCTAACACATCAGTGCAAGAGACTTCTGTCATGATAATCTGCCAGCCTATATCATTCCTTTCTAATCGTACTTACTGTGCACAATGAGTTCTATGCTAGAACTGCTTGATCCTGCCACGTTTGCAGCCATGCATGTGTAATGTCCAGTGTCATCAGGCTGTACAAATGCAATCTGCAAAGCCCCAGTGCTGAGAATTCGCTGCCTAAAGGACTCTATAACCTGCTGTCCTCCTTTGTGCCATGTGATCTCAGGCACTGGGTAGCCTTCCACTTCACACTGCAGCGTGGCAGATTTATCCACAACAACTATGAATTCCTTAGGATGAGCTTTGATCACAGGAGGAACTGAAACAGAATTAAGAAGTAAGATACATTGTTTGGAAATATATAAACACACACATATACAGAATGATTTTAAAAACACCGTTTACTCTTCTTGCTAAATAATTTCACCTATCAGTTACAGTTGCAAAACAGCATCCAAAGCCAACTGCAAAGTAAAGTAAATTTATGACTTTCTATTGGTAACACACTACATGCCCTGCTCTGGTGTGAAGGAAGGTGCAGAGCTTTGTCCTTCTGGCAGGGACCAAGAACAAACCACAGATCTAGTGCTCATCTGAGTGCAAAGATAATGCAATGTGCAATTGCGGACAAGTATTTTTCATGTACTAAACACTACAAGTACAATTGTATGGCAAACTGACATCATGACTGATACCTCCTAGCAATACCTGTCATGGTAAAGGTTATGAAGTTAATAGGGGTTGTACTCAATGGTGAATAGTGGACCATTACCAGCACACCATACAAAAGTATTCTTTGTTGGTAGCAGCTCAAGTGGGTTTGTCATGGAGGTGTGAACCCATCATGAAGCACACGAGAGACAATGTGGTAAAGCCCTATTATTGCACTGCACGATCACACAGTAATGACAATTCATATCCCCATTATATTTTTGGTTTTCATTGTTCTCCATGTCAGATAAAAACCAATCCTGTTTTTCTTTTTGAGGTGTACCACTGTCTCTGAAGGTAGTGAAGAAATGCTGCTGGCTGCTGCAGGGAATTGACTATTATTTCTTTGCAGGGACTAATTCTACAATCTTATATGTTTACTAAGTTACAAGTCCAAATTATAGAGGAAAAATCTTAAAACCTACAGTAGGATCAAATGTCGCTGTGCTGTAAATGGACATAAATCCCAGTGCCTTCCATAGCAGATCAACTAGGAATGAATTTGGTCCATATACATTGCTCAGAATGGGGATCTCACTAACTGTGAATGTGCACAGCTTTCTTGTGTATAATACAGTCTATAAAACTGGAATTATGGTGATTACTTACCTTGAACCTTTAGCTTAATCTTCCCTAGGGCAGTACCAGCTCGATTCTGAGCCACACACATGTAAGTCCCAGCATCCTCAACAGCTGTTCTTGCAATCTGCAAACTACCACTGGGGAGAACTGTATAACTATTGCCTAAAACATGCATAAGAAAGTTAGAAAAAATATTTTTAGAAATAAGATCATTAGACCAAAATCTTTAAAGAATGAGAACATGTGTTTAAATGCTACAGCGGAATTATTAGCATCATAAAGCGAACATACCTGTTGTGTTTACATTGATGCCCTCCTTCTGCCATGTTATTATGGGACGAGGTGTACCTGTTGCTTCACACGGTAAAAGAACGGGGTTGTTCAAGATAACATCTAGTGTTCCTGGCTGCACCTGAATAGCTGGTAGCTCTATGAATTGGAGTGGCCCAGAAAGAGGCAGTTGATTAGAAATGACAATTATTTAATGGTAACTAGCGATTCTTCAAGATGTGTGGGCCCTATCTATATTCCTCACATGGGTATGCATAAAGAATGAGGAGTACTTGTGGCACCTTAGAGACTAACCAATTTATTTGGGCATAAGCTTTGTGGGCTAGAACCCACTTCATCCGATGCATAGAATGGAACATACAGTAGGAAGATAGAAGATATAGATACAGAGAGAGAGAGAGAGAGAGAGGAGAGAGAGAACAGGAAAAGGTGGAGGTTGCCATACCAACTTTAAGTGGCTTAATTAATTAAGGTGAAATATTATCAGCAGAAGAAAAAACACTTTTGTATTGATAATCAGGATGGCCCATTTTAAGCAGGTGACAAGGTGTGAGTAACAATAGGGGATACTTAACATGGGGAAATAGTTTAAATTTATGTAATGATCCAGCCCCTTCCAGTCTTTATTCAACCCCAATTTAATGGTATCCAGTTTGCAAATTAATTCCAGTTCAGCAGTTTCTCACTGGAGTCTGTTTTTGAAGTTTTTCTGTTGAAACACTTTTCCATCATATATTTTCTAAGTCTCAGTTCCCAACCCTCATGAATTCTGGGGGAAAAGGAGCATCAGATGCTGCATCTGGCAGAGATGTGAGCCTCACCCAGGCAATAGGGGCAGAATTGATGTTTGTCACTCACAGAGGGCAGGAAACACAGTTGTTGCACACCAGGATGCTGGGCACAATCCCTGACTTCTTGTAGGGTGACCAGATGTCCCGATTTTATAGGGATAGGGACAGTCCCCATTTTGGGGTCTTTTTCTTATACAGGCTCCCATTACCCCCCACACTCATCCTGACTTTTCACATTTGCTTTCTGGTCACCCTAAGTTCTTGGGGGTAAAATATTCTGTGTGGGGAATAGAAGTGGGAAAACCTGTTAGGCTACACTATAAAAACTATAAAACAGCTAAAAACTAAATAGACAATATCTTTAGAGCAATGGTGCAGTAGAAAGGTGCCAAGAACACCCAAGATTCCAACTCAGACCAGGTGTTGCTAAGAAGAAACTGGACAGGCATCTACCCACCCCTCCTTTTATGCCCTCAGTTTGGTGCTCGAGAAGGGTTAGGGTGCATGCGTGGGCCATTGGACACTGCTCGTAAAAAAAAAATTTCCAAACTCAGGTACAGCTGCACTTGCATACTTATGTGTGGAATATGGATAGTGTATATTGAAGAAGTTGTAATATTTTTATGTCTGGAAAATAAAACAAAAACAAATTGTACAATGTGAGAGGCTAAGAACATTAACTATTGAGTGCTAGATTCTATTATCCTTTTGATGAGCCCAGTAGGACTATTCTTGCATAATAATAATAATAATAATAAATGGAGATATACCAATCTCCTAGAACTGGAAAGACCTTGAAGGTCATCGAGTCCAGTCCCCTGCCTACACTAGCAGGATCGAGTACTGTCCCCTGACAGATTTTTTGCCCCAGATCCCTAAATGGCCCCCTCAAGGATTGAACTCACAACCCTGGGTTTAGCAGGCCAATGCTCAAACCACTGAGCTATCCCTCCCCCCATAATATGGAACTACTCAGCATATGGATTATAATATGCATATGGCATAATATGGAACTACTCAGCATATGGATTATAGAATATAGCCCTGCATATTTAGTTCACCTTATGAATCTACTTTAATTAAACAAAACAATAAAACAGAAAAAGCCTTAACAGAAAAAATCAAAGGAGGTTATAATATCATAATATCCTAGGCATTGGAATTGGAAAAAGCTATCAGATCATTTAGTTCATTCCTTCCAAAGCATGATTGCTTTCTACATTGTATTCTGAGTGCTGAATCAGTCTAAATTAAAATAGCCTACACTTTGTGGCTTCCACCGGACAAATATATTTATACAAGGCCAGATTTTCACACGCTTACTTATGTTGAATGCTATCTTACGCCATGAGTAGCCAGTATATCTATGAAACTACTCACATGAGTAAGATATTACTGAACATGAGTAAGACTGGCACAATGTGGTCCCACCATTATTCTGTATTATTATTCTAACATTTTCTTTTCAAAATCAACTAAAGCTGTTTATACAACATGTTTCTGTTCAAGTTCCCACCTCACCTTGAACATGAAGAGTAACATGTCTGTGTGCAGCGCCAGCAGCATTCCGGGCCACACAGGTATACCTTCCTGCATGGTCTAACTGTGCAGCAGTTATTTCAATCGTTCCTAGGGTAGAAAAAAAGAGAATGCATTATGCGATATTGTAGTATATTACACTATCTTATGTTCAAAGCAAACAGAAAAATCATAATACCGTTTAAGAAAATAGTAATGCACCTTCTTCTAGCATTTTCTGCATCTACTTAAATCATCCATAATACCTGAAGACAGAATCCTGTAGCCATCTCCTCTGGGAAGGAGTCGTATCCCATTTTTGGTCCAGTGGATTAAGGGGACAGGAACACCTGAAGCAGTGCAGGAAATTACTGCTGGAGAAAGTCTTGTTATCAGAAGATCTGTAGCTTCATCTGCTATGGATGGCGGCACTAAAGCAAGGAGAACAGTGTTAGAACCTTTAGGAATTATTGACCATTCTCATTGCATATAGATGTTTGCTTATAACAATACAGTAAAACCCCGATTTAACGGACCCCGATTTAACGGACTTCGGATGTAACGGACAAAATTTCCGCTGCATCCAAAATCCGTTTTTCGCGGGTCCCACCTGCGGGTGGGCTGGCTGCTCCCGGATCCCGCCTGCTGGTGGGCGCGCTGCCGGCTCCCGGGTCCCGCCTGCTGGCGGGCGCGCTGCCGGCTCCCGGGTCCCGCCTGCGGGCGGGAGAACTGCCGGCTCCCGGGTCCCGCCTGCGGGCAGGCGAACTGCCGGCTCCCGGGTCCCGCCTGCGGGCGGGCGGGCTGCCGGCTCCCGGGTCCCACCTGCGGGCGGGCGGGCGGGCTGCCGGCTCCCGGCGGGCGGGCTGGCTGCCGGCTTCCGCCCGGGTCCCAGCAGCTGGGACCCGGGCGGGCGGGTTGACGGCTCCCGGCCGTAAAACTCCATATAATGGACTAATTCGGGCGAGGGGGTGTCCGTTAAAGCCGAAAGTCCGTTATTTAATAATTTTAAAAAATTATTAAATAACGGACTTTCGGCTTTAACGGACACCCCCTCGCCCGAATTAGTCCGTTATATCGAGGTTTCACTGTATTCTCTTTCTTAACAAGAGTAAAAGCTCCCTAGTATAAGCATCAAAATTACAGTTCTCATTTAAATAAAGCATGGTCCCTGTAGCAGGCAGCTGACTCAGTGCCGGCTGACTCAGCCCCTGCTCCCTCCTTGCCCTGCAAAAGCCAAAAGCCTCTGCAAGCCCGGCCTGCTAGGGCAGGCTAATCAGCCACCTGGCTGTAGCCCTGGGCTGCAGAGGGCTTAATGTGCTCCACCTGGCAGCCTCCAGAGGATATAAGGCCTGCTTGGGAGGAAGCCAGGGTGGTGGGAGAGGGAGGTGAAGAGGTAGGTAGGAGAAAGAGAAAGAGAGACAGAGCGAGAGAGAAGGTGCAGAGTAGTAAGTAGCTGCTAAGGAAGCTAGCAAGGACTGAAAGCCTGCAAGGGCTAGCTATTCCTAAGGCCAGCCAAGCTGAGGGCTGAGCCTGAGCTCTACTGATAGCAAGCTGTATATAGGTGGTGGGGGTTTTGCACTGTGGGTGAACAAATAAAAGACACTGGTGAAGCCAAAAAGCAGTCTCCTGCCTGTGTTTTCAAGAGGGCGGTCAGAGGCCCGCTTACAGAAGGAATTTTGGTGTAATAATATATGTGCATTTACATCTGCTTTACCTTGTACATTGAAATCAATCATTCTTTGATCCTCTCCTGCGTCACTTGACACAGTGCATGCATAGACTGCAGTGTCATCCACAGTGGGAGAAATGATTAGTAGGGAACCTGAAGACAAAAGCCTGAAACAGAGCAATTAGAAAATATTCAAACATCTTTTCACTCAGCACATCATCAGTCCATTGAATTCAATGCTACCAGAGGTGAGATTTTAATTCTGGTGCTGGATTTTAAAAATGGCTACACTATTTTATATTCCATAATGCAACTCATGGCGAGGATTCATACTGAAGCCACATGGAATAAAGATTTGACTGAACACAGGGCCTTCTGTTCTAAAAGCACAGACCTGTAAATATGAACTAAAAGGCAATCTGTTAGTTGTAGGATTGTTTAAGGTTTATAGAAGACTCTGTGAGACAAGCCACCAGAGGATTATATGTACATTAATCCCGTCCTGTACATACTGTACATATGTACAGTAACATTACTTGCAAATGGCAATTGTAACCATTTAATGGAAGCTAGTCAATTCTCACATTTCAGAGTATAAACTGAGCACTATAAGGGTCAGGAAAGATTTCCCACCCACACAGTAAAACAAGAGCACATGCAGATGGAACTATTTACATGTGGATCTCGCAGCTCTGGCATGGAATGGGAGTCAAATCTGGCCCCCCAAATCCATTCCCAGTATCCCATTAAGAGCTCTCTGTGGGAGTGGAATCTGGGCCACCAGAGGGAGCCAATGTTTGCTGGTGTCAGGGCCAATACAAAACAGAGTGTCTCCCCAACCAATCCCAAGGAGCATTCCTAAGGAAGTATTACCTTTCCCATAGGTCAGCCCTAGCCAGAGAGAATCCCTCGCAGCCTGACTTCAGTGGAGGGTAGAGATCTGAGATACTGGGGTTCCACAGTAATAAATCCACAGGGTTTGAAGGAGGAACCCACCACTCTTTCAGCCGGGGAGCAAACCCCACACCATTTCAGGGGATCCTCAGGAATTTTTCTCACCCTTGGCCATTCCTTGTGCATCATTGTGGGAGTGGCCTATCTGACCAAACAGCTGCAAACTGACAACTAATTCTCAAAGCTCTGTTCTGAGCTGAAATCGTTTGCTTTTAGCAAAAGTTAGTGCCTCACTCTGGCAAAATCTAAATGTTTCCAGGCTCTACAGGAGCCATATACAAATGGGATATATGAGTGTTTATCTCCAGTTTTCTGAGTGTTTTCACCAAGCAGGAATAGAAATACCACAAAAAGAGCATATCTTACATTATTTTGACCTCTTCGGTGGATCTCAGATGTGAGTGAAAAACATTAAGTCAAATGCAAATAGACACATTGTTAAAATAGAAGGCACAGAGTAGAACTTTACAACTAAACATGTGTAATGATTTATTTAAACCAGTTCACAGTAAACCAGTTCAGTACTATTAAGTTATGCAATGAAGTTTGTCTATTTGTTTAAAAGCAAGTTTTAAATTAAATTAAAATAGGCCAAATCAATCTCTGAATAGATTTGCACCAGAGATTAATTTGGCCCACAACAAAGATTAGAGCATTTCTCACCTGTATGTATTTTGATTCTGATCAACATTAAGGACATGCCCATTCTTCTTCCAACTTATTGCTGGCCTGGGGATTCCAGTGGTCTCGCAGGGCAGGGTGGTTTGGACATTTACAGTTACTGTAATATTGGTAGGTCCAGGAGCGATAGATGGAGGAACTAAAGAACATATGAAGCCCAGATAATTTTAAGATAATGTATATTTTTTCAAGTTGAATTATTTGAAACTATCCTTTTCTGTAGCACAGATCATTTGAGATTTATAAATTTGCCATGCAGTAAGGAATGTCTCTCATTTCTGTTATATTCAGTTGATTTACACCCAGTTAACTGAACAACTGTTTTTTCTGTTCACAAATATTTAGGCAGAGAAAAGCCTTAAACAAAATTCCAAATGCGAATAATCCTGGATTTTGGGGACATCTATATTCTGTGCATGGATTTGACTTTCATTGACCCCTTTCTCTATAATGGGGTCTCAGATCCAAATATAGCCCAATGCCTGAGTACTTGAAAAGCAGGCTCAGAGTTCCTTTTCTGCAGTTCCAGTCCATCACTAATAAAGACAGTTTTCAAGATTCAGCAACAATCAAGAAATCCAATGTGTCCAGATTTTGTAGAACATTTGTGTTTATCTGAGAGAGAAATATTTACCCTGGACCTGTAGGTCAATTTGCTTGCGTTCAGTACCAGCTGCATTGGTTGCCATACACAAATATCGTCCAGTGTCGGTAACGTGTCCTGCGTGAATGTACAGGGACCCATCCTCTAACACTGAATATCTAAAACAAAGCCATAGGCATTAATTTAATTTTTCATGGCAGGAACTGTGGCTAAGTGTAGCGAGGAAAGAGAAACAGAAGAACACAGGAGGCACAGGGGTAGGAAAAACATGTAGCACCTTAATTTGGCCGTTTATAATTTTCCTTTTTGAACATACTACACTGTTTGGCCTTGAGTCTGCTTTTCAGCACAACTCAGTAATACTGAGTTTGTGAATATAAAACTAATGCAAATAAAATCCCAAGAGATTTAACTCCAAGTCTTCTATTACAAATACATTGTTAAAAAGTTTCTACAGAATGTTATTCTGACCATTAGACGCTACCTGGCACTGTTTCCAGCAAAAATAGCTCCATCCTTTCTCCATGTAATTCTTGGGGTTGGTACTCCTTCTGCAACACACTCCAGAACAGCAGACTTATTTATATTCACAACAACTGTCTGAGGACCACCTTTGATTGTGGGAGCAACTGTATAAGAAAGAATTCCACATGATATGAGAGAGAGAGAGAGAGAGAGAGAGAGAGAGAGAGAGAGAGAGAGAGAGAGAGAGAGAGAGAGAGAGAGAGAGAGCGCTTTATTTTGAACTGTTTTAAATTAGACCCATGGGAATGTCTGTTATGACAAAGGAATTGTGCCACCATGAGTGTACCAACAAGCTTCTTTAAATTTGATACAATACATGAAAGTTGGTATGCTATAATGGAAAATTAAAGAAAAACTTATCTTTCACAAATTAAAAAAATAGTAGACTTCTGTGCCAACTTATTGCTAGAATTGTTAGAGCTAGCACATGGCATGGTCTCAGCACAGAGGGGTGGACAAGATGACCTCTTGAGAACCCTTCTAGCTCCACATTTCTAAAATTCTTTGATACCTTTTAAAAATGAGGAAATCGAGTAGGACATTGAGACTACCTGTCCCAGACAATGTTTTATTACACGCAAACTGTTCATTTGAACTGAATCTAGGATTTTGACTCTGGCATAAGAGAGATTGAAAATAGGGTTTAACCCTTCCCCAGTAGATGTATCTCAAAATTAATATCTGTCCCTTTACAGACTGCAGTGTCTTGTAATAGTATGGCCTTGTCTTAATCAGAGAAAAGTCCACTCTGGGCTTTAACAATCTTAATGGAAAATGTATGTATGGCCAGGAAGGTCCTATGCTTAGCCTCGCTCCAGAGCTGATGATTCATTTTCTTCCATGCACCACCCACAAATATATGCTATAGAAGCAATTTGGGTGTTACCCTGCTCAACGGAAACCAAATGCCTCATCTCTGCCAAGCACCTCACCCTAGACCTACAATGGCATTAGGCTCCTAACTGCCACTGATTTCAGTGGAATACCTTTATAAAAGTCACAGTAGGATCCATATTGTGGATATGGGCCCTAATGTGACTTTTATAACACAAATGTATATGGGGGCAGAATGAAAGTTTCCTGGGCTATCTTAAAACATTCTTTAAAGTATTTTTTGGATTAATATATTAACAAAATTAATGTACTTATGCTTATTGGTTGTGAGGAGTCCAGTAAATATATTCCACCTTTTCCAACTCTCAGAAATACTGTGCAAAGATTATAATAGTTAAGAATGAATCCATATTCTTTACCATTTACAGTCAGCACAAACTCTCTGGTAGTTTTTCCTGCTATGTTACTTGCCACACAGGTATAGCTTGCAGTGTCACCTAGGTCAGCATTATTGATCTGCAGATATCGGCCACTGGATAGGATGCGGATTCGAGGAGTTGCCTAAGGAAAGTTCAACAAGTAGGACTAATTTTATCATGGTTTTCCATTGTACTGAAAATTCATGTTTCAAAGTAATAGGAGTCATGATAGAGTGGTCATAAGAACATAATTGGTCAAATTCATTGATGGCTTAACTTCGTTTGTCTTTCTGAGGTTACAAGGATAAATAAGGGAAACAAGGAGGATGAGGTAATATCTTTTATTGAACCAACTTCTGTTGGTGAGACAGACAAGCTATGGAGCAGTTTCCTAGACCTGAAGAAAAGCAGTGTGTAAACTCAGAAACTTGTCTCTCACACCAACAAAAAGTTGATCCAATAAAAGATATTGCCTTGTCTCTCTAATATCCTGGGACTGATGCAGCTACAACAACACTGCATGCAATGATAAATTAGGCTCTGTTACATCTCTTAGAAAATTTTCTTGAGTTTTAAAATATTGATGGCAATTTATAGTCTCAATCATGAATTCATTACTCAGGAATTTTGCCTGAACAGGGGATTAGAATTTGTGACCAAAACAAATTAATTATACATTTTTGGGGGGTTTCATGTAAGATGGCAGTTTGACGGCACAAAATTGAAGTGCATTCTTTATTCACACCCAGGCATATCACTGGTAGAAGAAATAAAAGCTTTCCCACACTGCTCTTTCAATGTGCCACAACCTTTAACTAAAGGAATCATTTCCACTATGCAACAGATTAGCTTCTCCACTGAGATGGCCTGTAAGGATGCCCATGGTGGTATGGATCCCGGTCTGTTTGGCACTGCATTGAGTGTGAACAGATTGTGCAAAAACAGCCATTCGATGTGAACTGGTTTTGGTCACTACCCATCTGGACAAGATTTGTACTGGTGTACTATAATACTGCCAACTCCAAGTGTTCAAAGCCACGAGGCAGGGCCCACACCATCCTGAGACTGGCTTAAAAATCATGACAGGTTATTTTAATATTAAATTTGGTGGTGTTTAACTTCTCTTATGGTTTATGAACCTTGCCTCCAATTCTGCAACTCCTTCTCTGTAGGTGGACTCCAGGCTAATACAGAGCCCCACTGAAGTCAATAGGGCCTCCCATAGTCACAGTGGTCCAGCACTAGGACCCTGGACGTGAAATAAGCCACTTCACATTGACAAGCTCAAGGGCAGAGGCTACTTAAAACACCTCATATTTGTAATAACTGATCATTTTTGTATATTTGTATTTACTCCTTTTACATATTTCAGCACTATTGCTAAGACCATAGAAGCATATAATATAACTGAGAGAAAATAATTCACTTTAATTTATATACATCTCACTATATTTAAAACTATATATACACATATATGAGAAAACAAAGGCAATAAATTATAGTCTAGTCCCCAAACTGTACTTTCATTATAATCCTCATGATAATGAAAACTCCACTGAGTCCTATCTTTAAAAAATAAAACCCACTGCTCTTTACTCAAAGCCCAATTAAGTCAAAGCAAAGACTCCCATGGACTTCAATGGGCTCTGATTCAAGCCTTTCTAATGCATCTATTAGTTAATACTCTTAGGGCCTGATCCTATATTCCTTGGGAGCCCAAATATCCCAGTCAAACCATTCCTAGAAGTATAGTAATGTCAGATACACCTCTTGTTCTGCTGTCAGGATGATAATGGTGCACAAACATACCATTAAACAAACACAGGATTTAAGATTTGACTGTTAGAGACAGAAGAGAAGAGAAGATTGAAGTTTGCCAAATGAAAGAAGATAAAACTAGTAGGGAAGCACGTTTCATTTAAAAGCTCATAAGATGGTATAACTAAAAACAATGATGATTTTCAGTTAAAATAATGCTGAAGTACTACCATCCAAAAATTGGTATTTTCCAAAAACTTCCCTCTCTTCATTGTTAAACTGTCCATTTTTCCCAAGGCAAAGAAGGATTACTCTTTCCACTTCTGGTGTACCTTACTCTGTTTCTTTAATATTAGTGGATTACAGTCCTCCCTTGAAATCAGGAAAGCATTTGACTAATTATGTACACAACTTGAACATCTCTTTTTTCCTTATTAGCAAAAGTGATCTGTCTCCAGTCATACTTCCAAGGTCAAAAAAAGAACAAGATAACTGTGCCCCAGAAATATGGGAGATCTACGCTGACATAGCTATACTCAACAATGGAAAGAGTAGTGGGGGATAAAGGTAACCCAAATCTCGCAGTTGCCCTTCACATGGCAAATTTTTATACTAGTTTGTAAAACTTTTTACACAGGTTTGTGGACTGCATGATTCTTTTATTAGAACAGTGTGAATGTAGTGCACTTGAGATGTTCTAAATAGCTCTGCAGACTGAAGTCCTCTATTGACCCATAAAATATTTGCAGGGTAGTGGAAGCATCACCATCCTGCCAAATTAATATGCCTCGACCCTAACTTGAAGGGCTCAATTTCAGGATTTATAGTAGGGCTGGTTAATAACCAAAAAATAATTACCAAATGTTCATGTGAATAACTGATTATCTTTCAACACTATTCACAAAAATGTCTTAATTTTTGTTTTCTGCAAACATTTGTATGAGTGATTTTTTCTTTTTTCTTTTTTTTTAAAAAAATATAAGTATGTTGACAGAAAACAAAAGCCTCAAATACTTTTGCACATATGTTTTCCAGGAAGGTACATGTCAGAAGCTTGTCATCCAGGTAAGAAGTAGAAATATCATCAGGTCACCTAAAGTGGTCAACCACATACCACAAAGGAATAGCACCCAAAGAAATTGTACTTTTCTCAGATATAGAGACTGCAGGAGCTACTGTTGAAGTGGTGCCCTTCCTGACACTAGACTATCACACAAAGACATAATCCAGGACTCGTTTAGTATCCAATATTATTTTGTTCTTTAAATTTATATTAGATAAGAGTCTTATGGATAGGAACTTATTTCTCTCTAAAGAGAATAAAAGAAACCTTACACACACAGAGGACAGTGGAACACTCTGTGAATCCCATGACTGGTCTCTAGTTCCAAACATTTCTTCGTTTTATTGGAAGTGGACTAGTGAAGCTGGAATTGGCATCAGCCTATTTGTACTGGAACCTTTTTGGTGCAATCATACCTTTGCCAGTTAAAACACTCATGTCAGTACTGGCATGGCTACCTGGCCCAAGTTCTTTGAGCTAACTCAAACGTAATGGAGAAGTGACATCCACTGTCATCAGGGAAGGTAGGACCGACACTCGAGACATACACAGACAAAGAACGTCTGTGCTCATCCTAAATGGGATCACAGTAAACCAAGATCATTGATGAAGTCTGGAAAGGGACCAAAGTTAAGGGAGATGCAACTAACAAATTGATGGTTCACCTGGATTTACCTTTTTCTTTCTGAACAATTACAGGGCCAATATCAAGCAAAACCCTGAGGTTGCTCAGCACAATCTCCAGGAAACCCAACATGACATTAGACAAGGCCAAGTAGTCCACTAGGAAAGGGCTAAGTGACTGAAAATCTACATGGCTTACCATGGAGGATGAGTGTTAGGACCGGAAGACATTGTGACTGGCAACCACTAGAAGGCGCAGTTATGCTTCTGAGTCAACTCCAGGAGGATGCATAATGATGGTATCAATCTGAGAAGGACCTTAGATTCTTGTTATCTGTGTGTTTGGGAACCAGTTCCCAGCTGCATGAGTGTTTACCCTGTCTGTGTGAGAATGAATATGTGGGAAACTAAATGGGGAAACTAAGGCAGGACTGCGTAACCAACAAGTGCTGAACAGTGTGTAACCAATCAGTTTGTTGCTTGCTATTAATGAGATGAGTATGTATGAGATGCAAATGAGTATGGGTATATCTGTGCTGGGCTTCCTCCTTGGGCTTCTCTGGACATCGTCCCGGTGTGTCAGTCATCCTGTATTGCGGCTGTGCTGGCAGATAAGCCCCCCAGCACGAAATGCCGCTCCCTCCAATAAACTCACCACTTTCCAACTAGCCACCTGTGTGAAGCCTCGTTTCTCCCGGCAACGAGATAAGCCTCCTGCAACAATGAGCAATAAAAATGTCTCCAGCTGAACAACTCTGTTCTTGCTCCTTTGACTTAACCAATAAGGATGTGATGCCTCACTGCCACTGCATTAAATTCTGAGTCAACAGATGCATTTGGTGCAAAATTGTGGTGATTAGCAGAGATTAAAGTAAGCTACTTATTTGGTGATTTCGCATCAATTTAAAGAAATTTATTTCCTTTCTAGATGTTACTAGAATATGAGGATTCATAATATACCCAAAGTTAAATGTATAGTGTAGTCTTTCTCAGCTACCTTTCCTGGGAAGCCATTCAGGAGTATACCGAAGGCTTCTAGGATTGCTCAAAGGATCCAGGAGGAGCAAGGGATCCCCCTAAAGGAAAAGAGAAGAAATAACAGCGGGATGGCCAGTTCATGTGGTCACTGTCTTCAGGTACTCATTTAAGTCAAGTTGTATTTGGACCAGGGCTACTCAACAACCTTTTCTTAACCTCAAGGGACCACAACGTAACTGTGTTGAAGGAGCAAGTAAGTAGAATCAGAAATTTAAGTTCATGCCCTTTGTGCAGAATCCAAAGTTGTGACAGATTTATGAAAACAACATAGCAAATGTACCTGTAAAAGTTCTCCATCTTTAAGCCATGTGATCATAGGAGGTGGCACTGCATCTGACTTGCACTCCAATATAACTTGTCTGTTCTGCAGCACTGTGAGATCCTGAGGCCCACTGGTGCCAGCAATGTTAGGGGGAACTTTTAAAAAAAAGAAAGAATAAGAAAAGCATGACAAATATGAATTTTTAATTAAAACATTTCTATGGACAGAATCCCAGTGTGTAATTCTCAAACAAGGTTTTGTGATATACCAGCAGAGCAGCAGTACAATTAATGGCTTTTGCTTTATATTGCCAATATCAGGTCTGGCTTTTATCTATAAAATATATCACTCATTTGACTAGCTATAACCCACTTCCTAAAACTGCACATCACAAACTACTAACTGACGGAAATTAGTTGAAAGTCCATTCTCTGCAAAGAAACCAGCACTTAACCAGATGAAGCCAGGATACTCAAGCTTCATAACCCTTTTCATCAACAGATTCAGATATGATCTGTCATTCACTGGATAAGCAAAACCTTGATTTAATAAAACTTCTTCACTGTAGGAAGAATTCATGTAGGAATTATGCAAGTCTGCAAGAATTATGCAAGAAGGCTGACTCATCTGTGAGACATCTTGTGTGAAAAGACAGTTACTGGTGTTCTTCATGATGTGTTGCTCATGTCTATTCCACAATAGGTGTGTGCGCGCTCGCCATGTGCACTAGTGCCAGCAGTTTTTCCCTAGCAGTACCCGTAGGGGAGCACTCCTAGTGACCCCTGGAGTGGTGCCTCCATGGCACGGTATATGGGGCACTGCATACTCCCCCCACCCTCAGCTCCTTCTTGCCAGACAATTCTGACAGAGGGGAAGGAGGGCAGGATGTGGAATAGACATGAGCAACACATCTCGAAGAACACCAGTTACGAAAAAGGTAACTGTCTTTTCTTCTTCGAGTGATTGCTCATCTGTATTCCACACTAGGTGATTCCAAGCTATATCTATTGGAGGTGGTTAGGAGTTCACAAACTCTCAGGATGGGGCACAGCCCTGCCGAACCCAGCATCCTCCCTGGTCTCGGAGACGATCGCATAATGCGAGGTGAATGTGTGAACTGAAGACCATCTGGCAGCCCTACAAATGTCCTGAATGGGGACATGGGCCAGAAAGATAGCCAACGAGTCCTGCGCCCTGGTTGAGTGCACCCTCACAATTGGCGGTGGGGGGATTCCCGCAAGGTCATAAGTACGGATGCATGAGGTGATCCAGCTGGAGAGCTGCTGAGTGGAAATCAGCTGACCTTTCATGTGCTCAGCTGAGGCGATGAACCTCTGCGACAACTTCCTGAATGGTTTAGTCCACTCCAGGTAAAAAAGCCAGAGCCAGCCTGACATCCAGTGTGTGGAGGCGACACTCCCCACTGGATGCCTGGGGCTTGGGGCAGCGGACTGGCAAGACAATATCCTGACCCATGTGGTAGGCAGAGACCGCCTTCGGGAGGAACGAGGGGTGTGGGCGGAGCTGGACCTTATCCTTATGGAAAAGTCTGAGTGAAGAGACCACTCATGCTGAGAGGAGAAATCCCTGCTCAAGCGATCCGCCCGTGAGTTCCGGGGGCCCAGCAAGTGGTAGGCTTGTAGGCAAATGTTGTGGCCTATACGAAAGTCCCACAGTCTGAGGGCTTCTTGGCAGAGGATCGGGCCCCACTTTGCCTGTTGATGTAAACCATCGAGGCCATGTTGTCTGTGAGAACCCTGACCACCTGGCCCTCTAGGTGCGAGTGGAAGGCCATGCACACCAGCCGTACTGCTCTGAGCTCCCTGACGTTTATGTGGAGGGCCAGGTCCTGATCCGATCACAGATCTTGGATCTGAATGTCTCCCAGATGGGCTCCCCAGCCCAGGTCCGAAGCATCAGACACCCATTCCAGCAACAGGCCCTCCCCCTGGATGGTCCCCGGGAGGACCGTAGGGAGGCGATCACCGGTTCAGGCACTGTGAGGACCTTGTCCATCCTGTCTCTGGCCTGGGAGAATGCTGAAGCCAACCGGAGCTGGAGGGGCCTCATCCTGAGTCTGGTGCGATGGACCACATACGTGCATACTGACATGTGACCCAAGAGCTGGAGGCACGCTCTGGCTGTTGTCACTGGAAACCTTCTCACAGTGTCAAGAGCCCATTATCAAATATTTGTCCTACATGTAGGTACTTATAGACTGGGATCAGTTCACCCCTTAACCTTCTTTTGGATAAGCTAGAGATTGAACTCCTTGAGTCTTTCACTATAAAACAGATTTTCCCATCTCTAATCAGTCTCATAGCTCTTTTCTGAAGCCTCTTCAATTTTTTCAGAATACTTCTTGAAGTGTGAACATTATAACTGGACATCATATTCGAGGAGTGGTCACATCAGTGGAAAAAAAAGAGACCGATAGAGTCCCCCATCCTGTAAGTATGGCCTGCCTTCTTTGATCCTAGATATGTGACTTTACATGTCACAGTACTGAAACACATCCTCTTTGCTTGCACTCAGCTGACTAAGCAATCCAGTTTGGTCTATATCAGTAACCTGCCCTCTTCGTTATTTACTATTCCTTAATCTTTGTATCTTTAGAAAACTTGATCAGTTTTGATTTCTTGTTTTCTACCAGGTCATTGTTAAAAATGTTAAATAGTGTACGGTGAAGAACTGATCCCTGCAGTACCATACTAGAAGCACATCCACTCAGTGATTCTCCATTTACAATTACATTTTGGCACCTATCAGTTAGCCATTTCTTAACCCATTTAATGTGCTATGTTGATTTTTTATCATTTGTTATGTAGTACCGAGTCACATGCCTTATAGAAGTCTAAGTATATTGCATCAATGCTATTACATTTATCTGCTAAATTTGTAATCTCAATGTTTCCTTTCATTTGTTTATCCTTTTCCTTTTTTAATTTAAGTGTAGTTAATTTGTAAAAGGGAAGGACTAATAACTTTAAAGGGTTCTAACAACTCCACTTCATCTCAAAAAGATCTGCTTTGTTACAGAGGTCCTTACTTAGGACTTAGGCCTCGGATCTTCTGTTCTAGAAAGGAGATGACAGATGCAGTCCAAAACCAGATAAGATCACTGAAAATGGTACTCAAAGAGTTTTTTCTTTGTCAAGCATTACTCATGGCTAACTTTTTCTAGCCTTTAAAAGCAGTAGATAATACAGTATTCAGCTTATAGTATGAAATAATGCTTTAATTGTTTTCAAATCAAGCTTACCATGCACTCTTACTAGATATTCTTTATCGTCATCTCCTGCAGGACTAGATGCCAAACACGTATATCTTCCTGTGTCTTCCACCTAAAGGACACCTAGATAACTTTAGTAAAAACTTCAGAATATGGGACCAATTCAATTAAAACACCAAAAGAAGTAGTGATATTCGCAGTTGTCTTTGATTAGCAGATATTGGTTAAAAAACACAAGGGAAGCAGAAGAAAATAGACAAGTGATTCCTTGGAGAGTAAGCAACCAGAAATATTCGAAAGCTTGTCTATTTTATTTGGGGTAGATTGTGGCCATCAGGCCACAACCCTTTGTACAGGGTGCTGTGCAGCTGCAGCAGCAGGGCTAATAGGAGAGGGATAGCTCAGTGGTTTGAGCATTGGCCTGCTAAACCCAGGATTGTGAGTTCAACCCTTGAGGGGGCCATTTAGAGATATGGGGCAAAAATCTGTTGGATGATTTAATTGGGGATTGGTCCTGTTTTGCGCAGGGAGTTGAATTAGCTCAGGGGTAAAGGCAACCTATGGCAAGTGTGTCAAAAGCAGTATGCAAGCTGACCACGAGTTGTCAGGACCTTGGCTTTACACCAACAGAGGGATGGAACAGCATCTCTTAGCATTATGCTGGGTTATAGTTTAAAGACTAGAGCTATGTTTACAAATGAGGGGTGTTAATTGCCTGTTTGTGTACACATGCTAGCTCTCATCAAGCTAGTGCAAGGATAAATAGCAGTGTAACTATGGTAGCATTGGTGGTGGCAGTGGAGGCACAACTGAGCTATGCAGACTACAAACCCACTTGAAATCAAACTGTAGACATAGTGTGCCAGCCCAGCTCTGCAAGCCAGCCCAAGGTTTGCAAAGCCAAGCTTAATTTACATGTGTCAGTCACCTGAGCACTGGCTATTCGAAGGACCTCTCCTTCTCTCAGGACATGAACATTGTCATTCTGTGGGAGAGGGCGCCCATCCTTCATCCATGTGATTTGGGGGACTGGGATGCCAGTAGACATACAAAAAAGCTCCAGTAGGTGGTTAACAACCACAGATATCTCTTCTGGTTGATCAGATCCATTGATATGAGGGGGCTCTGCAGGAAGGGAAGACAATTCATGTTCTTTACTAACATAAAAATTCAGATTTATAAAACATGATGGGCAATCAAATGATTAGAGTAGTAGATTCCAGAATGATGTATTTGATTCCTGCTCAGTCACCAATTCCCTGTGTGACAGAGATCAACTCACATGAGTTCTCTTTGCCTCAGGTTAGCAACATAAACGAAGAATAAATCATATTTTCCTCTGTTAGAGGGGTGTTGTGAGACTAAATTAGTATGTGTAAAAATTTTTGATATCCTTGGGTGGAATACACTATATAGTAAAAGAGAATTTGTATTAGATTTTCAGTTGCTGTAAATCGGTATAACCTCGTCGTCAAGCTATGTCAGACCAACTAATGATCTAGCTCATTGAATTTAATATCTGTTACACCAAAGTTACCTGGTTAAAGCAAATTATTCTGTACATCAATATGCTGGTTTATATTTAGCATATTGCGGTTACCTGTAAATCTCAAATACCAACATACAAATTTTCACCACGTCCACCCAAAGATAAATTCCATCCCCTTAATCCTATTACCTCATGAGCACTACTTCCTGAAAATGTTCTAAATTTCTAAAGACTTTTTAATTATTGTCTCTATTTTAGGCATACTTTTGTATCTTGTCTGAATGTAAAATTAACACTTACCCAATACTTTCAGGGTAAAGTGCTTGCTGACTTCCCCCGCTTCATTGGATGCTATACAGGTAAATCTGCCTGTGTCATCAGTCTCCGTCGTTGAAATGTGAAGGACCATTCCTTGATTACTTATAGTTAGATGGGTTCCAATGCTTAGGGATTGTCCATTTTTAAGCCATAACATATTGGGGGTGGGAGTGCCATCAGTAAAGCACATCATAGAAGTTGGATTGCCTTTTACTATAGTTACTTCCTCTGTTTCTCCTGCATTGTCCATGCTTGGTGGTACTGCAAAGAAACAGATATGATAATTATGGAATACCTCAAACACTAATTCTATATATACAATAAATGCCCTGTTAAGCAATTACATTTTCTAGGTTTCTTACACTTGTGTTTAGTGCATGTGTGTGTGGTGTTACAATTCAGGTAGAAATAATGCACCACATTTATTCAAAGAAGAAAAGTCTACAACACGGTATTTGAGCTAAAAAAAAAAGTAAAGAGTGTTTAAAGTTAAACTCCTCTTACCTTACAAAAATGTTAGCAAACTTTAAAGTTTCCATATAAAGCATCTGCCAAATATCTACTTAGTAAAGTCTTCAATTTTGTATTAGTAAGGAAATAAATAGAATTCGTCCTTAGAGGCAAAATCTCAATGTTTTCAATTAGTCAGATAGTTTCTCTCAGGGGAAGATTTCTACCCTTCTACTGTTACACTTAGAAAATTAACTACATAATACAACTTTTTTCACTTAATATCACAAAGAAACTTACCATAAACTTGAAGATTATAGTGTTTATTGTCCACTCCAGCTCTGTTAGATGCTACACAAGTGTACATACCAACATCAGACACCTGAGCTCTCACAATTCTGAAAAGAACACATCTGCAGTTATCTCGTCCACGGCTACCACATAGAATGCATTGCTCCACTTTGAATATGACACAATATGATTGCAGAGGGCCAAATTCTACCCTGGCCTACACCAATTTCAGCAGAGTTGCATTAGGGTTAACTGAGGCTCAGATACCGTAGATAACTGAAAACTCACCTGAGAATCTGTCCAGCTGACAACAACCTGATCTGGGATGAGATAGAGAGAGGAAGTCCATTCTTAAGCCAGTTTATTTGTGGTGGTGGAGTGCCAACAGCAGTACATTCAATGTTTATGGAGACATCCTGTAGGACAGTTAACTTCTCTGCTTCATCTTTATTATTAGCTATTGCCGGCGGAACTAAATTACATAATAGGTGAATAAGAAAGGTGTTAAAATTGGATGTTCAAAATTATTCCTATTCTAATCATAGCTCACCTTGTCCTGAGCTGCAAGATGTTACAGGTATTGTTATTCTAACCAAAAAAAGAATGTTACATGAAACATTCCCACAGGATTCAGCAAGAGCAAAGTGTCCAAACTTGGCAACCAACACACCTTCTGATATTAGTAACTGTGGGCCACAACTAACTTACATATACATTTACATATTTAAAAATCAAGTGCACATAGTAATATTTACTTAGATTAGATTAACAGAAATTGCTTGCGGATTTCACCACAATTGATCACATTTGTCCCCATAGGTACAGGGTGCCATATTTTCCCACAAAGAGGTTTTTATTCATTATGAAGGATCATACCTGTCAGCTCTACCCATACAAATAGTCCTGTTTGGCCTGATTCCTGCTCGTGGGGTAGTCATGCACTCCTGTGCCAAATGAGTGTAAAATACTCCCAAAATCAGAACTCTTTGTTCACTCACACAACTGACACCCATTTTTACAGGTATAAATGGCTAAACACTGTGCTAGAAAGAAGACAAATAGTCTTACTGTCCTCAGTTGTGACATTAAATCAGGAGGATCTGGTACAAAATTATTTCAGATTATTGTTTGGATTAATTTAAATCCTGAGTAAAACAAAGTTTAAAACCATTTCAATTCTGCATTACTCTAATTTTCAGAAGGCATAATTTGATTGAGATCAACAAAGCTAAGATGGTATAAAACTGGAGTAATGAAGTGTTGAATTAGACCCATAAGGTGTTTTTTCTCCAAAAAAAAAAGTCATTTTGGGTAGATTTGTTTTGTTATGGAATATACTACAAGAATTGACTTCTGTTTATCCCAAAATTTATTACTCAGCAATGACTTCAGTCATTTTGGTCCTCTGCAGTATGTTATATAGAACACATGGATATCTACATCAACAAACTACACATGAATATAGATACATAAGATTACATAGGCAGTCACTTCTTGGCCCTATCAGTGAGTGGTGGTAAAGTCCGGATAATAGGTCCAACTTCCATTTGTCACATTTAAAAACTCACCATATACATTCAAGTTGAAAATTCGCTCTTCTTCTCCTGCAGGATTAGTAGCCACACAAGTGTATTTTCCCACATCAGATGTGAGCACTCCGAAAATGTTTAAGGTGCTGCCATCTGGAATTACTCTATTAAAAAGGTTGTAGAATACATTGTGTTTGTTTGCCACGTCATAAGGACAAGTAAATAAACAGTCAGTGTGTACATTTCAATCAAGTTACTTCCCTACACACTTTCTATGGAAATTCAGTTATAAATCTATTACTCTATTCAAAAATGTTAGCTCCCAGAGAAATTTGTTTTTAAATCTATTTTTATGAACATATTTAATAAAATTCTGATTTAAGGACTGAGCTGTTTTAGCTTCCATTTGGATTCAGTTCCATCCCAACTGCAGTCAAAATGTGTCCATCATTCTCAGAGTATTTTTACAGACAGCTCTCACCTCTTAAACCTCATCTGATAGGAGCAACTATTTAAATGAGAAATGTAGGGCTATTATGTGCCAATCTCTGAAATACTTAAAACATAGAATCATAGAAGATTAGGGTTGGAAGAGACCTCAGAAGGTCATCTAATTCAACCCCCTGCTCAGAGGAGGACCAACCCCAACTAAATAAATAAAATAAAATAAAAATGTAAAAATAAAAATAAAAACGTTGAGTAAGATATCATGCCACTTTCCCAGATCTGTGTATCTAGTCATATAGGCCATTGGGTATACTCTAAATTGTGCCTCTGGATTGGACCTGGTATCCCCACAATTGCAAAGACATAAAGATGGCTTACAAGCAACATTTGTCGTCCCCCCCTCCCACTTCCTCCCCCCGTAACCTGAGCTGTATTAGCACCAAACAGCTTGTCCTAAGGGTCTGGTACATTGTCTCACAAATCATGTATGTACTAGATCTACCTTGTGCATACCTACTTATTCTGAAGTAGGCAGAAGAGATAGTAAACAACATCTGTAACACTTTTTGGTTAACTAGATGTATTATGCAAAACAAAATAGATGAGCAATAAATCTACATAATTAACAAAATATCCTAGAATTATAGAAATTAAGGACAGAAAAGATCAATGTCCCTGACTAAAGTTAGATTGTTCAGGCTCATAGTTTTATAATTCTTCTGCCTATGCCTTGAGGAGGTCATAGATTGAGAGAAAACAGGATTTTATTTTTACTTGCCTTATTCTTTGAGATTCATTGCTGGCAACTGGAATTCCATCTTTAAGCCACTGAATAGCAGGTCTGGGAATTCCTCTGGCATTGCAAACAAGCTGGATACTTTCCCCAAGAAGGACACTGACTTCACTTGGCATTTCAGATCCAACAATATCTGGAGGAACTTTTGGGAGAGGGAGTCAAATTCTAATCAATTAAATGGGGGTAAACCAAGAGTGACTCCATTATTTCAATGGAGTTTTTTCCCATTAGATCAAATTTACAGGGTATGTATATATTCCTCCTAATGGTTGTTTACAAAGGTGACTAGAAAAATCAACTTTAACCATTTCATAATCCTTCCAGTGTGTACAGTAACCTGTTCATGTTCAGCAGGCTGATAATAATAGATAATGCTACCTATAGCAGGTATTATAGCAATGCATATAAAATCTTTTGGATACCCTAATGCAGCAAACACTTAAGCACATACAGTAGACTCTCCATTATCCAGGATTGGGTTAACCAGGATGTTGATTAACCAGGACATCAAAAAAATACTCATAACTCGCAGGGCCGGCTCTGGCTTTGTTGCCAACCCAAGTACCAAAATAAACCCACCAGCGTGCAGGGTAGCCAGTGAATCAACACCCCCTCTCCCCGGCGCAGGTGGCTGGTGAACCAACCTCCCCCGCCCCCATATTTCTTATGGATGGTGATTATTCGGGATTTTATTAACCAGGATTAATTTTTTTCCTATCACCCTGGATAATTGAGAGTCTTACTTAACTGTACTTAACTCTGAACATGTGAGTAGTTCCAATGAAGTCCACAGGATTACTCACACTGAAAGTTAAGCACACGTTCAAATGTTTAGCATCCCTGGTGACGTAGTGACATATTACTTAGTCCTAAACGTTATTCCTTTACTCCACTGATTTTTTTTTCATAAAGATGATGTGTCACAGTTTTCCTTTTGGCAACAAGAATCACCTGGCAAAAGAGCCATAGCATACTACTGCTCCTGAAATTCTTTCAGGCTCCACAATGTTCTACTCACATTGTGATTCGTGTAGCATTAGTGTCTAGTATGATGGAGCCAGTTGCTGTGATCAGCAACAACCATATGGAAACACAATGCAAGATAGCAAACAAACCCATTATTTTCAAACTGCAGTATAATCAGATGTAGTGAATACTCATTTGCATACCAATTTATGAATAATATTGCAGCATTTTGTTAGCCTTATTTTTTGCTACCGGTTGCCTGATAGAAATAATGGTATTGGTTCTCCACTCCGTTATACCAATTTTATATAGGTAAATCATCTTCATTGTCTTCAGTGGACTTACCACCAGTTTTATGCCAGTGTAAGTAGCTAGTAAGTATGATTCTGTATAGTGCACACACATACTATACCTTGAATGGAAAGGATGTAATTCTTCTGTGCTTTTCCTTCTACATTTGAGGCAATGCAAGTGTAGTTTCCACTATCTGAATGCTGAGAGCGGGCAATCTGCAGCTTGCTTCCTCCAGACAAAATATGTATTTCAAGTGAGTCAGAGTTTTCTGAAAACACACAGATAAGAAAGGGTTGATTAGTATTAGAACTAGTCAGAAACAGCAAACATGTTTTGTGAAAAAAATTCATCAACATATTAAAAACTTTAAAAGATTTCATCCTGCTCTAGTTCAGATAAGGGGTAGTTAATATGGGGGGAGAGGAAGGAGAAACAAGAGAATATGACCCTCAGAACACCACAGGAAAAACACACTATGTTTTATTATAGGAAAGAAAATGGAGGGGTAAGGGGGGCAGGAAGGAGAGTTAAACCAGGAAGGAAAAACATTACCTAGATGCTTCCCATTCTTTAGCCATACTAGTGTTGGTGGAGGAATTCCAGTAGCATCACATGCAAAGGTGACAGGGTTACTGATTGTTTCGTTGATCCAGTCTTGTTCAGGGCCTTCAATACTTGGTGGCACTATTAAATAGAACAGCAGCTGCATAAATATCTTAGTTACCAAATTCCTTAGTAAACTGACTTTGGTTCAATTCTGCTGTAGATAACGTGGTATATGCTCACCATAAACATTAAGATGGAAATTTTTATCATCTTGCCCTGCAATGTTTATGGCTTTACACACATACTGCCCAGTGTCAGACACCTAAAATGGAAAAAGAATTTTTATGTAGTGAGTCAATTTTCCCAAAGATAACAATAGACTTTTTAACACTAGAATGCACTAGTGGCCATGGGCTCTACTATAGTTAGACTTTAAGCCTCTGTCATTTGTAATCAGAACTTGATTCAAAGCCCATTGAATTTAATGGAAAGACTCCCACTAACTTCAATGGTCAGTGGGTCAGACCTATAACAAGTAAAAATAACTGGTCAACATAGTGATAAGGTGTGCATTAGACTAATTTCGTATACCTCCACACTCTTGATTTGTAGCATTTGTCCATCGGCTAGGATCTCTATGTTTGCAGACTCTGTAATCATGCGCCCATTCTTGTACCATGTGATGACAGGTGGTGGGACTGCATTGGACTCGCACTCTAATGTCACTGGGATTCCCACTCTCACAGTTACCACAACAAGAGATGCTCCACTGTGGTCTTTAATATTCGGGGGGACTGGAGAAAAAGTTACAAGAATTATTTTCTTCCTTTTTCTGTGGTGGGGAGGGGGCAAATCCACCAAAGGAAACATGGAAGATATCCTAATTTCATAGTAATAAATATTATTTAATAGGATAGTGAAAAACGAACCATAAACAGTAAGGAAACTCTTTTTCTTGCTTTCTCCAGCTTGGTTTCTGGCTATACAAATGTATTCACCACCATCTGAGAGTCTGGCTCGAGGAATTTGCAGAGTCCGACCACCTACATTGATGCAAAGAGAGAAAGTGAGCTAAAAGGACTTCTAGATTCATTCTGTAGTTATTGTATTAATCACAAATGAAATTTTGCAATGATGTGTTCTACAAATGGCAATTTAGGCATTAGAATAGCATAAGATTCTAAAGAACACCATTGCTCTTGCTGAGTAGTGCTTCCTAACCCTTAGAGAAATGTCCTTAGTGAATTACAATTATTGGGTGAAGTTCTCGGCTGATGTAAATGGGTGAAACACCACTGAAGTCAATGGAGCTTTCACCAGAGAATTTGGCCCATTAATACTCTTCTTTACCCTCTTTTTCTTTGCAGCTACTTCCTCACTCCTAACACAATCATGGCTTTCCACTTAGCTCCCTCACTAGTCCCTCCTTCCTTTACTGCTCTAACATGAATTTCTCCATTTGTGGACTAGTTTTGTCCCTATATCTGCCCATAGGCCACAGGCCTGCATCCCAGCTGCCAGTAAGTAAGTTACATGTCAGTTATTTCCCATACACCTACAAATGTCCACCCAAGCCAATCCATCTCTAGCATGTCAAGTCGGAACCCATAGCAGGGAATTGGGTTGCATGAGGCTCTCTAGTTTTCGGCATCAGAAGTGGAGGGTTGGGTGTAGGCCAGGGTGGTTTCCTGACATGATTCCTGTGACAAATAGAACAACTTCCTGTAATATCCTTGAAAAAGCTTACTGTATTAAGCTTTTGTATGATTGTGAGCCAGGATTGCATGTAACCTCTCAAGGGGAGAAATGTGACAGATGAAAGACCTGGGAGTTCAAAAGAGTATACAGAAAATGTGCCAGACACGTATGGACTTTTGGCTAGGGAAAGTTAATGCAACATTCCCCAACTCCAGTTATGCAAAAACACAATCTTTTGACGCTACCCCCTGAGGAGAGGGTCATTGTCTGCTGATTACCAGTTACAGAAGATCAAGGTCAAAGACACAAGTTGTATAAAGAGATAGCTGACCTGCCCATCCTTGGTTTGGGTTCCAGATCAACGACAGAACCTAAGCTGGAATTGAGGGTAACCTCTGATAAGCTATTTAGCATGCATGCCGGGTCTTTTACTGTTTTAATATTTTTCTCTATAATGCTTTCCCTTTAAGAAAAAGCTTGCTTAAAGAAGTAGTTTGGTAACTTATAGCTGTAGGCTGTCCTTTTAAGCAGTCTGGCTTGCTGTGGATATCACAGCATAAGGCAAGGAGCTGTGCAGCCTTAAATTCCCCAGTCAGGAGGGAGGGAGTCATGGGTCTCTTCCCAAGAGAGGTTACAAGTGGGAGCCAGAAGCGTAAAGCGGGTGCCCTTGGTGGATCATGGAGGGGGAATACAGATGCAGTTACCCTGGAAATGTGAAAATTCCTACTCCACTTACTCCCTGATAGATGCTCCCAGTCCTTATTGTCTAAGGTCCCTGCAATACCTTTGTCCTAGAAACCCTTAGAAAATAATGAATTCCCCCTGGGAATTATCACGGTTCTTAAGGATTGAGTTGAGGGGCCAATTCCCATTGAAGTCAGTGTAAAGGTGGTTGTTGTTTTTTGCCATCTAGACAAATGGGATTTGGATTGGATCCTTAGTTGATAAAGTGACTGTCTCAATCAATCATCATTTCTTTGAAACAGTCTGTGCTATATGAGCTGTCCAACAGTCTGATCCACATGATCACAAACAGTTGTTTGTTCCAATCCTTCCAGCCAGATTGTTTCTTTTAATAATGACCCCATTCAAAAGCAAAAGAGATTCTCAAATATTTTAACCGTAGGCCAGATTTATTACTTGTATAACTCCACTTAATGGAGCTACACTTGAAGTAAATTTGGCTCCACATATCTTGCTGTCATATTTATCTAAGGAAAAGGAACGGATGAGACCCCAGAGTTTACAGAAACAGCAGCTATTCCTCACCAGGCACAATAAGAGCATTAGTATTCAAGCTGATAGGTCTTCCATTCTTGAGCCAGCTGAGATCAGGAGGTGGGAAGCCAGTGACCTCACAGGTCAAGGAGATGAAGTTATTCACCACCACAGTCAAATTCTCAAAATTAGTACCAACAACACTTGGAGGAACTGCAGAAAAAAATACAGTAATATAACATACTGCAGTGTCAGCAAACCATACTCCCAGAGACCCTCAATTATTAAAACAAAGCTGAGTTGCTGAGTGCTGCCAAATGTCTGAGTTAAAAACATCTCTCAAATCCCATGCACTGATCCTCAGCTTTCAGCAAGTATCTGGAAATAATGTGATTAAAGCCAATCCTGCTCTCTGCCCTTTTTCTACAATTCTCTAAAGCCTTACCAATGCACCCACAGTTTCTTCCCTGTATGGGGACATGGCAGGGATGACCTAGCCTGTGCTGAAAGGGGGAGGGAGTAATTCCAGATTCACAAAGTTTAAAGCAAATCATTTCTCAGGACATTTGCTCTATAATATAAAGCTGACTAAGTTGGTGAATAGGAGGATTACACATCTTTTTGCTGATTTTGTATTTTTATTCCTGTTCTTTCCTAAATATTTTCTTTTTCATTAACGAGAAACCCTGAAAAGATTCCTTCAGAATAGGAATCTTTCATCTCCTGACAGGTCTGATTTATAACTTGTCAGTTGTGCAGTTTAAAATACTGCTGTGTGTGTGAAGGGGCTTCCCAATCACAAATTAATTTAAAGGCAAAATAGTTAACATTTTGGCCCTACTCTACATTTTCACTTTAAAACAAAATATTTGAAAATATATTCCTCTCATTGAGATCTGAATTCAGGATTCCATGTTTTTTCTGCAGAGCTGATACTAACAACGCTGAAAGAAATGCAGGAGAGAGTTACTGGCTTTCTTTTGGGTGGGATAGCCATTGTGGGGAAAACAGATTCCTGATCTTAGAACATGGCAAGAGGATGCGATCCAATGTTCTGGGTCATATCCACCAATTACTCTTCAGCTGTTTTGTGTTATTTCAGTGACACAAAGCAGCAGTCATTAGTCAGGTTAATGGCTGTTTTGTGGCATGAAAGAGGCATACAGCAACCAAAGTCAACTAGTGAATCTGGCTTATGGTTTTAAAATTTAAATATTTAGGTCCTATGTAGTCAATACATTTGTTCAATGTGATAATAAAATTCTACCACTAGTGTAAGCGGAGAATTCCATGCACACCATGTGTTCATTGTCATTATCCACAGATACTTGAAAATCTTGAAATTTGTTTGAAAATCAGGATAGCAGAAGAACATTGTAGTTTAAAAACAAAACCTGAACATCAGATAGTCCAGAAATACTCTGTTAAAGTTCCAACAGCAGTCTTGGGATGTGATCCCAATGGAAAGTCTGCCATGGACTTCAGCTTCCTTTGGACCATGTTCTTAACTGTGCCTTGAGGTGGAAGAAACCCACTAATTGTCACATGAAAGAAATTTAAGTCCTTCCTGCAACATATATGGATTAGACTAGAATGGGCTTTTTTTTTGTACTATAACTGAAATTCCCATGCCCTTTCAGGAGAATAATGCGCTGATCTGGTGAAGGCATACAGATTACTTGGGTCTGTGATTGTATTCAGGGAAAATATGGATAAAGATGATAAATCTTATCTGATGTGTTGAATAAAGTGGGTTATCCAACTGATAAGGGTTTGTGTGTGGATCATATACAGAAGGTTATGCTATATGCGGAGATCTCTGAACCATACCATGATGGAAAGTGTGGGTGTAGTCTCCAATGTCTCTTTGGTAGGTTTACAAGGTCATAACCCAGTATGAAGTTTTCTGTGATATAGTGTATAAGGTAGGTCTTTAGCCCACAGCTGAAAGTTAAAAGGAGGAGTGGACATTGGTCAAAATAAAGGGGTAGAGTCCAAGTTAGTGCTGAAATCTTAACTGAATATGTCTTTTTTGCTGCTTTTAGTTTTTTTGAATGGAAAATGTTCTAATTTCCTGAGTTTACATTTGTTTTATACTCGTGAACCTGAAAATCCCATCTTTTCAACAATATCATGCTAATGTTATTTTAAATGGAGCTATGAATACTGTAACACTATTTCAGCAAAATATTTATCCTCGGAATTTTGGGATTTTTTTTTTAAGAAAAGAAAAGTAACTTTCTAAAATATTTCTGTTCCTGATTATTTTTAAACATTATTTTTCATTTAATTTAAATGTTAATTTTTAAAATTAATTTTCTTGAAAAATGTCATTTAATAAAAGAACCACAAAAATTATTACCCTATATCCTTGCAAATAAACAAATCCCTTTAATTCAAATGTGACAGTCAATAAAAAGACATTGCCTTGCACATAAGACAATAAAGATTTTTATATTTTTGCAATTGGCTTCAGAACAGCGGTCCCACTCTTGACCTAGTGCATCACTCCAGAAGCTTTATTTGAGGGCTTAGGTGGGATTTAAATACTGCAGAGACATTGTGCAGATCCTCTGCACAGGATTATATTTCACCTATATAGAAATATATATGGTAGCAGTGAGTTGACACCACAGAGTATCAGTAATTCTAAATCCTCCATTCAGCAAGGAACTTACATATGCTCCTACCATTACGCACATGAGTAGTCTCATTGACCTTAAGGGCACTACTGAAATGCTGGAAGTAAGGCACATGCTTAAGTACCTTGCTGAAATTAGTGAGTTTAAACTAATACAGAATCTGCAGACTATTTACTTGCAATTGAAATATAAGCCACATGAGCAGCATTAATTTCCTTTATTTCAAAAGGGAACAATCAGTACTTTAGGAATTACTAATCTTACCATGAACATTAAGGTTAAAATACTTCTTGGCGCTTCCAGCTATGTTCTCCACAACACAGACATACCTGCCGGTATCTGTTATTTGGGAATTTAGGATCTAAAAAAGAAATCAGGCTTCAGTAGAACTAATACAAAGTCATTTACAATTAAAATGGAAAAATATGTATTGCTGATGTATTAGTGTTATTATAGGGATAACAATAACCAGTGTCGTGAACAGGTCAGCCTAGGGAAGGATGCACTCCTGCTACCCACGTGGTACCTGCTCTGCCAATCTGCGTGTTTTAATCGCCGGGAAAGCCAGCATCTTTCACATTTATTTTAATTTTGTAGTAATTTAATGAAATCCTCTCAAATGCTTTAAAAATAAATGCCTGATTCTCCACACCACTTCACAATTTTAATGCCTGTGTAAAGAACAGAGCTGAGAATCAGGCCTAACTTTTTAACTGTTCTACCAACACATCCACTTTTACCTGTAATATCCTTCCACCAGATAAAGGCTTGTGTTGGTCATCTCCTGCTAGGAGCTGGCCATCCTTTTGCCAAGTTATGCTTGGAGCAGGGCTGCCAGTTGCCATACATTCCATCACTGTGGTCTTGTTCACAAGCACAGTGACCTCTTCAGGCTCATCAGCTCCGTTAATGGATGGTGGCACTACATAGCATGCAAAGTGGAACAAAGAGATTGCTATATAATTCCATATAAGCAGTGATTTCTTTGTGAAATTGCCAGCGGGATAGAGCCACATATAGATCTTGAATTTACAGATTAAGGTAAAGGAACTTCACAGTTAATTAGGGAACAATAATAAAATCCCAAGTTAAAATACAGCACCAGATCCTCAGCTGGCATAGAGCACCATAGCTCCAGGGATTGCAATGGCGCTACGGCTATTTACACCTGGTCTGGAATGGAGAAGAGGAGAAAATTAATTTTCCTCCTGGGAAGTTGAGTTTTTAGAGCCAGGACAAAGGAGGATTTCCAAAGCATTCCCCTCAACCTATTAATGAATCACTGGTTATAACAGTTTTGGAGTTGAAAAAAAAAGTGAGTACACTCAAAGCCAAGGCAAGAAGAACAAAGATTTCCTAGAGTATGTCTCTGACTGGATCATATAAGACTTAGACTTTGAAGCCATCCAATCCAATTTTGGAACAGTCCTACAGACTGTTAGGAATAATTCCAATACAATTATATAGAAATGATCCCCCCAAAAATATAGAATTAACAGAGAACAATGCCGATGGTATAGAATTCTATAGCAGGGATATATATTTTTATTACCTTTTATATGATCGTACTGAGCTACTCTATATAATGTAATCATTCTCTATTAATTTCGGCAGGACTTTTTCTTTAGGGTCTTTTGTCATAAAAAGTGAATTTGGAATTTTTAAAAATAGAAAATAACGCAACATTAGCTTACAGAGCACATGGACATCATATTGAATGGAATCTTCGCCAGCGTCATTTACAGCCACACATGTATATCTCCCAGCATCGTCTGCCTGAGCCCGGGGAATCTGTAACACTCTGCCTCCTGCAGGGAAAACACATTCAAGGTTTAAATCTAAAATCAAGTGATTTCCATCACTCAAACACAACACATTCCTCTGGAGACCTGAGTCAATGAAATCATGAATGACTGGGGGCAAAGGGCGGAGGATGTAATTTTCTCCCCATTGGTTTGTCTTGAATGATCACTTTCAGTTCTGGACTAGCTAAAGCTCTTCTGTTTCATAGTTGCTTTCTCTACATCCAGCTTGGTTTTAGTTGGAGATTCATAATAAAATGTTGGCAAAGAATTAATTCCATTGGAAGGAATCTACATTCTTTGGAGACATATCAGCAACAGAGCTGTTGATCAATCTAGAAGTGTAACTTTCCACAGTAAGCTAATAGAAAACTTTGTAATTGACTCCATTATGGAAAGTATATCGAACTACAAAATATTTGCTCTTTGGTAAACTATGCATGACTAGAAATTTTCACTCTCAGTGCTCAGTTATATATGTTTTTACTCTTTGATTTTCTTCTTTATTTAAAATATTATCCCTTAACAAATTGGTGCAATTCCCTCCCTCCTAAGAGAAGAGAACAATTGTTGGAAATAATACAGATCCTGATTGTGGCTGGCCTCTGAACACATAAGCAGAGATGGGGAGGGCACAAGGAGCCTTCCCACCCTTTTGCCATACTGCCACCCTCTGTACAGAGGCCAGCTAAAACTGCTGTCTCAAGTGCAGGAAGTACTTCCTACTAGAGCTCCCTGGAGCATGAGCTTCTTCAAAGGAAAGGGTAACAGGAGGCCATGAGCCTGATCCCAACCTGTCTGCATAAGGCAGGGGAGCTGATTGGCTAGGCAAGGAAGTGCATTCTGAAGTCTCCAAAGAGATGCTGCAGCAAAGTGTGCACTGAGGAGCTCTGGGACACATTGTATCACTCAGACAGAATCCCTTTTGGGGCACAATCAAGCCCACAGAACGTGAAGAAATCACCTTGCAGGATTCCATAGGGACTGTTCCATTTTAGTGTTTCCATGGCTCTCGCCTTCGATGGAGAAAAGTTACTACTCCAAATGTGATTGTTTTGTTAAAGTGAAACACATGAGGAAATGTAACAACAACAGGGGTTTGTAGGTGTTGTTCAGTGGTTCTGTTGCATATTCACCTATATCTGTTAATCAGCATGTAATAGTTGAATGTCCATATTCACAATCAGTTAAGGGATTATACTTTAAATAAAGAAGAGGCTGAAAAATCAAAAGCATATATAAAGTCTGAGCACTTGGAGTGAAAATTTCCAGTCAAGAAAAAATGGACTGAGAAGGATGCACTCCAAAATTAATTATTAGTATATTGAATACTTTGAAGATGAAAAATGCAATTGCCATACAAGTGCTAAGTATTATCATTATTTATTAAGCTCATCAGGTGATCTGTTAAAATACCTACCTGGTAATATCAGTACTTTATCACTGGAGCTCAGAGGGTAGCCATCTTTATACCAGGTGAGAACAGGAGGGGGCACAGCATTGGTCTCACAATACAGAGAAAGAAGATTGTTGACAATCACATCTTTGGTTTCTCCACCTCTGCCTGTATCTACTGTGTTGCCAACTTCCCATGCTCTGGGAGGTTTGTGGAACCTAGGAGGAACTACATTCAAAGAGAAAGAAGTGTTATAGAGTCCACTTGACTTCCACTGCTTGCATCCGACGAAGTGGGTATTAGCCCACGAAAGCTTATGCTTCAAAACTTTATAGTTAGTCTTTAAGGTGCCACAGGACTCTCTGTTACCTAGAAAATAATGCACATTGACAGAATAGGAGAATTTTATTATTATCTGAACTTTGTTTCCATCTTTACCTTGTATGTTCACATCAAATTCTATTTCATCCTTTCCAGCAATGTTGGATGCCATGCATGTGTAACGACCAGTGTCTGATACCTGAGCTTCCTTTATCTGCAGAATTCGGCCACTGGCTTGGATGGTAACATGAGCATCTGGTTTAATAGGCTGTGATTTAATTTAAACAAATGTATAATTATTACATAAAATTAATACTTGCAGTATTAAGAATCATGAAAGTAATCATGGTACAGCCTTTTTGCTCTAACATGCCAGTCAAATTACTTATGTCTACCTTGACATGACTACTTGACTAAGCGCATTTGAAAGCAAGTTGGGGAATACGAAAACATGTTCTTTTAAACTCATCTCTTTCCTTTTTGATTGCCTTGGCTTTGCCAAGAGTAACAAAAAAAACTATTATTATTGTTCCCAACAACATTAGGAATCACACTCCAGCCAGTAGGCCTGATCCTGTGAGATGCTAAGCATCTTCTGAATGTGCTCTGCCTATTAATGTGCCTATGGCCTAGAATATAGCAAAAAGACACATTATGATGATACTAAGCTTCCAATCTAATGAAATATATGTGAAGTGAAGAAACTTAATGGGAAAGGAGCCCTTACGGTAATAAAAAGTTATTAACAAAGAAAAAAATCTACTCTTTCCAAGCAGATGACTTACATTATTTTATTTTAAAATGCAGTTAATCTGAAGAATGACTCTATAAATATAATGTTGTGGTGCCCACAATTCATTCCCTTTCAACAACGTTTGTACTCAGGGTCTCATTGTTTCCCCAAAATTTGCACATGGAGTGGAACTCTTGGAAGATCAGCTGTTTCTGGGGCACTGTCACCTCTTCTCAGAACCCAATGGAAGGTTCTCTGCAAGCTCTAGAGAACCAGGGTGAGAAGGGGCAAGGCCAGGATGGCAAAGGGAGGACTGAGGGTGGGACCAGGATGTTATGCCTTTTTCCAGCACAAGCCTCATGGGGAATCTGCACAAGAGGTAGTACAGCCTGGGGGTGTATTACCTTCTGTGCAACGACCACTCAGTACTAAGGAACAAGCGGTCTCAGGAAGTCTGGCAGTACTGTCCCACCTGTACTGCAAGTGAACCAGAGGGAGAAGTAGGAGCTCTAGTGCCAGTGTGCAGAGAGACCTCGCTTATTGCAGATTCCCTGAGATCCATAAATTGTGGGGGAGTACCCACAATCCATAATATTGGGGGGAGGAAGGGATAGGAGGACAGCAGGAAGGCATTGATTTCAGTGGTGCAAGATCAGGAGCAATGTGTGCACCTATGGTACCATAAAAATGTTGATTAAAAACTATGATAAATATTAAACAGCTTCTTTAAGAAAACCACCCATTAAAAGAAATTACATTTGTGACTGACCTGTCCATCCTTATACCAGCTGATGGCAGCAGCAGGAATCGCATGAACTTCACACTCCAGAGTAAGGCTGTTGTTTACTTTGATTTTCACTTCTTTAGGAGAAAGACCCATCCCTGAGATATCTCCTCTGTTAATGATGGGTGGAACTGTACGAAAACAAACATCCCAAGGAAGTGAAAGAGATTTCCCTGTCTGAATTAACGCTATACATCATTTAAAATGAACCAGACGTAGGGAAACCAAGTATAATAACCTTAGAGTAAAAAAATGTATTCCTCTGTGATCCTATTCTCTGAGCACCACAGCTGGGTTATTACAAAACAAAAGTGCTTAACTTTTTGGTAAAAGTGCACAAGTTCTGTTTTTGTTTTTTTTCAGTGTCACTGTACAGCCTTTCTTAAATGGTGAGCTCTCTGGCAAAGAGACCATCTTTACATTATGGTAAACAGGGCTTAGCTAGCCCAATGGGGCCGCAATCCCTGACTGGGTCCTCTAGGTACTTCTCTAATTCAAACAGATGATGAAGATGAAGAAGTAGTAGTAGTAGTAGTAGTACTGGTATAGTTACTAGGGATGGTTGAAATCACTGTTGTCAAGAAGGCTCAGAAAGAATCAAAAGTGCTGACAGGGAACCTTGCATGGAAAGGGAGGAACTTGGTGGCATTTTACTACAAAATATAATAGTGTCTGGTTTTCCCTCACTCAGGTAAAAGCTTCCCGTTAGATATTAGGTTCTGCTTTTTAAAAATAGCTCTGAAGTCTGTGAGTTTTCACAGATCTTCACCTGTGCAGCATCCATCTAACTTGAAAGCCTAGCAGAAAGAGAAGTGCATCATCGCTACATCTTCCCCCAGGCATTGCAAAGCCTCTAGTAAATGGTGTCATACAGATGCTTCCTGGTGTCTTTCAAGATGGTGGGCATGATTTGTACTAATGCAAGTCTAAGCTGGATAAAGTGAGTACCTGCTGGTTCAGAAACCCTAGAGAGCGGCAGAATGGGTAAAACTGTAAAGAAAAAAAGAGGAACGAGAAAAAATTAAAATCTATTCCATTGTTATGACAAACTTACTGTAGATTTTCACTTCATAATGTTTCAGTGTTTCCCCAGCTTCATTTGTAGCTATGCAGGTGTATCTACCAGCACTGTCCTCCTGTGCATTTAGAATCTGCAGGGTTCGCCCTCCTGCAGAAAGATGATATTATTCACTAGCATTAGCACCATATTCTTGATCCTCAGGTTATTAATGTTTTCTGCAGTCAGACTTTCAACCCTGAGAGCTAAAATCTTCTATTGGATGTGCATGAACAACTCACATTGAACTCAGAAGGAATCGTGCATGTATAATTTAGGTCAGGATGTAATAATGAACCTACAGTATCTGAACTGGGTTTGGAATCACTCTCTCCTTGACTAGGTATGCGTCATAGTTCCTATGAAAGGTGTTAAAGCAGTTCTGGACATGAATTGATTTATGGTCCCGTGGTTTGTCTGAATAATTGTGCTTCAACTTCTCTTTTCTGTGAACAAGTAAAAATGCTCTAATTCTACATCTAGGGCTGAATGGATTTAAAGCACTGTACTGTAGTTTAGTTTCAGCACTGTACTTCAAGTGAAAAGGTGCTCAGTGTTGAGAATAGAGAGCAGATAACACTCTTGTGTGAAATGTTGTGAATATTAGTGAATCAATGGGATTTGACACTCTGGATATGCAATTCACGCAAATTGCCTGTACAGTGCAGTATGCATCACTTTCCTCCTCACAAATTCATGCTTACTTGTGATTTATAGTCACTACATTCTCAGAGCACAACCCCAATTTAAACTGGCTAAAACTCCCTTCAGCCTGCATTCTTAGGAACTGTTCCTGAGTGAAGTCATTTAATTCCTACATACTAGTAATGCTCACATTTCCTCCCACAGGTGCAGAATTACCAGTTGTGAAGTGTAACAAAAGTGTAACATTCATTTTCATTTTATTACCTACAATCTTACCAGAAAATCTTTTCCCTATTTGATATGTTCACAAAAGGGCTAGACAAGAGATAATCCAACAAAAGGACAATTACTTCTTTACTTTCTTGATGGTTAGCTACTAATGAGCAATAAAAAATGCTACAGTATAACCTCAGAGTTAGGAATATTTTGAGAATAGAGGTTGTTTGTAACTCTGAAATGTTCGTAACTCTGAACAAAACGTCATGGTTTTTTTTAAAAAAAGTTTACAACTGAACATTGACTTAATGCAGCTTTGAAACTTTACTATGCAGAAGAAAAATGCTGCTCTGTTTTTTAGTACTTTACATTTAACAAAGTACTGTACTGTATTTGCTTGCTCTTTTTCTTTCTTTTTTTGGAGTGGGGTCTCTGCTGCTGCCTGATTGTGTACTTCCGGTTCCAAACGAGGTCTGTGGTTGACTGGTCAGTTTGTAACTCTGGTGTTCATAACTCTGAGGTTCTACTGTATCTTATTTATTTAGCTTTTCTGTTTTTTTCTGTCTATCTTCACTTCCTCTTCAGTTATATCCCACTATTTTTGAAGTGTTCCTATTATTTTCACAGGAAAGTCTAAAGTTAACAGCACAATGTAGGAAATATTTTTGCAGACTACCTTAATTCTGCTTAATTAGTTTGTACGCACATCCATTTTATATCCAAATTGTAGTAAGAAGGTAAAGTTGCCTAATTTGCACAAACAGATCTTCCTGCAAATGTTGTAGACACAATTAAGGAGGTAAACTGGAAATTTCCTAAGTAATTCAATTGCCTTTTTAATAGGGATATGATGTAGTATGGTAATAAATAAATTTTAAAATTATCAAGCGATAGTGGTGATGTGGGTTGTTGTGTGTCGATAACAATATTTCAATGAAGTTATAATGTTATTATGCTGCTAACACCTACTTCTAATTATTACATTGTAACTGTACAATACTTGTCTCGCCACCATCGTTTCACAGAGCAAAGGGATAAATATTATCTGAATGCATAAAAATAATTAGTTAATGTTTTTGAAAATCTTGGGATGAAAAATGAAAAGTACGAAGTGATTCTATTATTACAACTAATTGCTTTGATTTATAAATGTGTCATCTGATAAGTGACAAAACATTTATTTTATTTAAGAATAAAAATAATTACCTGGCAAAATCCGTATATTTCTGTTAGATTCCAGTGGAGCTCCATCTTTTAGCCACGTAATTGTAGCTGGTGGGTATGAATAAGCCTCACAAGCCAGGGATGTGGGGTTATTCAGGATAACAGTGACATCTTCTGCACTGCTGTGACTGTCTGTACCCGCAATGGTTGGAGACACTAGGAAGCACAAAGATGACCCTCAGCAATGGAACTGACATTAAAAGCAATTTAAGGCTACTATCACTTTTAAATGGAGAACTACTGGTATTATCTGAAACCTCTTTATAAAGAAAATTAAATATCCTGTTTAAGGACTTGGTTCTAACTTAAATAAGTGGATGTGCATCGCTACTAGGAACGAGTGAACTGCTCACAGTGAAACCCAGAACCAAACAAAAGTCCTATAGCACTAGCTGAAGCTTTATCTGGTTTTCTGTTTTGTCCTGAAGTTGAAATTCAGCTTACGTTCATAGTGGCTGTCCTTTTCAGATGCAGTCAAATGGTATAGGGGGAGAAGGTTGGCCACCGACCACTACCCCACCACCTCCCAATTACTGTTAGGGGCAGCCGGCCTACTGTCTGATCTTCCTGAAAGCTATTGCTAGGCAGGAGATGTGGGCCAGGATATGAGACTATGTAAAAGAAACTCTACTGTATTAGTCTGTAACATGATAACCATCATAATCAAATAACAGATGGTCTGAGTTTTTATTAAAGAATGTTTCCTTTAATGGTGTCCATCACACATTTCTTCTGTAAAACACAAGACAATGCACTGCTTTGTTCAATCTATATTTAGATTAATTCCTGTTCTAACTCCCTGTTTTCCTATTTATACCTTTAAGAAGAAACAAGTTAAAGTGCCTTATTAATATTAAACAATTTAGCAAGCATACAGCTGTAAGTATTTAACTCTAATCAAGTAGCTTAGACATTACTGTTATTAACTGTTAGAACCTCTGCAGCATGAATATCCACCCTTCAATAAGATTAATACCATCTTTAGATAACCAGCACAATCACTTACCAAGTACATTGAGACTGTAACTTTTGCTTTTGTCACCAGCTACACTGGATGCAACACATGTATATCGCCCTGTGTCAGCAATCTGAGCATTGGTGATTTGAAGAAAACGTCCACTGGACAAAATCTGATGATCTCCATCCTGGGTAAGAGGCTGCCCATCTTTTAACCATGTAATCTGTGGTACAGGATTCCCTTAATAAAAATACAATTAATCTTAAGTGTTAATTACAGTAGCCTCTAGAACATGAAAAGTTACTGAACAGAAAAGAAGATTTTCATCTGCCCACTTAAAATTTCCTGTTTAGGAAAGTTCTATAAAATACATATTCTATAGCCCGATAGGTTTTTGAACCATCCTCTATAATTTTATAAGAACATAACAGCCATAATGGGTCAGACCAATTGTCCATCTATTTCAGTATCTTGTTCTGACAGTGGCCAATGCCAGGTGCTTCAGAGAAAATGAACAGAACAGGTAATCATCAAGTGATCCAATCCCCTGTTGCCCTTCACATCTTCTAGCAACAGAGGCTAGGAACACCATCCCCGCCCATCTGGGCTAATAGTCATTGATGGATTTATCTGGCTATTTTTTGAACCCTGTTACAGTCTTGGCTTTCACAACATCCTCTGGCAAAGAGTTCCACAGGTTAATTGTGCATTGTGTGAAGAAACACTTCTTTTTGTTTCTTTTAAACATGCTGCCTATTAATTTCATTTGGTGACCCCTTGTTCTTGTGTTATGAGGAGTAAATAACACTTCCTTATTTACCTTCTCCACACCCATCATGATTATATATCTCTATCATATCCCACTTTAGTAGTCTCTTTTCCAAGCTAAAAAGTCCCAATTTTGTTAATCTCTCATATGGAAGCTGCTTCATACCCCTAATAATTTTTGTTGCCTTTTCTGTACCTTTTCCAATGCCGGTACATCTTTTTTTTTTTTAGATGGAGTGACCACATCTGCACACAGTATTCAAGCTGTGGGCATACCATGGATATATATAGAAGTAATATGATATTTTCTGTCTTATTATCTATCTCTTTCCTAATGGTTCACAACATTGTGTTAACTTTTTTGACTGCTGCTGCACACTGAGTGGATGTTTTCAGAGAACTATCCACAATGACTCCAAGATCTTTCTTGAGTGGTAACAGCTAATTTAGATCCCCTCATTTTATATGTATAGTTGGGATTATGTTTTACAATATGCATTACTTTGCACATAAGAGGGATACACTTTTCTGTAAAATTCTACAAGATGTTTAAAAAATAAACTATAGAAAGGTTCTTTCTCTTAAGAACCCTTAATCTCTTAAGGATATTTCTCTTAGGGTTATTTACTAAAAACACATTCATTTAAAAAAACCACTGCATTGATAGTGATATTAAAACATGTAAAAAAAGAACAAGCAAGATAAAACTCAGAGCCAAATTCTGGCTTTCAGCTATTTGTACATATACACTCAAACAACTGTGGTCAGGAAGGGAACTGTGATGTGGACAACTAACACACACACCAGGCTGCTGTGAGTTTAGCAGTTGAATAGGGAACATATTGTGACATCGAAAAGCCTTACCTATGACTTCACAAGTTAATGTAACACTGTGTTTTTCTTTCACTTTCACATCCTCCAGTTTATTATCACCCATAATCCTTGGGGGCACTATTAGGGAGGAAAAAAAGCATATTTCACACTATTAGTTAACATCAAATTTAAATATAACACACTCCAGACCTATATTGGAATTACTACATCATTCAGGTGTGCGAAAAATTCATACCCGAGTGCTGTAGTTATACCGGTACCGACACAATCCCCTGTGTAGTCAGTGCTATGTTGACGGGAGAGCTTCTCCCATGGATTTAGCTACTGCCTCTCGGTAAGGTGGATTAATTACACTAACTGGAGAGCTCTCACTCGTCGGCTTAGAGCATCTTCATTAAAGCGCTACAACAGCAGCACTGATGCAGCATAGTAAGTGTAGTCCTGCCAAAAGACATTGTCTGTGTCTGGACATATTGCTTCTTCCACTCTGCAACCAGCCAGCCCCGCTGGCCAGCACCCCCACCTCAATCTCTCCTGCTTGTTCCTTTGGAGCTGGCTAGTCCTTGTAAGGTGCTGGTGAGGAGCAGTCCTTGCACACTCAATACAAGGACTACATTTCTGACTAGCCCTGCAGGGGAACACAGGAGAGAATCTGCTCATGACCTCTGTTACCACTTGAGCACTTGCTCAAAGGTCGACCTGCAGTCTGCCCTTAAATCCATTCTATTTCTAACTAGCTAGGTGCATACAGAAAACACGCATCTCGGCAAATTATACACAAACAAGATAAATCCTCCTCTCACTCACAGTAGAGTAACTCCCCACTAATTTCAGGAGAGCAACCCCTGGTTTATGCCAGCAGTAGCATAATCAGAATGATAATGTTTCCACCACTGCTACCCACATCTGCAGCTTTAGAGCCTAATTTCCTGGAAACATTATTTTCAGTACTGTGCATAGACAAGCACATGAAAACTGGTTCATTAGTATGTGTGCCAACATGACTGACAATGACAGGAGGCAAACTGTGAACCTCTTATTCCTGTTTGTGAGCCACCCCATTGGCACAATATGCTTCATTTGTTGTTGGGAAAAGCACAACACAGTTAACTCAATGGTTTTGGAGAAGCAATTGCTTCTTTAAATGAAGGTAACAAAGAGTCCTGTGGCACCTTAAAGACTAACAAACATATTGGAGCATAAGCTTTCATGGGCTAATACCCACTTCGTCGGATGCAAGTACATATTAGCCCATGAAAGCTTATGCGCCAATAAGTTTGTTAGTCTATAAGGTGACACAGGACTCTGTCACTTTTGCAGATCCAGACTAACACAGCTACCCCTCTGATTCTTTAAATGAAGGGTATCTTGTAGCACTTGGGCAAAGGAAAAAGGAGTTAGAACTCAGAGAAGTACTATAGCATAGAGGCTGAAGAAGAGGAAGCAACATGGCTATAAGGAGGACTGGTTAGGTTCTCTGAAGTATAACAAGGGATTTAGCGAGAGCTTCATAACTGGGCAGGAAGAGATGATGATGAACTAGGGACCAAATTCTACCCTCATGTAACCCAAATAGTGCAGGTATGACATTGCACTCCATAATGTTTTATGGAAATATGCTTATGAGTGTGAATATGATATAACTGGAATATCTTTTATGCAAAAAGTCTCTTGTAAAGTATCATTACAAAGCTTATAATCTACTCAGTGTGTTCATCCTGTTTGTATGAATATATCATTCTTGTATCTGAAATTAGGAATATGAAGTATAATTCTGAGGTCCTATTGTAATTATGCAAAATGTGGGCCATTAATGGTGGTATGGGACATTGTTGGGATATGTTGTCATGCCTGAATGATATTAATTTTCAAATAAAACCATGGCCAGTTTACATGCAAGTGTAACTTGTTTAAAATTGATTTTCAAATCATGTTATCCAGTTAACTTTCATTTTTTGTAGGGCTTGTCTAGAAGAACATTTAGTGTGCAGAAACCTGGGGTATAAATTTACAGCATATTAGCATGTGGCACATTAGGGGTTCTTTCAAAGCGGAGTATAACAAAGTGCACTAGGGAACTTTTAGTGCATGGTAGGAGGGTCTACATGCATACCAGTGCACTGTAGATACACATCCAGTGTGCTATGTGCTAACTGTTCATCTAGACACGCCATAAGGAGAACTATGTATTAACTTTAATATATATGCTGGTGAAACATACAGTATGACACTTTTTGTCTACTTTCATCGAAATCATATACTTACCTAAAACTGAAAGGCCAAAATGTTTCCTCACTTCTCCTGCAGCATTGGTTACTACACAGGTATATTGACCCGCATCTTCCACTTTAGTCTGCATTAAACGCAGTGTCCTACCCCCTGAAGAGGAAAGTCACAAGAATATACAGGTATTAAAATAGCCTCCCAAACAAATAAAGGATGCCAAAAATCCCACACTGAATGCATCCAAACCATTTCTGTGATTTTACAGTGGAGTGGGCTTTGCTATAAAGAACTAGCTCGTAAGGTGCCTCTCTGAGGTATCAGTTGGCATCAATGAGTGGTTTATGACTCTCCAATTGAGGCTCACTAAAAATCAACATGCAACTATTGTGAGTGCCTGAGTGCCACCATTCAGATGAAGAACAACAAGGCAGCAGGTCTAGATGGGATCCCCAGTGGAATCTGTAAAAATGGTGGACCAGAGCTAATTAGGCAGCTTTTTCTGCTTATCCTTAAAATCTGGATAAAGGAGGAGGATACCCAGTGAAACGAAATCAAGAAAGGAGAGAAAGTGGACTGTGGAAATTATCGTGGTATCTCCCTCCTTGCCACTGCAGGCAAAGTTTTGGCATGGATATATAATATAAATGGAGATATACCAATCTCCTAGAACTGGAAAGACCTTGAAGGTCATCGAGTCCAGTCCCCTGCCTACACTAGCAGGATCAAGTACTGTCCCCTGACAGATTTTTTGTCCCAGATCCCTAAATGGCCCCCTCAGGGATTGAACTCACAACCCTGGGTTTAGCAGGCCAATGCTCAAACCACTGAGCTATCCCTCCCCCCGCTATCCCTCCTCCTTGCAACCCGCCTTCTGCCCCTGTCAGAAGAAATTTTACCGGAGTCACAGAGTGGTTTCCAACCATGTTGTGGAACTGTGGATATGATCTTCACAGCATGGCAGCCGCAAGAAAAGTGTTGGGAGCAAAAATGGCCACTGTATGTGGCTTTTATTGATCTAAGGCCTTTGACTCAGTGAATCACCATTCCCTCTCATAAGTACTTTCTAAGATTGATGTATTTATCAGGACATCCAATGTCCTAAAATTGCTTCATGATAACATGAAAGTGACTGTTCTGAGCAGCACTGGCTCCCAGAGTGAACCTGTCAAAGTACAAACAGGAGTTAAACAGGGCTGTACCATCGCTCCAACAATATTTGTGGTTTTTATCATTGTCATTCTTTACCTAATTGCTGGGAAGTTTACAGCTGGCATTGAAATCACTTCCAGAATGGATGGAAAGCTGTTCAGGCTTAGCAGGCTGAAAGCCAAGAATAAAATTTCCACATTTATTGTGGAACTTCAGTATGCTGATGTCAACGCAATCTTTGCCCCTTCTAAGAAAGATCTTCAAACTATCTTGAATGTGTGTGGTGATGCTTATGCATGTCCTGGTCTCACTCTTAATATCAAGAAGACTAGAGTGCTCTATCAGCCCTCCCCAATTGAGGTATTACATGCCCCATCTATCAAAATCAATGGAGTGGCACTGGAGAATGTCTATCATTTCCTCTACCTCAGAAGTCATCTTTCACCCAAGGCAGATATTGATGCAGAAATTCAACATTGCCTGAGCTGTGCCAATGTAGCTTTTCTCATTTATGGCACAGGGTTTTTGAAGATCACGACATTCCAACAGACACCAAGCTTCTTGTTTATCAAGCCATTATTCTCCAAACACTGTTGTATGGGTCCGAAACCTGGACAACCTCTAGACACCACTTGAAAGCCCTTGAGAGGCACCATCAACACTGCCTTTGTAAGATTCTGAAGATCAAATGGGAAGACAGGTGCACTAATATTAGTGTTCTGGAAGAAGCAATGACCACCAGTATCGAGGCAATGATCATCTGTCAGCAATTCCACTGGACTGGTCAAGTTGTCTGGATGCCAGCCCATCACCTCCCAAAACAAGGTCCTGTTCTCTCAGCTGAAAGAAGGGTATCATAACATGGGTGGACAATGGAAATGTTATAAGGACTTGCTGAAGGACAACCTAAAAAATTGTAATATTGACATTGACATTTGGGAGACGCCCAGGATCGCTTAAAATGGGGTGAAGTCCTACATGATGGTCCCCTGCATTTTGAACTTCCTCACCAACAAGCTGAAGAGGACAAGACGCACAGGAGGAAGGACAGACTGGTCTAAAGTCATGCTCAACAGCCTCCTGCTGAGCCTGAAAACATCTAATCTCACTGTAATTGAACTTGTGGTTCAAGGATTGGCCTTATTAGCCACCTGAGGACCCATAACTCATAAGGAAGATGATCATACTCGGCAATGAGTGATCGCCCATTATCATCATACTCCTCCCCACACTTACACAGCAGAAGTTTCACAGCTTTACTGGTGGGGTTTGCCCCCATCATACTTATATTAAAACTTACTAAAAGATCTTTCATTTCCTACAGTTATCATCTATCTTCATGAAGATGTGATGTGATGTGGTTTTTTCCATGTTTTTTAAAGAAGCCATATTAGAAAAATCATGGACAAACAGAAGAGGATTCAGAGGGAATTGAAGCCATGTGTTGGCCATTTAGTCAGTTTTTGATCCCCTTCCATTCAAAGCATGCTTTTGATCTACAGAACTGAATTATTCCTTTGACAGAGTTAATGGGTGAACTATTTTAAGATATTAATTTAAGGATTCTTCACCTGGTATCTTCACAAGCAAAAACAAAGAAAACTCCAAACTCCAATTCAAAGGTCCAAAAAAACAAAAAAACAAAAAACAGAATTCACCACCACTCTGTGCAATTTTCCTGAGTGATTACACAACAGCTTGTAAAGTTCACAAGAAAACAAGGCGTGAGGTTGTTGTTAGTTTCCCCCTCCATCAACATTCAGGGATAATTTGAGGACTTCCATGGGTCATCTCTCTGAGCTCAGCAGTGACTGAGCATTGTGGAGTTAGTGACATCAGAGTGGGTTGAAGCAATCAACAAACAGAATGGAAACAACTGATCTCAAAAGAGGCTGTTTGAGCTGCTGGCAATATCATCCACACAATAGAAAGCCAACATCAGGTTAAAAAATAATGTTTGTCACATAATAACCAGGCACCCAAGCCCTTTTCATATGTACTGTGATAAGAAAGGGAACATATAACTGGAAAAAGGACTAACCTTTTATTGTCAAATGAAGGGATGGGAAAGTTATTTCAGACAAAATAAAATATCTTCCAAATTTCCAGATTCAAGATTTAAACAAACTATTTTGAACCTCTGACAAGATTCTGTTTATTTTCCATTAATTTTTCCATGTTCATGCTCCTCTTCCAAGTTCTGGGCAAATTTGAGAACAGAGGGGCTGAAATCCCAAGATAGTCTTTGGGTAATGCATCTGGCCCAACCAGAAGAACTAGAAACTTCATGAAATCACTTCCCATTAGATTTCCAGTCCAGTTTTCCAGACCCAACTTAAGAAAAGCACCCTAACTTTAATCAATTTCTCCCAGCCACACTCAGATGCCAAACTTTGCACAGGTCATCCCTTAGGACTTGAATGTTCTTTAAAGGGCGTAAGCCGAAGCCAACTTAAGGCTATGCAAAGACTCTCATCCACTTCAAAGTGTTTTTGATGGGGTCCATATCTCCCTTTGTTAGCTTCAGAGCTGCTAAGTCAATTATATATTTGAGTAGGAAGTTACCAAATAGCGATCACATGCAGAGTAACACTGCAGCCTGCTCTCTCCCCTCTCTGTAGTTGTTAGTATATCAGACTCTCAACTGTACCTGACAGAATTCTCACAGAGCTATTCAAGGGGATAGGCCGTCCATTCTTGAGCCATGTTATTGATGGCAGGGGGATTCCAGATGCTTCACAAATCAGAGTGACAGGATTTTTCTCCACAGTGCTGATGTTTTCAGACACTTCCAGGTCACCTACAACACTTGGAGGGACTACAAAGCAAAACAAAGGAAAAAACACACCTGATAACACTGAAAAAAAATAACTAAGATTACTTCTGGATAAGACACACCACATTCTTTAAACTAACAAATTCACTGCAGCTAAAACCATCCTGACCAGTATGGGACTGCACAGTTGCAAAGTAACTTCATTTCCCTATTCAAGTTACAAGGTAGCAAAGTACCATCATTTTAACATTTTCAGTCTTCAGATTATTCAGACATCATGTCACAAAGGCAGAAGATATAAACATCTTGGTGCTGATTCTATCAATCCCCTTAGATCCTTTTATGGGTTCAGAATCATAGTTGGTAAACAATATTACATTTTGCTTGTTATGTTCATTCTACAGCTAGTAAACAGTTAAGAAAAATTGCATTAGACTGCCAGAATACTGTACTTTTTCTAATAGAAAAAGCAAAAATATGATTTAACCCCTCTTTCAGGGATTTAAATAACAACAGTAAACCTCTTGTCAGTTTTCCATGGTTAGGAAGAGGAATAATTCAGTTTTTTGTACGGTTCCATATTTCATACTTTCATGCAGGAAATTCAGACTTAGGAACAGATCTGAGTCTGTGAACAGATTAAGTTTACAATTTTCTCATTGATATATCCAAGTTTAATAATAAGAGAAATGTTAGAAGTAAAAAAAGAAAATTTGCTACCCCAGAGGCTTCCAACTAGAAAGAACCTTAGTATAATTTTCACCTCTTTTTTAATAATTACAGAAATATACATATTTTCTTCATTTTCAACTTAATTTCTATCTTTTTCTCTCCCTTTCTTCTCTAGTTGCTGCTTCCCTTTCTCATTTTGTAGGAAGACTTTAGAATTGGGAGATGGCTCCCATTATCTCAAGATGTTCATACATCTTCGTGTTTCAGTGGGATCTGTGGCAGAATACTTGTCAAACTTTCAAACCATGTTAGTGATGATAATCAGTCATCCTTATCCAGTGACACAGTAACTACCTTAACCCGGTAGTCAAATAACCTGTGTCTGATGAAACAGGAAGGATAGTCAGAGTATAGATAAAGTCCCGTTCTGAATCAAACTGGACACAGACCTGACAGTGATTTTTGAAATTGCATACCATGGCTTTTCTTTTAAATGCAGATACTCACACTGTAATCCATGCCACTGAAGTTACACATGGGGCTAAAAGTTAAACCATTCTGTTATTGCAGCTAGTGCCTGCTCATTAATTGTTCCTTCTTGCTGGGGGAACATTCACACTTGTGCTCCATAACTTGCTTAGGTCTACCAGCCAATTTCTGGATGAAGTTTAAAGTTTGGTTTTAACCTGTAAAGTCCTAACTGGTTTGCATCCTGACTACTTGAGAAACTGACTCTATCATGCAATACCTTAGCTGCTGTGATTCTTCAGGCCATCCATGCTAACATACACCTAGTTTTATCAGGTGAGGACTAGCAGCAGGTTTTTCTTGGTTTCTCACTCATTTCCCATCTTAGAGCATCTGAGCCTAGATTTGATGACCTTCAGGATACTCCACAAGGCCTGACTATTTTCCCAGCTTTTTCTTTAGGATGAAGCTAGGATGGAGTGGGGTGTTGGTTTGATTTTAGGAGGGCTATGGTTAGGGGTTAGAAGATTTGTATTTGTTTTGTTTTTTAAAATAACATTTGTGCTTTTAAGCTGGGAGGGGTTGCAAGAGCATGTGATAGGCACAACTGAAACTTCTCAGTCAACATGACAACTGTTTCCTTACAACCTGAAAACATATCTGTATCTACCTTGCATGCTCCATTCATCTCCGTTACTCACCATGAATGCTTAAATCATATTTTCTGTCAGTCAGTCCTGCCACATTCACAGCAACACACACGTAGCGGCCAGTGTCAGACACCTGGGCGTTCTTCAGCTGAAGAAGATGTCCATCATTCAGTATTTCTACTCCCCTCCCATTGACAAGGGGACGACCATCTTTCATCCAGGTTATTGCTGGCTGTGGGTTACCCTGTACTTTGCACTCCAGTGAAACATTATTCCCTCGAGTTACAACAACTTCAAATGGGTGGTTCCCACTGTTCAGTATAGTTGGGCGAACTGTTAAAGAAAAGAAAAGATGATGTAAAACTTTAGCATGAGAAGCTGAGGTTCAGAATGTGCAGTGATTCTTACACATAAGAATGAGTGAAGTACTTAGAAGGGAGACCACCAAGAAACACCTCAGTGCTGCAGAAAGTGGTGCTGGAAATTCAATAGGTTGCACTCTGTCTTCTAAGTCAGTACTCAGATAATGCTTGGTGTTAGGAGACACTGTGCTAAGATGTGGGGGGGGAGGGGAAAGCATGTAAAACTGTCTTTATACTTGTGGTCAATGGCCTTTTTCACATGAATATAAGTATTAATTCCAGTATTTTGTCTAAATTCCAGTTAAACTATTAATCACATTTTAATGACTTAATATTCACCCAGCAGTTTCAAGTGGCTGCTTCATTCTTATTCAGTTCCAGTCCCAAATAATTGTGTCAAGCTGCTATAGGTAGGTTCCAAATTTCAGTGGTAGGTGAAACTCCTGCCTGTGTGTAAGGAACCCAAACCACTTTATAAACATAGAATCACAGGACTGGAAGGGACCTCAAAAGATCATCTAGCACAGTCCCCTGCACTCATGGCAGGATTAAGTACTATCTAAACCATCCCTTTCAGGTATTTGTCTACCCTGCTCTTAAAAATTTCCAATGATTGAGATTCCACAACCTCCTTTTGCTTCTTTTGTTTCCACAACCTCCTTTTGCTAAGTACAGGTTATAGATTTCCTTCAAAGTCATCCTAATTACCTTTTGTTCCTGGAGGAACTCCCAAATCAAAGAGAACATGAAATTATATAAAAGATCCTTGGGTCCTGATTCTGTCATCTCAGATCTGCTTAAGCTTCATCGGGGGAAGTTTGAGTCGCAAGACTGAGGTCCCAGTTATGCTGGTATGTCCTGAATATGATATTTGGACATTGGACCATAACCTACAAATTGAATTCTAAAGGAACTCATAGCAACTATAAAGCTCACCATCTCTGCTACAAATCTAAACCTCAATGAACTGAACTCATGTCTGTATGTATATTTTCTTTTAACAATTCTCTCACACACTTTTGTCTTTTAATAATTTTAGTTTAATTATTAAGAATTGGCAATAGAATGTATTTGGGTAAGATCTGGAATATTCAGTAACCTGGGAGGTAATGTGTTCAATCCTTTGAGATTAGTAGAACCTTTTCTTTTATATGATGAAATAAGATTTTCAGAAATCAGCATATTTGACTTAGGTATCTGGATGGAGGCTTGCGGCTGGATCACTTTAAGCGAACTGTGTTGTATGGACTTCTGAGTAACCACTAAGGTAATAAAGAAGATGTTTTATGCTGGCTTTTTAAATCTAAGTATTGGAACATCCACCAGCTTTTGGGGGTTTGGCTGCCACATTCTTTGCAGTTCACCCTTATTGAGTGACCAAAGCTGGCCCCCACTGGGACCACGGTCACAACTATCATGACAGTTAGGTTGGATGTTAGTTACCTAACATCCAACCTAAACCATTCTTGCTGCAATTTAATCCCATTGCTTCTTGTCCTATCCTCCTAGGTTAAGGAGAACAATTTACCTCTCTCCTCTATGTAACAACCTTATATGTACTTGAAAACTGTTACCATGTTCTCTCTCCGTTTACTCTTCTCCAAACTAAACAAACCCAGTTTCTTCAATCTTTCCTCATAGGTCATGTTTTCTAAACCCTTAATCATTTCTGTTGTTCTTCTCTGGACTTTCTCTAATTTGTCCACATTGTTCCTGAAAGGTGGCATCCAGAACTGGACACAATACTCTGGTTGAGGCTAATAAGCATGGAATAGAACTGAAGAATTACTTCTCATGTCTTGCTTACAACACGCCTGCTAATACATCTTAAAATGATGGTTGCTTTTTTTGCAACAGTATCACACTGTTGACTCATATTTAGCTTGTGATCCACTATGATCCCCAGATCCCTTTCTGATGTACTCCTTCTTACTAAGTCTTTTCCCATTTTGGATGTGTGCAGCTGATTATTCCTTCCTCAGTGGAGTACTTTCATAGAATATTAGTGTTGGAAGAGACCTCAGGAGGTCATCTAGTCTAATCCCCTGCTCAAAGCAGGACCAACACCAACTAAATCATCCCAGTCAAGGCTTTGTCAAGCCAGGCCTTAAAAATCTCTAAGGACGGAGATTCCATCACCTCTCTAGGTAGCCCATTCCAAAGCTTCACCACCCTCCTAGTGTTTCCTAATATCCAAACTAGACTTCTCCCACTACAACTTGAGACCATTGCTCCTTGTTCTTTCATCTGTCACCACTGAAAACAGCTGCGCTCCATCCTCTTTGGAACCCCTTCATGTAGTTGAAGGCTGCTATCAAATTCTCTCCTCCCCCCCCTTCTCTTCTGCAGACTAAATAAGCCCAGTTTCCTCAGCTTTTCCTCGTAAGTCATGTGCCCTGGCCTCCTAATCATTTTCGTTGTCCTCCACTGGACTCTCTCCAATTTGTTCACATCCCTTCTGTGGTGGGGGGACCAAAACTGGACATAATACTCCAGGTGTAGCCTCTCCAGTGCTGAATATAGGAGCATTTGTCCTTATTGAATTTCATCATATTTTCTTCACACCATTTCTCCAATTTGGCCAGATCATTTTGAATTTTAATCCAAAGCACTTGCAACCCCTCCCAGCTTGGTATCATCAGCAAACTTTATAAGGATACTTTCTAAGGCATATTCTAAATCACTGATGAAGATATTGAACAGAACTGAAGGCAGAACTGGGACTCCACTTGATATGCAGAGGGATAGTTTGCCCATGTGCCCTTAATAATGTCTCTTTGAAAAACTGCCAACTCTCTTGAACTGTTTTTCCCCTTTAGACTTACTTCCCATACCTACCAACTCCCAGAGTTTGCTGAAGTCTGCCTTCTTGAAATTCACTGCCTTTATTGTGCTATTTTCCCTCCTGCCATTCTGTAGTATCATGAACTCTACCATTTCATTATTACTTTCACCCAAGCTGCCTTCCACTTTCAAATTTGCAACCAGTTCCTCCCTATTTGTCAAAACATACCCGTTAAAGGGTTTTTCAGGCTGAAAGACATTCTATACCTGCAAGGTTTTTAAAAACTTCAGTATTGCTATTGTGGCAGGGTGAGCCTGACCCAGCCTGCCGCCCCTTTAAGAGGGAGAAAACCCCTCTGCAAACCTCCCTGCAGAGAAGCCTAATCAGCCACCTGGGCTGCAGAGCAATCAGCCTGGATGGGTTGCACCTGGCAGCCTCCCCAGGGGGGATAAAAGCCTGCCAGGCAGGAAGCCCAGGGTGGTGGTGGTGTGGAGGAGTGTATAGAGAGAAGGAGCTGTGTGTAGAGCTGTGTAAAGAGCTAAGCTGTAGAGCTGTTTATAAGAGCTGTGTATAGTAGGTGGTGGGGTCTGCACAAGCTGCACTGTAAATAAAGAGCACCGTTTGGAGCCAAAGAAGAGTCTCCTGCCTGTGTTTGGAGGGGGGCAAGAAGGCGATCTGTTACACTATTTACAATAACCGACAATGTATTTGTTGTATAACACATGCAATCTAAAAATCTGGAAGAAGTATGTATCAGAGCTTCTCTGTATTATACCACATGCAAACCATACTCCTCAATAAACACAGCCTATATGTAATGTTATCACAGCAGAAAGTAATTTTCAGGATGAATTCAAGTGAATATCACTTTTGCATCTATATCTGTTAGATATCAGACATACTCAACCAATTCCAGGAATTTCCCATCTGGTGGTCCTAATTATTATTTCAGCTGAGACCTGAATCAATATCCTTATGGTATGTAGCCAGCAGGCTTATCAGGTGACTCCAAATATTAATCCTCACTCTGGCTGAGCAAGTAGGATCTTGTGCTGATGTTTCATCTGAAAGTCACTCTCTGAAAACTTCAAAGTCTTAACACATATTTACTAATTAAGTTTTCATAATGTAATCGTTTTTCCAGATTAATAACCATATACAGAATATTACATCATGACCTACCATAAACTTGCAAATTGTATTCTTTCTTTGTGTTTCCAGCTATGTTTGAAGCCAGACACTTATAGGATGCAGCATCAGATTTTTCAGCAATTGCAATCTGCAACTGTCTGCCTCCAGACAGCACCCTGACTCTTCCTGTAGGGTCAGCTAGCAATGGAGAACCTGCAAAAGAGATTCTTTCAGATAAAAACACGGAGCATGGTAATGAGGTTGTTCAGTAAATTCCACTGGCTCTTTTTAGAAATATCTGAGCCTAGAATTGCCACTCAAAGATAAAGAAGCTGTTTAGACCCAAATTTTCAAACTTGGATGCCTAACTTTGGCTGGAATCAGAGAGGTAGCCTTGTTAGTCTGGAATAGCAGAGGTAACAAAGTCCTGTGGCACCTTAAAGACTAACTATCAAGTTTTGAAGCATAAGCTTTCGTGGGCTAATACCCACTTCGTCGGATGCAAGCAGTGGAAGTGATTGGAGATAACAAGCTGGTTCAGCCTAATTGGACTAACCTTGTTACCTCCCACCTGGTTCTTGCCTACTTTTCTATACCTGCTTCTGGACACTTCCACTGCTTGCATCCAACGAAGTGGGTATTAGCCCACGAAAGCTTATGCTTCAAAACTTTATACTTAGTCTTTAAGGTGCCACAGGACTTTGTTAACTTTGGCTGCTTATCTCCAATTTGTGCATTTGAAAATCATACATTTGTTTATGGAAGAGATTTTTGAAGGTGCTGAGAAGTGTGAGCTGTGGGTGCTCAGAACCTTTGAAAATGAAGCTGCCACTTTCAAATGGTTTTCTCAATGTTGAAATGTTTTAATTTAATTTTAGGCACCTGAGTGTGAAAATTTAGTCCTTAATATACAGTAATGAGACAAATTGTAGCTGCCTTCTTAGCTTCTATAAGATGACTAAATGATAGTGCGTCATAATAAGGATTTGCCACAATTAAATCTTGTCTGAAAATTCTATGAAGTAAAGGTAGTGTTTTATAACAAACATTTCTTTTCCTACAACTCCTACAACATTCAGCTAGGTTCAATCATTCAGATACCACAAAGACTAGTGCCCTAAAAAGAACATAGATATTAAGATAAATAGATAAGACAGGCTAGAAAGGCATGTCTAGACTTAAATACTGGGACAGATTATGAACATAGGAATTATCATATTGGAACAGTTCAATGTTTCTATCTTGTCTGACATTCTGTCTCCAATTGGTCAATGCTTAAGGATAGAGAGGAAAAATTCAAAATGTACCTAACTGTGCAATAGTAAATCATAAGGAGGACATATGCTGGTGATCAGTTTATATCCTGAAGCACAAGGATTTACAGATCCCTCTAAATATTTATCTGGCTAAAGGAAAGTTCATTAAATCACAAATGGCAATGACTGTAGCTAGATACTATTGTAATCATGCTGAGGCTGGGCATGTAAAAGGAGCCTAAGGAAATCCCACTGAAATTAGCACTGAATTTCAATGGCATTTAAGCACCTTAATTTCCTCCGAATCCTATGAAAATTCCTCCCAAAGTGTTTGAGGGAAAAATGGTGAAAACTTCAAGAAGAAAATTAACAATTTATTTTATAACTATTGACAATGGTAACTCACTGTTCTTTTTCCAGGTAAGGCTTGGTGGTGGAATACCACTGGATTCACATACCAAACTGATAAGGTTTCCTTCAATTACTGCCAGCTGGGAGAGTTCATCTGAACCATAAATACTTGGTGGCACTGAAAACAAATACCAAAAAATGTACTCAGTTTGAACCAGAATGAGACCTGCTAACACTGGGCCAATGTCAGACCTTGTAAAAGCAAATGGAACACCATCATGCATGGAGCAGGACACAGGTACTGCATCCACTGCCCTGTTGGAGTACCCCTTTGTGGGGTACAGCATACGTCCTCTGGCTGACTGGCTGACTGCCCTCCAGGGGAATCAGAGCAGTTCCTGCCCTCCACTGAGTGCATACACTGCAACTCTGACTGGCTCTTATGCAGGTTGCTCAATAAGAGGAGGCTCCTATACCCTTACCTACACTATAGACCTGCCAGGCAGAATCTGACCCTGAATGATTGCTCAATTCATTATCTTAGGTTCTGTACCTTTAGATACTGTAAGTCTGCAAGCTACTCAGCCACTTTTAAAATTCAGCCACAGCTACGATCTTGTTTACTTCCTGTGGCTACAAATCTTTGGCCTGGTCTACACTGTGTGTGTCTGGTGGGGGGAAGGGGGGTGTCGACCTAAGATATGCAGCTTCCGCTACATGAATAGCATAGCTGAAGTCGACATATCAGGTTGACTTACATGGGCATCCACACAGCAGCAAGTCGACCACTGACGCTCTCCTGTCGACTCCACTTCCACCTCTTGTGGAGGTGGAGTACCACAGTTGACGGGGAGAGCACTCAGGGATTGATTTATTGCATCTACACTAGATAAAATAATTCAATCCCCGATGGAGCGACCACTACCTGCCAATTCAGCGGGTAGTGTAGACATGTCCTTTGATTGTTTGCATGCTTCACGAAGAAGCATTTCCTTTTGCTGGCTCTAATATTGGGTGTCCCCTCTGATCAATTATTATGCAACAGGAAAGGACGCACAAGGGGAAAAAAGAGTTAATCCATTCCCACTCTGATCTTCAACTGTTTTTAATACTTTGGTCAGTTCTCAAATAAGGCAGAATGGCCTGCTTGGAGCTGGGGAGGCAACTTTCTTTACTATACAATAGTAAATCACTGAAAATCGACCAGGAGAAGTAGTGGATATCTCAGGTTGAAGTGGGAGAATGGAATGTCACCTGTGAATGGTTTATCCAACACATTTCTACCACATGAAAATAAGAAAGCATTTCTGTCTGATATTATAGCCCTCTGATTCTCTTAATTTTTTTTATTAAGCAGAAACAGATGCATGAGTGTTCCACACTGGCGACTGTAAAGCTTTATACTGTATTATACTGGTTTCAAGCTTTGGTTTCATTTGTTCTGCTTCAAACTATTAAGCTTATGCCAGTCTCCAAGGAGCCAAATATTATCTTTAGTACATAGGCTGTGTTCTGAACGTTTCTGCAATTCGAGTTAGCTCTGGGGATCTCGCTGGTATATAGTCTGATGGACACATTTCCTGTATTTACCACTCAAAAATATGGCAAGCACCATTTCTGCTCCTAGTGTGTAAACAAAGGATTTCATTCTAAACAGTTAACCACAGATGGCTTTTACAGGCAACTTTTGGTTTCCATTAAGTTTTTCCAGTCAATGCTGCTAACTAACACAAAATTAGCTCTTCCTTCAAAATGTTATTAAAATGTTCTCTGTGCACAAAAGTCCAGCTCCCTCCACTGAAGCCACAGAAGAATCTTTTGCAACAGTGAGTCTGCTGTGAAACTGGGGTTGGATGTAAGGTGGGAGATGCAGAGAGTGGATGTGTTGCTGGTGAAAAGTCCGTAGAGACAGAAGTTTTCTATCTATTCACAGACTAGGTACATCATAGGTATCACCCACATTGTAATACAACTCCCAACCACCACATAAATGCCAGTCTAAATTAAGATTTTATATCACCTGTTTTTCAAATAAAGTCTGAAAAAACCTGGCCTCCCTTTTGATGACTGCATTTAAGAGGGAATAAGTAATTGCACCTAACTTTTCTGGTCACTAATAGAAGCCAAAAATTAGGCTCAAAATATGTGCACTGAATACATATATCACTAGGATAAAGGAATTATTTAGTTTTGTTAAGGTTATTTTTTTGTTGTTCAAAATGGGTGAAATTCAGCCAGCACCAGTGACCAGCACAAGGTATATTTGCCCTTCTGAGTCCCAATTACACCCTATTTGAGGACTTATGTGAACTTAAATGGTTGCTGGGCCTTGTTCTGGCCCCCTGTACTGAGGTGAATTTCACCTAAACAGGAGTTTTCATATCTTTATAATAAAACAGAATCAGCAGTCTAATTGGCTCTAACACAAGTTATTTATCCCAGTAAAGTCACATGGTTTAGGATTCCATTCAGGTTTCACTTACTTGGTAGGGTACCATCCACCAAACTTGACATTGTTTATATACTACTTTTGTCTTATATTACTACTTTTTAGTATACTATACTACATTTTCTATACTAAAAAGGAGTAATCAGACATACTAATCACATAGTGACTGATATCAGAAAATTTCAGTCAGCTAATTGTTTATGAATGATGACAAAATAAACTGATTATTATTTTTGAAAGTATATATATGGTCAGAAAACGAGTATGCTAAAATAGCACCTTCTCACTCAACATATCTGCAACATGTGTGATTTATGATTCATATCTGTATATGAAATACACAGTGTGCTCCAGCATTATGCTTCACAGTTTTACTAGAGTTTTGTCCCCAGTCTTGGCATAGTATTATAGACTTACCCCAAACATTGACATTATAGTTCTTTTCTGTTTTCCCAGCAACATTTGTGGCTTCACAAGTGTAACGTCCAGTGTCTTGAACCTGAGCTTCTTCAATCTAGAAATAAAATTAAACCTTTTGACTATCATTTTGATGAGTAGGTTTTCATTTTGTGTATCGAGTATTATGTATTAAATGCTCTTAGGGTGAAGTTGTTTATTTTTACATCAGTCAATCTAAAACTTTACAAACAAATTTAGCAGGAATGATACACTATCTTAAAAACCCATGAATATGTGCTCCCCATAGCACTCATCCATTATTCATCTTGGTATCAATGGGACTTATGCTGTAAAGGTGTCCTCTCAAGTAGCTGGTAGCCTGGAAAAAGAATAGCGTCTTCATGGCTGACAAGCGGCCAAGGAAATAAGTGCCACAGGAGCCTGACAAGTGAACTTTACCTTCAATACACTTCCATTGTCCGAGATGCTGAGGCCCAGTTTCTTCAACAAAGGTCGGCCATCTTTGAGCCAAGTCAGCATGGGTGGGGGAATAGCATTGCTCTGGCAGCGCAGCTCTATTGCTTGGCTGATGAGCACAGAGACATTCTGTTCTTCTCCCATAATGTTTGGTGGAACTAAAACAACACATAAAATAAAGAATAAATCCCTTGGCCAACACAGACTCTCACAAGATACACTGAGGCGTTAGTATTCCCACCTAATAAAAAAATAAGATGGCAGCTATCGGCCAGTTTGACAAATTGTGTGTGAAATGAAACATGGTCTACGATCACGTATCAGACATACTGTCCTACAAAGAATTCTCACCACCAGAGATATGTTAGTGAAATTCCAAGTGGAGAAAAATGGTGAAATTCTGCTTGCAGGGAGATGGTGAAGATACAGACTAAGGCTATGTCTACACTTCGCATCTTACAGCAGTACAGCTGTGCCACTGCAGTTGTGCTGTTATAATGTCTCCTGTGTAGCCGCTCTATGCCGATGTGAGAGAGCTCTCCTGCTGGCATAATTAAACCACCTCCAAAGAGTGGTGGTAGCTATGTCAGCGGGAGGCACTCTTCCACCGACATAGCACTGTCCACACCAGCGCTTTTGTCGGTGAAACTTATGTCAGTCAGGAATGTGTTTTTTTCACTCCTCTGACCAACAAAGTTTTGCCAACGAAAGTGCTAGTGTTAGGCTGACCAGACAACTAGTGTGAAAAATTGGGACAGGGGATGGGGGATAATAGGAGCCTATATAAGAAAAAAAGACCCCAAAATCGGAACTGTCTCTATAAAATCAGGACATCTGGTCATCCTAGCTAGTGTAGACAAAGCCTAAGGTAAGTAGGCAAATAATTATAATATAATTTAGCAAATGAAAACCACAGAAAAGTTCATAAGTCCCATAATGAAAAGTCAGAAGACACTTAGAACCATGGAACAAATATGGTTCAAAGGGCTACAATAGGGAGCAATGAGATGAAGAAAGAAAAGAGACTTAACCTGCTTCTTGCAGTGCCATGATGGCTAATGTTGAAACTATCTCATGCTAGGTTCCTTAAGGAACCATTAATGGAAACAGCAATAGAAAGTTGTTGAGGAACTCTATGGCCCAATTTCATTTTACTCCTCTGCTATACTTTCTGATCTGTGGAAAGTGAGAGAAGAATCCTCTGTTTGTTATGTCTGTAATAACTAGCTAGCAAATACCATTTTCTGAGAACAAAAACACTATAATTAAATGTGTGTAACAGTTTCTGTGACAATTTACCCCTCTCCCATTTTCACACATGTATAACTATACTTTTCCTCATTTTAAAAATGGAGAAAAAAGTTTCCCCCAAAGGTAACTCAAAAGCAATTGTCTTAGCACTTACATTTAAGTAATATATTCACTGAGGAATATATCTAGGACAAGTCTGAAAAGAGATTTAGATTTTAATGGGGGGGGGGGGGGAACAAATCCTGCATATCCTTACATATAGGAATAGATCTTATTTATGTGAAATACTCTTGTGAGTAAGGATTTGGAGGAGAAGACCCAAAATTATAATGATTGAAAAATGGCTACTGCGAATGCGCACTTAATTAAATCTGAATTTCATAAGTGTGTGCTTTTCCATGGTAGGCTGAGATTTTCAGACCTACTTGAGGGGAACTGGACAGAAGTGGGCTTCCAAAAGCCCAAAGCAGCTTTGAAAGTGTCAACTGTGTATTAGAGAGTAAAATTCTGGATAAAATCTTGAAATAACATAAAAAGTTAAAACAGCCTAACTGCATTGGTGCTCTTCAATCCATAAAAAGCAACTTAGTGTGCTGTTTCCACTCTTCTTTCCTTTCCTGCTAATTTATTAAAGGAAGGCAAATAATATATAAAAACTTTATTAATACAACATTAAGTTGCAGTCAAAAATATAATAAATCAAGAACTGAAAAAAGTTGAGATTCTAACAATATTTGCTTGGCTACATTGCACGTCTAATGGGGTTTTTATTTCTGCTCTTTACCACACATCTACACTGTGACATAAAAGAGTGCTGCAAGAACTTTAACTTTAACATTTCCTTTTATTTTTAACTGTGCAGCCTTAACATTCCATAAGTGATGTGTAATATTAAACAAAATATGGGGGAGAGAAAAAGGAAACGCTGTCTGTGAGAAATATCCAAAATGACCTAAAGAAGAGCACTGTGTAGCTTGCAAGCATGTCTCTTTCACGACCATAAGTTAGTTCAATAAAAGATATTACCTCATCCACGTTAGGAGAAATACCACAAAACATTCAAAACAAAGAGACATTTTCTTAATTAGTGCATATGAGATTAAAATAGCCCCAAGGTAGTACTCAATACACCAGTAATACAGCTCTCAAGATATCATGAGAAAAAAAAACATAATATAGCCTTATTTTTCTTAACACAGGAAGTACTAAACAGAACAGCTGATATCACAGCTTGGAAATAATTTAGGGGAAAAGTCTGGTCTCTGTGGATAAGAAACATAATAACTGTAAAAAAAATCTGTTTATCTTACTTTCTTTGTAGAATTTACAAAAGGCCTAAATTCTTCATGACAGTTTGTGGAACTGAACATTGAAAGCTGACCTGTTACTGGAAAAAGCTAATTTATTTCCAAATATTTTTCACCAATTACTTCTCCTTTCAGCTACATGGACTTGAACTATGTTCAAAAGGAAACTGCATTACAAAACTGAGAAGCTGGGACTAAAAAAAAATAGAGAATCTGTTTCTGAAGGAACAAAGGATTAAAATGAATCTAATTATCTTACAGGATATGTTTACAAACTTGTTCAAACTCTTAGTTTGGCCAAGTATGTACCAAGTTTCTGACCATCTTGGCCCCAGTAAGATTCCAAATTCTTCTCTCCCTCTCATTTCTTAATTAGTCTACCTACTGGAGTTAAGTATTAACAATAGTATTAATTTTTGGTGACAGCCTTCAAAGCTACTCAAGATTACCATGCAGCTGAGTTTAACCCAGGCCAGCCTCTATTTTAATGTTCTTTTTAAGCATGCATCATTACAGTGCATAGAATCCTCTGTCACAGCTGGTGAAATCTCTCACCTTTGCTGTAACCTCAGAGAGGACAAGAACATCCAGTAAAGGGGTGTGGGGAGTGATCAATCCAGCAGGGGTCAATTTATCACGTCTAGTTAAGACGTGATAAATCAACCACCAAGTGTTCTCCAGTCGACTCCGGTACTCCACCGGAGCAAGAAGCATAGGCGGAGTTGATGGGGGAGCATCAGCAGTCAACCTACCACAGTGAAGACATTGCGGTAAAGTAGATCTAAGTACATGGACTTCAGTTATGTTTTTCACGTAGCTGAAGTTGCCTAACTTAGATCAATGACACCCCTCACCCCCAGTGCAGACCAGGCCTGAGAAACATTGGCAGGGAAGTGTGGAGGAAGCTAACACTGCCTGACTCTGCTATACTTGCCTTGTAGATACACAGAGGAACATATTCCCTCTCAATACCTGGGGTCTCTTTCCTAGTTTATGTTCAATTAGGCCGAGCCTTCCTTAAAGTAGTTCTAAGTGTTGAGCCCTTGTTATGGATAAAAACCAGTCTGGGCATCAATTTCAATGTTCATATTATAGGAAGCTGTCAGAAAGCTCACCGTAAACTCTGAGATCAATATCCCTTTGTTTCTCCCCAGCAGCATTCACTGCAACACAGGTATACTTCCCTGTGTCACTGATCTGAGCGCTTGTCAGTGCCAAGACACGACCCCCAGAGAGAACCTGTAAAAGAAAGGTTGAAAGGACCCGTCCTTTATACACTTCTTAGTTTCTCTAGTAATATACTGCACTATAACAGAGTAAGAACCATTATCTTTCATTTTGAAGCAAAAAAAAAAAATGCTCCTACATCTTTTTTCTCTTTCCCCTGTGTTTCTCCCAATTCAGATCCTGCAAAGACTGAAGCACATGCTTAACTTTATGCAGGCCCCAATTGGGCTATTTGTATTCATAAGTCTTTTCAGGATCGGGGCTTTTGCCTCTCACTCTCAGCTTCACAGCTATTTTGGCTCCCTCTATGCCTGGAACAATCTCCATTTTCAACCATATTCCCTTTCTCCCCTCTTTCAAATTTCTCCTTAAAAACACTTCTTCCAGGAATCGCCCTTTCTATCTTCTCTTCTCCAACTCCCCAGACTACATTTTCCCCAACTATTATTTCGTGTCTTATCTTGACTATCTCAACAGGAATCCTTCCTTGTACATTCCTTGTAACATACTTGTAACTTGCAATTTTACTTTATGGTGCTATATACATTATTTTTATTAACAACAATGCTACTAGTTATCATCATGGCATTGTACCCATGGTTAACATTTCCCTGAATTTCTTTAATGGACATTTTTGTTTGCATTTACTACTATTGAAAAAATGCTAGGTTGACAGCCTCTATTTATCCACAGGACAGGTTTTCATAGGCAGCTGCAGTGCAAACTTCCCCAAATTGCCTGACCAACGTGGCCCAGTCTTGACCTCAAATGAATCACTTCACATGGTTTAATTTCCTTTTTCATTCATTCCATGGCATCTTGGAGAAGTGCCAATTTTAGCGGTATGAACTCGACTGAGAGCACCAATTAATTTCATAAAGGCCACAGTGAGCAATCATCATACCTATGGTTACTACCAACACAGGCTTGATTTGAACCAGTAATCTTGAGAGCAAAGGCACAACATGCCTCACTCAAAACCCTCTAAAAATCTAGTTCCATGAAAAGTAACTAGTTTTAAGTACCCATGTCAAGATACCAAAAAACCCACTAGTAATAAGATTTGCAGCAGTTACCTGGAGTCCATCAGAAAAGCTGGAAACAGGGCTACCATCTTTCAGCCAAGTCAGAATGGGTGTAGGGATACCTCTGGCTTCACATTCCAACCTCACTAGATTATTAACCACCACAGCCACCATCTCATTCCTGCCAGAAATTGATGGGGGGACTGAAAAAACAGAACAAACTTGAAATAGCTATTGAGGAATATAAATCAGAACAAAATTAAATGGGCCACTTACTTTTGGAAAAAGTTTTTCTTCCTGAACTGCAAGGCAGTACATTGTCTGTCATTAGTCCACTCTGTGCCAAATCCTGCTCTCTTTACTTAAATAAGTAGTCAGATAACTTCAGTGGAACTACTCATGTGAATATGGTGAGCAGGTTTGAGCCCATAGCCCAGAGGGCACCCATGAAAACCAGAAATCATAACATAAAACTTGAAAACATTCTCTCAAATTTTTACAATACTGCATTTAGACCTTGTGAAAGATCTTAGCAGTGAGTATTAAAGCAAAAATTTTAATCTAAATCTAATTAAGCAAATGCATTTGCAATATAGTAAATCAACCTTGTGAAACTGACACGAAAATTTACAGGTCCAGGTGCCTACAAAATCTACCTCCCAACTTTTTACATGATAATGAAAAACATCTTAACTACTCATCATAAATTACTTGCTTCAGGTGAGTGACCGAGTAGAATTGTGCAGGAAGGCATTTAAAGGGACACTTGCTTGAATTTTTAAATGAATTGCTTTGACCATCCTTGTGTTCCTTTCCTTTTATGTTTGCTTTCTACTAACATTCAAGTGACTAAAATTTTATATTCTACTATACAAATATTTGTATTAGTGCAATTCAAAGTCAAATGGATGAATATCTGCAGAAAATAAAATTTAGATGTGCACTTGGGAAATGTTTGACTCATCTAGTCAGGAAATTAAAAGAGTATCATATGACGTATTTCACCAATTACAACCAAGCAACATAGCTTAAATATTCAGTATGAGTAATAACAATTTAATACTTGCAGTGAACCTTTCATGATTAACATAGAAAGAAAAGAATGTCATGATCTACTCACAGATGTTCTATGTACAGAAAAAAAGGTATGTTAATCAGACAAATTATTCATGGCAAACTAGTTGCTCAATTGTATTAATGAGTGAACAATTTCTGGTAAACCACGATCCAGACTATCCATTCTACCTTACAAATAAGTTCTAGTAGAACCAGAAATGCTGGAAGATAAGCACTTATACACACTTTCCTGTAACAAGTATCCATTGTTCTTTGATAATTGCAAATGTTTTATAATGGTGAGAAACAATTATAAACATCTTCACACAATGAAATCATATGAATATACTTGATTTGAATTAAAAAGATTTGGCATCTACAAATAGTTCTGTAACTCCCTTCAATGTTAAGATTGGAGTATTGTTTTCTAAACAATGAGAACACAATGATAATTTATGCTGTAGCTACTGTAACCAAAATACTGTTTCTACAACAGAATTTGAAAAAAAAACAGATATTAATGGGATGAGAAATATGCTCATACACTACAGCAGGGGTCGGCAACCTTTCAGACACGGTGTGCCGAATCTTCATTTCTTCACTCTAATTTAAGGTTTCATGTGCCAGTCATACATTTTAATGTTTTTAGAAGGTCTCTTTCTAGAAGTCTATAATATAACACTAAACTATTGTTGTATGTAAAGTAAATGAGGTTTTAAAAATGTTTAAGAAGCTCATTTAAAATTAAATTAAAATGCAGAGTCCCCCGGCGTAGTGGCCAGGACCTGGGCAGCGTGAGTGCCACTAAAAATCCGCTCACGTACTGCCTTCGGCACCCATGCCATGGGTTGCCTACCCCTGCACTACAATAATGGGCATGGTATAAGAATCAAGATAAGATAAATATATGTTCATTAAACTCAACATAATTTCTCCTGTGTTCTGCCATGAATCCCTTAGAGTCTATTATCTCCTCATTGTTCATAACTTCCACTTTAAACTGAATGAAATATTGAGAAATAATTTACATATTATGACTGTACTTATATAGAGTAAAATAACAGTATTATGATCTCATGCTTCACGGTGTAAACTGATCACTGGATAAGTCAGAACAGATTCTTTTCCCAGACCCATTAGGTACACACTAAAATGGCTATGTACATTATGAACGGTTTCATCTTTCTTTGATACAATCAGTTCTGGGTGACATGTTTTGATCTGGAATGGCAAACAAATCCTGTGAGTCTAATCCAGCTGGCTAACCCAAAGGATATTAAACTGAACTGAAACTCCATCATCCATAAAAAGAAGCACATGTGTTTAGGAGTTATTTTTCTAGTTTTTAGCTTCGAATAGAAATAATGACCTTGGCACCAAACATTTCCTGGGGGTTAATGATTAGGTGGGGTTAATTGCCTTTGGCTGTGTTTTGGGCCATCAAATTCCCTCAGATGGTCATTAATCCCAAGGAAAGGCACTGCGCAAGATCATTATTGGTTAATTAACATTAAAAGGAATTACATACTGTTTGTGCATCTCAGTGGAAGAATACAGCCCTGACACCATTGTGCCAAATTCTTGCTGCAGATTAACGTGAAAGGCTCTCACTGAAATATGTTGTGTGCGCGCAAATTCTGAAGGCAAAAGTTGCCTTAGCATGCAAGGCCCACTGAAATCAGTGAAAAATCTCCAACTGACTGAGGGGTTTTGATCAGGTCTTTAGTGACTATAAAGACTCACAATCTAATTTCATTTTATACAACCAAATACAATTTCCTCTAAAACCTCTGAAATATAAGTCAGCTTCTGTTTTCTTTCTATAGTATAATTACCTGTTGTAGAGTTCAAAATGATCAACAATGAACAATACCCCATACCTTTTCAAACTGCTGATGCAGCAACATTTAAGTCTCTTGGTTAAACTGCTCTCTCCTATCAGAATTGACAAACATCTTCAATTTAGTTTTCCCATGTCAATGCTCTAAAGAGAGAAATGTGGCCTTTGTATTCTCCACCACTCCTCTAAGAAAATGATTAGTGATAGGACAGTACGTATTAAGTATGTGTAATAAAATTGGAAAAGAGCAGGCAAAACACACATAGATGATTTTCCTCATCATATTTTTATGATATGCAACACTTACCATGAACCTGCAGGTTGTAAAAGAGCTCAGCTGTCCCCGCTGTATTGACAGCCACACATTTATAAATGCCAGTGTCGGAGATCTGGGCACTGTCAAGCTGAACGATTTGCCCCCTATTTAGGAATGTGACACTTGCAGCACTAGTGAGTAGATGACTGTCTTTGTACCATGTGATAGCTGCAATGTGAAATAAAAGAGAGGGAAAAGTTACGGACTGTACCCTTATAACTGGCAGTAACAAAGCTAGAATAGAAAGAAACCACAATATGCCACAATAGAAATAAACTTTCAAAATTATCTTAAAACTTTCAGTCTTTATTCAAACACTGGTTAAACTTTTCTAAAAGCTAGCTAAAAATAAATTAATAGTCACTATACTTAAGCTACAGTAATAATAAAGTTATAATAGTAGTGATAACATCTAACTTTTTGTACGGTACTTCATACACCTATGACATTCAGTAACAACAACAACAACAACAACAACTATAATTTTATATGTATATAGATACTTCTGTCCAAAAGCAATTTATCAATTTAATAAACTGTTATATTAAGCATGTATATAGGGGGCACTTCATCTACTACTAAACTGAAATACAGCTGTTTAAAAATACACTGTAACATGGCAACACTTCAAGGCAAAAAATGCAAAATACTACATTAAACTGAAACTCATGTGGAAGCCTAACAGGAATTTGACTAGGTGGAATTAGAGTGTTTTGGGATTATAACAGACCATAACTGTTAAGGACCTTTACTTTGCATCTCAGTCACAAGATGGCCCTTCCATCAGCTCAGTTCTCACTAGCACCTTGCTAGGACAATGGGTCCCTGCTTACTCAGATGAAAGTTTTACCTACTAAATCTCTTCTGACAGTATCTATGTTTTCTATTAAAGTCTCCTATCCAAGAAATGCATTGGCTTGACTCTGATAAATTTGTGAGAACTGCATGCTAATCACAACACAAAGTAGTGTAACTGCAGGCAACACCCTATTTTTTTTCAGTCATGTCAAACAAGGAGATTTGTTGTTGCTTTTCAAGGCCATATCCTGCCATCATTTAGCACAAAGAATTCTCATGGAACTGAACAGGAGTTTGGGGTTAAGAATTATGGTGAGATATGGTAAAGTAGCATTCTAGCACAACAGTGTAGCAATTAATCATTTTTTATATTTTAAGGACCTTTGATGCTCCTTCACAGTGTTATACAGAGTTGAAAACCTAGCACAGTAATTGGCTAAATGCTCTCCCTTTTACTCCTTGAAGAAGGGAGTGAGATTTTCATTGGTGCTTCTACTCCCTAATCTGAATAGTGATACACTAAATTGTTCATTGGGTTTTTTCTTTTTCGGAGTCGGAGAGGGTTGTTTTTGTTTTGTTGTTGATTTGTTTTAGGGTTTTTTTGGGGTGGAGGTAGCTAAATTGATTAAAGTGGAACATGTGTTCTGCACTAAAAATTCATCATGTTAGTTTGTAACACATGGTACTGTATCATAAGTAGAAAAGCGGGCAGCATTCTATGAATTTAACCATTTTTTAAAATAATCATCACCAGGTTTGAAGAAACAGTGCTGAGAAAAAATGAGTGCTTGCCAAGTGGGCGCACATTGCTACTCTTTGGAACTGTTGATATCTTCCAGCTCTCTACAACTGTAAATGAATACACAAGGATGACAGACCCTGGAAAATCAGATCCAAAAGGTACTAAGTTCAGTTTGGATAATCATTGCAGAATTTCAGTATTTCCTGAGTTTAACTGAGTAGAAAATACTACACGAACAATCACTTTCACATTATTGTCATTCTTTCACTTCCTGACACAAGTAGGAAGTTCTCACAAATGCACGTTACAGAAAGGAAAAAATGCACACTTCTCACACCTTAAAAGAGATTCAAAGTGGGAAAGGATCCAAACCAAAATCCTGGATCTGAAAACATTCAAACAATGGGGTGTTTGATATCCAGCTTCTTGAGCTTGTATTTCAGATTTATTTCAGCTCAAGTTTTAGGTAAAGATTATTTTATCTGAAGGGATTTATCTGTCCTAATTATGAGCCAAATACTGAGGTCTTACTCAGGCAAATTCTCATTGCAGTCAATAAGCATTTGCCTAAGAAAAATAATGAGGAAGGATTTAGTAAGAATAAATGTGAATTAAATTACAACTAGATATATAAGGCCAAATTTCCAAAGGCCGACATCTTCCAAAAACATGTGCATAACTTACCACCATCTCAGCAGGCCAATCAGGAAACAAACAGGTTTTCCATGTGCACTAGAGGCCAGGTGCAAAGTCCACTGAAGAGTATGGAAAGAGCCAGTGGATTACAGTGGGCTTTTGGATGAGGTCCTCCATTTTTGCAGGCATACTCATTAATACTGGGTTTTGTAATTTTGACTCAAACTATGCAGTATTAACCTGATAAGATTAGGTGAGTGGATTTGTTTTTGTCCCTTTTTTCACAAAAGCATTTAGTGTACAATAACATTTGATAACATTGTTATTGCCTGTGGACACGGCCAGTGATAGAGTTATGAAAGGACAATTTATCCACATTTCTCATTCATTTGAGAATCACTGAATCCCCAGTACTTAACTTTAAATTTCATCTTCTGTAGATCCCTCAAATTTATTGGAGCTTCCCATTACATATTCACTGTACTATTGATTTCACTAATTTAAATTCTAGAGATTTATATTCACATTAAGAATCTCAATTATCACCAGGGGCCTTTAAAAATGGATAATCTGTTAACAGACTTGTTTTAACATACATACCTGGCAAAGGATTCCCAGATGCTTTGCACTCAAGGTGGATTGGATTATTCACCATCACTGTTTCATTTAACATCTTCCCTGAGTGCTCCAGTCTGGGTGGTTCTGAAAAAGGACAGAAAAATTCCTGTTTAATTCATTTAGCCCCACAGTTGGCAGAACATCTGTGCACAAAACACTTTGCGTACTGAAATACCGTGCTTATTTACTGCTGAATGTCTGGGGAATATCCCACACCTCCTTTTTGTAGGTTCTCCCCAGGTGACCTCCCATCTGCAGTTGGCCCGTTCTCTAGGTGTACAGGATCTTCAGCATTAACAGGAATAAAATCATCTTTTTGCCAGTAAAGTAGGGGTATTTGACTCAAGATACACACAGCTTGAGTCAGATAGGAAGAACCAAGTTTTGAAAAGTCACTTTTCTAACATCAAGCTTTTTAATAATACTCTGTTTATACTTTAAAATGGCTACATTGAACTGAATGCCGCAGAGAGCTTTAATAAGGTCAGGCACTTTACTTTACCTAGCCCACATATGTTCTAGAAGGTGGCAGACACATATAGCACTGCTGACAGGAAGAGAAGAGGAAAAAGACAAACTAGTGTAAGTCAGTCTCAGGACAAAAGCAGCTGGATACATCAAATATGGCCTTAGGAATACAGGAGGAGCAAGGTTTCTCATTGCCCACCCTGATGTAGGTAGGTGCTACAATCTACCATTTAATTTAACATTGTTGTATTAACTTGCATATTCACAAATCAAACAGATACAATATAAATGTCAGGGAAAACCACCACATCCACCTCTTTGCGACAGAGGGGTTCCAATCCAACTCCCATTGAAGTCACTAGAAAGACACCACATGACTCCAATGGAAATTAGTTCTGGGTCTGGCCAGTAGTTTTGAAGCTCTGAGGTTCATATACTTAAAGCATGGTCAATCATTTATCAAACTTACATGCAAATAATTCCTGAACTTTCCTTACTCCGTTCTGTATTGGTTCATCTGGAAATTAAAAGTCCCTCCCAGAAGTTTGAAAGAATAAAATATCCTAACATACGAGAGAAAATGCTTCTGCAGAAGCTTGCAAAGAATGCTTGTTCTCACAAGATTTCGGTCCGATCAGTAATACCAATAGTGGTGCCCTGTCGGGAGCACAGAGTTTATCTCCTAATGTCTTGGAAGCTTCTCTCAACTCAGCTGTAGTGTGTAAAAGAGGATGACACACTGAGTTTACTAGAGAGAGGTGCTCATTCCTGTGACATTTGGTATCAGCTGATAAAAAGGCCCTGTTTCCCCCTTGAACTTCTTGGAGACACAATAATGTGTTCCGACAAAAGAGAGTGAGCAGGAAAGGAAGAAAAATGAGAGACATATCTCTGCAGATAATGCAAGTGTGGGACGCTAACACAACTTTCCTGAATGTGCTCAAAATAGAAGAAGTGAATGGACACATTAGAAGCTTAAAAAATGGCAATTTTAAGGCAGCTTTTTTAATAAGAGACTGAAACATCATTACCATGCACATGAAGCCGAATGTGCTGCTGGGCTTCTCCTGCAGCATTTGTTGCCACGCAGGTATATTTACCAGCATCTTCCAGGAGGGCCTTGGCAATTTGCAGAATGCGGCCTGAAGACTCCAGCTGCCCCAAAACAGAAAGCAGAGAATAGTTTTGCACTACAACTCCAGACATAGTCACTGAGGTGAATGATAAGATACAAATTTACTCTATATATGTCTTATCTTCTTTTCAGACTGTGGCTTACATTCACACAGGAGGCATAGTCTGGAAGTTTAGAGAACCCCTGACTCACAGGACTATGATGGCTCATTAGCTGATACAGTTGTGAAGAGACCTGGATGGCAAAGGGACAGGCAAACACTGAAGGAGTGGCTGCAGGCAGAGAGGGCTGCTACTGCATGGGACTGCTGGCAAGATGCAAGAAGCCGTTGCCTAGCATAGATAAAAACAGCTTCAAGCCCCATTGCTGGAGAGCACAAGGGTGCCAAAGAGTTTCGAGGAAAGGCATGAATTTGCACCAAATCAAGCCTGTGGGAAAGCTACACAAACATCTCCAATGTCTCCCAACACTCAGAATCCCAAAGTCAAAGGAGAGTTGAAGATTTAGGTGATAAATTGACACAGAGGTGGTGTTTAGAGAGAAGTTTACAACATCCTGCTTCCCCATCAGCAAATGGGTGGTGCTATACCCAGTAGCTATCCCAATTGGAAAGATGACCACCTCTGGAGAATTAGGCACAGCTGAGAGATGTGGACAATGTATCTACAAATTAGACTTCCGGCGAACACAGCATATGGATTTCTAAAGGGATTCACACAACAGAACACTGCAAGTCAAATCCCAAATTCCTTACTCAGACAAAACTCCCATCGACTTCCAGGGTGGATCTTTAGCATCTTCATAGCATCACGTGAGAAATAAAAAAGGAGAGAAAAACTAATGGAAGCGGGGGGGTGGAGTGTTAGCACTTTAGTGTAATTATCTTTCAAATTTAGAATGCCACAAAAGCATTGTGCTTACTCGGATATTTCCTCTGGCTGTGTTTATTGGCTGGCCATCTTTTAACCACGTAATGGAAGGGCTGGGAATACCATTGGCTACACATTGCAATGTCATGGGTTTGTATACCACCACAGCTCTCTCAGAAGGGCCAGTGGATTTGATTGTTGGAGGAACTGCAAGACAACACAAAACAAAGATAAATCACTATTTGAAAGTATTAATGTGCAACCTAAAGAATCTTTCAAATGCAAATGGCTTTGATTATTACAATTCTACTCACTGTTGTCTCCATTTTATCACCACATTTCTATAAATTTTACAGTTCTGTATAAAACTAAAATACATCATTTTAATATAAAGTCAGTCTGCTGCTCTTTTCCTCCCTTATGTAACATACCATGCACAGTAACATCCAATTCCCTTTCATGGTCTCCTGCCTTGTTTGTTGCCACACACTTATAGCGGCCCGTGTCCGACACTTGAGCCCGGAAGATGAGAAGTTTGCGTCCATTTAATAAGATCTTATATCCATCTCCCTCTTCAACTGGCTGGCCATCTTTCAACCACCTACCGTGAAGAAAGCAAAATCTTAAGAAGCATTTTTTAAAAAATGGGTAACCATCCAGAGACATGTTTCTATTAACTAGAAATAGGAAGTCACATAAAACTAGATCTATTTTTCAAGGAAGCCTGGAGATATTACATAGATTTCTGCTTCTTTGGGGCTCCCAGAGATAAGTGAGGGCTTGAAGCGAGCTACCAGGAAATGGGGAAGCAGACACCAGAGAAAGGGAAAGGAAGGCACTGGGGGAGGCTGTAGAAAGGACAGCTGCCACCAAAGAAGAGGGGAGGGGACTGAAGTGAAAGTTTCCATGCAAGAGGGACCATAGTTACCAGAGGAGTTGGAAAGAAGACATCAGTAGGGGAAGGGTCCTTAGTAGAGTTCTGCCCCTTCTTTTTAATCCAGTGTGGTCTCTGAAATATTTACTTTGGTATAACCAACAAGGCTACTTTTAAAAAAAGGAGGGAAGAAAAATTCTGACCCCACTGAAGTCAGAGTTTTGCCATTGGCTTCAACAAGGCCAGGATTTCACCCACTGTATTTTAGTCTATGATCAAATGGTAAGGTTAGTGCATAACGAGTACTTCCAAGCCCATCTAAGCAAGTTTTGGAATTCATAACGGACATACCAACCCCCTTACATGATAGTTGGTGGAGGGGTTCCTGTTGCCAGACAATCTAGCTCCAGAGGGCTATGAAGGATCACAATGTAGTCTGAAGGTTCCTCTCCCCCTTCCACAAGAGGTGGGACTGTAAAGTGATAAAAACACACCAGAAGAAACATTTAAACATAAGAAAGTGTCAAAAACAACCACAAATTGTAAAATACATATTTTAGCGCCCACCTCATACTGAGACCAGGTATTAAATTGGGTTCAATGTACAGAGTTGTACCCTTGCAATGAAGGGCACCAAACAGATGGTGTTCTCTATCCTGTGATTCTTATCGCTCTTGTGTGACACTTTATTTATCTAGGGCCAGATTCCCCCTACTCCCTCTATGCATGGAGAAAGGAAATTAAGACCCTTCCCCACCCCCCTTTCAGATGGCCCACCTAATCCTTTGGGGATCATGGTACTCCAAGGGAGTGGGAAGATGGGGAGGAGGCAGGGCCTTCTGTCCCCACCTCATTTGCAGACTGGCAAAGCCATTCAGAGGACAGTAAGACATGCTGCATCTGCAAGTTTGTGGGGCCCCGGTGTTCCCCTGTGGTGGTGTGTCTCAATGCACATCTGTGTCTACAACACATAATCAAGCCCTTAAAGAATAGTAGCACCTACAATATAAGCAGCCTCACTATGCTGGAAGTTGCTATTTCATGACTAGCATTTGCATGACTCATATATAGAGATGGGCCAACGAGGCAGTGTTCAAATCTAGATTGGAGTGAAGGTTTCAATAGAAAGAAAGAAACATTTTTCAAAGGAAAGTTTAGGACTTGCATAATGTAGCCAAAAATTTACAGGCAGCCTAAAAATCGAAAAACCCCTTGATATTATTTTATTTATTTTGCAGCTGTGATTTTTCTCCTGTCCCTGATCTTAAGGCACATTTGGAAGACATTTGTGTGTCCTTCCAAAGTGATGTTTACAATCTCCCTGATGAAAACTGTCCCAGAAGTAGCCTGGAATCAGCCGCCCAAAGGCCTGTCAAACTAGGCAGAGAAAACATGCAATGGCTGGGCTTAATTAAATGTGACGCTTGACCCACTGAACTGCAGTTTTGTGACACCAGCAAAAATAAATACAGGTTTAATTCTGTTGCAAGTTCTGTAAATAAATTGTTCTGCTGCTCACGCACCTAAGATTTCAACATCATATTTGATTTCTTTTTCTCCTGCTACGCTGGTGGCCATACATACGTACTGGCCACGATCATCCTCTACAGCATTCAAGATCTCCAGTTTCTTCCCACCAGACACAATGTGGAGGTTATCACTTGCTTTCACAGGCACTCCATCTTTTAACCAGGTAAGGAGAGGAGGGGGGTTGCCAGCAGCTTTACACTCCAATGTCAGTGAATTGCCAGCAACCACCTGCTTGTTCTGGATTGTGTCAGAGCCACCCTCAATAACCGGAGGAACTAGAGAAGGGAAAAAAAAATATTGCACGTGATTAACAGCAAATGGGTCAGTTCCTCCTAATCCCCTTTTGCTCTAGCTAGTTTTATATTATGTATTATTTTATGTGAGAAATCTTTTGTCAGAAGAGGTTAAGACAAAGTACTTATAAAGAACAGTTAACTGTTTAATAGACAAATGCCATAGCTGATTGTTCACCACTTATTAAAAGAGAAAACGAGGCTCTGAAATAGAAGAATAGAGACCAAGAGTCTCAAATCAGGTACGACACTGGCAGACCAGATGCCCACTCATGCCGAGGCCCCAGGCCTCACTGAACACTAACAAATACATAGCGGGCAACCACTGGCATACCTGTGTATTAGTAATAGTATCATTAAAACAGTTAGAGTTATAAAAATGTGTTTCAACTTTATGAAATGCTTGTAGGATGCTACATATATGAACCCTACTTATAATATTTGTATCCAGGGTTATAAGGTAATGTCTAAGTGTTTGCTCTGTCACTATAAAAATGTTTGCTAAGGGTATGTCTACACTGGCAGAGTTACATTGCCGGCAGTTCCATCGCCATTCAGAGGGTGCTGAAGGGAAATCCCTGTTGCGTGTTCACACTGTCAGCTGTCTGCACAATAGCATGTTCACACTTGTGGCACTTGCAGCGATGAACTCTGGGTAGCTCTCCCACAGAGCATCTCTTCCCCTTCTGCCACTAAGAGTTGTGGGAAGGAGGAGGGTGGTCACAGGGCATTCTGGGTTCTGTCCCAATTCTGGCACCAGACCACCTAGCCACCAACTACATTAATCAGGATTCACTACAAGCATGGTCTTCTGTTTGAGATCACAATACAGTGGACCTGGGAGTAAATGGCTGGTCTTTTGGGACTGGGAGTAACCTGAATATGATTGTGATTTTTGGTGTAAAAGCAACAATCTACCAGAAAGTCCAGTTTGCCTGGCTGGCAAGATAGTCGCCTTGGGCATTCCAGTCTATCAGTGACTCACTGCTAAGACTATAATAGTGTTTTAGGAGTTCACACTTGTTACTAGATTGGTGAAATTTAATTATAGTGAATACAAATAGTTTGGGGGGGTTTGCCCTGCTTCTTGACAGTCAGCCCACATGTCGGCCTTCGTGGTTATGAGCCACTCCAGAAACTTAAGATGATGGGAGGAAGGACTGGGGTGGGGAGAGAAAGAAGGGATTTGTGGGGGGAAGTAATTTTAATATTTCCTACTAACAAAAGGTACCAACTGAAAGTCCTGAAGACAGAAGCCTTCTCATAGCTGCATAAATGATATTAGATATAGTGCAGGCTGTGACAGTGCAAGCTTTCCCATGCTGCCTTGCCAATGTGTGCCAAACCTTAGCTTCAGCAATCACCTCTGAATGAGAGGATACTTTAATCTTTCAGGCAGCACTACACAATCTCTCTCTATGAGAGAGCAGCTAGAGTGTTGAATAAGCATGGTTTTAGAAGCCAGAACAATTGGTGAACAAGCATGCTAGATAAACTCTCTCTTTACCATAGACATCCACTTGATATATTTTTTCAGCAGTGCCAGCAATGTTGGTCACCAGGCAGGTATATTTAGCAGAATCTGAGACTTGAGCCCGAGGAATCTGAAGGAACTGCCCCCTGTCCACGTAAAGAGCTTGTGGACTAGAAATAATTGGGCGTCCATCTTTATACCATGTAATGGCAGGGGCTGGGATTCCCCTGGTTTCACATTCCAGCTTTATTAAGCTGTTGAGCAGTGTGGATATCTCAGTAGTAATATTTCCTCCTTTAATGGTAGGTGGGACTATTTAAAAAGACAAAACAACAGCATTAAAACCTTATTGCTAGAGTCTGCATTACAGCAAATTTGTGCAGCTATAAATGGGTTAAACATTACAGTGTTGGAAGAATTAAAGAACCTTTGGGCTGATAAAACCTCCAGCATCCCCCAACACATTTGCCAATGCAGTTATCCACTTTCAGCACAAACATCTGTGGTACACTAAGAGCTTGGTGCATATAAGATAAATGGAATCTAATAAGAAAGGGCCACACGATGCCTTTAAGGCACAGCTCATTCTGTCTTCTGCAGCTCCCCAATATGTCCATTGGTCAAGGCCCTTGCTACACTCCTTCCAGGACATACTTACTCCTCCCATATGACATGGCTTTGTTTTTACCCCATCTTTTGCAGGTAAGTCTGGAGCAGTCCCTCCACTGCTCAGTCAGCTAGTGCAATTACTGAAAGTACTGATCTGGTGTTCAGAAGGGCTGAGTATTCAAGAGCCCCTGTTGTCTTCAGTTGGAAATATTGGGTACTCAGCACTTCTGAAAATAAAGTCACTTACTTTTAAGCCTGAACAGGCAATTAGGAGCCTTGATTTAGACTCCTGTCCTTGAAAATCTTGACCCAGAGTCACTCTTTTCACTCAGTAGTCAACAGTGCTTACATTTTGCTAGCAAACAAGCTTTCATGTAAAATTATCCAATATAAAGAGTTCACAAATCTCTGAAAAGGGCAATAAAAACACATTGCAATTGGCAAATCCTAAATTAACTGCTTTACTGCTCTTGAAAGTACCAGATATATCTGGCAAACACATACCTCCAGTGCTGCCAAACATACATGGTACACTCTAACATTACACTGATTTCCATAGACTGTCCATTAAAAATGACAGCACAGAAAAATAAAGTAGAGTAGGGAGGAGGGGGGTTAAACCAATGAGCTGGGTGTTGTAGGTTACCAAATTATGCCACAGAATTATCCTGGTTAAATAATTTACATATAAAATAGAGCTATAAAATATGCTAAAACCTACTTAAATGAAACAATGTTTCAGCAAGTGCTTTCACATACAGACATCGAGAACAGTTGGAATAGTTTTAAGATGCTGTCTTGTGAAACGATCAAAGACAAAACAAGGCTTCTCTCTGCCTCTGCTAGCCCATAGCGATACTAAATACTGGGAGCAGAAGAATACACTAACAGACACTGACTACACCGCAGTTCTCGAACGTCTGTACTGGTGACCCCTTTCACTTAGCAAACCTCTGTGTGTGACCCCCCCCCTTTATAAATTAAAAACACTTTTTAATATATTTAACACCATAATAAATGCTGGATGCAAAGGGGGGGGGGGTTTAGGGTGGAGGCTGACAACTCACAGTCCCCCATGTAATAACCTCGCCACCCCCAAAGGGTCCTGACCCCCAGTCTGAGAACCCCGGACTACACCAAGATAAAGGTGACAATAACTAAATATCAAATGCAGTGACTCAGCATTTATAATCCTGGCTGTCATCCATCTGTTAAAATTCACAGTTTTTCCATATGTCTCAGGGGGAAAATCCTTCTCATTAATTTCACTTTATGTATCTCTTCAACTCCAAAATTTTAATAATGAGTTATTGAAGCTACATCAAGAGTTTGAATTCTCCTGTGCTTGTGGGAAATGTCGTTTTTAAAAAATACACAAAAAACCAAGAGGACTAAAGAGCAAAGAAAACTAAGATCTAATAGGAAATTATACCCAGACCCCCTCTCCCTCTCTGAGCATCTGTCTATATATCCAGGTCGTACCCTTTGACTTTAATGTGATATTCCCCTTGCCTCTCTAACTACTATCGAATTTATCTCCTCCTTTTGTTTTTGAGGACTATGAATGTGATCACTACTCACATTACTTAGATTTTTCCTCAAGCTCTCTCCTCAGTCCCCTCCAGTCTGTCCTGCTTTCTTTCCATTTCACTGAAGCCACCCCACTCATGGTCACTAGTGATAGCCTCAACTTTTTTGCCAGCACATCACTGTCTTCCTACCTTTTTGCAATGTCAGATTTAACCTCCTATAACCCACTTTTTTTCAGGCCCAACATAGTCTCCCCCTCAACTATCTCTCTGCCTTCATTTCCCTTTACACTCCTCCCAGCTCGCAGGCTTGACTGGACCTTCACCGATGCTGCCGGTTCCAAATGGAAGGCTTTCCTCCCTCTTCTTATCTGCCAGGCACATGAGTTCCTTCTTCAAACCCATTCTTCCCAGGAATCTTTCTAACCTTGTTCTTGCCACCAATAACTCCCATACCTTCCCTTCCCTAAAAATATCCCATTGAGTTGCATGAATTGTCATTGCTCGGCTTGTCCTTATTATGTTGCAAGGAAGATGCCTTACTTTGTAAAGCACTGGGCAATTGTGCTATATAATTTAGTCCATAATCAATAATGATTAAATGTTAAAGTAGTTAGCTCCTTTGAGCTAGATCCTCAGCTGGCATAAATCAACACCGTTTCATGAAATCAACAGAGTTCTACCAAATAAGGACAAATGGTGACCTAATCCTCGAATTCTACAGCTCTAACGCTTTTGCCAGATTTTCTCCCAGACCAATTTCACACTGGTGTAATTCCACTGGCTTCAGTGATCTTTTACTTCTGATCTACACTAGCATAAATTGGGGAAAGTTAGACCATCACTGTAATAACAAAAAAAATCAACATAATGAAAATAACATTCCGATTATAACATTTTAGTTGATATTAATTTTTATACAGAACTGAGAGACAACAGGTTTATGAAACTGCTCCAAAACATTTTCAATAGCTAAAAAGACCAAGAAAATATACCTAAAACTGGCTTGGGCCCCAATCCTGCAAAGATTTATGCACATTTAGGGAGTTCAATGGAGGTCAATAGGATGACAGATAAATGTAAATTTAAGCATATGCACCGTTCTTTGCAGGATCAGGGCCTTAATCTGCTTATTGTTTCCCCGTAAAACAGAAACTATTGGATAAAACAGAAGAATGCCTAATCCTAAAAAATTCTTTTAATTTACCATGGATGATCAGCTTGACCTCCTTGACTTGTTTGCCAGCAGCATTGGTCACACTGCACTGATAACGTCCTTTGTCGAGTCTTCGAGCACTCTTTATGCGCAGAACTTGTCCTTTGTCCAGAAGCTCGATATTAGGATCTCCCAAAAAAAGGGGCCTGGAGAAAAGTTTATTTCATTTACTGGCACTGTACTCGCTATCCCCACAAGTATGTGTTAAAATAGGTTTTTAAAAACCCTTCTAATAGTAATAAAGAATATTTGAATAAAAATAACTGCAATAAAATATTAATTAATATTTAGCACTAGAACAGAACTTTTCATGCAGAAAGCTAAAATGGCTATACAATGGTAGTTGATCAGTCTAAAGGTATAAAATCTCAAATCTATATATACACAGCAATACAGGGTACTATCTGGAAAAACATTTAACAATTTGCTCATGGGTACTATCCACCATCGTTAAAAAAATAGTCATTTTAGCAAAGAAGTGACTTTGAACAACATTTAAATAATCTCTGTGAATGACCCCAAAGAAGTGGTTGGGTGTTTGTCTTGGTTTGTGTGCTTACCCACCATAAATAAATATATACTGCATGTGCCACAATACTTACAAATTGGCATTTCACTATGAAACAGGAAGATGATATACTTAATCACACAACATCAACATATAACAGTAGTATGAGTCTTAACTGATTACAATGATTACAGTGGCATAGCACTGAATGATTAGTCATAATCAGCACTGGATAGCAGAGTGCTTCTATCCCCTTTCTCCCTCATCATAATGTCCTTGCCACAGACAAAGAGGATGTACTTACTTGCCATCTTTGAACCACTGAATGATAGGAAAAGGAGAGCCTTTGACTTTACACTCCAGACTGGTGTCTTGGTTGAGTGGGACTGAAACTTCCCCTGGTTTGTCAGCATCTTTGATGTTTGGTGGAACTTGGAAAATGAAATGTTACAGTGAGAACTAAACATGGCTAACATGGTGACTAAATGGAAGACTTACTGACAATGGCACTAACAACAGATTAGATCATGAAGGCTATGAGTTCAGGATGGCCATGTAATCAGTAGATGTAGCAAAGCTTCAACCTTCATTGTGAAGTGAATGCTGCAGCTGCTGCTCTGTAATACCTTTCTACTGTGCCTATGAGCATTCATGCAGAAAGCAATTCTGACTATATTGGCAAAAACAGGGCCGTCACTAGCTGTTCTGGGGCCCTACGCAGTCCCCCCAAGGGGGGGTAAGCCTCCGTGGGAGTGGGGAGCTGGCCCCAGGCTTCCACAGGGAGGCATGGGGGGACCGCTCCCCAGCAGTCACCGGCGGCATAGCTGGGGCTGGGTTGCTGCACTTCCCGCCGCTGGTGAGTGTAGACCCAGCCCCTGGGGCAATCCTCAGGAGAGTGGGGGCAGAGCTGGGGCAGGAAGAGGCAGGGCGGGGTGGAGCAGCGGCTTTGGGGAAGGGGTGGAGTGGGGGTGGGGTGGAGCAGGGGCAGGAAGAGGTAGGGCTTGTGCAGAGTAGGGTTGTGGCCATGGGGAAGAGGTGGAGCAGGGTTTGGAACAGCATATAGCAGCGCAGTACACTAGGAATCTCTTTCTAACCTGTCATTTGGGTTCCATTCGTAAAATATGGAACTAGACACTAAGATGAAGTAAAGTATCTTATATCAGAATTCAGAGATTGAAAGCAGCATTTTGTGTATGGTACCAAAAAGAAAACAAAGTTCAAACAGCAAGATATTATTGTGTGGAGATGTATTGTATCCAGTATTTAATGACCACAAAAAAAAAATACAACCTGCAATGTAATGACTTTAAGTAAGTACCAAATACCATTTTTTCAGATTACCAACTTTAAAGAGCACAGTTACTAACCTAGCACATCTACGTTAAATAGCTTCTCGGAACTCCCTGCTATGTTAGTTGCTTTGCAGGAATACTGTCCACCATCATCCGTAGCAACCTTAAGGAGCTTCAGTATCTTCCCATTTTGCAAAATCTGGAGAGTACTGCTTTCCACAACCTTAAAAAAAAATCAAAGAAATCAACATTATGTGGTCCAAGTATCATCAACCAAACACTGCAGCTGGATTTTGAAAAGAAGGTAGTAGTTTTTCTTAAACAATAATCCATCCACTTAATGTCCCTTCTCTATCACAGCCATAATACCTTAAAAAACAATGCAAGTTACCAAGCATAACCTGTAGGTAGTTATATAATAAAGGGTAGGTAACTGTATGGCAATATTATAATTTGCAGTTGTATGATAATATGATAATAAAATCTCCTCTTTAGGCTCTTGGCTGCAGAGGTTAAAATACTTGTCCTTCTTTGTAAAGTGTTTTAAGATTCAAGATATAGATGACAAGGTTTGGGGGGAGGCTGAGGCCAGTTTTTGGAGAAGCCTTGAAAGGTGCTTTTCTGTTGCTTTAATTTAATGAACAGATGAGTTAATTTATTACCTGTACACAATTCAGTGGTCATCATTATATTTAATATAAATAAATAAATATATTAAATATAAAATAAATATAAAATAAATATATTAAAATATATTTAATTAGCTACAAAGGTGCCTAGTGCTTTGTGTATGCATGTTTTTATTGTTGCTTAAATTTAAGGCCAGGTCAACACTACAAATTTCTGCTGGCAGAAGGTATGATCCATGACCAACATAACTATGTTGGAATAGATGCAAGTTATATTGGCAAGATTGTGCTTTTACCAATACAGCTTGTTTCCTTTGTAGACAGTGGTTTTACTACACAGCTACAAAGCAGTGTTTCCAGCAAAGCTGTGTCTACACTAAAAGCTTTTTCCAATATAATATAATGGTATTCCTATTCCAGTAAAGCACAACTAGTATAGACATATCCTAAGTAAATAAATACATTCTATTTTATTTAAATGAGCTCTCTTCTCAAGCACTCACCAAAAAGGCTTTAGAAAGCTAATGTGAAATCTGCTGGAATTGGCTTTTGTACATTTACAGTCATTTCACTTAATTTGTCATGAAATCAACAAACACTACATACCTGGACATCATCTTTATACCATGTGATGATGGGAAAGGGGTTGCCTGACACTTCACAGGAGAGATTCACAGGCTGATTAACCACTACAGATGCATTTGTCACCTTTTCTTGATCTTGAATTTCAGGAGGAACTATAATAAATTATGTTAAGCAAAGATTTATTTAATCAAAAATGCCATGAACAAACATCTAAAAAAAGCAAAACCAAAATGTTGTCTTAAAGTTCTGCACATTATTTTCATCACATCAGGTTTTTCTTTATAGCTGGTATTTATTGATGCACATGTAACAGTCAAGTGTCTGTTAATGTCTGTGTCATCAAACCTGGGTTGGGGTAAAGGGGTTAATATCTTGTATCAAATTGTGTTAGGTTAAAAGCTGGCTCACAGTACAAGTTATCAAAGGTAGATTACAGTGGAAGCTGTGTACAGTGAACTCAGATACAGCTAAATACAGGGACTCCTCACTTAACGCTGTAGTTATATTCCTGAAAAATGTGACATTAAGCAAAACAATGTTAAGCGAATCCAATTTCCCCATAAGAATTAATGTACATGCGGGGGGTTATATATATATTATATATACACACATACACACACACACAATGGATCAGGAAGTTGAGACAGCAGCTGCTGCCTCAAGCTCTCTGTCTCTCTCCCTCCATGTCCCCAGCTTGCTCTATATGAAGAAGAGGTAAGCGGGGTGCAGGAGCAGGGGGACACCCAGACATTAGCCCCCCCCCTTCTTTCCCTCTGCACAGAAAGCAGGAGGCTCCTGGGAGCAGCAGATGGCAGTGGGCGGAGGGACAGCTGAACTGCCAGCAATTGATAGCCAGCTTGGCAGCTGCTGCACAGGGAACTCAGGTGAGCGGAGAGCTGATAGTGAGGAGCTAATGGGGAGCCAGCCCACCCTGGTTACAAGCCCCTACCAGCTAGCTGCAATGGGCTTCTCTTCCTGCAAGCAGTGGACAGAGCAGGCAGCCAAATGACATTAGAAGGGAGCATTGCACAACTTTAAACAAGCATGTTCCCTAATTGATCAGCAACATAACAACGAAATAATGTTAACTGGGCCGACTTTAAGTGAGGAGTTCCTGTACAATGTAAGCCCTAAATTGTTTCAATGAATTGCAACATTCCAATTGCAGTTTCATTTAGTGGGAACCTTCTCTGGAGATGAAGATTTTTCTTGGGGGGGGGGGGGGAAATGATTTCATTGTCAGAGGAAGGGATCCTCTTTATAAAAGAGTCCCAGTATTATTTTAAGAAGAAAAGAATGTCAAGTTTAGTCAGGTGAGAGGCTCTTTAACCAAGATCTTACTTTGGCACTTTCATCAGGCTGACACTTGCTACACAGGATACAAACTTAGCAGAAGCCTTGTCACTTAGTTTCTTCCTTCCTATTGGTTTCAGTATAATCCTTGATTTTAATTTGACACATTGCTAACAATAATCATGGTTGACCCTGTACAGATGCACTGTGAGAAAAGGTGTAAGGAAACCCTTCCTCCTCCATGCTCTCGGGAATGAGAGAGTCCCACTAACAATACTGGAAGTGCTCCATGTCCCAGAAGGGGCCTGTCTCCAAGAGGTAGGAGAATCACCATGATTCTTGTCCCTCATATTGTACACTGACTTGTGGATGCAGAGTTGCACTGGAGGAAGTGTACACTATGCCTTTTCCAGGGGTGTAGCAATGGCCACTAGTGATCACTCTCTACAACTGCAGCTGGAGGCATGATACCTGCTCCTGTCCTATATAGGTATAAAGGGAATTTACTTACCTTTGTAACCAAAGTTCTTTGAGATGTATGGTCCCTATCCGTATTCCACTGGGGCATGCATGCGCTCCACATGCCTGAGACTGGATAATTCTTCCAAGTAGTGTCTATTGCCCTGTAGTGGACCTTGTTCTCATAATCTCTGCCAATGGTTTAAGAGGCAGTGCAGACAAAATAATCAGACTTGATTCAAAGCAGAGCGGAAGGAGGATGAATAGTGGAATATAGATGGCGACCATACATACAGAACAATTCCAGTTGCAATAAAGTAAGTAATTTCCCTTTCTTCTTGGAGTGATGGTTTGTGTGTATATTCCAGTGTGGGTAATTCAGAGAGGAGGAGATTATGAGGATGCAGGTGGTAGAGCTGCTTGTAGAATCGCTGTCCCAAAGGAGAATTGGACCAAGGTGTAAGGTCTCATGAGTGTGTGGATGGAGCTCCACATTGCTGCCTTGCAAATATCAAGGAGCAGCCTGAAACCCCACAGAGTCTATGGTCTATTGGGAAAGCAGGCAACATGTTAATGGATCCCATGGTAACTGCACTGGAAACAGAGCTGCCTATGGTGCTCCTCTGAAAGAATGACACTGAGGGAGCCACGTAGCCATAGGCTCTCTGCTCATGCCTGTACCCTGATAAATGGAATAGAAGACACAGAGGGGGAGTTACCACCACATGAGGCCATGTTAATTCCTGTGGGAATTTCCTATTGGAAATAAACCAGGTTAGGATGGAAGTCCACTACACAGAGTAGCTGCTATCACGGTGCACTGTCTACTGATACATGCTGTAATAGATCCAAGTGGTGCGGTAGGAGCTAGCTTTGTGGGGTAGAGTGGGGAGGAGAGAATGTCATGGAGCAGCTGCTTCTCCATTCTATGCTAAGTTCTTCGAACAATGACTCCTCTCACCTGCATTAATAGAGGGACATATTTAGCACTTATTCTATAAGCTCTTTGGGGGAAAACACCTGATGTTTTCCAAATTTCATGTAAATTTATGGTTCTCTATAATAATAATTTGGTTATTTGTGTAAACAGAAGTTGGTTTCTGTATTAAGCATAAGCAAAAAGAACTAATGATCAGGTAGCTACAGGTACAAATACTCAGATTTGCATCCACAACTTCAAAAAAGCAGGCACACATTTTAAGTGTGCAATTTATAAAAACAAAGGAGAAACTGCCCTTTTGAAAATTACCCTTTAATAACTATAGTTATTTACCATGAACCTTCAGATTGTATTTTCTTTCTGTGCTTCCTGCTTCATTCACTGCGACGCAGATGTATTCTCCATTGTCATACAGTGTGACTGAAGCAATGATGAGAAGTGTCCCATCCTCCAAAATTGAAATGCCTGGCTCATTGCCAGTCAGCTCCCTGCCATTACGTAACCATTTGATTACAGGTTTTGGGGTGCCTAATGAGAGAAATGTATAGAGCTTCAACTTGCTTAATTTGAAAAAGAAAGGATTGATATTACTTTAGAGCAGTGCATGGGAGAAAACTGTACAGCAAGAAAAATCTTTGCTGCAGCTTCCGTAAATCACAAAACACATTGCAGTTTGAACTGACACAACTGGCTAAAAGGGCTTGGGGACTGAACTCTCCTTCATGCTTAGAGGTAGTCCCTGCCACTCCAACCATTGGGCAATACGAAAAACCTTTGCACTGTCATTGTCCTACAAAAATATACTACCTAGTTAGTTAAATTAGTTAGTAGCAATGGCCCTTTTCCTACATTTTTTTTTTTAATATCCTGGTGAGATGTTGTATTTAAGGACTATACACTTTTACCTTTCCAGAAAACACCAAGATGCACTGCAACTATGAGTGCCTGTAGTGGGGCAGCTGCCCCACTCCTGGGGAAACTGGCTTAAAACAGTCCTGCAAAGGGCTGTGGCTGGGGACAAGCAGCTCCTGGGCTGATTAGGCATAGCAGCCACAGCTGTGGCTGGGTCAATTAGGGCCCAACTGGCCCTGCTATAAGGGCCCAGAGTTTGGTGCTCAGCGAGATTCTCCTCTGGCTGCAGAGGTAGACAGGCCTGGCTGCTGGGGAAGCTAGACCGGGTACCCAGAGTGAAGCAGGGCTGGGGCAAGGCAAGAGGAGCTGGGAAAGCTCTGGCCTGGAAAACCCCAGGCTGCAGGGCCCATGAGACAGCCCAACAAAGGGTACTGGGGGTGCAGGGGGCAGGCCAACCCCCCTTGCTGGTGATGAATGGCAATGATACTGCAGTCTGCCCCAGAGAATGGGGGCAAGTGGTGACTGGCAGTTGCCTAGACTGAGGCAAGGTGGGGATAGGGGTTAGGGGCTCCCCTGGGGAACGGAGACCCTGAGACTGAGGGGGTACTGCAGGGGTGCAGCACCCCAAGTAAGAGGGCACCGGGGTCCGGGAGGGACACAGGGCCAGCAGCAAGCGGGACATCAGCCTGCAGAGGGCACTCTGGATGCTGGAAGAGCTAATTCCCGGACAGACGATCAGGAGACGCCGCAGGGGTGAGTCGCTGCCCCGCTAGAGTTCCTAAGAGAAAAAATATAGTTATCAGCCACAACGGTTACAGTGTTGCACACCTTTTGCTGGACATGGAAATGCAACGCGTTGATTTGCAACTCTTTCTTGAAATGGAGTGTTGTAAGGAGGGTCAAGATCATCCACTGTAGGAGGTTCTGAAAGAAAAGTAGAAACAGAATAAATAATCTTAGTCCCTCCTCTCAAATGTCAAAACATACCATGTACACAGGCAATTTACGCCTCTTTATTCCTTCCCATTCTCAAATGGCCTGATTCTCATATCCTTACATACACACACAGTAGATGGTAGTATCCCAGCAGTCCCATTTATTTAACTGGGATGACTTAAACAGTAAACTATGCCTGAGTGTGAATTAGGAGTTCAGAATCTAATCCAAACTGGTTTGCTCTGACAATTGCTATATTTACCCTGAAGCAGAGGATGTTTCTGCAAAATTTGATGGAAATTGGACAAACTGTTTTTGAGCTACAGATCATTAAAAGAATTATCCTGCTTTGAAATTTTGATTCTTCTCTTAATGTTTCTTTGTCTTCCTAGAGCTCAAAGACACCATTCTACCCATTCTAAATTTCTGTCTTGCATCTCCTTAAAAACCCACATGCTCAGTGTATCTGAAGAAAACAGTTCATAATTAAGCAAAGTTATTAACATTTTTTGTTGTAGATAGTTCTGAACCCAATTCTGTTTCACTGTTTTGGGAATTATGGGCCAAATCGTGTTGTCAGCAGTGTTAATGCTCAGAGTATGGGCTTTCAGATCACTACAAATGAAAAGTACCCCCACTAAAATCAATAGAATTGTATTCATGTAAAGCAAGTAAGTGAGGAACGACTCAGACATTATATTTGTGTGAACGTGTTGCCCACTGTTGGCTGTTTGTAAAAAGAACAAGAGTCCTCCTACATGTAGAGCTAACAGATCTGTTCCTTTAGCTCAAGTGAAAGAGGTTTGTGGTTTTGGAGCAATAGAGCCAGGATTCTACTGCACTCTCGCAGGTGTGTTGTTTATTATGGAGCAGAGGAAGCCTCACCATACTTAAGGCTGATTTTGATCCCCCCTTATAATATCAACTAACCACAAGAAAGTCCCTTTAAAAATTAAAAGAATTAAAAAGTTTTGTTTCGTTTCATATTTTTGCAAATTATCTAATGTTTATTTGTGCCTCCCCCTGCTCAAAACAATCACATCATATTACAGCATTTGAAACGTATGTAGATTTTGATATTGGTCAGGCAGCAGTGTCAATAAGTGATACGTTTCCTAAGTAGGATCAGTTGCAGGTCAGTGGAACCTAAGATCTTCTGAATCACTGAGTCTACCTCTCTGAAAGTGCAACAGGTTATCTCCCCCCCCCCCACACACACACACACCCCAACACAAGGTATAACATATGTTAAAATAAAGCTACACTTGATCACAGCTGTAAGTTCAATACTCAGGCCATGTTATAAATACCTTGAACTTGTATCGTTATCTCAGATTCATCACTGCCAGCTATGTTACTAGCAACACACTTGTATATTCCAGAGTCTGAAAGCTGGACTTTGCTGATGCTCAGTGTTCCATCCGGATTGCTGATATATTGTCCTCCATCTATTAGCATGTTATTTCTGCCTTTGAACCAGGTGACTGTTGGGGGAGGGATCCCTTGAGGATTACACGGTATATCAACTCTGTGACCAACTTGTACTTTCAGAACTCGAGGTCCACGTTGTATCTTTGGAGGAACTAGGCAAGACAAATAAATCAATGGTAATGAGAAAAATTAGATCCAGCAGACTATTCATGGAGGAAATATGGTCAGTGTTAGCCTTTTAGAAAATACTTTTCTCGTGTCCGATGCAATTTAATGTCCTTAAGTAACATCAAGCAGTCAGAACTGAATGTTCCTGCAGACAAGATTTACAGTATGCCATTGCTTAAGTCATTTGAGGACTCTACATTTAAAATCCTAAAACATTACTTCCAAAGAAGCATTCTTCCAAGCACATTTTAAAGAGCTCCTGGGTACTGGCTGCCCAGAGTACAAAACAATTCAAAAGCTTTAAGATAAAGTTAATTAAATTTGCTCTTTGACATTCTAACTTCCTTTCTCCTAATCTAAGCTATATATGTTTCTAGACTAAATTCAGATAGGAAGATAAAATGTGTCTGGAAGATTTTTTTGCTGGTCACAGAGAATAAAAGCATAGTATAAATCAATGTTATAACTGTCTTGCCCAAATGCTTTTCTTTATAGGAATCACTAAAGATAAAAGACTCAAGAAGGGATGCAAATTTGTCATGGAAATTGTTAATAAAAAATCACACAGCAGACACACTAAGGGCTGGTCTTCACTAGGGGTGGGGATCGGCTGAAGATACGCAACTTCAGCTACGTTAGTAACGTAGCTGAAGTCGGCGTATGTACAGCCAACTTACCTGACATCCTCATGTCGACAGCAGTTGGCTGCACACTCCCCCCATCGACTCCAGCTTGCGCCTTGCGTCAAGCTGGAGTTACTGGAGTCAACGGGGGGCCGTGGGTGATCGATTTCTTGCGTCTTAACTAGATGCGAGAAATCGATCGCTAAAAGAGCGATGGCTACCCGCCGTAGTGAAGATGTTTCTTTAAGGTAGTAATAGTCATGGGCTTAGTGACTGTCCCTGGATATTTGATTTTAAAAAGGCCCACAACAAATAAAATTCAATTATCTCTCTTCAAAACCACAGCAGGCTAGTGCCCTCCTCTTCCTGCACCACCACTGCTTCCTCCTCCTCGTCCCACAGAGGGGGCACCACTCACCTCCAGCATCACCTTCTGCTCTAGTACCACAACCCTAATCTCAGTCTGGTGAAGAGGAGAGGGGAAAAGAGTGGCTTCAAGAGAGACCCCACCCTGCATTCATCCTGGGCATAGGCAGTGGTAACTCCTGTGCTCCTTGGGGTTGGACTCAGGTGTTGAGAGGGAGCCTGCCTCACACACCTCTACAGGACAGGCAAGTGGCAGCTCCTGTGTCCCATGGAGCTGGGCCTGAGGTTGAGATCGATTTCACTCTTCACTCACCCTGGGAAGCAGCAGCTCCTGTGTCCAGCAGGGCTGGGGCTAGGTGTTGAGAGCAAGCCTGCACCATGCTCATTTAAGCCATGGACAGCCATGGCTCCTGGGCCCCAGGAGCTGGGCCTGGCTCCCCACTCCAGGCATTGTGCCTGGGCACACTGGGTTGCAGCATCTGCTGCCTCTCTGCTGAAACTCCATTCACTCAAGTTTGGCCCAGTCACGGCCCTATCATGACACGGGTTGAGGCTGCGGGATGAGTGAGAGTCAGGCTCACTCTCCGATCCCACTCTCTTCCGTGGGACCTGCCCTTCACATTGGACAGTGAGCAACCCACCTAGAGCCTTCCTACATGGAAGCTGCAGGCGGAGAAGCCATGGTATCCATGATGTTTTCACCACCATGACAAACTGCAGCCCTTACCCATAAGGAACTCTGGAACAAATAACCATTATGTTCATGGCATACACACAGAGAAGTTAGATAGAAATGTTATATACTCATGCTGGAAGGTTGCAACATAACACTACTTAATTCTTTGAATTCAGAACAGTAGTACACATGAACCCCAACCAGAGAAAGACAAAGCAGGTTGCTCTCTAAAACAGAGCAGCACATCTCACCAATGCTCCCTCTAATTTTCCCCACACAAGTGCGGAATGAACTTTGTCATGTGCACCAACATCACCTCCATATTGGTGCACATAACAAAATTCATGTGGCAGGTGTGGGGCTGAGGGGTTCGGAGTGTTGCAGGTGGCTCAGGGCTGGGGCAGAGGGTTGGAGTCCAGGGGGGTGAGGACTCCGGCTGGGGATGTGGGCTCTGGGGTGGGGTGAAGATGAGGGGCTGAGGCAGAGGGTTGGGGTGCAGGAGAGGATGGGCTCTGGGGTGGGGCCATGGATGAGGGGTTTGAGGTGCAGGAGGAAGCTGGGAAAGGGGTTTACGGTGTGTGGGGGAATGAGGGCTCTGATTGGGAGTGCAAGCTGGGAATGAGGAGTTTGGGGTGCAGGCTGCCCCGGGGCTATGGAGGGGAGAGAGATCTCCCCCCAGCTCTCTCTCTCTGCAGCAGCACCTGGTCTGGCAGGGAGAGGCGCCTCTCCCCACCACAGCAGCTCTGGGACTGGGTCTACAGGATAGGTGCCTCTTCCCCATACGCAGCAGGGCTGGGCCAGGGCCCTCTTCCTCATCTGCAGAAGGTCCGGGCTGGGATCGGGGCTCCTCTCCCCAAACCATGGCAGGTCCGTCCACAGTCTGGGCCGCCACTGACTGTCTACCGCTTCGGGCTCCCCAGAGAGTCCGAAGTGGAAGACTGTTCCACACCAGTGGGCCAGAGGAGTGGCAGCAGCTGTGGGCTCCTTTCCGCACTCCCCAATCCCGACACCCATCAGCCGGCAGCTGTTGCCTGCTGATAATGGAGGATGGGGACAGAGAGAGGAGCCCTCACTTGGACGGCTGAGAGGAGCGAGAGGGAGGGGACGAATGAGGAGGAGCAGCCCTGGGCTAGCGGGCCTAGAGAAGTATGGGGGAGGGGCTGGAGAGGAGCCAGCACTTCAGCCGCTGGGCCGCAGTACAAGTGAAGTGGAGCACCGGGCCGGGCCATTGGGCCCCTGCTGAATGTAGGCCTAGCACCATTATACACCGGGGGACGGACGGACGGACGGACGGACGGACGGACGGACACACACACACCACTTGCAATTCTAGCATAGTCCTCAATATATCACATGAACAAGACTGCAGCCCTTGCCATTATACTTACCAGTATCTCAACCTTACAATGGAGTCTGTACAAGTTTCTCGATGCCCAACTGAAACATCATTAGTTTTTTCATTATAATATACCACCATGAGAAAAGGCAGGCAAATAGATTCTGTGTGCCCCCTGGATTGGTAAATATTAATGAAAGATTTGTAAACATTTGTGGACATTCTGGCTGCTTTGCATTAGAACAGCAGTTCTCAGCCCATAAAGCTGGTGGTTCAAGGAGTCAGACTGATCATAGGGTGCTATATTTCCTCCAGGTTTCCACTTTCTAAATCACATTAAGAGAAGTGAAGGAAATAGGTTATGTGATAGCAAATGGGAGAAGTGTATAGTCCATGTGATACTAAATAGAACAGGGAGATGCCTATGAGACATGGTTCACACAATGAAAAAGTTTAGGCACTTAAATTCCAGTTGCTTTCCTAGTAAGACCTTCAGAAAGGATTACTCTTGTACTTAAATAACTCACCATGTACATTTAGCTTTACTGACTGAGTGACGTTCCCAGCAATATTTGTGGCCACGCACATATACATTCCGCTGTCTGAAACTCGCGTCTCAGTGATCTTCATTGACCCCGAGGGAAGGAAGGTGTGTCTGGAAAAATAGGAAAACATGTATAACTGAATAAATATTTACTGAGAGAAGAATGAGCTTTACTTAGACATTACATGATATTTATTAGAACTAAAATAATCCTATTTAACATGACATTTAGTGCAGTTGAGGGAACTATTTAACTATAATTGTGATTTATCATTCCTAAATTTTCCTAACTCATTATTGAATCAATAAATTCAGAATACAAAGCAAATCATCTGAAACATGGCAGGATCCACAGGACAAACTGTAGGAGTTCCAGGTACTCATGGGACTCCTTAAATCCTGTCCTTTTTCTACTGAAAAGAAACTTTTTGAAGAATGTGTGATTCATGGGATTGGTAATAAGAGATGGAACCCTTTCATCTAAGTCACAGGCTCAAGGTCAGCCCAAGTCAGCAGCAACAGAAAGTTGCTATTAACCAATTGCTCCCGTTTAGTCCATTTGGTGAAGTCCACGTCGTCTAGGGCAGGCCTGAGGACCACATCGGGGTTGCAAAATTGTATGGAGGGCCGGGTAGGGAAGGCTGTGCCTCTCCAAACAGCCTGGTCCCACCCCCTATCCGCCCCCCACCTACTTCCCGCCACCTGACTGCCCCCCTCAGAACTCCCAACCCAACCAACCCACTCCCCTGATCCTTGGTCCCCTAACTGCCACCCCCAGAACCTCCACCCCACCCAACTGCCCCCTGCTCCCTGTCCCCTGGGACTCCCTGCCCCTTATCCAATGTCTAGAGCAGGGGTGGGGAACCTTTTTTCTGCCAAGGGCCATTTGGACATTTATAATGTCATTCGCGGGCCAGTCCCCCACCCCCACCCCGAGGAAGCCCAGTTTTCCCCCGCTCCCCCCCGAGGAAGCCCAGGCTGGCAATGGGAGTTGAGACCCCCAGCTGGCAAGGGGCCAGTGCGGGGAACCCCAAAGCAGTGGCAGGCGGAATGCTTAGCCCTGCACTGCTTTGGGGTTTCCCCCGCTGGCCCCTTGCCAGCCGGGGTCCTGCCGCCTGCCCCAGTCAGCTCCCGCTATCAGCCTGGATGTAGGGGGTGATCTTCCTTTACCCCCACCCAGCCTCCCTCCCCCCATGCCTGACCCGCCCAACCCAGCCTCCCCCCCACCAAACCTCCTTCCCTCCTGCACCCACGCCTCGCCCACCCCATCCAGCCTAGTCTCCTGCCCCCCTCCCCGCCCACTCAGCCTGGCCTCCCCCCACCACCACCCCCTTACCTGCCCCCCATCCCAGCCTACCCCACATCCCCTTGACCGTCGGCTCCCTGCGGCTCCTCCTTACCCCACCCGGCTAATGGTGGCCGCGCGGCGCCGGCGGCTCCCCCAGGCGCTTCCCGGCCCCTTCGCCGAGCCGCCCCGGGCCGCCAGGCGGGGGCGGCTCCACGTTCGGCGAAGGGGCTGGGAAGCGCCTGGGGGAGCCACCCCCGCCTGGGGGCCCACGCACTTCCCTGGCCGGCGGCTCCCCGAGGCGCTTCCCGGCCTCTTCACCAAGCCGCCCTGGGCCGCCAGGCAGGGGCAGCTCCCCGTTCGGCAAAGGGGCCGGGAAGCGCCTGGGGGAGCCACCCCCGCCTGGCAGCCCGCGCACTTCCCGGCCTCTTCGCCGAGCGCGGAGCCGCCCCGGGCCGCCAGGCGGGGGCGGCTCCGTGTTTGGCGAAGGGGCCGGGAAGCGCCTCGGGGAGCCGCCGGCCAGGGACGCACGCGGGCTGGATGGAATGCTTTGGCGGGCCGTATAAGGCCCGCGGGCCGGAGGTTCCCCACCCCTGGTCTAGAGCAACATGTGATTAATAGCTCCATGTATGACACTAAACTGGGAGGAGTGGTAGATACGCTGGAGGGTAGGGATAGGATACTAAGGGACCTAGACAAATTGGAGAATTGAGCCAAAAGAAATTTGATTAGGTTCAACAAGGACAAGTGCAGAGTCCTGCACTTAGGATGGAAGAATCCCATGCACCGCTACAGACTAGGGACCGAATAGCTAGGCAGTAGCTCTGCAGAAAAGGAACTAGGGGTTATAGTGGATGAGAAGCTGGACATGAGTCAACAGTGTGCCCTAGTTGCCAAGAAAACTAATGGTATTTTGGGCTGTGTAAGTAGGGGCACCGCCAGCAGATCGGGGGACGTGCAGCATACGTGCAGCTACATGCCACAGTGAAAAGCACACCCTGTTGACACTGCAGTGTGTAGCTACACAAATCAGTGAAAGGCTCCGACAAACAGGAGGCAACAGTAAAAGGCTTCAGCTGCTCCCTGCTGCCAGAGACTTTCACTGCAGCAAGGAAATGCTGTGGCAGAGGGGGAGGCTGCAGGGAAAGGCTGAGCCACCGCCTCCTACCAGAGCCTCTCTCTGTGGCAGGGAAGGACTCCAGCAGGGGGGAACTAAGAGCTTTTCCTTGCTGTGGAGAAGAGCATCAGCACTGTCCAAACATTTGCCTGTGGAGGAGGTGGTCTCCAGCCAAGGAGAGTTGCCAGACCCTTTCCCCACTGTCAGAGCCTCTCTCTGCTGCTGGAGTCCTTTCCTGTGAAGGGAAAGGCTCTAACAGCAGGACACTACACTAAAAACAGCAGCATAGGCATGAGGTATGCTTTGGGCCAGTAGAGAATATGTAGCATAAGTACCCCAGGTACATAGTCACACCTTTCAGCCATGTCTTTACTGGGTTACTCCTCCCTCACCATCAATGCTACGATGTATATCTGTACTAGGGGTTCTGGGTTTGTATGTATACTACATGCCACCAAAAGAATCCCACAATTTGTACACACCCTAAGGCACTGGCCCATATTGGGGGCTGAGACTTCACCCCACTGCGTGGCAAGCTCTGGGAGGTCACAGCATGCTGTCCCCTCTATCTGGCCAGCTCTACTGGCTGGTGTGGTGGTGACAGGACCATGTCCCCTTTTTTGCTGGGTTGGGGCCATGATGATGTTAGCAGGCTCTGTACTCAGAGGAACTGAAACTGCCTGCCCCTTAGCTAGGGGTACAGAGGGAGGAAATGCCTCCTTGGGCCCTCTCCAATCTTGTACAACACCACAAAAGCCAAGGCACAGTCTGGCCCAGAATTAACTTGGGGAATAAACCATCTCACCCCTAAAGATGGTCCCTGCCCACAAGGACCAGGGTACATTAACAGGCCATCATGAGGAAAGCTTGTACCATTGCTGCCCTTGCTGTAACTGATGGGCAGACAAAGAACTTCAGTCTCCAAGGCAGTCAGTTCAACACTTTTCATAAGCCCTAAACTAATATGTTTTCACATTTTAAAAAGCAGCTGGAAAGTTTCTGAATCCAAGATACAATGGCAATAAGTGGATGCCTGCAACCACTTTTAAACATTAAAGGTCATTCATATTCTATTAGGAATTCATATTTCATATAACACAGACAATTCTTCCCATCTCAGCGATGAAACGTAAGTGTAAAAGAAAATGGAACTTTTAAAGATTTAAGATCAAGTACAGATGATCAGTTCTGGGCGCCACCATAAAATAAATACTGAATGATAATAATGAGGTGTCTGTGTACAGAAGGCTATTTGGATTTGGCCTCCTGAGGAGTGAAACACTGTGCTTTCACTTCCAATGCTTGTTTTTGCTTATAAATACATATTTGAGTACAGTATATACCATGACTGAAATATGGTTTTAGTAAGTTCAGAGCTTTAAAAGACAGCCACGAGAATTAAAAGCTCTCTTTCAAATCAGTTTATTTACATCTATGAAGTGTTTTGTGATACATGTTGTAGGAAATATGCTAGATAAAACAACATAGTATTGTACAGAATATAGAGGCCCACAAAGACCATGGTGGGATTTTAACAGGCCTGTAGAATTTAAGAGATGGATTTTGCTCTCACTTCCTCACCACCACCCTGTCCCTCAACCCCAGTGTAAATGCAGAGTTAGTCCAGTGACCACCGTAAACTAATTCTGAATTACACGTGAGGAACCAAGAGCAGAATCTGAGAACCTGGGGAAAAAATTGTAAAATGTCAACAGCAAGAAAGCCTGAAAAAATTAGTTCAAAAAGGTGAATAATGTGCTGTGTTTGGGGATGAGAATTCAGTTGACACAGAAGTGCAGACTTCTCAATGCCTTCCTCACTCATCAGTATGGAAGAGGCAGTTAAAAAAAATAAAAACTTCCAAAAACCCGGGAGCTTAGAAATTGCATTTTGTTTTGTTTCTATCATATTTTGTTACCTTGGAGAGAATGGAGAGATAAGCTGCATTTCTTTGGCCCAGGTAATTATGGGGAGTGGCAAACTCTTCACCTCACATGGAAGTGTGACATCTTCCCCTGCAGTCACTGAAACCTCTATGGGTTTGTCATATTTTCCTCCTTGCTGGTCTCCAGGCCTGGACACTCTGGGTTTCACTAAAATAAGAAACATGTTAATATGTTGTCTATTTATATATGTGTAAGATAAGATAATGTGTTGTAACGTAAACTTTTTCAGATTAGACTATCCTATATCATATTCAGTATACAAAAATCCAAACTTATTTTTCTGACTGTCCTGGAGCAGGTTTCAGATGATAGTGGGAGATGGTCAGAAAGCATCAAAAAGGAACACTCTAGGGTAGGGATCACCAACCTGTGGTTTTTCAGAAGTTAATATGCGGTTCCTTGTATAGGCACCAACTCTGGGGCTGGAGCTACAGGCGTCAACTTTCCAATGTGCTGGGGAGGTGGGGGAGTGCTCACTGCTCAACCCCTGGTTTTGCCACACTCCACCCCTTCCCTCCCCTGGCTCCTCCCTCTCCTACCCAGAGCCTCCTGCACACCACAAAACAGCTGATTGGGAGGTGTAGGGAGAGGGGGGAGGCACTGATAGTCGGGGATGAGTGGATGGGAGGCACTGGGAGTGGGGCGGGGGAGCTGCTGACGTATTACTGTGGCTCTTTGGCAATGTACATTGGTAAATTCTAGCTCCTTCTCAGGCTCATGGTGGCCTCCCCTGCCATAGGGGCTTCACTCTTCTCTCCCATAAGGTATAACTCTCTGAAATTTTGTAGAGTTTCTGCCAGTTTACCCCAATATAAATGAAATCAGAATAAAGCCAGAGGTCCCTAGTCAAAGACCTCAAAGAAGTGAATGCCAGATAACTGTACAAACCACACTGCTTTAAAGGAGCCATACTTCTTGGAGCATAATCCCTTTAATCTCACTACCACGCAACCCTGGGGGGTCACAATTAGATATTGGTTAATGGAAAGTTTGGTAAACCTGAGTTGCAGTTCAGATTTTCTAACTGAGTGCATTTTGCAGTTGAAAACACAGCTTCCTGGAGGCTAAATATGTTTGGTTTTAACTTATACTTACCATAAACAGTTAGTTGGACTTTCCGTGTTGCGTAACCAGCCGCATTTGTTGCTGTGCATGTATACTCCCCAGTCTCCTCTCCTCCTGGTGAAACTACATACAAACTTCCATCAGACCCGGCAGAAAATTTCATATTCCTGGGAGGAATCATCTCTCCTTTCTGTGGAAAATAAAAATAATAATAAAAACCACATGAATTTTCTCAGACAAAATAGCAATGTACAAGTGCTGCTCGGTCAAACAGAAATCAAAGCTTCCAAAGATAAAATGAAGCCTAATAGAAACATTTAAACTATTAGAAGTATCAAACATGTTAGGGCTTTAAAAGTAGCTCAGAACAGTTAATCTAATCAGGGGTGGACAACCTTTTTGGCCCGTGGGCCACATCTGGGTGGAGAAATTGCATGCAGGGCCATGAATGTACGGCTAGGGCAGAGGGTTGGGGTGTGGGAGGGAGTGTGGAGTGTGGGAGGGGGCTCAAGGCAAGGAGTTAGGGTGCAGGAGGTGATGTGGAGTGTGGGAGGGGGTCAGGACAGGAGGTTGGGTGTAGGAGGGGTGCAGTGGGGGCTCAGAGCAGGTGGTTAGGGTACGGGTGCAAGAGGGGTGTGGGGTGTGGGCTCTGGCCCGGCGCCGCATACCTTGAGCAGCTCCAGGGTGCATCCCCGAAGCTCCCATTGGCCTCAGTTCCCTGTTCCTGGCCAACGGGACTATGGAGGGTGGTGCCTACAAGCAAGGACAGCGCACACAACCCTTTGCCCTTCCCTCCCCCAGGAGCCACAGGGATGTGGCTCCGGGTGCTTCCGGGATCAGCGCAGGTCCAGGGCAGACAGGGAGCCGCACTTAGCCACCCTGCGCCACAGGGCTGGCAATCCCACTGGCCAGGTTGAAAGCCCGGATGGACCGGATTTGGCCCGGGGGCCGTAGTTTGCCCTCCCCTGATCTAGTCCAATCCATTGCTGCTTTCCTCTCCCACATCTGAAGACTGTCTTTGATAGGTACGTCTCAAACTGCATCTCAAAGGGTTGAATAATTAAACTCACCCCCCAAAATATGTTCCAGGTGTAAGGCTCCCTTAAGAGCTGGACTTCTGACACAAGGCTAAGAAAGCACCCAGGAAGCTATTTGTAATGCACAATGACTTTATGTAACCTAGAAACTTATGAACATATTCTTATATGCCTTACATGTATTTATATTAACTATCTACAAATACTCATTTATACAGATATATGTCTCTCATACAGATTTTCAGCTTCACCTGTGTCATTAAAGTTGACTGGATAACACCAGCATAACTGAGTAGAGAATTTGGCTCATTGTATGTAACTAAGGATTTGAGTATTTGATTTGGGACAACAGAATTCAACCAGACACTGCTGCTTTAAACTTTATGTTGAGGAATATAATATCAGATATTTACCATAATTCACAAGGCCAAATTCTGCCCTTAATAACAGCAATACAATCTCCAGACAATTCTACTGAAGTCAACAGAATGGTAACTGAGGGAAGAATGTAGCCCCAGTGATTATAACAGAGATGAAAACAAAATGGTTTGGATACAGTAAGAACTCTGACCCAAAAGTCATCCATATTAGGAATAACCAGAAGTTCTGAAACATCTGGATAACTGTCTACACTGTTTCTGGGCCACCCTTTGCTTCTCTTTCCAGCGAGCAATACGAGTGCAAGTGCAGGGAATCATAACAGAAAACCTTGTGAGCTTTCCATCCTAATTCTGGAGACTCAAAAGATTTAGAGACTTCTCCCATGTCTTAAATTGTCATTCTAATCTGAAATAAGACTAAAAAGACACCTCCTTACTCAAAAGGTCTGCTCCCTAGGTGCATCAAGAATCATAGTTAATAATTTTAATGACAAAAATGCCTTTTACTCCCTTTAGTCCCGTAAAGCCAAAACAGCAGAGAGAGACTGAACTGGACTCTATTCCTTCTTGAGCACTATGAGCAAAATTATTCACTGAGTTCCAATCAGTTACATAATGTGCCCTACAGAAGCCATTATTACACACTCACTTTTCAGAGCAGAAATTCACTTTAAATAAGCCTCCAAATGAATCAGAACTCTCAATCTATGGGAGTTTGCCCATCTCTAATTTTGCAAATCACAATAATTATATTAACATTTTCCAAGGCTTTAAAAAAAAGGATCCAGAGATAACCAATAAAATCTTTCTAGCTTTTCAAAGTGTGTGAATGTGTCACAGCCAGACAGTACTGCCTAGAAAAACAGAAGCAGATATGAATAAACAGTGTTTTCTAGGTCCCTTAGGAGAGAGGTTTTTGGCTGCATTCATTGTACATAGCTCCTGTTATAGCTAAATCATGTGTCCAGTTCATCTTTTAACATAAACAGCTCAAAATTTAGTCGTTACCTTAGACCAGATGATGGATGGCTTAGGAACTCCACTTGCTTTACATGGTAATGTTACTGGGATTCCTTCAATTGTACTGAATATCTGCTGTCCATGCTGAATGACAGGTAGAACTAAAAATATATACATACACACAAATACCTATTTTAAACCATGGTATAATTATCATTCTGCACACAATTAACTGCTATTCAGCAAAGACTCAATCTATATAAAATGGACCTTGAAAATACCTATTAGAACAGAGAGTTGGAAAATTTCACTCTGCTCTTAATGACTCAACAGTGACCTGGTGGTACCACCCCTAAAATGTGGTCAAGAGTACAAAAATTACTTGTTGCTGACAATGGTTAAATACTAGTTCGGGTGCACACAATTTCAGAACATGCATAAAACCATGACAGACTATGTTCAGCATCATTTCAGAAAACCATGGTTAGGACATCCTCCAAGAAGGTTTAAAGGAAGGTTTTCTGAAATGGTGCTGGACACGATTTGTTCTCATCTGCACTTGCAGTGAAAATGGATGCAGCTTATCTGCTGATGAATCCACTGCCATCAATGGGGAACTTTTCTAGGACAGACAACTCCAGGCCCAAAGGCAAGAGGTAGGTCACTCCCCAGGCTCATTCAATCTTTAGTTGTTAAAAATGCTAATAAAGGTTTTTGTACGGAATGGGCTGGCTTTTGCAGCAACTTGATTGAGAATGCCAAATCAGTTCTCAGATCCCAAACAGTCAAGAGATAATAAAGACTTCAGTTCACTATCAAACTGCCCTAATTCCTATTTAGTGACAGAGACAAAAGGCTTCATATTCCTAGACTATCCTATCCTTATATCCTAGACTCTAACACACATACCAACTTTTTCACCCCACCTCATGTTCCCAAGATCTGAAAAATCTGCTCACAAGAGAGTTTGTCAAACCCAAAATAGTTGCAAAGCATTGGCTAATAACAACATGTACAGTGCTTAATTTTGTACTGAAAAGGATGTTGCAGCATTTTCAGTGAAATCTGAAATATGTCTCCCTTGATTAATTTAACATGGAAGAATTTCAGACCATGACACTAGAGGGTCACTACAGTGCAAACATTCATTTCACCAAGAGTGAGAAACTGCTGTTTTTAATGGTATTAAAAATGCAGCTTTGCCAAACAATTTATTTTTAAGCACTGTACTCTCATGAGTTGTGTTCCCTTTTAACAGTTATGTAACCTCTTAGACAGCACTTGGCATAGTATGCCAATAAACTCCCCCTCGTGTCTCTGTTTTGTTAATAAAGTAAGGGAGTCTGCAAAACCCATCACTTGTAGACAAATTGGAAGATATATATGGATGTCAAAAGTCTTTTTTGTCCTCGTTTTCAAAAGAGGCAGGCTTGATCATTTAACTGCATTATATGCAGGGTCCTGATTCTCCATTGCATTACTCCACAGTGTAACTCCTTGGCACCCAATAAATTTGAGGTATTATTGTAATTTTAAATTTTAAAAAAGTTCTCTCCACAAGCTACTGGTTCCAAAAAGTGCAACCTTATTTTTCAAACAAATGGAAGCCCTGAGACAATTTCCCTTACCAAATACATTGACGGTGGTAGTTTTGTTGTTTGTCCCAGCTACATTACTTGCCATGCAGGTATATTTCCCTCCATCCTGCAGCCGAACTCTTTCAAGGTGCAGACTCCCGTCGCTGCGAACATTAACGTAGGGATTTGGGACCAACTGGAAAAAGAGGAAGGTAAGTTTTACCCATGGAAAATACACACTTGTATTATAGCCCTAAGTATCTCAGATACTAGTGGCTTTGGTTTAATAACTTAGGGCTTTTTTCCAAAATCATGTTAATAAAAAAGAACATTCCTGCACTTGTCACATGAAATATATTTTGAATAGGATTTCAGTAACATCAAATAAGGCACCTAATATTGAGTGCTGGAGTCTGAAAAAGAGCATTTACTCTATGCCAGAGTACACATACATAACATGCTTCCCAGTTAATGCTAATGGGTGCTTGTGACCAGGCTCACTAGCATGGAAGGGGTCAAGGAGCTGCTTTGGACTGGAGTGGTCTTTCACACCTGTAAATTGTGCCAGGACTGGAGAAGTAAAAAGAGGGAACTTGACCTGGATGTGGGCAACCATGGGAAGGCAACAGACTGTTAAGCATCAGTAGCCCTGGAAAGAGGACATACAGCAAACAGAACCGCTGCCCTCGCAGAAGGAGGGTGCAGGACCCCTGAGTTGAAGGGGAGAAGAACTGAGGCTGGCACTGGAGCCCACTGAACACTGAGGTGAACATGGATTCTCCCAGGGCCCCTCTGAAGAAAGAGAGGCCCATATTCTGGAGGGAGCTGTTCAGTTTTTTCTTTGCCTTTCTTTTGCTTAACCCCTTTTGCTAACTATAGGCTGTTAGGTGGACACAGAGTGGACAGATTATCAAAATTGGCTACAGAAAACCGGAAGTGATAGCAACAGCAGCCGCTGGTCTTCCAACAGCAGCCGCAGATGACTCAACAGTTAATTCAAGACCTAGCAGCAGCAATGCCTAGTGGAACAAATACTGTCCTTTTTCCTGTCTCCATGGGATTCATCAGCAGGGACTCCATCCCACTGGCCACACCAATCCCAGTGAAGCTTACAAAAATGGTGACCTCCTGGGGAGGCTCTTTACCACCTTTGATTAAGTAGCAGTAGCACTCCCATGGACCCTGGAGCATAAGGGCATCTTCTTGGCTCTCATCTGACCAGATCCACCCTGGCTGCCTACTGGGGGCTCGACCCAACAACTGTCCAGGATTATCCCAGAATCAAGGCAACCATCCTTCATTGCTTTGATACCTCAGAGAAGATGCACCATCATTGCTTTCGGGAAGAGAAGTATCTGTCGGAGGTCTGGCCCCACATGATGGCCCAGAGATTGAAGGTGCACTGCTGGTGCTGGCTAAAACTGGAAACCTGGATGGGGGAGTGTGACGGAGTAGGAATACCGTGTGTGTGCCTCAGTTTTCCCTATGCATTTCTTGAGCGTCTATGTGAAGGGATAAGGATGTGTAGCTGATGCAAAGCACAGCTTCTCTGCAGGTGTCCATACCTGAAGCTGTAATCTGACCCCAAGAGGGGGAGGGAGGTCACCTAACCTGGCTGAGCCAGGGGGGAGGAGGGGCTGGAGAGAGTGAGTTTGAAGTCTGCAGCTGGCTGGAGAGAGGGGTTTGAACCTAAAACTGGGTGGGCAGAAGGGAGGCAGGCCCAGGCAGGGTCTGGCCTCCCTTGGGCCCCCAAAATGGATCCAGCTGAGGGGTTCAGCTGCCTACAAGCTCGGTGTTAAACCTTGTACCTGTCGACAAATAAACCTCTGTTTTACTGGCTTGCTAAGAGTCACATTTGACTGTGGATTTGGGGTGCAAAATCCACAGGCTCCCTCAGGACCCTACCCAGGCGGGCTTGCTGGGGGAAGCACACGGAGGGGCAAAAGGTGCTAAATGCTCCAAGGTCAGACCCAGGAAGGTTAAAGTGGGTACCCGTAAAGCTCCTAGCCTTAAAAACAGGCTGTGTACGGAGAGGAGACACTTCACCCAAAGTCCTGTCTGGCTTCCTAGGGAACGGTTCCAGACCATCGTCCAGGTACTCCGTGACAGGGAGCAGGTTACCAAACTCATTCTGGTTGGACAATGCACCCAAGACTCCCCATTGGAGGACGAGGATGGGTCCTGAAGCACCAAGTGCAAACCTTGGCTGAAGTGGTCATTTTAATGGAAAATTACATAGCTGCTGACAGCCTTCCAGGGATGCCAAGAGGAAACTAGATGGGCCAGGAGTCTGAGAAAACCAGAGGTGAAGGCTGGCCAAGGTGAAAGCACCTATCAAGGACTTCTTCTTGCCCTACCCCCATAACTACAAGATCCTCAGTAAGGGGAACAAGGTCCAAGACAGGATGCTGTGGAAGAAGTGACGGCTGAGAGAGAAACCTGTGTCCAGGTTTCCAGAATGTGGGTCCAGCCACGTCCCCTTGGGAGAATACCCACAAGGACAGAAGGAACTATCCCAGCTGGAAAGCTCAACCAGGAATCAGAGAATGAACCCAGGGCCTGTTTCTCACATGACCAACTGGTGAGTCTCTACCAGGATTGTCCCTTTATGAATTGTAATTTCTATTCCTATCAGCTGGAGTCTCAGGCTAGCAAACCTTAATGTTGACAGATATATTTCTTACATGGAACTCTTGTGTGATCACTTTCTTTACTGATGAAATACCAATTATTTGCTGCAATCTTTTATTTACAACTTTTCTTCTCCCACACAAAAAAATTAATTGCTTAAGAACAGTAGCTGTATTACATTGTGCTAAGTTTATATGTTACAATGTTAAATGCATATTTTCGCCCTCAGGAAACATGAAACTAAGACTATACATAAAAATAAAAAAAGATTCTCTTACCACCATATCATTTTTAATCCATCTCCGCCCTGGAATTGGGTTCCCAGCCAGCAGTACACAAGGCAAAGTAAGCTGCTGTCCTTCAATTACATTGACTATTGCTGGGCTCATTCCAATTAGAGGCACAACTTGAATTTGAAAAAAAAAATATTTAGGCATTTCTACGTGCTTGAAGAAAACAAAATACTCCTTACTATCATGATTTACCATAGTGCCTAAGGACCAACCAAGAATGGGGCCCCATTGCATTAGCTACTGTAAAAACACAGAAGACCTTACAATTTAAATATACAAGACAGACAAAGGGTAGAGAAAACGCAGAGAGAACACATGATGGCCAGCAAATGTCAGGTTAGTGCCAAGATATATTTGGGGGGGGGGGTGTTATGGGGGTTAGTCAAGAGACAACTAGCTAAATATAAAGACAAGGGATGGGAGGGGGACAAAGAAGGTATGCGAGCAATAGGGACACAGCAGAGGAGAGAAGAGAAAAAGGATGAAAGCATGAGAGACAGGTGTGAAGTGAAGTTGAAGTGAAGAATAATGAGTGCAGGGGTTGGAGCAAATAGTCAGACAACATAGGTCAGAGACTGTCCATTCAAATCTATTTAAAAAAAATATTCCCTGTGGGCTTGACCCTACATTTCCTGTACACTCAAAAATCCTATTGATGTTAAGTCAAAATATTTTGTTATTTTTTGTTGGTAGCAGAATTTCTAGAAATAGAAATAGGTAGGTTTGCAAGAGCCATGACCAAGAGGTGACTTCCCTTCTGAGCACAACCTATAAGGTCTCATGGGAAAGTTCTGGATGCCCATAAACATCCAACGGATTGCTTACCAGTTCATAAACAGCTTCACTTGTTTGTTTGTTTTTTAAAGTGACTTTGAAATAGCAGAGATTAAACAGAACATTTAGATAGGTCAAAAATTCACTGTTTATAAAATGCTGCTTGCTATGAATGTAAAAATTCCTGACATGTGGTCCAAGATAACAAATACTTTACTGGATACAAAGATAGATCCCCCTTCACTTCCCCCAACAAATGTACACATTTCACAGCATTATGTCTAATTATTTTCATTACTCACCCTCTCTATGCTAAAACCCCAGTTATTTAAAGATAACTCTTGTACAAACCATACATTCACTGTCTTCTTAAATCACAGAGATATATTATACTCCAATTTTATCAAGAAGTTGCTTCGAACACTCTCCCTGCTACCTTCAGTTTTTAAGATAAATTATGGCAGGAAACCTCTCCCACTCCCCACCACAAAATGTTTTCATGATGAAGATTTTTCTGCCTTTAACAAACTTTTCTCAGAGGAGGAGGGTAAAACAAACCTAAGGATAAGTACATTTTTGAAGATCCATTTAATTAAGTATAGTTGGAACTAATTCAAGTCTTGCAGAACGTCAAAAGATAAAAAAGTGTTCTAATGTGCAAAACTCGATGATTTTGGTTTATACTGTCCCATGTAGATATTCCTCTTTCAGTTATTATAGGTATGTATATATACACACGTCTGATTTACAAGTACACATCCTATTTTCTTGTACAAATTCTGTCAGATGATTACGTGCATAAAACCAGGTTATAAGTTTTGAGTGGGATTTTCAAAAGCTCTGCTTGCATTACAGTTAATGGCAGTTTTACCATTGCCTTCAATGGGAACAGTGGTGGGCCATTTCAACCACTTTTGAAAATCCCACCTACGGTCCCTTAAGGTGCTGAACTCAGGATAGAAGCTTTAGGCCATCAGGGTATAACCAAGGGCCTAATCCTGCTCTTATTTAAGATAAAGGGAGTTTTGGGAGAAGGAATAGGACCAAAACTTCTAAACACATTTGTATGAAAATAAATTATACCCTTGGACAGGAATAGTTCTCACTAAGGTCCATATTCTGCACTGGCTTACCCCCTCTGCAGCCCCAATCAACTCAGGTGTCTCCACTGGATGTAAATCAGCACAAAATTAGGCTTCTTATTTCTACTTTTAAAGAAAATTGTATTCATAATATACAGTTAGTTCTTCTAATTTAAAAAAACTGATTATTCTATTTTGGACATAGAAGATTTTTTTTTTATTAAATAATTCTTATATAACAATAAATGTTTTGGAAATAGATGAAAATTAGAGGTGGGTTCATGGCATCTAATTCAAGTCTGGAATTCCCACACCCCAAAGTTCAGAAGTATTCACATTCAGGATTTTTGTTCAGCCCAATATAAACAGAGGGAGCATTTCCTAAATTCAGATTCAATTCCAGGATCAGATTTCAAATTCCATCAGAATTTGGGGTTGTTTCAATTCAAGGTACTTGGTTTCGGCTCATATCCAAAGAAAAAGTGGTCAAATATATTACAGCTAAAGAACATCTATCAGTCAATCCTTTTGATGTCAGATCGAGATGTTAACCTGGCTTACCCAGTCCTGTTACTGTTATTGTAGCTGGCTGTGACTGGATCTTTCCAAACTGGTTTTCAGCTTCACAGATGTAAGTTCCCTCATCACTGACCCACAAATCTAAAAACAAATTAAATTTAAAAAGAACTAGATTGAATGTCTTAAACTGTTTTGCACTAAAAGGTTGCAATGCAATAATATTTCACTTTTACTATATTTTTACTTGACCAATCCTTGTCATTGGCCACAATGGAAAGAAGCAATGTCCATGTAAGAGAACTTGAAGAAGAATAACACATTATGTATATATATACTGCTTTTCATTCCAAAGAATTTTAATGCAATTTACAAACAGTATACCTACTGGAATCACTTCACCCACTTAAGAATATAGCTGTGTCTGGGAGGGAACAGGGAAGCTGTTTAACACCACAGAACAATATGGCACAACTGTTTAGAAGAGGTGAAAAATACAAAAGCCAACTGAACCTACAAGAAGAAATTAGGCAGGCAGAAAGTACAATAGCTACCCAAACTAGGACTTGGCCCAAACAATGGAGTTAACATCCTCTTCTCTTACAAAGATTCCATGGAATCTTTAGTCTCAACAATTGGTCAGGCCCCACATTTTAATCTTTCCCAAAACACTGTGATTCTATGGCACTGACATTATTCTCACTCAAATACAAAGAGATTCAAATGGCAACTGAAGTGCATTCAGCTCTACCACCAGAACGGTGGCAGAATTTTGGTGTCAAATGGATCCAGTCTACTAAAAACTGACATTGTTAAAGGCAAAATGAATACTAGAGTATTACAGTAACTTCAATAAATACATTTTATACAGTATATATATGATCTTGTTTTTATAGATTTTTGTCTACCTACTGTTAATAGACAAGGCACCCGTTCTGAGCTGACTGATGGAACTAACTGCAAAGGGTCTGGAGAAAAGAGGGGTGCCATCCAGCCGTCTCCATTTAACCCTTGGTTCTGGGTAACCCTGAACATAGCAAGGCAATGTCACGTTTGATCCAATATCCACAGATTCATCACTAGGTTCCTGTGTGAAAACTGGGAGAGCTGGAAGAGATAGAGTACACAGAACATAAAACAAAGAAGTAACATGGCATTAGTATTTCCTTTGCAGTTTAGGTTAACTACAATTTCAAATATATGTCCCATCATACAGCACATAATATCCAAATAGCAAGTTCTAAATTTAGCAAAACCTTGCAAGTATAGTCTTGCATCATCATTTATTTCTTTTTGGGGTACTCAACAATATTCTAGGCACCTCACTGATATAAGAACAGACCCAATTCTGTACAAATGAATTTACAGATTAAGAATTTGGCCCTATAAATTACACTGCATGAGAAGACCTCTACACTAGCAGAGAGCCTCTCTGACAAAAGCAGGACTCCATATGGACACAAAGATCTGTCTCCACAGAGTAACTTACAGAACTGGGGCAAATATTCAACATGATGCAACAAGCCAGTGTCATTGTCAGACCAAAAAGGGTTGAGGAAAGAGGAGAGAAAAGGACAAGAGTGACAATAATATGTGGTTATTCAGGTCACTGTGGCGTGTGCACATCTTCATGCTTGTACCACTTTAAAAACAAAGCGAACGTTTCTACCCTCCCTTCACTTTTCATGAGCTTTACAAAAAGAGTGATGAGGAGGGAAAGCTGTAGGAAGGATTTGAATGAAGCAAGGGAGCTGGCTTGATGAACTACACTGGAGAATATTCCAAGTATACAGAGCTGCGTAAAAGAAGGCACAGAGACATTTTTGATAGGAGATGAAAGAGGAATGGAGTTTGGTGTTACTGACAGAAAAGGTTACTGGCAGTGAAAGGTTAAGTGATTTGTACAACCCTCCACTAATGAGCACAGGTTAAGTAAATGTGAAGCCTAGGTTTCTAATTGTGAGTCTTTCCAATGTCAGGTAATGGAAACATTTAAATCAGGGGCAGTTAATGCACTTAAATAAAGGATACTTACAACCAACATCCAAAGTTATCTTGCCAGATGCTCTTCCTGCATCATTGCTGGCCACACAAGTATAATCACCAGCATCCAGATCCTGCGTTTCCTGGATCTTCAAAAGACCCCGATGAGAGTCAATAATAAGAAACACTGACGCCCTCAACTCTAGATCACCTAGGTCCAGATTAAAAAGATAACATGAAATAACACAGAGTATTTCAAAAACTCTTTCCAATGAAAGAAATACCCTTTTCATTCCCAATTTGAGATTACATCACTATATGATTGTATTTAATTATACACCCCCAGATAAATACCTTGGCTTTCATTCAACAGAGGATGAGAACATCCACCATTACATTAGACTGGATAAAATCACTTTTTTTAAGAAGAGCTATAAAGCCTCTTTCTTCAGTGAATAAGCCAACCCTATACTGATGGAGGTAAGGAAGAGACTTTCCTTATGGGCAGGTTATCACAGAATAGCCCACTATGAATTTTTGCACCTTCTGCTGAAGCATCTGGTACTGACCACTATCAGAGACAGAAACATGTACCAAAGGGTGCAACTGCCTGATCTCTTAGGGCAATTCTTATGTACCAGGACTATTGGGATTCCAGAAAACACAGGATGTTTAATTGAAGTCTTTTTTAGTATGCAGCCTATTTCAATAGTTTACACCTTTGTGCATGGAACAATAAACCCTTTTTTCTGGGAGCTTCTGATGGTGAGGGAGAACCTCTTGTAGCTCTATGATGACTCTCTGAGTTGTGCCCCTGAGTGTCCTTCCACTCCATAAGTGGGGGTCTCTACGATCTTGATAGCAGGAGAAGTAAAGGGCTCCTTGTGCTTTTTGAGGGGGGTAGAGGAGCTATTCAATTATCAATCATAGAAAAATGCATTTGAGATTTTAGTCACATATATCTAAATATTCTTCAAAGTAGGAAGGCCATTATTTAGAAGACACAAGATTCGACTTACCACTCTGTTTCACTCATTTTACATTAGTGTAACTTCACAAAGTTCGTGGAAGTAAAACAGTAAAACAGAGTGTAATATATCAGACCCGAGAGGTTTAGTGCTGTATCTCCAAAATTAGAACCTCATGGTTTAGTCACCACTTTGATCGTAAACCAGCTTTTAGCACTATTAAGTCACAAACCAAAGTAATTGAGTAAGATATTGTTCAGCAAATAAACCAAACCAAGCAAAATAGACCCAGATGGATGGAAGAAATGCACCTTTAAACCATTTAACTTGAGGAGGTGGGACCCCAGTGGTTTTACATTCCATTACAGTCGTGTCTCCAAGGGCAACCAGAATTTCACTGTGAACTACAGTCAACTTTGGGCCCTCTGGAAAAAAGAAAAATATCAGAGTTTTTTTCAAGTTAACAAAGAATATTTACTTTAAATATTTGTTACAGGGACATTAGAATATTTTAACTAAAACTGTCAAGCTTGAGAATCTTAGGTGAGCTGCAAAATATTGAGGGAAATGGGAGAATAAAGAAACTGGAGTGGCAGGATAACTGAAAAGTGAGTGGAATATTAAAGAGTGAGAACTAAGAAGTGAGAGGATTTGAATATCCAGAGGATTTGGAAAGATTCAGAGACGCACTCTTGATGTCTACTTCCCAATATTAAATAGGTGCAATACTGTAGTGCACAGAGGCCCACTGTGCTCGGTGCACTACAAACACATACATTATTACTCCGGAGGACCTTCTGTGCCCAAAACATTAAAATTCTGCAAATTTTATTTGTCAAATAAATGCGGAGGCTCCAGCATGTCACTGGGGAGCACAGGCCACTGGTTGCACAGAGGTGGGAAATCAATCAGCAGCTCCCTCAGGGACAAGGACTCAACGGTGAGGCTACACCCAACCCCGACTGTAGTGGAGTAACTGCCCCACTCTGATAGGCAGGGGTTAAAAGCAGCCAAGCTAGGCTGATTGGGGTAGTAGCCCCAGTTGTGACCAGCTCAATCAGGGCCCAGCTGGCCCTAATAAGACATCTGAGGGCTATGAGCTAAAAGAGTCAGTCTCTCTTTAGCTTTGGAGAGAGAAGAACCTGTCTGACTAGGAGAGGAAGGGTACCTGAGGTAGAGTAGTGCTGGGGAAAGGCAAGAGGAGCTGGGGAGCTCCATCCTGGTAACTCTCCAGGCAGCAGGCCTTATGCAAGGCCTAAAGAAGGTACTGGATTTGCTGAGGTACAGTCTGGGGTTAGGCAGAGGCAGCTGGTCCAAACCCTCTTGCCAATGATGAGTGATTTACAGACTATGCAGTGTGCCCCAGTTAGCAGGGGATAGATGATGACTGGCAGTAACCACTGAGGCAAGTTGGTAATCGTGGGTTGGAGGTTCCCCTGGGAGGGGAGACCCAGACTCTGGGTTTCTGCTGGGGGCAGAATTCTGAAGTAAAGAGGCACTAGGGTCTGGGAGGGACATGGGGGGCCTGAGGCAGGTGAGCCACCAGTAGAAGGCGGTGCTCTGTATGCTGGAGAGCTAATTCCCAAGACGATCAGCAGGAGGTGCTGCATCAGTGAGTCATCACTTTGCTACACTGAGACAGCGCAAGGACTGGGTCTGCCCCAGAAACACCCCAGGGCCCTGCCCCTCTATGCCAGATGCAGGCAGGCTCAGCAAGTCAGGGTCTAAGTGTGGAAGGGCTTAATGTGGGGTGATCTGGTGGGGGTTAAGAAGGCTCTGTGTAGGGTGATCTGGGTGTGGGTGGCTCAGTAGAGGATCCGGGTGCAGAGGGATCTGGCTGCATAGGGGCTTGTTAGGTGGTTCTTGGTGCAATGGTAATGGGGTACTGCAGGGGGATCCAAGTGAAGGTGGTTGGGACTCAGCTGCGGGTAGTGGTCTGGGTGGAGAGAATAAGTCTGGCAGAGGGGGGTCTGGATGTGGGGGGATCCAGATGCCGGGGGAGTGGGGCTCAGTGGGGTAGGGATCCAGGTGCACCAGACTGGGACTCAGTGGGATGGGGATCCAGGTGCAGGTGGCTCATTGGAGTGGTCCAGGTACAGAGGAAGTGGGGATCATCAGGAGGGCAGGGGCCTGGGTCTGGTGGGGGTGAGGCTCTGCGGGAGGTTTGGATGCACAGGTTGGGCAGATGGGGGAGCAGCTCCTTGGGCATGTCTTCACTACCACTTTAATTCGACGTGTACCTGTCTTCACATACATGCCCTTAAAGTCGATTTAAAGGGCCCTCAAAATCGAATTTGTGACTCCTGCCTGACGAGAGAAGTAAGGCTAAAATCGACTTCTCTATGTCTACTGTGAGTAGTGAAGAGGCATCTGAAGTTAAGCCTCTGACCTCGGAGCAGCCCCGCAGCAGGGGGGTCCAGCAGGGGGGGGCTGTTCAGGCGGGCGGGCGGGGGGTCCGCGGGGCTGCTGGAGGGGGGAGCCGGCGCGGGGCTGCTTGGGCGATCTGCTCAGCTGCTTGGTCAATTTCAGGTGAAATTGACCAGGTAGCTGAGCCGATTGCCCAAGCAGCCTCGGGCGGGTGGGGGGGGGGGGGGCTGTTCAGGCAGGCGGGGGGGGGGGGGTCCGCGGGGCTGCTTGGGCGGGGGGGGGGGAGGTCCAGCACGCATTGCACTGTGGGCTACCTACCCACAGTGCAATGCAGGCTATGTCGACCCCTGCAAAAGTTCTAGGACAGACAGTGTCGACCACTGTCGACCTGCTGTCCTGGTGGGGACACACTGATTCGATTTTCTAAACTCGAGTTTAGAAAACCGAATTAAGGGAAATCGACCTAGTCCTGTAGTGAAGACATACCCCTTGTGTAGTGATCCCACTCCCTGCTGCTGAAGAGCGATGGGTGCCATAAACTGAGGAGAAGGTAGTTTGCATCTGAGGGAGAAATCAATCTAGGGTGGGTCTGACCCCAGCCCTGGAAGCTGTGCAGAGGAAGTGCTCTCTTCCCCAGCTTATACTAGCACCTAAGGCCAGTACAGGGTAGGAGCCATCAACTGGGTCTTCCCCAGTCCCACCCCTTGTCGCATAGTGATTTACCTCACTACCAACTGCCCTGGGCACCTGAAACATACTGCTCGGGAGCACTGCATGACCATTCTTGCGGCTTCCCTTTGCTTCCCCACAGAAAGTCATTTTTCTGCAGGGAAGTAAAGAAATCTGTGGGGAACATAAATTCTGTGCATTCACAGTGCCGCCAGAATTCCCCAAGGAGTAATATATGCACCTGAGAGCTAATCTAATGTGAAGGGGTGATGAGAGAAGAATAGATTAAAGTTATCCAATGGCAGGGATAAGGAAAAAGAGAGAAGTCCGTTGAGGCCCATTTGTATTTTATGTTCACTGGCAGGTAGCACTGCTCACTGCAGATCTAATTTTTAACACATTATTTCTTATTGTAAAATCAGAACTAAAATAAACAGAAACATGAGAGCCTTAAATGAATAAACAGTAACCACCACCACCTTTAACATTATCAATATTTACATCTGGTTAGAAAATGGGAATTTTTTAACATTTCAGGATTTTTTTATTCTTATTGGAAATGTTCTGGACAGCTCTATCAATATTATTCAACTTTTCCCCTCAGATCATGGCATGACTTAGCTGGGGACTGGCCCTGCTTTAAGAAGGGGGTTGGACTAGATGACCTCCTGATTTTCTAGGATTCTATGCTTCTATGATCATCTATTTCTTTTTTAATTTCACTTCATTGTTTCTTTCTATACTTGCCAATGTATGTGAGAGTAGAAGTCTGTCTCTCTGTCCCAGCTGAGTTACTGGCCAAACAACCATAAAGTCCTGCATCTTTTGGAATGGCCTTTTTGATTATCAAGGTGCCTTCTGGGGTCAACCTATATCTGGGGCGGAAAAAAGGGTATCAACATAATTCAGTAGTCATTGATAAAACAGTCTCATGTAGTGGCCACACTGCACATAGATGGTTTTCATATATGCATGTGTTTTGTAGAAGTAGTAACTTCCATCCGAGTATCTCAAAGTGTTTTGGAAGCACCATCAATTTAAGTCTTACAATAGCCTTGTGAAATGAGGTAATCATAATATTGCCATTTTACAGATAAGAAAACAGATTAAAGGGCCAGATTGTGGAGTTTACCCAACTTCCTCCCCCTCCCCCCCCCTCCCGTCCAAGCACTATTTACAAGTCTCACAGGCCTTTGAGATTGGTAAGGAATTTTAATTCAGAACATTTCATAATTCCTCATTGTTAATTCCTGAAAACTATCCTCCTCAAATAGAAAAGGGGGAAAGGCTGCAAGCCCATTACCATACCTGTCTGATCCCATGATAAATATATCATTGTGTGTCCAGACTATCTTTGGCTTTGGATAACCTGTTGCAGAACACATTACAGACACCTCAGAGCCTTGTGTAAAAGACTGATTCTTAGGTGATATGACAACTTTGGGTGGTTCTGTTAAAAATAAAATAATAATAATAATAATGAAACATCAGCTTGACTTTTATGATGTTCAAGTTTACAGCCATTTATAAAAAACCCTGATAATAAATTACTCTATATATTCTTCTGACACATTCTTGTTATGGAAAACACCACTAAGAAAGGACAGACCAGAATTTTGTCCCCCATTGCCTCTTTTTTAATACTATTGATGATTCTCAGATCTGCATGAAAAGAGTAACAAAGCAGCAGATGCTGCTGAGCCAAAAGTATAAATAGTGATTATATATTTATAGAATCCCTTTTATTTATTCTGTCCCTCAAAATGTTTCATATTACATACTACTTAAACTAGAGAGATCTTCTTGTAGACACCTCCCCTCTCAATTGCCCAATCCCAGTCCTTGGCAGGAGACATATATGGCTAGATGAAAAAGTAGTATTAAAGATGGTATTTAGGTTACAAACAGTAAATAAACCCACATATCCATTTGTTTCAATTTGTTTTAAAATGTGACTGTCCAGATCTCTGGGTGCCAGTTTCACGTGGTTTTGAGTTGTGTTACAAACCCAAAACTTGAGCCAGATTTACCAAAAAGATTCACCAAGGCTCACAAACCTGGGCTGAGTTATGAGTAAGATGTGCCAACTTATTACTTTGGGTGGAAACTATGAGAAACTCTGTAACGGCTTGCACTCCAAACCAGGCAAAACTTAGTCGCTTCAGCTATATGTTTTGTGTGTTTGTTCCAACCCAGATGTCAGCATGAAACTCACGGAGTGGGAAACCAAAGGAAGGGAGACTTCAGAAAACACTATTAAAAATCATTGAAGACTAAAACACCAATGAATTCTGGATAATACCCCTTGACTACTTAGGGATGGGGGAGCAAAGAACCAGCAGGATGTAAGCAGCATTTAGGCAGCTCATAGGTTTTCTGGCAGCCCTCTCTACAGGGAGGAATTAAATAGCCAAAATTAAATAGACTTGAAATATAATAATTTTAAATGAAATCGTTAAGAGTCATAGTGGAGCCAGTCTGCATCTGTGGTGGTGTTGATACCTGTAGTGTAATAATGGATTCTCCAGGGGAAGAGACTGATCAGAGTCAATGAAGCTGCTCAACAATGTCCTAGACTCATTTTCCCACTAAAGCCAGTGGACTATCAATACAGTTCAATATGGCAAGTGATGAATGTGCTCCTTTTACAACACAGCTTCACATGCCTTCATGCACTTTTAGGGGGGAATCAGCAGCAGCAGCTGGATTATCAAAAGGAGAAGAATTTTTCAGTAGTAAATGCTGATGATTCTCGTTAATACCTTCTCCAGTAATGTTGCATTTGTTTCACCACCACCCATTATTGGATTAGCAGCATTTACTTCCATTGCTGCAGCCTGTGTTACAATTGCATTAACTTCATCTGTCTTTACAATCTGTGCCAATCGTGTACCATCTGAGTTTTAATACATGCCCTAATAGATGGATATTCTCCCCTTGCTGGCAACCACCACTTACATTGAACAGTTCGGGTTAGGCAGGTAGGGCATGAAGGTGAAAGTGGACTTCAAGAGTCAAGTTTCAAAGACCAGGATGCATATTGCTAAGAGAGTCACTCTGCATTTAAAGCCATGCTACACACTGTTAAGGGTCACACAGTAAATAAATGTGTAGCACACAAGTGTGATGACATCATCCCTTGGGAGAGGGTGGGGTAAAATCTGCCCTTGTGCAGAAAAATATACATACATTATTGCTCACAAAGTAACAGTGCAACAAACAGCAACAGCAAAAAGATTTTAAAAAACTAATCTGGAGCTCCAAATTCATGCTGGGATGGTTACACGCTACGTAATCAGCATGGGCGACTGATAGCAGCATTCTCACAGTCCCAATATTTGCCACAGCTTAATTTTAATTTTAACACACATAAGAACTTATCAAGAAGAGACGTAATTTACAGGTAACACATAGTGTGATACATCAAAATGTATACTCTCCCCTTTCTTCACCTTCAGAGAGTAAAGGCAGCCATATACGGCCATAATGATATATATGGGGGGGCTGTATCTGCTTCACTGGGAAAGGCTGCCAAATAAGACCCAAAGTGTATTGCATATTTTATTGTATTGGTTGAGGGAAGAAAAATATGTAAAATATTAGCACAATGCTAATAGGAACTATGCATTTGTGTGTGGGATAAGCAACCAAGCATAGTGGAAATAAGGTTATGATGACTGCATGATTAACTGCATAACTCTTCCTACTTTAGTCACTGGAGATCCCTTGACAATTAGTTTAAGATGATGCAAAGAGTGTCAATTTACAGGATGAATTTTTTTCCTGTAAATTTCAGATTCTTCTTCCTTGAGAGAGATTTATACCTACATCCTATCTTTCCTTAACACTTATCAGGACCAGTCTATACTTCTTTCTTCTAGAAAAGAGAAGTAGTTCACTATACATTGTTATAGGGCAGAAATAACATACAAGCCCTCTTTATTCATAGTACATGGTCATCCAATCATCTAACTACCTGGCAAATGTTATACAGTACCATTGTGTTAACTATAGGGCTTGTCTACACTGCTTGCATCCGACGAAGTGGGTATTAGCCCATGAAAGCTTATGCTTCAAAACTTTATAGTTAGTCTTTAAGGTGCCACAGGACTTTGTTACCTCTGCTATTCCAGACTAACACGGCTACCTCTCTGATTCTTCACTGCCACTTAAGTCAATGTAAATTAGGTCCCTCAGGAGTGTGAAAAAACCACCACCCTGAGCAACATAACTTACACTGAGGTGGAGTAATTATCTTGACAGGAGATCACTCTGCCTTAGATGTAATGGGTCTTCACCAGATGTGCTGCAGCAGTGCCGATTTAGTGCAGTAATAAAGACAAGCTCTATGTTATTGCAAGATAAATACATAACAGTTTCTATCTTCTGAAACAGAGTACAGCTTATAGCGTAATCACTTAGGGTTATACCCAGCCAAAGTACCGACTGATCAAAGTTATTACAGCTCATATAGGTTTATAAGATTAAACACTGCAATAAAGCCTTCTTTGATACATTGTTGAACAACATCACTGGCCATTTTCACCAGTATTTTTAACAAATAATAAAGCAGCACTTATATAATACTTTTCTTGCATAGATTTCAATACACTTTAAAGAGAATGGTATTATTGTCTCTATTTTATAAATGGAGAAACCGAGGTAAAGAAAAATTAAATAATTTGCCCACGGTTACACCACAAGTCCATGGCAGTCTCCTTAGTAACGGTATGACTTTTACATTGAAAAGTCTATCAAGAAAGTTACACATTTGTCGCAATATAGATTGGCAAGGGCATAAGCACTATTAGTCAAGCCAGACTCACATCTGAGTTAACACAGAGTCTGTACCTGCAATGGGCTGATGAGACTCCTTAACCAACTTGGATTGTAAACATTAACCAACTGAGTCTTGCTAACCCTGCACAGCAGGCAAGTACATATCACCACTGATACCAGGAGATTTACTGTTTTCAAACATCAGAGATGCCACCCTAAATCCCGCATCGGTTTAGTTGGTGGGAACATCAGCATATAATTTTAATGCAGACTTCTGGTAAAGTGTGTTGTCTAGTGGCCATAGTAGGGGAATTGTATTCAGGACTTCATGACAGTGTCCGGCACTATCAATGACTCATTGCATGACACTTGACAGAGCTCTAATAGGTCCATAAGCAAAAATAATACAGTTACATTTCCAAAGGCATCCACCACATTTGCATGTATAAAACAAGGAACTAGTAGAGGCAGCAACTGATTTATATGCACAGTTTCAGTAAATGTGGACACCAATGTAGTTATGCAAATTCCTGTGAATTTTTGGTCATGAACCTATGGTCTCATTTATTAATGTTTTGGCCTTATCCTCCCAGTTCTTCAGTTTAACCATCTATAGAATGGATATATCAACATCATGACTAGGATGTGGACTATCTGACCTAGTGGTCAGAGCAGAAGTCAGACATCAGAATCAGGTTACTGGGAGGCACAATCTGAGATAGACCTAGGGAGGCCATTAGTCTGTCTTAAAGCCAACAATCCTATTTTTGCAGAGCACTCATCCTGTCCAGTAGGGTTTTAGCATCAGAAGTGGCTTTTATCCAGTGAAAATGAGAGGAGGAGACTGCATACAAGATGATGCCAGTAGGTTCAGAGGTGGGGTGGCACCTCCATGTGATGTAGCTCACCAGGGGCGGGCTCACACCGCTCTATATATCACTAATTCCCATTAAAATCTTCAAATAAAGCTTCAGTGACATACATATTTTATGCTGGGCCTCTGCAAAGGTTGAATTTCACCTGAGGATTTCAGGCTTCATTGTTGTCAGTCCCACACCTTTTGCCGGCACTAATGCTCATTAAAACAATTTCAAAAAATTAAAATTAATATTTAAAAAAGCGAAGTGATTTTTAATTTTTAACATGAAAAAATACTGTATACTTCTATTAACAGAATGGGAAATATATGGCAATGTACAGTATGAACAAATTATTTCACAATAATATTTTTCATTACTCTAAGCAACCTTTTATCATGCTCTTTCACTGTACTTTTGGAAAAACCCACTTAGATAGTATTAACTTAAACAGCATTTATATGTAATCATATCACTCTTTAATAGAACATGAAGGACAGTCTTGAAGCACCTTCAAGATTCAGTAATTCTTTGTTGTCTCTTTACTGTCTCAAACAATTCTTTGGAAGACATGACAAATTGTTTGTACGACTACAATGCATAAACAAATATAAACAAGTACAACCGTTTAATTGTGTCTAAATCAAAAGATATCGCACAAGAAGGCAATAGTTTTAGTGACTTGCATAAACATTTTGCAAATTTTGCCAGTAAGGTGTGAGTTTTGTAAAATTCACTTCTACAACATACTGACCAAACTAACTAAAGTCTCAGGCCTTGCAATCTGGCCTATCCACAACCAAGCAGAGAGCCCCATTATCTTCAAGAGGATTTCCCAGGGACATCAGTATCTGCCTATGTGGATCAGATAGCATGGATCAGATTCCATGATCAGAGCCACCATGTACTGGCTACTCTCTATAGGCCTGATCCAATTCCCACTGGGAAAGAGTCCCAATTAACTTTAATGGGCTTTAGTTTAATAGTCTATTTTCAGATGTGAACAACTGTGTGTCATATGTCTAATTTAAGTGGTAGGGCTCTGTACTTTTGAAGAATCATCTTCACTTATAACCATGAAGCTCTATGTAGTCAAAGCATGAAATGGAGGGATGGCTATGAAGTTCTCTATTGCCATTGATTTGTTAAAAGATCTTTAATTCTGCATTTGTAAGTGCCAGGATAGAGGCACACAATTTTGACCTTCAATTTTTTGAACATCTGCAGTAGGTTAGTGTCATGAATGCACATGCCAAAAAAGCAACAAGATCAAAACCTGCTTGCAACAGATATTAACATGTATGTCGCTGAAAGAAAAAAAGAGGATGAAGTTAGGATGATGCTATGCATTCCTCCCACAGACTGGTATTTCCACTTTGAAGTCAATTCTGGCACAGAATCCAGGTTCTAGAAACGATTATCTTTATGCATCTGCACATACACAGTCATATTTTCAAAAGGAATCTTTACTTCTCATCTGACTTGTATTAGCTTAGATCATATTTTACCAATATGCATTGGATTTTCTATGGTTTCATATTAAATATTCATTGTAGTATTTCACATTTTTGGACTGTGAACTACATGAAAACAGCTGTGTAAAAATAAGGCACACAAACAGTTCAGCTACTGTTGCAATGACAGGTCTGAAGAATAGACTTGTTAAAGTATATATCAAAAATCAATAAATAATATTTATTAGATACTTGCAGAAGACTTCATTATCAAGCAGCCACATTGATTGTATTGGCTACAATCACATACACTTAATTAAAATAAAAGTGCAATCTTAGGGAATAGTTCTCCTTCTCTGAAGCAGAGATGTGCCACATATTTATTGTTGAAAATGTAATGCATTTTTTGCAAGAAGGGGCATCATGGGAACATTAACAGAACAGTGATCCATATTCACCATTACTCCTCTCAGAACCCTCAGTATTACTTCTTTTATCCTTCTCTTTCCTGTGTCTTTCCCCATACAAACACCCACATTGTCCTAATCACTGTCCTGAATGAGGAGAGTTCGTTCCTCCAAAGCCTAACCAGATTCCTGAATTAGCTATGAGTTGCTCTACAGAACAAAACGAGGCACCAGGGCATGCTCTAACCCTAATGTCACAACAAAGAAAGACTAAAGTCTGTCTCATTCTTGGGCCACTGTATAGTAATGCATAATGACATCTGAGAGGAGAGTAACTGGCCTATCCTTGTCCATGGATTATAAATATGATCAGTCCTCCATTATTTTAAATTTTATATGCACTTTTCAAATCTTCTGCATTCACCAGACATCTCACTTTGGGAATGTCTTCCTGGCCATGTCCCACTATTCTATCCTCTATGAACTTATCTATTTTTTTTTAACCCAACTTCCGATGGCAATGCATTCCACAGGTTGACTGTGCATTGTGTGAAGTTGTGAGTTGTGTGGGGGGTACAGCATTCATATGGCCTGCAAGGGATGTTAAGAGTAACAAGGAGGAAAGTGTGGGCCCCTTACTGAATGAGGGAGGCAACCTAATGACAGAGGATGTGGAAAAAGCTAATCTACTCAATGCTTTTTTTGCCTCTGTCTTCATGAACAAGGTCAAGTCCCAGACTACTTCACTGTGCAGCATAGTATGGGGAGGAGGTGACCAGCCTTCTGTGGAGAAAGAAGTGGTTTAGGACCATTTAGAAAAGCCAGATGAGCATAAGTCCATGGGGCCGGATGCACTGCATCCACGGGTGCTAAAGGAGTTGGCAGATGTGATTGCAGAGCCATTGGCCATTATCTTTGAAAATTTACGGCAATCAGGTCCCAGATGACTGGAAAAAGGCTAATGTAGTGCCCATCTTTTAAAAAGGGAAAGAGGAGGATCCAGGGAACTACAGGCCAGTCAGCCTCACCTCAGTCCCTGGAAAAACCATAGAACCATGGAAATTTTGAAGCACTTCAAGGAGAGGAAAGTGATCTGGAACAATCAGCATGGATTCACCAATGGCAAGTCAAGCCTAACTAACCTAATTGCCTTTTATGATGAGATAACTGGTTCTGTGGATGAGGGGAAAGCATGTTATCCCTTGACTTTAGAAAAGCTTTTGATATAGTCTCCCACAGTATTCTTGCCAGTAAGTTAAAGTATGGGATGGATGAATGCACTATAAGGTGGATAGAAAGCTGTCTGGATCGTTGGGCTCAACGGGTAGTGATCAATGGCTCCATGTCTAGTTGGAAGCTGGTATCAAGCGGAATGACCCAAGGGTCAGTCCTGGGGTCAGTTTTGTTCAATATCTTCATTAATGATCTGGAGGATTGTGTGAACTGCACCCTCAGCAAGTTTGCAGATGACACTAAACTGGGAGGAGTGGTAAATATGCTGGAGGGTAGGGATAGGATACAGAGGGACCTAGACAAACTGGAGGATTGGGCCAAAATAAATCTGATGAGATTCAACAAGGACAAGTATAGAGTCCTGCACTTAGGACAGAATTATACCATGCACTGCTACAGACTGATCCTTGCTATAGACCAGGGATTGGCAATCGTGGCATGTGGTCCCTTTGCGGACCTGGCTGGTTTGTTTACCTGCAGCATCCGCAGGTTCGGCCAATCGTGGCTCCCACTGGCTGCGGTTTGCCGCTCCAGTCCAATGGGGGCTGCAGGAAGTGGCGGCTAGTACTCCCTCCCCCAAGGAAATGCTAACAAATTGACAATACAGAACAGGAAATCTAACCCCAAATCATAGAACAAGATGTTATACATCTAGTCATTCAGTCACTTGGCTTTTTGCTGCATTAAATTCCCCATTCTTTGTCCATACTTTGTTTCCTTCAATGCATAATCTCTTTGGAGCAGGGGCTCTTATTTTCTTACTGTCTGTAAAGTGCCCAGCACACTTTGAATACTATAAAAATAATAAATAGTATTAACCTCTTTTTGAGGTTCATTAATGACAAATGATCATGTGTTGGAGGCATGGGAAGTATTTGATGAGAAAGCTTTGTTTGCTTAGCTCTTAAATTGCAAAGCTCTGCAGATGATCTCATCCAAGGAACATTAATCATAGGAGGTTTCCCAAACCTAAGCATATACAACCCACAGAGAATCTTAACAATGCAAACATAGACTTCACTTAGTTTTTTCCCCTAATTCCCTTTCACTGAAGGTAGGAAAAAAGACTATTTCTCTATATGATCTAGCAGGAGTCGAGTCATTGAATGAGAAACCCTGGGAGAGAGAGATTATTAAACTTGTGATACTCACTAATTTCCCAGAAACAAGGTAGGTGAGATAATATATTTTATTGCACCTACTTCTGTTGATGAAAGAGAGATGCTTTCAAGGTACACAGAGCTCTTCTTCAGGTCTCCAGATAGGCTGCTCAAGCAATCTCTGACCCCTACTCCAAACACATGAATTCCTGTGTAAGAGGCTAACTTCAAAAAACTATGTAATGACTATCATTGAGACTGCTGTGAATGGTAATTAGCAGCACCTGAGCCATCCAGACATATGGATACTTACTGATTTAATTCTTTTTCATTCAAAGAACATTGACTTGTGTGTCAAAGAACATTGCTGGGAGTTTAACTGTTTTATTACCTGTTTTGAAAAGAGTGGAAGTACCACAGTGATAAGAGACTGTAGTTAATAACTTTAGTTAATCTTTTCCAAGCTGTGTATTTTAATCATTTTAGATAGCTCCCAAGAACAGTTTAGAAAGAATCACTCTGCTATCAAGACTGCTTAATGTTTTAATTTTTTTAGGGCAGAATAATCTTGCATTTCCCACCATTTAAAGTATTAACAAACGAGGTTGCAATACTCTAGTTTCATTGTCTTGTTTGTGTGCGCATGCACGCACATGCCACTGGGAGGATCTCAGCATTGTATTATGAACTATTCCATTTCATTTTATATGGAAATCTGCCCTGTGTATTTGGGATTGGGGATGTCATGTCAAGAGAATGAATGGTATGTATACTGTGGCAGGGTGCTGGCCAGGAGTCCCTGAGCCAGCCCTGCCGGCCCTTTAAGAGGGAGCACCAGCCTGCTAACCTCCCCTTGCAGGAAAGGCTAATCAGCCACCTGGCCTGCAGGCCAATCAACCTGCATGGGTTGCACCTGGCAGCCTCCTCTGGGGGATATAAGGCTGCCAGGAAGGAAGCCCAGGGTGGTGGTGGTGGCAGGAGCTAGTCAAGAGCTGAGTGTGTGTGTTTGTATCACTGTTAGCTGGACTACATAGAGTCCCTAGAGCTGTGTTAACTGTTAGCTGGACTACATAGAGTCCCTAGAGCTGTGTTAACTGTTAGCTGGACTACATAGAGTCCCTAGAGCTGTGTTAACTGTTAGCTGGACTACATAGAGTCCCTAGAGCTGGGTATTAATGAGCTATCAAGAGCTGAGTGGGTATTAATGAGCTATCAAGAGCTGAGTGTGTGTTTGAGCTATCAAGAGCTGAGTGTGTATTAATGAGCTGTTTATTAATGAACTGTTTAACCTGTATATATTGGTGGTGGGGTCCTGCACTGTAAATTAAAGGGCACTGTTGGAGCAAAAAAGGGTTTCCTGCCTGTGTTCCTGAGAGGGGGGAGACGGCGATCTGTCACAATACAAACTTTTAATTCTATAATGTCTTAATTTCCCTGTTATCTTTCTTTTTCTCTCACAACTGCTGCCAAACTGCAGTCAGAATGCTTAACCTCTTGCCTCACCAGCAAAGGGGGAATATTAATGCTGTTCCAAGGGTTGTCCAGCAGAGAGTACACCAAAGATATTTTGGGCAAAAGATTCCCCGATAGAAAAAAGGTTTGATTTTCCTCTTGCACCACTGTACATTCACTTTACTGGAATTACTTCAGATTTACACTACTGTAGGTGACCAGAGATTCAGGCCCAAAGATTGTGATTAGAGGTCATACTGTGTTCAACACTGCTTGCTGCCCTCTAGTATTCTCAACCAGAGCTGAACATGGTTTTGTCCTTGTTGTGGACAAGAGCAAACCATGTACAGCAGGGAGCCCAACCTGTGGCCCACTACAGCATTTCATAATGCCTGTGGCCTGCTTCAACAAACTATACTCACTGCCGATCCATTAGCGTTTTGTCATCATGTTTACATCATTTTAGTTTACATAAGTGTGTAAATAGACAAATAGATAATGCTTTCTGGGCTATACAGCCGAGAAGCGACTATAGCCGATAGAAACAACCTATCTAAATACATACAAAACAAGCTCAATTTACAATATAAATCAAAACAGGTGACATTAAATCTTATAAAAATATGTAGAATCTATTTGCCCACACAGGGTTGTGGTTACGTTTATGTGGCCCTCCTGTGTAATAAGGTTGGGTACCACTGATGTACAGTACATCCAGGGCCAGATTCTAATTTTGATTCCGAGTTTCCCTGGGGTAAGTCACAGTGATTTATCCAAATCTGTTCCCTGGCATAGAAATGTGGTTGACCTGCTAGGACAAGAGGTTGAGAATGCTTTCTTACAACAGATATTCAATACAGATGACTCTGTCTACACCATCACGACTGAAATTGCTTCAAATGCTATCTTGTCAGGAGGTAGTGGGAGAAGTGGTCATATTTGACAGCTGATGTCAAACATGCAGTTTTAAGCTCATCAACACAAAAAGGGTGGTTTGGCCCAGCAGTCGCCAACCGGTGGTCCGCGGACCACTGATGGTCCACGAGAAAATTTTGGTGGTCCGCGGCGCTGGGCTCCCTCATGGCCGCCGCGCTGGGCAGGCGAGAGGCTGCGGGCGCCTGTCCCGCCCCATCCCTGGCAGCCAGCAACCGCCGGCTCACTCCTGCCGTGCCGTGGGGCTGCGGTGCCTCCCCACTCAAGCCGGGGCTGGGCGGGCAGCCGCACTTGGGCCGGGCGCCTGTCCTGCCCAGTCCCCGGTGGCCAGCAACTGCCGGCTCGCTCCTGCCGCGCCGCGCCGGGGGGCTGCGGTGCCTCCCCACTCGAGCCGGGGCTGGGCACACGGGAGCAGCGGGCAGCCGCACTCGGGCCGGGTGAGCGCTGCTGGAGGTGGCCGCTCGCCGGCTGCTGCAATTTGCGGCGCAGGGAAGCGGGTAAATGGGCTGGCTGGGGGGAGGGGGGGAAAGAGATATATGTCTGCGGACCACCGGTCTTTGTACCTTTTTTTAAAAAATCATGTTAGTGGTCCGCGGGATTCAAAATTGTGACTTTAGTGGTCCATGAGGTCCAAAAGGTTGGCGACCACTGGTTTGGCCTGTTTATCAATAGGCCAAACCACCAGTAGTCAATGCTTCTTTATCTTGAACGGATCCCTGTTTTTGTGAGATGAAAGCAAAACATACCTAATTTCTTATTAATCTGTTGCTACAATCATGCATGAAATGCTGAAACTGCTGAAAGCTAAACTTCTCTATTAATCCTTGACCCACGCACAACACAAACCACAAAGGTTTTCCCACACAATACGGCTGTGTTGCAGAGCCAAAGAACAAAGCCCAAATTCTGTGATAGTATTTAATTGCTTATCCTGACTCAGAGCTGGAAATCCACAAAACCAAGATTTTGCCAATAAAATTACATTTTGGCAATATGTAGTGTTTTTAGGGATTTGAATTTTAAGGGTACACATGAAATTCAACAGTCAAAGATCACCAAAAATGAATGTTTTCAGCAAAAAGGTCATTGGTTACAAAAACAACTCATTTATGTTCCCAAGCCAGAAAGATTTGTTGTTAAACCCAGATATGAGAAACATTGGTAATATTATACAACTGTCAGGACAACACATTCAAATATGGATCTACTCTAATAAACATGCATGTATCATGTTAATATTTTGCTTAAAAGACTGTGAAAAGCTGGAAAAAAGGTAAAGATCACATTACAGTAAAACCTCGATATAACGGACTAATTCGGGCGAGGGGGTGTCCGTTAAAGCGGAAAGTCCGTTATTTAATAATAATAATAAAAAGAGCTGTCGGAGCAGCAGCCCACCTGAATTAGTCCATTATATCGAGGTTTTACTGTATCACGGGAGCCGTGAGTCAGCCCACCCGGGTCCCGGCTGCTGGGACTCGGGCGGGAGCAGAGAACCGGCAGCCCACCCGCTGGCGGGACTCGGGCGGGAGCCAGCAGCCTGCCCGCAGGCAGGAGCCGGCAGCCAGCCAGCCCGCCCGCTGCTGGGACTCGGGCGGCAGCCGGGAGCCGGCAGCGAGCCCGCAGGCGGGAGCCGGCAGCCGCCAGCCCACCTGCCCGAAGGCGGGAGCCGGGAGCCGGCAGCGAGCCCGCCTGCAGGCGGGAGCCGAGAGCGAGCCCGCCCGCAGGTGGGACCCGGCAGCCGGCCAGCCCGCCCGCAGGCGGGACCCGGCAGCCGGCCAGCCCGCCCACAGGCGGGACCCGGCAGCCCGCCCGCAGGCGGGACCCGGGAGCTGCCATCCCGCCCGCAGGTGGGACCCGGGCGGGAGCCGGCGGCCAGCCCGCCCGCAGGTGAGACCCGGGCAGCAGCCGGGAGTCGGCAGCCAGCCCGCAAAAAACGGATTTCGGATACATGGGAAATTTTGTCCGTTGCATCCGAAGTCCGTTAAATCGGGGTCCATTAAATCGGGGTTTTACTGTACAGTAAACCCTCGATTTAACGGACCTCGATTTAACGGACTTCGGATGCAACGGACAAAATTTCTGAGCAAGTCTGATGCATTCCTGATCCATTTCTGGCGGGCTGGCTGCCGGCTCCTGGCTGCCGCCCGGGTCCAGACAGCAGGCGGGCTGGCTGCCGGCTCCCGGCAGTGGGCGGGCTGTGGAGCTGTCGCCCCGACCCTGTGGCGGGTGGGCTGCTGCTCCGACAGCTCATTTTTTTTTATTATTAAATAACAGACTTTTTGATTTAACGGACACCCTCTCGCCCGAATTAGTCCGTTAAATGGAGGTTTTACTGTATTATGGAATTTCTCTCTCTTCCTTGTGGAAAAAATAATCCTAGAAAGATATACTGATTAACATTTCATGCTCCTGGACAGTTCTTACCATTGCACTGTTCACATGCTCAGAAGACACTCTCCAGGCCTCTGGTCAGTGCTCTGAAGCAACCAAAGAGAAAACAGAGCCCTCAAACAATCCACACCAGTTTTAACCCAGACCCCAATCTAGTGTGAGACAGAATTTTGGGAAGTTCTGTTAGTGCTGTGTAGACCCCTAGACCATGTAGTCATGTTCATCGTGGATAGCTCATAGAATCATAAAGATTAAGGCCAGAAGGGATCACCAGATCATCTACTCTGACCTCCTGAATATCACAAACTATCAACAGTACCCAGGTACTCGCACACCAAACCCAACAACCAAAATTAGACAAAATGTCAAAACCTTGAGGAGATTCATATATTGTATGCTACAGGAATATAATAGGAGGGACTGGGATGCACCAAAGGCCGAAGCCTCTGAAGTGCTCGGAACTGATTAATGATAAACACCCAGATGATCCTAGCAATCAACGTGTGCCCCATGTTGTAGAGGAAGATGAAAAACCCCCAAGATCCCTGCCAATGTGACCTAGGAGAAAATTCCTTCCTAATCCCACATATGGCAATCAGTTACACACTGAGTATGTGAGCAAGAAGCAGACAGCCAAGATTCCGAGAAAGAATTCTCATGACCATTTTAGAGCACCAGCTCAGACCTGTCCAGTGTCCCATCTCCAGATGCTTCAGAGGAAGGAAACAAAACAAGACAAAAAAACAGACTCTGATGGAGGGGAGGGGGAATTCTAACCCCTGCAGGTACCTTAAAACAGCCTTAGGGCCAAATCAACAACAGCAGCAAATCCTAGACAAGTCCTTATACACCTTACTAAGGCAAAATTACCAGTCAGTGAGTGAAAATGGCAGGTTTGACTTCAGTAGAACTAAAATGTAGCCCTTTAAGACTCAATTCTGGCACCTTTGTTCACATTGTTTTGTACATCACTCCACAAGTAGCCCCAAGATTTTCAATAGGACTGCTTGTGAAATAAACTATTAGTCAACGTAAGTAAGGGTTGGGCACTTAGTACATTAATACAAGAAGCTCCCATTAATATGTGATGTACCCCATCAAAAAAGAGGAGCTACTTCCAGTTTAAGATTTAACTTACAGAATTGTACAGTCCCTTTTCTCAACAATTAGACATGACATTTTCTTCATTATTATTATTATAATTATTATTTTAACTTAACTTTCAAAACAGAGGTTTAAAATAATAAACTAACATGAACAGCTTCTGTCCACTTTTATTTTTAGAATTAATGACATCTTCCTACAGCAAGAGAACATAAAAGTGAAATTCTTTCATGATCCAAAAAGTAGTCAATTTCTTCATGTTAGATGTAGCTCTAAAACAGTGTGCTTTACTACGAATTAAGGAGCTAAATTCATCCTTGGTGTAACTTCGCCAAACAGGTTTCAGCCCACTATGTTGACATGGCCACAAATTTCCTTCTTTACAATGTTATTAATGATGAGATTCATTTTTTCATTCCTTCATTTATAGCCATTCCTTCATTCATTCTTCTGCTGCCCAATATTCATTCCAGAGAGACATGCAAGGACAAGGTTACTTCCCAGTAGCTTCCCTCTGCAAGTTATTTCACAGATTAGCCTGTAGTGAGTGCTGTACTTGATGCAATTTATTGACATGGATCGACACTGCAACTCCACACATTTGGTACTTTATTTGGCCCAAAATATTTCTAAAATTTAGCTGACCACAGGACGTGACACCACATGACTCCATTTCAGCTTCCATTAACAATGTAGTTCAGAGTGTGGAGTGGATTACGCACACCAGAAGAAAGTAGGAGGATGTCATTGCAGAAATCAGAGGCGCAAGGTGGGTGAGGCAATATTTTTAATTGGACCAGCTTCTGTTGGTGAAAGAGTCAAGCTTTTGAGCTACATACAGCTCTTCTCCACATAGCTCAAAAGCCTGATTCTTTCACCAACAGAAGTTGGTCCAAAACATCTCCCCCCACCCACTTTATCTCTCTAATATTCTGGGACCAATATGGCTACAACACTGCAACCTGCAGATAGCCACACTCAGCTGCAGTTTAGTTTTATTCCTATTAGTGATATTCCAAGCATCTTTCATCAAACTCAAAAGAAAACATCTGTCAGTCTCTGAACTGACCCTGTCTAAACCATCTGAGAGGTTCTCTGTGGCATGTTTTAAACAGTTAGCAACATCAAAGCCAGCCAAAATGTAATTCCGATCTATGTGATATAATCAGCCTCATATACAAGTGATTTGAAACTAAATATTTTGCTGAGGCAGCAGCAAACCTCTTTAGCTTTACTGTGCCAGAAGTCATTTAGTAATTGTGTTAAACCTCCCAACTGGTTTATAGACATTACGAAGAAAATCTAAATCCCATGAAGGGATGGGGAGGAAACTGTAAGAATGCTTCTCTTTCTGCCCTCAATGGCCTTGAACAATTAATTGCCCTTATGGAAAAACTCTGAAATTTAACAGAAAATTATATCTTTTCTGCATGGTTTTGTGTTGTTGGTGGGGGCTTGGGGGGGGGTGGAGAGGAGTTAGCTCTGCTATCAGTTTCCACAGGCTTTTACCAAATTGCTCAAAGGCCAAAGTTGTTATCAAGGAGAAGGGGGGAAACGGTGGGGAAGAGGAAAAAGAAAAGAAATATGCTTCAAAAGAAGATTAACATGCATCTTCTTTGTTACCTTGGACTGTGAGGAAGACAGAAGCCACAGTAGATCCACCTTCATTGAAAGCAGTGCAACTGTACTCGCCAGCATCTGTGAGCTTTACGGATTTTACTTCTAAAGACAAATTGCTCATCATCCTTATTCGAGAGGGCTCCACAAGCCTCAAGTCATTGCCATTTCTCTGCCAGGTGAGATTGTAACGCACTGTGCTCAAGGTTAGGCAGGTCAATATGGCTCTCTCCCCAAGGGTGACTGTGACATTATTAGGAACCTGAACCACAGGTGGGGGCTCTACATGGGAAGAATAAAGAGAAAGGATTCAGAAACCATTAGGCTCACTTGTAGGTACTTTGTAAGTAACCATGATGGCACAGCAGTAGTAGAAGTAAAAAGGCATACCATTGAGTTATTTAATACTTAGTTTAATTTCACAGCACTGAAGTCAGCACACTGGGGTCTGATCAAGGCCCACTGAACCAAAAGGGAGCCTTTCAATAAGATCTGGATCAGGTCCTAGATTTCTACATGCTGCTGTGTGAAAAATGTACAGTACATGTGGGCTTTTTCAGTGTCACTAAACAACTCTGGAATTATCATAATTATCATTCTGTTCTTCAAATGTTAGTCTCAACTTGAGTTTTAATGGATTTTAATCTCTTTTTGTTCACCTCAATGCCCATTCTGTGCAGCAATTCCCCCCATATTTTGTTGTTTTCTTTCTGACTCCCCTCTCTGCTCCTTTTTACCACTGACTTCCCCCTCAGCAGAACTGGATTTAATTAAACTGGGGGTGCTAAAACAGAACGTTGAACTGGACTGAATTTTAAACACACAATGGTTTCAGATTAGGTCAGATGATCCTTGTTGAGCCATCCCTGAGTAAAAGGGACAACATTTAAATCAGGGGTTCTCAAACTGGGAGTTGGGACATCTCAGGGGGTCACGAGGTTATTACATGCGAGGTCGCGAGCTGTCAGCCTCGACCCCAAACCCCGCTTCCCCTCCAGCATTTATTATAAGTTTGAGAACCACGGATATAAACTTGTATAGCTTTATTGTGGTTTTGCCCCACACTTCTTTTGTTTAAACCCAGTGGTGTACGTTCTTAAATACTGTGGCAGGGTGCTGGCCAGGAGTGCCTGAGCCAGCCCTGCTGGCCCTTTAAGAGGGAGAAAAGCCCTCTGCAAACCCCCGGTGCAGAAAGCCTAATCAGCAACGGCTTGCAGGGCAATCAATTGTATGGGTTGCACCTGGTAACCTCCTCTGGGGGATAAAAGGCTCCCAGGAAGTAAGCCCAGTGTGGTGGGGATGGTACAGAGTGTGGTGTGGTTGGAGCTAGTCAGAGCTGTGTGTTTAGAATTGTATGCTGTAAGCTGTGAGCTGTATACTGGACAAACTGTATGTATTGGTGGTGGGGTCCTGCACTGTGAATAAAGAGCACTGGTTGGAGCAAAAGAAGGGTTTCCTGCTGTGTTCCTGAGGGGAGTGAGAAGGCGGTCTGTCACAAGTGGTGTCAGAGGTGGGATCGCCACACCAGCAGCACAACTGGTGGCCCCGAGATGGAGGGAACCCTGCAGTGGCTTGTGGAGCAGCAAAAACAGACCCAGCAGGCCATGCACGCCTTGCAGCAGGCCCAAGCCGAGCAGCAGAAGACGCCGCAGGACTTTATCCAGGAGCAGGCAAAGACCCAGGCAACTCTCCTGCAGCAGCTGGTGAGTCGTGGGGCAGGAGAGGGCATGCGGCTGCCGGGCTGGGGGCTCTGTAAGATGAGCCTGGCGGATGACCCCGATGCCTTCCTGGGGACCTTCGAGAGGGTAGCCACCACAGCCGGGTGGGAAAGGACCACCTGGGCCCTCCGGCTTGCTCCCTACCTTGCGGGCGAAGCCCAGGCGGCCTATATGGCCCTGGGGACTGCAGAGGCCCAAGACTTTGACATTGTAAGAGCGGCCATTTTGGACCGGGTCGGATTATCCCCGGAGAAGTACCGGCAGAAGTTGCGGGCGGCCCGCTGGACACAGGTGGTGCGGCCCTGGGCGTTTGCCCAGAGGCTGAGGGACTGGGCGACGCGTTGGCTGAGGCCGGAGGCCCGGTCTGGGGACGAAATCATGGACTCCCTGATCATGGAGCAGTTTTTGCTCAGCCTCCCCGAGACTGTTCGTACCTGGGTCAGGAGGCACCAGCCGGAGACGGTGGAGTCTGCGGTGCGCCTGACCGAGGAGTACGTCGAGGCAGAGGGACCTCGGGGAGAAGACCGACCGCGACGGGTTCGGGATTTGGGGCATCGGCCCATGAACTCCCCCCCAGCTAAAGGCAAAGGGACTGATGGGGAGCCCAGGGGGGCGCCAGGAAGAGTGGCCCGGCTTACCTGCTGGCAGTGTGGGAAGCCAGGGCATATTAAGAGAGACTGCCCAGCCATGGAGTGTGGCTACACCGACTGGTGTGGGTGGACCGAGGTTTGGGGGCGGAAACCGCATAAGGGGATACCCACTCTGCAGGTACAGGTGGGAAGGAAGTCCCAACCGGGGGTAGTGGACTCAGCCTCTCCCTGTACGCTTGTCCGCAGAGCATTGGTACGCCCCGAGTGGCTGATCCCAGGGGCTACCATGGACTTACGGTGCGTCCATGGGGACAGGAAGACCTGTCAGGTGGCCCAGGTCCCCCTAGAAGTCAGCGGCAGATTCCGCTGGAAGCGGGTCGGCGTGCCAGAGGGGTTACCTTGTCCCGTAATTATTGGGCGGGACTGGGGCCCGGTGGGAGGTACGAGGCCCCGGGCTGCCCCGAGGCCGAGCGTGAGAACCCGTACGGGGGGTTCGGCCAAGCGAAGGGGCGGGTCTCAGCCCAAGAACCCAGCGAAGGGTCTAGCTAGCCCTGAACGGCTAAGGCTAGGGCAGGAGGTGAGCTCCACAGAGGAAGCCCCAAGCTCCTGTGAGAGCCAGGGGGAAATTGAGGCCGGGGAAGTTGCCCTGTGCAGTGAGGCACCATGTGAGTGGTGTGAGCGCCGAAGGGCACAGGGACGGCCGATACCCTGCCTTTCATGCGCAAGGCTGGAAGTAGGGCTCTCTGCCACAGCTGCAAGGGAAGCTGAGGCAGAGGAGGCTGGCCCTAGCCCTAAGGAACCCTACTGTCTGCAGTGCGAGGAGTGGACAAGGCTCCCCCCCGAAAAGCAGGGGGTCAAAGAACCTCAACCCCCTGCCCAGGCGGCACCTGTGAAAGAGGCGAGGGCCGAAAGTAAAAAGGCAGTGGGACTCTCCGCCACAGCCAGGCATGACACCCCAAAGCCTAGGGACCATGCGGCTATGGTGAAGGAGATGAGGAAAAGAGGTTCAAGGGTCCTATTGGATCTAATTGGGAAGTATTGAAGGGTCTGAGCCAGCCCGATGGGGCTAGGCTAAGGGGGGAGGTGTGTGGCAGGGTGCTGGCCAGGAGTGCCTGAGCCAGCCCTGCTGGCCCTTTAAGAGGGAGAAAAGCCCTCTGCAAACCCCCGGTGCAGAAAGCCTAATCAGCAACCTGGCTTGCAGGGCAATCAATTGTATGGGTTGCACCTGGTAACCTCCTCTGGGGGATAAAAGGCTCCCAGGAAGTAAGCCCAGTGTGGTGGGGATGGTACAGAGTGTGGTGTGGTTGGAGCTAGTCAGAGCTGTGTGTTTAGAATTGTATGCTGTAAGCTGTATACTGGACAAACTGTATGTATTGGTGGTGGGGTCCTGCACTGTGAATAAAGAGCACTGGTTGGAGCAAAAGAAGGGTTTCCTGCTGTGTTCCTGAGGGGAGTGAGAAGGCGGTCTGTCACAATACAGAAATACAGGTCTGCAGAGATTAATAATCAATTAATGTCAAAAGGTGGAATAATTTACCAGGATATGATGCACTCAGATTACCATTAGCAAAGCAAAGATAACAAAACAGGAGTTCTCTGTTAATGGAGAAAAAATCATCCCTGTGGTGAGTAGGGTTGCCAACTTTCTAATCGCACAAAACCGAATACCCTAGCCCTGCTCCTTCACGGAGGCCCTCCCTGCTCACTACATTCCCTTCGGTGGCTTGCTCTCCTACATCCTCACTCACTTTCACTGGCCTGGGAAGGGGGGTTGAGGTGCAGAGGGTGGTGGGTGAGGGCTCTGGATGGGGGTCCAGGCTCTGAGGTGGGGCTGGGGATGAAGGGTTTGGGGAGCAGGAGAGGGCTGGGGGTTGAGACAGGGGTTTGGAGTATAGAAGGTGAGAGCTCTGGACTGGGAGTGCTGGCTCTGGGGTGGGCCAGAAATGAGTGGTTCAGGGTGTAGGAGGGGGCTCTGAGCTAGGGCGGGGTGCAGGAAGGGGAACTAGGATGGGGCCAGGGATGAAGGGTTTGGGGTGCAGGAGGGGTGCTGGGGCAGGGGATTGGGGTGTAGGCTTATCTCTGGCGGCTCCCAATCAGCAGTCCCTGACTACTCTCTCCCGAGATTCCCCACCCTAATCACCACCCCCGGAACCCCACCCTCCATTTAATCCCCCCTTGCTTTGTTCCCTGACTGCCCCCTCCCGAGATCCCCCCACCCTAACCAGCACCCCTCCCCGGGACCTCACCACCTAAGCCCCACCCCTTGCTTACTGTGCTCAGCCAGACGCTCCTCAACCCGGCCGGGAGCGCGGGGGGCTCCAGCTCCCAGTGCTCGACCCAGCCCCCAGCCAGGTAGCACAAGGCCCAGCAACACACCGTGCTCGGCCTGGCCAGGGAGGGCGGGGATCCGCAGCTCCCCGCGCTTGGCCTATCCCCGGCCAGGGGCGTGGAGACCTGCGGCACACTGCGCTTGGCCTGGCCCCTGGGCCGGGAGTGATAATGGGGCTTCCCAGCTCCTCTTGCCTTTCCTCAGCCCTGCTCTGTTCCCTGTACCCTGAGCTCCCAAGAAACCAGGTTCTTCTCCCTACAAAGCTGGAGAGAGACTGATTTAGCTTCAGGCCCAAGCCTTTTCATCAGGGCCAGCTGTGGCCTGACTGGGGAAGCAGCCACAGGTGGGCCACGCTCCAATCAGCCTATCTTATTGGGTCCCCAGAGCAGCCCGTTCCCAAGACTGTTTTAACCCCTTCAAGGCCGGAGCAGAGTGACCGCTCTGCTACACTTCCTTACATCATCCCAACTGCACAGTTCAAAACAGATATAATAATTCACATTTACATAGCATCCTTCTTCGGCAAGAATACCTATATGAATGATACGTGACAGGAATTGTTTCCTACAATATAGTTTCTAGTGCTTTTGTCTGGCCCAGTTTTAAATAACCCAAGTAATGAGCTTTCAGCCATTTCTTTGGGACAATGTTCCACAATATAATGAATTTCACTATTAAGGCATGTTTCTACATGCCTTAATAGTGAACCTAATTCTTCCTTTACTTAATTTTATCTCATTATATCTTGATAATCGTTTCAGGAATTAATAATAATAATAAACAAAAAAAAATTCCAGATTTCCAATAAATCATTAGGAACTTGCTTTAAAACTAAAGCAGAAATTAATTTTAGAGGCAAATCTTTGTAATTTCACAGCTCTCTCATTTGTGCCTAGAGTTAGGAAGTTAAAAGTGTAATCACTAAGGTTTAAGACAAAAAAATATGGGTGGATTCTCTCAAGCTGCAATTTGTGCCTCCAAAAGAAATTCAGCAGCTCACATCTATTCAGGGAAGAACTAAACTGTGCTTAAATCTCACTGACTTCATGGAAGAGTGTTAGAATTCAATGGCACTTAATATGGATGGATTTCTTTATGTGCTTAAATGCTTTAAGTTTAAACTGCGGCCTACATGCTTCCATTAAGGTTTTGAAACGTGATATATTGGCCACAAAAGAACATACATTAACATAAAACATTTTATTGGCATTGGATTGCCATAATTTATGCCACTCAATATTGCTACTTTCTGCTAAGTAAAAATGACCATATGCCAGCACTTTACTGTTTAGTAGTATAATACAGAAATAATAAATAACATTTACCTGACACATCCAGAAATGTCTGAGCACGTCCAGTGCCCACACTGCTAATAGCAATGCATTCATAATATCCTTCATCAGGCAAGGAGACCTTGGCAATTTCCCAGTTCATGCTAGACGATTCTCTGTAAAATTATAAAGCCTTTGTAACTGTTTGAAAGGGATGAAGAGAAGGGCATGAAAGGGTCTAGTTTCCCATTGATTGGCATGTGATTCTCAGTAAGGCTGATGAAAATTTCACACACAGAGGAAAAAGCATACCCTTTTTAAATCCCTTTTGTTTACGCAATATATTGCATGCAGTTTTTAGGGTCTGATTTAAATAAGAAGGTGGAGGGGAGGGAGTGATTAGACTTTTGAGTTTTAAGAGGCATGGATTCCTTACATAATACATCCATTAAAAAAAATATAACAAGTAGTCACATGGTAAAATACAAAACTGCTGTCGCTCACTGAGCTATTTCTACTCTTGGATCAAACTTGGATTTTTTTTAAATGGAAGAAAGTAAGAAATACTGTTATATTGATTATTTATCAGCAAACTATGCAGGGAAGGCACCATCCCTAACAATGATGCAGACTGGTTCCCTCTACATGTGTGGGTCAGCTCCAAGGGCTAGTGCAGTGAGGGCTGGAGTCTCACTCACACTTTCTGCACCCCATGCTTTGGTTTGGAGTACCTTGTGCCCACAACTCGCACATGGAGCAATCACTGCACTTCCCTATGTGTCCCTATCCCTTGAATGAGGAGAATAACATGCTGAATCTGTGTGCAGAAGGTTCTTTGACCCCAAAGTAGCCAGGAACAAATATAGTAATTCAGCATTCTCCATGTCTGCTTACCAGCCACAAACTGAAACAAATGGAGCAGTAAGTGCAAATACAGAAAGCTACAGAAAATAGTAAATAAAATCTGAGAGAGTTGGGTTTGGTAGAAGTTGCAGTCAGATGTGAGTAAAATAATCAAATGAGCACTCTTGAAACACCTACCTTTTGCCCATAGAACATATCACAAGTAAAGCTGCTGATTTATAGTACATTTATCATTTAAAATGCTATTGGGGGAAAAAGAAAGTAAAAATTTAACTACATAGTGTTACTGTGTGTGTTTCTTAAATAATTGTAGTGTTTTCTTAAGATTCAGCAGCTACATTTTGTACAGCATGATACGGTGCAAGTATTATACAATGACCTTCTAATTCTGTATCCTGTTGCTGACTGTCATCTGTTGCTACAGTAAGTAAATATATCTAATGAAGAGAAGACTGATCATGATGTCTTTGGCAAACACCTTCCACAATATGGGAAAGCTGTGTATTAGTATTCCCACTGCCTTCCTGCTCTCTTATCTGCCGAAAGTCTTGGATTAACTCCATAAAATGTTTTGGGATACAGTAGGAAGAAAAGATTAGATATGAAATAAGGCCACATTTAATTTGGTATTATAGTAAAAAGCTCAGTGCTTCAGCATTGTGAGGCAGTAGGACCTCTTTGCACAAAAGGTTAGGCCACAGATAACTGACTTTCTGCTTATTCCCTCTGACCCCATGTTCATTACAAACTCACATACCAGAGCTGTTGTTCCAAGACATTCACCAGTGCACTGCTGGCAATGGAAATGCTAGCACCTGCTAGCAGCAAGGAGATGGTAAGAACATTTACTTAAGAGATCTGCATGTTTCTCCCAAATACAGTGCTACCTCGATATACGGTCCTTGGGAGCCAAAAAATCATACCGCAGTATAGATGAAACCGCATTATATCCAACTTGCTTTGGCGTCCAGCATTTCCATTATTAATAGTCAGCAAATCACTTTTGTTAGAACACACAATTTAGAAATGAGATTAAAATAGGCAGGAGAGATGAGAATGCCTAATGCAGGGGTGGGCAAACGTTTTGGCCCAAGGGCCACATGGGGTTCAAAATTGTATGGAGGGCCGGGTAGGGAAGGCTGTGCCTCCCCAAACAGCTTGGCCCCACCCCCTATCTGACCCCCAACTACTTCCTGCCCCCTGACTGACCCCTCAGAACTCCCCACACATCCAACCCCCCGCTCTTTGTCCCCTGACTATCCCCTCCAGAGACCCCCTGCCCCTAACCACCCCCTCCCAAGATCCTACCCCCATATAAGCCCCCCTGCACCTTAACCCCTGACTTCCCTCTCCAGAGACCGCCCCATCCCTAATGACCCCCAGGACTCCACCCCCCTCTGCTCCCTGTCCCCTGACTATCCGACCCCTATCCACACCCTGACAGGCCTCCCCTGGACTCCCATGCCCTAGCCAATGCCCCCGTTCCCCATCCCCTGACCACTGCACCTCCAGAACCTCTGAACCATCCAACCTCCCCTGCTCCCTGTCCCCTGATCGTCCCCCGAGACCCTCTGCCCTTTATCTAAGGCAGGGGTAGGCAACCTTTCAGAAGTGGTGTGCCGAGTCTTCACTTATTCACTGTAATTTAAGGTTATGTGTGCCAGTAATACATTTTAACATTTTTTAGAAGGTCTCTTTCTATAAGTCTATATATATATATATATAACTAAATTGTTGTCATTTGTAAAGTAAACAAGGTTTTCAGAATGTTTAAGAAGCTGAATTTAAAATTAAATTAAAATGCTGATCTTATGTCGCCAGCCCGCTCAGCCCGCTGCCGGCCTGAGGTTCCATTCACCTAGGCCGGCAGCTGGCTGAGCGGGGCCTGTGGCCGGGACCCCCGCTGGCCGGGGCCAGCAGCCAGAACCCCAGACCGGCAGTGGGCTGAGCAGGGCCGGCGCCCGGGATCCCAGGCAGCAGCGTGCCATTAAAAATCGGCTCACGTGCCATATTATATCAGAATTCACCTTATATTGGACTGCATTATACCGAGGTAGCAGTGCAGAAAGTATAATTACTCTTCAAAGAATATATACATAACTTCAACTTTAACAATCTTGTTCCTTTTCTGTTTCCAACGTTATCTTCAAGTATTCCCAACTTTATCTTATAAACCTTAAGTTACCCTATCACAATGCCTGTTTATTTAAAAAACTGAAACTGGCAAAAAAGTATAATATGTTCTTGCAATATAATTTGACCAACTCCCTGAAACTTCCATGTCAGTTCTTGGTGCTCAGCACCTTCCAACATCAGGCCCTGTCTTTGCTCAGATTGTTTTAATTCACTTTACTGCAGCACATTTTACTTATTCAATTTTTTTAAAAAAAAATACATGTAACTTGTGGATCAAGATGCTTATTTTGACAGTTAAGGAAATGCTAGCACACTCCATCGGTCAAGCTGCAAATGCTGACGGTTGAGTACCATCCTTGCTCTAAGGTGGGGTGGAGATGAGCACCTCAGGCTAGGTAGATGTGGCACCCCAATCTGCCTGTGCAGAGCAAATATGGACAGAAGCTCAGGGGCACAAGGGAAGCTCACTGCACAGTGTTCCTTGTATCTGCTGTACATACTGTACCTGTCTCCAGGTGCTAGCAGACTTCAAGACAGTCCTTGGCCATGCCACAATCTATCTGGCTACATCACTTTGAGGTGATACAATTAACCTAGTTGAGGTAGCTAGCAACCCCATTTTGCTCAGGTAGTAGTGGGTCCTTGTGAAAGAATGCGGGCTAAGAGGCTCTTGCATCCATTCAGGAATGTATGTTGTGTGTTTGGCTGGATACAGATTTAGCTAATTCAGCCATGATCAGTGACTTTAGAATGCATAGTGTTTACTAAATAGGCTCAGGGCTGCATTCTTTGCTGCCAAACTGTATATTTCATTTTCAGTTTTCATATTTCTTTGGTGATCCCATTTAACTTTTCTGTCATATACAACATAGGGGAGATTTTCAAAAGGCACAAATGGAACTTAGGCACCAAACTCACATTGACTTGCAACTGAAATGAGGTGCCTAACTGCCATTTGTGCCTTTGAAAGCCTTCCCCTGCATCTTTTCAAACCAAGAGTCATTTGGACAAAACATCAGGCTTTTGAATGCACATTTACTCTGAATCCCTCACCACTCTATTCTCCTTCAGCTAAAATAATAATTGATGATACTTCATACTTCTTATATAGAAAACCATGTATCTCACTTTGTTTCCCAAAGATGAATAAGCCTTATTAGTGCTACTTTTACAAATGGGAAACTGATACGTCAAGAAGTAAGTGACTTGCCAACAGAGTCATTGCAAGATCTTTTGATTGGCCCTCAACACTAGACAGTGGGCACACTGAAAAATTCATTGCAGTTTTAGAGATATTTCTGATTCCAGCAATATTCCCGGCACTTACAATGGGGAACAACATTAGAGCCACTAATCCCTCGAGTACCAGAATTAACTTTTTTAAGTATGTCCATTGTAAATGTTTTTAACTCATATTAATCCTAATACAATACTACAGCCAGAATACACAACTCTCATGATCAATATGCAAATATATGAAGCAAGCATATAAACAACCATTTAATAAAACAGCTGGAGCTTGGTCATCAGCAAAGTATAAAATAAAACTCATCAGATGAAGTGCAGTAATATAGCCCAATTATACAGTTAAACCATTCATAAATAACTGATGATGGACCAGTTCAATATGGAACTTCAGTAAATCACACCAAATAGCAGCCAGAATAACGAATTAAATTGTGCATCAATGGCACCAATTCAGATATTTCCTGGGGGGAGCCCCTACTCATCCTCCTCCTGCAGGGACCCCAGGTCCAGGGCCGGCTCCAGGCACCAGTGCAGCAAGCTCGTGCCTGGGGCAGGCAATTACGGGGGGTGGCATTCCAGTCGCTGACAGGGCGGCCCCTCCTGCAGCAGGTCAGCCAGCTGGACCCGCGGATTCGGTGGCATGACTGAGGCAGGTCCGGCGAAGCCGCAGGACCACCAGACCCGCCGCAGGTGTGCCGCCGAAGCCGTGGTTCCAGCCAGCTGACCTCTCAGCGCCCAGAATGCCACCCCCCTGCTTGGGGCAGCAGAAAATGTAGAGCCAGCCCTGCCCACGTCTCCCTCAGTGAGGGAGTATCCCCTCTCTTTTACCCACACAGTGCATGAGCACTGAGGCTGGGAGCTCAGTTCTTGGTGGACTCCCCTGCACTCCGGCATACAGGAACAGATTCACAGAGCACCAGGTCACAGCACCACTTGGTGTGGATGCCCCTCCACCAAATTTTAGTGGTATTGTGACCCTGTGTGCCAGGTGCAACACCATCCACTGAAATTTGAACCGGCTGCCCCCCATCTGTACAGTGGGGTGGCCGAAGCAAATTTCAATGGCAATGCAAGCATGCCTCTAGATTGCTCCAGTAGCAGCTGTCCTGATTTAGTATAGGGCCACTGCTTAAAGTTGTCAGAAAATGGCTCCCCCGCGTTCCAAGGTCCAGGGAACTTTGAGCAAGTGCCTAAAACTTGGGAAGGGCATCTATCCTCACTCAGCGCCCCCAACTGGCACCAGTGCTGTGCATCTTGCTCAGTAGCATTTGTCATGAAAAATATTTTGTTAAGTCAATGTAATATTCAGCTCCATTCTACAGATAAGTAACATGATCACTAAAAATGCAGCTTGGTACCACATGGCAAGGTATATGAAAAAAATAAGCAAAATTTGATGTTTGATCATTAAAGTATGAAGAGAATTACAGAGCAGGAGAAGTATGTGCCTAGAATGTCTAAATGTAAATAGCACACCTCATAAAAAATGGGGCTGCAGAATTTTACTCTGCCAAGAATTTACAGGAGGATTTCAGAATTTATTTGCTCTGTTATTAGGTATAGTTGCTATAGAATGTGGTCTTCATTCTTCTTCTGAAAGGTTTGGTGTTTTAAAAGAGGGGATGGTGGTTAACAGTTTTCCAGGAAATATTTTCTTAGACATTGGGGCTATTGGTTTTTTGTTTGATTGATTACTATTTCATTGTTCCTGGATTGTTCTGTAGAGAAATAGACTGTATTAATCCCCTTAGTATCTGCAATCTGCATGGTGGTGGTATAGACGGAGTCCAGAGACCCTTGTGATGTATTCCGTGGATGTATTCTCTTCCCAAAGAAGAGAATGATATAGTCCTTGGAGCATAATAAAGTAAAGCACATAGATTTCTACTGGAACCATATGATCTCTCCACCTACAAACAGAAAATATGGTCGCCGTCCCCACCCTCACCCCCCGCAAACCCACAACAATCTACAATCGTAATTTCCTCATACAGTTATTTGCTTGTTATTCTTTGTTATATGCTTAAATTCTCACAACTGATCCAAAAAAATCATGGACAGGGCTACAATGTAAGATGTCATATATCGGTCTCACAAAGGTCTGACTTCAGTGAGAGCTGAAGTAGACCAGTGCTGAGTGCTTTGGAAAATCCCACCTTAAATGGGCATTCACCATTATGAACAAAATACAATACAAATCACCAAGAATAAAATTACAAAAACTGCTCTGAAGTTTAATTTTGATTTTTTTAAATGCCCAAAATTATGTTAGGGAATGGCTGCTTACCTGAAGAACTGATCCAGTCCCAGTTTTAGTCCATTTCTGCTGAAACGCTGAGTAAAAGGTATAAGACTTTCCACATGGCAAGATATATACCCTGGCTGCAGGTAGTATCCTGGAATCTTCTTGGGCATTATAACTTTTGGAGCATCTACAGAAAGCAAAATATTCATAAATAAGTTATTAACAGCTACTCACCTGCACTCTGTTCATTGTGATTAATACACATGCTAACAATCTTTTCCTTAAAGTCCAGTGTCTAAACTACAAAGTTAGGTTGGTTTAAGTACATTGCTCAGGGCAGCGAAAAATGTCATGCCCTGTGCAACATACTCAAGCCAACCTAGCCTTGGTGTAGACACCACTAAGTCAATAGAAGAATTCTTTCATCAACCTAGTTTCTGCCTCTTGGAGAGATGGATTTATTACAGTGATGGAAGAACCCCTTCTGTTGCTGTAGTAAATGTCTGTGCATCGCAGTAGTGTTTCTAGTGTAGAAATGCCCTTAGCCTAGACAAGGCCTAGGTGAAGCCAAGGTGAAGCTAACAACTACCTAACAATTAACTCTAGGTTAAAAACTCTAGAGAAGATAAGCCCAATAAGGGCTTGATCCCTAAGCATGCTGAGCACCTACAGAGGGTCCTTGGCTCCTATTGGTCTGAATGGGATCTGAGGGGCCCAAGGGTCTATCACGTGGGTTGCAGCACTTTTCAGGATCAGGCCTTGAATATCCTTTCCTTGCTAGGTCTGGCTCTACAGCAACAGCTGCTAGTAGTAGCAGGTTTATTTATTAATTCCCTCTCACACTTATTTCAATAATGAAATTTTTTTTACTAGAAAATAGAAATGAAATTTAGTCAATAAAATATTAAATGTAGAAAAACATTTCTTTAAAAATTGGCAGTTCTTGAATAGTTTGGCAAGCTCTGACATGTGCAGGGAAAATTGTGTTCTACTTTTACACTACTGTACATATAGTATCTGCATTTATTACCCAAATGTTTTCTCTCCATGACATTGAGTGTAGACAAGGCAAGCTGTAGTTTCAACATTCGTTAGATTATTTTACAAGAAATTCAATATCTGACTAAAATTCTCCTTAGTAGACGCCTCCAAAATGCTAAGATTGCATTTTTCAAGTTGCAAATTTTGTAGGCAATGGGGTATGAGAAGTGTTCCTCATTATATGGGCAAGTAGAAAAACCAAACATAAGTCATCCATTCCGTTAATTCAGGAATAATAAATGTTCACTCAAGTAAAATAAAATAAAATAAATCTTACCAGGAACAATACTGGAAAATGAAACACTTGACACTCTCTGGAAGAGATAATCATCCTTGTCATACCCCATTATTTTAACAAAAAAGGCTTCGTTTGGTGGGATGAAGTCAGTAATATTCCATATTCCATAGGGTTTTCTATCAGGATAGTATTTCACAGGCATTGTCTTAAGAAGCTCCCCTGTGATACTCAGAAGTTCTAGACGGTCCACTCTAGCTGGAAGAGAGATCCCTGTTGTATTCAGTAGCACATAGGTAGGTATTCCTATGAAAACAGAAATATATTGTTGTAAGAGTTAATAAAACACAAGAAAAGATTAAACTCTGTAGATAGGCGTCTTCAGCACCGGAGTAAATGCACACAGTTCAGTTTAAAACACTCTCTACTAGATAGTAAGAAACACAAAACAGTGTAATAGCATTAATAACATGATGTGCTTTATTTAGGATTCAATTACTAATTACCAACACGTGCTTCTAAAGCTGCCTCATTAACTCCCTCCCCTTCCTTCCTCCCTCCCTCCTCCTCCCCCTCCCTCCCCCCCCCCCCCAGGCCAAACTGAAACATTTTACAGTCTCTAAAAGTAAAAGAAAGGAAGCTGTAACTCTGAGCCAGACCAGAAATAAAATCATTGGGATTTACGGAACATAAAAACTCTAATACACAAGTGTAGCATAGTATCATGGGGCACAACAGGTAATGACATCATGAATGGAATTGAGGACGGGGCATGGCTGCCTTCAGAGCCTGTCAATGATGGTCTGAGTTTCCGCAGAGGCCTAATTATAGGGAACAACATAAAGTATATATTTCTTCCCTAGGGACTGAGCATGCTGCCTCCCCAAACAAATACTGTAGAAATGGAGCACAAACTGACCTTGCACTGGTCTGCTGGATGCTTTTTTGAAGTCTAGCGTTGGCTTTCTAGAAAAACCAGCTCGAAAATCAATAGTACTGAGACCTGTTATACGAACAGAGTGCCTTCCACTGCTGGACGTCTGAAAAATATTGAATTGAAACACTGTTGGAGCAATTTGCCCTTCAAGCTTTGCAGTCCCTTGTAGCATCTATTGAGCTCACAAGACTTTAAGTAACACTAAAAGTGGAGTAAGAAAATATCAGATGTTATAAACAAAATGAACCATCTGAATTTAGTACTTGTGAAAAGAGTGATTGAATGGAAGTGATGTGCCTCTCTAGGACATATTATGATGGGAATCCACATGAGGCCAAAAGTTGCATGATTCCAATGGGTGGACATGTTTGAGCAAAGCAATCAAGATTAGACAGTTATAAAGTATATGGGGAATTTTATAAAGCAAAAATAACAATAGAAGAAAGCAAAAGATTAGTATAGAATAAATAATATCCCATGATTCATGGGTTTACTTTCTGTATCAAGAATACATATTTACCCTTGTATTTCCAATGAAGCAGATGAAAACATCATGGGCATTGAATATCCGAGAATTATATGAATAAGGAGTGTACATCAGCTGATATTATATATTAAAAACTAAGTTCTGGCTTTTACAGCCAAAGCCTGCATTGGAAGATTGCTATGTAGAAGTGCTCCACCCAGGGTTTTTCCCCACACAGGCATTCTGTCTGAGTCAACCAGAACCATTCTGAAACCCTAGCAGAGCACAACCCAGAACAGAAGTTCCAACGATTTACAAAGAGTTGCACCTGGGGCCCTTAATCTATTCAGAGGAAAGCCCCAGTCCTGCCCCCATCCAGCCCCTTTGAGATATCTCGCAGCACTATATGCGTGGAAGGAAAGGTAGTGATTTCCGAAGAACAGGGCTCTTTGCATTTACCCACTCTGCATACCCACTGTGCCTTGTTGCTTATGGAACTACCTTTTCAATATTTTAATAATGAAAAAAATATATGAACTATTTCACATTGAAAGAGTAAAAAAAGATTGCACAGGAGGGAAAGACTGATAAAGGGTTCGTTATGCTACAATTAAACTTTAATCTACAGAGTCTTCTCTCGACTTCATGTATAGAGAATGCAGCCTGTTACCTACAAAATAAATTCTCTATTAAATAATCTCATTTCATTGGGAGTCCAGATTGAGAGGAATTATTTTATCTAGCCACAAATGTATAATTTCTTAGATCTAGTGAAAACTCTGCTTATGATTATTTTTAGATGAAGCAGTTTTTTATCATAACTGGCTGCCTGGACAATCAGCAATTTAGGCACTATGACAAATTGGTGTCTGTCTTACTGGAACAACCACTATTTATTTCTATTAGTTAGCCTTTCACCTTAGAAAATCACTCTGTAAAGTCTTTTTAACATAAACCAGATGTTAACAATATTAAGGGATACAAAGTAATATTAAATGTAGTACCAAATAACTCCTGTTATCAAGAATTAATTGGCTGTTAAATGCTCATTTGGACAAATGTAGCAACAAAGTTTTCTTTTCGTACTTTTATACCACATCTGTATAAGACATTTATAGCACAATTAAAAATTTTGCAAAGCTTTCCCTGACTTCTTCAGATGCTGTAAAATCTTAATACAAGCAAAACAGGCCAATAAACAGAACTGGGTGAATTATTCACAACAGATAATACATCTGATGAATATTTCTGTTAGTAAATTATCCAGAGACTTGAGTATTGGTGACATTGTTTATTATTAAAAATTGTTTTAAAACACTGTTATTTTTAAGTAATAACCTTTTTTATTATAGTACAGCCTGGAGGCCTTAATCAGGATTTTCACAACATGTTGCTAGGTGTTGTACAAACATCTAGGAACAAATTTTACCCTGCTGGATTGTTTTCAAACTATGTTTTTTTGCCTATTTGTGTTGCATGATGGTCACTAAAGTCACATATTATCATTTTTGCTCCTTGATTGGATAGCTGAATGTTTTATAAATAGAAGGAAGGAAATCAAAAAGCTGTAAAGACAGCTGCATAAGCATTTGCTATGTGAAATTTTGTGCAAACACGTATTCATCGCACAAACATTTGCAAGACTTGGAACATTCCAGGGACATTATTATAAACAAAAAACAAAACAAAAAAAATAATTCAAAATGTATGTAGGTGATGAATAAAGAAGTATTTTAAATTAAATTAAGAAATGTGGTATAAGACAGTTTTTTGATTTTTATATAAGTTGTTCGATGCAAGCGGAGAACATTTAAACCACAGCTAGGAGGTGTGCTAATTGTAAGATACTATTTACATATTGTTATTTACAGGTTACTATAGAGACATCAATTTTGCATTAAAATAGATTTCAAAGGATGTGTTCATTAAATGGAATTTATTCTGACTTTATCATTACAGTCCATCTAAACAGCCAGCTTTGGCTTGGAAGCTGTAAATGGGTAATTATAAGGGCCATTTAAGAACTCTCTTGTTCACAATAATTACAAGCCTTTCTATTGACTTCTTTTTTTTTTTTTTATCCTTTTTCTTCTTCAGCCTTGTGTGAACAGCCATTTAACCTAAATCAGCAGGGAAGCTTTTGCAACATCCTCCAACAGAAAAACTGCAAGACTTTTTTGATTCACAATTCCTGCCTTGTGGGAAAACAAAACAGTGCTTAAGGATATCTCATTGCCGACTCTTCTCAATGGGATTGGCCCCTTCTATGCCTTGCTGACAAGGCTTTTTATTTTAACAGGTCTGTAATTGTGTTAATGGCCTGTAACTTGTCACCAGCCAGACCTTAAGGAGTAATTAGATGCAATCACCTACCAAAGCTTCTATTATGCAGCTAGTAAATAAAGATTACAAGTTATTTCCAAGCCAACCAGCAGAAGCAGTACCTTTAAAGCAGGGGTCGGGAACCTATGGCTCGCGAGCCAGGTGTGGCTCTTTTGAGCCTGTCATCTGGCTCGCGGCGCCCGCGAGGCTGGGGGGCGGGGGAGGCGGTGTGGCGCGGCGCTGTGCTGACCACGAGGCTGGGGGGCGGGGGAGGCGGTGTGGCGCGGCGCTGCGCTGCGCTGACCACGAGGCTGGGGGGCGGGGGAGGCGGTGTGGCGCGGCGCTGCGCTGACCACGAGGCTGGGGGGCGGGGGAGGCGGTGTGGCGCGGCGCTGCTCTGGCTGGGGGCGTGTCGCTCTTCTTCCCTCAGCTGGAGTCGGGTCACAGCAGCGTGACCCAGCGAACAAGTAAGCACGGGGGGGGAGAAGCCGTTTGCAAGGGAGCGTTGGGGGGAGGCTGGACTGGGAGCGGGGGGAGGCTGGGCTGGGACGGGGGTAAGCGGTGTGGGGGGAATGGAGCGCGCGGCGGCGGCAGCGGGGGAACGGAGCACGCGGCAGCGGGGGAACGGAGCGCGCGGCAGCGGGGGAACGGAGCGCGCGGCGGCAGCGGCGGAACGGAGCGCGCGGCGGCAGCGGCGGGGGAACGGAGCGCGCGGCGGCAGCGGCGGGGGGGGAAAGGAGAGCGCGGCGGCAGCGGTGGCGGGGGGAAAGGAGAGCGCGGCGGCAGCGGTGGCGGGGGGGGAAAGGAGAGCGCGGCGGCAGTGGTGGCGGGGGGGGAAAGGAGAGCGCGGCGGCAGTGGTGGCGGGGGGGGGAAAGGAGAGCGCGGCGGCAGTGGTGGCGGGGGGGGAACGGAGCGCGCGGCGGCGGCAGCGGGGGAACGGAGCGCACGGTGGCAGCGGCGGGGGAACGGAGAGCGCGGCGGCAGCGGCGGGGGGGGAAAGGAGAGCGCGGCGGCAGCGGTGGCGGGGGGGGAACGGAGAGCGCGGCGGCGGCAGCGGGGGAACGGAGCGCGCGGCGGCAGCGGCGGGGGGGGAAAGGAGAGCGCGGCGGCAGTGGTGGCGGGGGGGGAACGGAGAGCGCGGCGGCGGCAGCGGGGGAACGGAGCGCGCGGCGGCAGCGGCGGGGGGGGAAAGGAGAGCGCGGCGGCAGTGGTGGCGGGGGGGAAAGGAGAGCGCGGCGGCAGTGGTGGCGGGGGGGGGAAAGGAGAGCGCGGCGGCAGTGGTGGCGGGGGGGAAAGGAGAGCGCGGCGGCAGTGGTGGCGGGGGGGGAAAGGAGAGCGCGGCGGCAGTGGTGGCGGGGGGGGGAAAGGAGAGCGCGGCGGCAGTGGTGGCGGGGGGGGAACAGAGCGTGCGGCGGCGGCAGCGGGGGAACGGAGCGCACGGTGGCAGCGGCGGGGGAACGGAGAGCGCGGCGGCAGCGGCGGGGGGGAAAGGAGAGCGCGGCGGCAGCGGTGGCGGGGGGGGGAAAGGAGAGCACGGCGGCAGTGGTGGCGGGGGGGGGAACGGAGCGCGCGGCGGCGGCAGCGGGGGAACGGAGCGCGCGGCGGCGGCGGGGGAACGGAGCGCGCGGCGGCGGCGGTGGCGGGGGGGGAAGGAGAGCGCGGCGGCAGCGGTGGCGGGGGGGAAAGGAGAGCGCGGCGGCAGCGGTGGCGGGGGGGAAAGGAGAGCGCGGCGGCAGCAGTGGCGGGGGGGGGAAAGGAGAGCGCGGCGGAAGCGGTGGCGGGGGGGAAAGGAGAGCGCGGTGGCAGCGGGGGGGGGAACGGAGAGCGCGGCGGCAGCGGCGGTGGCGGGGGGGGAAAGGAGAGCGCAGCGGCAGCGGGGGGGGGAAGGAGAGCGCGGCGGCAGCAGGGGGGGGGGAGGAGAGCGCGGCGGCGGCGGGGGGGAGGAGAGCGCGGCGGCGGCGGGGGGGGGCTATTATATGGCTCTCTGAGCCAAAAAGGTTCCCGACCCCTGCTTTAAAGTATAGTTTGAAGCATTGACTTCATCTTTGATCTGTGTTGGAAGGCTTTTGTTAACCAAAGCGATGCACCCTGTATATTGTGTGACAGACCAGAAGGGTATAGGAGAGTGCTGGAAGGGAAGTATATCAGCCTCAGGATGAGCAGGTAGAAGGTTCTAGAAAGCAGCAGAAACAGCTAGCCTGATTGGGACACCTGAAGCCAATCAGGGGCTGGCTGAAACCAGTGAAAAACCCTCCCATTTAGTCAGGTGGATGTGGGTGTCAGGAGCTGAGAGAGGAGATTGTGCTGTTGGTGAGACTGAGTGGTTAGACAACATATCATACGCTGTTGCGAATTACACTCACAGGTCACGCACAGCCCGAGGGCTGTTGCGAATTACACTTACAGATCACACGCACGGTTCAAGAGAACCGCTATGAATTACACCTTCGGGTCACGTACAGCTCGAAAACTGCTGCGAATTATGCTTATAGGCCACGCAGCTCGAGAACTGTTATGAATTATACCTACTAGTCACGCAGAGTTCGAATCTAAGCTGAAGCACAGGAACCAATTTAAAAATGCAGAGTTACTAAGTTTATTACACAGCGCTGTGTAGTACTCTCTGCTAGCTAGGAAGGACACTGAATACAGACAAAGCATGGATCACATACTTCTTAGTAGTGCATGCACACCGCGTGCATCGGGACTTACAGCTTATAGAGGGGCATCTTTCTTATCTCTCGCTTATCCCTTGTAAGTATTATGCTCATGCTCATGTGTTAATGCCACAGTTATGAGCTTATCTGGTTCAAACAGTGTTAAAGCTTCCCCTGCTTTTATCTAGTCAGCAGCAGTTTCAAGGTCCCCTAGAGACCCTTCTTCCTCCCCCTTCTTTTAGTATGTGCTGTGCTAGCCTTATAGATAAGAGCCGACAAGAACCTCAAAATAGAGTTACACAAGCTAACTTTCTTTAACAACGCGAGGAAGGAGGCCCTGAGGTAAGGGTGAAGTGGAGTGTGAAGAAGCAGGGACTGCTGTGGGGAAGTAGCCCAGGGAATTGTATTGTGTTTGGTGGTTTAAAGGTCAGCCATCTTAGCTGATACTATTAGGGTCCCTGGGCTGGAGCCCGGAGTAGAGGGCAGGCCCGGGCTCCCCGCTGCCTACCCTCCCAAATTAATCACTGAGACTAGGGAGACAACAGAGACTGTGCCAGGAAGGATAACTTCTCCTCACTGGCTTATGATGAAAATGGCTCAATAGGCTGTGACCTTGTCTCTAGAGAGAGAGAAGGGCTACGTGGATGGTCACAGTGAGCCTCTGAGGCTAGTGAAATCCGCCAGGAAACGCAGGACCCGCAAGCATAGACTTGGAGCTTTGTCACAATTGATATATCTATTTTATTATGGGATAGACTGTGGCTTTTAAGACCGTTCTCAACATTTCTCCTTGGTGCCCAGAAAATACATACTGTACTGGCAGCACGACCACCTTTTGAAGGTGTATTGAGTGCACCCTTCAGCAGAAGGTCAGTTCTGTTGACTGATGCAGAGTGGAAGAAGGAGCCAGGGACTTGTCCTCATACCATCTTCTCATTAGAATCAAGGCAAATGCTGCCATTAGCATCAGCCAGGAGCATTGTGTGCACTCTTCATCAGGGCTATGGCAGGAGCACAGAGAAGGAATCTCCTTGTTTAAACATACATATACCCACTTCATTGGCACTCTGACAAACAGAAGATTTGCTTAACTGGCATGACTGGAGACAACTAGCCTTGGTACAATGCACTTCAATTTACTCTAGCCTCTGATTTACAGCCACACTTAGAACTTGTCTACACACAGGATTTGCACCAATTTAATTAACCATTGATGAACCTATCCTCCATTAATTTATCTAATTCTTTTTTGAACCCAGGTATACTTTTGGTCTTCATAACATCTCCCAGCAATGAGTTCCACAGGTTAACAGGGCATTGTGTAAAGAAACACTTCCTTATGTTTGTTTTAAACCTTATGCCTATTAATTTCATTTGATGACCCCTGGTTCTTGTGTTATGTGAAGAGGTAAAAACACTTCCTTATTCACTTTCTCTATACCATTCATGATTTTATAGACCTCTATCCTATCACTCCTTAGTCATCTTTTTTATAAATTGAACAGTCCCAGTGTTTTTAATCTTTCCTCGTATGGAAGCTATTCCATACCCTTAATCATTTTGTTGCTCTTCTCTCTGTAACTTTTCCAAGTCTACTATCTTTTTTGAGATGAGGCGACCAGAACTGCACAAAATATTCAAGGTGTGGGTGGGCACCATGGGTTCATATAGTGGCATTATGATAGTTTCTGTCTTATCTTCTATTCCTTTCCTAATGGTTCCTAACATGTCAGCTTTTTTGACTGCTGCTACATGCTGAACAGATGTTTAAAGCAGATGTTTTCAGAGAATGATCCACAATGATTCCAAGATCTTTCTTGAGTGATAACAGCTAATTTAGATTCCATCATTTTGTATGTATAATTGGAATTATATTTTCTAATTTGCATTACTTAGCATTTATCAATATTGAATTTCAGGTGCCATTGTGTTACTCAAGACCCCTTGGTAATTCTTTGCAGTCAGCTCTGGATTTGAGTAATTTTGTATCACCTGCAAAACATTACCACCTTACTGTTTACCCTCTTTTCCAGATCATTTATGAGTATGTTGAATAGCACAGGCCCCAGTACGGATTTTGGGGGGATAAAGCTATTTAATCACTTTCCATTGCGAAAACTAACCATTTATTCCTGCCCTTTGTTTCCTGTCTTTTAACGAGTTTCTGATGCATGAGGGGGACTTCCCTCTTATCCCATGACCGCTTACTTTGCTTAAGAGCCTTTGTTGTGGGACCTTTTCAAAATTTTTCTGAAAGTTTAAATACATTATATCAACTGGATTACCCTTGCTCACGTGTTTGTTGATCCCGCAAAGAATTCTAATAGATTGGTGAGAATTTGGTGGGGGGGCATCTCTGTCGGGTCTTCTACCATATTCTAAATCTCCTTTGGAAATCCTGAGAGCTGAAGCCAGGAGGCCCTCCTCAGAACTACCACCATAGAAATCGAATGAGCAGCAGTATCTGCAGCTTTGAGAGAGGCCTGAAAAGATGTTCTAGAGCCCAGTTGGCCTTATGCAATAGTTGCCTATAATGGCTCTTTGTGTTCTGCCGGTAAAATGGATACTCAGTAAAGGAGTTCAGCTTGGTATAATTTGTATGGTTGTACTTTGCCATTAACACCTGGTAGTTGGCGATTCTGAATTGTAAAGGAGAAGACAAATATGATTTTCTACCAAACAGGCCAAGGCACTTACAATCTTTATAATAGGACACAGATTTAGTGTGATTCTCCCATCCACATTTGTTAAGCACCTCAACCACTAAAGAGTTAAGAGACAGATAAGAAAATAAAATTTCTGCATCCTAAAAAGAATCATAATATTTTTTGTCCGCTCTCTTGCATGTGAACAGAATTGAGGTCAGGGTCTGCAAATAACCTTTCCAAGGTTGAGAATTAAGCTGTATGAAGGATGTCAAGAAGCTTAAGATGTGACTTTAATCTCCTCAAGAGGGAGCTGCAAAGAATCTGTGATCCTCTTAGAATTGTTTAAAATCACCAGTCAGAGATGGTGGAGGTGGCATGATCACTTGTTCCAGAATTGAAAAAGAGATGGTATTTGGTGGAGAGATCTCTTCATCAGTCTTAGCTTCCTCAAAGGTTTCTTCCTGGTGTTTCCACCTCCGGGAGAGGGAGAGTGATGAAGGTTGTTTATCTCTTTGATGGGTAGTACTTGAGGCCTTAGAGAATTGCTGGTGATAGGCCACCCAGGGGTCCCAGTGTGGTCAAGAAGGTGGTATAAATGGCATCCATGAGTGCTCATTCCAGTGAGAAGGTGACTGTGGATGTCTCTCAGGAGTAAGATCAACTTCCTCAGAGACTTCTGGAAGAGAGCCTCTATAGAGATTGTGTGGAGAATCTTGGACAGATATTTGAGAGACTCAGGCAAGTCTTCAAACAGAATCCTCCTCTTCCAACTCACTCTGAAATCATGGATGACTGGAAGAAACGTGACATGAAACTGTTGGTACTGGGCAAAATTCTGAAGATCTGTAGGTCAATAATATATCAGAGATGAGCAATGGTGAATCAGGCATCTCAGACACAGCAAGCTCTCGGGAAAAGTGAAACTCCTGCGGTACCAAGAGTGTTTTTGGTATTGTGTCCATGGCCTGCACCGAAGCGACAGTTGGTGAGGGAGTTGACGGTACCATGAATCCCAAATGCTCCAACAGGAGTATAGACAAAGCAGGCTTCTTCAATACTGAGTGAGAAGAGGACCACCTCTTGGAGCTCAGGATTTAACTGTGCCCTTCATACCCAAGAGGCCAGCAGTCTCATGGGTCCCAGACAGCAGTGGACACCAAAATAGCTGAAGTCATTGGTGACCTTGACATCTTTGAGGTAGATTCCCTACCTGTAGAACTTGAGACAGTCTCTGGGAGTCTTATGAAAGGAATCTTGGATGTTCCTCTTGGATGCCTCTAAGGAATGCGGTTTGGAGACAGTGAAGGCAGCAGACTTACTCTTAGACTGGCATATTGGGGGTGGGGGAGTTAGTGAGCTCTCCATCATGAGGAGTTCAAGTTTGAGCTCCCTGTTTTTTCTGGCTCTAGATTCTAATACCAGACAGAAGTTTCACTTTTGGGAAATATGAGATTCCCTGAGGCAATAGATACACTGGGAGTGTCTGTCACTCACTGGGATTGCCTCCTGACACAAAAGACACTGTGTGAAAACAGGAGAAACTATAATAAAAGCTATATAAATAAACAATTTGGGGGAGGAGGTTAAGTTTTTGTTTTTTTAAACTACAATAGCTGAAACTACTACTAAGAACAATTATAATAAACTAACTACTAAAAGAGCTAAGGGTTACTGTTCAGGTAAAACTCAAAAAGGACAACTGCTAAAGCTCCGCCTCACACCAAGGCAGGTGAGAAGGAACTGAGAGTGATCCGCCCATGACGTGCTCTATAACAGCAGCATGGAACATGAGATTAACATGCATGTGCAGGCCGAATGGACACTGCTATGAAAAATCTCCAGTCAAAGGCACAGGGAGCACAAGCACACCTAGAGTGGAGGACACGAAGAATAGGTGTTCTCTAGGTGGCCCTTCATTCACTTAATACCAATTTCCTGTTCTGTTATTGCTGCTAAACAAGTTGGTATTACATCTACCTAGTTCGTAAGGGCTTGTCTACACTTGCAGTGCTACAGTGGTGCAGTGCTACTGTAACGTTTTAGTGTAGATACTACCTTTGCTGACAGGATGTAGATGATCCACCTCTCTGAAAGGCAGTAGCTAGGTTGTCTAGCGCTGTCTACACCAGGATTTGGGTCAGCTTAACTATGATGCTTGGAGATGTGTGGATTTTTCACACCTCTGATCAAGGTAGTTATGCTGACCTAATTTTCTAGTATACACCAGGTCTAAATCTTTTAAGGCCCAATCCTATGAATGCATATGCAAGAATAATACTCACATAGGTAAATTTACTTGTCTGCTTGAAGGTTTGAAGGCTGGGGCCTTACACTCTCTAGTCAATGTTATTTGATGCATTACTCTATGAATGAAAAGATTGTCTGCACAGTTCATAAGCCGACAAACCAAATCCTTGGCCTGCACATTGTACTCCCTTTATATCACGTGTCCAACTGTGCACAGCCAGCCATAAAGCAGCAGTCTTCCCCTGCACATGCTCTCTGACAGCACAGCAAAAACATACCGTGATGACTGTGTTTGTCTCCTGTGTACCAGAAAAGGACAAGCAGACAGGAATTGACCTAAAATAACTCTCTAATTTTTCTATTACCTGGGCAAAGTTTTAATGCTACTGCCATCAAAATTAGTGACTGCACATCATACACAGAGACCAGAAGTAAATACCTTAATTGTCCACATTCCAGGTTCTGGATCTTTTACATTCACCACCTTTGCAGAGTTATGGATATTTAGCAACTCGTTCAAGCCAGATCCTTTCCTTATCTGCTTACCTAAAACACAAGTAAACATGGAGTAAATATATTTCTCTTAGTCTTGTCACACATATGGTTACTATAGGACTTATTAGCAATTTTATTTTATGAAATCTACAGTAATCCTCAACTTCAAGCTGTTACTGGAAATTCTCTGTCAGGATTCTAAAAATGCTTAGAGTGTCATTCTAACTTTTCCATTAATTTAATAACTTTAAATACTCCTCTATGTGGTGAGTAATGACTTACTGATATAAGAATCAAATTATCAGGCAAATAACTTTCTCTTCTTCCCAGAACAAACTGATGCCAAATGAGAGGTGGAGGTTCCATGGCAGATGCTGTCTATGGCCAATTTTCATTCAGAATGTTTGAGAATTCTTCCATCAGTGATGATATTGATAGTACTGACAAGCTGCCAGCATGCTCACCTGTCTGTCCTCTAGACCTGCCCTTAGTGTTTCTACCACTATGCTATCTACCCTGCTGTTAGCCAGTCCCCTCTAGCACTTCCACTGTTGGTGTTGCACCAGTGTTTTAACTTTAAGGAATCTTCCCACCTTTGTTCAAATTCCTTAAATTCTCATTGTGAATTTAGCCTGGCTATCAGGTACATTCTGCCTCAATAAGGGAGTACCAGTTTTCACAATGTTTTGGTGCCAGATAAGTATATAGGTTGGAATAGGTTCTCTCAAGAGACACTGAATTACCTACTCTGCTAATCATGAAGTGCCGTCAGTGGCCGAACAATACGAGGAAAAGCTCCAAAACAACAGATGAGGCTCAAGTGCAGGAAAAGGGCTCAAGTTTGGGTACTGGATATACAGCCTACATTGTTGGTTGATGTACATTGGCATATCTCCATTAATTTAGAGCTATGTTGATTTAAACCAGATGAGAATCTGGCCCTTTGAACATGAACAAGAAGGGCCAACTGGCTATATTGGTCCAGATCCTCAGAGAAGGCTGAGAAGCACACAATACAGGTCAGCATTCCTTTGATTCTGAGTTGTGAGTATCCTTGGGGACATCAGTTTTAGGAAGAAATCACTTAAGACACAAAGAGCTGTGAGCCTTAAAAGCAGCCATCTATTTCCACTGTGGCAAATTGCTGGCCACTATTATGATGGGTCCCACACTTTCTCTTCTTGTGGGGGGGTTCAGGGAGCTATTTCTTGCCCTTAACAGGGTATTAACTGCCCCACAAGTATCCTAGAAGAGGGGGAGTGGAGAGGGAGGGACCCAGGCCCGCACTCTACTCGAGCTCCCAGCACAGGGGCCGTGAGGATAGCGTTAAACCACCTGAATTAGCTATTCCTTCCCCTGGGCTACTTCCCTCTCCTACCCTTCAACTTGTGGGGCTTCCTGCCCTCTCTCTACACAAGCCAGGTGTCTCTTTACCTAGGGTCTGGGTCTTATTGGTTCCAAACTCTCCTCCAAACTTGCTCACTGCTCCAACTCCTTTCCACTATCTGATTGAAGTAGGAGGGTTTTATATTGTGACTGGCTCCAAGTGCCTTACTTGGCTCCAGGTGCCTTACTTGACTCCAGGTGCTCCAAGCAACTTCTAGAAAACTTGCTTCCCTCTATAGGGAATAAGGCTTCCCTCTAACACTCTCCTGCTGCCCGCTGGCCATGCTTTGTCACACCACACACACTGAACTAACCAAGCCAGCCAAAACTGGCTGAGCTATCCCCTAATAATCTAACTCAGTTGCCATAGCAACAACAAGGTGCTATTACCACGACAACCAAATACACAACATATTCCTACCCCCTTAAGAAGAACACCCCATAAATAAAACAAACACTAAACTAGAGAGGGAGGGTAGAGTGCCTCCATTCCCGACTAAACCCCAGGGATTATTTTTCCCCATAACTGTGGGTTCGCCCTACCTAAAGATCCAGCCATTGAGGAGGTCTTCTGTCTCTAGGTGGATTACAGCAAACTTCTGGTGTTATTGCACCCGAAAGTATGTTGGGCGCAGGCCTGAAAACGTCTCAGGGTTCGTAGCATTAACAGGTGAAGAGGTAGTATCAGCTTGTTCCGGGTAAGGGGGTATCTCAGTCGCTGGCAGTAATGTAGGAGAACAGTCAGGATCAGGTGATTCTTGATTCAGTGTATTGCCAGAAGAGGTGAAGTCATACAACTCAACTGAAGATGTGTCCTGAGGACTGGTATGACCCGGCAACAGCTGATCTACATGTCGCTACCAGGTGAGATTCTCTGCAGTCTGGACTGTGTAGGAAACAGTTCCTGTTTGAGTGATGACAGTGGCAGGGACCCATTTAGGTCCAGAAGTATAATTTCAAGCCAAAACTGGCTGTCTCAGGCTAAAGGTTCAGTCTTTTACTCTGGGTGCATGCCTGATGACTTGATATACCGGTAGCTGCTGACGATGCCCAATTTGTCTGGGTTCAGAAGGTTTCAGCAGATCAAAGCAAATGCGCAGCTGTCATCCCATCATTAGAAAGGCCGGGAATGCCTTGGTCATAGCATGAGGTGTGTTTCTGTAGGATAGTAAGAAGGTGTCCAGATGCTTTTGAATGGAGTGTTGCCCCTTTGCCGATTTCAAAGCTTGTTTCATTGTCTGCACAAATCTTTCAGCTAATCCATTGGTGGATGGATGTTATGGTGATGAAGTGATGTGGTGTATCCCATTTGCCTTCATAAAATTTTGAAACTCCTGAGAGACAAACTGTGGCCCGTTGTCACTCGCAAGTTGTTCTGGCAGACCAAAACGACTAAAGAGTCCCCTTAATGTTTGGATAGTACTCTGCAGTAATGTACTGCATTATAGAGACTTCTGGCCACTTAGAATGGGCATCTACCACCACCAAGAACATGCTTCCTTCAAGGGGGCCAGCGAAGTCAACGTGAATACATTGCCACAGGTTTTCAGGCCAGGCATGTAGGGGCCCCCACTGGGATGCATTCCCGACAACCTGACATGACATACAAGCTCTTGCCTTGTCTTCAATAGCACTGTCCAATCCAGGCCACCAAAAATAGCTTCATGCAATTTCTTTCATGCGCACTATTCCACAGTGACCGGAACAGAGCTGTTCTAACATCTGTGATCTCAGTGGTGGTGGGATAATGACACCTCTCCCCCACAACAAACAACCAGATTGGATCGATACCTACATGTCCAGGAGGATGGAGTTAACAGAGTCAGGTGAGACTGGAGAGGTTCGTCGAGATTTTCCATGCATCTCCAGGTCCATAACTTGGGACAATATTTGATCAATGCGAGTTGCCTTCTTTATCTGAGTAGCAGTGATGGGTGTATTCTCTACCTGTTCAAAATAAAAAAAAATCCTTTTGGGCAGTATCTGGATGTTTGACTGGCAAAGGCAACCTTGAGAGACCATCCACATTGCTGGGCAGAATGGATTTACGATATTTGATTTCATATGTGTGCACTGAAATCAACAATGTCCAACGTTGCATACGACTAGCAGCTAATGAGGGAATGCCTGTGTAGGGTCCAAAAATTGACATTAGAGGTTGATGGTTTGTGAAAAGAGTAAACTTCTGCCCAAACAGGTACTGATGAAACTTCCAAATTCCAAAAACAATTCCCAATGCCTCACATTCAATTTGGGCATAATTAGTTTCTGCTTTGCTTATAGAGTGCGTGAAGCAAAAGCACTAGGTCTCTCTTCTCCCGAAGGCATAATGTAACACACGACTGCTCCCACTCCATAAGGGGAGGCATCGCAGGCCAATTGTAGGGGTAAGGATGGATCAAAGTGTGTTAGAACTTCAGAATTTAGCACTGCATCCTTAGTTTTGTTAAATGTAACATCACAAGCTTCAGTCCACTTCCAAGTCTTGTTCTTCCCAAGGAGTTCGTGAAGTGGTTTTAGTAGTATGGCTAACTGGGAGATGAACTTCCCATAATAGTTCAATAGTCCTAGAAACTAGTGAATCTGGCTAACATTTTGAGGTGGGGGAGCCTCCACAATAGCCTTAAGTTTTGCAGGGGCCTTATGAAGACCCACAGCATCAATGATGTGTCCCAAATATTCAACAGAGGGCTGGAAGAATTCACACTTGTCTTTGCAGACTCGTACTCTTCCAGTCTTTGTAGCGTAGCCTTTAAATTCTTTAATTCTCATTCCTTCCAGTGACCAGTATGTTGTCCAGATAGCACTGAACTCCTGGCAAGCCACACAAGATCTGGTCCATAGCCCTCTGGAACAGGGCGGGAGCAGATGTTATTATGAAGGGTAAGCAACAGTATCAATAAAGCCCTTTATGAGTCACAATAGTCAACAGCTGTTTCATCAACAGGCATCTGTAAATACGCTTGACTCAGATCAATCTTACTGAACTTTTGTCCTCTAGCCAGGCCCGTGAAGAGGTCATTGATGCAGGGAAGCGGGTATTGCTCTGCACACAACACCGGGTTGACAGTGACTTTAAAATCACAGCAAATCCAGAGGGAGCCATCTTTCTTCACTATTGGAATGATAGGAATTTCCCATGGGCTATGGGCAACTGGTATTAGGACTCCATTGGTGACCAGGCGCTCCAGGTCCATTTCAACTTTCGGCCTGATGGCATATGGCACAGTTCAGGCTTTCAGATGTTTTGGTTGACTGTCAGGTTTAATGTTCAATGTCACTGTGATTCCCTTCATTCTTCCCAGATCCTCTCCAAAAACAGCAGCATTTCTCCTTAGTATAGTGGTCAGACCAGTTTCTTCTTTAGTCATTCGGTGCACTTCTGCCCAGTCCAGCTTAATCTTCCCAAGCCAAGACCTACCCATTAAGGCTGAATAATTACCTCTCACCACAAACAGTGGCAATATAGCAGCCTGTCCATTGAGCTCCACCTTAACATCAATAGTTAACATGGGCACAGCTTCTCCTGTATAGGTCTTCAGAACAGTTTCTGTTGCCTTAAGCGGAAGATGCTGTAGCTTTTCTGTACACACAGTCTCGGAGACCAGCAAGACGGCTGCACTGGTGTCCAGTTCCAAGCATATAGATTTGCCATCCAACAACGGGGTTACCCAGTATTCATATGAGCCAACTGCCAAAGACAAAACGTGCAGTGACCCTTCTTCTTGCGATGAGGTGTCACCTTGATCATCCTGGGTCTGCTCTAGGGTATGCAGGGTTCCCTTTTTGGTCGGCCAGACCACAGGCCTCTTTTTCTTATGTTTACAGGCACACTCAATGTCCCTTTTTACCACAGTGTCGACACACCACGGCCTTACACCAGCATTCTGATCCCCGGTGACCCGGCTTACCACAGCGGTAACATTCCTGACTCTGCACAGTTTTGTGGGTAGGTTCTTGTGACACTTGATGCACTCTAGGGGATACACTGATGTATTGCGCCTCCCTTGTAGCCAGTTCCATGGAGACTGCAATATCAACTGCCTTCTGTAAAGTAAGCCGAGTCTCCGTCACTAGGCTCTTCCGTATAGCTTCACTGTACAGGCCATACATAACCTGTCACGTAGGGCATCATATAACATCTCCTTAAATTTACAGTGTTCTGCTAGTCTTTTTAAAGTTGCTACAAATTGTACAACGGTTTCATCTTCTTTTTGGTCTCTTTTGTGGAACCTATATCTTTCAGCAATTACCAGGGGTTTTGGAGAAAATGGGATCCCAGGATTTCCACAATGTCACTAAGATTTGGTCTCAGGCTTAGCAGGGTGTAGTAAGCTGTGTAGCAGGGAGTAGGTTTAAACCCCTATATGGTAGGGCTAGGGTAAAAACCCCATGATTGCTCTGCCACTACAGGTTAAACCCTGCTTTCTGGCAGCAAGGCCAGGGGCAGAGGCTGGAACAGTCCAGCAGGGAGCCCAGTTGGGAGCCCTAAGGAGGGCTAGCCCACAGCACTAAACTGAGCTAAGTGGGCACAGCTGGGGCTGGGAGCAGTGAGGGCTAGAAAAGCTCTAAGCCCTAGTCAGTTGAGAGGCAGGCCAGGAGGAGGCCAGGAGGCTGCTCTGTCTCCTCACGGAGGACAAAGTGCCTCAGGGCCCTGGAGACTCTAGATCCAGGACAGGGAAGGTAACTGTTGGGGGACAAGGGGAGCACATTGCTGGCACAGTAAACACTAGAAACTGCACTGTAAATAAAGGACACTTGGAAAACACCAAAAGAGGGTGTGGAAACCTTTATTTCTGGAGGATCCAGGACACAGGAGAAGCAAGAGCCCCCTGTGTGGTCCCTGTGACACCCTACAACACTCAAGAATATTGGCACCTTCTTCTCTTCTGTAATGTCATTTGCAATAAAAAAAAAACCTCAAAATGCTCAGTATACACATGCCATTGCACTATATTCTCCTCAAAAGGTTCCAGTGGCCCTGCAAGTGTAGCCATGGTTTTAGTTTCAGGTTTCACAGTCAGTGCCAACAAGCCAGTTCTCCCCCCCTTCCAACAGCTAAAAGGTCTTGGTAGGGTTTTTTCCTTCTTTTTTTTTTAACCTTGGCCCTGTCTTCACTACCACTTTAATTCGATTTTAACGACGTTAGGTCGAATTAAACGTGTACCTGTCTTCACATACATGCCCTTAACGTCGATGTAAAGGGCCCTCAAGATCGAATTTGGAACTCCAGCCTGACGAGAGAAATAAGGCTAATCTCGACATTCCAAGCTCGACTGTGGGCTAGTGAAGACGGAACCCGACACTAATAGCCTCCAGAGGCTGTCCCACAATGCTCCATTCTGACCGCTCTGGACTGCCTCACTGCTCCACTGTGACCGCTCTGCACTGCACTCTGAACTCGCTGCTCTGGCCAGGTAGATAAGACCCGGGAACATTTGAATACCATTTCCTGTTTGGTCAGCGTGGCCAGCTCACCTGAACTGCTCAGTCGCCATTCAGAGCAATCAGCAGCACTAGCCGCCATGCAGAGCTCAGCATCACAAGACTCCATGCAGAGCTCCTCTACCCTGGAGACCAGCCAGAGGAAAAGAGCTCCAGCATGGTCCACTCGTGAGGTGCTGGATCTCATTGCTATCTGGGGAGAGGAATCCGTGATGTTGGAACTACGCAACAACAAATGGAATGCCAACACCTATGGAAGAGTCTCCAAGGCCATGCTAGAAAGGGGCCACAACAGAGACACCACACAATGCCGCGTGAAAATTAAGGAGCTTAGGCAATCGTTCCAGAAAGCCAAAGAGGCAAACAGACGATCGGGGGGTGCGCCATGGACATGCAGGTTCTACAATGAATTAAATCAGATAATGGGGGGCGCCCCCACCACCATCGCGCCGGTGTGCGTGGACTCCGCAGATGGGATAATCGTCAGGGAGGAGACTGATTCCGAGGAGGACGACCATGAGGAAGAGGAAAATCTCACGGAGCAGCAGGAGCCCAGCGGAGAACCCGTGTTCCCAGAGAGCCAGGAGCTGTTTATCACCCTTGAGCCAGCACCCTCCCAAGCCCCCCAGGGGGGTAAGTGTTTCTTTTTTTAAGGGATTACATGACGCGTGATTTTCTAAAGGAAGCATTTATTAATGAGTGACTTGCCCTAAGGACTTAGCGTGCTTTCATTGCTGGTCAATTTCTACTCAAAGAGTTTGTCAATATACTCCGGGATTGACCATAAGTCCTCCGCGGACATTTCAAGGAAGCTATCCAGGAGGTAGTGATGAATCCAGCGCAGCAGATTTCTGGGGAGAGCCGCCTTATGTGGTCCCCCGTGATAGGACACCATCCCACGCCACGAAAGTAGTAAGTTGTCTGGTATCATTGAGCAGGCTAGCATTGCGGCGTATGGACCAGGACTTTGCATGGAGTCAAGGAGCATGCGCTCCCTATCTCTCCGAGAAATTCTCAGCAAAGTGATGTCATTCATGGTTGCCTGTTCGAGATACGGACTGCAATTAGTAGGGAGATAAAGATTCCCAGCTGCAAAGTACTCTTTTCTGCTGAGGACCGACCAACCGCACCCCCCCCCCCCACGAACACTGACTGCCCCCCCCAGCCCGTAGCGGTAGCTAGCAGGGAATCTGAGCAGTCTGCAAGCGGTTGCAACCCCCCCCCCCCAAGCCCGTAGCGGTAGCTAGCAGGGAATCTGAACAGTCTGCAAGCGGTCTGAAGAGCCCCAAAAAGACCTTAGCTAGCCCTTAGCGAGAGATTTTTTGGCCTTTGCTTTGCAGTTTGCGGGTCAGTGGGCGCCACGCGGTGGGGGGAAGGAGGTGGGGCTACTCTACAATATGCAAGTGCCACTTCTAACTTACCATGGCCGGCTGCACGGTGATTTCAGAAGCCGTGTTGGGCTGAGGCACGCATATGTGTCTGAGATGCTCTGACTTTTCTGTGAGCTATTCAGTCACTTTTAGGTGTAGAACATGACCTTGTACAGAAATCATATCAGGCCTCTGAATACTGAGGTTGCAAACGGCATAGTACTCCCATTGTGTACCGTCCGAGACTGCATCTGCCTCCTAACCTTGAATGTATCTGTCTCATAACTTTCAAACTTTCTTTTCCCACATTTGCCCACAGATGAACAATTATCTCAGAATCCCCCGTCCTGCTGCTCCTCCCGCCGTGCATCGCAGATAAGAAAGCGTAAAAAGAAAATGCGAATGTGCGATGATATGTTCACTGAACTCCTGGAGAACTCGCGCGCTGAGGCAGCCCTCCAGATGGAGTGGAGGGAAAGAATGATACAGGCAAGGAATCGAGAGAGGCAGGAATCGAGAGCCGCTGCAGAAAAGAGGGAAGAGCGCGAAGAAAGACGCATGGATGCTTTGCTCCGCATAATGGAGGACCAGAGCGACATGCTGCGATCTCCGGTGGAGCTGCAGCATGCCCAAAGACCACCTCTGCAGCCCCTGTGTAACCACCTCCCCCTCTCCCCAACTCCCATAGCTTCCCCACCCAGACGCGGGGTGAGAACACGGGGTGGCAAGCTCCGTGGGCCGCTCCACTCGACCCCACAAGCCAGCAGAAGCAGCAGCAGCAGGCTGACATTCTCAGAAAAGTTTTAAAAGCTGCTGTGGCGTTCGATGGCATGAGCCTGCCCCATTGCCACCAAATTTGACAGATTGTCAGTCGCCCTACTTCCAAAAACGGCAGTGTCCATGTCGTCCCCGCTGTGCACGTCCTTGTCCATCTCCTCCTCACTGTCGTCGGGTTCCAGAAAGCGCAGTTCTCCCCGGATCGCATTCCTCCTCTGCAGACGGTGCAGCATGAACTCCGCAACCGTGATAGAGGTCCTCACAACGGCCATTACTGCAGCCGTGGTGTCAGTGGGCTCCATGCTTGCAATGCTATAGCGTTACCACGGCGCGGAGAAAGGGCGCGAATTATGGGATGCCTACCCATAGTGCAGCACTCGAAATGGTGCCTGCTGGGGGATCAGGGAACTGTGGGATAGGTACCCAGAGTGCAACGCTCATCATGTCGACGCTTGCAAAAGTTTTGCGGACAGACACTGTCGACTTGCTGTGCTTAGCTGTGCCTAGTGAAGACACACAAAATCAACTGTATACAGTCGCGTTCACAACATCGAAATAAAGGAAATCGAACTACTGCTGTAGTGAAGACATACCCCTTGTCTCCTACTTCCTTCTGTTGCTGGGGAAGCACAGGGATCCCAGCCTCGTCGCCACTTTGTTGTATCCTTGGGGGCATCAGTTTTAGGAATAAATCACTTGAGATACAGAGAGCTGTGAGCCTTCAAAACAGCCATTTATTTCCACACACTGAACTAACCAAACCAGCCAAAACTGTCCTGGGCTATCCCCTAATAATCTAACTCAGTTGCCATAGCAACAACAAGGAGCTATTACCACACAACCAAATACACAACGAGCATGCCTGATTGAGTAGCCTACCAGATACTGATACAGCTGACAATTAAAAGGGCAGAAGGACATGCTGGCCACACCCTTTTCTCTCCAGTCTTCCCCCTCATGTCAGCAGTGGAGGGAGGCAGAAGAATAGGGATGTCTGTGCCACATGTGGTGCATCTCACCAAAGTGGGCTGATCTTCCTGGGACTGTACACAAGGGTGTTTGGGCTGGGTTGTGCTGGTGGTATGTCACTAGCAGCTGCACAGCACAGCCAAGGATCTAGGATGTTACAAAGAACAAAGGGATGGAATTGTTTTCTAATTCAGGGCCTGATCCTGCAATCAGAGCGTACCGGATTTAGTGCTTAATGCGGGAAATAGTCACACTCAGGGCAACCCAACTCTGGCAGTCCGTGTTTACAGGATGAAGCCCTCACACATGATAAACTGAAAGCAGGGTCATACAATCCTTAAACACATTTTCCCAGACTACCCATGATTTAAAAGTCACTTTAAACAACAAAGGGTGATATGCTTTTTAACGTAAACAAAGCACATCTGGCAGAGCTAGTATTTAAGGCAGAACTCCACACATAACTGTGTTAATCGTGCTCTTCAGATCCACACTCTAAGCAAAGTCCCCCGTCCTGTAAACAAAGGAGGAATGCCTCAGATGGAAGACTTGACCAGGGTGCTTTGCAGAGAACCTATGTTGTGAAAAGGAACATTTCATAGACACTTTAAAGAGCTCAAAATAAATCTCCAGCTAAAAGTCACTCAGAGCCCAGTATGCAAAATCTTGAATTTTAATTTTTGGAGCATACACAGACTCCTAAGGACTCTAACTTATAAAGGAGTAATAAACCTATTAAAAATACCTTTATTTATAATAGTATTCCAAATCAGTAACATACATTCTTTTTTTCACCATTAAATAACCATGGGCACATGATGCAGAGTTTGAATTGGAATGTTCTCATGGTTCAGGTGTGTTTGATTCTTGGTTTTGTTTGGTTCATAACTAGTAAGGGGCAGATATGTTCAGCCCCCCTGTACACAGATGACATGATATAGCCAGAGAAAGAAAAGTTGTATGTTGTAGTGTCATCAGAGGGCACAGCTTCTGAATAAGATAATTAAAAGACTTTATAATGGCATTAAAAAGACCAAATGCCTTCATGCTAGCAATGACTATTTACAGTGCTATCACTTTTAGAATGGGGCAGATCCACACCTTATGGCCACAGTAAAGGAAACCCTTCAGGTTAATTCATCTGTGAAGCTAGATTGATAAAGCACTAAAAACCGCTGTAGAGAACAATCCTGCACTAACTGTGGATTTTTAATGAGAGTTTAACAGATTTGAGCACCCACCTCCCTTAAACCTTTTTGAAAATCTCATTCTGGATCTTCCAGGTCTCTCCCTAGATGAACAAAATAGGCCTTTTTTGTATTCAAGGTTCACCACTCCAGAATACATTCTTGGAGCAAGTAGGAGGAAAGTTCCCATATCTGTTTTCAAAGTTTTACAAACTTTATTTTCACTCAGAAAAGCATATTTAAGAGTTGGTTACTCTCAAATGTGCTTTTTCCAGTCAACTTCCAAAACAATAGCTTAAAACAGGGGTGCCAACCTGAGACTCAGTAATACGTCAGCAGCCCCTCATCAGCTCCCCACCCCCTGCTCCCAAACACCTCCTGCTCACCAGCAGCCCCTTGGATCAGCGTCTCCCGCTCCCTCCCCGCACCTCCCAATCAGCTGTTTTATGGGGTGCAGGAGGCTCTGGGGGGAAAAGGGGGCAGCGAGGGCATGGCAGGCTTAGAGAAAGGGGTAGAGTAGGGGGGTAGGGCCTGTGGCAGAGTCAGGGGTTGAGCAGTGAGCACACTGGAAAGTTGGCGTCTGTAGCTCCAGCCCTGGAGTCGGTGCCTATACAAGGAGCTGCATATTAACTTCTGAAAAGCCACATGTGGCTCCGGAGCCACAGGTTGGCCACCCCTAGCTTAAAGTGTCAAAGTGAGGTGTGTGCTTCTCCTGTGAGCAAATATTGAGCCAGACAACAATCCCAGTCACTGCTCTATAAATTCAGAGTAACTCCACTGAAATCAATGGATTACTTCAGATTTATGCCATTACAAATCTGGCATAAGATGTAAGTTTTTTTAGAACTGTAAGAATTTCTTTCTTGCCATGGAAAGGATACTTGAGCATAAGCAATAAAGCAGGGGAAACAGTGCCTATTTTGTGAATAAACACAAGCTAGTCCAGTCTTTGAAGTTAGCAATGTGGCACCCTGCATGCAAGTAAGTTAATTAAGAAAAGTCAGGAAGTGTTTCAGACATTTACATTTCTGGGAATTATGTGATTAAACTGCTGAGTAACATTTGGGCTATATACTCCTCCATCTTTTCTTATACACTGATCGGCTAGGTTTCAAAATAATACAAAGGAGTTGAGACCCAGTCCTGCTCCCATTACAGTCAGTCAAAGTTTTACCACTGGGCTCGTAGTTGCATCAGTAAAAATTCAGAGTAACTCTCTGAACTCAGCTGAGTTATCCCAGAGCCACATGGGTGTACGGAAGCAGAACTTAGTCTACTGACTTCAATGGGAAAAGGACCTGGCCTTTCCTGTTGGAGAGTGCAAAGCTGGGTTGTCTTGTTTATTTTTTCCCACACTAAATATAAAAGAAAATATAGATCTCTCACCTAATGGATCCTGAATTTCAATTACTGGAGAAGGGCCACTCAGTGACACTGTGACCTCTTTCAGACTGGGATCAAAAGGAATTTGCCAAGAATTTACTGCCAAGGTCAAATGGTCTGTGGATAGGAGATGCACTTTGGAGGCCTGCACCGCTTCTTCTACCCACTTCAACACCTATAAGAAAAAATAATATTCACGTCACAAGACGGCATGTAAAACCTCCATAGCACTGCTTATTGCAAGTTGTAGGTATTACTTTGACCAATGTTTTGACTGCTCTGATCAATGACCCTGTCACCAAGACCCATGTTAGAACCCTGGTTATCAAATCACTGAGAAAGCTGCATGGTAGAAGACTTGCCAATGGTAAAAGGGCTGCTTGCCTGATCAAGCACTCCCACCAATTTCAGTGAAGCTATCCTGCTGATAGGATAAGCAGGATTTGGATCCATATCAGGTAACTACAGCAGCCCAGCAATAAAGAAGACAAGAGTGCAACATCTGATTTTGGGATATCTGTAGGACAACAAACAAACACAGAAACAACCTCTAAGCTAAGGTATGCCTTTATTTTCATTGTGAGATATGAAAACAGACAGAAAAAAAATGGTCATGTAAATCATATACTAAATAAAATGAATATGGTAGAAAAACATCAAGGGTCAAATTCTTGTCACCTTACTCATGTGATTATCCTTACTGAAGCCAATGGGACTGTTCACAAAAGTGGTTCTCAACCAGGGGCCCCCTGTGGGACGATGAGCAGGTTTCAGTGTGGTAGCCAAGCAGGGCTGGAATTAGAGTTGCTGGGGCCCAGGACAGAAAACCAAAGCCCAAACGCATGGGGCTGAAGCCAGGGCCCCAAGTTCCACCACCTGGGGCTGAAGCCGAATCCAAAGCCTGGGCAACTTAGCTTCATGGGGCCACCTGTGGGTTGGGGCCCAGGCAATTGCACTGCTTGCAACCCACAATGCTGGCCCTGGCTTTTATATGCAGAAAAATAGTTGTGGCACAAGTGGGACATGGAGTTTTTGTAGCATGTTCCAGAGGACCTCAGAAAGAAAAAGACTGAGAACCCTTGGTTCACAGGAGTAAGGCAAGTAAGCGTAAAACTAAAAAGAGAAACTTCCTTAAAAAAAAAAATACCATACGTAATTAATCTATGAAATTTGCTGCCACAAGATATCACTGAGGCCAAGAATAACAAGATTTTTAAAGGATTAGACATGGATATAGATATTGAGAACCAACATAGTTATAATAGGACATAAACTCTTATGCTTCAGGGCATATGCTAATCATGAACTGTTTGAGCTAAGAGAAAACTTTCCTTATACACGTTATGCCATAACATCTATAAAGTTTCTTCAGCCTTCTGTTGAAGCATCTGGGACAAGTCACTGTCATAGCTGGAATACTGGACCAGCTGGACTGCTGGTCAGATCCAGTGTGACAATTCCTATGACACTACATAGTCATTTACATCAATGCGGAATTTGTCCTTAGGAGAATTATGACCCTTAACATTTTGCATTTGTGAATAATCAGCATCAAATCAGCACGAGGAAGTAAAATAAATTACCAGAGTTCAAGGCTCTGTATTTCCGCTGCAGCTGCCAATGATCTTAGTAACAGGGCTCTGAACTATTTGGCACATTTGCTTGACAGAACTTTATGCAAATTGTTTTTGGTATTGGTTCACATTCCCTGAGTTTCAGAGTCAATCAAGCCCTATAGTTCAAGGCTAAAGCCTGTCAAAACCACTAAAAATCAAGTCAAAATCATACAAGGTTTAAACCTTTCAGTAAACCCGGGCTGCGTTTCAAGTTTTTACTACAGGAGAAAGCTAGATATGTTTCATGGGATTTCAGGTTTCACTGTGTTTGCATAGTTCTTATCAAGCTTAAAACAAAACAAAGAGCATCCCCATGACTTCCCTTTAAATCAGCTGTTAGAGGGGAAACAGTGAACGACCGCCCACCGGCAGCCCCTCTATCAGCGCCTCCCCCCCCCTCCCCCGGTGCCTCCTGCCTGCCAGTGGACCCAAGCAAGTCCCACCAATTGGCACCTACCCCTCGCTCCCCACACCTTCCAGCCACAATCCGCTATTTCACAGGAGGCGGGGGGGGAGGGAAGAGTGAGGATGCAGTCACTCTTCTGGGGGAGGAGGTCAAGCGGGGGTGGGAAGAGGTGGGGCAAAGGCTGGACTTGAGGGAAGGGACGGAGGCGGGGCTAAGGGTTGAGTACCCCCTGGCACAGTGGAAAGTCAGTGCCTGTGGATATGGCCCTATCTAGATTCATTAAAGCACTACAATGGTGCAGCTGCACCACTACAGCATTGTGCATGTAGAGAAACCCTACACTGGAAGACATGGATAGAAGAGAATATTGCAAACACAGGGAGTCATGTGGCAGCAAAGATGACCATTTCGTTATACGTTTTCCATCGATGGTTAACTTATTAATGGGAAAAAAAATCCCCAAATGTTCTGCAAAAATGTTCCATTTCCCCCCAACCCCAATGAGAATCAAAATAAAAGCTCAAACATTTTCAGCAGCTAAAAGGGGAAAGGGAAGGAGAAAAGGGAGAGAAGGATGGAAAAGCAGGGTGGGCGGGGGAATCATTTTTCTTTTTTTTCCATGAAAAAAACGGATTTTTAAACAAAAGTTTTCTGCCAAAATAAAAATTTAGAAAATGCCAATTTCCCCCCAAAATGTTTTCAAATGAGACACTTCAATCCAATCTATTTGCATTATATTAAGAGAAAGGATTATGTTTGTGTTCTTTTTATTTATAGTGACTGTGAGGGTGAAGAAGATTCCCACTAATTCTGGGGGTTTATCTACATGGGAAAGTTTGATGAGTTAGGTCTTATTTACACAGGAGCAGATTATACAATTAGATTAGAAAATACAGATTATACAAATATATTAATCTAATTAGACCATTCTGAAGATATATTAAGGACTGTATCCATCCCTCCATAACATAATCCAATGGCCTAAATGTTAAAATTACAATATTAAAATTATTAATTGATATCTCACATTATTATAATGTCTCCAAGGATCCCAAAGTGCTTAACAAACTTTAGACAAAAACAGCAACAACAGACATGCAGCCATTCCTGAAATTGGAACCAGAGATGCGCTGAATGGCCCTGATCCTGCAAGCAATTACACACATGGACAATTTTAAACATGTGAATCATCACCCAGACTTTAATCTCCACTGATGCCAAATGATAGTGTTCAATTAGGGTATATTTAGACTGCACTAATAGACCTGAGCCCGAATATCCACACTGCCATGTTTAGCCCCCAGACCTCATGAGCCTGAGTTAATTGACCTGGGCTCTGACACTCAGTACCACAGGTTTTTTTATTGCAGTGTAGGTGTACCCTTAAATTACTTCAGTGGGACTGCTCATCTATGTAAGGTAAAGCATGTATGTTTGCAGGATTGGGGCCAGTACTTAGGAAAAGGATTTTCCCACCTTAGCATTCCCATTAACCCAAGATCCATCTTGTATAACAGTGTGTGCATTTGTAAAGCATACAATGAGAGGCTGTGGAATCTATTAATTTATTTCCCCATCTGAACACACATACTTTCTCATAACCATAACAAAGGAAGCCACTGAGCAAAGAGACCTAGAAACCTTGCTAACAAATTTTCATTACAACACGCTTTGCTGGATGTGTTTCCACTTTGTTCCTTCAAATATACTTTGCCAAATTTAACACTGGTATAAGGGATGCAATTCTACTGAGCTTTACCTTCAGAGGAGTTTATGCACTTTTTTAACAGAGCTGAATTTGGCTCTCTAAGTATTATTACAGTACTACACCATGTTCCAGTTTGAGTAATTTCAGGGGGCAAGTGGGAGCATCATCCAGTGGGAAATTCTTATAAATCAGTGCAACAGTTTGTATTTCAAAGGCCAAAAAAACTGCTCTTCAAAATATTGTTATGAGACCCCTGGATGTCCTCTTTGGCAGGAATGACTTAGGAGTTTTCATAGGAGTGCTGAACTCTATCACAGCCAGGGAAACCATTTCATTCCTCCTTTCCGTTTGGAAGCAGAGTTTTAACAAGGCATTGCTGCACATCACTGGATGGAATGCGACACCCATTGAGTGGTACATGGCAACACAATAGATTTCAAGACAAAAATGGAAGAAGAAAATTGCATTTAGTCGAAAATTCATGGGGGACTTTAAGTAAACAAAATAGATTGGTTCTTTTCCACTATTCTAGCTGCTCTGTGCAGATCAGCAGCACAAAGCAGCTACAAACCCAGTTTAACCAGCATCTGAGGATTCAGGTGGCAAAGACACATTGTAACAGCTCATAGACCACAACACACCTGCCTGAAGTAAGGGGCAAGGCAGCAGAAATGCAGACAAGGCCAGGTATCCCTCACCCCCCAAAATCCCTGACTGCTAGAAAAGTCCCAGGAGCCACTGGCAACTGTGACTGCTTTAATTTACAGCGGGGGGGCCTACTGATCCCTGGACTGAGAGAAAACCACCTCTGTTTCACCCCCCTTGTCTTGGAGCAATGCTTAATATGTGCCTGGGCTTGCCAGAGCTGAGCACCTCTAGGCACCTCATAGCCCTGGCATCTCTGGGCTTGGTGCATCAGTTATGAAAGTAAAAAAATGACTTGAGCCCTGGCCCATCTTTCATTATAAATTAATCACTGTCCTTGACTAAGCACAGCTCAGCACAGGATCTGGACTAATGTAGTTACCAGGGCTTGATCCGGAATTACTTATACAGTCCTAACTCAAGCAGAACTCCCATTGACTTAATTATGGGTACCATAAAACATCCAAATGATGGACTACAGTTGATAAACTAAAATACAGTAAAACCTTGATATAACGGTCTAATTCGGGCGACGGGGTGTCCGTTAAAGCCAAAAGTCCGTTATATAATAAAGTAGGTTTTCCGAATGCGTTTGTTAAAAAATTGACAAATTAGTTAGTTTACCTGTTTTTACTTATGTAGACACGTTTGTGTAATTAAAATTAAGTATATATGAAAAGTTTAATTTCACAGAAACGTTTTCTATACGGTAGACTCTCGATTATCCTGGATGATCGGGAAATCCTTAATCCCGGTTAATAAAATCCCAGATAAGCACGTGTCTACTGGGGGGGGGAGGTGTTGGTGGTCCCGCCACCTGCCCTAGTCAGCTCCCCTGCTAGCCTGGGTGTAGGAAGCCTTTCCCCCCAGGCTCCTACCAGCTGGGGTCTCAGCCCGCTGTCAGCCTGGGTTTCCTACACCCAGGCTGGAAGCAGGCTGAGACCCCAGCTCGTAAGGGGCCAGTGGGAGAAGCCCCAAAGCAGCGGCAGGCTAAGGCTGAGCCCGCCACCGCTTTGGGGCTTCCCCTACCGACCCGTTTAGACATCCCAGTTAATCCGCAGCCCGGTTAACCTGCGCCCGGATAATTGGGAGTCTACTGTAACAGTGAATTAATAACAAAAAATAACCTGTTAATTTAATTATAAGCAAATCTTGGTTAAAAGCATTTTAAAATGAACAGGGTATTAATTTTCACATATGACATACGGACCGGAAATTTTGTCCGTTAAATCCGAAGTCCGTTAAATCAAGGTCCGCAAAATCGAGGGTTTACTGTACATGCCTAATGTGCATTTGTATTGTGACTTTTGCACAGCACACTGCATAAAACACATTTTGACAATTTTCGATTGTTTATCTGCAGTTTGGCAGATTAGCTCTAATTTGAAAATACCTGCATAAACGAGTATCTCGTACTTATCCTTTATCTGTTCAGGGCTTGATCCAACTTCCAATACTAACAATCTGGCACCTTTTTAGACCAGTGATATCATACCTAGAAGGATAACATCTCCAATGCTTCTGTTAGTCATCCAAGTTCTATCAGTCAAAATCACTATTCAAGGATTAGCATAAGGATAGCAAGTTGTAGAAAGGAAGCAAATGAGCTCATGAGTCTACCATTTTGATTGAAAACCATATTTTAAAAAGAAAGTCTTGTCAAAATCTGATTTTGTTTTTTTCTTGTTCATGAAAATTTTTAATGTGACAGACAATGAGATAACGCCAAGAACAAAAAGGCAGGGGAATCTGAGAAATACGTGATGTGAGAGAAAAAAATCAAGAGCTATCCACGTGGTATGTTATTAATTCTTACACAAATATGCAAAAGAATTTAAATTAATTCATACTGAATGCTGGAATGTAACTGCATATTTCATGTGTTTTTGTTTAAAGATATGGGAACAATTTCCCTCAAGTGCTGCCTGTGATAAATGGACTCCTTTTGCATTTACCTTTTTATAATGCTGAACATTAAAAGAAAGCCAACCCTAGGGCACTGCAGCATGTATAATTTATTATTTTATCCACAGAGGGCTCCTAAATTCTACTCAATGGGTCTCTGATGCACTATATAATCTAACTAGTGGACGAGTCAGCAACACCACCTGAAAAACTGATGAACAAGCACCTTCAGCACAGTAATTTAGGAATAGTTATTACAATAGATGGGTAAAGTGATTCCAATAAAAAAAAAACCCAGTTTGAACCTCAGTCAATACTCTAATCGATTTTTTGAGCTTTGAAAAAGAAGTTAAAAGTTTGCATATGTCTATGTATTTCCTGTTTATTTTATCCAAAAGCAGAAATATCTATCTTAAGTATTCATGTGGCCTCCATTAACACATTATCTCTCATGTTTTACCCCCATTTTACAGACGGGGATCTATGGCACAGAGAGACCATGTGTTTTGCCCAAAATCACAGAGGAAATCTGAACCAGAGCAGGGAACTGAACCCTAGTCTCCTGACTCTGAGGTGACTGGCCTAACTGCTGGACTATCCTTTCTCTCAATCTGACAGTTGTGTGAGAAAAACTACTCTGATAGTATTTCCAGACAGGCCTAAATCAGGAACTACCAGATAACTCACAAGGGTAATTTTTGTGAGCTTTCCAGCCTGATCTCTAGGCCAAAGAAATCTGAATTACTGAAGGGTCTGAACATCCCTGAATTTTGAAGAATTTTTTAACCAGATTGTAACAGGGTTCCTGCAGGCCCCCCTGGCTCCTGCCCCTGTTTGTCCCAAAAAGTCATTCAGGAGACCCAGTTTGCAGTGCTCACCTTTGTTTTATTATACAAGACATGCTCCCACCACCTTCAGAGTCACCATATGTACAAGTTCATTCTCTCTCTTCCTCAGCAGGAGAGAAGGCTTCCTGCTTCCCCTCAGAGCTGCTTCCCTTCTCCCTAGCTCCTTCACCTCCTTTGCAGGTACCTTTCCTATCCAACCCACCCCCCTGCCCTGGCTTCCTTCTCCTGAGGCCGTTAACCAGCCCCAGCATGCAGAGACAACAGCTGCCTCTGCTCTGCCAATTGGGGCCAGGTGGCCTCCCCAGATCCAATTACCTTCCTTCAGTGTAGCTGTGGTGACAGAGGGTTTACTAGCAGTTGTTCTGCTAGCACCCTGTCACACAGATCAATAGCCAGATCATTACTGCTGGCTTTCGAGTGCCAAAATATATGGCATGCAGTTCACAAAACTTAGTAAAGAAATTAGATAAAACCCTGGCCCCTTTGAAATCAATAGCAGAACTCTCATTGACTTCATCGAGGCCAGGGTTCCACCTGTGGTTCCTACCCTGAAAGTGTATGATTTAAATTCATCCTGTAAAAAAAATGTTAGGATTGCAAATTAAAACAACAAAAAACCCAAAGGATGAGGAAGCAAGAGAAGGACAAGGGTAATAATAATGTTACTCAGTAATGGCCTGGTCCAGATCCCATTCAATTCAATGGAAGGCTCCCAATGGGGAATGGATTAGGCCCAAAGCAGTTATTTTCCTTGATAGTTAATTCAGGTTTTGTACCTTTCCCTCCTTTCACTTCCCATTGGTAAGGCAGCTGAAATCAAGGAATGTAGTTGGGAGTGCAGATTGGGGGAGAGTATTTCAAACGTAAGGGAGCAACATGGAAGAAAGCATAGAGATACCAGGAAAAGGGGGCGGTCATAGGGATGTCTGTCTGTATCATTGGTGAAGTGAAAAGGATGGGAAAACAAGAAAGGAAAGCAGATCAGGAACAAGAAATTCAAGAGACTGAGGTTCAGGGGTTTCTCTAGCTTTGGACAAATATCTGAATTCTTGGATACTGAACCAGACCAACTGAACCTCTGGAGAGTCACCCATCACATATGACTTGAGCTGAGGAATTTCAACTCATTATGAAGACATAAACAAGCAGCAACAGCCAAAATAAGAAAAAAAAGAAGAAAGAAAAAAAAAAAGGGCGGCATCTCCTTCTTTCCTGTTTACACCAGAGTTTGGATTCTCTTAGTAAAGTCAACAGGAGCAATCTCTTCACATGGAAATAAAGCACAACTAAAATTCTCATTTTAATTACTATAGCACTTCATTAGTTCCTGAAGCCAAATCACTTCTCTGATTAGTGCAGCTGTTCAGAAACACAGTCCATGGAAAGGAATGGAGATCAAGTTTTGAAATGAGATGAAAAACTAAAGATGAATTAAAAAATGAGAAAAATAAATACAAAAATATAGAGCAATCTTGCACAGAAAGAAAAACAAGCTATGGAAAGAAAACATTCAGCAAAGGAAAAGAAAATGTAGGTACTGTAAAACAAATGATAATGAAGGCATCACAGCAAGTGTTATTGTTTTAGAAAGAGCACCTTTTTTCTGTACAAATGTTAACAAAAATATTATTACTCAAGCAATATTACCCCATTCTCCAGATGGGTTCAGTGATTTGGTTAGCAAGCCAGAGTTTGAAAAGTTGTGTACAATCCATAGCTCCCAACGTTCAGTGATGTGCTTCAACCATTAGAGTCTAGACCATACCCCCTCTTTTCCAACTGTTTCCCCAACAGATGGTGGGCTATGCCTAATCACATTCTAGGAAACATGCTACAGCAGCTCATTACTTCAGTATTCATTCACCTGCACATCTACCAATGTAATATATGCCATTATGTGCCGCCAATGTCCCTCTGCTATGTACATCGGCCAAACTGGACAGTCCCTACGAAAAGGGATAAATGGACACAAATTAGATATCAGGAATGGCAATATACAAAAACCTGTAGGAGAACACTTCAACCTCCCTGCACACACAATTATAGATTAAAAAGTCACCATATTACAGCAAAAAAACTTCAAGACCAGACTGCAAAGAGAAACTGCAGAGCTGCAATTCATTTGCAAATTTGATACAATGAATGCAGGACTGAATACAGATTATGAATGGATAGCTAACTACAAGAACAGTTTCTCTTCTCTTGTTGTCTCTTGCTGTTCACACCTCCAATTCAGCTACTAGAGGAATACCTCACCCTCCCTGATTAGAGATAACAAGCTGGTTCAGCCTCACTGGACTAACCCTGTTATCTCTAACCTGGTTCTTGCCTACCTATTTATACCTGCCCCTGGATACTTCCACTGCATGCATCCGACGAAGTGAGTATTAAGTTAGTCTTTAAAGTGCCACAGGATCCTTTGTCACTTCTGCAACTCCAGACTAACATGGCTACCTCTCTGATACTTCAGTATTGACACTTCAGGCCAAATTCTAACCTAAAGGGCACACAGAGAGGTCTCACTGAATTTATTGGGAATTATGTATATGCATCCGAGGGTGTAACTTGGCCCTTGGCATATTAAATAAAAGTAATGTGGGACTCAACACAGCTAGTGATATGTATTCATTTGAGAGAATGCCACTTAAGAATTTTGGAAATTTTATGGTTGGAGGCTGTTAGTGTTATGTACTCCATTATACTTCCATCTGGTATGGAAGTAAATCTGGGGAAGATTAATACCAAATACACATTTTACAATGAGATACAAAATATTGTATGTATGACATGTTACATGTCAAATATACAGTGATTAATGTGTCATAAAAGATGTAATATTGGCATAATGGGAGGAAACAACTGGAATCAATTTGCTGGCTTATTTTATGAATTTCAGGGTAGAGAATTGTGTTTCCCTCCTTCAAACAGAAGCAAGATGACATTTTCTCACTCTCTTTCCTATCTTGATCTCCCTCCTTACAAATAAAACAAAAATGCTTATCTTAAAAACTATCTAAAAGGTATCAGTTCCACCTAAGGATTAAGTTCTCATATAATTGTGGACTTTAAAATAGCTAAACACAATTTTAGAAGAGTAAATCAAAAGCAACTGAAACACTACAAATATTTGCACGCTTGCTTTTTAAAAATCTATATTTGGTTTGAAAACGACTTTAAAATTTCAACTGAAAAAAATCAATCATAGGCTGATAATTTTTATAACATTAAAAATAATCAAAAGTTAGCCTACGGGGCTTCTGAATTAGAGTTCACAATAGTGCCGGGCAAATTTGCAAGCTTTCCAGTCCCTGCTGGAGCTAGACAGTGCAGAGGCAATGAAAAACAGTTACTGGGGGGAAATGGTATTTGAATATTACAAAGTTTCAACTTAATTTTAGGACAGATCTACATGTTAGTTCTTATTTTATCTTTATTGATCTGTCCATCTTTCATCCTTAATGGAAACAACATCTTAATTTCCAATACATGCTGTGGCTCTGTAGATCCCTAAAGACTTGTTTGTTACAATTTGACAACGTGTCTAGGGATTGTATGCAGAGCTAGGAACCAGAACTTCCAAGTTATAATACCTGATTTGCTATGTAGGCAAACGTTTTGGCCTGAGGGTCACATCTGAGTGTGGAAATTGTATGGCAGGCCATGAATGCTCACAAAATCGAGGGTTGGGGTGCGGGTGAGGGCTCTGTGGTGGGGCCAGAAATGAGGAGTTCATGATATGGGAGGAGGCTCTGGACTGGGGCAGCATGTTGAGGTGCAGGGGAGGGGGAGGGCTCCAACTGGAGATGCAAGCTCTGGGATGGGGCTGGGGCTAGGGCAGGGGGGGGGGCTTCAGGAGGGGGCCAGGGATGCAGGTTCTGGATGGCACTTACCTCAAGCAGCTCCCAGAAGCAGCAGCATGTTTTCCCTCCGGCTCCTATGCAGAGGCACAGCCTGGCTCTGCATGCTGCCCCACCCTCAGGCACCATCCCTGCAGCTCATGGACAATGGGAGCTGCAGAACCAGTGCTTGGGATGGGGGCAGCATATGGAGCCCCGTGGCTGCCCCTATGCATAGGAGCTTGAGGAGGGATATACCACTGCTTCCGGGAGCCACATGGAGGTACAGCACATGTGAACTGGGGCAAGCCCTGTATCCCACTTCCCGGCAGGAGCTCAAGGGCTGGATTAAAATGTCTGAAGGGCCAGATGTAGCACCCAGGCTGTATTTTGCCCATCCGTAAACTAAGAGGTGCTCAGATTCAATGGTTATGGGGGTCACATAAGCAGGGCCAGTGACAAGGTGGTACAACGGGTACAGCTGTACCGGGCCCCGGACTTAAGGGAGGCCCCCTTAAGTCCGCGGCAGGCCCAGTACGCAGCTGTACCCCCTTGTCGCCGGGCCTGCACAGCAAGGCGCAGCTCCGGGCAGCCGCTGCAGCGCTCGTCAACCCCCTCCCCCGGCACCCAGCAGCCTCCCCCCGCCCCCCTTTGCTTCTCCCGGCTGGGCCACGCGGAGCCCCAGCGCGCGGCGGCTCTGCGCCCCCAGAGGGGGAGAGTGCATGTGGGGGGAGGGGGGCGTGACTGGAGCGGGGCGTGTCCTGCCTGTGCCTGGGGAGGGGGCAGCCGGGCTCCCTCCTCCCCACCCAGCGGCATTAGCAGCAGCAGCGAGCACAGCAGGCGCCTCTCACCGGCGGGCGTTAGGTCCCGCGTGGGGCAGGGAGCAAGCCGGCCATGCTGCCGTGGGGTGGGGTGCACCGTGCCCCTTGCGCGCCGCGGGGTCAGAACAGGGCCGGAGAGGCGCGGGTGGCGGGAGACCGGCTGGGGGGGGGGGGGGACGCGGGTGGCGGGAGACTGGCCGGAGGGGTCGTGGGCGGCGGGAGACCAGCCAGGGGGGGCCGTGGGCGGCGGGAGACCATCCGGGGGGGGGGGGGGGCGCGGGTGGCGGGAGACCAGCCGGGGGCGGGCAGGGCTGGTGACAGGGGGGTATAACAGGTACAGCTGTACTGGGCCCCAGACTTCAGGGGGGCCCCCTGAAGTCCGGGGTGGGCCCGGTACGCAGCTGTACCCCCTTGTCGCCGGGCCTGTGAGCAAGGCGCGGCTCCGGGCAGCCGCTGCAGCGCTCACCAGCCCCCTCCCCCGGCACCCAGCAGCCTCCCCCTGCCCCCCTTTGCTTCTCCCGGCCAGGCCACGCGGCCACAGTGCATGCGGTGGGTTGGGGCCCGCGGGAGGCGGGAGACCAGCCGGGGGGGGGCCGGGGGCGGCGGGAGACCGGGGGGGGTACGGGGCCCCAAACTTCCTGTCGCCGGCCCTGTGGGGGGGCCGCAGACGGCAGGAGACCGGCCGGGGGGGGGCCGCGGGCAGTGGGAGACCGGGGGGGTACGGGGCCCCAAAATTCCTGTCGCCGGCCCTGGGGGGGGCCGCGGGAGACTGGCCGGGGGGGGGGGCCGCGGGCGGCGGGAGACCAGCCGGGGAGGGGGCGAGAGACCGGCTGGGGGGGGCCACAAACGATCAGCGTACGGGGCCCCAAAATTCCTGTCGCCGGCCCTGCACATAAGTACCTAAATATAGACCAGAATTGTTTATTAAACTCTAATTAATGAACCCTGTGCAAGATGGGTGAAAGCAATAGCAGTAGAGCTGCACTGGTGTCACTGAGGGTCAGAAATTGGCCTGCAAACCATTATTACTCATGATGAGGTATGAGCAGGGGGGAAAAATCTGCTTGGATTCTCAGATCTGTAGTTGAGGGTGCAGAGCTGGCGGTTAGTTAAAAAAACAAACACATACACACCTTTTCTTGTAACCCGAGCATATTAGATATGTAGCTCATCAAGAGTCAATAGACATGGGATCACATTCAGAGCAGAACTGGACTTCAATTTTTAAACAAATACATATGTGAGTTTTTCAAGTTCAGATCTGAATAGCAAAGCCAAATCAAATAACCCAGCTGTCATATCTCTAGAAGTAGCGTACCATTTTGATTATAATTTTCCCCAAAGTGTAATCAGAAAGTTTAGGAGACCCCATTTTTCCCTCCTTTATTCCTAAGTGAGTTTCAACTCTCCTGTAAAATTTACTTTGAAGTCGTTTTTTTCACCCTGTGGGATCCTTACAAAAAACCCCAAAATGTGTAATTTTGCCAAACTGTAGCCTGATTAATACTATGGAGGTAAAAACAGAAATAATTTATAACATATATCTAGAGATTTCACCCCCTTCTCCTCCCGTCGTCAGGTCATCCCTTGGAATGCATACAGAAACCTGGAAAATATATAGAGCATAGACTATTCCCATGTGTTTATTCTGGGTCATAAGAAAGATTTTCAAACACTCAAGGCAAGAAATTTAAAGTTAACTATTAAATTGCTTAATTAGCTAGTTCCCCCATGCTTCCTGAACAGAAAGCTAAAATCCTGATTGTCTTTTAGTGTGCACACACACATTATACGAGACAGATCAATATCTAAAATAGTATAGAGAATGAGCACTGTGAAAATTATGCCATAAACATGATATATACATATGCATATATTATACACCAAAAACTGGCACTGAAATATCATTAAGGTTGAAAAATCAAGCAGTCAGATGTTAGGAAATGCCAGAATAAATGTTGCCTGTTACAGCACTGCCCGTAATACATATGTATTTACATTTGTAAAGTCATGTAGTCCCTCACAGACTTGATGGTGCTGATCATCTTGCATATACAGCATGCTTTTCTAATCGAATAGTCAAGTCTGCAAAGTACTTTGCATGCCATTTGGTTGAAAAGTGTGCTATAAGTGAAAGATCCACAGCAGGCTAGCATGGGAGGAAGGTGAGTTTTATTTAAAGCCCAAAATCGCGATCACCACAAATATGCAAGAAACTAACTGGAGTATCAAACTAATATCAAAAAACATAAAAACTCCCACTTTTAATAAGAGAATGTAGCCTGGTTCAAGGAAGGATATTCTACACATTTTTTAAAAGAATGAATAAGCTATTAATAACTATTGTCACTGTTTTCAAGGTAAATGCAGCTTTGACCCCTTCATGGGTTCTTCACGGTCTCCTTAAGGCCACCCACTTAAGACTCAGGCTGCTAGCAGTCACCTTTCTTGAGGTAAAGTCGCATGATATTCTTCCTTTTGGACCAAGATTTAAACTGCAGAATTCAGGTCTGACTTTAGTTCAGCTGCTATCATCCTGTTCTCTCAGGAGCAACTAGTGACCAGCCAGCCTTCATAAAGCCAAGTGTTATCTATTCAGAACAACAGCATTACACAGGAAACCTTTCTCTGAACCATCAATAGCTTCTATGCAGGTCTGGCTTACAAGGTTTCCACCTGGGTACCACAGCAGATTTCAAGGTATTTCAGGTCCTCTCCTAGGACCTGTTCCTCTGGTCACAGTGTCATGTCAGTCAGTTCTCAGAAAGAGTATGCGAGAAAAGACATACTTCCTGATGTAAGGTAATCTTACAGTATCTCTAAAGAGTACGTGCTCACACTGGTAATGAAGCTATGTGGTTTCTCCAACTACATCAAATGCAAACTCTGACACAATAACAGATTAATTAATGAAAGAGTTTCCTTTCTAGAAAAAATAGTCCATCATAACTGGAACATCGGAGGGTTTTTTAAAAATAAAACTGTGATAAAAGAAAATTAAGGCCTTTAATCCTACAGTGAGCTCCATGAAGGCAAGTCCCCTTCAATCACATGGAGGCCCACTGAGGTTAGTGGGGTTTCCCCTGCAGGGAATAGCTTGCCTTTCAGGATCAGGGTATAAATAATTTTATATTTGACAAAACAACAAATCAGTTAAAATAGATAAAATAATCTTATCAAGAAAAAGGAGACAAAGTAAGTAAATTGATTACCAAAGGACGTTCATTTTAGAATAGATTTTATAAAAGAAAAGCCCAATATTAGAAACATATTATAAGGCTATTACTCTCAACTAGTTCAAAAAGAAGTATATAAAAAGAGTCTCTGTATAATATTAATTTATTTAAATTAGACTACCAAGAACAAATTTGATCTTTTGAGGAAGTTGCCAATGAACTCTTTTTGCTTCTTTCTAATGCAGCCCTTAGACCAGAATTTTACAAAATAAGTTTTAAAAAAATCACCTATTGTTGCGCTGTTGCAAATCTGTAATGTTCTGAGTTCAGAGTTGTCCATGAAAATGATGATGAATACAATATTTCAATTAAAGGGAAAGTTAGGAAGAATTTTACTTTTGAGATCAAAATACTGTCTAGTGTTCTGGCTTTTAAATTAAAGGCTCTCCTTCCTTCCTAATTAAATGAAGAGAGACTATATTTGTTTTGTCAAAAGATGACACTCCTTTGACACCGTTAAGAGTCCTAAATGTCCTGCTCAGTAAATAACAAAGCTCTTCAATGAGACTTCATATGCTTAACACTTTATTGAACAGAAATCTGACCCCAACATAATTTTGTCACTTGACACAGAGAAAGTCTTTGACTAAGTTGACTGGAACTATTAGTTACTATGCTAACCTCAGTTGACCTCCATGTGATTGAAGGGGACTTGCCTTCATGGAGCTCACTGCAGGATTGAAGGCCTTAATTTTCTTTTATCACAGTCTTACTGCAACACTGGAAGAAAGAACCTTCCTCTTCTGCCTGAATAGCTTTGCCTATTTATTTAGGGCTTTGTCTTGCTCCCACTGAAGTGATTGATAACTTTTCCTTTGACTTAAGCCCTAAGATGCAAATAGATCCCAATTTTACTGTGATTTATCTACACTTACAGTGCTTTTACCCTAGATCTAATCATACACACAATGATTTCACGAGAAATGATTTTAAGAGAAAGCTCAGATAAGAAGAAGGGGTGTCTTTGCCTTGCATCTAATTAAATTGAAACTCTTTGTTCACCTGCCATTCATTATCAGGGAAGCAGTAGGAAGACTATAGAGGCTCACTTTAGTTTAAAAGGTCATCATTTATTCCTATTCATTGCATCACCTCAAACATTTCTTACAAGGAAGGCTTTCTAGAAGAAGTTGGCTTTTTGGAGAGATTTCAATTAAGAGACAGTTGCCCTTTGTTCCCGGAGTGCAAAAACACAGCACAGTCTTTTATTCTTCTTGTGACCATGCAAATATGGGGTAACTACCCAAGTATTATTCTCTTTGTTATGTTTTGTTTACTGGTAGCTAGTTTTTCTTTTTTGTTTAGCTGGTTAACATTGCTTCTTTTTCCACTTAGCATACAAAGAGCAATGATGAGGATGTGGATTTGAAAACTTAGTATATTATAAATCGGTTTTTTTTTTTGTTTGGGATTTTTTTGGACAAAGCAACAGAAATAGTTTCAACAAAACAAAATACTGGCTTGGCGGGATATTCAAATTCTGCTATTTGAAGCCATTTCCAAATTTATAATTCAACATTAGCAGTGAATAGATCCAAAACAGTGATTATGTTTTAAAATTTATATATTTCATTCTACGGATCTACAATGATGAAAGGGAGAGTAGCATTTATTTCTGTTAAAGCCCACCTGAGGAATATGCTGTCAATTGTGGATATGTATTGCCCCGGTGTATTCTGTTTATTAGCATCTGGACTTCTGGTGGACTCATCAGCATATTTGGGTCCCTTGAGGAAGTAGAAATTCTGGCCCAGAACTGATTTGCATGGAGTACTGCAAGGTTTTTTTGTATGTGTGCACAGGTGGCAGCACTTTGACTAATGTGTTGTAAAAAAACTGACCTTAGCACTCCTCTGATCCTGCTGTTTCTCTGCACAGGGTCTACACTGAAAAGTTACACCAGCTTGACTATATCTCTCAGTGTGTGAAAAATCCACACCCGAGAGATGCAGTTAAGACAGTGCTAGGTCACAGAGCATGAACAATCTGAACATTATTCTGTAGTTTACTATAAAAAAAAGTGCTGGTGGTGGGAGAGGACGGGGGGGCATGAGTTACTATTGACTCTCCACTATTAGATTTCATATTTGTAGTTTAAAGGTGGATTATCCTGAACTGGGATCAAGGTCTGTGACAAAATGTATCCGTGTTCACACCCTACACTATTGTAATAAGTAGGGTTATTACAAGGCATGTCTTGTAAGGTTTTATTTGAAAACTCGAAATTTTCTGGTCAATATTGTCTTGATAAAATAGATGTGGTAACATTATATGAGAAGTTATAAGATTTAACTGTATGACGTTATTAACACATGTACACAAGCAAAGGTTGGCAAACAGGTCTGTCCTAAACAAAGAAATGTGTGTTCTGCTTAATTTGCATTTAATCAGTAAACAGTCATCAAGCAGGAAGAGGAGAAAAAGGAAGTTCAAACAGGTGAGAAAAAAGCAGCAGGGAACATCCTTCTCCACATTTTGTCCCCTGATGGAAATATTTTTCAAGAGGGGGACTGAAATGATAAAAAGGAGGGATAAACACCCCAAGGCATATTCCACCTCTCTGCCAATCATTTCACTACACTTTCAGAGACAAAGCGAGCAGTCTTTGGACTGGGAGAGGGGTGCTGACCGAAGACATTTGGTCAGTAAAACTGCTGAAAGCATGTGGTGAGAAAACTTTGCTTTGAATTTAACACAGTTTGTTAAGTTAGGTAAACGTTGCATTTTATCTTTACTTTTCTTGTAACTATTTCTGACTTTTATTCCTCAAATTGTGCTCACTTAAAATTTTTCTTTGTAGTTAACTTGTTTTACTGATTTATCTAATCCAGTGTGTTTAAATTGAATTGTCTGGGAAACTCATTTGGAATGGCAAGTTATATGCATATTATTTCTATTAAAGAAACAATGGATTAATAATAATAGAGGCCTGGGCAGTACAAGACATACATTTCTGGAGGAAAATCTAAGACTAAGGTCATCCTGCAATATAACCAAGGCTGGTGAGAGCCAAAGTGTAACCCAAATGTGAGTGGCAGACTGCAGTTGCACTCAGCCACTCACAGTGAGGCTTGCATGCTGGAAAGCTGTTTGTGAGCAGCTCAAATGGGAATTCCTTCAGCAAGGTATCATAAGGCACCAAAGCTTACAGGGCAAGGGTGACAGCTGCTCATTAGTCAGATTGTATCCTGGTATATCACAGGATTCTTCCTTTGACTCCCCATATAGGTTACTGGTACTACTGGGGCTGGAAAGATGGAGGCCCCACTATGCGAAAAATAGACAAACTGAGGCAAACTGCCAATAGAATATTAGATGTTAACTCTTTCTGAATACTGGTCTGATGCTTTGTAACACAAGTATACTAGGGGAGCAGAGAGAAAAAATGTTTATTATTTCACTGTTCCCTATCTACAGATCTGGCCAAAGGTGAGGTCCCCCACATCTAACCCACAAAAAGAAAAATCAGTACCTTGAAATTCAAGTTCTGAAAAGGGAAGTTTCCTGTTAATATTTTCCACTGCTTGTTTAAACATTTCTATTCTGGACTAGTTCTATGAGACCAGTGGCTTTAGGATTAAATATTTTACTACGCTGGATGGAAACAATGTGACAAATTTTACTCTGGAGGACTGTTTGTATAGTTTGGGATTTAGTTGCTTATGTGGGCTGGTTTCGATTGTGCTTTATGTGGAAATTTACTGAAAAAGAAAAATGGCAGCATGATAACTTCCAAGTTTCACACACAAATAATTGCAAAGTTAAAGTCAGAAGCTGGGCACAGTCCTAACAGTCTCTCTCTCTCTCTCTCTCTCTCTCTCACACACACACACACACACACACACACACACACACAAAAGATGCTGGTCTTTCTAGTTACTTTTAACCAGAGCTGGTGCTAGCCCATTGGAGGCCGTAAGCAGGGCCGGCGACAGGGGGGTACTACGGGTACAGCTGTACCGGGCCCCCTGACTTTAGGGGGGCCCCGGTACACCGCTGTACCCGTTGTGTCCCCCCTTGTCGCCGGACCCGGAGAGCGGGGAAGGGGCGGGGAGGCGGCGCGGCTCTCCCCCGGACAAGCGAGCCTGGCCCCAGCAGGAGCTGTGAGCCTGGCTGGCGGCAGCAGCGCTGTCCGGGGGGGGGGAAGGGGGGTGGGAGAGAAAGGGCGGCTCACGCAGCTCTCGCTGCCCAGGGGAGGGGGGGGAGCGCCGGTTGGGCTGGACTGGGCTGGGGGGGCCCCAGCTGGGCTGGGGGGCCCCCAAACTATCAAAGTAGGGGGCCCCCAAATTTCTGTCGCCAGCCCTGGCCGTAAGCAGAAATAATTTGGGCTTTCCCCATACTCAAACAGGCATGTTCTAATAATTAAAATGAAGAGGAGGCACCATGGAGCTGCTCAGGATGCTAAGCAATTGCTTAGTCTGCTTATGTCTAGCTCTGGCTCTGCTTTTAACCTCTGCCAACAATTTAACAGGGATACAACCTCATTTTTACCACATAAACCAGCAAACTGAAATGCACCACCAACATTTATGAAATCAGACAAAATTGTGACAAAAAGAAATAAACAGCCTTTTTTGTTTGGATTTTACTTATTTACATTTTTAAAAATTACAACCCGGTGATGGAATGTTGTGTACACCAGGAAGTCAAAGTCATGTTTACAACATTGACAGATGATTCCAATTACCAAATAACTAACATGTGATGTTGTCTTCATCAAATTAATTCTCATGCATTTGGGAAATTTCAGTTCTGTTTGTAATACTATAGAACCTGAAAGTCCCTGGATATTCTATAGAAAATATTACTTTGAGTCTATGGTTACCAGCACTTCTAATTAGCAATAATAAAAACGATTCATTTAGAATAGAATCTGCTCCGTCATCTCACTTAGTAGTAAATCAAAGGGATTACTCATGAGCAAGATACTGCTCAAAGGCTCTAGTCCAGAAAGTTGCTACACAAAGGCAGGCTGACATCAGTGGAGCTCTTCATAAGCACAGTAGTCCATCCTGTCCTAACAACATACAGTGAAACCTCAATTTAACGGACTAATTGGGGCGAGGGGGTGTCTGTTAAAGCCAAAAGTCCGTTATTTAATAATTTTTAAAAATCATTAAATAACAGGACTTTTGGCTTTAATGGACACCCCCTCACCCGAATTAGTCCCTTATATAGAGTTTTAGGAGCTGTCAACTCCCCTCACCTGCCTGGCTCCCCGCAACGGGGAGCCGGGCGGGTGGGCTGAGAGCTCCCGCCTGGCTCCCCGCTGCGGGGAGCCAGGCGGGAACTGTCAGCCCGCCCGCCCAGCTCCCGCTGCGAGGAGCCAGGCGGGAACTGTCAACCCCCCCCGCCCGGCTCCCCCCCCGCCCGCCCAGCTCACTGTCAACCCCCCCCCCCGCCGGGAGCTGTCAAAACCCCCCCCCCCCCCGCTCCCCGCTACGGGGAGCCGGGCGTGGGGAGGGCGGGGGTTTTGACAGCTCCCGCCCGGCTCTCCGCTGCGGGGAGCCGGGCAGGAGCTGTCAACCCGGCCGCCCGGCTCCCCTCTGCGGGGAGCCGGGCAGTCGGGTTGACAGCTCCTGCCCGGCTCAAAACCCCCGAGCGGGGGCTCTCAAACGCCCCCCCCGCCCGGCTCCCCGTTGCGGGGAGCCGGGCGGGGGGGTTGACAGCTCCCGCTCTGCACCCCCTAGCGGGGAGCCAGGCGGGAGCTCTCAAACCCACCCACCCCCGCCCGGCTCCCCGTTGCGGGGAGCCGGGCGGGGGGGGTTGACAGCTCCCGCTCTGCTCCCCCCAGCGGGAAGCCCGGCGGGACCTGTCAACCCCCCCGCCCAGCTTCCCGCTGCGGGGAGCCGAGCGGGGGCTCTCAAACGCCCCCCCCCGCCCAGCTCCCCGTTGCGGGGAGCCGGGCGGGGGGGTTGACAGCTCCCGCCGGGCTTCCCGCTGGGGGGAGCCGGGCGGGAGCTCTCAAACACCCCCCCCCCCCCCCGCCCGGCTCCCCGTTGCGGGGAGCCGGGCGGGGGGGTTGACAGCTCCCGCCCGGCTCCCCCCAGCGGGAAGCCCGGCGGGAGCTGTCAAACCCCCCGCCCGGCTTCCCGCTGCGGGGAGCCGGGCGGGAGCTCTCAAACGCCCCCCCCCCCCCGCCCAGCTCCCCGTTGCGGGGAGCCGGGCGGGGGGGTTGACAGCTCCCGCCCGGCTCCCCGCAGAGGGGAGCCGGGCGGGAGCTGTCAGCCCCCCTGCCCGGCTCCCCGTTGCGGAGGGGCGGGGGGGGGGGTTGACAGCTCCCGCAGGGGTCCCTGCTGCGGGGATCTGGGCGGGAGCTGTCAACCCAGCCGGCTCCCTGCGGCGGGAGCCGGCAGCCCCCAATAACGGATTTCGGATGCATCGGAAATTTTGTCCGTTGCATCCGAAGTCCGCTAAATCGGGGTCCGTTAAATCGAGGGTTTACTGTAATTAAAATTGGCAGAATCAGGCCCGTAAGAGACCTGGCAGAGGGGTAGGATAGAGTCAATACACCAGGCCTACAACATCCAGAATTCACCCTACGTAAAATTCCTAAGAAGCTGGCTAAACCAGCTCTCTGTCTGCTTTGTACTTCAACAGCAGCACAAAGGAGTTGGAGCAGAACCAGAATTGGGACCATTAAACATATAGAGCCATTAGATGGAAGCCCATACCTGACATCGCTCTGTATATAGTAGATAGCCATAAAAATTAACTATAAATTACCTCATTAACTTGCTTTTTGTCCAAATGGAAAACTTGACCAGAACTTGTTGAGGCAATTTCTTCGTAGACCTTGTAACCAATATGTGACCTATCATCACAGTCTCCAGTCAACACAAATACAACCTGGGGTTTAAAAAAGAAAAAAACACAAAGGAAATTAAAATATAGTCAGTCAGCACCTAGAGCAAACCTCAACAGGAAAATATCTTACTCTCAAATGTAACAGTAAAGTATGCCTGAAAAATTGAAAGGTTCTCACTGCTCTGTGCGATGGACAGCCATTTTACTTTTGCCTACTCTAGTCTGAATTCTGTACAAATGAGATGTACACCCCAAAAAAGGCAGGTGGGGGATTTGGAGCACAGCTGGAATCTGTACCTACTCCATACATAACACTCCAAATGATTTTAAGGTGATTTTTTTCACTGGGAGTTCCATATGGAAGGCGAAGCCCATCAGGATTGAGTGATGGAAAGTGACTGAGTGAAGAAAACAGACATACAGAAATCATGTCAAGAAGGGATGAAATAATAAAGCTTACATCCGCACTTCTTATTCCCAGAGTAATCAGTATTTTAACTCTCAGACAAATCCACAGACAACTTAAGAGAGCCGAGACGACAAATATTGGCAGTGGAATATCTTAACTAATAACCTTAATTAATGTCCCTTTGATATCAATTTTTATTAGTCATACCAATTTAATTTTTATAAACAAAAAAATGAACACTAATTGCTAGTATGGCAACAACATGACCTCTTACAAAAAGATATCACAAATATCTTGGAAAGGAGTTTTTCTGGACAATACTGTTACTGCAGTAGTAGTATATGGGTAAATAAACAGGAATGGTAGAATATAAATATTCTCCTTACCTGTGACTGCTTCTGCTGAATGAGCTGAAGTACTTCATGTGTCAGCCTATAATCTTTGGATCGTGCATCAGTAAATACATAGATGAAAGAACCAGGAAGAGAAATTTCTAGAGCAATTTTGATTGCACCAATGCTCATCTCAGGACAGTCACCGCCACCCTATTCAGAATGAGATAGAGAAAGAAAGAAAGAAAAAACAAGACACAAGAAAGGAAAATGGATGTTAGCTATAATAATTGGTTTCTTTTTTAGAAAGATCAAGGCAGGTTTCTTTTCCAGCTTCTAGAATTTTATCCCTTTTTTTATTCACAGCATTGCATGGTTTCTGAAAAATACTTATTAAAAAAAAAAGGCAAACCAAGTTTTAAAACTTCCCATTGATGGTCAAGTTGTAAAAAAAATGCAATAAAATACTATCAAACTACACAAAATAGGATAAGTACATGTCTACCTCTGTAAGAGCGTGTCTGAACAGGGGTGTTAGTAACAGTGGGGAATGCATAACACACTGACTGATCTATTCCTTCCGACCAATCTGCCCACACCATACCCAGAATTGACCTGCCATTGTAAACAATGGGCCATGTTCCATTCTCAGTTACCCAGGCAAAAATCTGATTTAGCTATATTGGTTAGATTTAAACCTAGATAACTGAGTAGGAGAAATAGCTCAATTAGTTTATAACTTTTTTTTTAATGTGTGTATGTACATGTGTGCACACACAAGCACACGAACAAGTAGGATGACCAGATGTCCTGATTTTATAGAGACAGTCCCGACATTTGGGGCTTTTTCATATGGGCTCTTATCTACTGGGAGGTCATGGACATAAAAGGAGAAGTGATCTCTCAGGTAGCCAGGACAATCCTATGGAGGACTTCAAATATCAGAACAGTGAGACCTTGAACTGAACTCTGAACTGGGGGGCAGGGTGGATAAAAATCAATGATTTTTTTTAAAACCCAAAATCTTATTTTTTTACTTAAATCAGATTTTTGGATACAATACTTTTTGAGGAAAAACCCTATCTAAAGATACATTATAGCTCAAAGATATCTCATCGTGGAATAGGGATTATAAATTCTAATGCTATAGTATGAGACAATATATTCATATAATGTTTAAGAAAAGTTTTGTAAATTGAGTTCCAATGATTCCAATCTTATGGGGTTCCACGGGCTTCTCTATAGATTAATTAGGTTAATCTTTCTATCTACCCAATGGGAGACTTAGTGTTCGGTCCAGAACATACGATCAGAGATGCTCAGTTTTGCAGTTCTCAAACTATGGATTTATGTCTCTGAGGGTAACAAGCTTGTTAACAGCAAAAATGTTTTTAAATAAATAAATATAAAGATGAGAAATAACAGACCTCAGCTCTATTGTCCCTCTGCAAACACAGAGTCAAACCCTTACATCTCTCTAAAAGTGCAAAGTTTCAAAACGTTCAAGGACTGGAAGATTGTTGGGGACAGACTAGATCTAGACAAAGAGAAGATGCCTGGCGATAAACATGAGATAAACGTGATAAACATAATCTTCCTAATCTCAGCTAGGTTGGATCGTTGAACGGTAAGCAATAGAATGTTAAATCTGTTAAACTTCGTCTGCACTACCACTTTTGTCAGTAAATCTTTGGTTAGTCAGAGGTGTGAAAAAACCCACCTCGCCTGACTTAAGTTTCACCAGAAAAAGTGCTGGTGTGGACAGCATTATGTCATCAGGAGAGCTTCTGCTCTTACCTGGCCGAGGCCTCAGGGGAAGAGGAAGGACAGTGATCTGGGCCTATGGCAAAAAGTGGACAGGCCACTTTCAAAAGTGGGAGAACCATGGCGCCTGGGCCCCTGCTGCTCTGGCATCCCTGAATATTCCTGGAACCCAATATCATTTATTATTTCTGTACCAATGTCTAAGGGCTGGTCTACCCACTGTGTTTGTACCATAATACCTTTAATCAGTTAAGGGTGTGATATTTTTACTGATAAAGGAACAAATATTAGTGTCAGAACAGTTATATCATCATGATATATAGCTTATACTGCTATAGCTTTACCAGAATAGGATATTTCCTTGGAGGACAGATGTTTCATAATTAAAAGTCCTTCTTGCAAACTCCAGAACGAAAACTGCCCTCTTTTGATTTGCATTTAGGGATGAAATCCTGGCCCTACTGAAATCACTGGGAGTTTTATCATTGGCTTCAGTGGGACCAGGATTTCATCCCTGGTTTTGGATCCAACCGCTATAGCAGCAAGACCCCACTTTTTCAGAAAGTAGGTAAGAGAAGCTGGGAAATTTTATTTTCGAAATATGCAAAGTCAAGGGTTTTTCTCCCAAGTTTTGTTGACTTAAGCAAATTATACCCTTTTTACATACTCAGCTCATCCTTTTAGGATGTACATTCGCTTCCATGCAACTGGAAAGGAATCTATATGGAGACTTTCATCTTCTGAAATATTCTTTTGAATCCATCACTGATTTAGCAGAACTTCAATGAGAATGCCACAAAATGCAGATCCCCCTTTTAAATTTCAAATAGATTTGAGAAACATGCTGCATATATGAAGAAAGGATAGCATCGCTGTATAATTAGGAAAGAACAGAGCTAAGAGAGGTTGTTTTTTTCATATTCTGCCATCATTCAGTGCACAAAATTCTCAGTTAAGTCAAAGGGTACATTACATTAAAAATAAAAAAGATGATGAGAATATATAGACAACAGTCATCGCACCCATACTCTTAAGATTAGGCCCATTGAAATCAATGGGACTAAATAATAAGAGTAATGGCTGAAAGATTAGGCTTGTATTGGAAGAACTCTGTCTAGCGACTCATTCAGTTTGTGCTTTTGTTTTGTAGACAGATTGACTTTGCTATCCTCAAATGGCCCTATGAGATGGATGTCAAGTTTAGCCTTGATGATCTCCAATGAAGACAAATTTCATAATTTCCCTTGGCAGTTCATTACACTGTCTAATTGTTCTGATAGTTACAATGCTCTTCCTTAAAATATGTAATATTTGGCACAAATTCTCTCCTTTTTGATTAATAACAATAATTATTCCATGTCCTTTCCACTGCATTAATCTCTCTTGTTGCAATGTAAAGATGATCTACTTCTCAAAGTGTTTTTTTTTTCCAGTGTTTTCTTTCAACTAAATTTCTTGTGTCTTTTAAATGCTTTACTTGGAAACACACCAATGGCAAGCGGTTGGAAAATGCTTCACTGTTCTGGGAGAAACCCAGGAGTTTTAATCAAAATATCCTGAACAATTTTACATGATTCCAATTACTTTTCAAAATTTAAATTTCTGGTCTTTCAAAGGTTATAGTTCATTTAACTGGATGTATTTTGTGTACCCATATTAACTTATTTTAATGTCCACAGTTTAAATATGATGTTATTAAAACAATATACTATTGGCTAGAATAAAATAAAATAAATCATAACTTAAATAGAACTTTGCAGTCATCTTTAAACAAGTTGTTTGGAATTAAGACTTTGTCCTAAATATTTATTACAAGCTTCATCTGATCTGCAAATTATTTGCAAACGTTTGCTTTTGGCTTCTTTTCATCTAGAAAACAGCCAAAAGTTTTTCAACTTATTTTTCTCTATGCCAGTTACGAAAAACAGGCTGAGGGTGGAAGCCATTTTAAAACTAGCAACTTTAAGACAAATGTCAAAACAGGGTTGTTGGGTTTTATTATTCAAAATATATTATTGTTTTCTCTGAATTTCTAGCTTAGAATTTTCTGCTACATTTTAAATTGTATTAATTGTGTTACACAAACGAGCACCACCCATTTACAAGTAGCTTTTTATTAAAAGGATTCTTCCTAATGCCAGTTTTCTAAACCAGATCTGCTCTTAAGCCACAGAAGATGTAGACCTGGTCTCCACTTCTGAGTTAGGCCTACGTCAACCTAACTCTGTGAGTATCTACACTAACATGCAGCTCCCACCAATGTAACTTGCCTACTATACTGACTTAATAACCACTCCACCTCCATGAGAGGAATAGCGCTCAAGTCAATGTTATTAGGTCAATGCAGTGTCATTACTGTGTTGCTTATATCGACGATTGCTGCCTTTCAGAAATCATCCCATAATGCCCCACACAGGCAGTTAAATCAGTGTAAGTGCTTCCGGTAAGGACATTCACCATCAACACAAGGAGAATAGTGTGGACATATAAACCCAATTCAATTACTATGGTGGCTGTACACTGATGGCTTAATTTTGCAGTGTAGACCTGCCCCAGTCCCCCACTACTAAGGCTTGGTCTACACTAGGAACTTATGTCGCTATAACAACATTGCTCAAGTGTGGAAAATCCACACCCCAGAGCAGTGTAGTTATACTGATCTAAACCTCCAGTGTAGACAACACTGTGTTGATGGTAGAAGCCCTACCGCTTCTCGGGGAGTTGGAGTGCCTACACAGACAATAGAAGCTCTCCCATCGGTGTAGGTAGCATCTTCACTAAACATTAAAGCAACATAGCTGAGCTGCTGCAGCGCTGTAAATGTAGACAAGCTGTCACTCAGGCAGTACTCTAAGGAGGGAAGGATTAAATCTAGCAAACAATACGCCAAGATGGCATGGGATTTTTTCCATTGTTTTAAAGAGGAAAAAGACCAGATCTTCTTTGACTAAGGGCTTGTCTACACTGGCACTTTACAGCACTGCAAGTTTCTTGCTCAGGGGTGTGAAAAAAAATACTCCCTTGCATGCTGCAAGTTTAAGCGCTGTAAAGTTCCAGTGTAGACGGTGCACCAGTGCAGGAAGCGAGCTATTCCCCTTGTGGAGGTGGGGTTTTTTATAGCGCTTGAGGAGGTCTCTCCCAGCACTGGTGCTGTGACTACACCAGCCACGTCAGCGCTTTAATGTTGCCAGTGAAGACATGCCCTAACTGCAGCCCACCCAAATCCTTCATCTAGGGACCCAGTTGTGATCACATTTACAGCACCTTTAAACCAATGTACTTCCACTGACTGCAAAGGAGTTGCTGTTGATGATTTACATTGGTGTAAGACCTGAATCAGGCCCTATGGCAATTCCCACTCTGAGCCATCTGACTGACGAGCACAGCTACTGACACAACCCAGGAGATTTGGATGATGACAGAGAGTGCTTCAAGAACTGAGTCAATGTAACGGAAAATTTACTTTTAATTAGCCTGTGTTAGGTGGTACCTAGTAGATGATGTCACACAACCTCTCTTATATGTATATTAACTGAATTAGATATTTTGTAGAGCTTAGTGAAATGTTTCATCACTGCAGACAAATTTTTCCCAAACAAAAAAACTGAAAAATGTCAACAAATTATTTGCAGTTTTTCAACCAGCTCACAGAATCAGAAAAAAATAATAATTACAAAATAATGCTCAGAATTTTCCAATTTGTTCTAGTATATTTGTATTGTTGAACAACATCAGTAAATTTAGTCACCCTGCTATAAAACAAGTCACATGGGTGTCAATTATGCATGCAGGGCAGCTAGCATAATAGGGCCTGACTAGCGCCTCTAGTAGAAACAACAAGAGAGAAAAAAGGCTGTCATGGTTCCCTCCCTACCCTGAACTCTGGGATACAGATGTGGGGACCCGCATGAAAACCTCCCTCCCCCAAGCTTATTTCTACCAGCTTAGGTTAAAAACTTCTCCAAGGCACAAATCCCTCCTTGTCCTTGGATGGTTCGCTGCCAACACCAAGTGATTTAGACAAAGATTTAGGGAAAGGACCACTTGGAGTTCCTATTTCCCCAAAATATTCCCCCCAAACCCCTTCACCTTCTTTCCTGGGGAGGCTTGAGAACAATATCTTCACCAATTGGTACAGGTGAATCCCTCGGTTTTTAGGACACTGAAAATCAATCAGGTTCTTAAAAAGAAGAAGTTTATTTTTAAAAAAAGTAAGAGAATCACCTCTGTAAACTCTGGAAGGTAGGTAAAGTTACAGGGTAATAAAAGATTTAAACACAGAGGATCCTCTTTAGCTTCAAAGTTACAGAAAACAGGAACAAAACTTCCTCTTAGCACAGGGAAAATTCACAAGCCAAAACAAAAGATAATCTAATGCTTTTCCTTGTTTTACTTACTATTTTTGTAATCCTAGATGCTTATTTTGGGGTAGAGTTTTAGGAGATGGATTTTCCTCCCTGGTCCCTCTCTGGCTCTGAGAGAACACACAAACAAAGAGCACAAACAAAACCTTCTCTTCCTCCACCCCCCAGACTGGAAAGTATCTTCTTTCCCCATTGGTCCTTCTGGTTAGGTGCCAACTAGGTTATCTGAGCTTCTTAACCCCTTATAGGTAAATGATTCTGTGCTTCTGACCAGGAGAGCTTCTGGCCAGGAGGGATTGTATATTACTGCATACATAAAGGTTGTTATCCTTCCTTTTATATTTATGACAAAGGCTAAAGAAATAAGGACCACAGCAAGTACCATATACAGAAAAGGTAAGTTACTCACCTGAACATAAAGTTCCCGGAGTTCATATTGAAATTTCTTGGAATCTGTGGTAATTGTCACTGGGCCAATTTCTGGGATGAAAAGAAAAAAAAATGCAAATTGTGTAATGAGACTGCAGTAAAATCCCAAAGGCTATTGAATTACAATTCCCCTGAGGATCAATAATTTCAGTCATAAAATCTGGTATTTTTAAAAAGTTGTTTTTTTTAATAAAGAAAAACAATAACATTGTATTTAATGATAAAAGAGCAGAATACTATTTCAAGGCACTGGTCTGTATTGGGCATCATCTCTCCCATCCCCAGCATGCAAGGGGAACATATACACCACACCACACCTTTTGACAGTGAAGCCTGTTCCCCGTTCTGCAGCCAGCCAGCTCCATGTAAGGCAAAATACTGGAGCTTTAAATTACTAATTTTTGACACGAAGCACTTTGCATATTAGCACTTGGGAAAAGATAGCTATTTAAATGACCCTGTTAAAGGAGAGTTGAGGGGTTATATGCAACAGAGGGCCGCTGACTTACAGAGAAGGTGGATCTGCTGTTAAGTCTACCAGTCTTGAATAATTAAAAATGACTCTGATCATTTTGTACAAATATTATTCTTAGTTTCATGTTTCTTAAACACATACATATACACTGGTCTGTCTCTCTCATATGCATACACTGCTGTTTTCTTTTGCCCCATATTTGTATTATTCCCAGTGATTAGGATTGGGGAGAAATAGTGGTTGCACAAGTAATTAATAGGAGTTTGTTCCAGATGTAGTTGTGTGTCTGCATGTGAGAAATTGACGTCCTTTAGCCACAGAACAGATCAGCAAGCTTCTCCCACCAGTGTTACACAGATGGGTCTCAAGATCCAGGCCAGGTCTGAAAAGCATCTCCCCTCTAGAAGGGAGAACATAGTTCAGTCTCCAAGCCTGTTCACTTCCTGGTGTCTCAGAGCAAGACTGCCAGGAAAAGCACAAACTAGAAATCACTTCCAATTCTGGGTTTTGTGGTGTAGGCATGTGTCCACTGACAACCAACCTGAGATCATCAAATTCAACTCAACTGGCCATCAAACAACCAAGAAATAACTTTCAATAATCACAGGGCTCTATTCATACTGGCAACACAGAGGTGGAAGTTTAAATATCACATTAACAACCCACCCCACGCCATCCATTCCCTCCTGATGTCTTCCAAATCATCATCCAGTGTGCTTATAACAAAATGTTTTCCCAAATGACCAAATTTATTTCCCATGCTCGCTATAAATTAGAACTTTTCTAAATGGGGATATTTAATAGCTATTCCTGATTAACTATTGCCAATTAATTCCATGAGTGGATGCTCTTAATCTGCAAGAAAAGCATTCACACATGAAATTAATCAGGAATAGTTAATCCACTTTAAATCCACACCCTTCTTTATCTAGTATTATACCATCTAGTATGATCACACATAAGGGCTTATTTTGGGGCTGTTTTTATGAATGCCTTGTGCTGTGTAGTTTTCACTTAGTTTACAAAGGTCACTAGAGAGATCACACAAAATATTTCCTAGTGTTATAAATTTATAGATGCCTCAAGACTTTTATTATGGCTTTAATTTGAGCATTTATCCATAATGCTATTTGTTATACTATTTAAAACATTCATTTAAAAAAACGGTCCATTTTAAGAACACTGTGTTTTTTCAATAATTTTGTTTGCCTGTTTCCCCTTTCCAATCCTAACCTTGCCTCACATTCACTCACCAACTCATTTCTTCTTCTTCCATTTGACCTCTTTAAAAGCACATGCCTGCAAGAAGTTGTCTCCAAACTGCTTAAATTGAGGTCTATCCACTGACAATCATTGTTCTTAATATAGGCAATCTGTGGTCATATATATACATACAATAAAACCACCAGCTCATTTATTTTTTATCCACTCTAGGAACAAGACTTTTAAATCCCAGAGCAGTAAAAGTGCTTTTGAAAATATTTTCTCTGCTTATCAAAAAGAGATCTAGAAACCCACTACTAGAGACGCGGAGCCAGATCCTCAGCTGATTTAAATCAGCATAGCCAATTTAAATCTAGTGAAAAACTTGCCCAGTTTTAAACGGGGAGTGGAATCCTGTCCTTGAAAGTGAACACCAAAAAAAGACAAATAGCTGTACAATTAGTTTTCATCTTGATTTTATTGTTGACTTTTTCCCCCCACCAGATAAGTGGAGCAGTTCCATTCCAATGCCTAGCGTCTCATTCCTGCTGGACATACAAACACTGACAGGGTGGCTACATTCATAATTTTCCTCCATAAGATCATTTCCCATTATTGCACACTGGGAATTGGAGACTGAAATTCCATAACAAGCTTGAGAGGAAAAAAAATGGGATTCAAGCTTCTTCACAGAATAATTCATTTGGATTTTAGTTCAAGAAGGCGAAGTTACCAATATATAGTAGCAATTAATTTTAATCACTCTTAGAAGTTCAGCACATGCGTACACTACCTGTGTCAGAGTTAATGAAATTGCCATGTTATTGCTAAACCAGAGAGCAATAAAACAAAAAACAAGTGCTAGATATGGTGAATGCTAATAATGATGAAGAGGTTCTCTCTCCATTTCAGAGGCACTAGGCATGACTCTCAGGCTTTGTCTACCCTGGATTTTTGTTGGTGAAACTTTTGTCATTCAGGGGTATGAAAAAAACACACACACACCCCGAACGACAAAAGTTTTACAAACGAAAAGTGCCAGTGTGAACAGCGCTTTGTCATTGGGAGAGCTCTCCTGCCGACAAAGCTACTGCTGCTCGTTGGGGGTGGAAGTTTTTTCCCTCGGCGAGAGAGCTCTATGCTGCCAAAAAAAAGCAACTACACTGTGCGCCTTTTAGGCACATACTGTTGACATAGTCTTAGTACCCTGGCACAGTGCTTGAAGGAATTTAAGGGACATTCTTGGTAACAGTTACCATACAACACAATACAACCTTACCTTGTATATCAGCTTTCATAAACAATATACAAAATACTTTATGGAATTAAATTCACCATGTGCACTTGGGGGAAAACTGCAGAGAGCACATAGCCAGACACTGCAGCATGCAGGGACAGAAGCAGCCAAAGCAGGAATGTCTGATCATGTACAACTATATAATGTTCTAGGGCTTCTACTGCCCTTCACTGATTGGCTGTTTGCTCCAATCCGCTCCACCCCTGCCCTGTTCCCCTAACCCCGCTTTTCTTACCATTCAGCTGATCCCCCACAAGTAAATCCACCACCTCCATCCCCTCAAAAAGTGGAACATAACATTTCCCCCCATCAAACTGTTCACTCAGCTTGAGTGTTCTATTTCTTCCTTACTCAGTATCTTTTCTATTTAAACCATCTTGTCACATTGTTTCCTTGTACTCCCCCATCTTTCTCTATCCATCTGCTTGTCTTATACTTAGACTGTAAGCTTTTTGGGGCATAGACTTTTTGTCCTGAGTGTGTACAGCACCTAGCACCGTGAGGTTCTGGTCTATGACTGGGGCTCTTAGGCACTATGAGAATACAAATAATAAATTAGTAATCAATAGACTAGAGCATGAGCTGGCCCAAAATATGGATCTCCAGTAAGCAGTTCAAATCTTTGCAACCAAGAAGGCACGGAAAGCACCACTTTGATTATTCAAACAGATAAAAATGTTTACTATGCAGACAAGAAAAGTTACATTTGCTGTTCAGGCATTTAAAGGTTGAGTGTTACTTAAAATTTTTGAACAAGACATTTTAAATTGTTAGTTCTCCTTTATTGGGGTAGGTAGCAAAGCAGTATGATGAAAGGAGTAGAACCAGAAGAAAGCAGAATTGAGACCGTTCAAAGTTTTGACCCAAGCAAGGGAGCATGGGGGCATCATTTGAACTCCCTGCCTCAGGTGCAAAAATGTTGTGGGCTGGCCCTGGGCTGCGGGGAAGAAGCATGCATGTGTTCTGTTTGCAGCACGATTAAGGACTACAACATCTGTGTGGTCATCACCATGGTCAGCTGGTTCCAGGTCTTTCAAGGGGGAGGGGCAGATGCCTTTGTATCTGGGTGCAGGGCAGTGGAGTTCAAACTGCTAAACAGAGCAGTCAGGACTGGAATTGTGGGACAACTCCTGGAGGTTATTTGTGGCCACATAACAAAGCATGGTGTCTGCACTAACACTGCATCGATCTAACTTTGCTGCAAAAAGCTCTACGCCTCCCATCGAGGTGGTTTTATTTTTTCGGAGTAGCAAGAGACGTAAATCGGCCGGAAGACCATTGTAGTGTGTATGTCTCCACTGTTTTGTCAATGAAAGCCAACTTTTGTCAACACAACTGTGTAAGGAAGACACCTGATTTGCCAACAACCCTGATGCATGATATGGCTGCATCCTGATAATTCACATTGATTTGGCTGTAATTTCATTCCTTTGTTTTGAAACTATGCTATAAATGTCAAGTCTTCCAAACTAACCTTGGTGATTAGGTCTCTCTCTCTCTCTCTCTCTCTCACACACACACACACACACACATTTTATTTTAAAGGAATGGTTGCATGTTATTGAACAAAGACTGGACTTTCTGAAATTGTAAAACCACAAAACTCAGCTTAACACAACCAATATGGTGTTTGGTCAGTTGCTTAGGGACAGGCTCAAACACCACTACATAGAGTTGTCTGCCAATGAATTTGACAGTGATGAAGAATGTTGATATTTCCCTTCCCCAGACAAATTTGAAAAAGCCACTCCTCTGTAAATAAGCAGGAAAAGTTCTCAATAAGTAAACTGATAAGTTGTTCACTTTGGTGTATTTAAAGGACTTTCCACACTGTCATCTGGCTGCATGTTTACATGAGAGCTGTAGAATGATCATTCTGGGAAATCCTAAAATCACTTTGATTACACAGATAGCTCATAAATGCTGCTATGGTGTTTGTAGTTTTGACAAACACCAGTTAATCCGCACACAAAACATCTATCCAGGAGAGATTTGGTATGGAGGGCTAGATGGTCCAAAAAACTAGCAAAGACATGGCGTCTTTCCCCTCTATGTCATCAGTTCAATAGTGTCTGAAAGTTGTTTGTTACCATACAATGGATGTTTTGCGGCCTACGTGAAATCTGAATTAGGGATGTAAATATTGTTTAAATTGATATCGTTTAAATGGTTAACAGATTCAAATTATATAATTTAACCAATTAATTGATTAAAGGGAGAGGGGCTGGAGCTGCCCCAGCCAGCAGGCTGTTCCTGCAGTCAGCCGGCACACCTTGGAGCTGCTGCTAGGGTTGGCCAGCTGGTCTGGTCCAGGGCTGCTGCTGCAGCCAGTGGGGCTGTGGCTGGGGTCGACCTGCTGGCCAACGTGGCCCAGGGAGGCTGCTCCAGACGGCAGCATGGCTGGGGTCAGCCAGCTGGCATGACCTCGCCCTACGGCTGGGGTCAGCCAGCGAAGCCGGGGGCTGGGGGTTAACAGTTAAGCTGGGCTATCCAGTAAGACTAATGGTTACTAGTTAATCAGTTAATCATTTACTATTTTACATCCTTAGTCTGAATATGGGGTAAGTTGTGGACAATGCAATATTGCAAATGGAGCATCGTGTGAAATGGTGAAGAGTCACAGGAAGAGTTGCTTTCTGCTAATACTGAACAAGCAACTATATTAGAACAAAAATAGTATTATCTGTGACAAGGTGGCTCCTCTGCTCCCCTGACTCAAGTCCTTTGGGGTTCTGACACAGCACTGGCGCCCTGACCAGGCTGAAGCAGACCCCGTCTTTCTGCTGCTCCTTAGCAGCCCGCTCCCTGTCTCTCTCTCTCAGGGCCAGGCTCCTGCAGGCTAGGAAAGCTAGGTTCCCCCTGGGAGGGACCTTTTGTTCCCTTCCCCTTCCTGCCAGCAGCCTCTCCGTCCCTGCTTCCCTCAAGCTTACTCTGCACACTCCTTTGCTTTCACCAAATTCACTCCTCTGACTCCTACTGCCTCCAACTCACTCCTCAAACTCCCACACTCCTCCCTGGGGAGGAGTCTCTTTAAAGGGCTCTGGCAGTCTCCTTAACTGGCCTCAGCTGGCCCTGCTCCTGGCTGTGGCAGCCTTGCTCAGCTGGACCTCATTCCCCTGTAGTAACCCTTCTAATAACAGGTCCTTCTGGCAGCTGCCTGCCCTGTGTCTACCACACATATCCCTCAAATTTCTCTCTCTGATTCACTATAAAGCTTCTGCCTCTAACCTTCCCGTGTCCCTTACGTGTGGCTACTAGTTACAGATTTGAAGAACCAGTACACATTTCTCCTTTCATACCTCAGGCAAGTGGCTTATTCTTGGCAGAGAGGTATGTAAGGAGTAACCTTAAATACCCAGGATATAATTGGGCCCTATATTCTGGGACTCTGCTCAACTACTGTGCAGTGAGCTGCAAATGAATGACATTTTATTGTGATATTTTCTCAGTGAACAGAAATTGGTAACTACAGATGTGAGGAAGAGGAGGAATATATCTACTGCCCAAAAATCTCTCCACCAGCAGCCCCAAAGAATGTAAATTAAGGAGGTACTAATAATCACCTTCTTGGAAGAATAATCTGTAACATAAGGCACAATTCTGCAAGATGATGAGCTTCCTGAAATCCCCACTGAAATCAATGAAAGTTGTATGTGCCCTCCACTTCAAAGTTGGCAATAAGCCCATAGGATTGGGTCAGCAGTTTATCTACCCATCAAAAGCCCATGTGATGCATGCTCCACTGGAATCTTTACATACATAAGCATCCATACACAATGATTCATTTCAACTAAAGCTTGGTGAATGCTCCTTACAATCAACAATTCCTCCCTTGGGCTCTTATCCAAAACCTAGTGACCTGAGTGGGCACTGGACTGAGCCTTTGCAGCCGAGTTGCTCAGTATTTGAAAGATTTCATAAACTATTAACATTTCTTCCTGCATAATATCCTCTAATGACTCAGATGCTTTTGGCTCTGAGCCTTTGACCTGGGTTTAATTGTATTAATTTCAGAAAAGCCCCAGAACTGCAAAGAGCAACATTTATAAGATCATTTCACTGAGGGAGGGGGCAAGAGAGAAATGTATTTTTTTCAATTGCAGTGACTTTTTCCTATTTTCAGCCTTAACTGAGGCTAAAAAACAATAACTTTAAATTACAAAATTCCCTTTACTTAAGAAGGGTAATAATGAGAAATCTGTTTCAAGGAGTGGATACAGAACTTTTCACCTCAGGTTGATATTCAAAGCAAAACCAGATATCAGATGGCAACAAAGTTCAAAGACTGACTATTTGGTGACCTAAGCCACATAAGCTGCTGGCCTCTCAGTTCAGTCCTTATTGGAAAGTATCATATCCCAGTCACCAGCCTCACTGCACCTTCATTCCAGTTTCAGCAGAGAGGCCAAGGTATAAATAAACCCATAGAATGAACTGCCCTCTCATGCCTAGAGGCAGCACCTGCAGAACAAATCTGAGGTCCACTGACAAGGCAGTGGACCGATAAGTTGCACTTCTGCTTTCCATACTCCATGGACTCTGCAGAAAAAGGGCATCCGCCTGTGTGTGTTAATCTGGCACCCTTCAAAAGCAGTGCATTTATTTTTACTAGTAAGTGAATAAGAGTATACACAGGAAGTTCTCAGAAAGACATCACCAAAGTTATGCATTAGTAAAGGACACAGCCTCCTAGATAACACTGAAAGATAACAAAAAGACAGAAACACTAATGCTATCATGTGACAGCACAAAATCTTTCATGCTGGGATTCTGAACAGGAGACTAGCACAGCTGGGTGTCCACCTCTAATTGAGATTCAGTGGGAGCTGGCTGCTTACCTTAAAGCGCCTCTAAAATCCCAGACTTGTAATGATTCCTTGATGTTTCTCTTGCGCACATGCAGAACTTTACCTGAGGGTTTCAGCTATAAAAAATAAATGTTGTCCAAAAATTCTTGTAAAACGAACCATAACATGGAGATCTGCAAAATTCTTGGGGGACAAAAATACATAAGGATCCTGCGTCCAATGTAACTGGTGCTGAATTTATCTGGTGGGAGCAAAACACAGATTTTTGTGATGTATATTAACTAAATGCTATAAGGAATAGTAATGAGGTATGTGCTCATTAATCAACAATGGAGAGTAGCCTACATGAATTTAATATATTATATACTCTTTTTCTTAAAAAGTGCAGTGATTTCATTCAGGCTTAACAGATATACTCAGCCTCTATTTGGGGAAGTGAAAAATACAGTTACGATCACACTGTAAATTCCCGATTCTCTCATTTGGACAACTCTAATAAGTCGTGCTTTTTTGCTCTTAATGCCTCTAATTTGGAGGACATTATACGGTACCCAGTAGGGAGTCAGAGGGTTATTAGTTGGGATTTAAACTAATGAAATACGGTTTAAATTACAGAAGCTTTAAGGTTTAACTCTAGTTCCAAGAAAAATATATCACTTAGAAGCACATCCTCCCTGGTAGACAGAAAACTTATCATTATTGGCAAACAAACATGGAAAGCTGGAGTCCAAGAACCCTGACTCCATGCGGTTAAAAACCAAGGCAGTGCCAATGGGCATTAACTGTTACAATGTTTAAAAGGATTAATGTGAGCCAAGTCTTTCTTTTGTAGGGGAACAAATGAATTTCCAGGATCCTGAAATCGGTGAGTGACCCACCTTCCAAACTATTCAGTTGAATTGTCCTGTAGCTTTTGAACTACCCTGTTTCTAGGTTTGGTCTTGGTAAGAGGTCCAGCACCATCATTTCTGAAATGACTTTGATAGTTTCCATCCAATTCTCAATGGATGATTGCCTAAATTACAAAAACAACTGCCATAGTTGGCAACTCTGTTAATAAGTCCCAAAAGAGAGGCCACAGGACTGAAGGAGCCATGAAGAGTGTAGGAGTCTCTCATTTTTAGGTGGCCCCTCTAGGTCAGAATTAAGCCACACTTATGAGGCATTGTGGGAAAATTCTAATTAGCTGCTCCCTGCACTGTACCTCTTCTGCGCATAAAGGATTTTAGTTTTCAAGGTTGCGAACCTACCACTTTTCAAGAGTACAGAAGTTCACACACTATTTATCCTTTCCAGATAAAGTACCAGCAAAGTAAAAATACTTCTGTTTATTATATGAAAGCTTTTTCCACCTAATTTGCTTCTTTCAATCTAAACTAAAAGATAAACAACTGATAAGAATCATACCACAGCTTCCTTACTATACTGAGAATGACAACTATTTACTGAAACTGATCTACGTTTCTAACACATACTGAATAGTCATCAGATTATATTTTGGTTTTGTTTTTTTCCCTGGTAATGGCAATCTTTTTGCAACCCAGGAACACAATTTTATAGTTCTTTATCCATGATGAACTAGAGCTCAGTCCAGGGCTATGTTGTATGAAACTATTTCTGTCTCCTCTTTTGCTGTGTATATATTGGCAATGCCTTTTCAACACTTGTAATGGTACTGGAGGAGGAAATAATGCTTAAGAAGAGGACAGGATTAAATATAGCTACAAATTGTGCAATGCTATTTTGGGACAGACAGTCTGAATATTTTATTCTTTTAATATTAAATCAAGAAAGATTGGAAACTATTTTTAAATTCAAAACTTAAAGCAGTTCATAATATATTAACAAATGAATGTCCTATACTGTAACACCCAGGACAGATTCCTTTTACTTTTAAAATGTGCCCAAGGCACTCAATAAAAATTGAAAAAGGGTGGCTCATTCTAAACTCCAGCAACAAAACTTTCCTGAAGGATACTGAGTGTTAAACACACTCAGTCACTCATCTACACAAGATAAAAACAGAACAGCACTCCCAACAACTGTTAAAAGTACCACAGCACTTGAGTTAAGGGTTTTGCATGTGGACAAGGGTGCTGCCCCAACACTATTCAAGTTAGAACTCAAGTTCACTTAGCAATAAAGACAAGCTCTGAGGAGAGGACAGCAACATGTGACAGGCGCAGTAGGGCAAGGTCCTTGGGCACACATGCCTTGCCCTGCCTGCCATCAGTTACAGCAGCAGAGCTGCCCGATGTTTCCCCTTCAGATGGTCTGAATACTCTACAGGGGTTACAGAAACCAGAAAGCCACCCTTATTTGTATTTAAATTGACAAGGATAAGGCACTGGAATCAGAGACATTCCTGGCTTTCAAGGACACAATCACTCTGAGTCTAGGGGACCCAGGCTAACCTTACATTAAAAGTTTGAGATCCTTTTAGCCTCTTTTACCTATTTTGTATTGTAAAAACTAAATTAAGAACTGCTCAGTGTACCATGTATAGGTGTTTTTGTTTGTTTTGGGGTGGGGAGTAAGTGAGTTGAAAGGTGACAGGATAGTACAGTTGTCATTCCCTGGAAGATCATATGAAGTTCCAGTGAATTTTAGTTTGTTTATCATTTTGTCCTCCTGTTCCCCATATAAGGGTGAGAAAACAAAAAATAAAGATAACCTAAAATCCACCCAAATGTCCATAAGCCCCCAAGACCACTTTATTTGAAAAACTGTCCTTTGAAAGAAATGTCCTCTCTTATCCCAAAATCATCCCAGAACTGGTCAGTACAGTAAAACCTTGATTTAATGGACCTCGATTTAACGGACCTCGATTTAACGGACTTCGGATGCAATGGACAACATTTCTGAGCCATATCAGACCGCAACCCCTCCCTGCTGCGGCCCCGGTCCCCTTTGCTGGCGGCCGTCTGCTGGCTCCCGGCTGCTGCCCTGGTCCCGGCAGCAGGCGGGCTGGCTCCTGGCTCCCGGCTGCCGCCTGGGTCCCAGCCGCTGGCGGGCTGGCTGGCGGCTCCCGGCTGCCACCCGGGTCCCGGCAGCGGGCAGGCTGCAGAGCTGCCACCCTGACCCTGTGGCGGGCGGGCTGCTGCTCCGAGAGCTCGTTTTTGGGTTTTTTTATTAAATAACGGACTTTTTGATTTAACGGACACCCCCTCACCCGAATTAGTCCGTTAAATGGAGATTTTACTGTATAACTAATTCAGAGCAGAGTAATGGATAAAAGTTAACACTGAGGGATGTGATTTTGACAACACAATGTTAAAGTGCAATAGGGAACATTTAGTGAGCAGCAGGTTCTACACAGGCTGAATAATGTGCAGTATGCTACTATGCATTAGAAAAATCACACTCCTATAGGGTACATTTCCCCATCCTGTAGACAATCCTTAACATTTTATTTACAAGCCTATCCTGCAAGCTACACCCTTCCAATGAATGGCAGAACTACTGTTGCAGCTTGAAATGCCTCCAAGTTGCAGGAGTCATTCTCTCCAAATCAGCCAGAAGAGCTCATAGGATATCAGCTGTAGCATGCCTCCTCTGCACAATGATGACCTGGGCTGTGGCTTCCAAGTCACAATCTGGCCCTTTATGCTCTCAAAATAAAGACAGTTTGAAGAATAAGACCCAAATCCAATTTGGGCTTTCTAAATATAGGCCTGATCCTGCAAGATGTCAAGTGACGAGGGCGGGAGTTGGCCTCAGTAGCACTTAGCATCCAACTGGATCAAGCCCTAAATAGGCAGTCAGACTCCTCAACTAGTAAAAGGAGAAGGAAAAGTAATTTCTTCACAATTTGCATCATGGTCTAAAATTCTATTTCAGTGTTACAAAGTAACGATGATCTCCATACATGTCACAGACAAAGACCTCTGGTGGTAGATTTGCTAGAATTTTATTTCACCAGAATAAATTCAACTGGTGAACACATTCATTTCTAAAATTTAGTTTGCCTATGACGGGCAAAGAGAGAGAGAGAGAGATTTAACATACCTGTTCATCAGACACACAGTTTCACTAGTAAGTGACATTAAACAAACTGCTTTTCCCCTCTGTAACATACTAAAGGGCAAAAGGTCTTAAAGAAAGGAATGCGCTGAATGGTGAGCGTTCATTAAATGGAGGGGGGGTTGTTTAATAACTCTAATGAGGAGGAGATGCTTTAGGTCAAAAGTAAGCACTCTTTGTCTGTTCAAATAAATCTGTTTCCAATTTTCTGGAAGTGATTAGTCTGCAGTATCCTAGGGTTGAGTGGCTGAACATACAAAGGAACAGCTATTCTGAAAATGGCCCTAGAACTTTATTCATTTTCATCAACAAAGTCAGTTCTAAGAGATGACAAAGGCAAAAAGGGCAGAAAGGCATAAAAATAAAAAGAGGATTAAATCAAACGTCTACATAGACATTCATTGTATTTACTTTAGACTATTTTGGTAAAAGAATTTCTTTGTAGCAACTTTTTTCCCTCATCATTATTTAGTCTCTCCATAAAGAGAAGTTGAAATAATGGAACAGTTCAACAGATATTACTGAAATATTTTAGAAGTTGAAATAATAGAACAATCAACACCCACACAAAAAATCAAACACTTGTTCTCTTGTTCACATCTAAAATTGAGTCTGTTTGACTTATCTGCCTATCGATCCATCCATTTAAATGTAAAAGAAATGGATGGATATTATACATATGGAAATCATTTCAACATGTCATTTAGAGCCCACCTCTGCAAATCCCTCAGCATGTACTAAACTTTTCTCACATGAGTAACTCTGTTGAAGTAAATGGAGCTGCTCAGTTGAGTGAAGTTACTCATATACATCAGCATTTGAAGGATCAGGGCTTTATCAATCATGCTTTGGAGAAATCTTCCTCATTTTATTCATGAGAATAAGCTCCATTTACTTCAATAGAGTTACTCACATGACTATGGCAAACATGATAGACCCATAAGAAAAGTCTTAATTTATTTTTATTTCCTGACTCTAGTTCCAATCCCATTCCCATTGGAGTCAACTGAAATAGGATAAGCCTCTTCATGCGCGTTTAAACTAAAGGGTTTCATTTTCTTCTCAATTACACCCTTTTCACACCACTGTAACTCCATTAATGTCAGTGGAATTGCTCCTGATTTATACCAGTGAGAGAAGAATCAGGCCCTTGGTGGTGCAATGAGGTTTTACATTTAATGCACTGGTATTTAAAAGGAAAAGGAAAAAAATCTCATGTGATGGGGTTGTAAAATACATTAACAACCATTTTACAGTTACCGCCAAAACCTAGCTATATTACTGTACAGTTGCCCAGTGCACAAATCTACAGTGATAGAAACAACTGGGTAATTTAACTTAGTTTTAAAAAATTATTTTGCATACATTAATTGCTTCTAACTTCCTTGGTTTTTCTCCAGTAAACCTCACAGAGGTTTATCAATCTCTGAAATTTGAACGTCCTTAAATGGATTTTTTAAATCCTTTTTTTGCATTCATTACCTGCAATTACATGAGGAACTATAGGTCTAGCTACCTGACCTGTAATGGATTAAGGCAGCTATACATTTACAAGTCATCATTTCTATGCTCAATTAATCAATCAGAAACACAAAATGGGAAACTGGGCTTCAAATATCTGAGACCTGATCCAAACTAAGTCAATGGAAATCTCTCCACTGACTTTAGTGGACTGGATGGGGCTCCCGGTACTCAAAGGTTAGCCATTTTTTAATTATCCATCCACCCCAAAAACTTCCCATTTGTTTTTTAAGTAGAAAATCTTGCAGATGGAAGACAGGAATTTTCCCACATTTGCATAACTCATAAATGGTTGAACATATTCTCCTAAAAGTTTCCACATCAATTCATCATTGGCTCAAAGAAATACAAAAAGAGATTTCTTTTGGAAAATTACCAGAAAATGAAAACAGAAACTTATAATGAAAGTCACCTGGCAACCTTAACAAAATAACATTTCATGACAAAGTTAATTTGCAAGGAAATTTGAGGAATTTTTGCTTATAAGCAAACACAGATGTTGGCAAGAATTTAGCTTTCCAACACTTTGCTAACAGTGAAAACTGTGAATTCATTTTTAAGGAAAACAAACTAAATCTGAAAGTTTTACTATTTTGAAACATGGCATTTGTCAGTTCAATGTTAACAAATTTATGTATTTGCTCATGTATATATTTCCATGCTTCTTCAAAACTTCTTACAAATGATTATTATGGAAACAAGCTCTGGCTTTGAAAATATCCATATAGCCAGGGCATATTTTAATACCTAACAGTGCATTATGGTGTGTCCAATAACATCCTTTAAGAATAGATTTTTCCAAGCATGACAAAAATAAAGTAATCTGAGAACAGTTTCTAGACAAGTTGTGACAAACTCTACACACGACTTGTATTTGGTTTACTAAAACTTAATGTGTTGAGGATTTTTTTATTTTTTTTTAATATACAGTTTGCTTCTGACTTCAAAGGAAGCAGTGACAAAAATCTTAATGATTTCAGTGGAAGAGGTTCAAGCCCTCCATCTTTAACTATTACAACAGAAGAGAAGTTCCTAAAGGACATCCATCCCCATAATCTTGCAAAGGAAATCCCCAGAAAAGAGCTCTCTCAACAGCCAGAGGAAGGAAAAATATATGTTCCAATAAACTAAACTCTCTCCCTCCGATTACATGGGTACCTGCCTTCAGATGAAATTGTTGAAGTAAGAGTTTGGCCCTAAGGCAGTCAGTGGATCTATAGGAATATTCAATTCAATAAATCCTGTTGCATGAGTGTGATGCATAGGAAGGAATGGTTCCAGCTCTCTATGGTTCTGGTGCAGGCAGTAGACTCTGATTCTGAAGGTATTTGCCACATACTCGGCTACTGGCTTGTAAACAGTATTAGTTTAATTACCACTATGGAAACAGACCAGGTCACAAGCTCATTGATTCACTTGAGTTTCATAGTACAAAACCAGATTCCCAGCCCACTTCATAATTATCAAATCTGATTCTAGTGCTCTCTCTCATCATCATCATCATCGTAAGTACATTAAACAGAACTCAGACAAACAGTAAAAACAATATTAATGATACATTTTAAACTGCCATGTGCAGACTATGAGAGAACCAAATCTGGGAACAGGGGACACACACACAGTCTCTGGGACACACACCCAGTCTCTGGGAATGACGTAAGTCACCACGGGGCACTCACTCTCTTCCCTTCACTATATGTAAACAGAAGCACTGAAATCAAGGACTTCAAGGTGACTATATAATGCCTTGCTGAAGTTGTATCCTTTGTACAACCACAGGGATATTGTAAACCAGGTTGATTATGGCTGAATGGATGCAGACAAGGGCACCAGAACCTTTGTAGAAGTGGGGGGCCCTCTGGCACCAGAAGTACAGGGGCCAGGCCCTCCCACTTTTTAACATGGGCATAGTTTGAGGGGAGGGGGACAGTGTTGCCCTCCCAAACTGAAAGCCTTGGGCAGGCATAGAGTGGTGCCAGCAGGGGCTGTGCTTCATGACGGGGGAGCCGATAACTGTGATCAGCTCCCCTGCTGGGAAGTGCAGCTCTGCCAGTGCCGCGCCATGCCTGTCTGAGGCTCGCGGTTTGGGGGAGAGAGGAGCTCCATCTCCCAGCTGCATCAGTTACAGCTCAGGCACAAATCCTGAGCTTCTGGGAACTTCTTGTGAGAGGCCAATTTTTAATGCAATAAAATTGCAGCATTCATGAAAAGAGCTGACAACCCTGGACTATGGAGCCTAGCCCAGCCATCAGGCTGAAGTAACCTCCACAGAGCAGCTCAATGGCCTAGGTAGGATTTCACCCAGTCATCTCTCCGTGCAACACCTCAGCACCCAGCCTGGCTATGCCATTGGGCCCAGTAACGAACACACAGGAAACAAAATAATCAATAGAAAAAAGTGCTAGTAATGCTATCGCCCAGGGCTCCATATGACTGTTAAGGATTTTTTTCCTTATCCTTTACTAAGAAGTGATACATGGTCTTCTTTTGAGGGCACATTTTTCAAATATTGCAAAACCCAAAACCAGCTGAGAGGATATTTTCTAGGCAATGGGCCTGTTCCCATGGACTTCCATAGCAGCAGGACTTGGGACCAAGACGCCGCCTATATTCAAATTGCAGCTGACTGAAAACATGTTTTTCATTCCAGTTTATTGAGCTTACATGAGTGTGTTCTAATATTTCATCTATCAAATGTTTGGATTTGACTCATAACTGAGCACACAATGAAGAGTTACAGAGAAACAGAAGAAAGAGATTTACTATTTCATAGGGAGATAAATGAACATTTGCCATTCACTGCCAAATTATAACCTATTTTCCTCCAAGAATTCAACAGGAAATATTTTAGTAGCTTTCATGGTGTGGAAGCCAGTTAAAGAGCTTATCTATCACACCTGAGTAACACCAATCTGGACAGCACTTACCTAAGCACCATGGTTAATCATTGCTGGCTAACCTGCCATCACACAGGTGTATGGGAGAAGAATAAAGTAGCACTGCTGTACACAGACTTACATTAGCCCTTGGACAGAGCTCTGTGCCCCTGCACTGACCATAAGCAAATATGATGTCACCTACCCAGGACACAGATCAGATCGCTTCAGATGGCCCTGAAGATGGAAAAGGAAAATCAAAATATCATGATGTAAGTGTGAGCATTCAGCAGTTTTTAGGAAGCCAGGCAAGAGAAGGAAACATTTCTGTTCATTTTAAATATTAGTATATTCTATTTGGGGTTACAAAATTCCATTGAGTTGGAAGGGGGGTGGCAGCACAAGCAAACCCTATAATAATTTGAAAAGCAGATGTTTAAAAGATAAAATCAGAACATTAACTTAAAAAAAAAAAAGTCACACAACACCTCTCTTCCTTCCAATCAGGAGGATTAACGCACTCAGGAATAAAAGTAAACAAGTAACAAAAAAATCCCATAACATGGTTACCTTGCTTTCAATTTGCTCACTTTGAGTAATTTGTGTAAAAGAGAGAATTTCACTGGTAACTGTTCAGACTGTTAAAATCAAGTAGATCATAACATGCAAAAGTAACTTTAAACAACACACATTTCTCTTAATCCCTGTGCTTTTCCAGTTTAATTTGGCCCTTTTACAGAAGAGGCTGAGTTGGTCTATCCCAATCAGAATGGAAAATACCCACAAGATTGCTGTAGAAATGTACAACCATCACATGAGAAGCTCAACAATGGTCAGAATTACAACTGACAGAATAATTAATTATTTGAACAATTAAAAATTAACTAGGCACTATGAAATGTGAAACTGCTAAATTTCATAAGAATTATCATCTGCAACTAATTCTTTGGCTAACTCTAATTAGAAAGATTTTTTTGTGTCCCTAGTCTCTGTTTGCCAGAAGCTAGGAATGGTCAACAGGCAATAGGTCACTTGATGATTACCTGTTCTGTTCATTCCCTCTGGGGCACCTGGCATTGGCTACTGTCAGAAGATAGGCTGCTTGGCTAGGTGAACCTTTGGTATGACCCAGTATGTCCATTATGATGTTCTTCATTGTGAGGCGCTCAGATTCACAGCCCAGAGGACATGCACATTCAAACTTCAGAGTCAATGCCATAGTCTGACTTATATAATATTTCTGGGACAGTCTAAAGTGCAGTCACATCTCTGCTATCCTAACACACTACAAATACCAGAAAACCTCTGCAAAGCTCTTGGAGCCTCGCCTGCTCCCACTGATGTCAATGGGAATTTCATCACTGACTTCTGTGAAAGTAGGACTAAGCTCACAATTTGATCTATACCAGCTGGTGTTTCCCCCTCACATCGGTGAAATCCCTAGCTGTCCTGTTAACACTGATCCCCCCATCCTCTTTGTGCTGACCAGAGGTTGGAGTGGGGCTGAGGATATGGTCTCAGTGTTTATTTGTATTTACATTTCCCAAGGGCTTTTAAATGCCTCAGGGATCCATCTGTAAGGCTGAAACAACAACAAATCTGGTTTTCTCATTAGTTTCTGAAGAGTAGAAATCCCACAAAGAGACAAGATCTTGTATTATTTTGGTCCCATAAGTGATTCCTTAAAGCATTTGTAATTGTAACTGGAAAATGTAAAGGAAAACACAGATATGTGAGTTTGTCAGAACAGTTACTTTTTTCATCTCTATTTGGGATTGTGTGGCACAGCGCCACTGCATACCTTATACCTTTACATACATGCATTCAGGAACCTGATAGTCCACACACAACCTTTCTTCCAAGTGAATGACAGCCTCCTCCGAGTAAGTCAGTAGAATTTGTGCTAACCTAGTCTCAAGCTGTGGCTAATGGCTGTTTATATATCATATAGGCTGCCATTTTTCTCCCCTTCTGACCTTTTCCAAGGGAGTCAGATTTTCAACAAGGTACAATATTTCTTTCATCCTCCCTGAGGAATGAGCGAGGAGGTTAGTGAATTGCGTGAACATATGTAAAGACAGCATATTCCTAGGGGTTTAAAAAAATAAATACACAATGTGTCAGAGTGCGTAATATTGTTTCAGATTTGGCTAAATACAGGTTAAAATACTTAAAGTATCCAATCAGAATGATAGGCTAAACAGACAGAAAAAAGGTTAATTTCTCATTAGGAAAAGAAATAAAGTACAATTCTCTCTCTTTCCCATTATGCACTTAAAATCCTATAATATGGTCCCACTCTGCAAATTTTCATTTCCTCTGAGCTTGTAATTGACATGGGGCCCATTTCTCCCCTTCCTTACACAACACCTACAAGATCTTCACCAAGCATTCTTAAAACTGCAATACCCGCATGAGGAAGTAAGGAAACATATAAACAGGGCCAGACATGTACCCAGAAGCCTCCTGCTGCAAGACAAACCCAAGAAAGAAATCAACAGACCACCACTGGCCATCACCTACGGTCCTCAGTTAAAACCTCTCCAACACATCATCAGTGATCTACAACCCATCCTTGACAATGATCCCTCACTTTCACAGGCCTTGGAAGGCAGGCCAGTCCTCACCAACAGACAACCTGCCAATCTGAAGCAGATTCTCACCAGCAACCACACACTGCACCATAGCAACTTTAACTCAGGAACCAATCCATGCAACAAACCTCGATGCCAACTCTGCCCACATAACTACACCAGCGACACCATCACAGGACCTAACCAGATCAGCCACACCATCATTGGTTCATTCACCTGCACATCCACCAACATAATATACGCCATCACATGCCAGCAATGCCACTCTGCTATGGACATCGGCCAAAATGGACAATCCCTACGTAAAAGGATAAATGGACACAAATCAGATATTAGGAATGGCAATATACAAAAGCCTGTAGGAGAACTCTTCAACCTGCCTGGACATACGATAGCAAATTTAAAGACAACCATACTGCAGCAAAAAACTTCAAGACCAGACTTCAAAGAGAAACTGCTGAGCTCCAGTTCATCTGCAAATTCGACCCCATCAGGTCTGGACTTAACATAGACTGTGAATGGCTCACCAATTACAAAAGCAATTTCTCTTCTCTGGGTGTTCACACCTCCAGATCAGCTGCTGGAAGTGGGCCTCACCCTCCCCGTTTGAAATTATCTTGCTTTCTTGCCTTCATATTTATACCTGTCTCTGGAGATTTCCACAATATTCATCCCATGAAAGCCCATGATCTGTAAGATCTGTTAGTCTATAAAGTGCTACAAGACTCTTTGTCGCTTTTGCAGATCCAGACTAACATGGTTACCCCTCTGATACTTGACTTAGTCGAGTTACTCCTGATTTACAACTGGGAGATTGGGAGTCAAGCTTTTTGTGCCTCTGGTTTTTCCTCATTTTTTTTGCAAGAATAAAACAGTGTTTTTCATTGAATGAGTATAAGAACTAATGAGTTTCCACTGATAAGACTCCAGTATTGCTTGGGGGGAAAATCAACTACACCCAAACCACAAATCCACCAAACCATTAAAAAAGCCATAACCCTTACGAGATCATATAAACTACACAACAGTAATACAAATGACCCAAGCTGTCTCACTGAGAGCAAAAGCAGACTATTCTCCTTCTGATAAGGGTAACTTTCAATAATAATGAAAATTACATTTGCACATGTAGGAGAGAATAAACGAATGCTGAAGCTAGTCTTAACTTGAATTCATAAGGGTAAGGACTGTCTGTTAGACATTTGAATGCTGATGCTGCCTCATTGTAGCTTTTGGCCTTTAATTTAAATCTTCCTAAAGGAAGATGTATCTAGTGTGGTAGACCCAGGGCAGACAGCTGCCAGAAGGACCTGTAATTAGAAGGGTTACTACAGGGAAATTGGGTCCAGCTGAGCAAGGCTGCCACAGCCAGAAGCAGGGCCAGCTGAGGCCAGTTAAGGAGGCTGTCAGAGCCCTTTAAAGAGACTCCTCCCCAGAGAGGAGTGTGGGAGTTTGAGGAGTGAGTTTGGAGGCAGTAGGAGTTAGAGGAGTGAGTTTGGTGAAAGCAGAGGGGCATGAGGAGTGAGTTGGAGGAAGCAGGGATGGAGAGGCTGCTGGCAAGCAGGGGAAGAGAACAAAGGGTCCCTCCCAGGGGGAACCTAGCTTTCCTAGCCTGCAGGAGCCTGACCCTGAGAGGGAGAGAGAGACACAGAGTGGGCTGCTAAGGAGCAGCGGAAAACCAGGGTCTGGTGCACCCTGAGCAGGGTGCCAGTGCCGCGCCAGAACCCCAGAGGACTTGAGTCAGGGGAGCCGAGGAGCCACCTTGTCACACTAGTTATAGTTAAAGGAACAGTTATATCTATGTTTACTGTGGTAGTTCCAAAGAACATAAATCATGTTAATATTCTACAAGAAATGTTGTCTCTAACACTTAAAGTAAGCATATATTATAGCATGTCTTCCCCTAAATACTTTTAGACATTTTTTCTTCTTTTTCAGTGTACTGATATTAACCCAACTAAATATTTTTCCTTCTGTTCTTTATGTAAGCCTTCTGCCAGGTGGGGCCTAAAAGGAGGGAAATAACTTGGTGTTAATTTGGGAAAACACCACAAACGGGGTTCATAAACATAAACTATGAGTAAAAGATCCACCCTCAACTAGGTTCAGCAATGTCCCTTTCCCTTCAGGTTCTTAAGTCCAACAACCCAAAAGCCCCTTCCATGTACCCAACCCTTCTCTGCACCCCACTCACAGTTGCTGTCCTTGGTCAATGCAGACCCAGAGTTCAGAGGTACAGCTGCAGAGTTCACCTCTACCCAGTTGGGATAAAGAGGTATCTTACTCATTCCACTGCTCAGGCATTTGCTTGCAGCCAGCCACCCTGCTGGCCACTCCTTCCAGCTGCCTGCTTGATGTTTCCACCACCATCTGTTCACTGCTCTCACCGCACCTCTCCACCGACCTCCTGCTAGCTGCTCATTGCGCCTCTCCACCACACCAACCACTCATTCACCAGCTGTCAGTCGCCTTCTTCTTCCACCTGCCTCTCTGCTGTGACCTCTGTACATCAATCTGGGTAGAAACACTGCCCCATCTCAAGTGATTTCACCTCTGATTGAAGTGACAAAGAGTCCTGTGACACCTTAAAGACTAACAAAAGTATTGAAGCATAACCTTTTGTGGGCTAATACCCACTTTGTCGGATGCATGCAGTGGAAGTCAATGCATGCAGTGGAAGTATGCATCTGTAAAAAGAGCTCTAGGAGCATACCTTCCAAATGTAATTCATCTGGAGTGACAGTGACAAACTGGGTCAAGGTGCCTGCGTCTAATGCACAGGACTATGAGTGGGGGCTCCATTCCCAGCTCTACCACTGGGAAAGTCACCTAAGCTCCCGGTGCCTCAGTTCACACATCTGTAATATGAGACTAATATTACAGATGTACCTCCCTTACTTAGTCGGTGAAAGTACCCTAAGATCCCCAGATGCAAGTACTCTAATGAATTTATTATTAGATGAGAGGAAGGAAGAGACTGACTGGATCAAGAAACACTCCCTCGCTTCACATCTGCAAAAATGTCATACAAGGAACTACTTCAAGCGTGGCATCTAAGTATATTCCATGCCTCCCAGACCCCTGCAGAACAGCCAGAGCCTTGCCTTTTCCCTATCCCCTTTCTGGGGTGGATAGCACCTGCTGGAGTGTTAGAGAGTGCAGCACTGGAACTCAGGAGAGCACAGGGACTGTTGTTACTATTGGTATTAAAGTGGTGCTGAGTGGTTTCAACTAAGATCGGGGCCCCACTGGGTAAGTTGTTTTACAAGACAAGACAGCTAGAGGGTGGAAAGGAAAACAGGCACAGAGATAAAGTGACTTACCTAAAGGCACCAGCAGGACAGCAGCAGAGATAGGAGCCAGGTCTCCTAATTCCCAGTCTAGTGGCTCTGGCCAGTAAGATCCTGATCCAGAAAGGCATTTAAGTATGTACTCAACTTTAAGCATTTAAAAATCATTGATACCAATGGAATTACTTCTGTATTTAAAGTTAAGGACTTGCTTAAGTACGTTGCCAGACTAGAGCCTTGATTACTACCGTAGCTCCCACACAGCAGCAGTGAGGCCATAATCTGCTTTTGAGTTTGTTAATAAAAATGCACATCATTAGAGGGGACAAAAATCACAGTAAAGATTCATTTTGAGCTATTATTCATAAGACAAACATACTTTTTTCCTAAATTGCTTTTTCCCCCCTTTTTCCTTCCTTTCTCTCCAAACAATTAGAAGCACAAGATTACATTGGTTCAATGAGCTACATTACAACCTCACTAACTAAACAAAAAACTCTGTCCTTGGAAAACAGACTCGGACATACCATTGTGCACTTAAGAGAACTCAGGAAATGTTTCAGTGATATTCAGCATCCCCAGAGACGCTTAACTTTGGCTCATGAAAATACACTAGTGTCTAAGGCATGAAAATTACAATGGCTTCCTGCATACACCCCCTCTAGGTCATGAATCTAATTTAAACAACGTGGCAGGAATCCAGCAATAACCTACGGTCATGGATTAGAGCTCTTATCCTGAGCATGCTGACCTGGACTTCTATCTGTGTCTTTTTTCATTTAACTGTGAAAACATTTTCTCTCACTTAAGTAACTGATGATAGTAATTCAATTCATTTCACTACAGCAGGAATTTTCAGTCTGAAAACTTGGAACAAAATTCTCTTTCAGTTACATTTCAGTGTAACTCAAAAGTACCGCTACTGATTGTAATGTTGTTACTCCACACTTACACTAGTGAACCTGAACACAGAATTTGGCCCTATTTTAAGTCATTTATTTGCCATGAAGTGTGTATTAAGGACAACAGTTTATGAAACTTTTTTAAAACTATCTTCATATTTTGTAGTGCTGCAGTTAGAATAATTGGAGACATAAGAGGGGAAGGGAATGTTACAGCCATTCTGAAAAATGGTGCCAAAATTACAAAGGAGGAAAGTTACTGCTAACTCTTCATTTACAACTCAGTCCCACAACTGACTGCAATATTTTTATACTCCTCCCTGGTCATTTGTCCAAACTTCCACTTCTTGTAAGCTTCTTTTTTGTGTTTAAGATCAGCAAGGATTTCACTGTTAAGCCACGCTCACACATCCAGGGGCAAAATTCAAATAGGGCAGGGTTTACATACTTTCAACAAGTAGAAACAATGGAAGTTCAATACAGCATCAACAGAAGTAGTGTGAATTATGCTAAAAACACTGATCCCTTTGAAACACAAAGTTTATTCCAATTACTAAATACAAATCTTGAATAGGTAATGGACAAATCAACAGCTCATCAAATAATAGACAGCAAACAGCAAACTTGTAAGAGGGTAAAATATGAGTATAATAAATCAGAATAATAAACCTAAACAGGAAATTCCAACTACCACCAACTATGAATGAACCATACATAGTACTGAAATTCATGTATAAAAATGCATCCTTCTCAGCAGCAGCAAATTAAGTGCATGCAACCATCAGACCAAATTAACAGGAAAAAGCACAGTTCCTCAGTCTATCCTGATCCTCTGAACAAAACCGTCAATTACCAAAGCATAGAATGTAGATCAAGTAACACCACACGCCTCTTTCGTCAGTTACAGCTTTTGCCATCCAGGATCTAAGAAACATATGTTCCCAATATTTCCTTTGATGAACGTGCCTCCTTCAAAACCAAAACACAGGGCATATGCCAACACCAAAACTTTGATTGAAGAGCACATATCAATTGGTCTCTGGTTTCTTTTTCCTATCTGTAGGTTTCTCCCTTTACATTTTTCAGGCCACTTTCAAAATCAATTACTAAATCATATTTCTGCCCCTTCCCCATCAAGTCCCCTCTTCATTGACCTCTTGGTTATTTGATTCCTAATCAACTACTTCACCTGACTAAGATTGAATACACTAATTCTCCACTGGGCTTCTATACAAGCCTGGGTGTGTTATTTGGAGGTCTGCCACACCTTTATGTAAGTTTCCATGGCAAAGAAGGTAGATGGCATTTTGACTGAATCTGGCCCCAATACCAAGATCATTCTGCATTACCTTTGAGACATGCTTATTTAAAACTCTCAGTAAAATCTTAAAGGAATCATCACCAATCCCTCCCCCCCCCCCCCTAAAAAAACAGATAAATAAAAAAAATCAGACTTCTATATTAACTTGTATATTTGAGGAACTCCACTTATAGCCACCATGGGCTGTGATCTTGAGATCTCATAAGATAAGTAGAGTTAGGGATAGTGGAAGGAAAAACTCAAGTACTGCAGAAAGCAAACTTAGTGATTCAATGGGAACTACTCTTCCCTCTGAGTTACCAACAAAACAGTGCTCCTTTGAGGTATTAAGGATTCTGTGCTAGCAGATATGCCACCTTTCACAAAAGATGGAGATCTCAACAATTTGCAGTCATTAAAGAATCAAGATTCCATGGCACTTCTCATTAGGAGAGTTAACCTGGCCATAAAGCAAACCGAATAATTACATTTTGTCTACTTCAACATCCCATTGGTGATTGCATTCTTCACTTTCTCTCCTACACTTGTGTAGTGTTGCACTGTACTGTTAGCCAGTTGCTGAATTCTGCCACAGAACTGGCTGACATGATTATTATATTTAATGTTTTATGAAGTACCTTGGGATAAACTGTGATGTACACATTCATACATATAATTTTCATTTGTAATTCCTTTTTGAATAGGCTTTCCTTTCCAGTTAGAAAATGGTAGCTAAGGGAGAAATGGTGACTCCATTAAAGTTAAAGGCAAAACTCCAATTAATCAGAGACCAGGATTTCATCCTAAGAGACTGATTTTCAGTTACACCGACTAAGGTCCCTTCAAAATGCTCCAATAGCAAAAGGAAGTGTGTAGAAATGGCCCCTGAACTGCCTCCCCAGTTACGGTAGAGCAGACATAAGTGCTGTACACCAGCACTGCTCGCAGCCCCGATGTATGAGGTGGACTGGGGACAGGTCAGGGTATTGCTGGAGTAAACTGCCCTGTGACTACTGTTCTCTGCTTCTTAGGACTACTTATAGTAAGGCCTGGAATGCAGAGCATAAATTGGAGCAGTCCTGAGCCTGCTTCAGTTTACACTGGATTCCAAAATACAAAGAGTGCAGAAGTGACTTTACAGCACTTTTCTCCTCCACACCTGACCCAAGGGTAGAACAGAGTAACTGAGCATCAGACCCTTCGTTTTAACTTTTCTCACTGCTTGATTTTTTTAGTAATAACAAATGACTTCAAGTGTTTTTCCTTCACTGAGGGTTATTAATATTAATATCCCATTGCACAAGGAATTTCTATTTTATTTTTGATAACTATCTTTCAGCAAATCTGCTGTAAGTGAATGAGATTAGCAATTCAAGAGCCAACTATTCTATGGCTGAGGGTCAGTACTTGCAAAATTCTACCCTCTTCCTTATTACCTTTGGAATATATCACTGAAAAATGATTGCATAATGAGCATTAATACTTTGATTAAAGTGAGAGATGGTATGTAATATTTATGCCTCCTGGCTCACAGTGTGTTCACCTCATTGCTGTTCACTCTCATTAAACAATTACTGTTTTCAGAAGTAAAAGGGACAGTGTATATAAATCTCAGGGTAGGGAAAGCATAAAGAGTTTTATTCATAGCTTGAAGGCAGTTGGGGCTCCAGACCTAACTTCTGTTCTGCATTTAAGAAGAATCACTAGGGTTTTGATTGTATTACATGTGTGTGTCTGTGTGAGTGTGAGAGAGTTCCCTCTTCCAATCCAGAGGATATGAGTTTACTACAGCTCCCAAGTCGGAGACAAAGGCCCTTAGCCAATCTTGCCAACAATTGTGAAATTATTGCAAACAACACTAGTTGTTCCTGCTGTGGGAGCTCTTGCAAAAACACAATAAGTTCCTGCCTTTGTACAATTTGTGGGGCACAAAACCAGAGAAAAAGAGATAATTCACTGAACTGGAAACCATGAGGCTCTGAGTTCTAGCTCTTCCACTTATGCTCTTAATGTTTCTGTGCCCTTTACAACCCTTACTATTAAGCAAGCAAGACTTCATATTATTACCCCAGGGACATAATTATCACTCACCCATTTTACAGATAAGATAACTGAGAACGTGCACAAGGCTATTCTGGAAACAGAACTCTAATATAACAGACCCAAGTCTTATCTACTTTGCTACATTTCCTTTCAGAAGGAACGTGTCACACATGCGTGTGTAAGTCACACTAATACAATGTGGCTCTGTGTTGCCCTTTGAGGGCTAGGCCACATATAGAGATTTTTGACTCTGCTACTGCCTCCATGCTAACATTTGTGGTTCTTCAGCTCAAGTAGGAGGTTACCAATGATTTTAAAACCTGAGGTTCCAGACTCAGTCCTCACTAATGACCCAAACAGGAGTATTTTTATACTTGGATACAACCCCTACACCAGTGTTTCTCAATGACCGGTCTGTGGAACAGTCTCTCCCTGAGAGACTTTAGGAAGGTGGCAAGCAGAGTCCTGGTATCAAAAAGGTTAAGAAACACTGCCCTAGACCAACTTCTGCTCCTAGAGCCAGGAATTCTGATGTCCAGTGTTCCATTGCTATCACCCAAACTCTTGTCACGTGACTCTGCTGGTGGATTACATATTGCCCTCTATTTGCTGGTTCACATAGAGTACAACAGAACACCTTCCCACACACCTCTTACTCCTATAGTAGAAGTGGGAAATGTCTTGAGATACAAATCCTGCTTGTGGTGGAAAATAAATGTTAACTCTGTTCAAATGATTGTATATTTAATAACACTACTTAGAAATGAATTTGATATTTTAATATTTTAGTGTTGCATATTTAGTGTTTGAGCTTTGGCTCATGGAAGCTTTTAAGACCAGAATGTGGAATTTTATTATACAGTGTGGTTGAAACTAAGAACAATACATGGGAGATCTTGTCCATGTGCCCAAGGAGTGGAAGATGCTACTTATGTAAACTCCAGAAACTTGATTTAATAAACATATTTTCAGAAAGCAAACCGCATTCTCAAAGCTGTAACATTATAATGAGTGCAGTTTGGATGCCTCAGGCATTGCTAATGACCTACAGAGCTTTCACTTATAGGTCACCAGTTTGAATTCAGCACAGATGAATATGAATACTCCTATGTAAGGTGAGTTTAGTGGACCATGGTTCTAAATTCCATGTCACAAATTCATCGTGCTGTTGTGCACAAAAATGAAAGTTCTTCATGGTAGTAACTGTCCCTTTTTTAGGGTGCAGAGCCTAGCCAATAAGACCTGGATCTTAGTTGGGTCCTCTTGCAAGAACAGAGGCCAAAATCTTACTTGTGAAAAAATTGAAAAAGTTGGCATCAATCTAATTGTCACAAACCTTTAGGAGTGGGCAGGGGGAATTCAAAAAATCAGAAGGCAGCCCCAAAAAAACATGATTTAACTTTTTGGGACAATATCACAAACTGTTGGGTCTGCCTCATGATTTTTTAACTTTTGGTGTTGTCAATAATGTTTTTTGCTCAAATTGTAGAGGTTCCTGCTTTTAGAGCTGGAGTATCTAGTTTAAACCTCTGGGGATGACTAAGATGACGTCTGTCCTATTATACACCAGCAACTTGTAAGTATCACAAAGGATTAAGTAAAGGATTAAATTAAGGTAATCAAACACATTTACTATTTATCACAGAAATTTCAGTAGAGATGGACAGGATATGTAGATTCTTTAGTATATCCATTCACCTGATCAGAGTTATTCTCCACAGTTACTGTAATCACCTGATCAGAGTTATTCTCCACAGTTACTGTAATCACCTGATCAGAGTTATTCTCCACAGTTACTGTAATCACCTAATCAGAGTTATTCTCCACAGTTACTGTAATCACCTGATCAGAGTTATTCTCCACAGTTATATTACCAGAAATCTTTTTCTTTCACCTTCTGAGGATCAAAAATGTGTAAGTCAATGATTAATAAAAATATGTGAATAGGCTCCACCTTGAGTCCCAGGGTACCAAACATTTCTGCTGAACTGATCAGTAGCGAAATAATTAACAATCCCGACATTCAAACAAGTTTAATTAGATTTCAGATTTAGCACCTTTTGAGATGAGTTCTTGTTTCAACCTAATCAGCAAACTCAGTAAGACAGCATTGCACTGCTTTACATTTGTGAAGTTATCTTTTAACCATTAATGGACAAAAACTTAAAAACACCATTTCAAGGGCACCCATTTCCCTAACTATGCTTCCAGTGAAGTCAATAATAAAACTTCCATTGAATTCAATGGGAAGAGACTTAGGCCACTCCTGGAAATTTCTGAAAATCTCACCCATAAAGTTTAATTCTTCAGAAACTTCTGGGGTCACCAGAGAAGTGCTGGTCAGGAGAATGAGTTAGTACAGCCGGAATCCGACTCCTTATAATGAGTAGCTAAAAACTACTGTCAGAACAATCACACCAGACTTGTTAATTTATCAGTCATATTTTATTCATTATATAGTTGAGCTATACAACAACTCATACTTCTATTGATAAAAGTTGTATTTGAATTGAGGGGACAGAAAAAAGGGATTCCTCTGGCTCTAGTGGAGTTTAGACCTCACTTTGACAGTTATGCTTGGCTCACATATATACTTCTGGAAAGTACACCAGATTCCACCAAATATCAGGAGTTATCAAAACTTTTCCACACAGGAACCTGTCCCCGAGACCTCTTCTACAAGCACTTTATTCTTTCTCCCGTCAAAATGACCCAAACACTGGATATAAATATGTTTCAAACAATTTAGCATACTTAGTAAGGGGGAAAGATGTACTGAGTGCAACGGGAAACAGCTCCTGTGCAACAAAAACACTTGCAGTGGAGTGGACCAGAATGTGAGAGCTCAAGACAGTGTCTTCAGTGGCTGATGGACTGGAACTCCAGTTTGCTCATAAGAGCAGGAGAATGAGCTAGCAAAATATGACAGAAGGTGCCACGTGACCTGTCTGCCTATAATGCGCCTTACTTAATCTCTCTCTCCCCCACAGAAATCTTGATGTTTTGCTTCCCCCCCCCCCCCCTTGTGTGCAATAATAATTGGCAGCTCTCTGGCAGCTTTACTCCACAGCGTCAAGGGTCAAAAGAACCTAACCCCTCACTTCACTCTATCTTTTTGCAAGTGTCAAAGCCATTATCACAGCTTTATTACAGCATCCTGAATGGTTCTTTCCACTGCCACACATCAGGATGTAAAGAAATCTTGTGCTACAACACACTGTTGGACATAAAAGACCAATCCCAGTATATTCTGAAAACTCATCCACACATCTATTACCACAGAAATTGCTAGTTCTAGGGATGCAACAGGGATATAGTGCATTAAGTAGAATGTTATACAGTTATATATCAATCCATTTTCCTGCTCCCCACTAAAACATAAGGTCTGAGTTTTGAAGTGTTTCCCTCTCTTTGGGAACACAAGGGAACTGTGTTCAGAAAGTCCCCTCCTCCATCTCTAGAATAGAATAAAAGGCCTTATCTAGGGTGCCTCTAATATACTTTAAACTCCTAATGTAAAAGTGACTTCACACAGCCAATTTAAATTAGTTCCTACATAGCCTGAAAATTTTGCTAGACACCCATTAGCCAGAGGACTAAACCTCCTGGCCAAAGACTGATACAAGTGATGAGGGATGGCCCAAAATGGGAAAATTCAACGCAATACACTGGAAATAAGCTACTAGAGGAGTTCTGAATACCACAGACTTTTTGTGGGGGGGAGGGGAGGTTGTGTCAGTATTGTAATACAGTACTGACAAGTTTCTTATTAATTTTATTTTGCCGTAGATTGGAAAACTTATAAGCAACAGCAGAGGCAGTGCTACTGTCTATTTGCAGACAGGAATACATTGGTTCAAATTTGCAACCACGAGGGAATACTATTAAATCAAAGTCAAATTGTGCAGAAATAGATGGCTTACTGTCACTCACTGGAGACAATATACTATTCATTATGTGCAACTGAATTTTTCAGTGCTGTAGCTGGCACAAAGAAAGGTTCGTACTTTACCATTCCTGCACACAGCTTCACATTTCCCTTTACAATTGATTAGGATACACTGCAGCAGTTTTTCATTTCAAAAGTATGAAACCTTTTAATTCAGTGCCACTGTTATGCTTTGTGTTGTCCCCGAGACATATAATCATGTATCCAAAAAGAACCCTCCAATGGCCTTCTGATCATGTTACAAACTATTGTATAGCACAGCACCCAATATTGTAATGGCAATGCCAGCCAAAGGAATGACACTGAAGGTTGTAAAGTTAAACATGGTATTGTGACCCATACGCCTTTTCAGAATTAGTGGGTAAAGCACAGAAGTGGAACTATTTGAAATGTGGTTCTATCTGCAGCTCTGCCACAGATGATAGCCCCATTATGGGGACTCAAAAAAAGTCATTTAGCTTTGCTAAACCTGTTTCCCATCTATAAAATGGAGATAATACTACTTTCCTGCCACTTATAGGCATGAGATGAGGCCTAATTAATTTGTGTTTGTGAAGGGCTTTGAGAGCCTCAGATTGATGATACTGAAGAAGTGCAAGGTATTAATTAGCAAAGATTATCAACTTCACTAGACTATTCAGAGTTAACTAGTGGGATGTCAGAACCAAACACAGACAACTGCAAAAGTAAGCTTTGATCTTGAGCTTTAGTTCTGATGCAAAATTTCCCTGTGCCAACCCTCCCTAATTTAGTTTTGTAATAAAACTTTGCCATGGGATATAAATGTTTTGCTGGAGATTTTTTTGTCAATAGCAACCTTCACAGTCTATGCAACTTCTACTTTCTTCTTTGGGCACTGGCAAAATGATTGCCAAACCCCACTCAGATATATTGGATGCTTCACAAGCACATGGAACCTAACACAATGGTTAGTTATTGTCAGGAGACAGGTCTGGGGTTAAAACAGGGGTGGAATGGAGTTGATCAGTACAACCCAAAATTTCAATGGCGAGTATGTGTACAATCAGAACCTGAATCTGGAACTTAGTTTTGTGTGGACCACCATTCTGGACCAATCCAAATTCAAGATTCCAACTCTCAAATGACAGGTATTCAGAATCTCTCTAAATAGGACCCATCCCTAGTGGTTAATTTTTTTTCTCTTCTACAAGGGGATAGTAGTTTTGACTACCTATTATTAAAACTGTATCCATCTCCACCACCTCAGAACCACATTGTGTCCATACATTTACACTGTAGCACTGAGATAACATATAACAGACTGTACAATATATTACCATTTGTGTCAGAGATGGCAGGACTTTTAAAGAACTCAGAAGTCATTTGATAGTTTGTGTGTCAGAAATGGATAAGGAGGGCACAATCTCTTTTTAATGAAAATTTACTTGAGATGATCCACCAAATAAATTATGAATGACAAGACTTGATTTTCCTAATAAGCATGGGGCACCGGAAGAGCCTCAAAGTCTTTCAAATGACATCACATCTGAGCCTTTTTGTTTTATGCCCTCACAGTGTCTACAGTAATACTTTTATAAAACATTACAATTTTTCCTCAGCAATACATTTAGGTGACCCAAATGTTACATCTATTCCATAAGTACTATAGGAACTACCCCTAGTGAAGATCTATGCAGTAGAAATGTGTTAAGTAGTAAGTCAGTGGAAGAGACTTCTCAATATTGATTTTAAATCCTGCCAACCAATTCTATACAAAATTCAGTGGTGAAAGTAAGGTGGTAAGGGCTGGTATGGTGTACCAGTAAGAAGTGGCCACTGGTACCAGCAGCGCTCTAAGGCAGCACTTTATCCTCACTGCCCCTTTTGCTCCCCACCCCCATAGGCAGTCTTGCTAGGTCTGTACAAACATGGGGGAAAATAAGAGGCAGTGAAGTTAAAGCACTGCTGCGGTAAAGGACCCTGCTTAAAGTGCTGTGCTTTAACGTAGTTGCCCCTTTTGCCCCCTCCCCGCCCAGGCCAGAGCCGGAGTAGGACAAAAGGAGCAGCTGTCCTGGGGCTGGTGATTTAAAAGCGCCTGGGGCTCTACCAGAGCCACCAGAGCTCTGGGCCCCTTAAATCACCGCTGGGGCCCCAGGTGGCATGGGTCAGGCAGCACGTGCTGAATGAGCTCGATGAGGGACGCTAACCTCCCCAACCCCACCCCTTCCACCTGAGGCCAGGTCCCCTTCTGAGGGGAGGGGTGAAGAGCCAGCCCCCATACCAGTAAAAGTTCAATTTTACTTTCACCCCTGACAAACATTGTTCTGTGCAAATCTGTCATGAAAAAGGCTGTGTGCAGAGAAACCAAAGGCATTCCTGTGTTGTTTTCCATTTATCACATATCCACTCCAGGTCAATTTAAGAGGTCCTCTTTTGAGCCAATTGATAACTACTTTTAAATTGGTCCAGACAACAGTTGGATTAATTTGGGTATATGAAGCAGAGATATACAAGAGGACATACTGTTGGAGATCTTTGGTGAACACTTTCCTCCCTCAGTGACTATACAATGATTATCTCCACTCAATACCTGGTTCTCTGAGTCTGGTTGGACCACTTCACTAGCCAACATGGGACAAGCTGTACTGCAAGTGACTGAATCTAACAGAGCCCAGTGTATACTATGCAGCGTCACCTTGGGAACAAACCAATGTACACAAGACCAAATTCAGCCCAGCTGTAATAGTGTAACTCCACTGGAAGAAATGACATTGCATCAGGCATGAATCTGGCTATAAGATCTGATGCTATGAGGCACTAAGTGTCTTCAAAACACACTGAAGCTCGGCATTTCACAGGAACAAACATTCAATAAGATAAATTTAAAATTCCAACAACAGCTAAATTTATGAAAGGAATGTCCAGTTACTTATCCAGTAATCCATACAGACAATGACATCCAAAGACAGTGGAAGTCTTTGAAGATGAAGGTCTGATTACCTGTTGTGGGATCACAGTATGAATGCACTCATTTCAGAACACTGTTGGAAAGGACACATAATGGACACCAACACCGCACAAAAAAAGAAAAACTAGCCAGTTTATCTGTGTGGCAGCTTAGCCTAAGGCAAATTACAGAGTGGAATCATTCAAGTCTTAAATAATGACCAGACAGGCATAATTTAAAGAATCTCTCATAGCTACCACTTTACCTAAAAGAATTTCAAAAAGAATAGCATTAGATCTGGGCCAAGAAATAGGACACAATGCAGTTTGAGAGACAGTGATTATTATTTTAGATTTGTAGAAATTCTATTCTGTACTACATCCACAAGATTAGTGACCAATTCTGGAACATAGAGTTTCTTAACCATTTTCTGAAACACCAGGTATTGGCCAGTATCAGAGGTAGGATACTGGACTTGACACAACAGAGTCTGATCAGATATGGCAATTGCTGCATTTCTATAATTCAAAGTAGAAGAAGCCAATATGGGAGAAATTGCTATTGTCTTGTGGGGAGCAAATTACAGAAATAAAGTTTTCAAAAATTAGGAAAGCAAAAATTATGATAGATTTAAGACTATATTTATTTTCCACTTTAAAACATTCACTAAAGTGGACCAAATGATCACTTTGTACAAAATTTTGACCTGCAAAGCTATATGTGGAAGCTGAGCTTTCATCTAAATATGCAAAACAGATGTATCTATATATATAAAAGTCAAATGGTGTATGTATGTACGTAAGCTTACTCCTTCCACACCGTTTGAGCTAGAGACTTGAAATTTGGTACAGTTAGAGGTCTTGGGGTCCTAATGACCGTAAGAGTCGAAAATTTTTCAAATCTCACCTCTGACGCCCCCCAGGGGTGAAATTCTTTAAAGGCCAATCACATCAGCTGGGCAGCTGCTGTTCTCTGTGACATAGTTCTGATGTCATAATACCCCCTCCAACAGACACCGCACTCGCTCAGCTCTCTGCCCCTCCCCCTCCCCACAAAACCCCAGAATCCCTCAGCTCTGTGCCCCCTCCCTACCTGCGACGGACCTGAGTTCGGTTTGGTCGGAGGGTAAGTGAGGTAGGGGTGTCAGGTTTGGTCGGGGGGTAAGTGAGCCGGGGGGTGTCGGGTTTGGTCTGGGGGGGTGGGAAGGTGTCTGGGTGTGTGAGGGGTGAGGTGTGGGGGTTGGGGTTGGTCAGGGGGTGTTGGGTTTGGTGGGGGGTTGAAGAGGGGGGTCGGGGTTGGTTTACGGGGGTAAGTGAGGTGTGGGTGTCAGGTTTGTTTGTGGTGGTAGGTAGGGGTGTCGGGTTTGGTTGGGGGGGGGAAGTGAGGTGGGTGTGTCAGGTTTGGTCTACGGGGGGGTGAGGTGTGGGTGTTGGTCAGGGGGTGTTGAGGTTGGTAGGGGGGAGACGTGGGGGTGTTAAAATGTGAGTCGGGGTTGGTCGAGGGGTAAGTGAGGTGGGGGTGTCGGGTTTGGTCGGGGCGGGTGAGGTGGGGGTGTCAGATTTGCTCTCTGCCCCCATCCAACGGACCCTGCACTCGCTCAGCTGTCTGCCCCCTCCCCACCTCCGACTGACCCAAGCAACGCCGGGTATTTTCGCTAGTAATGATATAAAATTTGATAGTGCAACCAGGTTTTGCTATATGCTTTCCAATTTACAAGGGTTTAGTTTTCATTTTAATTAATAAATGAAATGTTAACATTTCAGTAATCAAGGAAAGGGATTTCCTGGGGGATGGAAGGAAGGAGGCAGTGAGGAGACGGGGCTTCCTAGGTGTTTAGAAAGAAAGTGGCACTGGAATTGTGGTTTCTGTGCATTGGAGGGGTGGGGGGACAACAAAGAGGGATGGAAGACAAAGTTGGAAAACCAGACTGAAATGAAAGCAAGGAGACTGCAAAGACAGTGAAAAGAGGAGGGGAGTGAGACTGAAAAAGGAAAAGCCCTAGGGAAGAGTAGACAAAAGAAACAGAGTGACTGCGCGAGAGAACACAAAAGGGATGGGAATGAAATGAGGGTTTATGGAAATGAGATTTAAAAGTAACCTGTAATACAAGCAAAGCATTGAAAGAATCACTGAAATACAAGTTGGGTGTCTTACCCAGAGCTAGGAAGGAGAAAAGGGAAGGAGCAAATCTATACTAACTTTTTTTTAAATGTCTTTGCCTGACAAAAATTACCTTCCTGCTTTTGGGTTTGAGAAAAGTGTTCAGAACAAATTATCCTATAAAGCAGAGCAATCTGGTTAACTGTTGTTTCATATTCTACACTCAATCCAGAATCCTCCGCAGCTGATTTTTCTGGCTTTACAATCACCATGCCTTATTTTTTAAAATTGTGTGTTTCAGGCAGTAACAGAAAGACAAAGAAAACTGACTGTCTTCACAGAAGAAATAGTGAAACTGACAATTTTCTTAGAGGGAGGGGTGTCTTACCTGAGTCCCTGTGACTGACTCCTAGAACGTTGCAATCTGAAGTGTCTTAGAGGAAACTAGAACCAGGAAAATCATGTTCTAAAACAGATTTTTTTTTTTGGTTTGGGATTTTGTTAAAAAAGTTTGGTTTAACTTCTCCCTGTGCTGGCTGCTCCATATCACAGCCTAGGGGCATCCAGTTCTCATTTCCTTTTCAAATTGCTAAGAGAGGTTTAACAAGGGGAGAGGAGAAATCCAGACAAAAGAGATAGGAAAGGGACAGAAAAGAGATACTGAAAAAGAGGAAGGCAAGATATACAAAGATATACAGCTAGGGTAACCAGACAGCAAATGTGAAAAATCGGGATGGGGGGGGGGGGGTATAGGAGCCTATATAAGAAAAAGACCCCAAAATTGGGACTGTCCCTATAAAATTGAGACATCTGCTGATCATACAGCAGAAAGGGAAAAAGTAGAATGGGGGAAAGACACAAGCAGCAAAAGCAGCACAGTGGACTAGCTACCTGTTTCACAGAAATCTTGTTGAAGTAGTACACAAAGAGTACAAACAAATATATGATTTTATCAGAGGCAGGAGACACGATTCTGTAGGTGTAGGAGCTCTGTAGTCCAAAAAATTTTTATGTTCTTTAGTAGAACAAAGTCTAGTTTTAACATAAAATGGCTTTTGAAAGAGCAATACCGGATCTTTCAAAGTCTGTGTGCATGTTTTAAAATCAATTTGTGTGTATGTGATGGGGAAATGCAGGCATATTCAGCACTCAGAGGTGACAATGCATATTTGTGCATGCACATGACAGGAGAGAGGGAGTTAACAGAATGTAACTTGTTCCCGGCAAATTAGTCTGGTTGAGAATTCCATATTAAAAGGGTGACAGACATTAAACAAAATATGTATGCACTGATGTTCGAAAGTTGCCTGTTATTTATTATTTCATTTCCAAGGAGAATTCTGTGCTCTGTGCCCCCCCCCCCCCCCGCTTTTTTTCCTAAAATGTAGTTACATATTATATACTGCATTTACTTAATTCAGCAGATAACACCAAAATCTTCACACATACACATACATACACACACGGATCTTCCCAGTTAACTGGACTTGGAAAAATATCTCCTTACCTGGATCGTGGAAAGGCACCAAAGCAAAGTTGTAAAGCGGTTTCTTAGGTCTTTTCAGAGAGGTTTCCAAAATTTTAGATGCCCCTTCAATAACTTGAACTAAGTCGTCATACATAGAGCCAGTCACATCAAACACAAATGCCAAGGTGGATGCTCCCTCTGGGATTTCTTCAGCTCTGGGCTCCTTCTCTGCACTGGCATCTTGTGCGTAGCAAGAAGAGAGAGCCTGGAAGAACACTATGTAGAATCCCACTCTCCAAATGGGGATATTTCCAGGGGAAATCATTTTTCTCCTAGTGCCTAAGCAGCGTGCTTAGTACTCACTAGGTGTCAGAGGGCTTTCACCGCAGCTGAGAAATGCATCTGAACCTTTTTTTAAAAACTAACAAAACAAAACCTTTCTGCACAACTTAGATCTGAGTTGCTACTCCCCCCTACAAACATACACACACTCCACCAGTCCTTTGAGAGAGAGAGAGAGAGAGAGAAGAAAGCAGCAGCTTTTTTGTATGTGTGGTTTCTGTTTTCTCTCCCTTCCCTGTCTACTTGTCTGCAGGATTTTTGTAGTGTCTCATGGAGTGAAGAGTCCCATCCATGCCCTACTGTGTGTGTTGCTGCTGCAGTTGGAAGCTTTGGCAAGAGGCAGCGAGAGGCTCCCCATGTGCTGCTGCTGGAGTCTTTGGCCAGAGCCTGAGGTTCCCAACTGCTGCTGTGAGACACAAGGAGCGGATGCCTAGCCCAGCCTCGGCTTCCCATTGGTCAACCGTTCCCCTGCATTTGCCTTTGAGGCCCTTTTTTAGGGAGACTTTTAAAAATGTTTATAGGGTCACTTGAGTGCCACAGAATCACTTGGAGCAAAACCTTCAGTGATAACAATAAAGGCAGGACCGAGCCATAAGCAGGAAATTCACCCCAGATGTGTGGTTTCCTCACCACTCTGTGACAGTGAGGGGAGCTGAATGTTTCCATGAGTGATTAGGAATAATGTACTCACTATGACTGGCCTGCAAATTCCTGAGCTAGGAGGACATGGATAATCCTAGTACTCCCGCTCAACCTTAAGGGTGGGGAGATCCTGATATTAACCCTTCGATCCACAGTAAAAATAAGCTGACTTCCCCCCACCACATGTCAGGGACCTACAGGGGGTGTGGAGAGGGAGAGAAAATTTCCACTGAGCAGTACAACTCAAGGAATTTCCCCACCGACCCGCTACTCAAGTTTGTCTGTTCCCCACCACCACCACGCTCCACCTCTTCTCCATTCACTTACATTTGAAGTGATGTGGAGCAAAAAGAAATCACAGTGATCTATATCCTCCCAATGTTTTTGTGGTCTAGCTAGCTAGCCCAATCCACAGTCCACTCAAGTTTTCACTTCTACAAGCGGAGAGTGAGGTGTTATTTCTTTAATATTTGGAGACACCCAGATATTAAAAGGCTGGAGGGCCATAAAATCATCTGGATACATAAGCTGCTAACAGACAGAAAAGAGCAGCCTATATCACCCTACCACCACCAAAGTGGAAGGAGAGTGATAATCAACACTAAAGTGGCAGCAGGTATTCTCTACCCCTCTCCTCAGTCTGTCCCTCCAACAGATGAAACACTGATGGGAAGGGTAGCACATGCCCTGCCCCCAATGTTTTGCCCCCTTCTTTCTCTCTATTCTTGCTGAATACCAGGGCTCATTATCTAGCTGGCAAGCTGCAGCTGGAGCCTAAGGCAGCTGCTCTCTGCTCAGCTACTCACAGAGAGAAGTGGTTGGCTGGCTCCAGCCTCTCCAACAGAGAGGTAGGTCCATGGAGGAGGGGAATCCTGTCTGCTCCCTCCTCCCCCCGCCCTTCTGTGCCCCAATTTCCCCACCCTGGCCCTTTGCTCCAGGGACTGACATCTTTCCCCCCTTCCTCTGCCCTGCAATGCCCCAACTGGGCAGGCAGGCAGGCAGGCTCTGTATCAGGTCCTCCCAGCCCAGTTCTATAGTTGCAGGTGAGCGAGCCAGCAATGGATGGAAGGAGGGGGAGGAGTGAGGAGATGCAAATAGGTGCCTAGTAGGATTTTCAAAAGCATTTAGGTGCCTAACTCCCATTGTCCCAAGAACTGAACCTAGATTACTTGAGTCCCTTAGCCACAAACCATCTTTTTTATACCATACAGGTGTGTATAGGAGGAGTTAACAGCAACTACTGAAGTTAATAGCAATACATCAGTTTAAACTCAGAGTGAGAGCAGGATCAGGCCCTTTGCTTTCCATGGGATAAGTCATGTGGCTATGGTAAGCACGGTGCAGTTTAGTTATTTGTTATTTGATACCGTTATGAAAAGTATTTTATTTTCTAAATGCATATTATTCATTTCCCCCATTATTTTACAAACTTTAATCAGTAATAAACTACAGTACTCAAAACCATCATTCTATGACTGGAAAATTAATCATGTAGAAACATTTGCTTATTCCAGTCAATTTATATGCCTGGAATTGGTTTATAAAAAACAGATGTTTACATTCTTTTTCCCCCTCAACACTGATGTCATAAGAAGAAAGTACAGTAAACCCTCGATTTAACGGACCCCTATTTAACGGACTTCGGATGCAACGGACAAAATTTCCCGATGCATCCGAAATCCGTTATAGGGGGCTACCGGCTCCTGCCCCGGGGAGCCGGGCGGGAGCTGTCAACCCGGCTGCCCGGATACCCGCAGCGGGGAGCCAGGCGGGAGCTGTCAAACCCCCCCAGGAGCCAGGCGGGCGGGGGCAGGCTGACAGTTCCCGCCGGGTTCCCCGCTGCAGGGGAGCCGGGCGGTGGGGGGGGAGGAGGCTTTGACAGCTCCCGCCGGGCTCCCCGCAGTGGGGAGCCCGGCGGGCGGGCTGACAGTTCCCACCGGGTTCCCCGCTGCGGGGAGCCAGGCGGGAGCTGTCACCCCCCCCCCCCAGGAGCCAGGCGGGCGGCGGGCGGGAGCGGGGGGGGGGGTTGACAGCTCCCGCCTGGCTTCCTGCTGCAGGGGAGGGGGGGGGGCTTTGACAGTTCCCGCCGGGTTCCCCGCAGCAGGGAGCCCGGCAGGCAGCCTGACAGTTCCCGCCGGGCTCCCCGCTACAGGGGAGCCGGGCGGGGGGGGGGGGGGAGGCTTTGACAGTTCCCGGCGGGCGGGCTGACAGTTCCCGCCGGGCTCCCCGCAGCGGGGAGCCTGGCGGGCGGGCTGACAGTTCCCGCCGGGTTCCCCGCTGCGGGGAGCCAGGCGGGAGCTGTCAACCCCCCCCAGGAGCCAGGCGGGCGGCGGGCGGGAGGGGTTTGACAGCTCCCGCCTGGCTTCCCGCTGCAGGGGAGCCGGGCGGGGGGGGGGCTTTGACAGCTCCCGCCGGGCTCCCCGCAGCGGGGAGCCAGGCGGGCGGGCTGACAGCCCGGCGGACGGGAGGGGGGGCGGGTTTGACATTTCCCACCGGGTTCCCCGCTGCGGGGAGCCAGGCGGGCGGGCTGACAGCCCGGCGGACGGGAGCGGGGGGGTCTGACAGCTCCCGCCGGGCTCCCCGCTGCAGGGAGCCCGGCGGGAACTGTCAAAGCCCCCCCCCCTTTGCGGGAAGGGGGGGGGAGTTTGATAGCTCCCGCCCAGTAAAACCTCTATATAAGGGACTAATTCAGGTGAGGGGGGTGTCCGTTAAAGCCAAAAGTCCTGTTATTTAATTATTTTAAAAAATTATTAAATAACGGACTTTCGGCTTTAACGGACACCCCCTCGCCCGAATTAGTCTGTTAAATCGAGGTTTCACTGTATATAAGTAGAGCTGTGCAAAATGTTCACAATAAAACCAAACACCATGGCAAACTTGCCTTGTGTGGAACTTCACTGGCAGAAAACTCAAACCAGGTTAGAGAAAATGCTCACATATCTTCTGAATAAAGATGCACCCAAACCACAAATTTGGAATGCAAATTTTGAACAGTTCAGAGACTGGAAGTATTTGGATCCAGGATTTTGGGTCAGTCCCTTATAAAGATAAATTTCTGTTAATGTTTGTCCTCACACAAAGAGAAGCCATATACTCTCATTGTTGTTACTTTTAGATTAAGGAAAACAAGAAGAAAGAACAGAAGTAATGTCTTCATGAGAAAGTACTTTATCTCCCCTGTAACATACTGCAGCATCTCTTTTTTTTAAAAAAAAAAAGGTCTTTCACATGGACAAAGTTCTTAAAAATGTAAAGGCACAGTACAGGGAAAAATAAAATAAACTATAGTTTCATTAGAGAGAGAGCTCATATATTTAGGTTGCCTAACACTGTCCTAACACTTTCCTTGTTTTCAGAAGGCCTTTGAAATTTTCAGGAGGAAAGTCTTCTGGCTAGAGAAGTGATGTTATCATTGTCCCATTCAAGTTTTGCTCAGGTACAATCCATTGGGGGAAAAAAACGTTTTTCATCTGAAACTTGCATTCTACAGGAAAGTGTTAGCAGCATGCCACAACAACAACTGAACAGGAACACTGTAAGGACAGATCCAGGCCACTGTTAAAGCAGCAGCCCCTGCAGTGGGGACAACTTGAAACTGCCAGACTAGTTGCAACAGGATGGAGAGTCCCTCTGACTAACCCCTTGGACCCAGCACATCATTCCAGTGGCTCATCCCACACTGCAGCACTATATGGTACACAAGGAAGAAGCTCCACAGCTCATGGATAAGGGGGTAGAGGAACGAGAAACTTTAGGAAGGGTCTGGATTGTGCCCACTTCAACTACTCTAGCACATTCCCCATCCCTGGGATAAAAGCCATCTCCTGCTGTCTACAAAATGTAATTAGCCCTGTAGCTGAGTAGTGGTCTGTAGTCCAATGCTGAAAGGTTCAAGCCCTTCTCATGCTGCACTGTAAGAGAGTTGTCACAGTTGCCTGTAACAGAATTTGGTTTTACTGTTTTCTTTTTGAAGACACACTTAAGGCAATTAGAAACACAAAGACTAAATATAAAGAACTTTACTTAGTTTGCAAAAATCAAACACTCAGAAGTTAACAGCCAAATTTGTGATTGTCCATGCAGTCTCAATTCTTCCTTTTTGTGTGTACCCATTATAATATGGTCACCAATTACTTCGTTTCCTGACTTTTAAGCACTTAATCATGTAACCTTAATGTTCTTAAGGTATGCTTTTTGTATGAAATTTGTCTGGTTATCCTTGATCTCAGGTTAGGAAGAGAAAATTTAAAAATTGGATCTTATTATATAATGCCTTGCACCTAGCACAATTATTCACACCTATGTATAGTGAGCATATAATGGCACCATTATAGATTGGCAGCATTTTTACATGTGCTTTGCATAGCTGTAAATGATTATGCCAGGTGTAATGCAGTAGGTATTAGACCCTTTGTTTTCTGCTCTCCCCTCAAAGCGTCTCAAATATAATACTCAACAAAATGTCCAAGAAACAAAATGTACTATTATGGAAGACAGGCAGGATCAATGTATTGGAAAAGAGATAAAGGCTTTCACATTTAGGCAAAACGTTTGAATTCTGCTCAGGTCTTTCGGTGACTGAAAACTGTTACCTTCTTCTAATGCCTGCCTATGGAAATTAGTTTCTGGTTGAAATCCAGTTCACAGTGAATAAGTGTCCAAACTTCAGAAACCACTGAAAATGTTTTCTCATTTCCTTTGAAGCTAAATATCAAAACAATTGTATTTAAAGCTCTCATTACTCTTAATTACACAACAATCTGCCATTATAAAAATACACAAGATTCTTCCTCTCTCAGATCCCATGGACCACACTCAGCAGGCTACATCTACAAGAACCTTTTCTCATGGTGCTGTCTCTTTAGTCAAATATTTGCACGTACACCAGATGCTTTAGGCCATTTGGCCACAGGCATTTGACAAATTTCCCCACATATTATAAACATAAAACTCTTCCTCCCACACCTCCCCTAGATCCCATCTTCTTGGTTTATTTGGACTTGATTCTTTGTTTTAAAGAAAGATGGAATCACTGCTGTTAGTTTGGGGTATCTAGCTATTGATTCTCTCTCTGCAAGAATATATCCTGTATATAGACGCACGATTAGTTAGGAGAAATTACATACGGAAGTCGCCACTTTATAAGTTGTGTACAAAACTTTCTTATCTAAGTATTGTTAAGCTGTCACATATTTTTTTATATATTTTATGTATACACACATTATTGATACGAGCCTAGATAATCATGCACTTGTAATATGATCAAATCACTCCCCTATAAATTCAACATGAAGTGATATTTTGGGTCTTGATTTCCAGTTTCTCACAAGCTAACACAAAAATAATTGGAAGCATTATCGGTGATGCATACGCAGAATTTTGCATTGATAGGGTTAAAATGTCACCCAGGAAGAGGAATGCTACAACAGGTTTTTGCCCTTGTTGCAATTAGTGCTGACAGACTTTAAGGTTAGACGGAATCATCATGATCATCTAGTCTAGGGGTGGGCAAACATTTTGGCCTGGGGGTCACACTGGAATTCAAAATTGTGTGGAGGGCCACGTAGGAAAGGCTGTGCCTCCCCAAACAGCCTGGTCCTGCCCCCTATTCAACTCCCACCCACTTCCCGCCCCCTGACTGCCCCCCTCAGAACCTCTGACCCATCTAACCTCCCTCCCCACTCCTTGTCCCCTGATCACCCCCTCCAAAGACCCCCGCATATCTAACTGCCCCCCAAGACACTACCCCCATCTAAGCCCCCCTGCTCTTTTTTCCCTGACTGCCCCCTCCCGAGACCCCTCACCCTAACCACCCCCCTGGAAGCCCACCACCTATCTAAGACCCCCTGCTCCTTGTCCCCTGCCTGCCCCCTCCAGAGACCCTCCACCCCCTAATCACCTCCCAGGACCCCACCTCCTATCCAACTCCCTCTCCCCCGACTGCCCTGAGCCCTAGCTACACCCCCGCCCCGACAGGCCCCCTGGGACTCCAACCCCTCCCCCCCATTCTCCATCCCCTGACCATGCCCCGAGACCCTCTGCCCCTTATCCAACTCCTGCCCTGGCCCCGACCCCCTTACCATGCACGCTGACATGACTGATTGCTGGAGCGTGCAGCCCCACCCCCCAGCATGCTCCTCGCCTGGCATACTGAGGCTGCAGGGGGGGGGGGGGAAGGGCTGGAGCAGCCTCCCCAGCCGGAGCTCAGGAGCCAATTAGGTGGAGACCATGGGCCCTAGTTTGCCCACCCCTGATCTAGTCTGACCTCCTGTACATTGCAGGCTGAAGCTCATTGCTCTGTTATGAAGAGCAAACAGAGGTTAAAGGGGAAAGGATTGAGGATTTGTTCTTTAGTTAAGTGTAGAAAAACACTAGGACTCAGATTCACATAGAGACCAAGAAGAGAGGGGCTTTCCATTTTGTGGGGGATTTTGTTATATGGATATCACCATGTGAATTAAGGGTACAAAATCTAAGTGTTGCAATTAAACCTGGATCATTTCCAGCCAGCAAATTCCATTTCTAGAGCTATGGAGGGGGCCCAGCTTTAACATGTTGTGGTTTTAGAACAAATCACTGCTTTCCTGTTCCTTCCTCTCTCACCAAAGCATTGCCCATTAGAGCTAAAAAACTCTCCTTACAAAAAAAAAAAAAACACCCCCAGGATGTAATCCCATTCAGAAAGAGATGAAAGAGGGTAGTCTGGATGTTTCCCTAGGTTTCACCAACTGTAAACTCTCACATTTGCTAGAGTCAGTATCAGCATCACCAACCCCAAACATTCAAAAACTTCAAGTTTATGCCCTGGTCCCCACTAGGGCTTAAAGTCGACTTTAGCAGGCTAAAATCGATTTAAGCCTGTACCCATCCTCACCTGCATGCCCTTAAAGTTGATTTTAAGGGACCTTAAAATCGACATTGTAACTCCTCCTTTACCAGAGGCGTAGCTAAAATCGACCTCTCTCTAGGTCGATTTTCAGCTACTGAGGATGCAGGTGACGTTAAGCCTCCGACCTTCCGAGCAGCTCCGCGAACCCCCCCGTCCGCCTAAACAGCCCCGCGCTGGCTCCCCCCGCCCCTGCTTGGGTGGGGGGAGCCGGCATGGGGCTGATCCGGCAGGCGGGGGGGTTCGCGGAGCTGCTCAGGCAGGCGGGGGTCCGGCACAGGGTTGTTCAGGCTGGCGGGGGGGTTCTCGGGGCTGATCCGGTGGGCGGGGGGGTTCGCAGAGCATCTCGGGCAGGCAGTGGGTCCGGCGCGGGGCTTCTCGGCAGGCGGGGGGTCCGGCGCGGGGCTCATCCGGCAGGCGGGGGGGTCTGCGGGGCTGCTCGGCAGGGGGGGGTCCGGCGCGGGGCTTCTCGGCAGGCGGGGGGGTCTGCGCGGGGCTTCTCGGCAGGCGGGGGGGTCTGCGGGGCTGCTTGGCGGGGGGGGTCCGGCGCGGGGCTTCTCCGCAGGGGGGGGTCCGGCGCGGGGCTCATCCGGCGGGCGGGGGGGTCTGCGGGGCTGCTCGGCAGGCGGTGGGTCCGGCACGGGGCTTCTCGGCAGGGGGGGGTCCGGCGCAGGGCTTCTCGGCAGGGGGGGGTCCGGGGCGGGGCTCATCCGGTGGGCACGGGGGTCCGCGGAGCTGCTCGGACTGGGGCTGGTCCCCTGGGGAGCGTGCCTGGCTGCCCCGAAAGGCGGTGACAGCTGGGGACTCCGGGCACTGTGGGATAACTACCCACAGTGCAACACTCCCTATGTCAACCCCTGCAAAAGTTTTAAGGACAGACACGTTGTTGCTGTCCTATGTGGGGATGCACTAAGTCCATTTTCTAAAGTCGACTTCAGAAAATCGACTTAAGGAAAATCGACTTAGTGCTGTAGTGAAGACGGGGCCTCAATAACATTGTACACATGGGGGGCTGGGATTTGCCTTCTGGTGTTTAATTTTTCAGAGTGCTACTAGGTCACAGTTTCAAACTTTTCTCTGCAATCATAATGGCTAGAAACTTTCATTAAAAAATTAAAATAAACCAAGATTCTCACAGAATCACTTTTGTCTAGTACTTGGAGCTTTAAGTAGAACATTAACTACTGGGAGAGCTGGCAACACTGTGTGATCAAATAGTGAGGTTCTGATTTGAATTTTCCTAAAGTTCATATGTATTTGGATCTAGGGTTTACACACAGAGTAACTAGACAGCTTATATCCTACAGATCTCAACTTCTAAGTTATGGGATGTTTGCAGAGTTCTCTTTTGAACCCATTCGTCCTTTATATCGCATCTTCCTACATCCTGAAACGTTGGTACTTCTAGCTTCACCTCTGCATTGTGAGCCCACACACCATTATCAGGGAATCAAGTTTGTACATAGCTTTAGCAATCAGTACATTATAGCATATGACAGAAAGATGTGCAGAACATAGCTGTCATAGACATACTGTAAATGTTTATGGAAAGACATTGCACAGCTTTTAATGTAGATGTTGCAAAAATCTGAACATATTATGGCAAATGTTTCACACTCCAATGAGCCCTGAAAAATTACACGAAGAGTTAATCTTTTACCATTTTCAATCTCCTTCCTTTTCTACCCCACAGAAGTTTGCTTATATATAAATGTCATTTTGATTCACAGCCACAACCTGGAAAAACAAACCCGCATGTAATAAGAGAATGAAAAGCTAGCTGTAGAGAGCATGAGATACTGGGGACATGAGGGGTTTAACAATCAACGTGCACAAGCCACAAGAATCAGTGCACATTTTTATAATTTTCCACAGTGCATGGGGTTTTGATTGAGCATGTATGCTCATATTTTCTAAGTGAAATAACTTCTCTTCCAATAGTAAAATACCATTTATTTTATGAAACCAGGATTGTGCAGTGGTCAAGACATAGGAGTGGATGTCAAGAGCCCCTGATCTATTTCTGGCTCTGCTGCAGACTTGGTACTATTATTTAACATTTGTGTTACAGTGGTGCCTGAAGGCCACAGCCAAGTTGGGTCCCAGTATACTTCACACTATACAAACATATAACTGCCAGTTCCTGCCCCAAAGAGCTTACAGATAAGAAGAAACATAATGGGTAGAGAAGATTTAAAAAGTGGTTGGACAGATAGGGTAACAAATATAAGCCTGTTTAACCTTGGCCAACTGATGGTCATTATATCTTTTCCTAGGTGGTTACTGGGACCCCAATCACTGCAGTATCTGAGCACTTTACAATCACTAATTTATCCTTACAAAGTTCCTGAGAGATAGGGTAGCATTATTCCCAGTTTACATATAGAGAACTGGGACACAGAGAGATTGACTGATTTACTCAAAGTCACATGGAAAGTTTGGGGCAGCTGGAGGAAATGAATCCAGTTCTCCTAAGCTGCAGTCCGGTGCCTTAAAACCATCCTCCATCCCTCCTCTGTGTCTCAGCTTCTCCAGCTGTAAAATGGGATAATGTTTCCTGTCTCTCTCAAGAATGTTAGGGACATTCATAAAAGTTTTTTACATGGTTTGGGTCCGCTGGTCATCAGGGACTACTGAAGTTCAAAGTGGTGTTAGTTTTGTTTTATCATTTGTTTTGGATGTAACCATATCCTACACATTTTTGGGTTTTTTATGTAATCATCTCAGTAAAAGGTTCCTTCCTTCCCAAATCTCTATCAATTGATATTCATATTTAAAAGCTTCTTAAGAGCCTAATTACAAAATATTGTTTTGAGTTATTATTTGTAAGAGGCTTTGTTGGTGTTCTGCATTGTTAAAAGAATTCCCAAATAAAAAATAATTTTCTTTTAAACCTATAATCCAAAACACTTGCCTGGTCTGGAAATCTCAGCATTGAATGTAAATATCTGCTTCAAGGACTGAAATATTTTAAATGATCCAATCTCATGTCATTCTTTCTGAAAAGAAAGTAGTCTCATATCCGGAAAGCACAGATGAAACCATTCTGTGAAGTTCATATTCAAACCCAAATTTCTACAAAGATCACATTTCCAAATCCAGGGTTTTTTATTCCTGCACACAAGAGTACCCTTGCTTTTTTCTTTTTTTTTTAAATATGCCTGCAACTCAAACTTCCATGTCTACAAAGCCACATATTCATACAAATCTTACTTGTACTCCCATACACACCAGCTGTGGTGTGCGCAAGAACACTTACAAAAGTACACTGAATAACTTTGTGCACCCACTTGAATAAATGGGTCATGAATCCCATTAGATTTAAAGGAGATGTGGTAGTCATGAACAGTGCAAGTAACTTTTTTAGTTTACTAGCAGGTCTGAAAAATAAAATTGTTCCAGGTAACCATGAAATCAACTCTTTTTGAATTTTTGGATAATCAAAAAAATCCATTTTGTGTTGAATTAAATGTTATGTTTAACCCAAAACTAAATATTTTGCCTCAATTTTAGGCATTTTTAGAATAGAGGGAATTTGGAAAGAAATGACTAAATTTACCATGTGGATTTAGACCCCATTCATAAAACAGAGGAGAAGGTGGTGCCCCTCCTGCCCCCTTAGAACAGTCCAGTACTTAGGGCACTCACCTGGGAAGGGGCAAGCCTTGGGTTCAAGACCCTGCTCCAGAGTGAGAATTTGGACCTCGGTCTCCCAGGTGAGCACCCTAATCACCAGGCTACTGGCTATTCTGAGAAAGGGCCCTCTCAATCTCTCCTGCTGATGCTGTTATGTTTTGTATACATAGCAAGATTTTACCAAAAATGCAGGACTCCTGGTTTCTTCAAATATTTCACTGCAACTATGTGAACATCAGAGACTGCCATATCAGAGCCACTTGACATACTATAGCATGCATCCTCTATGCCTGAAAAAGTGTTCATCTGTCCATCCAGTGTCTCCTAAACATGCGCTCTCTCAAGTATAGTATGATGGAAAGAGTCATTCTATATCCCTATGTCAGTTTGTATTTACTTTGACATTTATTTTGCTGTAACAAGATGTTACCTGGTTACTTATAACATTTTTGCTGCTTTTGCAAACTGTGTAGTTTCCCATTGGATTTAAGAATGTGTCTTGGTTCCAAAATACTGGAATTTTTGCATAACTTCTAGAGCATTATTTTAACTAATTTGAAATTTGGAAACTTTTTATTCCAGATTGTTATGAAATTACTATTAACATAGGTTGGGATTTTCAAAGGGACCTAAGAAAGCTAGGCATTCAAATCCCATTGGGGAAAAAAATCAATGCTCAAAAGAGAAGTGATAGCTAGAGAGTTTAGCAAAGAATACTACTTCCACCTACTGGCAAATTAGATTAAATTATCTTTGGAAAATTATTACAGAAAAGGATTTTTTGCTTCTTTGTTTGAGATCAGTATAAGTGCACAATATGGAACCAAATCCATATGATGCCATAGCTAAGGTTGCAACTAACTTTAAATTATATTCAATTTTGATGTATGATCATCCTTTCCGCAAAATACGTGTTTTCTGTAGATATTTTACACTGTGGTCTCCTGCTGGAGGATAATTTTTGGGGAAAGCAAGTTTAATCAGGCAAACCGATTTGGTGATATGAAATCTTGGGGAAAAAAGATTTTTTTTCACTTTTAGAAAAGAGTCTTTAATATTTACTTAAAACATCACATCTTTAAAATGCCTTGGGCCAGAAATGCCACATTTGTTTTATTAATTTGTCTTTAATAACACATAGTGTCTGTGTATTTTTTGAATCTATGGCCATTGGAACCCCTGACAAAATCCACAGAATCAGTGTCAAATTTTGTAAAATCACAATGCAAACTGGAGTATTTCAAGTCCAAAAGAGCTAGCTGTAGACATCTTAAATTTTGAACAAACCAGCTACATCAAAGAAACATCTCAGATTTGAAGGTACTTTGCTGCACTACCAGCAACCCAGTTCTACAATCCTTTATGTTAAAGTAAGCAACACCCTCTATAGGGGTATGTCTTCACTATGATATTAGGTCGATTTCCTTGCAGTCGATTTTTGTAAGCAGACTGTATGGAGTCGATTTTGTGCATCCCCACAAAGCACAGCAAGTCGGCAGCATCTGTCCACACAACTGTGGCAAGCGTCGACATAGCGAGTGGTGCACTGTGGGTAACTATCCCACTGTTCCCGGAGTCCCCAGCAGGCACCATTTCGAGTGCTGCACTGTGGGTAGGCATCTCATTATTTCACGCCCTTTCTCCGCGCTGCGCTGCGCTGACACCATAGCAGTGCAAGCATGGAGCCTGCTGAGGCCACCGTTGCAAACCTCACGCATTGTTGTGGACTTTATGCCACATCTTCTGCAGAAGAAGACGATCCGGACACAACTGCGCTTTCCGGAAACTGACGACAGTGATGAGGAGATGGACCTGGACGTGCACACGGACAGGGACACTGACATTTTTGAATATAGGGGGTCCGACAATCTGGCAAATTTGGTGGCAATGGGGCAGGCTCATGCTATGGAACTCTGATTCTGGGCCAGGGAAACAAGCACTGACTGGTGGGATCGCATAGTGCCGCGGGTCTGGGATGACTCGCAGTGGCTCAGAAACTTTCGCATGCGTAAGGGCACATTCATGGAACTTTGTGACTTGCTTTCCCCAGCCCTCCAGCACAAGAATACCAAAATGAGAGCAGCTCCCACAGTTCAGAAGCGAGTGGCGATAGCCCTCTGGAAGCTTGCAACGCCAGACAGCTACCGGTCAGTCGCGAATCAACTTGGGGTGGGTAAATCTACAGTGGGATCTGCTGTGATGCAAGTAAGCAGGGCAATCGTCGATCTGCTGCTACCCAGGGTTATAGACCTTGGAAACCTGCAAGCTACAGTAGATGGCTTTGCCGCGATAGGATTCCCTAACTGTGGTGGGGCTATAGAGGGACTCATATCCCTATCTTGGCACCGGACAACGAGGGCGCAGAGTACAGAAACCGCAAGGGGCATTATTCTGTGGTCATTCAAGCACTGGTTGACCACAAGGGACATTTCACCAACATATATGTAGGATGGCTGGGAAAGGTTCATGACACTCGTATGTTCAGGAACTCTAGAATATTTATATATATAACACCTGCCACCTGCCCCAGTCAGCTCCCACTATCAGCCTGGGTGTAGGGGGTGATCTTCCTTTACCCCCGCCCAGCCTCCCCCCATCTAACCGCCTTCCCTCCCCCACCCCTGCCTGGCCCAGCCCATCCCACCGAACCTAACCTCCTCCCCCCTCCCACTCCCAACCCAGCCTCCTGCCCCCCCATGCCTGACCCGCCCAGCCCCCCACCAAACCTCCTTCCCTCCCGCACCCATGCCTCGCCCACCCCATCCAGCCTAGTCTCCTGCCCCCCTCCCCACCCGCCCAGCCTGGCCTCTCCCCCCCCCCCGACCGTCAGCTCCCCACGGCTCCTCTTTTCGCCGCCCGGATAATGGTGGCCACGCGGCACCGGCGGCTCCCCCAGGCACTTCCAGGCCCCTACCTTCAGCGTGAAGCCGCCCCCGCCTGGCAGCCCGCACGCGTCCCTGGCTGGCTGTGGCTCCCCCAGGCCCGCGTGCGAAGCCGCCAGGCGGGGGCGGCTCCGCACTCGGCAAAGGGGCCGGGAAGCGCTTGGGGGAGCCGCCGGCCAGGGACACGCGAGGGCCGGATGGAATGGTTTGGCGGGCCGTATAAGGCCCGCGGGCTGGAGGTTCCCCACCCCTGGTTTAATTGATGTTTTGTAACTAGACAGAAGGGGAGTTTTGTATGCATAGCAGGGCCGGCGACAGGAATTTTGGGCCCCCCCCCACCAGTCTCCCGCCGCCCGCGGGGTCCCCCCTGCCAGTCTCCCGCCGCCCCCGGGCCCCCCGCCCCCGGCCAGTCTCCCGCCGCCTGCCTCCCCCCCCCCTCCTGCCTCCCGCGCCCCCCCCCCGGCCGATCTCCCGCCGCCCGAGGGCCCCCCCCTCCACCGGTCTCCTACCTCCTGCGGCCCCCCCGGCCGATCTCCCGTGGCCCCCCCCCGCCGATCTCCCGCCACCCGAGGGCCCCCCCCGCCAGTCTCCTACTTCCCGCAGCCCCCCCCCGGCTGGTCTCCCGCGCCCCCCCACCGGCCGGTCTCCTGCCTCCCGCGGCCCCCCACCGGCCAGTCTCCTGCCTCCCGAGCCCCCTCCCCCCCCCCCCGCCGATCTCCTGCCTCCCGCGGCCACCCCTGGCTGGTCTCCTGCCTCCCGCACCCCCCCCCCGATCTCCTGCCTCCCGCACCCCCCCCGATCTCCTGCCTCCCGCACCCCCCCCGATCTCCTGCCTCCCGCACCCCCCCCGATCTCCTGCCTCCCGCGCCCCCCCCCCGCCCCGCCCCGCCAATCTCCCGCGGCCCCCCTCCCCGCCGGTCTCCTACCTCCAGCAGGCCCCAACCCCAGCATGTGCTGCAGCCTCGTGGCCGGCCGGGAGAAGCAAAGGGGGGCGGGGCTGGCTGCTGGGTGCCGGGGGAGGGGGCTGGTGAGCGCGCCTCGCTCACAGCCCCGGACAACGGTTACAGCTGTACCGGCCCCAGACTTCAGGGAGCCCCCCCTGAAGTCCGGGGCCCGGTACAGCTGTAACCGTTGTACCACCCTGTCGCCGGCCCTGATGCATAGAGTTCTAGATAAGTCACAAATTTCACCATTAGCTTGCTCATTTAATGAATTATTCCTTTAAACACTCATGCCATTTTCTTAACTTGTGCTTGGTTTCTATAACCAAGGTGAAATTATCCAGAGCCGGTGTAACCACTAGGCAAACTAGGCAGCCACCTACAGCACCAAGATTTGTGGGCACCAAACAGCGGTGCCCCAAATTTTCTTTTTACACTATTGCTGGAAAACGAATGAATAAAGAAAAAAGAGAAACGTCATTGAACATGCATTTAAACTTATCATTCTCTTGTACATTACAGCTATAGCCTACGCCAGCTCTGTGTTGCAGGCACAAGCGTGCTGCTTCACTATGGTACAAAGTGGCAATAACGTCATTTTTCTCATCACGCGCAGCCGTTACCCGTTCTGATAGGCTGTTTATAATGCTAAGTTTACTATTTTTTGGAGGTTGTCGACAGGCTAACTATTTTTGTTGATAAGACGAGGAAGACTTTGTAGCACCTTGAGATGTTTCAAAGACTCTGGCAAGTGCTGCTGCATCATTTTTCTAATGCTTGGTGTCAATTGTGTGTCTATGTTAAGTATTTGAGTCTATATGTTTATGTGCCAATATGCATGTGTAGGTTGCTGAAATTTGTCATATAGATATTGTCAGTTGTTGAATGACGGAGTATCCGGCATTCTAATTTTATAAATTTTATTAACAATAATTGGATATTCTAAAGGTAGAATAAAATGTAATAGAGTTTGATATGAAAGAATGAAGGAAGGAAGGATACATGACTAAAAAGGGTGTATTTTTGAAAGTATTTTGAAAGTTTATAATAAGCGATGCTCCGGGGGGAGGAAATGGGATGGGAGGCGCAAGATGGAAGTTTCGCCTTGGGCACAAAATATTCTTGCACCAGCCCTGAAACTACCCCACATAAGATCAGCCATTTCCCTTGTTAAAATGTTAAAAAATAAAACAATTCAGAGTTCAAGACTGTTAGCCACAGAGTATTAGTGACCCACAGTCAGGGATAAATGTGTCTAAAAAACAGGGATATGGTTTCATTAACAAGCAGAAAATGCTTTGCCAGACAAGCTTATGCAGCAATGTTGGTTACAGTTCTGCCTTTTATTCCAAGAGCATATACTAGTGTAAAGACATTATTATATAGTCTATATAAAATAGGCTCATGCTTTCCACATGACCACAATAGTTCCATGAAATAATATTCCGGACCTCATTAGTCCAGAGCAGATTCAATTTGCTTAATCCCAAGGGGCACCCAAAAATTCAGTAAATGGAGTACTGGGCGTTGTATTCCTCTCAGAGGAGGGATCTTTTTCTCTTTCTGCACTGAGTTAGTTTTGGTGGATTGAAATCAGAGATTACAGAGTGGAATGTAAATTACATCTGGATAGGGCAGGTCTGGAAATAATTTCTTTTCAAAAAAGTGTTCATGGACATTTAGGTTGCACAAATTTTAAGAGAAGTCATTTACATTCTCTCAGGGATTTCAATAGAAGAAAAAGATTGAAGAACAGAGGATTTTGCTGGAGAAGGATTTTGGGTTAAGCTAATTAAAAAGTGACTCAGTTTTACCTTTATAATAATTATAGTAAAACTATAATTAAATTACATTCTTGCAGAACTAATTTGACAGAGGAGGTTATGGTTCTGACAAGAAAAATCTGTTTGTTTTTGATCTAGTTTAACTTTCTGAGTTAAAGTGTAGGTGTAGCTCATGCTCATTGTTTTATACACAATTAGGCTACATATATAATTTTAGGTCACTGGCATGAGTCAAGCACCTGGTGGTTTTCCAAAGACTAAGACTGCAACAGGAGGCTTTAAGATTTAGTTAGTCGAAAGCTAGAATTCTACAACTAGCTAGCATCAATTTCAGCAAAAGTAGCAGACCTGTAAAGTATGTATAGCTGTGCATTCAGCAAATACTAACAAACAAAGAATACATTCTAGAGTAATCATAATTGTGAACAAATCACTATCCCCCACCCCAACCAAAAGGTGTTACTATCTTTTTAACAGGTATTTATAATATAGTTCAACCATATCTAGTCAAAATATTTTATTTCTGTATCAGTTTCCAGTCCCAGTCTCTGTAGACATTCCCATAGAAGTCTGTCTTAGCTTTTATCCAAGTGGTCTCTTCTCATATTTGGTGTTTCTCATAGCAGTCCTCCTTATCCACCCTTTAGTTCAATAAAAACATTTTTTTCCTTCTTTTCCCAGGTTGGTGGTCTGTTACCTCCCTGTGCTCATTAGATCCTTAATTGTCTGCAGGTGCAGGTAGCGAACTACAAGGAAATTTTTCCACACTTCAGAAAGAAAGAGTTGTCTTGACAAACTCTCTGAAGGTCTTAGGCAATCACACTCCAAACTAATAACACGCAGCTACACAACTGGCATCCTCTTTCTCCTCACTTCAGTCTTTGTTAGAAGCACGAAAGAGAAGTCAGCCCGTTACACAGATGCATAATACATAGCTGTCTGTTGAACCTACACGTCAATCTAAATGATATAGCTTAGTGGCATCTACTTCCATATTTTTATTTTTCAGTGGCTTCCAAGACAGTTTTCAACAAGATGGTATTTCCAGTAACCAGCCCTGAAAACTCCACTTAGAATCTGAAAATTCAAGCTGGGATCTTTCCTTATTGGACATCATCCCAGTAATGAAGTTTCTGTACACCAAATTATGCCCTCAGTTCCCATTGCCTTCAGGTTATTTACAGATGTGTAACTGATTGGGCCTGTAAGTAAAATTCAGTATACAATCGATACACAAGCTGGAATTTCCTTTTATCTGCATTGGCTCTGCAGGATAACAAGAAGTACTAGTAAAAATGTATTTTTGTCATTAAAGCAAGCCCTATGAGTGCCAGCATGCAGCAGAACTGGTGAAAAGTCCCTAAAAGTGACTTTAAGGAAAGATGGCACTTTATGGTATATTTCACATTGCTATATGGTTCTGAAAAAATTCTTAGTGAGAACATATGTCAAAATAATACACACTTCTAGGTGAAAAATATACATCATAAAGAAATAATCTCTATACTAATAACTAGCTAGAGCTGCAAGATTGGGATACAAAGTGTACACTCCTTAGGATTTAATCACCCTTAACACTACCAACCACAAGGTGGAGATCTACATCATATATTAGTTTAAAAAAAAGAAATTTGATGCCATCAACATGCAAACCTTTTTATCAAAGGCTAGGATTCTTAGCACTTAGATAACATGCATACCTACAAATCATGTTATAATGCTAGCTTTAGAGGTGAACACAGTGCAAATCTGTATCAGGTGCCATTTTTCCAAATTAGAGTCATGTCTGGTATACTAATTCTACATTTTCCTGCCAACTACATGTACAGAATATCCTTTGAAATCTAACCACTACAGATCATCATCATACTGGTAAAAGACATGTGACAATGTCCATTTGATTTTATTGCTGCTCTGCAGTATATTTGCATTGCTTGGATCAGTTGTATAGGCTTCCTTCTGATAAAGATGCTTAATCTGAGACTTGCTCATGCTGACTTTTGTTTTGAAAAAAACAAAACTTGCTTTGAAAACATATCTGGATATATCATGTTATAGGCTCTCACTCTACTCCCTTCAGTTTAGAAAAAAACTGAAAACCACCTGCAGATTGGGAAATTTGTTTTTGCTCTTTTCCACAATGTGGTCTGAATGTAATGCTAGAAACTCCTGATTCCTAATTCTAGCTTTGAGACTAACTGCTTCTGGGAACTAGAGCAAGTGATTTACACCTCCATACCTCAGTTTCTCCATCTTTAAAATGGAGGGATACTGTATTTAGCTACCTCATGGAGTCTTTGAAGGAGCAGTGAGTTAACATTTGTAAAGTCCTTCATGAAGATATGGTTATTAATGCCACTCCTGTTTCTGAATTAAGAGAGCAAACAGAACTCTATACCAGGCCCACATCTCAGCAAAATGTCATATCGCTTTCCCCACTCTTCCTTTACTTCCTCCTCTGGACAGTGATGTGGGTATTTTATAATAAATTAAGCATCAAGATACTTTAGGCTGGAAGAGAGATTTATGAAGGGAATGAAGATAATAATATCTGTGACAGACCGCTCTCTCACCCCTCTCAGGAACACAGGCAGGAACCCCTTCTTTGCTTCAAACAGTGCTCTTTAATCACAGTGCAGGACCCCACCACCAATATATACAGCTTTATACAATCCAGTCTTCAGCTTACAGCTCTTCAGACTCTATATAGTCCAGCTTACAGTTTACAACTCCAAACACACAGCTCTGAATAGCTCAAACCACCACCTCACTCTATACCATCCCCACCACACTGGGCTTGCTTCCTGGCAGGCCTTTTATCCCCCTAAGGAGGCTGCCAGGTGTCCCTCATCAAGCCTGAGCCCAGGTGGCTGATTAGGCTTCCTGCAAGGGAGCTTTACAGAGGGTTTTTCTCCCTCTTAAAGGGGCGGCAGGCTGGGACAAGCCCACCCTGCCACATATCTTTGAGAGATTTGTTATCCATATCTTACAAAGTCAGTGTTACATCGCCATTACGCAAGGTCTTGATTATCCACTACTGAGGAAACTTAAAAGTACGACACCGGAACTGCAAAATAGGAAAGCAAAGATTACAAAACCAGCAAGAGGTTTTGTTCTGAATGTGAACTGCTCTGTTAAATCTTTCCAGTTCCTTTCTTCTCAAAAGGGAACAGAACAAGCCGAGTCATGTATATAAAATAATGGTATGATTTACTGTTTATGTAAGATGGTGGATTGACAGGCCTCTGTTTAACCACAAAATACACACACCACCAGCAGAAGTGCAAAATTCCCAGCATTGCTCTGTTAATATGTCTAAATCTTGATCCAGAGGAATCATCTTTAAGACTGAGCAATTCTTGGATTTAGCCAAACTGTGCTTGAACAAGACCTGAATAGGAGGCAGTGGGGTGTAGGATGGCCAAAGATGGAGCTACATGTCTTTCAAATACCAGTTCATCCATAAGCATTCAGATACCATAGTTTAATGGAGTTTAAGGCCAGAAGGGACATTCAATCATCTTCTAGTTTGACCTCCTGTATATCACAGACCATTAAATTTCACCCCAATATTGAGTCCAATAACTTTTATTATATTACAGCATTTCATACCTCAGGAGACTGAACTGGGAGCCACAAGCAGGGAACAGGAGAGAATGAGTCGCCTACCAATTCCCAAGGCACCTGCAGAGAATTGATTAGGTGAGAGGTGACCAGATGATTCTATCTGGTGATCCATGCCTCATGCTGCAGAGAGGATGACAAAAAAGGTCCCTGCCAACCTAACAAGGGGAGAAATTTCTTCCCAACCTGGCAAGGGGAGAAATTTCTTCCCAACCCCAAGCCCAGTGATCAGTCTGAATCTAACCACTGGAGCAAGACACACCAAGCAAGCACCCGAGAAAGAGGATTCTCTGCACCAGCTTACAGTACCAGTCAACTTCATCCAGTGCCCTGTCTCCAGCTGTGGCCATCCTGATGCTTCCAAATATCTAATTTTTCTTTAAAGACTTTAAAGACTCCAAGGAAAGATGAGTCCACTACACCCCGGATAATTATGCCCTCCCTCAGTGGCACGCTCTCCCTCACCCTCACTTACTTGCATTGCTCTGCAGCAGGGGGTTGAGGTAAGGGAGGGAGGGAGGGAGGCCTCTAACTGGGGGTGCAGGCTCAGGTGTGGGCAGAAATGAGGGGTTCAGGCTGAGGGAGGCGGCTCCAAGCTGGGGCAAGGAGTTGGGGTGTGTGGGAGGTAAGGGCTACAGCTGGAGATGTGGGCTCTGGGGTGGGGGATTGGGGGGATAAGGGGTTTGGGATACAGAAGGGGACTCCAGGCTGGGGCCAAAGGATTCAGCGTGTGGGAGGGGGCTGCAGGTTGAGGCAGGGGGTTGGGGTGCAGGAGGGGGTACGGGCTCTAGGTTGGGCCAGGGATGAGGGGTGTGGGAAAGGGCTCTGGGCTGGGGCGAGAGGGCTCTGGCTGGGGGTGCAAGCTCTGGGGTGGGCCAGGGGATGAGGGGCTTGGGACACAGGAGGGCGTTCCGGATTTAGGGGGCTCAGGGCAGGGGTTGGGGCATGGGCTTACCTTGGGCCATTCCGGGTTAGTGGTGGAGCGGTGCTAAGGCAGGCTCCCTGCCTGTCCTGGCTCTGTGCTGTGCCCTGGAAGCGGGCAGCAGGTTCGGCTCTGGGGAGGGGCGGCAGGAGGCTCCGCACACTGCTTTCACCCACATACACCATCCCCCCAGCTCCCACTGGCCATGGTTCCCAGTGTGGAGCCAGTGCTCGGGGCAGGGACAGCGCACAGTCCCGTGCCCCCCACACCCCCCACCCACCAAGAGGCTGGACCTGCTGCCTGCTTCCTGGGTGCAGAGCAGTGCCAAGGCAGGTAGGGACTAGTTTGTCTTAGACCCACAGCACTGCCAACTGGACTCTTAACGGCCCAGTCGGCAGTGCTGACAGGAGCCACCAGGGTCCCGTTGTGACTGGGCCATCCAGTCGAAAATTGGACACCTGGCAATCCTACTTCAGAAATCCACCACCCAAGGCAGCTGCCTAGCTTGCCTATGCCTGGAGAGGCCTCTGTATACACAGTGATCAAGTTGCCTCTCAGTCTTCTCTTTGATAAGCTGAATAAGGTTGGGCTCTTCAAGTCACACCCCATGAGGCTTGTTTCCAGCACCTGGATCATTTTAGTGGGCAACATTTTAACTCTCTTCAGTATTTCCACATACTTCCTGAAATATGGACACAAGAACTCAACACAGTATTCTAATAGTGGTTTTACCAATGGTGCATACAGAGGCAAGATCCAATATCTATTTTGATTTAATATTCCCCTTTGTATTCATCCAAAGATTGCATTAGCCCTTTTTGCCACAGCACTGCACCGAAAAATTCTTGTTCAGGCAATTATCTTTGATGACGCCTAAGTCCTCTGCTGACTCACAGGTATTCAAGACAGTCACCCATCCTGTCGATATTGCCTGAATTCCATGTACCCTGCTATTCAGCTTTATTAAAATACATTTTGTTGGATTCTGGCCATATAACAAAGCAATTCAAGTCACTCAGTAACAGTAATCTGTTCTCTTCATTATTTACTAGCCAGTTAATCTTTAGGTCATCTGCAAACTGTACCAGCAAAGATTTTATCTCATCATCTATATCATCATCTAGATTCTAGATAGATCATTTATAAAAATATTGACTAGCCTTGGATAAAGAACGAAGCCTTATGGATCCCATTAAAATAGTCTTGCTCACTGATGGTCTATCCTTTCATAACTACATTTTGAGAACTGTCAGTTATGTTTGTAATCCATCTAATGTGTGCCCTGTTAATTCCATATAATGCATATTTTTAAATCAAGTTTCACATGGTGCTAAGTCAAATGCCTTCTAGAAATTCAAGTACATATCATATCAGCACAGTTGCCTTTAACAACCAGACCTGAAAATCACCAAAATAAAACAGATTTGTTTGATAAGGCTTGTTTTCAATAAAATGATAATAACTGGCATTAAATATATCTCTAGCCTCTAATTCTTTATTAATATAATCCTAAATTCTGTTATTTTGCTCAGAATTGACATCAGGCTAATGGTTATAGCTGATCATCCCTTTTACTCTTTTTTAATATTGGAATTATATTGGCAGTCTTCCAATCCTTTGGAGTCACCCCAGGTTTTCAAAATTTGTTAATACTTATCATTAGTGCTTCAGAATGTCATTCTAGAATCTAGTTTAAGAACCAGAAGGAGTTGATCTGCACTCTGAATTAATTGTGTTTGATCCTTTTTGCCTACATATTTGACTTAACATTTTCTTTGCTTAGAATGTAAGATCAACACATGAAAAGCAGAATTGACAACTTTTTGTTGAATTCCTTTTAGACTTTTTTGTCCCTATATATAAGTAGATATGATTATAGTGCCAGTTTAAAAAAATATATACTACAAGAGTTAAGATACAGTAGAATCAAAGAAGCCTGTAAAATTGGCAGGCATTAGTAATTAATATATCTGAAACCAAACTTTAGGCTTAAGAACTTTAAGGAAGTGGAGCTGAATAGTGTCAGAGGATTAGTAAAGGGCTAGAGATCTTTGCTTGATCATACCCAGGATGTTTGTGACTCAAAGTTAATCTCATCCAATGTTCAGTGGTCTCTGTGGCTATTAGCAGTTGCATGTACAGAGCTGTAAAGAAGAAATTATTTGTACCACAAGAATTTTTATTTATTCTGTTTAAAATATTCACTTTTATAGAGAGCATCTCTCTTTTACAGAGCACTCCTTGAACAGTGGAATATAGTTCCTCATGGTCAGTAACTACCACTGTCTGGCATTAATTCACACCCCTGGCAGTCTGAGACCAAGCATTTATAGTAGTACCATCTTACACCATTTTAGTCACAAGTCTCATGATATTTGGTGTTTTTCTTCAAGTCCCAGCTCTTGGAACCATCTGTTCACGTAAGAATTAACTCTTTCATTTAAAAAAATTAAAAGTTCCTACCCTTTCAGGGTTATGAGAAAAACTTGAAAATGAGTGCACCCAACTGGCTCAAAAAACAGAAGGCTAAAGAGACTCAAATTGTATTATTTTAAAACCAATCCTGGGATTTAGGAGGGCCCTCACTCATGATTTTTGAACAGTTGGAGTTGGTAATACACTTTTATTGCACTAACTCCCAACCCTAGAAAAGATTCCTCCCAATCTAATTTGAAGCACAGTAGAGCAAGGTAGAGTGGGGAACATGCACTTCTGCTTATTGTATTTTAGGATAAGAAGACAACTATCTCCTGTGATGTCAATCCTGTACCTTTCACCAAGATTAAATTCACTTAAAAAAAATCCAGAATTGAAATTCACAATCTTGCACCAGAACCATAAATATGACATGCCTGACTGATGGGAAAGTCACTTATGAGGTGTTATTGAAAGGCACATACTGAAAATGATAATAAGAATAATTGCAAAAGGCAATTACTCAGCTCTTGCCAGAGGCTGTCCTGGATTTATGTCGTGGTCTTCTAAAAGCAAGGAAGGCACACACACTAATTCCAAATCAACTCTGTATTTATCTACTTACAAAACTTCTATGAGTCTGTAAAAGATGGCTATGAGGCAGATGGTGTTTCTTTCAGGATCATGAAATATGCAAATCACAATACCGGTAGAAACTACATACCACAACCATTTACCATTACCAAATTAAAGACTGCAATGAGACTGTTTTACCTTTGACAAAGAACTTGGGAGCAGCAGGCACTGCTATTCTGAGTTCAGTGATCACTGCAAACTGTGGCATCACACAAGAACACAAAAAAACAGAAATAGCCAACAGATCAACAGTCCATCTATTGCATTGCTTTCCAAACTCTGGGGTGAAAGGGCATGACAAGGTTAACTGTGGGCGAGGGGGGGGGGGAAGAGACCTGACTATCCTCTCACTAGCTAAGTCTCCTGCTCCACCTCCTGCCACTGCAGCCAGGCTGGAAGATTATGGAGGAGAAAGGGATGATGAGCAAAGGGGTAGCTCTACCTGCTCAGGAGGTGAATGTGGGGGGAAGCATTCCAGCTCATCCATCTCTCCACAGACTGATACATATGTGCTCACTTAGGAGGTAGTTCCTCCCTGCCCACACATGTTGGGGGTCATGCCACAGCCAGGGGAATCTGTGGCTTTTGAGTGATTTCAGAGGGGGGGGCGTACGAGGAGAGGGGCTATTCTTCTGGGGAAAAAAGATAATGAGACAGAGATAGGTAGAAAGGGGCGCTATAGGTGGTCAGTTTACCAGAATGTGCATTAAACCATGTGCTATTCACTTACAGTGTACGACAAATAAAAATTATGCAACCATAATTGCCAATATGCACTGAAGTTTCTCATCAGCCCTATCCCATACAGCAGTCAAGCCATAGTTACTTTGATCAGAATATCATGCCAACAACATTTCTTTCCTTGTTGGAAGAATGCAAAGCTTGTCTTAAAAAACAGAACAAAAAGGAAAAATTTCACGTCTGCCTGCTCAAACAATACAAAGTCTATGGGCTAAATTCATCTCTGATGTAACATCATTAAAGTACCTTTCTAAACAAATCAATGTGTTGCAAAACAAGAGTCACAATGACATGAATCTTACACACAATGTTGGAGAAGAAGCCTAACCCTCCAGCTCTAAAACCACTGACCTCTTCTACCTGTGCTGAAGGAGTACTCCCATGGCTTAGGTTCCATCTAGTGTATATGCTAGCCTCAGAGAAATACATCCTAGTTCACTCATACACAATGCCAGTTCACCACACTTTGAAGACTGGGAATTTCACTTGTGTGAGGACTGCAAGATTTGACATCAAAATGACAAGTAAAAGCAAAAAGCTTTTACTGTTTGTTCTCTAAATATCTTCCCTCTTCCTAGGTTCTGATTTACCACTAATAAGCAAATTCAAGACACTTTCCACTTTTGAAAGCAGAGAAAACACTTAAGTGTGAGTTTTGCCTCACTAAGCAGAGAGTATGTAGTGCAGGGCCAGGTATTTTGAGTAATACTTGCCTTTATAGGGGAAAGGACAACTTTTTATTCCCAAAAGGCATTTCTGTGAAAAAAAAGTATTTAAAGTTACTGCCTTCAAAGAATTTTACTATAAGAATTAAATAACCCAAAAGCCAGCATTTGCTGACATATCTATAAGTATCACTGGGATTACATATTATGTATGAATAATTAGTTTGCCATATTACCTTTCAGTAGATTGCCAAAAGATCTCCCTTATGTAATACAAAAATAAGTAGATCTGAAAATAGTGACTCATACCCATCTGCTTCATGCTAAACCAATGGTAGCTTTTCAAACTTTGAATAATTCCCTTCAGATCTCTCTTTTATTCTTCAGCTTTGTCAGTAAAACCACTTTAATACCCACAGTCTCTGCTAAACCCATAAAGCTTCTGCATTCCACACAGCTCATCTTATAACAAAAGCTTACTACACAAACAGCAGTTCTTTTCATGGTACTGGTTGATTAGGAATGGATACATTGCTGTTCTTTCAAAGAGTTCAACAAACCTCTAAAGCCAAGAAAACAACTCCAAGCTACCAAGGCAAACACTAATTAGCCACAGTTGATTGCTTGGTATTCCACTCCAGTTAGCCACCACACATCATATATTTCCTTGACTTCAGCAGTTTAACCGGTTAATTTGTTTGCATTTATCTAAAAGATGCTGTAGTTCAAACAGGAATTATTTCAGGGAAGTTATATGACCAATTTTGTATAGAAGGGCAGACTACATGATCACAGTTATCTCTTCTGGTCTTGGAATCTTTGAATCTATGAAACAGAACAAGCATAGGATTCTATATGGCCCTCTCCAACCAGGTTAAGGGAAAATATCTAAAGAAGATCCTTGTGAAAATCCATTTCAGTATCAGAAAAGTTCACTCGTTTTATAAGTGAAAATATGCACTTGAAACGGTGTTTTTTAATAGTTAGAGCAAGGAGTAGGATTCAGAGCTTCTAAGCTCTAGTCTCAGCTCTGCCACAGACTCATTGATCCTTAGGCAACTCACTTTAACTCTTTGTGCTACAGTTTTCCTATCCCTACTATGGGGACAGGAATGATATTTCCCTACCTCAAAAAGGGGGCATGAAGTTTAATAATTAATGTTTTCAAAGGCTTTAAGTTGCCTCAAAAAGAGAGGCGAGAACAGCTCTTAAGGAATTCTGAGAATGAAGTGCCCCTTTGTCAAGGCTCTGTCAATCCTTCATGAGAGCCAAGATTGATGCTGGCCTCCCTGCTACCAAAGCAGCAAAAGCAGCTGGGATTAGACAATCCTTCCAAAACTGACCCCTACCCTGGAGAATGCAACTCCCCTGGAACTGGCAGGTTTCAGGGAAAAGTGAAGCTGCTGTGACAAAGTGCTTGCACAGACTATACCTATTGAGGCAAACTTCCAGAAGATAAAGGTTGCAGCTTTTATCACTTTAGCCTATGACACCATCTGGCACAAGGATCCACTGCTGAAAACTATCCAACCTGCTTCATTGTGACCAGACATTTGACTCATTAGGTCAATGCTTTCAGACAGAACATTCCGTATCCATTTCAGAAGTCAGATTAGCAAAAAGCAGGGTCTGCACAATAGCCTTCCACAGAGATCAGTGCTAGTTTTTAAGCATATAGAAGAGATGTGCATGATATGGCATGCCACAAGTTCATTTATGCCAACAACATGACACTAAACGTCACAGGCTACAACACTCGAAGCACAAGATACCTTTAATGCTGATCTGAAGTGGATGAAAAAGCATTTTCAGTACTGATGGCTCAAAACCCACCCATCAAAAACAGGGTTGTCAGCTTTCCATCTCAGCAATACTGAAGCTAAGAGAATGGTGAATGTGAACTTCTGCAGCAATCAGCCACGATCCTAACACTTCTACCTAGGAGTCACTTTTAATTACAGTCTTACCTATCAATATCTGAAGCAGGTGAACTATAAAATGAAGAGTTGCATCAATATCATCCAAAAGCAAGCAGATTCTAGGTAGGGTTGTGATGCTTGAACACTACAAATGGCAACATTGGCTTTAGTTTATTCTACAGCTGAGTACTGTGCACCTGTTTGGGGAAGAAGCTTGCACATGGATCTCATCAACAGCCATCTAAAAACAGCTATGAGACTTGTAACTGGCACCATGAAGTCTACTTCCAGTCCTTGCAAACATCCTTTCCCTAACCATCCAGCAAGGGATGGCTACATTGTGCAAGTACAATAAAACTCTTGCTAACCAAAAGCTCCCACTACATGACAACCTAGTTCACCCACCACACAATTGCCTTAAGTGCTGTTGACCACTTTGGGTGGCTAGGGAAGTTCTGGGTTGAAGTTGGAGTACAGAGAAAGATACTTGGCAGATACAGTGGGCAGGCTCTGACAAGCAGCTCAGACAATGCCACCATCGAACAGTGGATGACCAACTGTATTAGGATATTACATGAAAGAGGGTCACTCCTGATGCACAAATGGAGAATCAAGGATTCACTGCAGCACAAATAAGGAGACCTCCAGACCATCAAACACGATGTTCACGCTTGCTCATAATTTTTCATTTCCAGTAGGTTTTGCAAAAGTATACTCTACTCCTCCTCCAGCCCTTGAATGGATTTTAAACCTTTTGACTAACCTGTAAATGTTGCTATTTCCATAAAAAAGATGTTGTCTGAAAGTCACTGTGTATGGTATCACTGCACATTATTGGGCAAATGTCAATTAAGCAATGAGTTTCAAGCTATCATTCACTTGAATGGAACAAGTCAACCCTAACCCTGGCACTGAATCTGGAAACCTATTTACAATTATGATATAATGTTTTTCATCTATAGATCTCAAAGCCCATTTTATAGATGAGGGAACTAAGTTGCAGAGATCACAATAACTTGTTGAGGTCTCATGGCAGGTGAGTTGAAGAATCAGGAATTGAACATAGTATTCCTGACTCCCATTCCAATGTCTTCTCATGTGGCCACACTGTCTTCCACCACAATACCATGGGAAAGGTTCTGACTGCTCTTACACTGCTACCGAAAGGAGGCACAGAGTCTATTTTCATTTCATGTTTACCTGTGCAGAGGTTTGCCAGCAATCTCCAAGCCCAACTGATACCAATCAGCTCTGTGTTCTTGAGGAACCAGGGTACAGTACTGTCTGACTCATGAAACACCCCCCCCCCCCAACCAGTCTCTGCTTGAGCCAAAACCTATCAAAGAAAAGATTTGCAGAGATCCAGCCTTGGTGGTGCCCCTTCACAATCTGCATATGCAAAAGTAGCTAATGAAGTCCCGATTTAGCCTTAAAACTTAAGACATTAGCACACTGCACACTGAAAAATATGTAAGTCTGAAAGTACTGTACAATGATCAACAATCTCTCTCAAACTGTGGATTAGATACCTAATGACATTATAGAGAGGTGAAAATACTGAACCCATAAATAGCAGCTAATTAAAGCAGCCAGGACACTTAGAATTTTCATATTCCATATGCATTAAAATTATGTAGGAAGGGTAAGGAGTGGAACTGTTCCAAAAAGTACACTAGACTCCTTTCATTCCAAATGCAGACAGGTTTCTCAAGTGTGTCCTAGATCATGAGCTCAGCAGACAGAAAGGTCATATTTCTGGTGTGCATAATCTTCTGATTGCCTAATGTCTTTTTATGTGTTTGCATCAGGTGATTTAAACACAAGCCAAGAGACATTGAGGACTAATGCCAGGGGACTTGACAAGGAGCCTGTATCTCCCTGCTTTCTGTTAGTGCCTCTTCTTCCACTTTAAATTTGTTCTGTAATTAGAACTACTTTGCCTCAAGTGAGAGGATATTTACATACTTTAACTAAGGTTAATATGAAGATTGGCTCAGAAAAATTCACGGACATACTTTTTCATCCATTTTCTTGAATTAATTTGGGGCTCACATGAAAAGTGCTTGATTGGCAGTCCTGGATAATGATGTCCTTTGGTTATACACAAAGCAGATACAGCTGTAGTGCAAACTTTCCCCCATACTATGCCACCAGTGCACATCAACCCTGATGTGGAGGAATCACTTCTAGGGACAAAGGAGGGAAGTTCAGCCTCCGTAACTATTCAACATTTGGACTCTCTTCTGAGATTGCCAGTTAGGGTGTCTGTTGTAGGGTTGGGCTTGGTAAAGCTGACACTGCTCAGTTTGAACTGGATCACAATCACACACTTGATATAAGATTATAGCTTTCAGGCACCACTGACCTGAATTTATTTGAATTGTTGACCAAGAGATGAAAGATTATATCCTGCTAGCAATCTCCTAAACAATCTATTTCCCTGAAGTCAAGAATCAGAGAGGTAGCCGTGTTAGTCTGGAATAGCAGAGGTAACAAAGAGTGGACTTCCACTGCTTGCATCCGACGAAGTGGGTATTAGCCCACAAAAGCTTATGCTTCTATACTTTATAGTTAGTCTTTAAGGTGCCACAGGACTCTTTATTTCCCTGAAGTACTTCTTTCCACATGCCTACATTGATCCAATTGACTATGCACCTTCTTCAGAGTCCACCCAAACCTAATTTTCTACAGCACTTTTCAAACTCAAGATTCCAAAGCACTTTACAGTAACAGGTATTGATAGTGCACACATCTATGAAGGATAAAACAACTAATGTCATGTCACTGTAATGTCAATATTAGAGATGAACCCAAATGCAAATTTTCAACATTACATGTCAAAATATACAAAATATGCTTATATCAAACTCAAGTTTTCAAGATGTATTTTTCTTTCTTTACCTATCTGAAATTTTCTATTTTATTTTCTTTGTCAGTGTGTGTGTATGTGTATATAGTGAAATCAAGATTTACTGATAGAAGTCTAATCCTTCCAAGCCTCATTTTAATGCAATGGGTGTCTTGTAAAATGGGAGATTATAAGTGACATTAGAGGTTAAGGACTACGGTCTTGTACTAGATCTAGTCATATAGTGAACAATCTTGTAAAAAGAAAACCCTTAATACACATCACCATGGAGTGTTGATAAAACATTACACATTACTTTAAGTTTATAATTACCTTTTGACACAAGAGATCAGCCCTGACATGAGAACTCTAGTTCAATCAGAGACAGACCCAGCAAAGTACCCTCAACTCTTGGTGGTGTCTGGAGGAAAAGAGGATGCTAGTATACAACGTTATATGATGCTAAATAATATGGTAGCCCACCTGCTGAAAATAATTTATGAAAGGGAGGAGGCTGTAGGAATCTTCTCCCTACTACCCGGATAACAGGAAGAATCTTTAGGGTGAATCTCAGATCTTTCCTCTATAACTGGAAATAGGGAACTCTCTTTCAACAGTCTTATTGGCAGACCTACTCTCTACCCCAAATCCCTAAACCATCATCCTCTTTGGCGCACATGCAAGCGTGCACACACACACACACTCTTTCACTTTTATAGATGACTTGAAGTTGAGCCTGTGTAAGGATCTCCAACTCTGCTTTGAATTTTCCCTTCCTTTGGGATGCAACAAATACCAGAGCATGTGGCAACTTAGCAGAGGCACTAGGGTTTACCAGGGACTCAGCTGGGCCCCCAAAACTTTTCTATAAAAGTAATGGGGAGCCATTTATGGACGCCAAGAGATAGAGAAGGGCAGAAGGCACCAAAGGAGCTTTACTACACAAAGCCTAACCACATCATTACGTAGGGGTTTAATGCTTCCGCAGGGACCAAAGCCAGGGTTAACTTCTGCATCAAAATTGAGCATTTCATCCTTTCTTTAATGCAAGTTGTGCCAAATTCATCCCTGGTAGAACTACATTGACTTCAGTGGGCTGAAACCAGAGATGAATCTGGCCCAGCACCATTAAAACAGAGCCTTCATCTGGTTTGACTGTTAACTAGAAAATAGACAACAATGCCCACTGTGCAAAGAACACTATTTTTAGTATAGTGAGAGAAGAGAATATATTCACTCAGAAAACTAGAACAGGTCTATTTTACATCTAACCAGGAATTCTGTCTCTCACAATGATTAACACTAGATCCTGTGAAGGCAAGAACCCTCCACTATCACACACATCCCTCACGTAATTAACCCAGCCAATTCTTTCTGACTCCACCTGCTGATCAGCCTGAAGCATGAAGATTGGTAGCCTTTATAATTTCTTCCTAGTTAACTGCAAAGTAAGGTTAGGAATCATTTCCTGCAACGTAGCGCACAATGCTCTACCAGCATGAATATCTCTATGTGTTAAAGAGTTGTGTGATGATCTATTGTTCTGCATGTAATTGTATCTGTGTACATAAATATTAATAAAATGATGGCCAAACAGGAACTGAACCCTCTCTGGGAACGGCTCTCATGTTGCATACCCTGGGATCCAAGTAATGAAATGAAGGAAATGTGTGAGAGCTATTGAAAAAACAATCAACATGGCTATCTTTTATTGTGTCTTTCTTGTGAGTAAAAGAACTCTTGAGAAATTAAACAAGTGTGTTTGGGTTGTTTAAATGTTTTTGACTCACTTTTTTAAAAACAAAAAACACCAAAATATTGTTTTCCTTGAACAAAATTACATAATAGATTTGCCTGATGAGATTCAGGGAAATAATGCAAGTTCTCTTCCTTCCTTAGATAGATCTCATTAATTTCTCTCCTGCTATTTCAAGTATTTGAGGATATATGCGAGACACTAGACAAAATAAAATTATAACTTACTTATACTGCATCAAGAATGTGCAGTCTGCTTATGATTTTCTTAAGCAAATAATAAATAATAATGAATATTTGCAGAAAACAATTGTTCTGCTGGGTTATGAAGCAGAACAACAGAATGTCTCACCATTTTAAAGACCTTTTTATTCTTATTTATATATGGAATAGAATATTATTTGCATTTGAGACCCCTTGGGGCTCTAAAAGTATAGATTTTAAGCAGTGCGAACCATCTTACCCTTCCTCTTATACTTTATAAGAATAAAGTGCTCCTGTCTTCCCACCATCACCACTGCCCCAATAAGATATTAGGTCAAAACCATACTTGGGATAACTAGTTTGTGGATTTACACTTGGGTAAATCTGGCCTACCATGTTTAAAAACTACACTTGCTGGGTTGAGAGGGGAGGGTAATGGCAGCAACTATCTTTTTTAGAAACAGGGATAGACCCAAACCAAATTTCCAGTTTATGTAAGATCAGCTTAAGTAAATCAGCCTAGCTCCAACTGAATTCTATGGAACTAGACCTATTATACTGGCTGAGGATTTGGACCATAGCCTTTTACAGATAAAGGAGTACTGGTTATATGTCTTATAATACTTGGCATTTCTATAGTGTCTTTCAGCCAATGAGATTTAAGTGCTATATAATAGTTATCACAGCAGTCCTGTGACCTACTATTATGTCCATTTTACAGATGTGGAAACTGAGTCAGAGAGGACAAGTGACTCATTTGAGATTACAAAACAAGTCATTAACAGATCCAGGAATAAGACCCATTCCTTTGGTCTAACCAAGACATCATATACACATTACATAAATTTAAGGGAGACCACGCACAAATGTACCAGTTAAAAACTACATCTTAACAAGGAGACTTTCACAAAGCACTTCAACCCTGTGGTTTTGGAACAGACAAGGACTTCCAAGTTATTCAAATAAACTTCTCTGCAACAAGAAAGGTCTGGGCTAAATATTACAGTAAATCTTCGCTTGACGTTGTAGTTATGTTCCTGAAATATGCAACTTTAAGCAAAACGATGTTAAGCAAATCCAATTTCCCCATAAGAATAAATGTAAATCAGAGGGGCGTTAGGTTCCAGAGACATTTTTTTCACCGGACAAAAAACTATATTATATATATATATACACACATACACACAAGTTTTAAACAAACAATTTAATACTGTACACAGCAATGATGATTGTGAAGCTTGGTTGAGGTGGTGAAGTTAGAGAGTGGAAGAGGGTAGGATATTTCCCAGGGAATGCCTTACTGCCAAATGATAACTGGCATTTGGCTGAGACCTCAAGGGTTAATACAGTGTTAATGTAGCCTCACACTCTATGAGGCAGCACAAATGGAGGGAGGGGAGACAGCATGGCAGACAGATAGAGACACACACTGTGTGTGTGTGTGTGTGAAAGAGAGAGACAGAGAGAGGCATTGTCTCTACCGTACGCTGATCCCACTTTAAGTAAATTGCTTTTTTAATAAATCAGGAAGTTGAGAGAGCAGTTGCGGCCAGCAAGCTCCCTCTGTCCTGAGCCTTGTTGTTTCTCCCCCCCTCCTCTATGGATGGGGTAAGTAGGAGGGCAGGAGCAGTGGGAAAGAGGACACCCTGACATTAGCACCCTTCTTCCCACCTCCTCCCTCTGCACAGCCAGCACGAGGCTCCCGGGAGCAGCACATGGCAGTAGGGGAAGGGACGGCTGAAATGTCAGCAATTGATAGCCTGCTGGATGGCTACTGCACAGGGAACTTAGGTGCACGGGGAGCTGATGGGCAGGGGGGCGGGGGCTGCCACTCCACCCTGGTTCCAATGGGCTGCTCTTCCTGCAAGCAGTGGACAAAGCAGGCGGCTGCCAAACAATGTTATAAGGGAGAACTGCACAACTTTAAACGAGCATGTTCTCTAATTGATCAGCAACATAACGACAAAACAACATTAACAGGGACGACTTTAAGTAAGGAGTTCCTGTACAATATTCATAGATATTGAGCTGGTATGAATAAAAGATAGGCCTACATTTTCTAAAAGTCACTAGCAATTTGGATGCCTCAGTTTTAGGGTGCCTAACCTGACACTTCTTAAAAGGGGGCTGTTTTTCCCCAAGAATGGATATTCAGCACTTGCTGAAAATCAGCCCCCTTTTTAGGTTTCTCAATTTGGGCACCCAGAACTAGTTACTTTTTGAAATCTTTGCCTTAATCCCTGCTTAAGTGTAATTTTAACTAACTGTGGTGATGCTATGGCACCGCCCCCAATAGATTTTAATTACAGTGTTAAGTCAATAGTAAAAAACAGACTAAACAGTATTTTGTTGTGCCTTCTTTAGTTGTCTAATCCAATTGAAGGGGAGGAGTAAAGTGTTTGCGCTGTGGAAATCAATGGAAGGATATTTGGCCAGCTAGCCATGGAACACTGGAACTGCAGAATTTCCCAGGGGAATTTTTGTTGGTACTAACAAATAGTGTGGCTCAGTCATTTTCTCATTGGGAAAGAAATTTTGCCTTGTTATTGTTTAGCATGGTCTGAGAAGGAGAAAATATGAAGTTTTATAACTGTAGTTAATTCATTCCAGCTTCAGAACTAAACATGACTTCATCTTTTACTAGGGCATTACATAGCCCTCCCATCAACTGCCTTTTTGTTGTAAAGATTCACACCTGTCAAAATTTTAGTGCAGGGTTCTGGAGTCACATCAAAGAGTTGATGACATAACTCCTGAAGCAGACAAGTGGATGCATGAACATGCTGTTTTAGAGGTGTCATTAACTGTTTTGTATGAAATTCAGAAACCTGAATTTGGGTCTCAGTAGTTTTTCTGCTCTCAGTTAATGCTTGAGAGATTAGGCTAATACTTATACTAGAAGTCATTTGTGACTTTTGCAACTGTGCAAGAGGACCTGAGCATGGAATGGATGTTTATTGTAATAATTAAAGAGAACAAATTACAAACAAGAGAGCATATTTGGAAGTGCTAAGTGTGTTTGGGGAAATATGGGGAGGTTACTTACCTGTAACTAGAAATTCTTTGAGATTGAAATTAAGCCGCTCTCTCAAGTATGGCTGGGAAATGACTGGCAGATACCGCACCTTGCCATGATGTGAGCTTCCACAAGGCAGTACAGGCAGAATGGTTTGGATCTGTAGGCACATTTGAACTTTGTAATTTGGTAATCTGTAAGAAGTCTGACATCTCCGAAAGTTTACATCCAAATACAGATCTGAAATTTTACATCTTGGGCCTATCTCCAGTATATACATTAAAAAGGTAGGTTTCTACCCAGCCATGCCACCTTGTTCTGTAATCTTACCAGACTGTACGAACTAATCAGGGTCTGTCCTGGTTAAAACTTGAATCAAAAATATCCTAAGGAAGTGTCCAGTCACCACTGCAGCCCAGGCTCCTACTTGCACATTGTGAAGGAGGAGAGAGGCACATACAAAAAGCTCTGCTCCAAGTTTAGAGGTGCTTTCTATCTGGGGTAGCTGGCCCACCTATGAATATAGGCTCAAGCCCAGGTGCTGCTTTCACTCAGGCTGGTAACTCACCTATTTTGCAGTGAAAATGCAGGCAAAACCATTAACGCCTTTATGGTCCTCCTATACCTCTTCACAACTGAAGGGCAAACAAGTTCTCCCATAATTCACTGGCAAAGAATTACACAGCAACTCATCTTATTGCCATACAAAGAACCATGGGGCTTGCCTTTGGGAATTCCAGCAACAGAGTATAGCACATGGGCACAGACTATTGGAGGCTTGGAGAGGCATGGGGTTAGCTCCCCAAAATTGTAGGGATTGCATTATTAAAAGTTGGAACAGAAGCTCATTTATCACACTTTCTTAGAAGTGGACAAATTTAGTCATGGTACAAAACTATTCAGGGAAGTGATTTTCAGCAGCTATTATTTTATTTAACTGTAGACCTCCCAAATTTAAAAAACAAAAACAAAAAACCGTCCACATCCCTGCAGCACCAGAGAGAACACAGTAACTTAAGGGTGGTTTTGTAGTCCAGCTAGGTCAGACCCGAGTGCCTATCAACTGAGTCAACTCTGCAGTGAATAACTATCCTTAGGTCTCAATCTAAAGCCCACTGAATTCAACAAAAAGCCTCCCAATGACATCAAATGGGAGTTGGATCAAGCCCTTGGCAAGTTAGCCTCTCTCATCTGAAGAGCAGTTCACATGTTTCACTTAGGTTGTACGTGGAAACAAGTTTGGAGGACATCTCTCCCTATTCCCTATTTGTCTACATCAGAAAGTCTGAAAGCGATTCAGCCTGGTTGGAAACTCTTACTCAGGGCAGGCCAGGAATCAGAATACCTAATAGGGTTAACAAGTCATAGGTGAAATGGCACAGAACTGGTCCACACTATATTTGGCTCTGGTCTCTGCTATTAAAGCCTAACTTTCACACTTTCATGTGTTGTTTTGCTCTTTCGGGTTTTTGTTTGTTTTGTTTTTTTAAGAGGACTATCGCCCTGACCCCCTGTGATCCCAGAATATTCTTTTCCCTTCTGTGTCAGGACTGAAATATGAGTTACTATATATCTGCCCTGCTGATATTATTGATGCCTACACTTTGCCCAGCCTGCAGATTTAATTTCTAACGCTGTTGACCCTTTAGCCTTAACCAACAGAGTTATTCATCAGAATGATCATATATTGCTGTGGATATCTGCAGAACCTTGTATGTTCCCAAAATAATACGACTCTTCCCAGCAGCATCTGAGTAAGCTTCTGTCTGCTCTGCCTTTTGCATTAGAAGATGGAAAACAGCTGAATACACACAGGACAAATGGTAACATAACGAAGTGCTGGGCAAGGGGGAGGGAATGTTGATTCCTACATGCTTGAAAGAAATAATTTCTAAAGGCTCAATGAGTGTCAACTTTTCTTGTTCATAAAATCCACAATAAACACAGACTATATTAATACAGAAAGGAACCTGCCAGTCCTTATGAATAACCTGCATTCTTCCACCGGATCCAAGTCAGTTATCCTTGGACTGAATTCCTGTTTACTTTGTCGTGAATGTGAGAGACTTGTAGTCTGCCAGAAGTTGCTAGGACAATGAAAACACAGCCAAAGGCTGTCACAAGTGTGGAAGTCACAGAGAAAGGTCAATTTGTTAACTTCAAGGCCAAAGAGAGAAAGATGCCAAACAGAATAGGAGACTGAAGATTGGTTTATGTACTGTGCATATTATTTTCATTCAAAAGACAGATTGTCAAGTACTTTCCCCTCCCCCCAAAAGTTGGCTTTTCTTCTTTGATTATAAGCATGAAGATGAAGTTTCCTTCCTTAAATCTGTCCTTTTCCATTTGGCTAAGGTAAGTATTTTCTCCATCCATCCCCATGTCTTTCCTACACAGAGTAGCAGCCAGCATGGCTACATTTTGGATTCATACACATCTTGCAGAAGTGATTTTACACAAATCTGAGATAATCTTGTGCTCCCTCTGCTGATTCTGTAGTAGTTCAACACAACAGTGTAGGTCCTATATAAACTCACCATTGTTTGGGGTGTTTTTATTGTGTAGTTTCTCAATGATAGGATAGTGATTTTAAAACCTAAACATGCTATTTAGTGTTCTTTCCAGCAGAAAAATATTTGTAGTCTCCACAAGGTCTTCAAGGCCAGAGATTTGATTCCAGAGGCCAACTTATTGAAAGTAAATGTCAGCTTTAACATAGAAGCCTACACAAAATAAAAAATTAAAGAAACTCAAACAATCACACACATTTATTTATATTGTTTGTTTATTTTTATTGCATTATTGCCCTGGTCTACACGGAGGGGGAGGGAGGAGTAGGAATCGATCTAAGATACGCAACTTCAGCTATGAGAATAGTGTAGCTGAAGTTGACATACTTAGATCAATTTGCCATAGCATATTCACAGAGGTGAGTGAACTGTTGCCACTGCCCCATCGACTCTGCCTGCGCCTCTTGCGGCAGTGGAGTACAGGAGCATGCTCTGGGATCAATTTAGCACATCTAGACTAGACGCAATAAATCAACCCCTGATAGATCAATCTCTACCCGCTGATCCGGTGGGTAGTGTAGACAGACACTTAGACATTATTACATTTTATTCAATCAAGGTGAACTTGTATATCAGTTTCTATATTCACATGAGCTGTATTCCCCTAGCTGATAAAGCTTAAATATTAACTATTACACAATTTCCATTATAAATTGGAAAATCAAAATAGTTTCTTGTTGCCTGTAATTTATCTTTCTGAAGTAAAAGTTTACCTCCCTGCCAAGTGTCTTGAATCATTCAACTGGTGACCAGTAGGCATGATGACAGAACATACAAACCTCTCTTTCTCTCTGGTTCATTTTCCTCTTCACTCTTTCCAGTACTTTTCTAAAAGCTATACTTATCCCCCCAAAACCATTTTCTAGTCTTAGTTGTTTTGATTTAAAAAGCTATTTGTTTTGAAGTTAAGGATGTGTTTAAGTGCTCTCCTGAATAAGGGCCCAGCTGTGGGTGACTTGGTAAACTTGCAGTAGTAATACAAGCAAGGGACAGAAATACCCTCAGAGGCTAGCCTCTTGCAGTATTTCTGGCCCCACCAGAAATCTTACATTAAAGCCTCTTCCACAAGATTTCCAGTGTAATTTTTCAGACCCAAAAGGTTTGGAAAGATTAAACATGGTTCAGATTAATATCCAGACTTTTTGATGATTATCCAAACTGTACGGAGCTTCTGAAATTTTGAGGTTTGCTCATCACCACACAGAACATTCCCTTGAACTCACCTGCAGTAAGACTGTGGCACTCCTTTCAGAGATTGGTGATAGTGCTATGCCTGCATGAAGTTAGATAGAAATTCATCAGTTTGACCAATATGTATGGTGTTACGACACAACAGATGCCACAAGAACCAGAGAGTGACTCAGGAGGGATATGATCAGTTATAAATACCATCAAAATAACACTATCTGTGAAGGAAAGAAATTATTATTCACAGTCTCTGAAAATGCAATGACTTGACGCTAAGAAAGAAAGGATTTAGAATAGATATTAGGAAAATTTTCTTAGCAGTGGAGAAATTTAGCAGTTAAATTTCCAAAGGAAATAGTTGAAGCACCGTGATTGTAGATACTGGAGAAAGGTCAGGTTACGCAATAGCAGGAATGGGATAGTAAGTAATCAGGAGTCCTGCAACAATGTCTTGATTCCCCCACTTCAGGATACATGCAACTCCCACTGCACGGCAGGGCCCCCAGAGTCAGAATGGATAAAGCAGGTGACCTTTTCTGCCTGTCTTCTGTGATTATTTTGCTTTGCTGTTCTTGTAAACTGTAATGAAGGAATTTTATAAGCCAACAAAAACAGTGGTGATAATTACCAAAACATACCAAATGTATTTTCCATCACACATAAGGCAAGGCAAATAGCAAAGGAAAAGTAGACAGTTGCCCTTCCTTACCCAAGAAAAATCATCAGGAACCTGGTCAAATAAAAGATCAAGGCCCTGATTCTTTGGTGCAGCTGAGCCACGTCAGCTGGCTTCTGGGCTAGTATCCAGCATATGCTATGGTTGGAAGGAGGTGGCTGTAACTCAAGCTCTGCTAAATCCTCAGCTGTTGCATTTTGCAAGGAATTGAGCAAACCAAGGGATTCTAGAAATCAACTTAAAAGGTCTCAGACCTCAACCAGGAAAAATGAAGCTCTCTCCAGCTTCCCTCCCGTACAGCCCAATTACTCATTATATCTCACAGAACATTATAGTAGAGAAACAAAACTGTACAGAAGGGTACAGGTTCCTCGGGAAGGACAGGCAGGGGGAAAAAGGGAGGAGGTTGAGAAAGCAATAGGAGACAGATTTGGTGAAAGTCTCTGGGTAGGGAAAAAAGTTGTAAAAAGCAAGGGTGATGTCATGGTGGGGGTCTACTACAGACCACCTAACCAGGAAGAAGAGGTGGATGAGAGATTTTTTAAAAACTAACAAAATCATCCAAAGCACAGGACTTGAAGTCCCCCATCACCACCTACTCACACATCTATTGGGAAAACAACACAGATTATCTAACAACTTCCTGGAATGCACTGGAGACAATTTTTATTTCAGAAGATGGAGACATCTACTAGAGGAGAAGATGTTCTATTTTAAAAATAGGGAGGAACTGCTTCAGAATTTGAAAGTGGAAGGCAGCTTGGGTGAAAGCGATCATGAAATGATCAAGCTCATGATTCTAATTAATGATAGGAGGAAAAACAGCAAAATAAAGATAATGGATTTCAAGAAGGCAGACTTTAGCAAACTCAAGTTGGTAGATAAGATTCCATAGGAAGGAAATCTAAGGGGAAAAGCAGTTCAAAACAGCTGGCAGTTTTTCAAAGACAGTATTAAAGGCACAAGAGTAAACTATCCCATTAAATAGAAAAAATAGGAAGTATTGCAAGAGATCACCCTGGCTTGACCAGGAGATCTTAAGTTATCTGAAACTCAAAAAAGAGTTCTACAAAAAGGGGAAACTAGGTAAAATGACAAAGGATGAATATGAGCAAATAACACAAGTATGTAGTGACAAAATTAGAAAGGCCAAGGCACAAAATGAGATTAAACTAGCTAGAGACAAAGGATAACCAGAAAACGTTCCACAGATACATTAAAAGCAAGAGGAAGAGCAAGGACAGGGTAGGCCTATTACTCAATGAGGGGAGAAAAACAACAGAAAACGTGGAAATGATAGAAGTGCTAAATTGACAGTTCTCAAACTTTGTCTGGTTGCGGCACTTTTTACCTTTGCTGCACCGTGACCCATGTATGTCCACCGAAATGCTGCTGAATTGAATCCTTCAGCTGTCGGTGACATTTTGGCGGACATGCCAAGCGCATCCAAGTGTCTGCCGAAAAGCCGCCGAAACCAGAAACATTCACTTCGGCGACTTTTCAGCTGACACTCTGATGCGCACGGCATGTCCGCCGAAAGCGGAAGCATTCTATTCAGTGGCACTTCTGCGGCACAGGGAGCTTGCGACCCCTCGGGTATCAACCCGCGACTCCCTGGGGGGTCGTAACCCCTAGTTTCAGAACCACTGTGCTAAATGACTTTTTTGTTTCAGTTTTCACCAAAAAGGTTAGTAGCAATTGGACGTCTAACTTAGTGAATGCCAGTGAAAATGAGGTAGGATCAGAAGATAATCCCAGCCCAGAATCAGGGAGGTAGCCGTGTTAGTCTGGAATAGCAGAGGTAACAAAGTCCTGTGGCACCTTAAAGACTAACTATAAAGTTTTGAAGCATGAGCTTTCGTGGGCTAATACCCACTTCGTCGGATGCTGCCTGCATCCGACGAAGTGGGTATTAGCCCACGAAAGCTCATGCTTCAAAACTTTATAGTTAGTCTTTAAGGTGCCACAGGACTTTGTTGCCTCTGCAATCCCAGCCCAGTGATTCACGTAGCTGAAGTTGCGTATCTGCCGTCGATCCCCCCCCAGTGAGGACAAGCCCTAAGATGAGAAAATGTCCTCTTCATTCTCATTCATAAAGTCCATCTGGTATAAATGAAAAGATCACAATAATAATTTCCATACAGTCTTTAATGCAACTGAGGCAGCTGAGCAACCACCTGATTAAACTGTACTGCTAACATCAGTGCTGAAAAAAGCATTAGAGGATGTAAGAGAGAAGTTCAGTTCATTATTCAAGAGAAATGTCTTGCTTTGGAAAAAAGACAACTGATTAAATGGCTTACAATGATAAGCCAGTTGCAGCAATATGCACTGACAGCACTAATGACACCTTTTGAATTAAGTAAGAGGAATATAGGATGACGTTTCAGAATTGCCCCATCCCCCATTTAACTTCATTTGTTTTATCACCACATACATTTCTCTAATTTCCTGATTTATCAAGATAAAGGAAGAAAAAATTGTTCTGTCAACTCAATCCCCTGGAACCTGTTTACACCAAAACACAGGCGTTGCCATACCAGATTATTTGGTTTATCTGGCCTGTTTTGTTTTGTTTTAACAGTGTATGTTTTTATTTAAACATGGATTAGGGCTGCTTCTTCAAGTTATGCAACTCCTGCTAATGGTCAATGAACTTATTTTTGTATATTTTTAAAAAATGTATTCTCACTGCATTACCAGCTGGTTACAGAAACAAAGTGAACTACAATCACAAGATAGTATTAATTTACCTTATCTAGAAAAGGTATATTTCAGCATAAGTGTAGCATTATTTTCAAATCACAGTTGACACAGCAGTTAATATCCTTGGCATACAACTGGAGCTGCTTGCTTAAATTAACAACACAAAGAACTATTACATTCTCTCAACACATAGTGCTAAAGCAGTATTCTTACCCAAGATTTAGATTTTCATTTTGCAGTCGTGTATACCAAAAATAGAACTATGTACTCCATTGTCATCTAATACACTAATTCTCTGAGGAAAGAGAAATCCCCTCTGCCATCACATGACACCAAAAGGCCACCAATTTGAAGATTTAAATTTGATTGATATTATTCTGGGGCGGGATATCGTTATGGATTAAACAGCATTGAAACCAGTGGGTGCAATCCCCACCATTCAATACAGTTGTGCAAAACCATTGTACAATGAGCTGAAACAATTGTAGCCTTACCCAAAACAAAGGCACATGCAAAACATATCAGTGGAAGGGTTTTCCTGGGTATTATTTAATAGAGCTGTGTAGGAGGTAAAGAATCAGTGAGAATACACCACAAACAGATTCAGAAACTGAACAGAAAGTCCAGGATACAACCTGAACAAGCACTGGGAGCATGGCCCACAGAAAAAGCCTAGAGATGAACTTTTGGGAGTGACTGAGCGCCGCCTGAAAGGAGCTTGGAAGTATGTGCAGAAAAATTGTGTCCAGTTTGATTCCTCCTGGTGCAGGGAAAGAGGACTTTGCATATTCTTTGTAAACAAACAGGACTGTATCAGAGATACCCAATTCCAACATCCTTTTGATGAAAGCAACCTGCAAAACTCCAAATTTTGGCTAACTCTTTGGGTCAAAAAAGGTAACAATCTTCAAAACTACAAATGCCATTAGGGAAAAACCCTGCAAGACTAGGCTGACCATATTTCCTTGTGACAAAAACGGGACATTGGGATGTCAAAAACAGGACGGGGTTATAACTCCCTTCAGACCCCAAATATAACCCTACAACGCCCCCCCCCCCATATCCATAAAGTCACCAATACCCAACCCTCACATAACCACCTCCAGGCCCCCCAACACCATCCCACTATCAACCCCCCTCCCAGCCCCTTACACCCCCACAGCCTTCCCTACACAACCTCTCCCCATAGCCCCCCACTAGCAACCAATACACCCCCCAGAACCCCCCAACAGCCTCAAAACACAGCCCCACCCCCCACAGCCTCCCACCTCCCCCATGACCCCCAGCTCATCCCACCCCTGCAGGCCCCACCGCTGCGCCCCCCTCCCCAGCCACCACCTATGCTGGACTCCGCATTTCCTCCACGTGGGGGGGGGGCGGGGGGAGCGAGGCACCAGGCAGCCCCTGCCCGGCCAGCAGCCCCCCTCCCCAGCCCCTACCTACGCTGGGCTCAGCACTTCCTCCACTTGGGGGGGGGCGGGGGGAGCGAGGCACCAGGCAGCCCCTGCCCGGCCAGCAGCTCCACTCCGCCCACCGCCGCTGATCCCCCCTCCCCAGCCCCTACCTACGCTGGGCTCCGCCTTTCCTCCATGTGGGGAAGGGTTCGGGGGGAGCGAGGCACCAGGCAGCCCCTGCCCTGCCAGCAGCTCCACTCTGCCGTTGCGCCGGGCTCTGCTGTAACCGGCTCGCGCGACACGTGGGGGTGGCCCAGCCAATCGCGCCGCGCGGGCTCTGCAGCGGCAGAGGGGAGGGGACTGAAGGGCTGCGGGAGGAGGTGGGACCCGGCCGTGGGTCCCTGAAATAAGCCGCGTCCCATTTTTTTTTTTTTACGAAAAACGGGACAAATTTGATATTTTTATTAAAAAGCCGGGACGGTCAGAAAATATGTAAAAAAAGGGACTGTCCCGTTCAAAACGGGACATATGGTCAGCCTATGCAAGACACTGAGCATTCACAATTCCTTGCAAAAGCAATAAAGAGTCCTGTGGCAGCTTAAAGACTAACAAATGTATTGGAGCATAAGCTTTTGTGGGCTAATACCCACTTTGTCGGATGCATACCAGTGAGTGGGTATTAGCCCACGAAAGCTTATGCTTCAATACTTTTGTTAGGCTTTAAGGCGCCACAGAACTCTTTGTCGCTTTTGCAGATCCAAACTAACACGGTTATCCCTCCAATTTCTTGCAAGGCCCCCATTGGAGAATTAAAAAAAGATAAACATCTGATAAAATATCTTAAAACATAACTAGTACAACTGTGTTTCCTGACAGAATAAAGGTAAAGGATTATTGTGGCAGTCAGCCGGGAGCAGAACAGTTGGTGCTATGAGCTCAGCTTCAGTCTAAGTGGTTGAACAACAAATTCAAAATTTTAGCTGTCTGTGCCTTTAACTTCCAAACAAACGATAACTTAGGCCTAGTCTACACCACAAGTGCTACTTTGGCCCAGCTGCATCAATGGAGCTGCACGTCTGGTGAAAACACTATTTCAATGGGAGAGAGCTCTCCCATCAGCATAATACCACCTCCTCTGAGAGAGGCAGTAGCTATGTCAGCAGGAGAAACTCTTCTGTCAACACAGCACTGTCCAAACTGGCTCTTAGGTCTATGTAAGAGACCTAAGAGCCACTCGGGTGGTGGCTTACTCATACCTCTGTGCTACATAAAGTATACTAAAGTAAGTGGTAGTGTAGTCACTTAGTCTTTAAACAAAAGCCCTGAGCAGGCTCTGAGGTTCTGGGCTAGTACTGAGGTGCTCTGCAGCAGGTCTGTCCCAGCCCACCCAAGACATCACTCAGAGAAAGCAGGTAAGTCTTCTTTACGGTCTTGCTGACTCCCAGTTGGTCAGTATTTCCTTCTGGTCTTTACTAGGCCTCTAAAGGACAAAGGGCTCAGCTACACCGGGGGGCCAGGGGTCAAGCTAAGATACACAACTTCAGCTACTCGAATAGCACAGCTGAAAGTTGCTGTATCTTAGGGCGACTTACCTGGCCATCCAGGGCCGGCGACAGAAATTTGGGGGCCCCCTACTCTGATAGTTTGGGGGCCCCCCCAGCCCAGCCCAGCCGGCGCTCCCCCCCCCCCAGCTGACAGCGGCTGGGGGAGGAAGCCCAGCCAGCCTCCCCCCCCCCAGCCCAGCCGGCACTCCCCCTCCCCAGCCCAGCCGGCACTCCCCCCACCCCAAGCCCAGCCGGCCTCCCCCCACCCCCAGCCCAGCCGGCGCTCCCCCCCAGCTGACAGCTGGCGGCAGTGGGAGCAAGAGCCCAGGAGCGGCATGAGCCGCCCTTGCTGTTCTCCCCCGACCCCCGCCCTTTCTCCCCTGGACTGCGCCGCTGCCACCGGCCGGGCTCACTCCTGCCGGGGCCATGCGCGCTCTTCTGGAGGAGAGCCGCGCCGCCTCCCCGCCCCTTCCCCACTCTCCAGGTCCAGCGACAAGGGGGGACGACAACGGGTACAGCTGTGTACCGGGGCCCCCCTAAAGTCGGGGGGCCCGGTACAGCTGTACCCGTAGTACCCCCCTGTCGCCGGCCCTGTGGCCATCCACATGGCGGCAAGTTGACCACTGCCGCTCCTCCCATCGACTCCGCTTCTGCCTCTTGTGGAGATGCAGTTCTGGAGTCAACGGGGAGCATGCTTGGGGATTGATTTATTGTGTCTACACTAGACACGATATATCGATCTCAGATAGATCATTCACTGCCCACTGATCCAGCAGGTAGTGTAGACATACCATAAAAGTTATTTTTGCCCTGGTCTGAGCAGGTTTTCCTTACGCAGGAGGGCATGAGGGTCCCACCACCTCCAGCAGGGAAAGGGAACATCTAATAAACCCCATCACACTTACCTGGGTTTTCAAAAAAAGAAACTGGGAATTTAAAAATACACCCTTATACTGCTTACCTCATAGGAACCCTTTGAAAATCCACTTCCACAGGTACCCATTCAGGCAATAATGCAAAAAACAAGAAAACCACACACACGGATGATGCAAGGATTTATTTTTCAAAAATTCTGTTTACTTAAGGGGTCTCTTACCGATTCCATACATGATCCTTTCACTCTGTATCTTAACTTCACTATTTTCTGATTGTTTCATTTTACAACCTTAACCATTCTGCAACAGCAATTTTTAAACAGAATTTTACGTTTCCTTTTTAATTATAGATAGAAAAGAATTCCATTGTGTATAGCTATTGGCTAAACAGCATTTGAAGGGGAAGAACAAGAAACAATGTCTTCAAGACTAAATGATTAAAGACATGAACTAAAGGCATACAAGTTAGAGCAAAAAAAAAATCTTAGATCCCCTGTCTGGCAGTGGTGGGCCGTCAGGGCCTGCAAGGCCTTCTCTACTGGCCTAAGAAAATATCTGAATCACAGACTGATGTTAATTATATTTTGTCCATGAATACTTATTAAATATTTTCAAATGGTCTGTCCGCTTCCTTTCATAGCTTTTCCCCTGGTTGTGCTGCTTCCAGACATGTATTTTCATATTAAAGCATTTAACCAATCACATTTCAGCCATCATTTGTTGCTAGGCAGGGTCAAAGTCAAAGATGTCTGCCTGGAGGCCTTCACAATCCGTTCTGCGGGCCCTCTAACAGAAAAAAATGTCGATTAAACTGTTGCTTTAACCAATCAGATTTTAAGTTGGTGACACCAGGGCCCTCTAGCAGGCGTAAGGCAACGTCACCGTATTCACACCCGTTGATTGGATAGTCAGAGGAGGATGGATTTTGTCTACAAATAATCCGAATTTTTGGTGAGTAAAATGTTGCTTTTTTCCTAAATAATATTGCGAGTTTATGAGGATATTATTGATGGGTTTTTTTGGGGGGGGGGGGGGTGTCGCAGCTGTAGCTGCAGTAGTAGAAGACTTGTGCACCCCTAATCTTTATACTGTATTTCTACATAATAAGATGATTTTTATAACCATAAAATAGTTATTGAGGGGTGAATTGATTCAGACGGAGCACTACTGAAGGCCTAGGTGTGAAATGCACGGTCCGCCACTGCTGTCTGGTATCCCTGTCAAAAAGTCCAGTACTGCCTCTTTATTATCAAAATATAATGCCAGTACCTGTCCAAGTTTCCCAATAGGGATACAAATTTAAATGCAGTTGTATTGGCATTAGTGGAGCATAGTGAGGCTCTTCACATTGTATAAGTGTAGATATATTTCAAAACACAACTGATTAAAACATAACTCTTCTTGCTGAGTGTAGAGGGATGGCGCGGCTCCCGGCAGAGCGCGAACGAAATGGCCCCTGGCTGGGGCCGCCGGGAGCCGCGGTAGCGCCGGTAGAGCCCCGTCCCCGGAAGTCCGGGGGCGGTAGAGGAGCGACGTGGCCCCCGATGGACGGGGAGCGAGACGGCCCCTGGCCGGGGCCGGAGGAAGCCGACCCAGCGCCGGGGGAGCCCCGCCCCCGGAAGTCCGGGGGCGGACCCGGAAGCATAAAAACATGGCCGCCGGGCTCCGTCCGGCGGCAGACATCGGCCAAGCCAGCCGCCCCAGGGCTGACTCTGCGCCGGGAACCGCCGACCCGGCAGCCTCCCCCCTACTGGGAGAGGCCGCCCACACTACCGCTTGCCCGCTACCCCGAGGAGCCGCTCGACCGCCACCTGGAAGACCGGCTGGGGACGCTGACCAGCCGCTACCCCGAGGAGCCGCTCGACCACCACCTGGAAGACCGGCTGGGGACGCTGACCGCCCGCCACCCCAAGGAGCCTCCTGACCGCTACTGGGACCAGCCGCCGACGCTGCCGCTCGGCCAATACCCAGAGGAGGCACCCGACCCGCCGCCTGACCGCCGTCCAGAGGACCCGCGGCCACCGCCGACCCAGCCGACCGCCTTTTACCCTGAGGAACCCCCGACTGAGCCAGCTTGCTTCCCCGAGAACCTACCCGACCTGCCGCCGGACAGCGACCCAGAGGAGTCCATGACTCTGGACTCCGGGGAGGACCCCGTGACAGCCCAGGTACTCAGGGAGGGGGAGTCCGGAAGTGGCCCGGGGAAAGGCCCGGAGCCAATGTCAGTGTGTTTCGGCCAGGACCCCACTGACAGCAGCAAAGCTCGTGCTGCCAGGGCCCCCGGGCCGGGGCGCAGTGAAGGTGGGTGGGCCTGCGCCCCCCCTGCCTCCCCATTGGTGGGTGACAGTCTCCCCCTCACACTGACACCTGAACTATCTTCCTGAACCGGCCCGTTTGTGGCCACAGCCCTGACCTAGGGCCCTGAGCCCAGAGACTCTTCCTTGGCCCCCTGAAGGCCTGAGCCCTGAGCCCAGGAACTCTTGCTTGGCCCCTGAGCCCAGAGACTCTTCCGTGGCCCCCTGAAGGCCTGAGCCCTGAGCCCAGGAACTCGTGCTTGGCCCGGAGGACCAAGCCCCGGGCTACTGCAAATCCCCGCCCGACGAGAGGTGGGGTAATACCCGCGACCCCGCTAATTCCCCTAAGGGGTCGCACGACCGCAGGTAGGAGCGAGGATTTCCCGCCAGACCGGCGGAAGGGGGCCGAGCCCCGGCTACCCGACGCTTACACTGAGATTCCAAACAACACAGAAGGCAAGTTTAAAAATAATTCTTAATTGCTGACAACATCTTTTATCTCTTTAGAAGGGGAGGGGCATTTAAGTTAAAAATGAGTTTTCAGCTCCACTGACTGTCTGCCCATGTTTGGTAAATGTTTCTTCTATCTTTCTTCAACTATTTTTATCAGGACACATACATAGCTCTTTGCTGATAGGAGAACGTTGATGTATGTGTTCTGCCAGAGACAACAGAAATATTCTGCTGTATTTTAATAACCTCTTGCTCTGTAAATAACCAATGTGTCATTTCAGAGCTTTCATTGCTTATCTGTTTGTTTGCTTAGTGTTTGCAAGGCATGTCCCTGATCCTGCAAAGTACAAAGCAGTTGAGGGTATCAGCATCTCATAAGCTCTGCATCTTGTATGATGAGTCAGGTCTCAACTTGGTCTCCTTTTTAGCAAGGACAATTTTGCACACACAGTAAGTCTGTATTTGTTGGCAGATAGACATTGAGCTACTTGTTTGCCCCATTAATTGGGTAACTAGGTGTCTTGCAACAAACACCTGCACCTACGACTGACTACAGATGAAAAACTGCATCCACATAAACAGCAGTCACTTCTGAAAATACGTCCTTTTCTGCAAAACTGCTGCCTAGTCATTCAGTCCCTAGTCTGTAGGGGTGCATGGGAGTTTTCCATCTTAAGTGCAGGACTCTGCACTTGTCCTTGTTGAACCTCATCAGATTTCTTTTGGCCCAATCCTCTAATTTCTCTAGGTCTCTCTGCAGCCTATCCCTATCCTCCAGCATACTTACCACTCCTTCCACTTTAGTGTCATCTGCAAACTTGCTGAGGGTGCAGTCCATGTCATCCTCCAAATCATTAATGAAAATATTGAATAAAAATGGCCCCAGGACCAACCCTTGGGGCACTCCACTTCATACCAGCTGCCAACTGGAAATGAAGCCATTGATCGCTACCAGTTGAGCCCAACGATCTACCCAGTTTTCTACTCACGTTATAGTCCATTCATCCAGCCCATACTTCTTTAACTTGTTGGCAAGAATACTGTGGGAGACTGTATCAAAAGTTTTGCTAAAGTCAGGGAAAAACAATTTCCCCTCATCCACACAGCTAGTTATCTCATCACAGAAGGCAATTAGGTTACTCAGGCATGACTTGCCCTGGGTGAATCCATGCTGATTGCTCCTGCTCACTTTCCTCTCCTTTAAATGCTTCAGAATTGATTCCTTGAGGACCTGCTCCAGGATTTTTCCAGGGACTGAGGTAAGGCTGACTGGCCTATAGTTCCCCCAATCTTCCTTCTTCCCTTTTTTAAAGATGGGCATTACATTAGCTTTTTTCCAGTCATCAGGAACCTCCCGATTGCCATGGAGTTTGCAAAGATAATGGTCAATGACTCTGCAATCACATCTGCCAACTTCTTTAGCACCCTTGGATGCAATTCATGTGGCCTCATGGACTTGTGCTCATCCATCTTTTCAAAATAGTCCTGAACCACTTCTTTCTCCACAGACGGCTGGTCTCCTCCTCCCCATACTGTGCTGTGCAATGCAGTAGTCTGGGAGCTGACCTTGTCTGTGAAGACAGGCAAAAAAGCATTGAGTACATTAGCTTTCTCCACATCCACGGTCACTAGGTTGCCTCCCTCATTCAGCAAGGGACCCACACTTTCCTTGACTTTCTTTTTGTTGCTAACATACCTGAAGAAACCCTGATTGTTACTCCTAACATCTCCTGCTAGCTGCAACTCCAAGTGTTATTTAGCCTTCCTAATTTCACTCCTGCATGCCGGGGCAATATTTTTATACTCCTCCCTGGTCATTTGTCCAATCTTCCACTTCTTGTAAGCTTCTTTTTTGTGTTTAAGATCAGCAAGGATTTCACTGTTAAGCCAAGCAGGTCACCTGCCATATTTACTATTCTGTCTACACATCAGGATGGCATGTTCCTGCAATTTCAATAAGGATTTTTTAAAGTACAACCAGCTCTCCTGGACTCCTTTCCCTCGCATGTTATTCTCCCAGGGGACCTTGTCAATCAGTTCCCTGAGGGAGTCAAAGTCTGCTTTTCTGAAGTCCAGGGTCTGTATCCTGCTGCTCTCCTTTCTTCCTTGTGTCAGGAGCCTGAACTCGATCATCTCATGTTCATAGCCTCCCAGGTCCCCATCCACTTTTGCTTCCCCTATTATTTCTTTCCTCTTTGTGAGCAGCAAGTCAAGTACACTGCACCTTTATTTATTTATTTTTTAAAGACTTTCACTTGCAGCATTTTATAATGCAGAGTTGATGCAGCATGTTACAGAGGAGATGCACACTGCACACTCTCACTGGCACTTAAGAATGGCTGCATTGGGTCACACTAAAGGTCCATTCAGCCCAGTATCCTGTCTACTGACAGTGGCCAATGCAAGATGCCCTGGAGTGAGTGAACCTAACAGGTAATGATCAAGTGATCTCTCTCTTGACTTCCATCACTCCCCTCTGACAAACAGAGAGACTAGGAACACCATACCCTACCCATCCTGGCTAACAGCTATTATTGGACTTAACCTCCAAGAATTTATTCAGTTCTCTTTTAAACCCACTTACTTTTGCTTTCTTGTTATGCTGTATCCTTTCATTTAAAATGGAAGTGCTTCAGAGTGAAACCAGTCAGTTCTGTTCTTTTTGTATATTAGTAAAAAGACCTTGAAATATACATTTCTTTGGTATAGGCTGTGCAGTTTCTGGACAACAGGCACCGCTGATTTTAATGTATCCATAGTAAGGAGTAGGAGAGGAACCTAAGTTCAGAGGACCTGAGGATGGAATGAACTGAGGTGGCTGATTGTTACTTAAAGTGCTGACTTTGTTTAAGGGATAAGTTTTCAGGGACTGCAGTATCTGAAAGCAGGACTTATCTACTGAGAGAGCCTCTCTCTTCTGTCTGATCATCTGTAGCTTTGAACAGAGAAAAGGAGGGGTATTTCAGTTCATCTCAGTAATAAGAGAAATGGGAAAAGAGCAGTTAATAAAATATAGGTTTAAATTAAGAAGTTATGCCTCCACTCCATTCCGAAATAGTCACATTTCCCCCTTCTTCACATACGCCTTCCACTGTCTTGCTTATTCACTCTCTTCTTTAAACACTTGCTCTCATCTATTCTGCCCCTCTCTCACGTTAGTTCTGATTTAACCACCAGTTCACCCCCTCATATGCCCATTCTCATCCACCAAAGAACTCTCCTTCTTTCATCTGTATTCAGCCCTTCTCTCTCTCAATCTATCATTTCATTTAAGTATAGATCACTACTATAGCTTTGATAAGGTACATGCAATGATGTAAAGTTAGTACAGGAGTGGTTATTTGAATACCACTGTTAAGTCTCTGAATACACCCAGCGTAAACTAGATGTTTCCAGAAGCCAGAGCAGATTTAGAGAGAGTTATGTGCTTGTGCAGTTAACAAGAGCCTGCTTTTCATATCCCATTGCCTTCAACTGAATTTGTGGCTCCTCGCCATCCTTGGGGGGGGGGGGGAAATCAGCCCCCAGAAGTGTCAAACCTTCGCTCCTGTCAGCTCTGATTCATTTAATGGGGAAATAGAGATTATAATATTTGCTATTTCCCTATCCTCTTCTCCCCCAAATCTCCAAGTTCCTCCCCCACCTCATCTCTAACACAGCCCACTCTTTGGTAATAGTTCACATGAATTCAGTCCTGCAATGTCTGCTGGCTTTAAGATTAGGGAGCCATGAACTTCAGTTGAAGATTAGTGTGTTTTTCAGCAGAAGACTCCCTTGCAACATGCCAAGGAACATCCCAAGTAGTATTGTGTATCATGCTGGCACAACGTGGTATCTTGAGGAACACTGGAAGCACTAATGGAGGCACCTGCTGTCCCCAGGGTGAAGTGTTTGTGAGTAGTGTGTTTTCTAGCCCCACTGTCAGTGCTAGAACTGCCTCTTCCACTGTCTCACTCCACTCTTTACGTAGCAGGTTAGACACAATCATGCCCTACTCCATGTTTGCTCTGGGTGGAGGCGGAAAGGAGCCACTCAATTAGGCTTTGTGAATCTATCGTTTTGGCTTCAGTCATACATTACAAATGTAATAAAGAGAATATAATTTAAGCAGGAATATGCAGGTCAAATGCTGCAAACCCAGCATTTATGAATATTTGGGCATATTCATAACTGCTGTTCAGTTCAAGTAAATACATACTCCACCTTTTTATTCACTGCATATTCAGGCAAACTGATTGGAGGTGGTATAAATGGTTGGGGAATGGCTATTCTTCTTATGAGAGCCTATGAGGAGTATTTTTATAATAAAAGTATAATTCACTTTTCCCCATTTTTAAATAGGACCCCCTTTTCCCAGCTGCAAACAGGTAAAACACTGACCTAGATCACAGAACTGTCATAGGGTTTCACTGAAGTTTGTAAAGCACTTTTGAAATCCTTGGATGAAAGCCCATTACAGAAGTGCAAGTGGTTTTAACTCTATGTTGCACCATAACATCAGTATTTCTGTTTTGGCATATGTTTTTAGGATGTTGATAATTCAGCAATTAGAATTGGATATGGACTGGAGCTCTTCTTATGTCTCAAAACAAAAACAAACATCTTTGTTTTCTTACAAGCTCTCCACCCAGAAAAATAATGGGTTCGCTGTAACAGAACTTGAAAAGATACAGCTTTCATTCTGACTGAATTTTCATCAGTGCCATTGTACTGAAGACAGTACAAGTATATACTCCTCTGAGTACAGTTTACTCACCACTCTAAATGGTAAGAGATTGTGATATAGTTTCAAGATTTGAGTGTGTTTCTGTTTTTTGGGAGTGTATAAGTCATGTGATAAGAGTCCTGAAGGAATTTGTCTCAATCTTTTATTCAGAGCATAAAAACCCATATTGAAGAGTACTACAGTCCCATAATGCGCCATAATGTTTTGTGCCATGTTATGGGCCATGAGCCAGTGAAACACTTATGCTATAGAAATACATGTACCGCATGCATGGGCGGAAGGAAAGCTAAAAATGCCTCTGGGTTGATAGAGGGAGCATGATGAGCAGCAGCTCTTTCTGTATCTTTACAAAGCTGTAATTTGCATTCTTTCCAATACAGCCTTGCCAAATGTGTGTGTGTGGGGGGGAGTTTTTTAAGACTTTTGAAGGCATGCTCCACACCTCATCCCTCTCGGATTTTGGACAGCACTTCAGATTCTTAAACTTTGGTTAGAGCGCTGTAGCTATCTTTAGAAATCTCCTATCGGTACCTTCTTTGCATTTTGTCAAATCTGCATTGAAAGTGTTCTTAAGGTGAACATGTGCTGGGTCACCATCCAAGACGGCTATAACATGAAAGATATGGCAGACTGCAGGTAAAATGGAGCAGGAGACGTTGAACTCCTTGGGGAAGAATTGTGTCACTAAGTAATGAACACATTTTTGTAATGAGCATCATCAGTATGGAAGCATGTCCTCTGGAATGATGGCCCAAGCATGAAGGGGCATATGAATGTTTTGCATATTGGCATGTAAATACCTTGCAATGCTGGCTACAAAGTGCCATGTGAATGCCTGTTCTCACATTCAGGTGACACTGTAAATAAGAAATGGGCAGCATTATCTCCTGTAATTATAAACAAACTTGTTTTTCTTAGCGATTGGCTGAACAAGAAGTAGGACTGACTGAACTTATAGGCTCTAAAGTTTTACGTTGTTTTGTTTTTGAATTTGGTTATGTAACAAAAAATAATCAACATTTGTAAATTGTACTTTAATGATAAAGCAATCACACTACAGTACTTGTGTGAGGGGAATTGAAAAATGCTTTTTCTTTTGTTTATCCTTTTTACAGTACAAATATTTGTAATAAGAATACTGTATAAAATGAGCACTGTACACTTATTCTATGTTGTAATTGAATGTATTTTAAAATGTAGAAAAACATCAAAATATTTAATAAATATCCATTGGTATTTTAATGTTTAACAGTGAAATTTAAACTGTGATTAATTTTTTTAATCATGATTAATTTTTTTGAGTTTATTGCATGATTTAACTGTGATTAATCAACAGCCCTAGTATATAATACTAGCGAAAATACCCGGCGTTGCTCGGGTCAGTCGGAGGTGGGGAGGGGGCAGAGAGCTGAGCGAGTGCGGGGTCCGTTGGAGGGGGGAGGGGGCAGAGAGCAAACCTGACACCCCCACCTCACCCCTCGACCAACCCCGACTCACATTTTCACCCCCCCACCCAAACCCAACACCCCCACGTCACCCCCCCTGCCTATCCCAACACCCCCTGACCAACACCCACACCTCACCCCCCGTAGACCAAACCTGACACACCCACCTCACTTTCTCCCCCAACCAAACCCAACACCCCCATCCGCCGTTCTTCACGTTCCTGCAACTTTTCTGCTGCAGCTCTTGATTCTTGCCTTAACTGTAACAATTTTTCCCTCCATTCTGTCTGCCGTGCGGCCTCAGCATGACAGTTATGCAGAAGTTCATTAAACATGTCATCGCGCGTTTTTTTTTTTACGCCTTCGTATCTGTGTTAGCCGACGTGATGGGCAAGAGGGAGGATTCACAGATAAGTGTGCAGCTGGTGAAGAAAGAAAGGTATAAGGTTATGAGACACATACAGTTGCGGAGAACAATGGGATTACTATGCAGCGGGGAAACACAGTATTCACAGGCCTGATATGGTTTCTGTACAAGGTCATATTCCTCACCAAAAAGTTACTGGATCAGTCAAAAGTCACAGAATCACCTCACGCAGGAGAGAGTCTCACCACGGCTGCTGAAATCACCATGCAGCCCGCTATGGTAAGCTCTTTACAGCAGCGCTCGGATATTCCAGAGTAACCCCACCCCCTTCCCTCCCACCGCGTGGCTCCCTGTGAACCGCAAAATGCAAAACAAAAAAAAAACTCTCTGGTTTTGGGCTGGCTGCGGAAGCATCCGCTTGTAGGCTCAAAACTCCTCTAACTGCTCTCGCAACAGGCTGGCAGGGGCGAAGGGGGGGGAGGATTAGGGGGCTGGGGGGCTTACAGGCTGTCTCGCTCACTGTGTCCAGACTAATTGCAGTCCGTATTTCAAACAGGCAACCATGAACGACATCACTTTGCTTAGAATTTCTCAGAGAGATTGAGAGCGCATGCTCCTTGAGTCGCTGCAAAGTCCTGGTCCATTCGCCGCAATGCTAGCCTGCTCAATGATACCACACTACTTACTACTTTCGTGGTGTGGGATGGTCTCCTATCACGGGGGACCACATAAGGCGGATCTCCCCAGAAATCTGGTGCGGAAGATTCATCGCTACCTCCTGGATAGCTTCAGTGAAATGTCCGTGGAGGATTTCCGGTCAATACCGGAGTATATTGACAAACTCTTTGAGTAGAAACTGACCAGCAATGAAAGCACGCTAAGTCCTTAGGGCAAGTTAATCATTAATAAATGCTTCCTTTAAAAATCATGAGTCATGTAATCCTTTAAAAAAAAAAACACTCACCAGAGTTCCCTTCACCAGCTTGGGTACCCGCTTGGGAGGGTTGGCTGAGTACTGGATCCAGGGTGATAAACAGCTCCTGGCTGTCTGGTAATAATACTGTTTCTCCGTTTGCATCCTGCTGTTCCGTGATATTTCCCTCCACATCATCCTCCGCCTCCTCATCCGAATCGTCCTCGTCCCTGGCCATTATCCCATGTGTGGAGTCCACGCAGACCGGTGCGATGGTGGTGGGGGTGCCCCCCCATTATCAGATTAAGTTCATTGTAGAACCAGCATGTCCGCGGCGGACCCCCCAACCGTCCGTTTGCCTCTTTGGCTTTCTGGAACGCTTGCCTCAGCTCCTTAATTTTCACACAGCACTGTGGGACGTCCCTGTTGTGGCCCCTTTCCAGCATGGCCTTGGAGACCCTGGCGAACATGCTGGCATTCCATTTGTTGTTGCGGAGTTCCAACATCACAGATTCCTCTCCCCAGATAGCGATGAGATCCAACACCTCACTATTGGACCATGCTGGAGCTCTTTTCCTCTGGCTGGTCTCCTGTGCTGCTGAGCTCTGCATGGCGGCTTGTGCTGCTGATTTCTCTGAATGGCGACTGAGCTGTGCAGGTGTGCTGGCCACGCTGACCAAACAGGAAATGCTATTCAAATGTTCCCGGGTCTTTTCCTGTCTACCTGGCCAGAGCAGCGAGTTGAGAGTGCTGTCCAAAGCGGTCACAGTGGAGCAGTGAGGCAGTCCAGAGCGGTCAGAGTGGAGCATTGTGGGACAGCCTCTGGAGGCCAATAACGTCCCATTCGTCCTCACTAGTCCACAATCGATACGGAGAGGTCGATTTCAGCGCTACTCCTCTTGTTAGGGAGGAGTACAGAAGTCGATTTTGAGGGGCCTTTAAATCAACGCAAATGGCATGCATGTGAGGACAGGTACAGGTTTATATCGACTTAACGTCACTAAAGTCGACATTAAGCTGTAGTGGGGACCAGCCCTTCCAGGGGGAAGATCAACTCATCTAGATTTTTGCCTAGTTTTAAAACAGGCTACATAAAGATAGTTTCGCTAGCAAACTAAACACAAACTAAAATTTCAGGTTTACACTGCTGTATATACTATACACTGAAATGTAAGTTCAATATTTACATTCTAGTTGGTTTATTTTATAATTATATGATAAAAATTAGAAAGTAAACAATTATTCAGTAATAGTGTGCTGTGACACTTTTGTATTTTATGTCTGATTTTGTAAGCAAGTAGTGTATAAGTGAGGTGAAATTTGGGTGAAATCAGACTCCTGAAAGGTGTTCAGATGAGTTTCTGTCTGCATCCTGTAACACTTGCCCATACCGGTATTGCCCTGGCCTCTTCTTTTGTCATTCAGTTTTGCATGCATTCTAAAACAATGTGCATTTCCTCACCTTTTGGGGGGTGAAGCCAGACTTTGAGGCACCTGCTCCCCTACTTGGTGTAAACTTTGCTTGTGCCAATCAGAAGCGAACACAAACAGGTTTTGGGCCCCGTCCCCTATGACACTTTTGTGATGTCATAGTTGGTACTTATGGGTCTGTCTGCCATGTGCAGACAGGGAGAGGAGAAAGAAAACGAGTCCCGTGTATCCCGTGTACCCCACGTAACCGAGCCTGATCACCTCGAAGCCTCTCTCTCAGCTCACGTGTTTTCAAACAGAGCTTCTATGTTTGCCAGTCATTATGTGTTGGTTTGTATTTGTAAGTATCGAGTATTACTAAATGCTGCATCTTTGTTTATAAATATTGTTAGTAGGTATTTTAGTCATTGTGTTTTAAGTTTCATTAAGTCTATTAGTTAATCAAAAAACTGCTCCCTTACTCCTTGTAATTATCCCCAATAAAACTTTAAATTAATTAATTTTAGTTGTGTGTGTGTGAGTCTGCAGCTCGCCTCGTGACCCACACTCTCCTTGCATCCCTTACCAATATAGTTTATTGCCTCGTGCAGCCTGGTAAATAACAGGCCTGCATTTTTTTTATTTTTGCCCCTGTGAGTCCGTGGCAATCCACAAAAGGGTACTGTAGTCTGCAAAGGTTGAGAGCCACTGGTCTAAAGTACTGTAGTTGATAATTGAAACAGATCCTTCTTAATGCAGCACATCCTCTGGATTGTTTTCTCACTGTGTTTAGACAATACAAAGGTCATTTCGGGCTCCCACCCTCGCCACCACCACCATTAACTAAAGCTGTTTCGGTATCAATGGAAAAAAAACAAAAACCACCACATAATGTGCACTGGACCAGACACTGCTAGAGTGCCTGAAGCCAAAACACAAAAAGGTTGTGCATGTCATTTTTTTGTAGTATAATCATTCTGTCATGTATAATGGATGCACAGGCATAGTGCTAGCTTTTGAAAGCCTCAAGCAAGGAATAAAGCTTTACTTTATTCCACTAAATCTCATGGGCTTCAAACAAAAGCGTTTTCTATGTCAGCACCACAATGCTTAGCAATGAAATTCCACAGCCAGAATGGGTCCTTAGAGCTGAATATATCTTATAATTATATTATTTTATTTTATTTTGGCAGACTATTAAATCAGAATCCCCGCTATTTTGAAGTCCCAAGGACAAGTGGAGGGGCAGGGTGGGGTAGTCATGAATAATACCTTAACTTTCTTAGTGTGCTTTAAGTTATAACGCTTTGGGGCGTTTTAAAGAGAAAAGGAAGTAAAGCACGTACCTGGATATACAAAGAATTTGTTGTCCAGATTCTACAGCCCTAAAGGAAGCAGCAGGGTAATTCTTACCATTACTCATTGGGTTGAGCATTGTAGCATAATAGGTGATTGGCAGCTGGGTCTTTGATATTTACTTTGTTGTTCAAATTTGGACTCTGAGGTAGCTGTGGAATTTAAAACAGAAAAATATGAGAAGAGATACTGGAAAGACATTCAATATCCTGCCTGAGGAATGGAATCAGATGCAATGGCTACAGTGGATTAAAAAAAAAATTAAACATGTTTTCTCCATCTGATGTAAGTAAGTAGTACTTATCTGGTTCCCAGTACTATAGTATCCCAACACCACAACACATTAATTTATCTTCACAACAACCTTGCAAAGTAGGGAAGTACTAACATCCCTCTTTACAGAAAGGGAAACAGAGGCAGATAGATTGTGTGACCTGCCCAAATTCACATAGGAAGTCCATGGCACAGATGGGAAATGAGGACTCCTCAGTCCTTGTCTAGTTCTATAATCACAAGATGATCTTTCCTGGACAATGAAAGTTATATTGTCATACCGATAGGCCTGAGACACAAAGTACCGATTCAGTTCTGGATTTCAAACTTCCAGAGTTTTGAGGATTTCTGTCCATGGTTTTAGTTTGAAAATGGCTCCTTGCTCTAAAATGGCCAATGTCCAGAGCTGTAGAACTGGTTCTGGCTGGCTCCTCTAATCTAAAGCATGGCCTTTGCCTTCTTAGGCCTTAATTATTTGAAGCCAAGAGGAATTTAAATATATTTTGTGCTATTTACTTAAGAATATGAAGTGTGGCTCAGAAGACCATGAGCATTGAATACTGCATACAGATGTGATGTCCTCATCTCAAAAAGGATATACTGGCATTAGAAAAGGTTCAGAGAAAGACAACTAAAATATTAGGGGTTTGGAACAGGTCCCATATGAGGAGAGATTAAAGAGGCTAGGACTTTTCAGCTTGGAAAAGAGGAGACTAAGGGGGGATATGATAGACGATGTATATAAAATTATGAGTGGTGTGGAGAAAGTGAATAAGGAAAAGTTATTTATTTGTTCCCATAATATAAGAACTAGGGTCCACCAAATGAAATTAATGGGCAGCAGATTTAAAACAATAAAAGGAAGTTCTTCTTCACACAAGAGAACAGTCAACCCGTGGAACTCCTTGCCTGAGGAGGCTGTGAAGGCTAGGAATATAACAGGGTTTAAAAGAGAACTGGATAAATTCATGGAGGTGAAGTCCATTAGTGGCCAGGATGGGTAAGGAATAGTGTCCCTAGCCTCTGTTTGTCAGAGAGGGGTGATGGATGGCAGGAGAGAGATCACTTGATCATTATCTGCTAGGTTCACTCACTCCGGGGCACCTGGCGTTGGCCACTGTCAGTAGACAGGATACTGGACTGGATGGACCTTTGGTCTGACCCAGTATGGCCATTCTTATGTTCTATTGTGAATGGCACAGTCACCAATTAAATGCACATATACAACATTAAGACTAGAACTCATGAGTTATGACTCTCCCAATAAGGTGCACATTCAGCTAGCTCAGCCACTACAAATTTATCTAGTAGAAGGCAGTGCAGAGCACACATACATAAATCAGTACATTATAAGGAGCTACCCAGTTAAGGCATACGATACCTCACCCTCAAACTCAATACAGGCCATCTGGGATGGAATACAGTCCAACAGTTATGCACTGTTTTGTGGTTGCATATATTACATTATACATACAGCTGCGTGAATGAACTGCGACATAATTTATTTAGCAAGTTTCACTTCTCTCTATATGCTCCATGTTTGCAGATAGACGGATATTTTCTTGAATTAATGATTGGAAGTTGTTCAGAATTTTTTGCAAGTTTCATTTACTCTGTGGCCTATTTGAAATTCAAAATTTAAATTATTCCTTAATTATTACTGTTCATAAGTCACTTGTTATTGGTTTCTTGTGCCCTGCTTGTAACTCTTAGGAAAAGATTTCTGGTATAAACTTTAAATTTGCTTTCTGCAACTAAGTAACTGTCCATGAGCATTAAGAGAATGATCTAATAAATTAACTCTTTATGAGCAAAGAGTTTTAGTAGCATAAACTGTACTAATGTGTATTTGGTTTTACAACAACACACCTAACCGGAACCTATCCCAGCCTCTAGGTGCCCTTGACAATTAAATTAAAAATACAACCAACCATAAAAACAAAACCAATAGCAGCAACCTTCACCACATAAAGCAGTATGTAAAGCTATGACTTTCCCCTAAAAAACCTACAGCCTTCAATTTGGAAGACAGAAGGAATGGCTCTATTTAACCAAGCTTAAACTGATAATACTATTAATCTTATTAGATAATTTTGCATGCCTGCCTTACAAAACTGAAAAAATTCACAATAAAATGCTGGAGGGAGTGCCATGATACAGAGAACCAATTTCATATCTTCAGGGAACAGCCTTCTCCCAGTAGACTTTCAATTAGAAGATAAGTAACACTGGGGTTAGAGGAATGGCAGCCACACTTTCCCATCTGCCTGTTACCAGGGTATTAGAAAAATGTCCAGTTTTATGTCAATTAAAGGTCAGAGTTATTAGGAGTACAATAAATATGTATATTTTGTTACTATGGTTACAGAAATAAATAACCTCTATTGTTATGATACTAACAAGGATTTAAAACAAAAATGAAACAACTCACTGCTTGTTCGGAATTAATGGAACTATTTCAGAAAAGTAGGTTAAAAATAAGTCACAGCTGTAATTTTAATATCAATATCAGAGAGGTAGCCGTGTTAGTCTGGAATAGCAGAGGTAACAAAGAGTCCTGTGGCACCTTAAAGACTAACTAAAGTAGTTAGTCTTTAAGGTGCCACAGGACTCTTTGTTACCTCTAATATCAATATGTTAACTTACCAACAGCATAAACTGCTGAGAATCTGCTTTATTTCCTTTTCTCTTTTGGCCTAAGAAAATAACTTGACAATTCTGTTTATCTTTAATAAGTTAATTAATAACTAAGACAATCACTAATAATAAGCAATTTACTCATTGCTTATTATTATGCAATTAATAAACATCGATTCAGATCGGCTTTCTGCCCTGAAGAGTTTAAACCTAAGGGCCAGGCTGTGTTCAGCTGCTCCTGAGGTACAAGATGACTGCATGCCCTTATCTCCCAGTACAGTGGCTTAGCCATGGGCCTTGCACTGCTCCTACCCACCATGCACGGGGTAACATTGCTTGTTGTGTAAAGGGTAAGGTGCATGCTGAGTTCCTAAAAGGGTGCTGCAGTGCAGGAACACTTCTGCAGGCCAGGGAACTCACTCCCTGAGACCTAATTCCTCCCAAAACTCTCAGAGGCCATGCAACGTGATACCACACTTATTAGGGCTTGTCCTCACTACAGCAGGGAAACATCAATTTTTTGGCGATCGATTTATCGCGTCTCATTAAGACGCAATAAATCGATCGCCAGCAGCTCCCCCGTCGACTCTGGAAGTCCAGCTCGTCAAGAGGTGCAAGCTGGAGTCAATGGGGGACCGCGCCGCCGATCACCACCACCGTGAGGTAAGTCGGCTGTAGAGATGTCGATTTCAGCTATGTTGCGTATCTACAGTCGATACCCTCCCTAGTGGAGACTGGCCCCATGAGTCAGTGCCTAGAAGGCATACATAGCTGAGCCCTAAGTTATACAAGGCTAAGGCAACAGACAGGACAACAATATATGAATAGTCTGGTAATTTACCCTAGTGATTTACCACCACAGAAGCCAGCAAAAGAGTAGGGCCTAGCAGGGTACCCTAGGATATAAATGAAGGAACAGAATACCAGGGAAGAGGCAGGAATGGGAGAGAGGTAATTTCTATTACAAGTGTGTCTAGTCTTGTATTCTCTGCCAAAAGTGGCATACTTTTACCTCTGAGTATCTAAAGCATGCGAGCTATCCTGTGGATTTTAAAAAAACAAAAAAACAACAACAACAAAAAACAGAGTGAGGACAAAACACTGTAGTTTTACCATGAGGTAAACTAAACAAGGTCAGACCCACACATCAGCCTGGGGCTGACCTTGTCTAGTTTAGCTTTGTTTTCCTTTAAACAGGTCTAGGTCAGTAGTTTCAAGCAAGAAGGAAGTTTTAATGAAAATGCAGAAGGAGATTTTGCTTGCTTAAACAGATTACGTCTCCCTGAAACTTTTTCTCAGGACTTAAAGTGAAACGCTTACATTTTTGCCCAGCTCCAGAAATGACTCATGGCATACAGTAACTTGCATCATAAAACTTGGCAAAAATAGTGTTTACTCAGCAGCATCCCAAAACTTAAACCACTGTATTGTAATGATTCACAGTAAAATAGACAAAGTCGCAAAGAAAGTTGGTATTTACCAGACTAATGTGATTCTTTAAACAATACTTTGCTTTCAGTGAATGTGGTGGAAGCCTGAAGTAGTTGCCTTCTAGCAAAGGCTGAAAATTTCAAATCACTTGATTCTGTATTTAGATGCAACTTCCCACATCTGTTTGAACAAGTAATACCTTACAATTAATTTGGGGGAGGGGGGTACCAAAATAGCCACCTAAGGATATATACCACTTTCACTTTGTTCTTATGAAGCAAAGTGCTGTTTAAGTGTGGCTATATTCAGTACATACTAAATGTTACCGACTGGTCAGTCCTCTCTGTACCCATTCTAGAGGAGTTTCTCTCTTTAGAAGTTGGTCCGATACAAGATCATTACCTCACCCAACTTGTCACTCTAAATTATCAGGAAGACATATGAGTTAATCGGCTGAATTTATCAAAGCTGGTTATGAGATTTAGCTTCAGTACAGTGTTATAAATCAAACTTTAGGAAAAGGGTAATTTATCTGTGAGCCATTCCCCTCAGCCTAATAATTTTATACAATGAAATATTGTTTAGGCAAGATATTTTAGTGAGGCTACTTCTGAAGAACTGAATCAGGGAATAGTGAAAACAGGTATGTTTAAGCACACATCACTGCACATGTACAAATAATTGTATATGTACACACACAGGGAAGCAAGCAAGAGACAAATCAGTTCTGCCCAAGTGAGATGTATAAATGTTTGTTATGTTGATTGAGATGCTAGATTTCTTTTTAATTTGGTCCACAATATAGTTCTGTATCTTCCATACTTTATTAGATCTTATATACCAATGGGAAATTGATTTTCTCACTTAATTTGTTTATTCATATTTCAGTTCTCAACTTTATCTACGTGAACACAATTAAATTACAAAAACTGATCAACTCAGCAACAAAATCCCAAACACTTATGCATCTGTAAGACTGAGACTGTAAAATCTGTAAAAGGCTGTAAAATCTGTAAAAGGTTGAGACTGTAAAATCTGTAAAATCCCAAACACTTACGCATCTGTAAGGCTGAGACTCTCACTCCACTGTATGTGTGTAAATGTAATTTTGTACATCTGTGTAATTACACATAATTTAACATATCCTCTTATTCTATAAAATGTACTGTAATTCTATCTTTCACCTTCTGTTTGGAAAGAAAAGGGGTTGAGAAAGGAAAACTGGAGAAGTTTCCTGTGACATAAAAATGACTGATTAAGAGCATATTGTACAAATAATTAGTTAGGAGAGTAATCCTTTCCCCTGCAAGTAGTTCTACTGACGTCAATTGGACATCTTAGGTGAGGAAAGATTACTCATGTGACTCAGACTTTGAAGGATTAGGGTGAAACATATTCCAGAAAGTTCTCATATGTCTCCAAGTTTATCCTAATTATTATCCAGTCTATAAATTACTTATTCAGAAATTGTGAGTCATCCCTCCTCTCTGGATTTTCTCTCACTGTTTTACAGCTCCCTCCCGTCCTCTTTTTTTCTCCCAGTCATAACAATGCATACAGTGATTTGAGGTAACATTCTCTATTGTACAGTAATCCTATTGCTGGGATTATATTAAATAATTCTCAATATAAGACCAGTGATTTTTAAAATAGTTTCCCCCTATGGTTTTGTATAACCATAATGAAATACCACAGCTAGAGATTCCTACTGTATTAAAACAAAGGCAGCACATCCCTATTTCCCATCAAAATAGCATTTTGGCAGTTTAAATATTTTTGAAAACACGGACATTTTATGTTGATGATAACGTGACCACATAAAACTACAAACCATATTAAAATGTTCAGACTTCATGTTCCCCTATACAAACGTGAAAAATTGGGACAGAGGATTTTTAATACTGTTTGTTTGCAGGGTATTGATTTGTTTAGTTTAAGTATTTGGATCTAACGTTGAGCCAGGTCCTTTTGGCTAGATTTTTAAGTCCTTACCTTTCTTGTTATTCATGCACAACTCCCAAACAATTCAGTAGGAGTTTTGTCAAAGTAAGTGCCACTGCTGAGTAAGAATTTCAGAATATGGCTCACAGTGCACTGACTTCATTGTCTGATCATCCTGAAAATGTGATAATGCTCACATTTTTATTTCCTGAAAATACTATTCATAGTTTCCCCATCACTAGTCTGTGTTTGGCAACACAAAGACAAAGTGAAAGCTTTCCAGAGGGCAAATAACTCATGTTATGTAGAAAACCGCAATCAAAGCAAGTGTTATCACAAGCAGAAGGACACTTGTTTGTAAGCAAACTCTCATATTGTTAAGTGGAGGACGAGGAAAGGAGAAAGAGGCACCAGAAGGGAACATGCTTATGAGATTCAGTGATCTACTTAGTCTACATTCCAGTCTGATAGTGACCAGCACCAGAAAGTTTTAAGACCCTGTGACACTGCTGTTCCAGGTGGGATCCAACTGTGAGTGTCAGATCAGGACAGATTGCTTCCAAAGGGGCAACTACAACCCAAAGCTGGGGTTTTTCCACGCTAAGGTAAACCAAACCAGCCAAACAGAAAAGACTTTGGTTTCGCCCCACTGGCTAACCACAAGTCACACAAGCAATTCCCTTAGACACTCCAGCTTCCCAGTATCACCACCAGCAGCCACCTGTCCCGGGGACTATTGGTTGTGAAAACCAATACCCCAAATAAAGAAAACGGTTCTCCCCAATTTCAAAGAATCAGGCCCCAGACCCAGGTCAATATGCAAATCAGATCTTACCCACAAATCACGCTGTTGCCAATCCTTTAGAATCTAAAATCTAAAGGTTTATTATACAAGGAAAAAGGTATAGGTGAGGGTTAGGAATGGTTAAAAGAAATCAGTTACATGCAGTGAGGCAAATCTCAGGCTTGCAGCAATGGTAGAATAATCTTCAGGTTCAAATTAAAGTCTCTAGAAAGCATCCCCTCCAGGGATGGGTCAGCACCCTTTGGCCAGAGTTCCCCTGTGCAGCAAAGTTCCATCCAGAGCTGGAAACAAGGCAGGCTGAAGACTGGAGGTAGAAGACAAAATAGAGGAAGTGTCTCCCAGGTTTTATAGACGTCCTCTTGTGGGCGAAGACCCCCCTCCTCCTTCTTACGCAGAGTCCAGTTGCAAAATGGAGGTTCATAGCCATATGGTCCAATTACCAGACTCTCCAAGATTCAGTTTCTGACCAGGCAGGTGACATTCCTGGAGAAGCTCGGGTGTGGACAGGCATCTGCAAAGTTCATTGTGTAGCTGATGGTCCTTAACGGCCCATCAGCCAGCTCAAGCAAAGCTGACGCCCAGTATTCTGGAATGTCCGCCCCAGCAGAGCACAATATTTGGAAAGACAGACAGTCCAGAGCCAATATTCATAACTTCTACTACAAAATTGATACACACATATCAAGGTCATATTCATAATCAGCAATCCATAACCTGGCCGTAGACACCCATTATGACCCCATGTACATAAGATTTGGTGCCACTATAGGACTTTGGTTGCACTAATGATCTATAGGATCCCAAATTATTTCAGTAACGTGACAGACAACCCCCCCTATCTTTTAATGCATTTATAACTGTGCAATACTACAAGAGTGAGTGAGAATATTTTTCCTGATGGTAGCCAGTGATTAGCTGAAGCGTGAGGATATTTTTCCTGACTGTAGCCAGTGATTAGCTGCAGCATGTGGATTGAGAAGCCTTTTATTCTACAGTAGCTAGGATAACATGTTTAAAATAAAATGGCTATTCTTTTTAGAACCTTATCAAACTATTTGCCTCAGTAACGGACTTCACAAAATGGTCCTAAATGCATACTGTACCTAAATTACTAAGGAATGAAGTGTACTGTATCCATTTACAACTTTACCTCAGATAGGCATGATACCATAGTGTTTGGAGCACAGGAGTGGGAGTCAGGAATTCCTGGTGATGACATGGACTCCTAATAATCCTTTTCATGTACAGTAATTTCTGCAATTGCCACAAGGATGTTATGTGATCACTAATAGGAAGGGAGGTTGTCCTAATGATAATGGGAGACATGTTCTCATAGACAGTTTGAAAGAGTGGTCCATACTATGAAAAGGCTTGAAAATCTCTGCTTTAATAGATCTCCCCCAATCCATTCTAAATAAGGCAATTGACAAATACTATGTCCTGCAGAAAGCAAAAACTTCCAGGCTTTTTTGGTTATTTTCTTTAAACCTGATAGAAAGAGAAAGATAGTCAGTAAGAAATACAAGAGGATGAGTCACTTGGCAGATTTCTACTGTAAAGATCTGAAAAACATAACATTGTGTTGATTAAATTCAAATGAAAAACTAACTTTTGTTGTTTCCATGTGTAAGGGACTGCAGTTCCTAGTACTTTTAAAAACTTGCACTAGAGATGGTGTAGAACTGATAAATAAAATAGTTTTCAATTGTTCACTTTATTAATATAACTTCATAAGTAAAGTTTTATGAATAAAATAACATTCACTCATAAAACCAGTTACCCCAATAATTAACAATTAATCTGCTTGTTAAGAGCCACCGCTGTTCAGCTTGCTGCCCTTGTAAATTTCACTTTCAATCCAATTGCTACTTAAATCACTGAAACTTGCGGTTTCAACATTGTAACTTCTGCTCAGTGTTTGCCACTTCTTAGACTTGTCCCATATTGTAACTCAAACTCCATTTTAAAAAGCTCACTCCATTTTGTAAAACCTACTACAATCTTCATTTTGCAACACCATGATGTAATCTTATTAGTTTAGATGTGTGAATGAGGTATGTATGGATGATGAAATCAACCTCCAGCCCCAGCCTGTCCTGATGAAGTAAAGTGTAAATACCAAAGGCAGAAGATGCAGATAACAGCCCTGAAAGCAAGAAGAGTCCACCCTAAAAAGAAAAGAACAAAGGTACAATTGAAGGATCAAAGACAGGTCAGAAGCTAAAAGTCACATCTGTGATCAATCACATCAAACCCAGAAGCAGCTTGACACAGCAAGACCTATAGACTCTGGATTCAAACTAAAAGCATATAAAAAGGATAGGTGAGATGGAAGACTTTGGGTAACATTATGCTGCCAACATGGAAGGGTGCACACCTGACAGAGACCCAGCCCTTCCTTGTGCTGGCTTTCCTGGCCAGTTAGCTGCCACAAGCTACGAACCCAAGCTGCAAAAGTAAGCCATGGACTCAAGCTATGTTCAGGACTGGTAACTATATAGCAGCTGCAGAACATTTGGGGGGTGTTTGTATATACAGATATTAGATATTGGTCATAAAAATCACATTATGTTATCATAATAAATGCGACATCTTGTTTTGTCCCTTGAAACGATCCTGTGTAGTTTTCTCTGCATAATAATGGGCTCGGACCAAATCCGCAGATCTAGATTTGGATCTAAATATGCAGTTTGGAAACAGTCTCTATTATGATCCCAACCCTAACATTATTTCTCAACACACACACTGACCCCACACCTATTCAGGTACAGATTTAGTTATGAATCCCCAATTTGAGGAAGATTCATATTCAGAATTTTAGTTTTACCTATTATAAAGGTATCAAGCTTGGATCCAGGATTTTAGATTTGGCCCATTTCTCACTTGTACAACTGAGAATAAGTAGGGAAGAATAGCAGAACCTTAAAATACCAGCATTACCATTTGTTTTTCCCAGTTGGACTTTAGCATCAACATCATTCAGTGCTCTTCGGCTGAACGTTTCCCCCCAAAATTAGTTGACCACATTAGAAAGTGCCACTAACACTGTGGACCCTCAGAAGGCCCAATCCTGCAAGGTACTAAGAACTCTTCACTCTCATGGAATTCTGGAACCTAATTTAGAGACAAGTTATGCCTAACTTTTTGGCAGGTGTATACAGTGGGGGAAGGTGCAAGAAACCTTCCTGGAACCCTTTTACCCCCTAGCCAAGAGCCAACTACAGCTGCATTTGATGGACTGCTCCCTTATAGAGACCCACAACTGAAACCCATCCCAAAGAGTTGGAGAAGAAAAGGTGCCAGTCTCACAAGGAAAGCATACTATTATCCTTATGAAAAATAGAGGCCAATGTACAGATCATGGGGTCAGACCTCTCACTTATTCCTCATTTCAAGGGAGGTCATTCATTTTAGTCCTATTGTTTACCTATGTCTCACACAAGTTTCAGATCCCTTCACTTTTATTGTTGAAGATTTATCAGGAAAAAATACCAAACAAAATCAGGAAATTATAGAAAATTATTTATACTAAAGGAACTAAGTCTTTTAAATTTCCTGCAGGAATCATTTTTGTCCCTCATTTTGAGTCTATGTCACACATGGAATCCCATCTGTAGACTGAGACACAGGCACACAATCTGGCTCTATACTTGGGAGGGATGGAACATAGCATGGCATTAAAAATAGCTTTTGAACAAGGCCTAGTTGGAAGCAATTCAGATTGTACAGAATCCTTGATACTGCTGTAGTGAGCTTCCAAGTTATAAAAAGCTTTATTACTACAGTTCTGAGGCTCAGTCCCAGCAGTACTTAGAGATAAACACGTTGTAGAATTAAAAGTCTTTCCTGCATTAACTAAAAGATTTTCTTACTATATTATCAGGGTCATGCACTGCTCTTGAGTCACATGAGCCTAGGGTAGTATGACCTTCAGTAGTAACATTTAAAAGATAATTACTGTGTAAAATAACAAGCATTGTAAATATTGACTCTACTTAGAGGAAAAAATGCAACACAGACTTGCACCTTTAGTTGAACTCACTGACGTCTCTTAAATGAAGATTTATCCCCTAAGTCAGGTTACGGTTTGTACCTGAACCCTTGGGCTCGACTCTGTTACGTCATTACAGAAAACAATTCAAGAAAAATAATTCCCACATTCTGAATCCCAAAAAAACCTTAAGGGTTTATAATGATTCAGGTTAAAGGCAGAGCGATGGGGTTAGGGTAACCAAATGTCCTGATTTTATAGGGACAGTCCTGATTTTGGGGTCTTTTTCTTATATAGGCTCCTATAACTCCCCACTCCTGTCCCGATTATTCAAACTTGCTGTCTGGTCACCCTAGATGGGATCCATCTGCACATTCCTCAGCTCCCTAAAAATCCCTGCACTCCATACATCTTAGCCTTCCCCAACAGCCAGTCAGATAGACGGGCTTTGTGTCTTGACCTGAAAGTCAACCAATTTGGGCTATTTCAGAGCATAGGGAGAACAGGTTCCAACGCTCTCAAAAAAAAATAAAAAATCTCCCTACCAGCAGACCAGTGTCTTTTAAAACAAGGGGACTTCAACTTGAACACCTTCGGTAACAGAAAATGCAGCAGTACTATGCAAGGAAAGAGTATAGTCTCTCAGGAAGGCAGAGCCCAGTTAATGCAGAACTTTACATAGTTTAATTGGTAGAAAGTTAGTCCATATTCAAATAATCTCACACACACACACTTCCTCTGATCACCCACAAACTAATGCCATTTTTAAAACATTAATCTGTTTTTAAAAGTGGCCCAAAAGACTACTGGTAGCATATTTTCCCGCACTTGTGGCTCAGATGCAGTATTCTGAATTCCTTCAAAGCTCTGCGTGGTTTATCAGCAAATAGGAGAGAGAGAGAGAGAATGAATTAGTTACTCTATTCCTAAAGGAAAGCAACAAAATCTGAAAATATTTTCCTCTGGGAACACTACATGCTCATTTGAATCAATACAACAAAGGAAACATTTACTTTGAGAAAAGCCTTCACTGCATTATGAACATAACTTAGGGCTCAATGTTTGAAATCCTGGTTTTATTTAGGTCACTAATATAAATCTACAAACATTTAACAGCATGTGAACTCAGACTATTTGTTCCTTCTTCAAGGACACTAAAGCAACAAAACCTTCTTGCAACACACAGCTGTTCCTTTGTATTTCCCCCCATTGTAAGCAGGATGGGTCCAAGCTATCAAGTACAAATTCAGAACCATACTCTCCTAAATTTCAATGGTGTCAGTTGCAGGGGTTTGGTTTAGGCCTTTTTCTCATTATCGAGAAGCACAAATAAGTATCCAAGCCCTGTTGTCCTTGAGGTTAATGGGAGCTTTGACAATTTTAATGGGAGCACAAGAAGGTCCCCAGAATTTATCCAAGTCTCTTTAGTCTAGATATCATAAAAACAGGCTCTTTGTGAGACTGTCAGCAGTTCCTGGACCTAGTCGGATCATAAGAATAGCCTTGCTTGGGATGTTTTGATATTGATTGTTCTTGCCCTAGTTCGAATCAGAATAAATAAAAATGCATAGAGCTTGCTTTACCAAGACAAGTGCTTTCAATTCCTATTGAAGCCAGTGAGAGTTGAGGATGCTCTTTACCTCATAAGAGTAATCAGCACTTTCTACTTTTAAGTCCATCTGTTGCTTTTCAGCTACAATGAGTTTTAGCCAATTATTCCTTATAAAACTCTGGTGAGATATATTTCATGTGTGATCAGATCCTCAAAAGGTGTTTAGAAACTTAACTCTCAGAGACACTTAGTGCCTTGGAGGATCTGAGCCACTATCCTTATTTTACAAGGCACATACACTTTCACAAGTGACCACTGATTTAGGTGCTCAATCGGAGACAGTTTTAGGTAGAGAACAAGTAGATCAGTCCAAATCTGATTTTTGTATGCAGTTCATCAGCATCATTCCTTTTATATCAGTTAGAAATAAATACAGGGATTGGGCTTTTGTTTGCTTTACTTTGTTTGAATTGTTAGATATCAGGAATTTACTATCCATTCAAAATATTTTTCTAACTCTTCTACCAGAGTGTATTTGAAGGAGGGTAAATAGTGTGAAGCACCTTTCAAAACTGGCCCTAATATTTAACCAGTGTCTTTAGTTAATTGCAGCCTTTTGTAAAAGAAGCTTACACCTAGCTATTCAACTCCACATTCAAATTAAAAGTCTTCACATTAATCTGCAGTTTACTGTTTTAGATTTGTTTTTATTACTCAAGATTATGTTATCTTTATCTGACTAATGTCTTTTGTATTTTTGTTACTGTGTAGTTCCCTTCAGCTCACAGAGGTTTCTTTTTTCTTTAGTACAAGTACTGATAAGTTTTCCCAAGCCTTGTGTAATTGATCTTTATGTCTTATCTGGCTGCACATGTGGCCCATATAACATATAATGCAATATAACAAAAGCACCCTTAACTGCTTTTTAGTGTCCTTCTTTCCAATGTTCAAAGTACAATCACAGCTTGGTTTAGATATTGGTAGGTCACTTCAGCACAAGGTTAATGAACCATGGAAGTATCTGACGCAATACTGGACAATGTGGTATGCAGTACTACTGCCAATAGCTGATCAGATTCTAAAGCATCTTTACTGTGAGAGTGCAGAAAGACAGTGTGTGAGCTAATATCTTTATTAGATCAATTTCTGTTGGTGAAAGAGATGAGCTTTCGAGCCACACAGAGCTCTTGTTCAGGTATGGGAAAGGTATGCCCAGCGTCGGAGCAACATGCTCGCTGGAACAAATCTGACTTCTTGATTCTCTCCAGTTGCTTATATACACTTCCTTTGAGTCCAACCTATTTGTGGGCACTCTGGCTTCTAGTTTAACTCCTTCAAAAACAACATGGCTGGAAAGCAAGGAACAGGCTTAGCAAAGGAACTTTTAAAACAGTCACTTTACTCTTAAAGAGCACTAGAGAATTGCAGATCTTTGCAAAACATCAACACACCCTCTAGTTTGATCTCACCTCTTCTGCGAGTCCAAATTCATGGCAGTGTTTCAAGCTAGGCAGAGTTCCTCCTGCCTCTTCTCTCTCCCCAGCCATGTCTTATGTATGTGGTGGTGGATTCCTTCGTCCCGCACTCCACCTCAGAGAAACATTCTCCCCTTAAATATCTCTTCCTTTTAGCCATATGCCCAAGCTGAAAAGTTGCTGATCCACCAGCCAGGCTGGCACACTCCCCTGTGTAAACAATCCATTATTTCATTAGTTGAACCAGCAGCTGAGAGAATCAGAGCTCATTGCTCTGGGATAGTCATTCAGGAGGGTGTCAAGCACCTTTCCTGATGAGAGTAGCTGTCTGGACTACGCTGTAGTCCAGACAGCTATGGAACTGCCTACTCCAAATGTCATGAGGTTATTGTATTGTTTAGTGTTTCTGGGTCAAAGATTGTATTGTGGTTTTGGTCTGTCTTGATTTCTGAACTCCCCTGCCCTCACACCACTAATGTGTGACAATTAGTGGTGTTACACTTCCAAGTTTATCAAAGTGATTTTGGCCCCTGCTGCAGGAGCTCATCCCCACATCTGCCCATTCCCATCCCCCAACAAGTAATTCTGCCCTCAGATTGGCTCAGATCCCATCCCATCCCAGGCCTCTGGGCAAAAGCTCATGCTTCAGGGTTTCAGGAAGAGATTCCCTCCCCCCACCCCAAATGTAGTCGGGGTTTATCGCCTTCCTCTGAAGCAGTAGGGATGGCCATCGCTGGAGATGGTACATTGGATAGGGTGAGCCAGGGCTCTGAGGTGACACTGAGCATCCTCTCACTCAGGTAATTAGCTAGCTGGGTCTTGCTCCAATGTTTGGGATCTAACATATGTGAGGTTAGGAACAAATTTTCTCCCAGGTCAAATGGGCAGTGATGTTGGAGGTGGGGGTCACCTTGTGCAGCATGCAGGTACAGGTCACTTGCCAAGATCATTTGCATAAATCTCACTTAATATTTCCCAGCCAATGGGGGGGTACTTGGGCACTACTGCACCCCAGTCCCTCCAATACTGTGCCCATGGCACATAACAATCTGGTCTTCTGGGTACTGTAATAATTTGGGCTCATTCCAGTTGTTGGGTTTAGAGTGTGGGTGTTGGTAGTGGCATGCAGGAGGTCAGATACTAGATGATCCTTTCTGGACTTACACAATGACTCAATTGAGATGCAGCAAGTCTTGTGTTTCCATTTCTTTAGTTGGTTTATTGCTGGTTGTTCAGATGTTTGCAAAGCATGCTGCTGAATGGCAAAAAAACCCCAAGAGATATCAAGTTGGATCTCTTTCAAAACTAATTGAACAGTATTGCCTTCCATCACTTGTTTTGTATACAATGTAGAAATAGAACAAACAGTTTTCAGGAGTAGTTATGGGAAAAGTCTATTTCTGTTACGGCTGATGAAATTCTCAAGGCTATATACAGCGGTCAGTGAACTTACACCACTCTGTATACTAATATTGCGTTCGTGTGTGTGTGTCACCTTAAACATATTTGTCACCTTAAACATATTAATGACCCACATCCTGAAATCAATCATATGCAGTTGCACAAAGTACTGAGACATTTGGATACAGGATTTCAGAGGCAGGGCCATCTATGTTTCACCCAATTTAAGGCCACCTTGACAGACTGCCAATGGGTGAGAGTTGCACCTTGTTTGAACAGGATCGAGCAAACTGCACCCCCCCACTTTCACTAATGAAGTATGGCCGCGGGTCCTACAGGTGGCCTGGCTGCTTGTGACAAGTAGGAGTAATGAAGGTAGAGACTATAGTCTCCCTGGATCACACCCTTCCATAGTAGGAGATGAAGGCTGTGACAGGCACCATTGTAGAACTGTGTGTTACATTTGGCCAGACATTTTGTTTTCAGTTGGAGTACACAGCATTTCAGAGCTGTTGAAGCCTGGTCCACAGAACAGGCAGCACTTGGGCAATAGCAAAGTTTCTGCTGCTGTGCCTCACCAACGTGCCTCAGACCTGTGTGCAGCATTCTGTTTCCATAGTCGCACGGTCTCTGACCACTCAGTTGATATTGTCACCCAATCTCAAACAATTCCAACTGGACTAAGACCACCAGCACATTTACATAGATCAGCAGACAGCCTCTCCACTACCCTGTAAAAAAACCAAAAAATATTGCTCCTTGCAAAGGTACATGCAGTTTAATTCAGCAGAACCACTGCTAGTAAAGATTTTGGTCTGTGGCCTGTTGAACAAGTTACATCACTATGATAATTTCCCAGCTTAAAAATGACTCCTTAAACAGGTCTGTGACACTGTCACAGTCTGTGGGTAAGATGTGCCTTCTGAAGCCCTTTTCCTGTCCTCCAAGTGCACATTGGAATGGTAGCCCATGCCTCCACTTCTTTGGGAAGGGACCCTTCATCCAGCTACTCTATGAATTATTTCTCCTCTGTTTCCATGATACCTAAGAGGGCCCATGGAGTTGGCTTCTGCAAGAATTTCCCTTTGAGGCTCAGTGGACAGCAGTGACAAAGAAGCAGCTTCTTCAGTTCAAATGATTTGTTTTCCAAAAGGCGCACAACTCAGAAAAATTAAAAGACAGATACCTAAATCCATACTGTCATATTTGGCATTCCCCGCAAGATGACAGCCTAGGTAACCCTGTTCTTAAGGGTCAAGATACAGCCTACCTGTTGTTGATCCTGACAAGCTGAAAACTTTTCCCTTTTGCTAAAGCAATCTGAGATGCACAGTCAGTGTATTTGACCTCTAGGTTCTCAGCCTTTGCGAGGCAGCTATGACACCTGGGTTGGGGCCCTGGAGTTGCCTCTTCAAAATTATTAATCCAGCTATTGTGTGCTTTTGTAGAGATGCTCCTTATCTAGGCCACTGCTTGGCTCCCCTAACACAGTGGTTTTCAAACTGTGGGTCGCGACCCAATATTGGGTCATGGAATGCAAAGCACGGGGTCCTGGTGGCACTGGTCAGCACTGCCAAATGGGCGGTGCTGCCCGGCTAAGACAGGCTAGTCCCTATCCTGTTCCAACTCCGCACTGCACCCCAGAAGTGACCAGCAGCACATCCAGTTTCTAGGCGGGGGGCCACGGGCCCTGAACACCTGCACTCTCATTGGCCAGTTCCCAGCCAATGGGAGATTGGGGGGCAGTGCCTGCAGATAAGAGCTGCACAGAGCCACTTGGGTGCCTCTGCCTAAGAGCTGGACTTGCTGTTGGCCACTTCTGGGGCTCAGCACAGTCCGCGTTGCCAGGACAGCAGGAAGCCTGCCTCTGCACCCTGACTGTTCCACTGACCGAAGGTAAACCCATGCACCAACCCCACATTTCAATCCCGTCTCAGCCGTGAGCTCCCCCAACCCAGAATCTCTTCCTGAACCCCAACCCTGAGCAACCTCTCACACCCTGAATCCCTTACTCCTGTCCGCATCCTGCATCCCTCACCCCTGTACCCCAGCTCCTACCAAAGCCGTGTTGAGTCGCAGGCATCAACAATTTTCTTCAACTGGGTCACCAGAGGGGAAAAAAAAGTTTGAAAACCACAGCCCTACTAGACCCATTTGATCTAACTCCATAGAAACAACCCAAACACACAGAGGCATGCACAGTATAAATGTTTCCCAGTTCTTTACAGACATCTTACCAAGTGAAGGTCTCTATGGTCAACAATAAAAGCCAGCACATCAAATATTCCATTATGATCTCAAGAGTAGAGTCTCTGCTTTAATTTTGCCCAAGTGTTAGGTTGAAGGTCACATGCAAGTAGCAAAGACTCAGCCATCCATTTAAAGATCTACTCCTATACTACAAAATGGTCACCTTTACTAGGAAAAGAAATTTCTTGTTTCTGTTTAAATTCAGAATGGATGGGACGGCTCTGACCACAGGATGGACTGGGGCACCTGCCCCGGGTCCTGTGCTTTGGGGAACCCTGCACTTTGGAATGCGGGCTCCAGGGCAGCCTGGGGAGCTAGCGGGAAGCCTGGCACTAGCAGCAGTGAGTGACCTGGCCCCAGCCAGCCCTGCCCCGCTGGGGAGGGGGTGGAAGCTGGAAAGGGGCGAGGGCTTGGGGGAAGAGTGGAATGGAGCGGGGCTGGGCTGGAGCGTGAGAGTTGTCCTGGGCCATGCACAGACATCTTACCAAGTGAAGGTCCCTATGGTCAACAACAAAAGCCAGCACATCAAATATTCCATTATTCTGCCTTATGAACCATGAATTATAGAAAGAATGCCACCTGTTTTCAGACACATCACAAAGTCAATGCTTTAAAATCTACAGGCACCATCAGTAATTGTCATCCAGTTGTAGATCCCATTCTATTAGGACTCTTAAACCCCAACATATCAGATCACCACCTATAATCATTCCTGCTGAGATTAAATACACATTAAGTGGTGTTTATGAAACGGGCCAGACTGACCATATAGACTGAACTTCTCTAATTATCTAGAGAAGAATAGTATGTTTAGAACCTGTACAAGCTTTTCCACACTGCCCTGCTAACATGCTTCAAACCTTGTCTAGTTTTAAGGGTAAGAGAGCAATTCAGTCTCCTTGCTCTTTCAGTTCTTCAATGCTGACAATCTGAGAATACTAAATAGAGTGTTAATTGTGAAGAGGCTTTTATGGAACATTGAAAGAAGTTCATCAAGAAGTGGACTGAGAACTCTAGTTCATTTCACACAGTCTCCAAACAATACTCAGACAATAATTATTACCGTTAAATGACATAGCTCGATTTAAGGAGGTGAAAGATTCTTTACTATATTATCAATCCTTTTACCCAATCAATCCCCAAATTGTATCTTCATCTAAACTCCATTCAGTGTGTGAAAATTAAGATCCAGAGAAAAATACAAAGCTCTCAGTTGACACCCTGCAAGCCAGCGTGGCCTAAATTAATCTATAAGAATACTGACATTTTCCCACTGAACAGCGAGATTTTGCCAAAAAGATTTCACAAGAAAATGTCATGACCAAAACTTAATGAAAATTTCAAGATGAAAATCAAAAAGGCAGTAACATGAATCAATTGAGAACTTGTTTCATCATCTAAAACAGGGGTGGGGAACCTCCAGCCCGCAGGCCTTATACGGCCCGCCAAATCATTTTGTCCGGCCCGCGGCTGCCGGCCAGGGACGGCTCCGCGAAGGGGCCGGGAAGCGCTGCGTGGGCCGCCGCCGCCAGCCGGGGGCGGCTCCGCGCAGGGGCCGGGAAGCGCCGTGCGGGCCGCCGCCACCGGCTGGGGGCGGCTCCGCGCAGGGGCCGGGAAGCGCCGCGCGGGCTGCTGCCGCCGGCTGGGGGCAGCTCCGCACAGGGGCTGGGAAGTGCTGTGCGGGCCGCCGGCCGGGGGTGGCTCTGCGATGGGGCCGGGAAGCGCCCCGCAGCCACCATCAGCCAGGCGGCGAAACGAGGAGCCACGGGGAGCCGACGGTCGGGGGGAGGAGGGGGAGAGAGCGGGCTGGGCGGGTCAGGTGAGGCATGGGTGCGGGAGGAAAGGAGGTTTGGTGGGGGGGAGGCTGGGCGGGTCAGGCAGGCGGCAGGACCCTGGCTGGCAAGGGGCCAGTGGGGGAAACCCCAAAGCAGTGCAGGGCTAAGCACTCCGCCTGCCACTGCTTTGGGGTTTCCCCCGCTGGCCCCTTGCCAGCTGGGGTCTCAGCTCCCGTTGCCAGCCTGGGCTTCGGGGAGGGGGGGGGAGGGGGGGAGCGGCCCGCGAATGACATTATAAATGTCAAAATGGCCCATGGCAGAAAAAAGGTTCCCCACCCCGGATCTAAAAGATGTTTACATTTATTTGCTGCCTCCATCTTCTTTTTTGCCACCAGGTACAATAAGATCGAGGTCAGGTGTTCTCAACCTTTATGGGGTAGGAATCAGGGCAATTGCCCTGACCCCCATGAAGCTAAATTCCTCAGGCTTCAGTGCTGGTTGGCAGGCCATCTGGTGGGGCTTTGGCTTTCTGCTCTAGGCCCAGCAAGTCTAAGACTAGCCCTGCTTCGTGGCCCTCCAGGGGGCCCCAGACCCTGGTTGAGAACCACTGATCTAGGTCAGTGGCTGTTAACCTTTCCAGTGTGTGGTTTATAGATTAGTATATTTCATACAGACAAACTTCACTAGTCATGGGTGGTGGATAGCATAGGCTGTGCCTCCCCAAACAGCCTGGCATAGCCCTGTCCACACTCTGCTCCTAGGCCCCCTCCTGCTTGCTTCCAGACCCCTTCCCAATGCTCTTCCATGACTGAGAGGCTGGGGCAGGCAGTCTGGGGCCACCCCACCAACCTGGTGCTTGGGGCGCTGTGGGCCCATGTGCTCTGAGTTCTTGCAGAGGAGGGGGAGAGGAACGGGGCTAGTCTCCCTGGGGGCAGGGCCTCAGGCAGAGGGGGAGGGGCCGGGGATAGCCTCTCCCAACAGGCTTGTTGGTCTGGGAAAGCTAATGATCAAACCTGCGGACCAAATTTGGTGATGAATCTGGTCACGTGCCACCTAAGGCACATTGAAAATACTCTAAGTCAGAAGTTCTCATACTTTTGTACTGTGACCCCTTTCACACAACAAATCTCTGAATGCAACCCCATTTCTACATTAAACACACTTTTTTATATATTAACACCATTATAAATGCTGGAGGAAAGCAGGGTTTGGGGTGGAGAGTGACAGCTCATGACACCCCCCATCCCCATGTAATAACCTCACGACCCCCTGAGGGACCCTCACCCCAGTTTGAGAACCCCTACACTAAATAGTAGTTTTTCACATGGGTACCTCTAATAGCATTTAAAATACTCAGCATCTCCCTTTTCTTTGCCAGAGCAGTTTTCCCATGAATTTTCTGAAACCCACATTTTAATGTAGCACATTGCTACTTGCTTATTTCTGTTGCCCTGGAAACATGGGCAAAGATTAGCTTGTCCAGTCAGGCAATAATAGATTTCCCTTCCCTCATATATTTATGACATTTGAAAACATATTTACAAGAGTTACGTTCCTATCAGGTTCAGAGCTTGATTCAAAAACATTTTTATATCAAATGTGTGCTATTGACATGATCCTTCCATGTTATCCATGTTAGAAACATTGACTCCCAGAGGGATTATGCATTTTGAGTAGGAAGAGATCAACAAGGCCTGCAACCTGGGGAGTTGCTAGGCTGGAGTTCCCCACCTCCTCTTCCCTTTCCCCAGCCCTGCTCTGCTTTCACTACCCTTCTCTCCCAGGCAGCTACGAGCTGGTCTCCCTCCGAGGCTGGAGAGAGACTCCTCTGTCTCCTGGCTGCACAGCCCTTTCATCCAGGCCAGCTGTGGCCAGATTAAGCCAGCCACACCTGGGCCAACAACATCACCAGCCTCCCTCAACTGCATTTAATCCCTTTTACTTTGGAGTGGGGAAGCCGCCCCTCTACGTAGCCTCTGAAGTCTACCTACACCGAGATGTCAAACGAAAGCTAATAGACTCTAGAGTTAGACAAATACAGATTCTGATCCCATTCATACAGATGCAAATTTAAAGGAATTCCATTAAATGGGGTTTCTTTGAATTTACACCAGTGTAAATGAAATCATAATCCATATGTCTACCTCTAGAGTCTAACTGCATTGGAGACAATGGAGTCAGTTCAAAATTTGCACTGATGTAACAACTGTCCCAAAGACTTCATCATAGGTTTGTTACAAACATTACAATGCTTAATCTATCATGAAAGAGGTGCCCAAGCAAGTAGGTGCCAGGGCACATGCAATTTTTTTACTTTCAGAATTGATGTGCAAGCCCAGAGGTGCCAGGGCTATGAACTGCCAAACCTAGAGATGCTGGGGCTCAACCCTGGCAAGCCCTGACACAAAATTAAGCACTGAATATAGTCTGCAGAAACTATGATTTATGGATTGTGCAATTCTTCATGACACATACACATTGAGACTAAGTTCTTGCAAAATATAGGCTATAAACAAAGCAATTCTTAATCCAGGAGGGTCAAAGTAGATAAACCTATTTCACCATTCTCAGGGCCGTCCCTAGGGGGGTGCATGGCCCAGGACAACTCCCACGCTCCAGCCCAGCCCCCAGTCCCCCCCCCCCATTCCACCCTTCCCCCAAGCCTTCACCCCTTTCCAGCTTCCACCCCCTCCCCAGCGGGGCAGGGCGGGCTGGGGCCAGGTCACTCACTGCTGCCAGTGCCAGGCTTCCCGCTAGCTCCCCAGGCTGCCCTGGAGCCCGCATTCCAAAGTGCAGGGTTCCCCAAAGCACAGGACCCGGGGCAGGTGCCCCAGTCCATCCTGTGGTCAGAGCCGTCCCATCCATTCTGAATTTAAACAGAAACAAGAAATTTCTTTTCCTAGTAAAGGTGACCATTTTGTAGTATAGGAGTAGATCTTTAAATGGATGGCTGAGTCTTTGCTACTTGCATGTGACCTTCAACCCAACACTCAGGCAAAATCTCTCTACTCTTGAGATCATAGGTGCTGGACCTAGAGGTGCTGCCACACCCCCTGGCTTGACGTGGTTTCCATCATATACATGGTTTACAGTTTGGTTCAATGTCTCTTAGCACCTCCCTATAAAAGTTGTTTCAGCACCTTTGCTTGAGGTTAAGCAGAAGTTGTTTAACCTGTCACATAGGAATACTATTCTCTAGATTTTCTAATGGGAACTCACAAAGACAACAATCTGGGGACTTTAAGTGGAGATAAGGAATTGTTTCTCATTCCCTCCCTCCACCCCCCACCCCCCTCCACCCACGAGCAAACTTATGACATCTGGAGATCCATACTAGAAGCTCAGCATTGCTTATTTAACTAGGCTGTTTAACTGTAATAGGAATTTTCCAAGAGTTATGCCACACAAGTATTTGGCTGAAACTTAATCTTCAAATATGAACTGAATTGGCCAAATAAGGTTTGTAAGAGACAGTATCTGACATTTAGTGGGACTATCCTACTAAAACAGGATAATATAGTGAACATATATTAAATAAACAGGTCTTAGTCCTATATGCCTCTTTGTAGTTAACATGATTATCTAAGCCCTGCAGTGCCCAAGGGAATATATTGATAGTGACAGACAATACCAATGGATTTCTACTGATTTTAGATGAATTAGTTGACAGACTCCACTGGTGAGTGTTTACTACTAAAAATGGATGTAACATGTCTGATGTAAGAATATGGACCAAATCAGAAGTGGAACAACCAAAAGCACATGGTTCACTGGACATGATCTTTATTGGCCTCAAACTGCAACCAGCTCCAGAAAGTCAGGTGTGTGTGAACACCCCTGTATGCTCATGGAACCCTTTTGGGTCATCAGGTCTCATTGACTTGAGTGAGATTCCACATTGGCATAGGGAAGGGAATGTTCTCATGGATCTGAGTGTGGGATCAAGGCCATTACGTGCTTATAATCTATACAACACTCAGCAGACTGCAAAAACATACCTCAGAGTACTTATGACCTTGAAATATTACAAACAAAATTCAGCAAGTGATCAGACAACAGTCGAGTCATAGAGCTAAGCAATTTTTGAAGTATTACATATTTCTAAAGGGGCCCTATACTGTGGATAAGATGTTTTCTCAATAGGAGACTAGTGAAAAGCTTCAAAGAAGGAGTGTGTCTAAAGAATAGGAACCTGTTTGAAAAAAGGGTGACCAAACAGCAAACTAAGGGATGAGAGGGTGGGGACGACAACTATTCTATGCATACATAAAGAAGGTGTGGAAGAAAAAATATCAAAATAGCAGAGGAAACAAAAAGCTCAAATAAACCATAATGGCTGACAACAGAAGGGGCTATATATGTTGGATTATTAGAAAGAACAAATCAATCTGTGGTGGTGACCTTGATACCAAGAACATCAAATCATGTGATCTGTAGTGGAATGTTCAATAATTAACAAGCACACGTCAAGCATGACAGGTTGTCATTAGGATATTAATGCAGCCTACTACTAATGAAAGAGGTAAGAGCAAAGAGGTGAGGAAAGTTACTAGAGAGAGCTGGGATTTGAATTGCTATTCAAAATAAATACTAAACACCTAGGCCAACAATTAAAGTTAAGAATCAGCGAGTGCTCCATGGAGTAAAAGCTATAATAAAAACCATCAGCTATAGCAAAGCAATCAGCTCTAAGCAAGTGTGTTGATGAAGCTAGATAGGATGATTGAAGTACATATTGAATGAAAAGCACATTCAATAAGCTACAACATAGCTTCACATTATACATTCACTGGTAACAAAATTAGCAGGAACACAATAATTACCATACAATTAGTTTGATCAGCCATGCAAGTAAATTAGGACTGCGGGCTATTTAAATCACCTAAAGCTAACACAGAGCAGACGTTCACAAAACAGCCTAGATCATGAGAGAGAAGCACAATGGCTGGGTGGTTATTTGTTTGGGTGGAAAATCCACCCAATTTTTGATTTGTGCAGAAGTTAGTTTGTGATGGGCTTGTGGAGCCTGAGTACATTATTTGCCTTCACCTCTGTGTCCATTTTTTAGAAAAGCAAAACTTTCAGGGAGGAGACATTTTACCCCTTTCACAGCTAGGCAGAGGATTAAGGATCCCCTTTTTTAAGACGTTATTTTGGGAATATGCGTGTTTACCTCAGCTGTGTGCGTCTGCTGGGTTTGTACTCTACTTGTAGTGTATTTGTAGCTCTGCTACAGTTAAAACTGAGTAGCACTTTGTTTCAAGGTGAGCTCTTAAGTGCCCTAAAATCTAAACGATTAGTCTTATCATCGTGAAATTTTAGTTATGAACAAGGTTACCTGCTGTGTGAAGCATGGGGTTATCTCAGTTCTTTGTTAGAGTGAGTCTACATTGGCAATGTTAGGGCTAGTTTACAGTGGCAGTGCTTTAACATGGCTTGTTTAGTCATGGCAGAGCGCTGGGAGAGAGGTCTTTATGCGCTCTAAAAAAAAAATCCACCTCCACAAGGGGCGTGGCTCCCAGTGCTGGTGCACCATCTACAGTGGTGCTTTACAGTGCTGAAGCCTGCTGTGCTCTGGGGGATGTTTTTTCTCACTCCTGAGCAAGAAAGTTGAAGCGCTGTACAGTGCCAGTGTAGACAAGCCCAGAGTAATAATATGGAATAACAGAGTCCGCTCACTGCAGCCAGAAGTTGTGACCTACCTACAACATCAAATCTGAGTGCTTTCCAGCACAAGAGCTTTAAAAATCTGCTCTTAGAACTCAATCATTTATCAGAGCACCTAACTCAAGTCATCCCACAGCTACACAACAAGAAATATTCTGTTCCAAATTCACCCGGAGTGAATAACTTCTATTCCGTAGCAGCCTGTGGGCCAAGTTAGGTGGTCACATAGATTGTGTATGTAGCTGTTATAGTGGTGGCACTTGCATTGATTTGCCAAGAGGGATCATATTCTGGAAAGCATGCTCATTTTATTTACCCATTTATGCCTAATCAGCAGCAGAACATGCACTATGCCACTTGCACCTGAAGTGTAACTTACCCAATCAACAAGAGAGCCAACACTACCAGACACATCCTTAGTGTATTTATAGTCTGAAGCAGACAGCTGAAAGGGGCAAGAACTACACCACTGCAGCAATATAGTAAAATTCAATGCAAAATAGTAACAGGGTGCCCTAAACTTAAAACCAGGGGTTCTGTGTATAGCTGATGAAGGAGACTAAAAAAGGTAGGCCAACAAAGAGGCTTATGCAAGAGATAAAAGTAGTATTGTAACCAAGAGCAAATGAAGTACCCAAAAAACTTATATAGGTATATTCAGAATCCTGGTTCTGCAGTTGTTCCCAAAAAAATATGGAAATGTTTCGCAACTGATGAATTTACAGTTGGTAGTGTTGTGTTCATGATTGCTTTGACTTTTTTCCTGAAATTTGACAAAAAGTGCAGCCCCCTGATTAATATACAACCAACCCCCACCTCCCATTTCTATCTGAACACAGTCCGCTTATGCCATCAAAGACAAGGCAAACACCTATACCTGCTGCAGAAGCTAACTTGGCCACTGGACAGCAGCTTGAAGGTATACATTGGGAAGAAACTATGATAGGTGCAGACTATAATAAGTGTGCTCTATAGTCTTCACCTCAAAATATATGAAGCACGTACAGTACTAGAGCAGAGGTGGGAAAACTATGGCCTGTAGAAAACATTGGCCCACAGCACCCTCCTGGCTGGCCCCTGAGCTCCTGGCCCAGGAGGGTAGCCCCTGACCCCCGCCCCTGCTGTTCCCTCTCCCCCACAGCCTCAGCTCACGGAACTGCCAGCACAATGCTCTGGATGGCAGGGCTGTGAGCTCTTGCAGGGCAGCGCAGCTGCAGAGCTGCAGCTTGACCTGGTGCTCTACTATGGTGCACGGTGGCATGGCTGGCTCCAGCCGAGCAGAACGGCTGCCTGTCCAGGTGATCTGGCAGCGTGGCTGCAGCGCCACCAGAGCTCCAGGCAGCGTGGTAAGGGGGCCGGGGTCTGGATAGGGATCAGGGCCAGAGGTGAAAGTAAGCCGGTACGGTGTACTGGCAAGAGCCGATGGGTTGTACTGGGGCGGATCGGCTTCCCCAGGCGCAATTTAAAGGGCCTGGGGCTCCCAGCAGCGGCTGGAGCCCCGGGCCGTTTAAATTGCTGCCAGAGCAGGAGCCGCTACTGCCCTTTAAAGTGCTGCGGGAGCCGGGGGAGGCTGCGGCAGGGCTCCGGCGGCAGTGTAAAGGGCCCGTGGCTGTAGCGGCGCACCGGGCTCTTTAAATAGCTCTCGGAGCCTCGCCGCAGCCTCCCCAGGACTCTGGCAATGGGGCTCCGTGGGGACGGGAGCCCTGTTGCTGGAATCTTAAGGAAGCGGCGGCGGGGCTCTGAGAGCTATTTAAAGAGCCTGCTACCACCCCAGGCCCTTTAAACGGCCCCTGGAGGGGAGGGGGAAGGCCCCTTACCGGTACGGGGGCTGGGCGGGGCTGGCTCTGACCCCACCCCTTCCGCCCGTGGCCACACCCCTTCCGGGGGTCAGAGCTGGCCACAGCCAAGCCCCCGTACTGGTAAGAAAGTTAATTTACTTTCACCCCTGGTCAGGGTGGTCAGAGGGTGGGGAAAAATGGGGGTTGAATGGGGTCAGGGGTCCCAGGGGGGCAGTCAGGACTGAAAGGAGGGGTTGGATGGGGCAGGAGTCCCAGGGGGGTATCAGGGGGTGAAGAGTGGGGGGTGGGGTTTCAGGCCACGCATGGCTGTCTGAGGAGGTACAGCCTCCCCTAACCAACCCTCCATACATTTTGGAAACCTGATGTTGCCCTCAGGCCAAAAAAAAGTTTGCACGCCCCTGTACTAGAGCCTAAAGCACATTTATGTTCATTTTAGCCATGTGCTAGTCTGAAACTACTTTGAGAGATGTTATCTCTTTTCCAGAGTTTTAAGTTAATCTCCATCCTAAACTGACTCACACAGGTTTCAGGCTGCTTATAGCAGCAATAATAGTGATCAAATCAGATGAGTTTCATAGCTCTGGCCATCTGCCATGTGCTAGTTAAACATTGTTTAAGGTGCAATACATAATTCAAAATGTAGCTAGAAAACAGGATGAGTGAGTACCAGTCTCCTGTTTGATTAACTGGAAAGTGGTAGTACTGGTCCATTGAAGTGGGCTTTAAAACCCTTGTATAAATTTGTGGAACTGCACAGGCTTCAGAGCTGTGCAAGTTTACACTAAGTTTGGCCCCATACTATAAAGAGTTCATTTGATATATAAATCAAAGTGTCATGTTCCAAAATAAGTGAGCATGAGGAAGAAATTAGAAATGTAGTTCTGGGCCAGATTTGGAGAGGTATTTATGCACCTAAAGATGCTGATTTGGATCAATGGGACTACTCATGCATGTGCTGAGCTTTACTACCATACATATGCAGGATCAGGGTTTAAATAATAATAATAATAATAATAATAATAATAAAAAAGTACCCACTAGTCTTTAGCTTTAGAATAAACCCTTAAAATACTTAACAACTATAGGATAATGGACAGCTTCAAATCTACTAATGTGAAATAATGTTGAAGTCCATTCAAACATTTTCACACAATAGTCAGCAGCATTTTATTTATATTTACAGTAACTCCTTGCTTAACGTTGTAGTTATATTCCTGAAAAATGCTACCTTAAGCAAAACAATGTTAAGTGAATCTAATTTCCCCATAAGAATGAATGTAAATGGGGGGAGGTTAGGTTGCAGGGAAATTTTTTTCACCCGGCAAAGACGATATATATTACACACACCGTATAAGTTTTAAACAATTTAATACTGTACACAGCAATGATGATTGTGAAGCTTGGTTGAGGTGGTAAAGTCAGAGGATGGAAGAGGGTGGGATATTTCCCAGGGAATACCTTACTGCTAAATGAGGTTTGTGCAAGTTGGTTGATTAGTGGAGAGCCACAGCCAATTTCCTTTGTTTTCTTTCTCAGCTCTTCCATGAAGGGTGTGTGGGTGGGTGTGTCAGAAAGTGCTTTCCAAGTGCTCCTTCCTGGCTCTACAGGTTTTTTTTTGTCCTTGTTTTGCATTTGTCTGGCTGCAGTGTTTACCAAGCCAAGGTCAGAGAACAGCTATAACTCTGGGAATGTAATACAAGGCTGGAGTGACAAGTATTAATTTTTAAATGCTTGTGAACCCCCACTTCTGCACACAGTGTGACAGAGCAGGGATTCAGCCTTGACAGGCTATGTTTACACTAACATTTTTCAGGAAGTTTCTCACCCATTACAGTACCATAGTGCAGGTCTGTAAGGCAGGAGTTTTTACCACTGTGCCACCTAGCCCTGCTCAGAGCAGGTTCAATGCTATGACTAGGCAAGACCTAAGGACAGAGAACTCTTCCACTATTTGTACTACGATTTGGCCAGGAGACTTTCCAAAGAATTTTTCACATGTTGAGAGAAAAGAGGCTATGAAAGTTTTATCATGCAGTGACAGGATATAGCAACAGGGCAATGTCCAACAAGGTATTCGTATATATTTGTAAAGCAATTTGCTATGATGGGCTATATACACACATCTATTTCCTACGTTTGTAAAGTCCTTATTTTGCTACATTTGGGAATCATTAGGGTTAACGTTTCTGAATATATAAAAGCATGTTCATAGTCTTAATCAGGAAGCTAGTATTATTGTGCAACAGAACAGCAATCTTGTGAATGCATAGCTTCCGCCCTCATTCGCTTGGTGGCCCCTAATAGTCTTGGGGCTACATTGCAAGTAGATGGTTACCTCATTGTCCCTCTTGGGAAACCAGTAACTCATGCCAGCTTGTCCTCTTGGCTAACAAGAATCCCAGAATATAGTGCATATCACCTCCATGAGATGGGGTAACTTTTAAGGACTAATCATCTTAGGTACTGACATAACAAATTCCAGCATCTTCTATCACACCCAGACACTGTCCACTTCTGTCCCTCTCTCAGGGCAGCCAGCCCAGCCATCTCTTCTGGGGTACAAACCTGTTCTTCCCAGTGGAAATTCCCAGTCTCTCTCTTTGGAGCATCCCTCATTCCTCCTGGCCCTCTTACTATTTCTGAGGGTCCAGCTCTCCAACAAAGAGACCTCAGCAGGTAGTCCCCTCCACTGCTCCCCCTTATTTCATCTCTCTCTGGCCCTTTGCTCTAGTTTAAAGCCAACAAGAATCCGCTTCCACTGCTCCTTCTGTCTCCAGCCCTCTGGTTTGGAGATGCCTGCCAGCCAGCCCCTTTTGCTGCTCCTACTTTCAGCCTTCCCCAGAAACCTTTGTCTCTAGCATCTCCCAACTCAGTCTTTTACTTCTGACTGACTGTGTAGCCCCAGGTGTTATCCCACCCCCATAATTGGCCCAACTGTGAGCACCTGGAATGGAACAGGAATGCTGATCCCAGTCTTATTTAATGAACCAGCTACCCTGTTACAAACATATACCATATCACAAAACATAATAAAATAACAGTCTTAAAGTCAGAGGTTCACATTTTTAAAAAGGGAAAGAGACTGGTATAGAAGAGAATAAATAACTATATATTGTGATGGAGTCAGACCAGAAGGGTATAGGAGAGTGCTGGAAGGGAGGTATATCAGCCTCAGGATGAGCACCTATTGGTATCCCAGCCTTGCAGGAGGGACACTGGACCCGGGGCCAACTAAATACGTGGGACAACTAATGAAGAAAGGCAGGAAAGTGCGTGAGGGTCATAGGTTAAAAACGAGGTTACAGGGTGGGGATACCGAGCAGAGAACCCCACACAGCGCCCACTGCTCCGCAAAGTTCCTCAGGATGAGCACCTTTTGGTTTACCCAGGAGGTGGGCGGGCCTAAGCCCGTCCATTACTGAAGTCCCTCCTCCAGCCTGGCGGGAGGGACACTGGACCCGGGGCCAATTAATTACGGGGGACAACTAATGAAAAAAGGACAAGGGAGTGCGTGAGGGTTATAGGTTTAAAACAAGGGTACAGGATGGGGACACCGAGCAGAGAACCCCACACAGCGCCCACTGCTCCGCAAAGTTCCTCAGGATGAGCAGGTCCCTGTTCCCTGGCTAGCCAAACAAAGGAGAAGCTTCTAGAAAGCAGCAAAAACAGCTAGCCTGATTGGAACACCTGAAGCCAATCAGGGGCTGGCTGAAACCAGTTAAAACCCCTCCCATTTAGTCAGGTGGGTGTGGATGTCAGGAGGTGTGAGAGGAGGGTGTGCTGTTGGTGAGACTGAGTGGTAGACAACATATCATATGTGAGGAAGGAGGCCCTGAGGTAAGGGTGAAGTAGAGTGTAAAGAAGCGGGGACTGCTGTGGGGAAGTAGCCCAGGGAATTGTATTGTATTTTGTGGCTAAAAGGTCAGCCATCTTAGTTGATACTATTAAGAGTCCCTGGGCTGGAGCCTGGAGTAGAGGGTGGGCCTGGGCTCCCCCCTTTCTACCTCCCCTAATTCATCACTGTGATTGGGAGACAACAGAGACTGTGCCAGGAAGGATGGCTTCTCCTCACTGGCTTATGATGAAAATGGCTCAATAGGCTGTGACCTTGTCTCTAGAGAGAGAAGGGCCATGTGGAGGGTCACAGTGAGCCTCTGAGGCTAGTGAAATCTGCCAGGAAACGCAGGACCCACAAGTACAGACTTGGAGCTTTGTCACAATATATAGTGCCAGTAGTTGGAACTCTCTTCCTTGATGAACGGTCACTACCAATAATTTTGAAGAGACAGAGTAAGCAATAATGGCTGCATAGCTCAGAGGTTAGAGCACGCATCCTGTAAACTGGGCCTGTGTATTCAGTTCTCACAGGAGCCTAATCATATTTCTCTTTGCATTTGCAAGAAGATCAAGTGGATGGTCAAATAGTTCTAACTCCGTCAGCTATGCCCCCTTGAGACTGAGTACTGCTACACATCCTATTCTGGCTCTACCACGTGCATAGGGAGCATAAATGGCAGAATTCTGCCTGCCTTTTGCACTGGTAGGTTGGGGTAGGAAAAGACTCATTGCAATCTCTCGCACCATTCCCTGCACAAAAGCAAACAAATAATTAGGGCTGCATATTTTTAATTGCATTTAAGTAATTTTCTAACACACACTGATATTGCTCACTGCCAGAACTAGAGTATGTCTCAGGGACATATCTGCACTGGACATTTGGCACTGGTGTAGTTACACTGGCTTAGGTATACTGGTGAAATCTCCTAGTATAGTCATGAGGCACCAGTGTCAACTGTGACTTGCACCAGCACAGCAAACCACATCAGTGTAGCTATCCTAGTGGCAAGACACTCCAGGGTGGACACAGCCTTATTCTCAAGTATAAATACATGTCACATTGGGAATGATCCAGTTACAGTGGTCTACCCTTCTCCACAGAAAGACATTCCACTTCCAGTATAGACAACTCCAGTGTAGTTTATGAGGCTAGTCAATCTTGCATTAGTAAGCCACCAACCCATGGGTTGTGATCCTGAATTAAACTGGTTGTATTTTGCTTTTGTGATCACACCTGCTCAGCACAGCTCTGCATCTATCAAAAGAGTAAAAGTGTTCATGGAGATGAACAGTGATTCTCCCAGATGAATGAATTAGAAAATGGGGAAATTTTAGAGCAGAGAAAATCTGAAACTACCACTGATCCTAAAGTCATAGAATTATATAATTTGAAAATGGCACAAACCTGTAAAATCATATAATCCATCTCCCTGCCAGTACAGAATTGTTCCCTTCAATAGGGCATATTCTTTTTAATTATTTGGTTAGCTCTACAGTGTGTTATAAGAAATGCACAGTGCAGGAATACAGCCACTCACTAACTCCAGGCCAGATATATCATGCTTTACCATAGCAATTAGTTAAACAATTGTGAGATAAATATCCCATTTCTATTATTGCACCTTACAGGGGCTGGAGATTTAGGAAATGGTGCAACAGCCAAATTACTGCAAATAGGTTTATATTTCCCTGTATTACTCAGACAGTATTTCCTTTTAGTCATATACTGCTCTTTCCACCAGATGGTTTGCTAGTTTTTAATTCTGGCTAAAAAGGATTTAACCAGATTAGGGATTAATCCCTAGAGTTGTCATCAACTAAGTGTTAAAAGTCTGACACTGATCAAATTCTGTGGGATTTTTTTTTCCTGTTCCTCCTCCTCTTTTTCCATTTTACTCAGGATTTTCATACATTTTATTTGGAACTCATGTAATATTCTAACCCTTTTTTTTAAACCTAATTAGCTTCATTACCACAAATGTAAGAATTTTTCACTTCCCATCATCCCTCTAAGAGGAACACAGCTCAAAAGGGAAGTGGAATTACTACCAATATGATAATCCCATTCCAATTTTTATATTGGTCAATATAAGTGGAATCACACAGTGGGCATTGATCAATCTGTCTTTCTGCCACTGGAAGAGTATTACTCATCCCCTCATCTTGACCATGAGCAATTATTACAGCTCTGAAATATCATGCAGCAGGAGTCTGGTTGTCATTGCCTGTCCCCCTCTGTGACTAGGCTTGTCTCCATAAATGTTTTGGTACATTCTGCAAAGTGCGCCATTTCCATTACAACAATCTGAGAGCTTCTACCTGCAGCAGTAGGCTCTGCATGGAGCCAAGATTGTTCTGTGGCTCTCCCTCTAGCCAAGAGGAAAAAGAAGATCAACACACCTTGAGAGTCCCTTCAACACACAGATCAAAGGAATGATCTGGACCATTGTTTGGTTTGAGATTTTCTGCAGGACTTGGCTAACCAGCTTCGGTGCTGGTTATACTGTGACAGCTAGATCTTTGTAATAGAAAGAGAAGTACATTTTTTCCCTCTCCTGATCATAATGTTAAAGCAATTTTGTTTGGAGTATTTCACTGAATATTTTTATGAGAAACGTGTGATCTCCCTTATGTAAACTGTGGCCACAGCAACTAAACAGCAGAAGCCCTGGGCCTGTCAGAGAAAATATGACGGGATATAGTCATGTGGTAGCAGGGAGAGAGTGGGAGGGGTATGCAAGGGAGACAAAGAATTTACAAGGGGTTTAATGAAATATGTTCAGCAATTGTACTGCAGGTGGGTCAGCCCATAGTATAAGTTTTATAGTTTAAAATTCTAAAGAATTATGGAAAGGTCTCACCTCTTACTCTTTCCCACATGATCTCACAGGGTTCATCTAAATTCATTAAAAACCCATGGCTGGCCTGTGCCAACTGACTTGGGCTGCAGGCTTCTTTAAATTACAGTGTAGACTTACAGGTTTGGGCTGCAGCCCCAGATCTGGGACCCTCCCACCGGGTGTTAATAAGAACAAACATGCAGTGTACTTACCTAGGTCCTGCTTCAGTTTAGCATGATTAATTTTAAATATACAAGTAATTACAATTATGTCAATGTGATTATTCACATGCTTAGCGTTAAGCATGTTGTCACAGGTTGAAACATCCTGTTAAAGACAGGCTTGGGCCCAGCTTCAGGAGTACTACTGCAACCCCAATCATGAGTCAGAACCCCATAAAAGTGTTATAGTTTTTCTGGTCTGCCTTCTGATTTTTTAACTCTCTATACATACCCCAGTGTGTGTGTGTGAGAATTATGGTGTTATCAATGCTCACAATTGTATAGTAAATGTGATTTTAGCCTGTACTGCAGTAGCCCTTGTTACAAGACCCAACCCAATTAATTTAGTCATATTTGCATCACATGCTGCTGATAGTGCAGGAACTACTCAACCTCTCCCAACACCCAAACAGTCTCATTCATTAATGTGCTACTCCCCTGACCCACATCTGCCCACCTCCCAACCTATCCTTTAATTAGGCACTCTTCAGTCCCACATCAGTTGGGTGTCCCTTCATCGTAAGTTGTCTCCCTATCTCAAACTAGCTCCAACCCCACATCAATTTTAGTACCAGCCACCCTTCCTGTCCCCCATCCTCACATATCTGTCTCTTGCCCCCCTGGGCGCACCTCAACTCCTCCTGCAGCTGTGGAGGCTCTTTCCCAACACACACAAGCTGGGGTGGGGGCAGGTCCCAGGATCCTTCACCCCTTCACACTCTGAAGGACAACTGCAGTTGAGCTCTCCTTCCCCTTCCCAGGTAGGGTAATGCAGGAGAGCCACAGGGAGGAACATGGAGGTGCCTCCCATTTTTCCTGAGGGAGAAAGGGGGACTGGCAATAGCGATGCTAGGCAGGAACAGGCTAAACAATTGCTTATGTTCCCCAGCAGCTCAAGGAGGCCCCAATTTAGTGTTACTGCCAAAATACCATTCATCTTATTTCACATAGACTTTTTGAACAAGTGGTCTCAGTATATGTTGTGTTAGCAAATTTTTAGTTTCTGGAAATAATCCAATTACTATTTTTGTAGGGAGAGCAGGGTGAGGGTAAAGTTCCCCTCAGACATTTATTCTACTAGTTATGACAATCGTTTCATATCACAAGCATTGTCTACTTTAAACCTTCTCTCCATCTTAAAAAAAGCTGTATTTTTGGTTCAAACTTTAACCAGACATGTATTCCCACTTGGAGAAGAGTAGGGGATATAACTGAATGCTGGATTATGTTTGATTATTTTCCGTTCTAATATTTTGGTTTCCCTCTGGTTACCAATATTTTCATAACAGCTCATCCATGTCTTAGCCTACAGCATAGGTGTCAGTCTTCTACAGACAAAAACAAGATTTCTGAGGTCCTTATTTTGTATGCATTTGCTTCTGTGCAAGACTAGCAACTAAATGGAACTATCTGAATACATAATGCATAATTAGACACTCAGGGGAAAGCCCTGTGGAAACATTTGCAGGACTCTCTTCTGAGAGATTTTATGCAATTCACACTGGCATTCAGAAGAGAATAGGTGTACAGCAAGCTACAGCTGTTGGTTTGGTTTTCATTAATACCATGTTTTCCTTTACGTTTTTTGGTGTATTTTATGTGCTAATGAAAGGTATCCCTTACCTGAAGAAGACCTCAGTGTAGTTTGTCTCTTTTACAACAGAAGTTGGTCCAGTAAAAACTATTACCTCACCCACCTTCTGCAAACAAATCAATGAAAAGTTTCATGTTAGTCTCAGAGACTCTTGCCTGTACAGCCACAGACCAGGTACAGCATAGGGACTGACAGAGCAAGTTTTCCCCCACACTGACCCTTTCATGGTCAGTTCAGTGCCTCCATTCTCCACCACTTGTGGCGGGTTTTGTACCTCCTCAGTCCCTTCAACTCAGGGGGGATGAGGGATAACCCCCACCTCTCGACATCTACATAATTTCTACTACCCTTCCTGTAGTCAGTGCCGTGAGGCCTAATGGCCAGAGTCCATGTACTATGTTCCTGCAGCAGTGTGGCCCAATGATCAGAGTCCATATGTTGCTCTTACGGCAGTGTGGCCCAATGGCCAGAGTACCTCTTAATTCTCTTCCCCTAGCAGGAGAGCGTGGCCTAGTGGACGGAGTCCATATACTAGGCTCCTACAACAGTGTGGCCCAATGACCAGTCCCTCTAAACCCTTTTGAGGTAAGAGAGGAATCAAGGGACTATGTTGTCAAAAAGACAAAGGGGGGGGGGGGGATTGGATGACCCCCGGTGGGGAAGCCCAGGCCCGCCCACCTTCACTGGGCTCCAACCCAGGACCCTGTCTGTGGTGGGGTGGTCCGCCCCAGGGTCAGTGGGGATTCCTGCCGCAACATGCTAACCTCACAGTGACAGGATGTTCCACTCCCTTACCTGGGTCACTTCCCACTAGCTCTCCAACAGCAGTAGTACCGGTGTCACCAGAGTCTCCAGGCTCCTCAGTACCCAATGTTCACAGAGGTTCCAATAGCTGCAGGCCTCTGGTCCTGGCTACTCAGCTCTCCCTGGTAAGGGCTGTAACTGCTCCTGGGCCAAAACCTCCAATTAGCATCCTTTCTCCTCAGCCACCAGCCCTGCCTGACTAGCTCTGTAGACTTTTATACCTGCCTTCTGGCTGGAGCATGCCCAGCAGAGCTTCAGGGGTGTGGCTTTCTCTGCTAGGAGAGAAGGGTTAACTGTTTCCATCCCAGTGTGGGGCCAGTCCACCCCCTCACCGGCCCTACGTATAGAGTTAAAACCAAATACTAGCCAAGCTGTTATGAATAATCCTGAGAATTCACTGCTCTGGAACACATTTGATATGATACTTGAAAGACACACCACAGGTCTGCACTGATAGGCTATAATTTTTAGTTCTCAGTGATATTAGGTGTATTTAATACAAGTCAGACATTGGACCAGAACACCACCATTGATCTAATACAAATGTTAATGTTTAACTAAAGATGGTGATAGGATTGGATTTTTCACTAAAGGCAATAGAGAGCTAGCCTAGTTTCTCCTTTATTACTAGATTTCTATTTTTTTGAAGGAACCGTTGGTATGGTATGTTAACCTGTAGACACCTTCAAAGCCATGAGCATGGTTCTTATCCCTTGAAGACAATCCATAAAAATATGCCTATTGACCCTATAATATTCCACATGCTATCACAATCATTTGTATTATGACTCAAGACAACATCTTCTATCAACCTGTCTCCCACAGTTACCAGGATTTCAAGGAGGCAGGGCTGGTCCTGATAAGGGTCTAATTTTGTTTTATTCAGTTTTTAATTGAATATAGCTCCTAAAGTTACATTTGGTAGTAGTATAGTTATTTCTTATTCAAATTAAATCCAGATGTACTCTATATTATGCAAAGCTACAGGCAATCGAAAGAAACATCAAATAGCACTGCATATGTTTGAGATTCATAATCCTGTCAGTAAGCTATTTTTATCACTGCACTTCACAGCATGTTGGCTTATACTGTTACGTCTGTTTAGTTTTTCTATTGCATTCACAAGCAGTGGTTAAAATAGTTCAAATAGGAGGGGTAGCTCATCCTACTATGGCTTATATGTCGTCAGGAATGTTGATGTAATGAAGTTGCATCATTGGGTAATGAGATATAGCATAGTGAAGAGAACAGGGACAAGGAAATAACTTTATCTGAAAGGAGTCCATGTTCCCAGAGGCAGCCAAACTTCTCTGTGATTACTTATGCCTGCAAAAGGAATGGAACATTCCTTGTTCTGCCAGTCATCACTCTGTTCAGACACTGTGCTAGGAGGAGTGAGGAGAGAGGGACCTTGCAAAGGCTATTCTATTTTCCCCTGGATTCTGCCTAGTAAAGAAAATGTGAAGTGCAGGGTCTCCTTGTGTAGTGATTGGGAGGGAGAGCTGAAGACATCAGCCTTTACCACTCTGCCCTCCCTTTGGGAGGAAGGGGAACCAGCATGAGGTCAGAACTTACTGCAGAGAAAAGGAGGTAGATAGATATTTCAGTGGTGGTGAGGATTATTCCTTTCTCTTCCTGACAGGTGATGGTGGTTTTCCATTAACTATCAGAAACAAGACTGTAGGCCCTTTAAACTCCCCAGCCATGTGTAACCCTTCTGCCCATCAGAGTTGGCAGCAACAAGGGCCAGGTTCAGTATCCAGGGGTTCCATTCTAATGACAGTACAAAACCGGCTCGAGCCCCCACCCAGTGACCTGGGACAACCATATACCACCCTTCTGGGCGCCTCTAAGAGGCAATACTTCCCTTCTCGCAAGCACAGAGTCTGAGTGTACCAAAACCCTTTTAATAAGCGAGAGAAACAATGTGGCATTATATTGGGTAAACACCACAAAGAGGATTCATAAACCAAACCATGAACCAGAATCCCCCCCCACACACACACAAGCAAATGGGCTGTGTCCTTCCCCTTTGTTTCTTGAGTTCCACAAGCCCCAAAGTCCCAAAAGTCCAACAGCCTCTGCAGAGTTCAAAAGTTCATTAGCAGAGTTTTACCTCCCCGCCTGGGTGGAAATGGGCGGGGAGGGTTAAGGGGCACCTTACGTGGTCAGAGGCCAACTGCCCCGCCTCTCCATGGGATTGTGCTGCAGTCCTCACCATAAGCCGTTCTGTCAGATGCCCAGAAACTGCTCTGCTTCACCAGCCGCTCTGCTCTATCAGCTGCTGCACACCACCAGCCCATCCACTAGCAGTCACCCAAACGGCTCCGCTCCATCTGCTGCCACACATCACCAGCCACTCCGCTAGTGGTCACCCGAACTGCTCTGCTCTCTCTGCTGCTGCTCATCAATACAATTTCAGGGCCCCCTACAGTGCTCAGTGATCTCAGCTCTCAAGTGATTTCAGCTTATAGTAGGGGGGGCCTTAGTGCAGATGCCCTACATCAGTGGTCCCCAACCTTTTTGTCACCACGGACCAGTCAACGCGTGACAATTTTACTGTGGCCCGGGGGGGGGGGGGGAAGGTTTGACTGCTGCCGCCACCTCACCGCTCCCACCACACCCCCACTGCCCCCCCCACTACCCCCCACTGCCCCACCGCCTCATCGCTCCCACCATGCCACCGCTGCTCCGTGGACCGGTACCAATTGATCCACGGACCGGTACGCAGACCACTGCCCTACATGGCCCAAAGTGAATTCATCTTAGCAGACTGAACATAGACTCCTAATGGAATTAAACATTAGCTCTGACATTCCACAGTGGAGAGAGACAGGGTGCAATGGGCTTTTGTAGGGCCCTCAAACAAGGCCCACACCAAAAGGTATAGAAGCCTGTCTATTGCCTCTCTCTCAATTCAGTGGGTTTTGGAACCCCTACCCCTTGGCCAGTGAGTGCTACCTAGATGATGGTGAGTCCCTCCATCATGACAAAGGCCAAGTACATGTCCCAGTCCCTCATTCACATAATCAGGTTAACAACATTTTATCATTCCTGCCCCAATAACAGAGAACCTGGGGATCCCACAGCAGCCAAAGTGACCATTTGGCTTCTGTGAGCTCAGACTAGGCGTGGTGGGTGTGTCTATGCAAATAACATCAGCTATTTTATAAGTTATTTTCCACAGCTCACCGCAATTCCCGCCATTCCCCACCAGATGTCAGGGTGGAGCTCATCCTGACACTGCTTACACATGTATTACCTTTTGTTGCTTCTATCTCATTAAATGAGGTACCTGCAAAGTAAAGGATTGAAGAATCTGGCCATAAGGGATTATTAGATCAGCAACAGAGTGACATCAGGATTCAGGACCCTGACAACTGGAATTTTTGCTCTTTTGTTGACCTCTAACTAGGAAAGATTGTTGAAGAGGGTTTTCAGTTTCTTTGACTAAGGCTTCACTGATGTGCAGAGTACTGGAACCAGGGCTTGGCCACAAAGGCAACTGTGCCATTGGATATACTTCCATTCATCCTAAAGTAGTTCTCTAAGTACTTCCTCAACTTCCATGTTAGCTTAGTGATGCAAACTTGCTTCACTTCTTCAGTTCCGATGAACAAACTGGTTTGGAAAAGATCCTAAAAATCACTTTCTTCTCAAGCTGACTCCAAATGTTGAAGTATTCAGACAGTTCAAATAATAACTTTTGTTAGGAGATCAGGAGAGGATTTGGTTTGTCAGATAAAGGGAGACATTTTCACTTCTGACCCTCAGTCTCTCAAATGTATGACCCTTGCCTACAGAGCCTACCATGTCTCCTTTTAAGAACATGTTCCTCACAAGTTCAGCAGATCTCTCAGTCTCTTTCCTCGTTTGTTTATTCCATTTCAGTCTCAAAAGCTTCAGAGATCTCCCTGTGGTTGGATACACACAGCATACTCCGGAATATCTATGACCAGGCATACCCCAACATCTAAAGATCTCAACAAAGCAGCTAGCGGGACTTAGAGATTGCAGATCCAAGAGTTCCTGATACGAATATTATCAAAGTTAAAGAAGCCAGTTGTAGATTGGAGAAAAGTGCTCACAGAAGAATAGGGAAACCAGGGCATTGTTGGGCTAGTCATGGAATGGAAAAGGAGTTTGTGAATGACCGGTATCCACAGTCTTTCTAGCAGGTCTGCTTAGTCATTAACTTTGGTACATGTGAAGTCATATATAATGTATTAGCAAGCAGAAATCATAGACACTTGTTAGGGTCTGAATATTTACCCTTCATATCTGAGAAATCACAGCATTTGGGGTAATTACAAAAAGTGAATTAAGTATTTGCCTAACACGTTGAATTATCCTCTTTCTTTTAATGTGTATCTAAATATCCCCAGCTCTGCCATTGCTGTAGTTGGGTAAATTGATAAGCTCCTTGCAGTAAAATTGAGAACTTCTAGCTCACCTTAGTGTAGAACTTGGAGGTCCTCTGACAAGAAATTCTATGTAAACCCAAAAGCATAATTGTTCTGAGTCTAGTTACCCAGAAGAGACTCAAATAGTAAATTGCACAACATACTGTGCAGTTTAACCATGCTAGACTTCAGAATGCATCTCCTATATGACTATAGCACAGAGAATATCCTTTACTTTTCCAAGAAAAACAAGAGCTACTGGCTTCAAAAGAAACATATTTTTTTTTAATTTCACTTCCTGCTTCAGTGTCTCCTTTTTTCTGAGAAGCCTTGGGTTGCAATACACATTGAACTTCAAAGAGGTCATAGAATCAAAATGCTTTTCCTGAACATACTTTGAGTTTTCTTGGATGTCCAGTAGAACAGTTGACAAAGCAGAATGTTATGGCTCCTTAATGGATGAATGGGCTGAAATTACCTACATTTCATGGTCTCCTCTTCTCCCAGAATGCTACTACAGTATTGTCACTCTTTATAACCAGTCACCATACTACAAACCAATAGGCCTTTTACCCTCACTAGGAAAACAATAGCACTAAAATAATCTTTCCACACTGTATCTAATGATTTTTATTAGAAATATAGCAAGTACTCTACTTAGTTAAAAACAATCTGGTTACGAAAACAAGATAAAATTAGAAATGCATAAGATTTTTTCATGTATTCCAAATTATATATAAGTTTCTTAAATTGATATTAGTATCTAGAGACTGATTCAATCATGTTAATTCATTTTAGTTGAATCAGTGAATTGGACAATTTAAATTAATGTCTATAGTATCACAGCAACACTAATATTAATTATATTATTGTAGAAGAGTGACTTCCCAGTTGATGTATCATCTCGTACATGGGCACAGCATTGAAAGACCTTCACCCTAGTTACTTCCTTTTGACAGCTGTTCAGGTGCTGTTATGATCTGGCTCTTCCAGTGATCCAGACCTTCAGTCAGGTCACCGTAGTCTCACCCCTTCCCTTCTGAAACATTAATGTGTCAAACACAATATCGATCACTACCACGTCTTCCATGATTCCTGGGCTCCTCTTCAATCTCACTCTTATTTCAGAGGAGCAGGTTCCCAGGTTCCTCCATGGTTTCCCCCAGCAGAACCCCTTCTCCCCCCTTCCAAAAAAACACAAACAAACAAACTTTAAGTCACTTCTGTCCATTTCAGTCTTGAATTTGTAGTCCGGCTGGGTTCCCTACCAGTTCCCTTCCAGAACACTGACCCACGAGGCTACCTGCTTGAGGTCTAGACCCTACCTCAGTGCCCACACAGGGATAGTACTACTTCTCTGGTATCCCTATTATTATTTTTCCAGACAGCAGGAACTCTAGACCTCTTTTCTGCTGGGTCTCTTTTCCTCTCCAGCTGAGTCTGTTAAGGAATTGAGTCTGCCAGCTCTCAAGGTGCACAAAGTTAATTGTATACATTGAACTAATTGAGCTCTAGGGCTCCTGTTAACTCCTTGTCATATGGGATTTAAATATCCTATTATCAGTCATCTGAACCATGCAATCCCCTGTGGGCTTCCTTATGTTTTTGCCTCATATTTACTTTTCTTTTATAGACATATGTTTCCCATGTTTATTCACTGGTGTAACTTGCGCGCTCTCTCTCTCTCTCTCTCTCACACACACACACACACACACAAAAACCTCAAATCAAATCTTCATGCATTTGAGTAAGTGCTCAGTAATGGGGGGGAGGGCAGGGTAGGAAGGATATCATTCTGGTCACATTATACCACACCTTCAATGGAAAAGTTCTATGGTGTGGTAACAGATACTACATACTGTACTTAGAGGCACAGATAACTCCATAAATGTCATTACTTAGTACACCCGGTCAGATTTACATTTGTCTAGTAATACAACATCATAGGTCTTAAAATTATTTTGTTGAGTAATTTTATTTTCTCCTGAGGAGGTTAAATTAAGAGGTACATACTCTAAATGTGGGAATCTTGTTTTTAAATCTATCAGAAAAGTCTCTCTCATCTCAGGCTATATTGCTAAGTAGTATATATTGGCCAAGATACCATAGGCTGGCTGAGCTATGCTCAGCATAGGACTGGACCATGAGCAAAGGCAGCTTTAGTCAAAGCAATCAAAGCAGACTGTGGTAAACCCAGGGCTGGAAGGCTGTGGTGAGAGGGGAAACTGCAGGCTAAATTAGGTCCAGCTGAGCAAGCTGCCACAATCAGAAGCAGGGCCAGCTGAGACCAGTTAAGGAGGCTGCCAGAGCCCTTTAAAGAGAGTCCTCCCCAGAGAAGGGTGTGGGAGTTGAGGAGTGCAGTTGGAGGCAGGAGGAGTTAGAAGAGCGAGTTTGTGGAAGCAGAAGAAAGTGAGGGAGAGTGAGGGTCAAACCTAGAAAGGCTGCCAGCAGGCAGAGCAGCTGGAAGGAGCCCCTTCCCAGGAGGGAGTTCGCCCTCCCTAGCCAGGCGAGGAGCCAAACTTAGCCAGAGGAGCTGCTCGAGAACCTGAATCTGGGGTGCCCGGGGGGGGCCACCTTGCCACACGTGGTGTCAGAGGTGGGATAAGTGAGTAGACTTGGTGGCAAGTCCTCTCGGGCAGGGCGAAAAGCCCCCCCCCCTTTTAAAAAAAAAAAAAAAAAAAAAGAGGAAAATGGAGGAGGTGGTGAAGGCACTGGTCCAGGCCACGGCGGCCCAACAGGAGGCTGTTCGGGTACAGCAAGAGACCAACCAATTGCTGATGTCCCAGGCAGCCCAAGACCGAGCCACGCTGCAGGAGCTAGTAAAACAGGTGAAAGTCCTGGGCACCATGGCCCGTGGGGGCCCCGACGCCCGGCCGCTGCGGGCAAGCAATTACTTACAGAAAATGACGGCAGATGACGATACCGAGGCCTACCTCCTCGCATTCGAGAGGACAGCCCTGCGAGAGGCCTGGCCCCGGGAGCAGTGGGCCAGCATACTGGCCCCTTTCCTGTGTGGAGAGGCTCAGAAGGCCTACTTTGATTTGGCAACCGAGGCCGCTACGGATTATCCCCAGCTAAAGGCCGAAATCCTGGCAAGGGCGGGAGTGACGCCAGCCCTGAGGGCCCAGCAGTTCCACGAGTGGAGGTACAAGGCCGACTAGGCCCCCAGGACTCAGCTATTTGACCTGATCCACCTCGCCCGGAAGTGGCTGCGGCCCGAGACCCACGGCCCCGAGAAGGTGGTGGAAATCCTAGTCCGGGACAGGTATATGCGGGGGTTGCCACCTGACATAAGGGGTTGGGTCCGTAAGAACGATCCCTCCTCCTATGACGAACTAGTAGCTCTGGTGGAGAGACACCTAGCCTCCCAGGAGCTGCCTCGGACTACCAAAGAAGGACTGCGCCCGAGTAGAGGGCAGGGCCTAGGGCCAAAACCCCGGGTTACCATGACCCCAACCCGATATATATAAGGAGGAAAAGAGGCTGGGGATCAGCCTGGGAACATGGAGAAGCTTGGGGACTGGGGGAACGAGACTCGGGGGGTGAGGCCTAACAGCCCGAAAACCAGGGCACTATCCCGAGCGGGTATACGCTGTTACGCCTGTGGGGAAGTAGGGCACATAGCTGCCCAGTGCCCAAACCAGGCAGAACCCATGCAGTGCGACCTGGGGGGGATAGAAGGTCCATGTGACCTAATAAGTCAGGTGGGGGTCGCGGTGGCCCCCCATAGATACACCCGGCCCGTTAAGATGAACGGCATTAGCACCACCGCATTAGTAGACTCCGGGAGTGCGGTCACGTTGGTCTCGGGGAAGCTGGTCGGGCGGGACCAACTCGCCCGGGCCAAGCGCTCAGGAGTATCCTGCGTGCACGGGGATGTTAACTATTACCTCACCATCCCCGTAAGCATAGACATCCGGGGAAGCCCCACGAAGGTAATGGTGGGGGTAGTCCCAAAGCTCCCCTACCCAGTCCTCATTGGCCGAGACTTCCCGGGGTTCGATAGCCTGCTCCCCGGAGGGCAGGCAGAAGGGGCTAGCGCCGAGAGCCAGGAGATGGCACCGAGGGTGCACAGACCCCCGGCCTTTCGAGAATTTGACCAAGAGCTATTTTCCATGCCGGGGGGACCCAAGAAGTCTCGGAGGGAGAGAAGGGCAGCGAAGGAGTTGGGGACAAAGATTTTGACCCAGTACCGGAGGGTTGCGCTGGTAGGAGAACAAGTAAGCCCCAGGGGGAGGAGGGCTCGGCGAGCTGTGGGGGAGCCAGACGCCGGACCTAGTACCCCTCAGACTGACCCCGAGAGGGAGTCAGGGGTAGATCCCCCAGAGTTAGGGCCAATTGGCTCCTCAATGGAAAGTTTTGGGCAGGATCAAGCCAATGATCCAGCCTACCACAATATCCAGAGGGAGGTAATTGAGGTGAATGGAGTCCCGGTAGCAGGGAAGGTCAAGGGCCGAGAGCCGTATTATATAATAAAAGGGGACCTGTTATACAGAGTAGCCCGGGTATCGGACCAGACCGTTGAGCAACTCTTGGTACCGCAGAAGCACCAGAGAAGCGTGATGGACCTAGCCCATAGCCACCTCTTCGGGGGCCACCTAGGGGTAGATAAAACCCTTGATCGGGTCCTGAAAAGATTTTTTTGGCCTGGAGTTTACGCGGCTGTCCGGCGGTATTGTGCCTCCTGCTCGGACTGCCAATTGCAGGCCCCCCGGCCACACTTACGGGCCCCGTTGGTACCTCTACCCATCATTGAAGTCCCGTTTGAGAGGATCGCTATGGACCTGGTAGGCCCATTAGAGAAATCTGCCCGGGGCCACCAGCACATACTGGTTGTGCTAGACTACGCCACCCGATACCCGGAGGCCGTGCCCCTACGGAACACGATGTCTAAGACCATAGCCCGGGAGTTGGTGCAGATTTTCTCCCGAGTGGGGATACCCAAGGAGATCCTAACCGATCAAGGGACCCCCTTTGTATCTAAACTAATGAAGGACTTATGCAGCATGCTCCAAGTGCGGGCCCTAAGGACGTCGGTTTACCATCCTCAGACTGACGGCCTGGTCGAACGCTTCAATAGGACCTTGAAGAGCATGCTACGGAAGGTAGCGAGCCGGGACGGGAAGGATTGGGATACCCTGCTCCCCTACCTACTGTTTGCCGTGAGAGAGGTGCCGCAGGCCTCAACGGGATTCTCCCCATTTGAGTTGTTGTATGGGCGCCACCCTCGGGGCATCCTCGACATAGCCAAAGAGGGTTGGGAAGAACAGCCGAATCCGGGGAGAAATGTCATTGAACATGTGGCACAGATGAGAGAGAGGATAGCTCAGGTCACCCCCATCGTGCGAGAGCATATGAAGAAGGCCCAAGAGGCCCAGCGGACGTACTACGATCGCCGGGCGTTGAGCCGGAAGTTCCAGGTGGGGGACCGGGTAATGGTGTTGGTACCCACGGCTAAAAGTAAACTGCTGGCCCAATGGCAAGGGCCTTATGAGGTGATCGAAGCCGTGGGGAGTGTAGACTATAAGGTCCGACAGCCGGGGTGCCGGAAGCCGGAGCAGATCTACCACGTGAACCTACTGAAGCCTTGGCAGGATAGAGAGGCCCAAGTAGTCGCGCTCAGCGCAACCCCCCAGAAAGGGGACCAGCCTAGCCAGGTACGGATATCCCCCGAGCTGACCCCAAACCAAAGAGAAGAAGCAATCCGCATGATCGAACGCCACCCGGACGTGTTCTCAGAGACACCAGGCCGAACCAGGGAAGTATGCCACCACATCCACACGGAGCCGGGGGTAAAGGTATATGTCAAGCCATACCGGATCCCTGAGGCCAAGAGGGAAGTGATTGGGGCAGAAGTCCGGAAAATGTTAAGATTCGGGGTCATAGAGGAGTCCCATAGCCAATGGTCCAGTCCCGTTGTCTTGGTACCCAAGCCAGATGGCAGTGTACGATTCTGCAACGACTTCCGGAGGCTAAACGACGTCTCCCAGTTCGATGCCTATCCGTTACCCCGAGTAGACGAGCTGATTGACAGACTAGGAACAGCGCGGTTCCTTTCCACCCTGGACCTAACCAAAGGCTACTGGCAAATCCCCCTGGCCCCGGCGGATAAGGAGAAGACGGCCTTCGCCACTCCAGAGGGATTGTTCCAGTACACGGTCCTCCCCTTTGGGTTGCACGGGGCCCCCGCCACCTTCCAGAGGCTGATGGACAAACTGCTGCGGCCGCATCGTAAGTACGCAGCTGCTTACTTAGATGATGTAATTATCCATAGCCCCGACTGGGAGACACACTTGGGGAAGGTGGAGGCAGTGCTAGACACCCTGAGGAAGGCTGGCTTGACTGCGAATCCTGCCAAGTGCGCAATCGGACTAGCAGAAGCCAAATACCTCGGGTACATAGTGGGGAGAGGACTGGTACGACCCCAGCTCAACAAGCTAGAGGCGATCCAGAAGTGGCCACGACCAGTCCGGAAGAGGCAGGTCAGGGCATTCCTGGGGTTGGTCGGGTATTATCGACGGTTTATTCCCCATTTCGCCGCCCGAGCATGCCCACTAACTGACCTGACGAGAGCCCGTGGCCCGGACATCGTGAGATGGTCAGATTCAGCAGAAGAGGCGTTTAGGGATCTGCGGACGGCCCTCTGCACTGACCCCGTGCTAATAGCCCCGAATTGGGAGAAGGAGTTTTTATTACAGACGGACGCCTCTGAAGTAGGGCTAGGAGCGGTGCTGTCCCAGATAATAGATGGAGAAGACCACCCGATCCTATATCTCAGTCGGAAGCTCCTACCCAGGGAACAGAAATACGCCGTGGTAGAGAAGGAGTGCCTGGCGGTAAAGTGGGCCGTGGAAAGCCTCCGCTACTACCTGCTTGGAAGACGGTTTACCCTGGTCACGGATCATGCTCCGCTGAAGTGGATGCACCAGAATAAGGACAAAAACGCAAGGGTCACCAGATGGTTCCTCTCGCTACAACCCTACCACTTCCGCGTGCACCATAGATCCGGCCTCCTGCACGGAAATGCAGACGGCCTGTCAAGGGTACACTGTGCAGCGACCCAAGTAGCCCAACCCCATGGTGTTGAGCAGGGGGGGGGGGGGGATGTGTGGTAAACCCAGGGCTGGAAGGCTGTGGTGAGAGGGGAAACTGCAGGCTAAATTAGGTCCAGCTGAGCAAGCTGCCACAATCAGAAGCAGGGCCAGCTGAGACCAGTTAAGGAGGCTGCCAGAGCCCTTTAAAGAGAGTCCTCCCCAGAGAAGGGTGTGGGAGTTGAGGAGTGCAGTTGGAGGCAGGAGGAGTTAGAAGAGCGAGTTTGTGGAAGCAGAAGAAAGTGAGGGAGAGTGAGGGTCAAACCTAGAAAGGCTGCCAGCAGGCAGAGCAGCTGGAAGGAGCCCCTTCCCAGGAGGGAGTTCGCCCTCCCTAGCCAGGCGAGGAGCCAAACTTAGCCAGAGGAGCTGCTCGAGAACCTGAATCTGGGGTGCCCGGGGGGGACCACCTTGCCACAAGACCCAAGAATTGAGGTTCATTGTATCTCTAACTCTAACAATATTTAAGGCTGTTCTTTCTTTCTGCATTTTGTATTTATTTTTTCTTCTATTTCTTCAATATCATTCTAAAGCCTGAAATCATTGCATCTCACATTTGTAGACAGCTGACATCCCATATATTGAAATCAACAGAGTTGTACAGGAAGTGAAACAATACAGAATTTGTCAATGGATGGCTGTGATAAATTGGATCTTGAAGTTAATGAATGTCAGGGCTGATGCGGCCACACTTGAACTTTTCTTTAGCATTTGTGTACTAAATATGTAAACTTACTCTTACTTCATATAATATTTTGCTGTTCAACTCTTACATTTTACTTCTGCTGCTGCTGTATTTTGCTACTTACTTTAATATAGTCAATGCCATGTATAAAATCAACTGTTAAAAGAATGTCCAGATTTCAGAACAGTAATCTTTCCATGGAATGGAACATAACCTGTATTTTCCAATGGTAGCATTCCTACTCTAAAATATTACAGACATTCATTTTAGTAATTTAACTTCAAACCACTATGATCTCTGGTTGTCTTAAGAAGGGTACCTTAAAACATGTCACAGATACTGAACTAAAGCCATCCAGGGAGCTGCAAGATGTTCCCTTCCCTGAAAACATGTCAGTGGAATAAAAATGAACAGGCCTTGCAATATGGTCTGCATTCTTCATTACCACTTGCAATTTCACTGTCTGCATATAACAAGGGGGATGGGGGAAAGTAGTGGAATCAGTTTTTAAATCTTTTTGTAGCCACAGAGTGTTCTTAGACATCTATCTAAATTAATCAAATCCCTTCATTATTCAGCCAGATTTTCTTACAGTTTTATTCTTTTTTACTTTGTTTATCTTCGATGGCATGTTTGCATATGCTTCTGCCAAACCATAGCGTTATGATTTATATTGACACATATAATTTGTGTCTTTTCAAGTTCCTAAAATATGTCCTACAATATATTTTCTACATCTTAATTATTCTTAACCCTTTTCCAGTTCCTCTGGTTTTTATTTTTTTAAAGGTTTGTGTTTCTTAATGGTATCAGATTAATAGCCCTGTACACTGAAATATTCTCTCTTTATCCACAAAAGAAAGAGAGCACAGGCAGCAACCAAGCAAGCTTCACTACACAAACCTGTCAGTTTTCCTCAACATTGATCAAGTCATCAATGTAGCGCAAGTAGAGGAGGGGCACTAGGGGACGAGAGCTGAGGAAGCATTGTTCTAAGTCCAACATAAAAATGTTGGCAAACTGTCAGGCCATGAGGGTACCCATAGCAGTGCCACTAACTTGAAGGTATAAGGTGTCCCCACTCCCAGTCCCCTGGAATAGGGACTGTGAGTGGCTGGCTCACTACAAAAGCAGCTTTGCCTCTCCTGGAATTGATACCTCCTCATCAATTAATGGGAGTGGAGTACATCCACTCTGATCGAATTGGCTCTGTCAACACTGGTTCTCCACTTGTGAAGTAACTCCCTTCTCTTCATGTGTCAGTATATAATGCCTGAATCTGTAATTTTCACTACATGCATCTGAAGAAGTGTTTTTTTTTATTGATTGTTTGTTTTTACCTACAAAAGCTTATGCCCAAAGAAATCTGTTAGTCTTTAAGGTGCCACCGAACTCCTGCTGTTTTTGTGAATATTATAGACTAACACAGCTACCCCCGATATGTGATTCCTTTAACTTTGTTTTCTTAGCACCTTCTTTACCTGTGAACCAGATACATTCTTTGCATAAGGATGATCCTGGTAGAACCTTTTAAGCAACTGTGCAAATGAGTAAGAGCATATTTTCAACATTGTCCAATGCATCATCATCAACCACTAACATATGAAGATGGCCTTTTTTTATTTAATGGAAGTGCTATAGACTGGAAGGTCTATAAACACTATGGCACCTAGCAATACAGAGTTCCCTGAGAAACCCTAGCAACTTCCACAGAGATCCATAAGCCTTTTTTTCCCCTTTCTTTTTTTTGGGGGGTGGGGTGGTCTGGACACAGTGCACTTGAGAAGAGAGCAGTACCTACTTCCCACTGGTTCTCTGGAGCCTCCATGGAGGAGTCCAGTGCATCAGCTGAGAATCTTGGACCATTCTGTCTGCCATTATGTGACTGGATACTTCAGGCTACCAGGAATGAGCTATGAAATCATCCAGGCTGCCAGTCTATGTATAATGCAGGCCAGAGTGGAGTTGTTACATTTGGGGCACATGAAACGAGTATTATCTCATTCCATCCCCATCCCAAAAATCACTGTGAAAACTGGCATTCTTGTCTCATATGTCAATTCCTTGTCAAGGATATTAACCCAGAAATGGAGACATAGTTAGACGAGGGTCCCCACTGCACATGGGACAACAACACTGTAACCATGTTCACTTACTCAATTATGACTTTACTGTAGGCTATGGCTTAAAATGTGACTAATAATCATGCTCAGTGAACTCCTGAAGTGGAGTCTGTTAAAGCTTAAAGTACTCTCATATGCACACAAAAAAAGAGCAGCTAAATTATTCAGAAATCTGGAGCTTTGGGGAAATCATATTTAAAAATAGGAACATCTGAGTCTTAGCTAACAGGAAAGAAAATGAAGTTGCCAAATCCACTGTAAAGTTTTATTGGTGACTAAATTTGATCTGCCTCTGCAAATGGAAAAAGTTTATTGGCCACCCACTGCTCTGCAGAGCAATTCCTCAGGACTATTAAGTAAAAGAGAAAGAAAAGAAACATTACCTTGTGACTTGAGTTACACTGAATAAACATATTTGTTCTGACTTTTCCTTAAAATCCCAATACAAAATATCATGACACACTTGATACCTGGGCCAACACAGATGCAATCTGTGCAATGTATCAAGCATGTTGAGCAGCAGTGAAGCAGATAATTTTCACAGAACTCTCAATCCCAGTAAAACTCAGTATTTAAGACCTGATCTATATAGCCCAATGAAGTCAGAGTCATTCCACTGACATCACAGGGTTTGGCTGGAGTTCTTACAGTATAAAGTGTTCCTCATTTTCAAAGCACTACACAATTATGCTCCACAGGAACCCTATTAAAATGTCATTACCCCATTTTCTACATGAGACAATTGAGAAATAGGCTAAGGCACTCATGATCTGCTACATTTTAGTATACCTTACATGTAATGGAGAGTGGCAACAGCAAGGAGCTAGTTGTGGTTCCCTGATCCTTGGGACTTGATCCCAACAAAAGCTAGAGCAGCATGGAGTCTGTTGTAATTTGTGTGGGAGCAAGGGTGTGTGTGTTTTGCTCCACCTGTGCTACACTTCTTCCCCTAATGCTGGGGTGAGGGGCATCTAGCACAAAACCCTCATGTGCCTCTCTGCAACAGGAACTCTCCACCAACTATCTGTAGCCACTTAATGCTGTTAGTTGACTGGAAAATGTGGCCTTAAATCAGGGGTCGGCAACCTACGGCAAGTGTGCCAAACGTGGCACATGAGCCGATTTTGGATGGCATGTGGTGACAGGCTCAGCCCGCCACCGTTCTGGGGTTCCCGCTCCTGGCCCCTTGCCAGCCAGGGTCCCACCGCTGGCCCCACTCAGCGCCTACTGCTGGCCTAGGTGAAGGAACCCAGGCTGGCAGTGGGCTGAGACCCTGGCAGGCAAGAGCCGGCAGCTGAAACCCTTGGATGGCAGCGAGCTGAGCAGGGCCGGCAGCTGAGACCCAAGAGCAGCAGCGGGCTGAGCAGGGCCAGCAGCTGGGAGCCCAGAGCTGCAGCAAGCTGAATAACTCAGCTCACTACCGGTCTGGGGTTCTGGCAGCAGGCTCCTGCCAGCTGGGGTGTTGCCCGCCAGCCCCACTCAGCCCACTGCCGGCCTGGGGTTTTGTTCATGCAGGCAGGCAGCGGGCTGAGTGGGACCGGCAGCTGGGACCTTGGCTGGCAGCAGAGGTATGGCGAACCAGAAAGAGTTAATGCGCTGTACTGGGGCGTCCTGGCATCCCCAGGGGGCAATTTAAAGGGCCTGGGGCTCCTAGCAGTGGCTGGAGCCCCAGGCCTTTTAACTTGCCACCACAGTCCCAAACTGCTGGAGCCCTGGGGTAGTGGCAGCGGGGCTCCAGAAGCTATTTAAAGAGTCCAGGGCTCCCGCTGCTTTTACCACCCTGGCCCTTTAAATAGCCGCCAGAGCCCCGCCGCCATTACCCCAGGGCTTCGGTGGCTATTTAAAGGCTGGGGCAGTAGAAACAGGGGAGCCTTGGGCCCTTTAAATAGCCCCCAGAGCCCTGGGGTAGTGGCTGGGCTCCGGGGGTTATTTAAAGGGCCTGGGGCTCCCGTTGCATCTCCTGTCCCAGCCCTTTAAATAGCTGCTGCTTCCCCGGGCTCCGGCAGCTATTTAAAGGAAAGGGTGGTGCAAGCAGGGAGCCCTGGGCCCTTTAAATAGCCCCCGAAGCCCTGGGGTAGCGGGGGAGGGCACGTTCCAGTGGCTCTTTAAAGGGCCCGGGGCTCCCACTGCTTCTACCGCCCTGGGCCCTTTAAATAGCGACCGGAGCCCCTCCACCGCTGCAGCTCCAGTGGCTAGTTAAAGGGCCCAGGGCAGTAGAGGCAGGGGAGCCTCAGGTCCTTTAAATAGCCCCCAGAGTCCCTACTACCCTGGTAGGGTGGGGGGGAGAAGGAGGAGGAGGCAGTTACCTACAGGGCAGGTTGGGGCTGGCTCGGACTCCCTCAGACCCTTCCCTTCCACCCGAGGCCCTGCCCCTTCCGGGGGCCAGAGCTGGCCCCCGCCCAACCCAGACTAGCAAGCGAAGCCTTAATGAATGAAGACTCGGCACACAACTTCTGAAAGGTTGCCGACCCCTGCCAAATGGTTTGCCAAAGGCCACAAAGGGATTAGGAGTTAGGATTAGAATATGAGATTTTCGATCTTCTATTCCAGGTCTCAGGACCTCTCATTTCATAAACTTTGTTGACTGAAAATTATATGACAGGAAGGTGATCATTTCAATTTATAAAAGTGATTGTATGCATTGTTTCTAAATCTATTCCTATGAAAGTCTTTCAGACAAAACACTGTTAACTGTTTAAACCACAACAGTGTTGATTAAATCCCAGTGTCAGCAATTTAATTGCCTGTCATTTTAAATAACCAAACAAATGAGTTATTCCTTTCCAGGGGACACTACTCATAAGAATTAAAATGCTATGTCCCTACTTTAATGCATCATTGTGTCTGTGCCACCTATTTTCACATGAAAATAAAAATTTAGTTCTCAGATATTACTGAACTAAATCCCTCCTCTCCACCCACACACCTAGAGAAAAGATGTTAATGTCAAACAAAATTAACTCACCAGAGAAGAAACGATTAAATTGCTACCCTCCTTGATAGACTGTAAAGAAATGAAAAACATTTGTATAGAGATGAAAGGAACATGAGCAAGGGAGTATGTTATCCTTTTGAGGAATGTACAATGCAGAGCCCATTATAATATAGGAATAATGACATTTTTACAGTGCCTTTCATCTTCAAGCATTTCACAAACTCTGTCTAGGCTGTGTTACGAGTGTTCTCACATTATGTATGAGAGAAGACTCAGAGTCCTCTCATTCCCATTGCATACTCATGCATTTGGAGGCAGTATTTAACAAGGGGAGCTTCTTCTAGTTAATTGTGTCTATATATTTGGCATAAAATTAATAAATTCCACTTTTTATATCTCCATAATGGAAGTCGGGTAAATGGCCAATAAAACAAAAGCAACCCCACCTTGACCCACTGAAATATGTAACTGACTGTGCATATACAGTATCTTGCCGATACAACTGAGCCACTGACAACACAGTATTGTGCTTGCCAATTGTTCAACCATTTGGACATCAAGAAACTCAGGCTTACAAATGGGCAATGTTTTAAATATTTACTCTTCTGGCATATGCTATATCTAGGATCAGGGTTTGTTTTGCAAGTCAAAGAAGCTAAGTGTACATTATTGGTTTTTAAAGAGTTCTTTTTATTTTTATTAATTTTTATTTTGCAGATACAAAATAAACATAACATAATTTTATGATGACGGTGTGGTCTAGTGATTAGAGCAGGGCACTGGGTGGAAAAATTTACTAATTTCTCTCATCCCAGCTCTGGAAATGACTTGTTTGCCAAGTCACTTAACATGTGTTCTTCCACTTCAACATCCATAAAATGAGACTGATAATATTTATCTAGCTCTCAGAAGAGATGCAGGGCTCATTAGCTCTTTTTTATGGCATGTCAGGTGAAAAGCACCATAGGCCCAATCTGACAATGTACTGAGCATTCTGACCCAATCTAGCAAAGCACCTAAGTAGGCCCATTGATTTCATGGGAATTACTTGCATAGTAGTCGGAGTGGTAGCCGTGTTAGTCTGTATTCACAAAAAGAATGAGGAGTACTTGTGGCACCTGAGAGACTAACACATTTATTTAGGCATAAGTTTTTGAGGACTAAAACCCACTTCATCAAGATCTGTGAGATGAGGGATCATCCTTCAGGATAGAATCTTGGGAAACAAACCAGTCCTCACTTATAGGCAATCAACCTTAAGCAAAATACTCACCAGCAACCACACACTACACAACAAAACACTAATCCAGGAACCTATCCTTGCAACAAAGCCCAGTGCCAACTCTGTCCACATATCTATTCAAGTGACACCATCATAGGACCTAATCACATCAGCCATGCCATCAGGAGCTTGTTCACCTACAGATCTACCAATGTGATATATGCCATCATGTGCCAACAATGCCCCTCTGCCATGGTCAAACCGGACAATCTCTATGCAAAAGAATAAATGGACACAAATCTGACATTCAGGAATCCTAATATTCACAAACCAGTAGGAGAACACTTCAATCTCTCTGGTCACTCAGTAACAGACCTAAAAGTGGCAATTCGTCAACAAAAAAACTTCAGAAACAGACTCCAATGAGAAACTGCTGAACTGGAATTAATTTGCAAACTGGATACCATTAAATTAAGCTTGAATAAATACTTGGAGTGGCTGGGTTATTGTACAAACTGAAATCTATTTCCCCTAATGTTAATAACTTCTTCTTGTCAACTGTTTGAAATGGGCCGTCCTGATTATCACTACAAAGGTTTTTTTTCTTCTCATGATAATAGCTCACCTTAATTGCTTAGTCTCTTAGAGTTGGTATGGCAATTCCTGTCTTTTCTCTCTATGAATCAGGGAGTTAGCCGTGTTAGTCTGGAATAGCAGAGGTAACAAAGAGTCCTGTGGCACCTTAAAGACTAACTTTAGTCTTTAAGGTGCCACAGGACTCTTTGTTACCTTTTCTACATATATATATCTTCCTACTCTATGTCCCACTCTGTTCAGCTGATGAAGTGGGTTTTAGCCCACAAAAGCTTATGCCCAAATAAATTTTAGTTTCTAAGGTGCCACAAGTACTCCTCATTTTTTTTGCACAGTACTGTAATCATTCCAATTAAGGGTTATCAGACACTAGCCCAGGAGTAGACCCCTTGACTTCACTGGGATAGTTATGTAAAATAATCAGGATTTGGCCCAGAACTTAAATAACATAGCCTGTATTACTCTCTAGAACTCTGGTGCCCAACTTTATTACATAGGAACTTCTGGGTGTGGTGTTCTGTCCCATCTAGTGGCACTAAGACCACCTAGCCCTGGTCTACACTGATGGTAGGGGGAATCAGAAGATACACAACTTCAGCTACGCAAATAGCTGGTGTCTTCATGGTGCTGAGTCGACTGCTGCCACTCCCCCGTCAACTCCGTCTGCATCTATTGCAGCGGTGGAGTTCCAGAGTCGATGGGAGAGCGCTTGGGGATCGATTACATCTAGACTAGACACAATAAATCAATCCCCAAAAGATTGATTGCTACCCGCTGATCTGGTGGGTAGTGTAGACCTGACCTTAGTGAGTTAAATGAGTCTGCTCTACAGTCTTAGCTAGCAGCCGGTTGGCTTTTAGCTCATGTAGTAGGCAGCGGTTCTCAAACTGGGGGTCGCGGCCCCCCGGGGCATCGCAGGCCGATTCCCAGGAGGTTGCGAGTTCCATGTGCCACTGAAGTGCCGCCGAATGGATCGTTTTCGCTTTCGGCAGCTTTTCAGCGGACGTGCTGTGCGCTTCAGAGAGTCGACTGAAAAGCCGCCGAAGTGATTATTTCCAGTTTCTGCGGCTTTTCGTCAGACACTCTGAAGCGCACAGCAAGTCCACCAAAATGCCGCCGAAAGCAGAAACAATCACTTTGGTGGCATTTAGGCAGTCATACATGGGTTGCGGCAGCCCGCGGGGAACAGAAAAGGGGCTGTCTCAACAAAAAGTTTGAGAACCGCAGCAGGAGAGGCTCCTGCACTAAGCTCCAGAGGTCCCCAGTTCCATCTTGCCCATTGATGACCAGGGTCTGTCAGTATTACATAAGCACAACTTTATGTGGGCCAAACAGATTTAGTCACCTGCACTGATTTATATTTTAAGTTCAGTTTGTTTTGTAAGTATTTAGATAGTTTTTATGTACAGTATTGTCTATTTACATATTTGAGTAAACTAAAATAATGTAAACATGACAAAACACTAATGAATCGGCCATTATTATATCATGTTGAAGCACGCCACAGACCTTATGAAATGTTCTGGTGGGCCATGTATGGCACACAGGCCACAGGTTAGGCACCCCTGGTCTAGGATAAGCTGGTGCCAGAAGAAATAATGGCATAAAAGCCTATGTGATTTTTAGCCTGTGCCCTAAATAATGTACTCGTATGAAGGAGATTGTCTCCTTTCAATTTTTTTCTACCACAGTGAGTTTGGCTGTCACAGCCATCTATTCTCAGTTTCTGTCAGTAATCCACTCTGCAGATAGTAGTCCTGCCAATCTGATTTACAAAAAAGTGTTATAAGATTTTCTGTTTCACATCATCTGTATACTATCAGAAAGTAGTGGCACAAGATCTTACATCTCTCTATGTTTGTGACAAAAGAGGCATGCCTTATTGCTTTCAGACTGTAATTGGCTCATAGACTTTTAATATCTTAATTATATTGAACCTACAGAGCTGTGTTTAAGCACAAACAATACACTGCAACAGAGTTAGACACAGATATTCATTGCAACAGAGTTAGGACACATGGGCATACTGGTAAAGACTGACTTATTACCTGGCCCCAGTCACATGACATGTATCCGTTACAGAAGTTCAGTGCAGATTCCACTGTGACAAATTCCTTTAATTCTCCAAAGATTTTCTCTTGCCAGTCATGCCTGTGCCAAGAGGTAGTATTATACTGTCCTGGAAATTCCTCAAGGGCATGAGGAAAGGGTGTTGTTTACAAGGAGACCCCATCCATCCCTTTTTCTTCACAGGGCCCATCTGGAAACACTGCTACTTAGGCTCAGCCTCAGTGACACAAGTGCCTAATAAATGCAGATTTTTTTAACATCTCTTTCTGTGGGATTTTTGAGGGGACATGATCTGATGGTTGGTATTTTAGTTAATAATCATTAGCAGTATTCAACCTTATAAAATGTTTTTGAACATGTTGTGTATTTAATTGCTTCATTCTTCTGTTAGATACAGTTTTACTGAAGAGCGCCATGATTTTCATTAATGTTCTCCCTGCCCCCTTACAAATCCATGGTAGCTGTCAATCTCTAATTAGACTCCACCAAATATGTAATCCTAATGATGACTTGATTTCTTTAAAAAATCATCTGCACTAATGCTTCAAAGTAACATTACTGAAGCTGAATACATCATTTTGTGATTGAGACTACATAAGAGAAAGATTTCTTATACACAATATAAACTCTTTTCCAGAAAAAAAGTCACTAAACATTATAAACATAAACAGTATAAGATTTGCTTGTGTTAAAAATTTATTTTAATCATGGCTCCAACCAATGCAAATGTCATCTATACATAAAATACCTCTTTTCCTCTTCAGTTCAGATAATATTATTTCCCTATCACAAGCTCTTCTAGGATTAGTGATCATGGCAACAAAGCTCATACAAAGGCAGCCTCCACTGTCAAAATGTTAAGTGTGTGAGGTTTAAAATCCCATACCAAAAGAATATTAAACAGACAAAGTGTCACTTTAAACTTAGCACAAATTAAAAGATCACTTTAACTTTACACTTTATAAATGTTTGCAACCATCTTGTTTTAATGGAACATTGGCTTCATATTTTAAATAATTGCTAACATGTTTTGGCCATTTTAGAGGCTCAAACAAAAAATCTTTCCCTGAGAGCTTTTGCTCGCCCATTTAAAAAACATCATCCTCTGTTTTTTCTGTTGCAAGAACCAATGCAGCTGCCTTTTGGTTAGTATTTTATGGTCCTGATCCTGCAATTTTTATTACTTTTCCCCCCAAAATAAAGGGGGGGAAAATTAACAAAAAAACTAAAGGAATAGAAAGAGAGGGAAAGAAAGGAAGGAAAGAAGGGGGCAAAGACAGAAAAGGAGAGTGACATCTTTGTCTCCACCCATTAGAAATTAATCAGAGATTTCGAAAAAGTCTTCTCAAATTTGTCTGAGGTCCCTTTCCATCAAAAACATTAACCACTCTAAATGCCAGGTCAACCAAGTCCCTGTGCCAAGTTTCTTTCTCTGGAGGAACTCTGTTCTCCCATGATCTAACTAATGAGCACAGCTTGCCTCAAAGTGCGGCATCGATGTGTGAGAAGGGATGGAATTTAATTTTTTTTAGCCAAATTAGCCTATATTTGTCGATAGCTAACACTGTAAAAGAAGCAGTTCTGTGTAAGCTCAAAAGCTTGTCTCTTTCACCAATAGAAGTTGGTCCAATAAAAGATATTACCTCACCCACCCTGCCCCACACAATACTGTACCGAGAGACATTTTACAAACAAAACGGTAAGAGGCTGATGAGGATATTCCTGCCAATGGGAGGGGATGGACCAACTCCCGTTCCACCAGACGCAAGGGAGGGGTCTGCTTTGCTATGTCCTGAAGCCACCAGATTGCCTGGCTAAAGACAAAGTCTAAGGGATGGTCTTCACTGGGGGGGTGTGGGGTCGACTGAAGATACGCAACTTCAGCTACGTTAATAACGTCTCCAGTCAACTTACCTGTCGTCCTCATGGCAGCAGCGGTTGCAGGCGACCAATTTCTCACGTCTTAATGAAACGCAAGAAATCGATCGCTAAAAGAGCGATCGCTACCTGCCAATCCAGTGGGTAGTGAAGACCTACCCTATATGATAATGCTGCTAGTCAGGCCAATCTTGCATTCTGATGTATGTGAACAAACCCTCCAAAGGCTCTATACAAGTCGGCAGGTGCAGGGGTTGCCTGTATGTCTCAGATCATGTGCTGCTGCTGCTTCACTAATCCTAGGAACTAAGCTAGCTAAATTTAAAATGAGCTCAGACTGGGTGAGCACAGGCTAGTCCTGTGAGTAATTTCCCAAGGTTCAAGGTGAACTTGTACAACCTCCACACTGACGAATCTGCTACTGTGGCTTTACTGCTCCAGGAACATCTACTCAAGCCACAAACACTCCTTGTAATTGTAGTTTAGACTTACCGTTGGGAAAAAGGAAGGGACTTAGCCAAAGTTTCTGTAAGAGGGGGTTTCCATGTGCAGTTTAACCTCCTCTGTTCAAGTAATCAGGATTTGTGTACATTTTGTAAATAAATAACACTAAGAAATTACATGATGTGGCATCACCTATTTCTCTTCCAATTGGAACTCACCTGCAAGGCCCTGGAAGCTTTCTCCTTTTGAGAAAAGGAGCAATAAACAGTATGATTATTCCCATTTTAGAGAAAAGAAAACTGAGACATACAGAATTTACAGGGCTTGTTTTTCAAAAGTATTTGGGCACCTAAAGATGCTGATAAATGCCTAGTGGGCTTTTTACAAGAGCCTACATTTCCTGTTACTTAGGCACCTAGCCTGCTTAGTAGCCACTTTTGAAAATCCCACTAGGCACTTACTAGATCATTAGATGCCAAAATACCTTTGGAAATTTGGCTCTAAAGGACTTACCCTTAGGCAAATCAATAACAGAACCCAGGAGTACTGAGTCTCAGGCCCTTGCTGAAATCACTAGACTCACTGCCTCCGTTTGTCAAGCTTATGCAGCCAATCTGGAAAGATTAATGAAATTTCATTGCATGAAAATGTCTACCAGAACATGATTAAAAATATTTGAAAGTTAGGATGTCATATTACCTATCTTATTTTTTTCCTCTTGAAACACAGTGTGGAATGCAAGGATATGTACTGTAACCATTTTTCCTGGATTAAAGTGAATAACAGTATACATCATCTTAAAAATTTCAAATGAATTTATTTGTATCCTTTCAGGATGTCTTTTTCCATGGTGGTTTAAATCTTCCTGTGAGTCAGTGTTTACTTCCTGTATTTAAAGAGAGAGACAGAGACAGAGAGAGAGATTCCCATTTTAAATGCTGTGTCCTGTATTCCTGCATCCTCTCCTCCCCCAAACCCTGGATGGAAATTTTTACCATGTTGAAAAAAAGCGTGTATACTGTTGGAGTAGACGACCTCACTTAATTTAACTCAGACCCCCTAACAGACCAAAATATTTGTTTATGATTTGCAAGGCTTCCAGTTTTACAGGCAAAAAAACAAAACAAAAAAACTGGTTGCTAAGCACCACTGCTTTTAAAAGGCAGGCATGGAGTCTGATCCTGCAAAGACTTACAGCAGGGGTCTCCAAACTTTTCAGCCCGAGGGCCGCATTAGCTATCAAATAGCAGTTCGGGGGCCGACAACACACTCGAGGTCCAAATAAAAAAGAATCAAAACATGGATGTTGTTTTTAATTATTTATTTTATATTATTTTATTCAGTTATTATTTAATAACACATTGATACACTACACATGAACACCTGTTCACTACACATGAACACTACACATGAACACTACACATCAACCCCCCAACTGACCCACCCAGCCAGGTCTCTCCCCCCAAAACCTCCTTTCCTCCAACCCCCAACTGACCCACCCAGCCAGGTCTCTCCCCCCCAAACCTCCTTTCCTCCAACCCCCAACTGACCCACCCAGCCAGGTCTCTCCCCCCAAAACCTCCTTTCCTCCAACCCCCCCCTCCCCAAATGACCCACCCAGCCCGGTCTCTCACCCCAAAACCTCCTTTCCTCCAACCCCCCCCCCCCAACTGACCCACCCAGCCCGGTCTCTCACCCCAAAACCTCCTTTCCTCCAACCCCCCCCCAAATGACCCACCCAGCCAGGTCTCTCCCCCCCAAAACCTCCTTTCCTCCAACCCACCCCCCAAATGACCCACCCAGCCCGGTCTCTCACCCCAAAACCTCCTTTCCTCCAACCCCCCCCCCCCCCCCAAATGACCCACCCAGCCAGGTCTCTCACCCCAAAACCTCCTTCCCTCCCCCCCCCAACTGACCCACCCAGCCCGGTCTCTTCCCCCCCCCCAACTGACCCGCTCAACCCGGTCTCTCCCCACAGACCGGTTCGCCGCCTTGTTTCGCCCCCTGCAACTGCGTGGCGGTGCGGCGCGTCCCGGCCCCAGCTGAGCCGTCCCGGCCCCGCGGCGGCAGCCGAGCACGCGGGGGGTCCCGGCCCCGCGGCGGCAGCCGAGCACGCGGGGGGTCCCGGCCCCGCGGCGGCAGCCGAGCACGCGGCGGGTCCCGGCCCCGCGGCGGCAGCCGAGCACGCGGGGGGTCCCGGCCCCGCGGCGGCAGCCGAGCACGCGGGGGGTCCCGGCCCCGCGGCGGCAGCCAAGCACGCGGCGGGTCCCGGCCCCGCGGCGGCAGCCGAGCACGCGGGGGGTCCCGGCCCCGCGGCGGCAGCCGAGCACGCGGGGGGTCCCGGCCCCGCGGCGGCAGCCGAGCACGTGGGGGGTTCCGGCCCCGCGGCGGCAGCCGAGCACGCGGCGGGTCCCGGCCCCGCGGCGGCAGCCGAGCACGCGGCGGGTCCCGGCCCCGCGGCAGCAGCCGAGCACGCGGTGGGTCCCGGCCCCGCGGCAGCAGCCGAGCACGCGGGGGGTCCCGGCCCCGCGGCGGCAGCCGAGCACGCGGCGCGTCCCGGCCCCGCGGCTGGCGGCCCGCGCGGGCTTCCAGGCCCCAGCGCGGAGCCATCCCTGCGGAAAGCTCAAAAGAGCCAAACATTCTCTAAAGAGCCCAAAAGATCTCCACGGGCCGGATGAGAGGGCCTCGCGGGCCGCATCCGGCCCGCGGGCCGTAGTTTGGAGACCCCTGACTTACAGGAATGATTATTTGCAGGATTGGAACCATGGGCCAAACAACATTATAAAGAGAGAAAAAGAGAGGGGGGAATGGCTATTTATTCTATCTAGAGAGAGAGATTCTGTATGTGCGAACTCCCATTCATGTGTGTGCGCATAGGTAGACTCGCCCTATAAGTTTAGCTGAAAGCCCAGAGTCTGTCAATACTTGCTGGAATAAATAATTAAACAATTTGATGACTGTATGAATCAGATCCACTGATCCTTCCTTTAGAACAAACCATCATAAAAAAGTGCATCAGTTTCTTCTAGCATTCTCACTAGCTTTCTGTCAGACTTCAAACGCAGAAGAGAAAAGCTTTGAATTAAATTGTACAGAGAGATTTTTATGTATGAGGGTGCCTCAGCCTTTGTGTCTTCATGTGTCTGTCACAACTCTTTACTAAATATTGCTCACTCATTGAAGTTTATGTAAGTGTGCAAAATGCATGAACCTGTAATAGGATTTGGAGGTTTGAGTCATTAAAAGATTCAAAATTAGTTGCATGCTGTTTTGCACTTGAATTTGAACATGACAATCAAAAGTATCCATACTGTTTCCACAAATTATAAAGCAGAATGAAAGCCTTTCAGACAGTGAGTACAAATATGTGTGCTAATTTTAGTTATCCAGATTCTGTGATTCTGCAAATCTAAATTGAACCAATGGAAATACCTTTCCCATACAATACCTAGCACTTATAAAGTTTTTAATCTTCCAAGTGCTTTATACACATTAACCAATTAATCCTCACAATGCCCTTTCGAGGTAGATTAGCATGTGTATGCCCAATCTGCATATGGGAAGCCATGCAAAGCAGTATAGTGACTTTTCTGTAGCCAGAGTTAGCTCTAGGAGAAGAAATCAGAAGTTTTTGGCTCTCAAAAGGAAGAATAGCCTTTAGCTGAGGCTATGGACTGTAACTAAGGAAACCGATTAATTTCCCAGCTCTGCCACAGACTTCCTGTGTGACCATAGACAAATCACAATCATTCTGAGTCTCAGCTTCCTCATATGTAAAATGTACCTCTTTAATCTATGAATCCATAAATACTTGGAGACACTCAGACAATATGGTGATGGGGTAAGGGCACCATAAAAGTACATAGCTAGTCATGTGCTCTGATCACTAGATCCTCCCTTTATTTTATGGCCAAAATAATCTGTGTAGAACATAATTCAGTCAATATTATTAGGCCTCAGGGATTCTGATATTTTTAAGTGTAATTTCTGAACATTTAACTACAAAAGGACACCAAAACATTTAATACCATACCTCTGTCTGAATGTCTTTCACCGTTATTGTTATAACTAACACCAGAGATTACTATAATTGAAAGATTAAAGGGTGGTGGGGAATCTCTACAGAATTTAAGTAGCCAGCTAAGTCCGCTTTTTGGCTAATTTGCACTGGTGCATATGTGCCACAACGTGGGTCAGCATCTGGGCCCAGTAGTTTCAGACCAGAGTGGAGGAAAGATAATACTGATGCTATTCCTTCACTAACAGCACCAATTCCATCACTTTCTCTAACAGGATCCTTAGTTCAAATTCTGTTTTCAGTTTCACAGCAGCTGTGAATTCCATTGAAGTCAACATGCAGTTCTTCTTAAGGAGCTTTTGTGCATTTTTACTTGTGGGATAAGGTGCCCCAATATCAAATTGTGGAACTGCCTTGAAAAGCACAGCTTGCTGAGCTGTGTATGAGATTTCACAGAAAGGTGGTATCATTGCGCTGTTCTTTAGAAGAGAGAACAACACCCCTAACTGTCTCAGTTCCTTCATCATCACTGCAGAGATTGAACAGAAGTTGCCTCTTCCACCTTCAAGCTAGATTTTTTCCTTCTAGCTTAGTATTTTCTTGCAAATAGGTTAGTGTGGTAAATCAAAGGATCCAGGAACAAAAGATGGTTCAGAGGACCATTTCAGATCCTGAGCCTCAAAAGAGTTTCAAGAAGTATGTCATGTGGGGAAGTCCAAGATGTATGGACAATGCCTTCTACGTCTGGGCAAGACTCATTCAGTAGCCCAGTGTGTAGTTTTCCATGCCTTTTTTCCCCACAATAGAAAGGAGACACATGAGGTTCCAGGATCAGCTGGCTTCTCAATTCCTATACTCTTATACTCCAACAGGTCCATTGAGGGTACTGAGACCAGCCTCCATACCAAGGTACTGTACTCTGACACAGGATTCAAGACGCTTTCTACCGTTTGGGCCTCAGTGCTGCTTTCTACTATAGCCCTGAGACTGAAATCTCTTCTACTTTATACTGGGAGTGAATTCTTTATCTGGCACCACCAGCACTGGCTAAATCAAAAGAATCTGAGAACAAATCAGCAACACCTAGTAAGGCATCAGTGACCATGGCAAAGAACAGATGGTGCACTGTTTGGTAATCTTTCATAACTGGAAAAGCACAGAGGTTCTTGAAGAAGATAGGTTACTTATCAGTAACTGTCATTCTCTAAGAGTCACTGCCTAGACTTCTTTTCCTGAGATTTCCCCACTGTTGCTACCATGTTTTTACCATGCTAAAATGTTTTTTAAATATGTCAGAAGCAGGAAGCCTGCTAAACAACCAGTGGGGCCCCTGGATGACAGAGATACAAAAGGAGCACTTAAAGATGACAGAGTCATTGCAGAGAAACTAAATGAATTCTTTGCTTCAGTCTTCACGGCTGAGGACGTTAGGGAGATTCCTAAACCTGAGCTGTCTTTTGTAGGTGACGAATCTGAGGTATTGTCACAAATTGAAGTATCAGTAGAGGAGGTTCTGGAACTCATTGATAAACTTAACTGTAACAAGTCACCGGGACCAGATGGCATTCACCCAAGAGTTCTGAAAGAACTCAAATGTGAAATTGCGCCACTATTAACGAGGGTTTGTAACCTATCCATTAAATCGGCTACTGTGCCCAGTGACTGGAAGATAGCTAATGTAACGCCAATATTTAAAAAGGGCTCTAGAGGTGATCCTGGCAATTACAGACCAGTCAGTCTAACGTCCGTACCGGGAAAATTAGTTGAAACAATAGTAAAGAATAAAATTGTCAGACACATAGAAGAGCATAAATTGTTGGGCAAAAGTCAACATGGTTTCTCCAAAGGGAAATCGTGTCTTACTAATCTATTAGAGTTCTTTGAAGGGGTCAGCAAACATGTGGACAAGGGGGATCCGGTGGACATAGTGTACTTAGATTTCCAGAAAGCCTTTGACAAGGTCCCTCACCAAAGGCTCTTACGTAAATTAAGCTGCCATGGGATAAGAGGGAAGATCCTCTCATGGATTGAAAACTGGTTAAAAGACAGGGAACAAAGGGTAGGGATAAATGGAACTTTTTCAGAATGGAGAGGGGTAACTAGTGGTGTTCCCCAAGGGTCAGTCCTGGGGCCGATCCTATTCAACTTATTTATAAATGATTTGGAGGAAGGGGTAAACAGTGATGTGGCAAAGTTTGCAGATGATACTAAACTGCTCAAAGTAGTAAGGACCAAAGCAGACTGTGAAGAACTTCAAAAAGATCTCACTAAACTAAGTGATTGGGCAACAAAATGGCAAATGAAATTTAATGTGGATAAATGTAAAGTAATGCACATTGGAAAAAATAACCCCAACTATACATACAATATGATGGGGGCTAATTTAGCTACAACCAATCAGGAAAAAGACCTGGGAGTCATTGTGGATAGTTCTCTGAAGGCATCCACGCAGTGTGCAGCGGCAGTCAAAAAAGCAAACAGGATGTTAGGAATCATTAAAAAGGGGATAGAGAATAAGTCGGAGAATATCTTATTGCCCTTATACAAATCCATGGTGCGCCCACATCTTGAATACTGCGTACAAATGTGGTCTCCTCATCTCAAAAAGGATATACTGGCACTAGAAAAGGTTCAGAGAAGGGCAACTAAAATGATTAGGGGTTTGGAACGGGTCCCATATGAAGAGAGATTAAGGAGGCTAGGACTTTTTAGCTTGGAAAAGAGGAGACTAAGGGGGGATATGATAGAGGTATATAAAATTATGAGTGGAGTGGAGGAAGTGAATAAGGAAAAGTTATTCACTTGTTCCCAAAATAGAAGAACTAGGGGCCATTCAATGAAATTAGCGTGCAGCAGGTTTAAAACAAATAAAAGGAAGTTCTTCTTCACACAGCGCACAGTCAACCTGTGGAACTCCTTACCTGAGGAGGCTGTGAAAGCTAGGACTATAACGGGGTTTAAAAGAGAGCTGGATAAATTCATGGAGGCTAAGTCCATAAATGGCTATTAGCCGGGATGGGTAATGAATGGTGTCCCTAGCCTCTGTCTGTCAGAGGGGGGTGATGGATGGCAGGAGAGAGATCGCTCGATCATACCTGTTAGGTTCACTCACTCCGGGGCACCTGGCATTGGCCACTGTCGGTAGACAGAATGCTGGGCTAGATGGACCTTTGGTCTGACCCAGTATGGCCGTTCTTATGTTCTTATGTTATGTTCTTATGTTCATTAGTTCACATCTACCTGTGTTAGTAATGGTGAAAACATGAAATAAACCACCATTAATTTAACCTAGCAGTCTTTAACTTATCTCCAAAATGGTAGAATTCCTAATTAGTGCTATCAAGAAGAAACTACAGCTCACCATGCAGGCTTGATGAATCACTTTTAATGCCTCCATTTGGCCAACCCGAATATTTTTTCTTTGTTCAGCAACTGAAGTGTAGGTTTTGGCGTTTAAAACAATTTGACACATCCTTCTTAGTCTGGAAAACTCAGCTCAGCCACTTGCAGTTTCCTGGGCAAACCTATTTCTACCATTAGTGTTTAACAGGAAAAATACTTTAACTTTCCACTGGCTCTTTTAAAATATATATTTTAAAGAAAGAGAATTTATGCGCTTGACTCATGAGGCTGGAAAAAGCTCTAATCTTTGAGATGACAATGGGCCATATTTATTCCTGATAAAACTCCATCAAAGTCAATGCAGTTACTTTGGGGATGGATTTGGCCTAAGATGTTAATTCTTCAGGAAAGCAATGCAAGCCACGCCATCTAAATTTTAAAAATATAATAATTCAGCCCTGTCTCCATACAACTTGCTTTGTCATTTCAAAAAGAGAACAGTAAAGTGAGATGCTGCTGGGATGGAGCTGGTTGCTGAGTAATTGGATATGGTGCCTTCCATGTCTAGATAGGTTCTAAGTTAGTCCTCACAGTCACTTCTTCATGATTACTACTAGTGAACTATGTGAAATGAGTAGATCCCCTCAGTAGAGCAGTTTCCATATCACAAACCTGCACCATGGCAAATTGTTGGTATCTTCATTTGAGAGGTAAAAGATTAAATGGCATGAGAGAGAGAATGTACCTCTCTCTCTCCTAACAGTGGTTCCTCAGTCAGAGTTGAGGCCAATTGATGAGGCAGTATGACAAAACTTGCACTGCAGTTACCTAACTTGTGGACTTCAGTGAGCTAAGAATACAGGCTTCTGCAGCTGAGTTTCCAACTGGTCAAGACACTTCCTCCTGCTCAGCCACCCCACCTCCTGCTCCCCAAATCTGGCTTTCAGATTTTACTTGTCATCATTCATAAGTAGAAAGGACATTACACAGGATTACCAGAAAGCTTCAGGCATTAACATCTGTGGGTTACTATCTTCACTATCAAAGAAGCCAGCAGTTTATTGCCTTGTCAACTGATATAAAAGCAGTCTTTGAGAATTACCATAGAGGAGGCATTTTAGAAAACAGCCTATAAATGACCAAACAAAAACATTCCCATGAGCATAGAATGAACTAAGGGGAATCTGCTTGGGGCAGAGGGCACAGTGTTGTTCCCTGCTTACTTATCTCAGGTGGATCCCAGTCCCAAGCAGCACCCTTTATAGCCCCCATGAAAGGAAAAGAAAAATAGTGCTGCACAGACTGCTAACCTCCTTATGTGCAGGGTAGAGGGATCCCATGGGACAGAGATCCCACTCACCCACAGCTCTCCGAGCATGATCTGACCCTCTGAGATTTGGACAGTACACCAGAGTTAACAGCAGTACACATGCAAAAGTGTCAAGCAGTCTTTAATGACCACAGGCTTTCAGAGTCTCTATTTTATTGTAGAAAGAATGGATTTGTGGCTAAGATACAAGCTCTGGGAATCAGGAGACTTCAGTTGGACCAGTATTGCCAGCTCTTCCACTGACTTCCTGTGTGATCTTGTGCAAGTCACTTAACCTTTGTACAACTGGGCTACTTACTTGTAAAACAAACAAAATAGGGATAATACATAGTGCCCTCTAACGTAGGTTGGATGTTTGATTCAAAACTGATTTTTCTTCTTCTTGATCAACACCACTAGCACTCAATCCTCACAAACCCCAGACTGATTATAGCACCCATCAGTACTCTGGGAGAGGGGGAAGGGAGAACTATACTAAAAATATTACTTTCCAAAACTTCAAATAATGATACCCTTTTAAAAGACCCTTTGTGAGAAATCCTCCCAGCACTGAACTCAATGGGAGTATCAAAGTTATTTTTCTTAAACTTTGTGATATGTTATAGGATTCACAGCAATGACATTGTCATAATAAATCTGTGTATGGTATCTCATACAGAAAGAATACATTAAGAGCTTTTTAAGATTTATTAGTTGCCACTGATCAAGAAACAATATATCCCACGTTTTAGATTTATTTCTAAAAAGGGGCATGAATTTTGTCACTGTGCTGTAATAGAAGTGGGATGTTTTTACTATCTATAGTCTGCGGAAAGGTTGGTACCCTACCACCTCTGGACACTTTCATCTAAAGGTGTCGGCAATCTTTCAGAAGTGGTGTGCCGAGTCTTCATTTATTCACTCTAATTTAAGGTTTTGCTCGCCAATAATACATTTTAACGTTTTTAGAAGGTCTCTTTCTATAAGTCTATAATATATAACTAAACTATTGTTGTATGTAAAGTAAATAAGGTGTTTAAAACGCTGAAGAAGCTTCATTCAAAATTAAATTAAAATGCAGCCCCCCCAGACTGGTAGCCAGTGCCTGGGCAGTGTGAGTGCCACTGAAAATCTGTTTGTGTGCCGTCTTTGGCACGTGTGCCATAGGTTGCCTACCCCTGATCTAACTCATCCTTGTGCATATCGGAAAAAAGTTTGCTAAGCGGCTTTCATGTGAAAACTCTAGTCTACAGTAATGCTGGAAATACAATGTGAATAGATTTTCATCAGAAGATAGAAAGGATCATGCTAATGGATAAGGTATTAGGGAATCAGGAGATCTGGAAGCAATTTTCTGTCATTTTATGCTAAATCTTCCCTATCTGTAAAAGGGGGATGATACTTCCTTACCACACAAGGGTGTTGCAAGGATAACATGCACTTGAGGTATTGAGAAATCACAGTGATGAGGGGCATGTATATACGTTCCTAGATACATTTGGCACTTCTGAAACCAGCAGCTGTGCAAAAATGAAGAATGAATTAACTAAACAATTTTGAAACCTTGCAAAAAAAGATTACCGTATTTTTCGCCCTATAGGACGCTCCGGCCTATAAGACGCCCCCGAGTTTTTCAATAAAAAAGCCGGACAAAAAAAAAAAAAAAAAAAAAAGTGCCTCGCTCTCCCGTCCATCCCCGCCGCGCGGGCGGGCTGCTGGGAGCGCGCCGCTCTCCCGTCCCCGCCGCGCGGGCGGGCTGCTGGGAGCGCGCCGCTCTCCCGTCCCCGCCGCGCGGGCGGGCTGCTGGGAGCGCGCCGCTCTCCTGTCCCCGCCGCGCGGGCGGGCGCTCCCAGGGGCCCCGGGGCCCGAGCTGCTCTCGTTCCCCGCCGGCCCCGAACACATGCGGGTGGGCTCGGGGGGGAAGCGCCGCCCCGCCCGCCGGGCCACCTGCAGCCGCCCCAGCTCCAGCTGCCCGGTAAGTGTTTCATATATTTGGCATATAAGACGCCCCCCCCTAATTTTGAGATTATTTTGGGGGGTTAAAAGGGCGTCTTATATGCCGAAAAATACGGTAATGCAGTTCTTACTTCACACCTCAGCACTGCCTGAGCCCAATGCTGCTCTTTAGCCCTTTCTTGTCCAATATGATGCTTCCCGAAGAGTACTTAGGGTTCTGAGGCATATTGCTACCACCCTAGCTTTAGGGAACCTTTTTTTGTGCCTGCCCAGGGTCAGGTCTCCAACTCCAGCATCTACAAGCAATACAAGCACGCTCCTCTAGGCCTTGAAAAACCCACTGTCACTGTACAGGTTAGCGATAGAAAACAGGGTTACTTACTTGTAACTGTTGTTCTTCGAGATGTGTTGCTCACATCCATTCCAATTAGGTTAGGTACGAGCAGCGGGCCTGGTTGCCGGGTAGATTTTCCCCTAGCTAGAGGCTGGGCGAGCAGGGAGCCCCCTAGAGTGGCGCCTTCATGGCGACCCATAAATACCCCTGCGACACAGCCACCATCTCCAGTTCCTTCTTGCCGGCTAAACCGACAGTGGGGAAGGAGGGTGGGTCTGGAATGGATGTGAGCAACACATCTCGAAGAACAACAGTTACAAGTAAGTAACCCTGTTTTCTTCTTCGAGTGATTGCTCACATGCATTCCAATTAGGTGACTACTAGCAACACCTAGGAGGAGGGGTCGGGTTGACCCATAGCAGATCGTAAGACCGCTGACCCAAACGCCGCATCGTCCCTGGTCTGCTGGACAATGGCGTAATGAGCGGCGAAGGTATGGACGGAGGACCAGGTAGCCGCCTTACAGATGTCCGTGATGGAGACTCCCTCCCGGAAGGCCGCAGTGGACGCCTGCGCTCTCGTGGAGTGTGCTGTCACTCTCTCGACAGGTCTGTTCGCGAGTTCATAACAGGTGTGAATACACGAGGTAATCCAGGAGGAGAGCCTTTGGGCTGAGATTGGCTGGCCCTTCATCCTCTCTCAAAAAGTTGGGTTGTCTTTCTGAATTGCTTTGTTCTTTCTAAATAAAAAGCAAGAACCCTCCTAACGTCCAACGTGTGTAATTGTTGTTCCCTTCCAGAGGTATGTGGCCTAGGGTAAAAGACTGGAAGGCAAATGTCCTGATTAACATGGAAGGGGAAAACCACCTTTGGTAGAAAGGCCAGGTGGGGACGTAGCTGCACCTTGTCTCTATGGAAAATGGTGTAGGGCGGCTCGGAGGTCAGGGCACGGATTTCTGACACTCTACGAGCCGAGGTGATAGCCACTAGAAACGCCACTTTCCAGGAAAGATGGATTAGGGAACACGTGGTGAGGGGCTCGAACGGGGGCAAAGTAAGGTGTGAGAGCACAAGGTTCAGGTCCCAGGGTGGAATGGGACGTTTAATGTTCGGGTATAGCTTGTCGAGACCCTTTAAAAACCGATACACCACAGGGTCGGAGAAGATCGAGTGGTTTGCCTGGCCCGGGTGGAAGGCCGATATCGCAGCCAGATGAACCCGGATAGTGGAGGTAGAAAGGCCTTGTTGTCTAAGGCCTAACAGGTAGTCCAGGATGCGCGGGACAGGGGCTTCAGCTGGGATGGTGTCATGGTCTCTACACCAAGCCGAGAAGCGGGTCCACTTTGCAGTATAGGTGCTTCTGGTCGAAGGTTTCCTGCTGCCCAGAAGAACACCTTGCACCTCCGCTGAGCATAAGAGTTCTGGGCCTATCAACCATGGAGTAGCCACGCTGTGAGGTGAAGGGACTGCAGATCTGGGTGCAGTAGGCGACCGTGATCTTGGGAGATCAGGTCCGGCCAGAGCGGGAGGCTGATGGGAGGGGCCCTGGACAGCCGGAGGAGGGATGCATACCAGCACTGTCTGGGCCAGGCTGGGGCTACGAGGATGACCTGCACCCTGTCCCGTCTGATCTTCAGGATCACCTTGTGTAGAAGCGGGATCGGAGGGAACGCGTAGAACAGGTGCCCCGTCCAGGGTAGGAGGAAGGCATCTGTCAAGTATCCCTTGGCGCTGCCTCGGAAGGAGCAGAACTGGGGGCACTTCCTGTTCTGCCTGGAGGCAAAGAGGTCGATGTGGGGAAATCCCCACTTCAGGAAGATCGGCCGGATAGCGTCTGGCCGGAGGGACCACTCATGCGTCATAAATGACCTGCTGAGATGGTCCGCCAGTGTGTTCTGGACTCCCGGGAGGAATGAGGCCACTGGGTGAATGGCGTGGGCTATACAGAATTCCCACAGGAGAGTCGCCTCCTGGCACAAGGGGCTGGAGCGGGCTCCTCCTTGTTTGTTGATGTAGTACTGGGCCGTGGTGTTGTCTGTCATCACCGCTACACAGTGACCCCGCAACGTGTCCCGGAATGCCTGGCACGCGAGGCGGACGGCCCTCAGTTCTCGGACATTGATATGGAGGCAGAGATCTGAGTCCGACCAGAGGCCTTGGGTCCTGAGTTCCCCGAGGTGGGCTCCCCAGCCTAGGGACGAAGCGTCCGTCACCAGGGACACGGACGGGCTGGGGGGAAGGAAGGGAATCCCTTGGCAGGCATTGTCCTGGTCTTCCCACCAAGCCAGAGCAGATAGGGTGGCCTTGGGAATGGAGAGGAGGGCGTCCATATTGTCCCTTCTCGGTCTGTAGGTCACTGCGAGCCACGACTGAAGAGGGCGTAGCCTCAGTCTGGCATGCTGTATGACGTGAGTGCACGATGCCATATGACCTAACAGGCTGAGGAAGACTCTGACCGTGGCCATGGGGCAGACGCGCAGCTGTCTGATGGCCGACCGGATGGTGAGGAACCGAGGTCGAGGCAGGGTTGCCCTTGCTACCATGGAGTCTAGTAGGGCCCCTATGAATTCTATTTTCTGGGTTGGTTTCAGGGTGGACTTCCCCCTGTTGAGGAGTATGCCCAAGCGGTCGAACGTGCTGATGACTAATTGCACGTGTGCGCTGACTTGGTCCCTGGAGGTGCCTCGGATCAGCCAGTCGTCGAGGTACGGATAGAGTTGTACCCCGCGGCGCCGAAGAAACGCCGCCACTACCGCCATGCACTTTGTGAACACCCTGGGTGCGGTGGATAGGCCAAAGGGCAGGACGGCAAATTGGTAGTGTTCCCCCGCCACCATGAAGCGGAGGCAACGCCTGTGTGAGGGCTTGATGCTCACGTGAAAGTAAGCGTCCTTCATGTCGAGGGCAGCGAACCAGTCTCCCAGATCCAGAGAGGGAATAATGGTACCCAAGGTGACCATGCGGAACTTGAACCTGGTCATGTGGGCGTTGAGTCCTCGCAGGTCTAGGATGGGCCGTAGGCCCCCTTTCGCCTTGGGGATCAGGAAGTAGCGGGAGTAGAACCCCTTCCCCTTGAACTCCTCCGGTACGGGCTCGATGGCTCCCAATGCGAGGAGCGACCTCACCTCCTGTACGAGGAGTTGCTCGTGAGAGGGGTCCCTGAAGAGGGACGAGGAGGGTGGGTGGGAGGGAGGAGTAGAGGAAAGCTGGAGTGAATATCCCACCTCCACCGTGCGAAGGACCCACTGGTCCGATGTAATGTCCGACCATGCACGGCGGAAGTGGGACAGGCGATCTCCAAAGGGAGGATCTAGGTTGACGACTGGTGCTCTGCCCCCGAGCGCACCTTCAAAAGGCAGGCTTGGGCCTCTGGGGTGGCTTGGGGCCCTGCTGTTTTGCGCCCTGTCGGGGCCCTGGCCTACGTCGGTAGGACCTATCTCTCCTACGGGAGGAGTCCTGGGGCGGGCGCGCAGGAGGGAAGAACTTCCGGCGTGGTGGCAGGAAGGGGCGCTTCTGTTGACCCGGGGTATGCATCCCAAGGGTCTTGAGCGTGACACCCCTATCCTTCAAAGCCTGGAGGCGGGTGTCAGTGTCCTCCGAAAAGAGGGATTGGCCCTCGAACGGAAGGTCTTGTATCTTATGCTGCATTGCAGGGGCCAGGTTAGAAGACTGGAGCCATGCAGCACGGCGGAGGGCAATACCGGAGGCCATTGTCCTCGCCGCCGAGTCCGCTGAATCTAAAGCCGCCTGTAGGGCGTAGCGGGAAATTTCCCTACTTTGATGGAGTAGGGCCTTAAATTCTTGTTTGCCCTCTTGCTGGACTCGGTTTTCCAGTTTAGTGAGGGCCTCCACCGTATCGAAGTGGTGGCGACTGAGGACTGCCTGGTGGTTGGCCACTTGCAGTTGAAGGCCCCCGGACGAGTAGACCTTCCTGCCAAAATGGTCCAGGCGCCTCGCCTCCCTAGTTTTGGGGACCTGGGCCTCTTGTCCATGGCGCTCCTTATTATTAACGGAGTCCACCACTAATGAGGACGGCGGCGGGTGAATATAAAGATGTTCATACCCCTTGGCCGGGACAAAGTATCTTTTCTCCACACCCCTCGCTGTGGGGGGAAGAGAGGCTGGGGTCTTCCATAGCGTGGCAACATTTTGCCTGATGGTATTGATGAAGGGCACCGCCACCCGGGTCGGTGTACCCTTAGTAAGCATGGTGGTGACTGGGTCCTCCACCACTGGGACCTCCTCCATGGGAAGGTTCATGTTTGTGGCTACGGCCTTTAATAAAGTTTGGTAGTTGGTCAGGTCTACCGTAGGGGGACTGGCAGAGGAGGTCCCTGCTACCGCCTCAACCCACGCCGGGGAGGTGTAGGAGCCTGGGTCCGGGCTGTGATGCCCCTCCGAGCAGGGGGCCACCTGAGATGGGGCTACCTCTGGTTCTGCGGTAACCTCAGACATAAGAGGGAACCCCGGCTCAGATTGGGTAGAGCGGGGTTGGTTATATGCCCAGGTGTCCCAGGCCGGCCAGGCGGAGTGTCCCTGCGCTTCTCGGGCCGAACGAGGAGACCCAGAGGCTACAGGAGAGGGCCAATATGCCCCCTCTCCGAGGTGCGGGGCCTCCGGTGCCGAGGCTTGATGGGGCCGTGCGCCTGAAGACTCCCGGCGCTTTGGTTGACTCCTCGACCGGTGCCGACGGTGCCGGTCCGGAGACGCGTAATCCTGAGACGCGTAGCTCGGGGAGCGCTGCCGGTGCCGCGGACTACGGTACCGAGGCGAGGGTCGGTGTCGGGAGTCGTGGCGGTGCCGCGGTGACCAGTGCCAGGAGGTCCGCCGCCTATAGGGGGACCTCGATCGGTATCTGCCGCTGCGTCCCGGGGACCTGGAGCGTTGCCGCGAGTTCGACCGGCGCCGCGATGATCGGTGCCGCGATGTCAAGCGGTGCCGGTACGGTGAGCGGCGTCGGGACCTCAAGCGGTGCCGGAACGAGGAATGGCCCGAAGAGCAGCGTCGAAGGTGGCCGCGTCGGGAGCTGGCGGACCGGTACCAGGAGTACGACCGGTGCCGAGAGTGCGACCGGCCCCGTGAGCGTGGGCGCCGGGACTCCGATCGGTACCGGGACTCGGACCGGCGAGGGGAGCGAGAGCGACGTGAGCGCCCGTCCGGAGACCTAGATCTAGGTCTCTGCTCCGTGCGGCGCTGAGACTGCGACCGGTACCGGGAAGCTGACCGGTGCTGGGAGTCGGATCGGCGCCGCGACATCGAGCGGCGTCCCTGCCCTGCCGGGCTCCGAGCCACGATCTCTTCCCCCATCAAGGGTGGCTTGCCCTTGGAACAGGGTTGCCGCTGCGGTGAGCCCACTGAAAGCAACTCCCTCGCAGCAGCAAACGCCTCTGGAGTAGAGGGAAACTGCTGCGGGACCGGCAGGCAGAGTGGGGATACCACTCGCACCGGACTCAACGGGCCCGTCCGGGTCGCCGGAGTCAACCGTGCCGGTGTCAGTGCCGGTGCCGGTGCCGATGCCAGTGTCTGGTCATCCGGGCGTCTGGCGTTCGGGGTTGAAGCCAGCGATATCGGCGCCGATGTCCCCGCGCGGTCTGTCGGGGCTGGACGCGGCTGGGGGTCTCTCCTCCTCTTGGTACCGGGCGAACGCGACCAGTGCCGAGGTTTAGACTTTTGCGGCTTGGGAGCGGGGCCCGGTGCCGCCCCCGAGTCCGGCTGGAGAGCCGCTTCCATTAGGATGTGCCTGAGGCGGGACTCACGGTCTTTGCGGGTCCTCGGTTTAAAGGATTTGCAGATTTTGCAAGTATCTGCTAAGTGCGATTCCCCCAAGCACTTCAGGCACCTAGAGTGTGGGTCCCCCACTGGCATGGGCTTCCCACACTCCGAACAGTGTTTGAAGCCCGGAGCCTTGGGCGACATAAGCTCCGGGGCAGGAGTAGCCTGCACTTAACACTAATTACACTATTAACAATGCTAACTATCTATTGAAACTATAACTGTTAAACATTAACTAGAAATATAAACACGAGTAGAAACGAAGCACAATAGCTAGGAGAGGAGGAGAACGCGAAAGCAGAACTCCTCTGTTTCTACAACCAGCTCGTCTGCGGTAAGAAGGAACTGGAGATGGTGGCTGTATCGCAGGGGTATTTATGGGTCGCCATGAAGGCGCCACTCTAGGGGGCTCCCTGCTCGCCCAGCCTCTAGCTAGGGGAAAATCTACCCGGCAACCAGGCCCGCTGCGCGTACCTAACCTAATTGGAATGCATGTGAGCAATCACTCGAAGAAGAAAAATATGTTCTTAAGGTCTTGGAGTTAATGCAGGTCACCAGGAGGTGATATACCTCTGAAGTGTTCCTTTCAGGCAGGTGGTAACAGACACACATCTTCCTGTCTAGTCTGATTGGTTATTTTCCAAAAGATCTGCTCTAGGAATTATTTTGGAGAAGTTCTATGGTCTGTGGTATACATGAAACTAGATGATCACAATGGTCCCTACTAGCCTTGAAATCTAGGAATTTCTATACTTTGTTAAATAAACTTATCGATTTCTCTGTAAATATATCTAAACTGCAGAATACAGCTACAGGGACAGAGGGTCTCATGGACTGCTTCCCCAAAGGGATGGTTTCTCAGGAAAAAGGGCCTGGGTCTAACTTTACCCTGGAGGGAAGACTGTTTTGAGAACTAAGAAGGGCTGTGATTGAAAGAGACTGTGGCATTTATGGGAAGAGCCTTGAAGAAGGGGAAAACAGGAGGCCTGGCCAGGAGGGGGCACTCAGGTGGGGGCTGGCCCTGCTAAAATACATAATTCCTATGCCACTAGTTGTACATACATTTTGAAGTGGTTATGTTGACCAGTGGGCTACTGGCTTTCAGTAGAGACCTCACATAGCACCCTTTGGTGAACTACTAATCAGATATCCAACCCAGAGGATCCCTTAAAAGCCTGTGCACCTAGATGGCTCCAAGAGGTCCCTGGATCACACCAGGTGAAGGGTTTGTACACCGTTACACAGAGGTTTGTACCAGTTACAGTGGTGCAAATTTCCCTAGTATATACCAGCCCCAAGATTAAATACTGATTATACTTCCACTGAATAGCTGCATATTGTATATAGGATTAAATGGTCATTTAAAAATAATTATTACCATATAGCATTTCTAATTTTTAAGCACTTTGGCCTAAATCCTCAAAGGTACAGTATTTAGGTACCTAACTCCCAATGATGTGAATGGAAATTAGATGCTTAAACACCTCAAATGCTCAGATCCTCAGTCCTGTCTTCTGCCCTCCCCATCTCTCCTGCTGATCTTAGAGTGAACATGGTTTTGTAAATTATTTCAGCCTTCATTTTTCTATTGCTATGTAGATTTTCTTTAAAAGATACAAATTGGAAATTAAAGTTAGAACTTTAAACTTTAAAGTCATTATGGGTGTAACATGTAAGTTGAACTGACATAAGAAATAATGCCTGTCTTTTCCAAGTAAGATACTATATATGCACAATCCTGGTTTTAGACTTTTTTTTTATTTTTACTTTCTATAGCTCTAGATTTTAGCATTAATTTGCAACAAATCAAAGGGCTCTTGATTAATCCAGAATTTTACAAAGTCTCTTCCTTGCAAAACAGGCTCCAAAGCAAGGCTCCATGCCATTTTGATCTGCTAAGACATTCATTTAGCAATTGTTTGGAACCTTTTGCCGAGCTCAGAGTGGAGCTCCACATTTTTCTTATTCCCACCAGCCAAACAAATCATTAATTCTAATCGACCCAGCACCTAAAACCTTGACAGGTTTTAAATGTTTTTTTAGGTTAACCCAACTCTAAGCCGGAGCAGAGAGGTGATACATTCCTTTTAAAGAAGCATTAGCCATACAATCACTTTGCTGTTTTAGCCCTTAATTATCTCTTGGCTCTTTGCACGCAACGCATGCCGAAGCTATTAGGGTAGCCCTGTGACTGCTACCAAAAATGCATGTTAGTGCCACTAGAGCGGGGGTGGGCAAATTATGGCCCACGGTCCACATCCAGCCTGTGGGCCCATTCTGCCTGGCCCCTGAGATCCCAGCCAAGGAGGCTTGCCCCCAGCCCCTCCCCCACTGTTCCCTCTTCCCTCGCAACCCCAGCACGCTGTGCCACCGCTCCTGCTGGGCAGCGCTGCAGCAGCGTGGCTGGCTCTAGCAGGGCTACACACTCCTGTGGGGCAGTGTATCTAGCTCCAGCAGGCCGTGCAGAGCCAGACACACTGCTCTGAGCAGCATGGTAAGGGGGCTAGGGCCAGGATAAGGGGGAGGGAGTCCCAGTGGGCGGTCAGCAGGGACAGAGAGCAGGGGACGGTTGGACGGGGCAGAGATTCAGGGGGGCAGTCAGGAGACAGGGAAGGGGGGTGTTGTATAGGACGTGGGAGTCCTGGGGGCCTGTCAGGGGGCGGGAGGTGGATAGGAGTCAGGGCATCAGGGTACGGGGAGTGGGGGGAAAAGGTATGAGGTGAGGTTCCTGAGAAGCCGGCAAGAAGCCTAAGGGTCATAAAGGGAAAGAGATTGAGAGCAGGGTGTTTTATGGCCTTTTATTGTGAAAATTTGCATATGATGATTCTGCCAAAGGAACCAGTTCTCCTTGTAGAACAGGGAAAGGTTAAGAGCATAGGAGACAGATCTTCTTGCTTTCAGTCAGCTCTTGGAATAGAGTTCCAAGTGTCACCACCCAGAAATGTATATTATGTTAGCAGACAGTGTGCAAGCATGGAAGATTTCAGTTGGCTATGGGAACATTTTCAGTCTGAAATCTTCCTCCTGTGTGAGAATTTCCATTCACCTGCTCAGTTTAGTAAATCGAGACTGGAAATAATATTCTCTAAGTGGACATCATGGGAGTAGTAGCCTCTTACCTCGTTTTGGGCAGAAAAACAACAACAGAATTCCAAATTCCATATGAAAGACATAAATTAGAGAACTTTGGAATCTGACTCACACTCTGGCTCCTGAGAAGTCTGTGAGCCTCCACAGCCGAAAGCAAGAAACTTATTATTTCTGAACAAAACAAACTGAAAAATACGTACGACCAAATTTTGAGTGGGACTTCTTAATATCACCCAGTAAACTTGCAGGGGCAACTGCTTTTGTGCATGCAAAACATGTATTTGCACATTCACAGTGAACAATGGCAAATGCCTCTCTGTGCATACAATAACCCATTTTGTGCACACTTTAAAAACTGTATTGTACATGAGACTAATGTGATAGGCAGACTCAGAAGAAAAATAACTTGTAAAATAAAAAAGTGGCATCTTCATGTACAAAATGGATGCCCCATAGTAACTGACACTGAAAATTTGGTTTGAAGAATTTAGAATTTTTCAATATTTTTAAAGTGGGCTCCCAATGCAAGATACACCTCCTGATAGAAGCTCGTATGGTACTCCACTATTAACAACATTTATTTTGAGGCCAAGCCATTGAATTCTCCTGGTTGATAATGCATATGAGGGCTGTACCAAGGAACGCAACCCATGACATCAGGTGGTCATGAGATGGAATCATTCACCTGCTATCTACGGGCCTGATCCAACCAAAGTCAAGGGGGAGACCCCTATATATTGGGAATTAAAGCAGGCCTGAGATGGGAATATAATATTGAAGAAGGTTTTGATGCCCACAGAGATAACGATGGCAGGTTTCCAGAAGACCATTAGAAATCACCCCGATGCCATAGCTTCAGAGGCTCTGCAAGGACTTGTGAGCTAGGTACCGAGACGGGGGGTGCAACTGCAATGGCGTAGCGCAGTGCAAGAAAGCATGCTGGATAAAACTGCAACCAAAATAGCATAGCTTCTATAAACACATTGCTCCATTGGTGATAATTCTGGTGCTTTAGCTTTTGGCTGAGAATGCTTTCTTTGAGCTACAAGAACAGAACTACACAAAAGCCTTAGAACAAATCAGTACATTTCTGAAACAATAAAATGTTTCCAAAACTTACAAAAGTGATAGAAATTGTGTAATAATGACTGACCCTGAGGACATCACTACATAAACAGTGCAATTTCTATGGTTTATAGTCCATTAATTCTTTCAGTATATTGCTTCTTAATCTTTTTCATGTATCAGAAGACCTCACTGAAGACCTGGAGTTACAACACTTTGTCATCTATTTGTTGACATGCTTCAGGAATCTGTCTGCTCTGGACTGCCAATGCTAGCAACTGTTGGTTTGATAGTTCAGTTAACCATATCATGCAACATTTTTTTGCACGTTTCATTTAGAAGAGTGATAGAATGATCTCCTTTGGAAAATTACCTTGCAAGAGGTTCTCCAGGCTGGGACTAACTGGGATGAATTTGATTGAAGGGACAGATTAAGCAGAAATGTCCTCAGTATATGTAATTTTAATTCTACACGTGCTCAGTTTAGTACAAAAGAACAAAACAATTAAGAAATGGGAAAATCAAAACTCATCTTTGTAGAGATTTCCTGTTGGTTCTAGAACAAAGGTGACATCTGGGAAGAGTGAGCTCATTTCCTACTCTCTGTTGTCGTTTGTCAGAGTAGTAACAATCATGTTACATTTATCAAATATTTCATCCTGAAGGATCCTAAAATGCTTGGCTAATTTAAAGAAACTGATTCGCAATAAGAATCATTTCACTCTCACAAAAACACAGCCACTTTTCTGGTAAAACAGAGCAGCTGTTCAAAGGTACAAAACAACACTATGAATCCTTTATCCACCAGAAACTACAGGGCCAATTTAAGTACAGTAACTCCTCACTTGTAGTTATGTTCCTGAAAAATACTACTTTAAGTGAAATGATGTTAAGTGAATTCAATTTCCCCGTAAGAATTAATGTAAATGGGGGGGGAGGGGTGTTAGGTTTCAGGAGAAATTTTTTCAGCAGACAAAAGACTATATTTTATATATATATACACATACACTTTATAAAAATACAGACACACACATATAAACAATACAAGTTTTAAACAAACAATTTAATACTGTACGCAGCAGTGATATGAAGCTTGGTTGAGGTGGTAGAGTCAGAGGGTTGGATATTTCCCAGGGAATGCCTTACTGCTAAATGATGAACTAGCACTTGGCTGAGTCCTCAAGGGTTAACACATTGTTGTTAATGTAGCCTCACAGTCTACAAGGAGCATGAATGGAGGGAGGGGAGACAGCATGGCAGAAAAAGAAAGAGAGTGAGAGAGAGAGAGTGTGTGAGAGAGAGGTGCATTTCCCCTTTCGGGAGTAACTATGACTCTCTTAAGTGAGTCTGGTTACTGATCGGCATTTCTGAGACCTCAACCTCCCCGTGGTCCCGCCGGACAACTCCCAGGGAGAGTTGACCAACTGAGGCTCAGCTGCCAGTCTTTTCCTTGCCCTGTTGTTCTGGTATACCGGCCAGACAGCAGCATCTTACGGTAGAAACCTCAAAAAAATGATGTCGGCATTTGGTGATGCCCAATTAAGCCCAAGTTGAGGGGCCAACTCGACATTATTGTTCAAGAAGATTGTACCTTGGGGCAAATACAACTTCCGACATACCGTGCCCCTGGCTAAATACCATCCTCCTGTCTCGACAGTAGCCACTCAAATTGAGGACCATATAAATATTGATGGTGAGGTACATGTCCGGCGTACCTCACAGACAAATAAGAATATATTGCATCAAGATGATGAATTGAGAAAGCAGATGACCAGGGGGAAGAGGACGGAGTGTCACCCAATTGGCTCAGCAGAGTTGATAAATGGTGCTTTTATACATCTATTAAAGCCATCCAATCTGCCAAGCCTGGAAGATCTGGGCGAAGATGCAGTGATATTAGAGGATCCAATTTCGGTCGAGAGAAATATCAGTGAAACGGCAGTGGAACAACGGGTGATTGCTAGTGAGCCCCAAGAGAAACTTTTGATTCAGCTTCTCAATGATAATCCAGCGTGTCCTTGTTGTGGTGACCATGTGGGCAAACCAAGTTCCTTAAGTGTCCATCTAAAGCGTAATCATGGTAATAGAGAGATTGAATTTCAGTGCTCGTTGTGTGAGAAGACCGATTCTAGAGTACATAGTATCCTATGTCATATACCAAAGTGCAAAGGGGCTAAAACTGTTGAACTTGTTGGAGAGTGGAAGTGTGAAAATTGTGACAAGCAATTCACTTCCAAAATGGGACTCTCTCAACATAAACAGATAGCCCATCCTGCAGTGCGCAATAAGGAGCGTATTGAGGCAAGTCTACCTAAGGTCAAGCCGCAACGAGGTAAACATAAAAGCTGCTGGACTGCTGAAGAGGAATTGCTGGTGATCGAGTTTAATAGTATGTTTTGGGGCAAGAGAAACATCAATGTTCTGATTGAACAACAAATCAAGACGAAAACTGCCAAACAAATAGGTGAGAAACGACGTCTTTTGGGCCTCAATAAAGTTGCAAAATTAACAAATTATGAACCGGTGCGTACTCCCTCGCTTCTTCACTTAGAAGCGTCAGCTTCTGTTAGCCCTTTGGGTTGTACGGGGCTGAAGGACTTATATAGAACTAAAGTGGTCAAGCAGATCAATCAGGGTCAGAGCATGTTTGATGCTGATACTATCAATGCATGGATATTGGGTGATTCACAAATAAGATCATTTGTGGAAACTAATACTATTGATATTCTTTCTATTTTTTTAACCCAAGAGTCTGTGCGAAATAAAAGAAGAATGAGTAGAGATTCCACCAAGACAGATCATATGAGTAGAGTACAACTGAATTGGATGAGGAAAAGAGCAACCAGAAGGGGGTTATTTAAAAGATATCAGCATTTATTTGAAACTGACAGATGTAAATTGGCAGCACTTATTCTCGATGGTACAGAAAAACTTAAATGTATGATTCCTCTTGATGAAAATAGCATCATCGTATAAAAGCAAATGGGAAATTGAGACCCCCTTTGAAGGGCTGGGTCAATTTAAATCTTTAATAAGCGCTGATAATTCAGCCTTTGAATTATTAATATCAGCAAGAGAAATTAAAAGGAACATAAAGGAAATGAATAAACACTCGGCTCCAGGACCAGATAAAATCAACTTAGAAGATATTATTCGAATGGACTCGGAAAGTGACAACTTGGAAAAACTTTTTAACACCTGGCTTATAACAGGATTTATTCCTGATAGCATTAAAGAATGCTGTTCAATACTCATTCCAAAAACCTCAGACCCTGAAGCCCTAAAAGATCTGGGAAACTGGAGACCCATAACAATCGGGTCTATAGTGTCAAGACTCTTTTCGCGAATATTAACTAATCGGTTGGCTAAAGCTTGTCCTTTGAATACTCGTCAAAGGGGCTTTATATCTGCCCCTGGATGCTCAGAGAATCTGAAGGTTTTGCATACAATCATGAGGCAAGACAAGCAGAGTAAAAAAATCACTGAGTGTGGTATTCATTGATATTGCTAAAGCCTTTGATTCAGTTTCTCACAAACATATTATGTGGGTATTAAGGGAAAGAGGTGTTGATCAGCATATTATAGAGATCATCGAGGATTCCTATAAGAATATTACAACTCGTATTGAAGTTGAGAGGGAGCTCACTCCCCCTATCGAGATAAAGGTGGGTGTGAAACAGGGAGATCCTATGTCCCCGCTATTGTTCAATCTGGCTATGGATCCGCTGTTGAACACACTCGAGAATTGTGGTTCTGGATTTACGTATGGAAGTAGGAAGATTACAACTCTTGCTTTTGCGGATGATTTAGTTATACTAAGTGACACCTGGGAGGGCATGAATAAGAACATCGAAATTCTGGAAGCCTTTTGTACTTTATCTGGACTTAAAGTACAAGCAAGAAAGTGCTATGGGTTTTTTCTAAGTCCAACACATGATTCCTACATGGTTAACAAGTGTGAAACATGGAAAATAAATAACAACAATTTGAATATGATATTACCAGGTGATTCTGAGAAATACCTGGGTTTAAAGGTTGACCCATGGATAGGATTTTCTAAACCAGCAATCTCAGATAAAATAGATGAATGGCTTGAAAGACTGGGAAAAGCTCCGTTAAAATCATCACAAAAGCTAGTAATGTTAAATACCTATACCATACCTAGAGTCATCTATTTAGCTGATCACTCGGATACTAAAAAGACTCTGCTTATCTCACTAGATGATAAGATCAGAAATGCCGTTAAGAACTGGCTTAATTTACCTTCAGATACGAATAACGGCCTTATATATAGTAAAGCCAGAAATGGGGGACTAGGAGTCTTAAGGCTCGCTAGTCTTATCCCTTCTGTGCAAGTAAGGCGTCTTCATAGGATTGCAAATTCTGAAGATGAGGTTATTTGGGAGATAGCTCAAGTGAATAAGATCGAAGAGGAATATAAGAGTCTGTGGTTATCAGCTGGAGGGAAAAAAGAAGAAATTCCTAACATATATGCTCCAGTGCGGATTACTAATATGTTACCTATGTGGGTTTTAGAAGATCTAAATGAATGGGAAAGACCATCCTCAAAGAAGGTTTTTCCCGTTCCATGTGATTGGAGGCAAATTGAATTAAATCATTGGAAGAGTCTACCTTGTCAGGGTAGTGGGGTTGAGCACTTCACAAATGATACAATAAGTAATAATTGGTTAAAATTTCATCGGGGATTCTCAGAACGGCAATTTTTAACTGCTCTTAAATTACGAGTGAATGTGTACCCCATCAGGGAATATCTGGGGCGCGGAAGACCACAACGACCGGTTAGCTGTAGACATTGCTCGGCCACGTCTGAATCACTATCACATATATTGGGACAATGTCCAGTAATACAAGAGGCTCGCATAAAAAGACATAATAAGTTATGCGATATGTTGAAAAAAGAAGCCTGAAAACAAAAATGGGAAATATATGTGGAACCTCGTTTATATACCAGTAAGAACGAGCTTAAAAAACCAGATCTTATTTTTGTTAAGGAGGAGAAAGCCCTGGTGGTGGATGTAACAGTCCGTTTTGAATATAAAGAGAATACCTTTGAGGAAGCTTTCAATGAAAAAGTACAATATTATAGTGGATTGACTGAACAGATAAAAGAACTTACTGGAGGTAAAGAGGTGGAATTTTATGGATTTCCCTTAGGTGCGAGGGGAAAGTGGCCCAATATTAATGAGAAAGTTTTGACTGCTTTAAATATACCAAATTACAAACAAAAGAGAATAGCTAGAACTTTTAGTAAAAGGACTTTGTTGTACTCTATTGATATGATCAAGATCTTTGAAAATTTTGGGAGAAATGCTAACAAGTAAAGATTGTTCCTGTTGCATAGGGACAATTGTTTTGTTCCATGAGGTTCTTTCCCTCATGTGTAGACTTTTTCTTTTCTGAGCTATTTCTTATCTAATCTTTTTCTATCTCTTTTTCATGGGAATTTCGTGATGATTATAACAACTCATGATCACGCACTTGATATGACAGACAGGTTGGACGGGCCACCTGGGATGTGATTACACTCCGAATAACTCGAAAAAGAACCCGTAAGGGTTTTGAAAATACCCTGACCCCCACACTAAATACATTGCCTTTTTAAAGGGATCAGCCCATTGAGACAGCAGCTGCTGCCAGCAAACTCCCTCCATCCTGAGCCCTATCCAGTCTCTCCTGTTCTGTGGAGATGGGAGGCAGGAGCAGAGATGAGGGGGACACCCTGACATTAGCACCCCTCTCTCCTACCCCCATTCCGCACACACCAAGCAGGAGGCTGCCGGGAGCAGCTCCAAGGCAGAGGGCAGGAGTAGCACAAGGCAATCGGGGGAGGGACAGCTGGAACTGCCCTGCAATTGATAGCCTGCTGGGTGGCTGCAGCAGAGAACTTAGGTGAGCAGCCGATCCACCATGGTTCCAAGCCCCCACCAGCTAGCTCTTTCTGCAAGCAGTGGACAAAGCAGGCATCTGCCAAACGACATTACAAGGGAGCACTGCACAACTTTGATCAGCAACGTAACAACTAAACAACATTAACCAGGATGACTTTAAGTGAGGAGTTACTGTACATAACTACACAAAGTAGGATTTGGCTAGAACATTGGGGTTAACCATTGATTGCAAAGCATGTAAATGTTCCATTTACAACTAGGTTGTACTAGAAGAGAACTCAGAAAGCCCAACTCTGGAGAAGTCTTTAAAGTTTATGCTGTAAGGAGGATGCTATAGCTGCTCTTTGACCTTAAAAGTAACAGCTAGCAATGAAAATGAGTAGTGAACAGATTGCCAGAAAACAAGCCAAAAACTTGGTGATGCCTACAGACAATTTCTTTGCTAACTAATGCAATGGTGGAACAAGGTTTACACAATGCAGAGTTCTTAATCAAGGAACATCTCCAGAAGTGTGTTAACTGATAGCAATGCTCTTCTCTTCACCTCCTCTCCTCTTTTCCCCAACCTGACCTATTCTTTTGTTTGCCTTGGAGACATTTGAGTAATATGTTCAATGAGAGTTTTCAGTCAAAAGGAAAGCAAGGAGTAAGTGGCCGACATGTGATGCTGCACTCCAGATGTTTTTGGAAATATGCTTATGAATGTAAATATAATGTAACAGGAATATGCTTTATGCAAAAGGTCTCTTGTAAATTATCATTCCAAATCTTATAATTTACTGAGTGTGTTCATCTTGTTTGTATGAATGTATCATTCTTGTAACTGAAGCTAGAAATATGAAGTATTACTCTGAAGTCCTATTGTATCTAACTATGCAAAGTGAGGGCCATTAATGGTGACTTGGAATCTTGATGGATCCCATTATCTAGGACAATTGGTATTAAATGGCTCTGTTTACTTGTAAGCCTGAAGTCTCACAGGACATGTGAACATGTCACATGATACTGGAATCCATCTTAAACCTGTTACTTTTCCATTTAGAAGGGTGGGAACTCAGAGAGGGATAAAGGATTCCCACCTTGTACCAAAGATATAAAGAGGGTGGAACAGAACAAAGGTGGCTGTCAGTCATGAAATATCCCCTAGCTATCCTCTGAGCTGAAAGTAACAAGAACTGTACCGGGGAAAGGTTTGTGTCTAGACTAGAAAGGAGTCTAGTCTGTGAAAGAAGCTTATTGGAACAAATCTGAGGGTGAGATTTACCTGTATTCCATTCTTAATGTATTAGGTTTAGACTTGCATGTTTTGTTTTATTTTGCCTAGTAACTTACTTTCTTCTGTCTATTATTACTTGGCACAACTTAGATCTTACTTTTTATACTTCATAAAATCACTTATTAATTATCCCAAAGTAAGTGATTAATACCTTGTAGTGCAAACAGCTGTGCATATCTCTCTATCAGTGTTATAGAGGGCAGACAATTTATGAGTTTACCCTGTACAAGCTTTATACAGAGTAAAAGGGATTTATTTGAGGTTTGGATCCCATTGGGAGCTGGGTGGCTAGGTGCTGGAGATAATTGGAGGTTTGGATCCCATTGGGAGCTGGGTGGCTAGGTGCTGGAGATAATTGACTTACTGGGCAGTTTTTGGTTAAAGTCTGCAGCTGTAGGGGCATGGACCAGACCTGGGTTTGTGTTGCACCAGACTTGGCTCAACAAGGCAGGGTTCTGGAGTTCCAAATTGGCAATGGAAAACAGGCTCAGAAGTAATTCCAGCACATCAGGTGACAGCCTCAAGGGGGTCTATGTGATCGAACCCGTCACACTTACCTATTCTTTTGTTTGCCTTGGAGACATTTGATTAATATGTTCAATGAGTCTTCAGTCAAAAGGAAAGCAAAGAGGAGGTGGCTGACAGAGGAAAGGGAAGTGAAATAGAGCAGCGGTTCTCAAACTTGTTGAGACCGCGACCCCTTTTTGTGCTCCGGCGGGGGGGGGTGCGACCCCTCCGCCGAAAAGCCGCCGAATTTTTTTTTTAAAAAAAAAACAAAACAAAAAAACCATGCCGGGACCCCCCCGCGCCCCAGTCCCCGCCGCGGGCGGGCTGCCAGGTGCGCCAGGGCCCCCAGTCCCCACCGCGGGCGGGCTGCCAGGTGCGCCAGGGCCCCCAGTCCCCACCGCGGGCGGGCTGCCAGGTGCGCCAGGGCCCCCAGTCCCCACCGCGGGCGGGCTGCCAGGTGCGCCAGGGCCCCCAGTCCCCACCGCGGGCGGGCTGCCAGGTGCGCCAGGGCCCCCAGTCCCCACCGCGGGCGGGCTGCCAGGTGCGCCAGGGCCCCCAGTCCCCACCACGGGCGGGCTGCCAGGTGCGCCTCGGCCCCCAGTCCACGCCGCGGGCGGGCTGCCAGGTGCGCCTCGGCCCCCAGTCCACGCCGCGGGCGGGCTGCCAGGTGCGCCTCGGCCCCCAGTCCACGCCGCGGGCGGGCTGCCAGGTGCGCCTCGGCCCCCAGTCCACGCCGCGGGCGGGCTGCCAGGTGCGCCTCGGCCCCCAGTCCACGCCGCGGGCGGGCTGCCAGGTGCGCCTCGGCCCCCAGTCCACGCCGCGGGCGGGCTGCCAGGTGCGCCTCGGCCCCCAGTCCACGCCGCGGGCGGGCTGCCAGGTGCGCCTCGGCCCCCAGTCCACGCCGCGGGCGGGCTGCCAGGTGCGCCTCGGCCCCCAGTCCACGCTGCGGGCGGGCTGCCAGGTGCGCCTCGGCCCCCAGTCCACGCTGCGGGCGGGCTGCCAGGTGCGCCTCGGCCCCCAGTCCACGCTGCGGGCAGGCTGCCAGCTGGGCCCTGGTCCCCGCTGGAGGCCGGGGCTCGGGGCTCCAGCTGCCATCCGGGGAGAGTGGCTCAAGCCGCCACCCGGGGATCCAGCCGCCACGCTCCCTGGGGCTCCAGCCCCCGCCCAGGGCTCCAGCTGCTGCCTGGGGAGCACGGCTCGAGCTGCCGCCTGGGGAGCGCGGCTGGAGCCTCCGCCCGGGGATCCAGCCGCCGCGCTCCCCGGGGCTCGGGGCTCGAGCCGCGCTCCCCGGGGATCCCGCAGCAGGGAGTTGCTGCGGTGAGGACTTGCGACCCCCATAAAAATGGCCCGCGACCCCTCCGGGGGTCACGACCCCCACTTTGCGAACCCCTGAAATAGAGGGACTGAGGAGGTATAGCTAGCAATTTAAAAGCTATGAAGAGCATGGTGTGGAGTTGAGGCACCCATGTTTGTTGTAGGCATAATAATGCAATCTTTTGGAGAAGGAAGCAATCACAGAGCAGGGGTTTGGTTACTGTAGAATTATGGAGAAACAGAAGAGTGCAAGCTGGAAATTGAGAAATAATTGTGGGTTAGTAACTACTGTACTCTGATTAGCCAAGACAATTCTTTTTCAGTACAATAAATCACCAATTTAATAAAACATTATTCTTGTGTGGCCTGATCATGTGTTGCTGATTACTTTACAGGATATATCCACATGATGCTTTTCTCCCAGAGATCTCAAACCATTTTAGACAATAGGTATTTATTAACCCCATCATATAGACTGAACAATTGAAGCAAGCATCTGAGTCTACCTCACCTATCACCTGTAGAGTTGTACCAGTTATAGCAACAGTGAAAAACATAGGAAAACAAATAGCTTAGTCAAGGCCAGGATGCATTCAGTGAGTTAGTGGCAAAATCAGGAAAAGAAACAAAAGAGTCTTGATTCTGTCTCCAAATATTATTTTTTGTTTTGTTCTTATCTTTTTTAAATAAAAAACTGCCTCTCAACTTTGCTATGATTTGTTCTTGACCAATCACGAACCACAAACCCAAATTACTTTAATAGTTTATTATTATTTTTCAAAACCAGTAAAATGCAAGCTATATTTTCCCCTAAATTATGGTTCCCATGCGTCACCCAAGTCTTTAATCAATATTGGATGTCTTTCTAAAAGATATCCTTCAGTTCAGCCAAAAATTATTGGGCTTGATGAAGGAATTACTGGCACAAATCTATGGCTTGCATTGTGCAGGAAGTCAGACTATGGTCATGATGGTACCCTCTTTGACTTTAAAATCTATGAACTGAGCTAGTAAAGACAGCTTATCACTCTGAATTAGAAACTTCCCCATCCGTCTGCATAAATCCCAATTCTGAGTAGAAATAAGATTTTTAAAATGCCACTGCTGATTCTGAGGGATTCCTGAGTAGGAGCAGCAGAAGGTCCCTACGGGGGAGGGGAGGGGGGGGCTTCAGTGCCTGAACAGCGGCCCCTTACGCCCTGCCCTCACTTCTTCCTCTGAGGCCCTCCCCGCACACTGTCCCATTCTCCCAAGCCCTCACACTACTGCTTCCCCCAAGATCTCAGTCCTGTACCACCTCCTTCCGCCCCAAAATTCTGCCCCATACTCGCTCCTCTCCATTCCCTTTCCCCGTCACTCGCCTTATGGCTGGTAGGGGAGCCATGGCCCCTTGGCTCCCACTGTTCCAGCACCCCTGCTCCTGATTTACCATCTTTTTGTTCCTTATTTGTACAATGTGTTCCCCATCCAGGACTGGGGCTCCTAGGTGCAACCACTACTTAAAAAAGAAAAAAGAAATAAAAAATAATATGTGCCTATCATCATCCTGACATCTTTGCTTTATGTTGTATCTCTTTAGCCTGATCTTCATTTTTTTTAGATAGATGTTCCAGGATGGGATTATCTTCCTCTGTGTTTGGATAGTACCTACCATATTTTGAACACTGCTGCAATCAAAATAAAACAACAGATGGGACCATTAACAAGGGGAGCTAATTTTTAGAGTTTACATGTTTGACCACATCTTTTTAATTTCAAATATCAAACTTTATGTCCTGATTCTGACAACTGTTCCATGTGGGGTGACTCTTGTTCCCTCATGAAACCCCACTGAATTTAAATATGCAGATTGTGAAACAGTATCTAATAATGCTAAATTCTTGAACACTTTGTGTCAGAAGCATAACTATGTCATGCATCATTAAGCGGATATACATTTATAAGGAATCTAAAAAGATGATGTTGTAAAATGTTTGTCATTATATTTTTATACATAGCTCAAGACCAATTCTCAGAAATTCTACTGATACACATATGTTTGTTTTTTTTTCCTTTTTCTGGCCAACCTCTATGCATAAGTTGCAGAATTAGGGATCCAGTTGTACAGACTGCAGAGCACTGTAGGATTTCATGATAGACACTACTGTGTAAATTATTAAAATCTGCCCCAATACTGCAATCAGATCTGTGCAGATAAACCCCTTGTCTATCCACAGAACCCCACTGAAGCTAATAGGGCTGTGTTTGTGAGCATCTGGACAGAACCGGTTGCAGGATCTGGCCTTAGACAGTAAACACTTCAGAACTGGGACACTGCTTTATGTAGGAATAAACTGTCATACACCTTTATAGTAATATATAGAAATACTTAATGTTTTAGTAGAATTATCTTCACTCTAGATACCTCTTTTCCCTTCAACACATTATTGTTGTAAAGGCCAGTTGTCCCCCTGGCTACCACCCTCCACCTCAGAGGATCAGTACACAGGTATTTAGTCGGTGAATTGCTGTGATAACCCTCAAGCTCATAGATGTGTGAGATATTTTCCCAAGCCTAGCTCTAGTACTGATGAGCTGATTTACTTTCCAGGATGTAAGGGTTGAACCCCAATAAGAAAGCCTCCATATACAGCCCAGGGGTGACATATGGTGTATATTTTACTGGTGAATCAACAGAAGCTAAGGGGGGGGGGGGGGAATCATGACGTTTCCCTACTAATAATCTCAACATTTACCTAGCACTCTACCGAGGTGCTGCAGGAATATTTACGGGGGGGAGGGGGGGGGAAGAGGGATGTGCTCAGAGTCTTTGAACCAAACTGCAAACCCTGTATAGGATGGAAACCACTTCAGCAGAGGTTCCAGCGCCTATGCACGTTACACAATGGGGCACAGTTGTGGTAGCTCCAGGCCCAGTGCGACTGTAATGTGCCCAGTGGGCTCCTTCCTGCAATGGCGCGGGAAGGGTCTTGCCATTACCTTTGGGGGGTTGCTAACGTTTACAATTGGCTCTGTAGTTCTAATGCAGTCGTGCGTCCCGTTGCAGCAGGGGCGGCGGCGCCACAAGTAAGGGCGGTCACAGGCAGCCCACAGCAGGAGGAAACCAGTTCTGGGCGGCGACGGCAGCAGCGAGCGGCAGGTTCCCTTCGCCTCAGCTCGAGCGCTTTCCACCGCCCTACTTTGCAACTCGAGGGCGGGGGCAGAACGTAACGCTGAGCTGTCAGACGGGACTCGTTTCTCGGCGGAGTGATTCCAGTCCCTACTCGGCCTCGGGAGGCGGAGTGTTTCTGTGAACATTGGCAGCGCGGTTGGAGACAGTCGCAGTGTCTGGAGCTGGCTGGTTGCGGCGGTTTCGCGTCTTCCCTGCCTGTGAGCTCCCTCACTCCTGACTGAGTCGCTGCCGCGGACATCCCCGCCTCCTCCTCCGCGCTGGGCTGGGTCTGCGCCTCCAAACCGACTTCGTCCCCAGCCTGGAAGCTCTCAATATGAACGGTGTCGTCTGCGCCGAGAGACACCAGGTACCCGGCTCCGGGGCGAGGGAGGATGCCCGAGGCTGGGCTGGGGGGATCTTTCTCTCGGATCGCGTAAGGCCGCGTGTGTCTGGCGGCCGGGCCGGGCCGGGCCGGGCCGCCCGCCTGCGGCGCCATGTTGCAGGACCGCGTGTCGTAGCGCGCGCTGCCCCGCCCAGGCTGGCGCCCTTCTTCACCTGTAGCGTGGCGCGCGCGGGAATGGCCGATCCCGCCGCTGAGAGCAGGGTCTTGGCGCGCGAGCCTCGCCCGCCAAGTTTGGGGGAGGAAAGCGGGTTAGTGACCACGAGCCTGGTCGAGGCTTCGTCACCATCCTCCAGCCCGTTCCCCAGTTCTCGTTGACAAAGGAGACAATGCGGCTAAAGCCGCCAGCTGCGGGGGATGCAGTGAACGTCGTGTCGCAACCCCCTCTGCGCTCCCTCTCCGCAGCGTGGCGGAGGGACGCGGATAGTCTCCGTTTCCTTTACTCCCTCCCCTGGCGATTCTTTTGTTCTCGTCTCCACGTTGCCGGCTCCTGTTGCCTAGCCCATGGGATTGAACGGCGCCTGTTCCGAAGGGAGTGGGCATTTCAGCTGGATACATAATGCATTTTAAACAAGGAGACTGGGCTACAGTTCTTTTGTGGGGTGGACACTAGATGCCGTGGGCTATCTTCTGGTTTCGGATCAAAAGACTCTCACATCTGTTACATAATTATGGAACCAGAAATCAATTCAACTATTTAAAATGTGATGCCTTGTTGCAACTTTCATCCCTTTGTCCCCTTTCTGAAAGGTTTGCTGGGAGAAGTAGACCTTTTCTTTGAGTACCTTTAGTTCTCTAGAATCTTAGGTTTTGCATTTGAAAAAACAACATAAGGTTGTAATGATACTATTAAAAATATGACAAGTGCTGTCTTCGTGAAACCTTGTCTAAACCAGGCTTGTGTCTGAAATTTCCCAGAGTTCAGTTCTACTGGTGTAGCAATGACTAGAGGGCTAATAGAATCAGAGAGGTAGCCGTGTTAGTCTGGAATAGCAGAGGTAACAAAGTCCTGTGGCACCTTAAAGACTAACTATAAAGTTTTGAAGCATAAGCTTTCGTGGGCTAATACCCACTTCATCGGATGCAAGCAGTGCACATAGAGGGCTAATGTGATCCAGTGTGTCAACTGGTGAGTAATGACTTACTGGATGGTGGCATGGTCATAGGCTCATAAGACATTGAAGATCTAAAAATTGTATTTGTTACAGTGTAAAGCAAAAGAAGGCTTGCTCCCCTACTCCCTACATATACTTGCCCTTCACAGTAAAGTATTTTGTCAACCTCCCCAAACACACATACTCAAATTAATTATATTGGCTTGATACTGTGACTTTGACTTTATAGTAAAAATGAAGGAGGAGTTTGAGTATTTTTTGACTTCCTATAAGGGTTGCCCAGGAGGGTAAAGGATACATAGCTGTATCTTAACCTTCATGTTGCCCATATGTGCTCTGAGAAGTGGTAGATGACACAGATAAAACAACAGTGGCTAGTCTACATTCCTGCTTTCTGCAGTTGCTACCATGAGCAGAGCTACCTCATTAGTAGGAATAGAATATGCTTGTCTTTTCCCTAAAATTTCATTCAACAATTGTCTGCAAAGTTCCAGTGTCTCAATTGTTGCTCATAATTTTCCCAGGGTGTAGTAAAGTGGAAACTGACCAATTTTGTCAGTTTCACTTAGCAGCAATACAAATTTAAAAGACAGGTCAATTGTAATTTGATGCAGTGTGGAAAAACTGAGTGGTAGCAGAGGCAAGCACTGGAGTTATTCACTTGGATGGAGGATCCAGAATGTAGGCTGTGGAATGGTAGATTTGTGGAGACACATCATCCCCTCCATAATTGCAGTAGCCAGGGAGGGGGCTTGTGGATGGGGGAAGATAGTGTGGTATGAGAAAACAGTTCTTTCCACCAGTGGGGATGGGACTAGCAGCTGAGCCTGACTCAGAGTAGGAGCCACCATCCAGGTCTTCCCTAATCCTGCCCTCTGCCCCACAGGCCAGATTTCTGCTAGCTGCCTTGGGTTGGGGAGGGTCATATGAGTGCTCTTGTAGCTTCCATTTGCTTTCCCATTAGAAAGTCATTTTTCCATGGGGAAGCAAATAAATCTATGGGGGGACATAAATTCTGCACATGTGCAGTGGTGCAGAATTCCCCCAGGAGTAAATGTGGAGGGCAGAAAGAGAAAAAAGGAAGCATGCTGAAAGCAAGTTCATCAAGAAAGAGAACATAATGACCTAATCTGGGAAAGAAGAAAAACTGGAATAAGTTCAGGAAAGAAAAGGTGAAACAAAATTAAAAACATATTAAATAGAAGTTTGAGACATTCTCAGCTAACTAATATGTTATAATAAATACACTGACCCATTTTTCATTTGGTACTAAACCATATTATTTTTAGTTGATGTCACTTCCTTATAATATTTTGTTGAAGACATTGTAGTCCTTAATTACCATTCCAAGATCTCTTTCTTTAGTAAATTGCTCTGCATACATAGGATTATACTCTCTGGTTTAGAGTGTGTTGGTATATCTTAGTCCCATTTTTAAAATATCTTTATCTCAAATACAAATCCAGACATACAAAGGTGGCATTTATTGATCATTATAAGAAAAATGTGTGAGAGTTCAAGATAACCCAAGAAGGAAACCTATTTGTGAAGTCTTCAGGGTTTTATATTCTAGTTTCTAAATAATGAATGGACTGCAAGTAGACGGATGACCTAAATTTCTTGCAAAGTAGAACACAAAAAGCAAGAAAGCCTGCTGCAACTAAAATGGTTTACTGGGCGAATTAAGTTCCTTTTCATTTGATCATAAAATCAAATGTTTTGCTACAGGATTTTATAAAATTTTAAGATTTAAAGTATTAATCCTACAAATACAAGTATGGGCCTGGCACAAAAAACAATGTTCTTTTGCTTTCTCCACAATATTAAGGGAATGTAGTGTTCAAAGAAAGAGCTGATTGAAAGCAGTGAAGATTGGAAGAGTTTGTTCCAGAAATAATTTTTTTAAAAAATACCCAGACAGGCAAAAGCAGTCCAGGTTTATTCATATCAGTTACTCTGTTGGTATATCTCATTGCTTTTCTACAGGACAAACGAAGTAATGTGTCTTCACCCATTCAGTCTGTGGCACCTTTACGAATATATGTCATTTATGATGGCAGTTTATATGTAGTCAACTCTTTTTCAGTAGAAACTACATTAAGACTCAAATTTATTTCACATACGACACCAGTTACTATAGAATTGGGCAAGGTTTGAACCACAGACCTAGAAGCATAACACTATATTTTATTACTGAAGATTATCATCTGTCATGACATTTAGTTCTCTAAATTCCCTTCTGTGCCAAACAAATGCAATTATTTAAACTGTTTTAAGAACAGTATCAAAATAATCTCAGTATAATTTTTTTTAAGCAGACAAGTGTTTCTTTGTCTGATTTTAAAATCAACTTTTTTGGTTGTGGAAATTCAAAAATTTACCATTCTAAATGATACAGTGTGTATGAGAAATGCAGACATTTGCTCTTCTATTTGTTAAATTTCAGTTACATTGTTAAAGGATTCTAAATAGAGGTTTTTTAACTATGTAGCTTAAAGGGACATTTTGTAGTTGATTCTTCAGCATTTCTGTCATTGTCAGTGGGATGAAGTTCTGGAACAGTCTTCTAATAGGAATCTTAGAGCAAACAACTGAATCAGTTTTGAGAGAGAGCTGGACAAATTTGAGTGTAATTGTATGATGGGGTTGCTTGTGATGGTATGGGGCAGGGTTCAACAGCTGGGGCTCACTTCAGGTTTATATTTTATGTAAAAGCTCATGCCTCAAGGTTCAGCCAGCTGCCTGCAGGGGTCAGGAAGGTATTCCTTCTCCCCCAAGTGTAGGAGTTGTTTTTGCTGTTGTTTTTAAATCATCTTCTGAAGCATCAGGGATGGCCACAGCTGAAGATGGGACATTAGTTAGGGAGGGCCAGGGCTCTGATGCTTGGCTGACTGGTTTTCTTGCATGATCAAAGGATAACTGATCCCTATTATGGTGTAGGGAGGGAATTTTCTCCCAGGTCAGATTGGCAGTGACTTTGGGAGCAGGGGGGGTGTTCTTTCCTCTACTACAGCATGTGAACATGGTCACTTGCCAGCATTATCTGGTGGGTATATGACAGGCTGTTAGAGACACAAGGCTCGAAACTTGTCTCTCTCACCAATAGAAGTTGGTCCAATAGAAGATATTACCTCATTCACCTTGTGGCAAATAATTGTTCCTGTGGGCTGTACTGCTTTGATCTTTAGTGTGGGTGCTTGGTGTGGCGGCCTGTGACATCCAGGAGGTCAGATGAGATGCTCTAGTGCAGGGGTCTTCAAACTTCCCCCGCGGCCCCTTTCGGTGGAGGGGAAAGTCTGGTTGCCCCCGGAGGGTATGTCCGCCGAAATTCCGCTGCAGAAAGCGGAAGCTTCCGCTTTCCGCAGCAGCATTTCTGCGGGACCAAAATAGCCCACCTGGGAGTTCGGCGGTCTCCCAGGCAGGCTCAACGGCGGCACCGGGGTCTTGAACACCCTCATTTGAAGACCCCTGCTCTAGTGATCCCTTTTGACTTTAAACTCTACTTTAAACCCTTACTTTTTGCCTGCTGAGAATGTACTGAGGTCACCATTAAAGAATGTGTGTGAGTACTTAGAACAAAATTTGTGAGGCTAGATTATACAGAAAAGTTAACTGTGCAGTTAACATTCTAGCCCTGGATTTGAAAGGGATATTAATTGCTTAATATGAAACATAAAATACTGAAATTATGCTGTTTTATATTTAATTACTAACTTTTGTTTGCTTGTTGCAGGTTATGATGCATGATTATCACAGAAGAAATTCGTGTCTATAGCTCTTAAGGACTTGATTACATCATTTGCAAGCCTGTTAGCTTTGAAATCATCTTTGCAGCTCACAGGACACAACCGTCTGCCTGCACTTCAGCAAATTGTCTTCATACAAGAAGATTCTGAAAGTGACATATTCTGATTTAACACACCATTACTATTGGATTATTTAAGGTTTCCCAGTTATAAATTTACAGCAATATATTTAGCAGGTGAGTTAATGCTATTAATTAAATGTGTATAAGATAAAACACAACTGTAGTTAGGGGGAAAAAATTCTGTTACTGTAAGGGGGGGAGTTCTGTTGTAAGTTCTGTTAAGGGGGGAGGGATAGCTCAGTGGTTTGAGCATTGGCCTGCTAAACCCAGTGTTGGGAGTTCAATCCTTGAGGGGGCCATTTAGGGATATGGGACAAATATAGGGATTGGTCCTGCTTTGAGCAGGGGGTTGGACTAGATGATCTGAGGTCCCTTCCAGCCCTGATATTCTATGATTCTATGAATAGGCAGACATAATATAGTGTGACTGTAAATGAAAGTGTATGTAAAGAAAGAAGCTTGTAGTTAAGTTAAACTTGTCATTAGTATGTTTATTTGTGGTAATTTACTCAAGTAAACTACTAAAGTAATGGGATTTACATCAGTGATTTTACAGGTTTTTTTATATTTATATTTTTTATATTTATCTTTCTTAGTACTAATCTTTGCTCTAGTTTCCCAGTCTGACATTAAGATATTAAAAAAATTAAATCTTATGCTAATTACATTTATTTAATTGCAAACTAAAAATGCAAATTGTTCTGTAATAATAAATTAGAACGGCATACTTCATGTTCTTTTCCAAAAAGTTATTTGGGTAGCTTTATAGTGTGGAATTTTCAAATTGGTGTCTAAAACCTTCATTAGGCGCTTCTGAAGTTACATCCTTATCAAACTCCTCAAATATGTTGTCAGTTCAGGTACTATGCTGCTTCTTGAGTTTCCTTGTCATTTTTTGGTATTCTTGCAATCACACTTTCCTATTTCTAAAAATGGTTGTCACTCACCTATAGCTAGGTGAATGACTCACACAAACAGAAGTGACTGATTTGACTGAGCCCAAGGAACAAGTGAAACTGACACACAAATTGTTGTCAAATGTACAAAATAAACTTTGAAAAAATAATTGTTCTCTACTCTTATAATAATCTTAGGGTTTCTCTACATGATTCTACAGTGTGAACTAGAGGTGTGTAAACTATAGAGTATTATTAGCTCCCTGTGTAGACCCTGCTGCCTCGAACTAAAAGGAACCTGCTTTGTTTTAATACATACTAGGTGCCTTTTAGTTTGTATCAGAAAAGTCTACACAGGGCTGTTAGACAACTCTACAATTAAATCACTCCCCTCCAGTTTGCACTGTGGTGCTATGTATATCAGGTATTATTTATAAATAGGTAAAACTGGAGGTAAAAAAGACTTAACTTGATAGTGATCCTTTAAAGGCATGTTTGCTGATTGTTCAGAGTGTTTCATTCTAATGTTATTACATAAAGCTAAATTGTTTAAAAATATTTTTTACAGTTGGAAAATGCATTAAAAGGCGGTCTTAAGAGTAGTTTAAACACAAGGTTGAAATCCTGGCACTTTTCAACTATTAATTTGCTTTCTTTGACCTCTGTAATGGTTATATTGTGCAGACCTAATGAACCATGCATGGCATGGAGTCCACAGAACCAGCAGAAATTAATTCAGATGAACATACAGCACGAATATTAGAATCATAGAAATTAGAGATGGAAAATATCAGCTAGTCTATCCCACTGCTAGTGCATTTTGTCCAGTCTAGTTTTAAATGTGGGTCTGCTATTTATTTTATAGCCATCACACAAAGTGTCTCTATATTTGGAAAGCGGGAGCTGGTAATAAAGAAAATAGTGGTTTATACTGTTCAGTGCAGTGTTTGTAAACTTTACAAATTGAAAGACACTCTTTTTTCCCACAGCCAAACCAACAGCAAAATGATTCCTAATGGATACTTGATGTTTGAAGATGAAAACTTCATAGAGTCATCTGTTGCCAAGTTAAATGCTTTGCGTAAAAGTGGTCAGTTCTGTGATGTTCGGCTTCAGGTAAGTTATCTGGGTGCAGTATTTCAACAGTGCTCTTCATTGCCTGTAGAGGTTAATTCTGTGAATCTTAAGATTTTGGAATCTGATTTTCCATAGGATATAAATTCAGAAATATATAATTAAAAACCAAAAATTGATAGCTGAAAATGTGGCCATTTAATTCATCTGGTGCGAATTGAAAAAAATGTATATTGATAAAGTAATTTTTCTAATATGCATTGAGTTTTGGTCTGTTATGTTTTGAACAAGACTGCAGAATACTTTACATTTTTGTAATGTACATTCTTAATTTTTTACTGTCCTCTTGTACATGTTTTTAAAATAAAGGTATGTGGACATGAGATGTTGGCACATAGAGCAGTCCTAGCTTGCTGCAGTCCGTACCTGTTTGAAATCTTCAACAGCGATAGTGATTCTCATGGAGTTTCTCATGTTAAATTTGATGATCTCAATCCACAAGCCTTTGAAGTCTTATTAAATTATGCCTACACTGCACAGTGAGTATTACTTTCCTAATAAGCAATAAGATAAATATTAATATTTGGTTTAGAATAACACCTACATTTCTTTAATAGGTTGAAAGCTGATAAAGAGCTAGTAAAAGATGTATACTCTGCAGCAAAGAAGCTGAAGATGGAGAGAGTCAAGCAGGTATAATTTGCAGCTACTACAGCAGATCCATTATTAACCTTTGAGTGGCAGAGAAAACACTACATTTTGTGTGAACTGTACACTCGAGTGAGATAACACTGTGAAAGTGATTAAAAATGACTACTTGTCGCTCAAGAGATCTGTTCTGTGTGTACTCAAAATCAAATGCACCTGTCACTAAAATCAGTGCTTAGCACTTCCACACCTCTTAGCACTTCCACACCTCTTAGCACTGACAAGACAAGATAAGAGATGATTTTGTATTTGTGTTTTATCACTAGAACTGTTGACTTAATTTCAGTCTTACACCCATGCAAGCCTGCTGAAGGCACTGGGCTCACAGAGAAGGCATAATTTGGCCGGAAGGAACTGTAACTGAATATGAATAATCCACATTTACTCTTAAATCCCTGGTTGCTGGCAGTCTGTTTGTAAACAACACATTCAATAGGGGAGACAGGCTATAAATTCATTTAAGAATAAACAATATTTACCTTGATTGGTGCTTAAATAATATCATGTGGAGGCCATAAGTATATAGGTAGGTTTTATTTAACAAAACCACTAGAGATTGAAATGTTGCCTCCCTGAAAGAGTTGACCAGAAAATCTGTATCATAACTACACTGTGGTCCCTTTCTGTGGTATTTTTCATATTAAGGTACTTGCCATTACTGTTCTAATGTTATCACTACAGTAGTGCATACAGTGATCACACTTAAGGTGATTCTACTGGTTTCAGAGAGATTTTTTGCACCCACAGTGTAGAGTACCAGTAGAGCAAGTAAAAAGCTTTCAAACTCGTAGAAAAGTAAGAGTGTTTGCCGTATGTTGGAAAATAAATGTATGTATAAAACTGTAATATGCTACTAGTAAATTTGGGATATTACTCAATTTTTTTTTTTTTTAAAGGTTTGTGGTGATTATTTACTCTCTAAGATGGACATTCAGAGCTGCATCTCTTACCGGAACTTTGCAAGTTGTATGGGAGACTCACGTTTGTTGAACAAGATTGATGGGTACATTCAGGAACACTTGTTGCAGATTTCAGAACAGGAGGAATTTCTTAAGCTTCCACGGTTAAAGGTTAGCAGCAATTTAAAACTGGTTCTTTAATCTTGTAATGAAATAAACCTAGGTAATTAAGGTACGAGGGATAGAACATAAGAATGGCCGTACTCGGTCAGACCAAAGGTCCACCTAGCCCAGTATCCTGTCTTCTGATAATGGCCAATGCCAGATGCCCCAGAGGGAATGAACAGAACAGGTAATCATCAAGTGATCCATCCCCTGTTGCACATTCCCAGCTTCTGGGAAACTGTCTAGGGCTACCACCCCTGCACATCCTGGCTAATAGCCATAGTAAGGTACATTAGTAAAAATCACTGGTTCCTTTTTCAATGGTGGAAAAATTCCATACATGCTGAGTTTGCAGAGTAGTTTACAAATTGTTTAACACAGTATGCTAGCATTTTATAACTTTCTGGTAGAAGTCTTCATTTGGTTATATTCATTGGTGATATGATACTTGTCCTGTTTTAATTTCTTTAGAAATAATTAACTTCAGTAATATACTGACATGCTGTAAATGTATAAATTGTATGCAGTGGTGTGAGCTGGACACTAACTACTCTTATTTTTAATTCAAGCTTGAAGTAATGCTTGAAGACAATGTTGGCTTGCCGAGCAATGGCAAATTATACACAAAGGTAATCAACTGGGTGCAGCGCAGCATCTGGGAAAATGGAGACAGTCTGGAAGATCTAATGGAAGAGGTTAGTCTTTAAGAAAATGGGATTAAATAGTTTTTTAAAAAATTAAACTTTTGTGAAAAGGATGATCCCTTTTTTTCTTTTATTTTTTTAACCATGACCCTAAAGAATTTAAATTTTACTATAGGTATCCATAAGCTGAGAAACGGGGGGGGTGTCCAGGTGAGCTGAATGAACTGTTCAGTCTGGTCTTCTGCTTTCCTTTTTTGTTTTTCTCACTGTGTGCTGTTTAACAACTTTAAAGTGCATTTAACTTTGCTTTGGAAATGGGGAGGTGGCACTGAAACTTGCTGTAGATTCTTAAATGTTTTCTTCCACAGGTTTTTGCTTGTTAATGAGAAGTAGGTAAAAGCTTCTAATGGTTGTTCCTCCCCATTGATTTATCTCCCCATAGGTTTATTAACAAAACTAGGATACCAAGGCTGAAGAACCAAGAAGAAACCTCAAGTGTATTGACACGTAATGAAGCAGCAGTCCTGCCCCAGTTCTCCTAAGAAAATCCGCTGTGGGCAGAGAACGATGATGATGATGATTTAATGGTGTTTACTTACTCCTTTACAGGATATCTTATTTTTAATGTTTTGTGTGTTGTTTAATGGCTTTACTCATGAGTACAACTAGTACACTTAGACTGTGGGCAATTTTTTAAATATCTACATTTGATGGAAATCATAGTGGAATTCAAAAATTTTAACTTGCTTGGAAAAATGGAGTTCACAAAACCTGTTGCTCGTCATGAAATCTTTCCAGTTTGTTATTACAGGCAAGGTAGATAATTGGAATACTTTTGTATAGGCAAAAATACATGTTTGCACTGTCAAATGTATGTTTCCCCTTTCAATAGTTATTTTTTAAAATGCTCTGATTTTCCCATTTGCAATTCAGGTGCACTTGATTAATGCATTGCATTTGATAACAAATCATGGACAACATTTTCTCCAGAAGTTACATTTTTGCTCCCCTCTTCCAATTCCTTACTTTTATTTTTAGAATCCAATCTTTGGCTTCACATGCCTCTCCTCCCCCCTCCCCCTCCCTGTTTTTTTTGCCCACAGAAAGCATTGTATTTGCAATTCAGAAAACTTGTTTGCAGGGAATAACAAGTGCTTGCATGAGATTGTGGATTTGTATAATTTATTCTGCAAGATAATGTACATTGTACTTGTGATATATATTAATTACTGTACTGGGAAATAATAGAAGTCCTTGAAAAATGAAGATTTCTTTCAAGTTGCGAAATCAAGGATCCTTCAGCCGATATTTGAAGACTTACACCATGACGTCTGCTTCCTTTTAATTTTGCCATTCTACTAGATTGAGATGACATGACATGACAACAGCTATGCTGGAGAGGACCTTCTGGAGTTTGTGTAAATCTGCCTGTAGTTAAGTAGCTATGGAGACAGCAGCCACATGGGTATTCTGTTCCTGTTTTGCAGGTTCAAACGTTGTACTACTCAGCTGATCACAAGCTGCTTGATGGAAATCTACTAGATGGACAGGCTGAGGTGTATGGCAGTGATGATGACCACATTCAGTTTGTGCAGGTACAAATTGCACATGGTCTGAGGTTACAGCAGGTAAAAATTTGGTTAGAGCAATTTATAGCACACCTAAAATCTTGTGTACTGTAGTAGTAAAGGGAAGAAGAGGTATCTTAATGATTGATGCAGTTGGGAAAACATTTTACAGAAACAGCTTCTGTCTTGGTATTGGCAGTTGACTTGCTTCATCTTGTTATTTAACCATACTAATTTCAGTGCTAAATGTGGGTTTTTAAAAACAAAATCCAGGTTTTCAACTGAAAAGATACAGAAGAGGGTGGCCAATACAAGAGATTCTACAATAGATATATTAGAAAATTTCAATTTAATAACTTGAAAATGGTGTGGGAGTCTAGTTTACATAGCTCAAGTGGATTAGAAAATGTGGATGGCATGTCTGAAAAAAGTAATTGGCTAAAAACAAGAGGGTGCAGAGACTGACTAAGAGGAGCCAGGCATTCAAGGAATTAGAGAAATTTCTCTGCAAAATCTAACGTGTAGCATGGACTTGCAAAGGAGGCAATACATTCTTTTGATTGTAGGGCCAAATGGGTGATGTAATATATATTCAACTTCATTTGGTTTTAAATAAGTTTAAAGTTGCATATGTCACAAGTTAAACTGAATTTGGTGATTTAATTCTAGTTCTTATTTGTTCACATCCTTGAATAGACAACTTTGCATAATTATTTGAGCAAGAAGCAGAAGTATGGAATAGTTAGGTTGAAAGTCAGAGCAGAGATACATTGGCAAAGTTGTGAAGGAAAATGTGTCTCAATGGTCAAAGTTCCAAGTCTGGTTACTGAATGTTTCATCAGCTGTTTTTCTTATCTACCTTTTAACATGTAGCATCTCTCTTTCTCTGGGCTAAATTTTCCTTACTGGTCAAAAGACAAATTAAATTTTGTGAATTATGTAGCCTTCACTATACTAGCTGTTGCGGTCAGTCCTTGATTTTATAGGCCAAGTTCATGAATCTTCCCCCTTCTATCTTCTCATCCTCCAAACTTTAACTAGTTCAAGAAAGGAACTTAAAAATAAATGGATGGGTTGATGGACCCAAATGAGAGTTACTGTGTCCAAATTTTAATTGCCTCTAGTTCTCATATATTGAGTCAATTTTACTTTGATTTCTGAAGTCATAGGAATGAGGCAGAAGCAATCTGGTTTTGGTAGGTTTTTTTAAGTAAACTTTAAAAATACCTTTAGGATTGCATAGAGCATGGATTTTAAAAATGTAAATAAATCTGTAAAAAGAAGAGTTAAATAAATAAGCCCGGTTTGCCTCAGTGGTATTTAATGAGTCCATTGGATTAATTTTGTTCCAACTCAGATCTAATCTTTATTGGCAGTTCTCATACGTGGAAACCAACTACCAAAGTAAACTTCACTCTGATTTTTTTTCTTCATATTTGCAGAAACTAGGGCAAATATGTTTAAATTGTGTAAATCAATTTTTTTTTTAGATACACTATGTTGGAGGATTTAATTCAATCTTTAAAAATCCTCAAATTTGAGACATCTGTGTGTACAAAAGATTGTAAAAATGCCTTGGTAGGATTTAATACTTGAAACTTAAATAGTTTCACACAATGGGGTGAGGGTAGGGGGAAAAAAGACAGACCAATTTTAGCTGAGATACAAAAAAACACATTTGTCTCTTCAGAAACATGTAACTTGTTGGATACTTGGTCTGTTACACGTAAAATAAAGAATGTTGGCAGACGTCAGAGCCTTGCCATGTGATTATATATGACTCAGAGCAGAGTATGGGAAATTCTTGGTTGGAAAAAGCGGATAGATAATCTTAGGTTAGGAGCTAGTAATTTACAAATCTGGCTACGTTTTCTGTAATATGAAAAACTACAGTTCAAGGGTCCACACAAGTGCTGTAAATTTCAGCTGTGGGGTTTTGGAACATTGTTATACTGAATTTATAAAATTGGACTTTTGCTTTTGATCTGGCTTCTGTGTCAAACACTGTCAGTGATGTGATCTGAAATAAGTTTTTTTTTTCCTTTTATCTGTTAAGTATGCAAAATAAATGGTTTATAAAGTGAAATACTGAGTAAACTACTAGGGATGAGACAAGAAAATAACCCTTCTGTGTAAAGTATTAGCATAAGAAAAGTAAGATCAGAGAAATAACTAAACAGGATCATAAAGACAACTGGAAGCCAAATTCCAACACTTGTTGTAGATGAGAATATGAGAATGGCCATATTGGGTCAGACCAATGGTCCACCTGGTCCAGTATCCTGTCGTCTAACAGTGGCCAATGCCAGATACTTGAGAGAATGAATAGAATAACCAGTTGTTGAGTGATCCATCCCTGTCATCCAGTCCCAGCATCTATCAGTCAGTGGCTTAAGGCCATTCAGAACACGGGGTTGTGTCCCTGACCATCTTAACTAATAACCATTTCTGTTCTCCATTATCTAATTCTTTTTTGAACCCCATTATAGTTTTGGCCATCATAGCATCCCCAGGTATGAAAGGGCCTCTAATCTGAGGAATTAGGAATCTATTCAAAACCAGTAGGAAACGGACATTGTGGGCTTAGCCCAAATTCTGAGTGTGTTTGAAAATGCGTACTTCCATTTTATTAAGTCTGGCAAAAAAATGTGTGTGTGGGGGGGGGGGTTAATAAAGCTGCAAGATAGAGGAAGTCTGAAAACATTTTGTCAAGTGAAAGTGCATGTGTGACTTGAGGAGTTCAGAGCATATGATTTGTAAGGCTGCGTCTGTGATAGAGGCTCAGGTAGTGGTATGAGATGAAATAAGTAGTAAGGTGGGAGTAAATAAACTTAGGTGTTAATTATATAAGCAATTCTATTTAAAATTTAGGTGTGCTATAAATGACGCTTTGCAGAGGTGGAAAAGATTAAGCATTTTCCTCAATATGGATTAGTTTAGAGAAGTAAAGGTTCATCAAGGTATGGTCTCTGGGTAGGGTTCTGTAGCTGCCTTTTGATTTTGCAGAAAAAGCAACCACGTGAGAACGATCACAAGCAGATAAGTAGCAGTTCCTCTGGAAGCCTTTCTTCTCCAAATGCTACTGTACAGAGTCCTAAACATGAATGGAAAATCGTTGCCTCCGAAAAGACTTCAAGTAAGTGTGTAGGCTTTTTTTGTTTAGGGTTTTCTCTGTTGCTCGTAATAATACATCTGAGCACCTTCCATACATTAATGAATTTCCTTCAGTACCCCTAGGGATAGGGAAATATTGTCCACGTTTTACAGGTAGAGAACCAGATAAAGTGAAGTGTCCACAGTCACTCAGCTCTGTAGCACAGCTGAGATCAAAGCCCAGATATTTTGAGTCAGAGGATGAAAACTTTTGGTGAATTGTGAGGAAGGTGGACAAGTGCATTATTTATGAGTGAACCATGAAGAGAAAAGTTACTTTATGCATGGGGGGAGGAGCTGGAGGGAGACTTACTCCTAAAATGTTTTCAAATAGATTTATGGGGTGTGGGGTTTAGGTAGACTCTTAATTGAGTTGTCTAATATAGTGTTTCTGTATAAGTGGAGTGAAGTTTGGAGTCTGTAAATCTCAACTATTAGTATTTTAGAATCTCCAGACCTGTTAAGGTTAAGTAGAGGCTTAAACTTGGAAGCCACTAGTTAATATTTTAAATATGGAAAAGTTTTTAAAAATTGTTTTTCAGGTAATACCTACCTGTGTCTTGCTGTTTTGGATGGTGTGTTCTGTGTGATTTTCCTTCATGGACGGAATAGCCCTCAGAGCTCTCCAACTAGTACTCCACGACTGCTGAAGAGCTTGAGTTTTGAGATTCAAACAGATGACCTTATAGAAAAGCCTCTGTCTCCAATGCAATATGCTCGTTCTGGGTTGGGAACAGCGGAACTTAATGGCAAGCTAATAGCTGCAGGTAAAAATACCAATAAAATAATGAAAGCTAAAACTTGTTTGCATTGAACCATGTCTAATATACAATACCTTCCTTAACTAAGTGATCTGAACAAGGTTCATAGATTTTGTGCTATCTTTAATGAAGCTAGTAAATGTTTAAGACTTTTGATTCCCAATCAACTCCTTGCATGTGATTTCTTGTGGCTCATTGTTAGGTGGTTATAACAGAGAGGAATGTCTGCGCACGGTAGAGTGCTATGATCCACGAAAGGACCGTTGGACTTTTATCGCACCTATGAGAACACCAAGAGCCCGATTTCAGATGGCAGTGCTAATGGTATGTGCTGTGTAAAGAGCAGATTTTAAAAAAAGCATTTTCTTGTGATGTATACATAGCCTAGTAGATTATTTGGATTGTAAAAGAGAAAGCAAGGATGGGATTTAGATCTAAAATGTGCCCAAATCCACTCAAAGGTATTCAGAATTTATAGGATAGTTTTTCAAAAAGAAATATTGGAGCTATGCAGAGGATATTATGATTTCATGCTCCATCTGCTAAGTGAGACAGTTAGTGTCTCAGTATTTGAAAGCAGCCAATTCTCTAGGTTTGTCAGGAGGGATTTTATTTGCTTGTACGGGAATTAGTGAAGACAGCTCAGTATTATCCACCACTTTCTCAGTTGGACTAATAATTAAATAGATGGGACTTGATCTGTAGCCATTAGAACACTGGTTCTCAAACCTTTTGTATCGGTGGCCCCTTTCAAGTCACCAGGCCTCTGAGCGCGACCCTTCTTAGGGGGTGAGGTCAAAGCCGGCAGTCCCTAGGGGATGAGGGGGTGCCAGCAGCCTGCCACGGCAGGGGCTGGGCTTGGGGAGGAGAGGGTTGCCGGCAGCCCCGTGTGGGGGGATGGATACCGGCAGCAGGGGCTCACGACCCCCATTTTGAGAACCAGTGCGTTAGAACAGTGGTCGCCAACCTTTCGGACCTCACGGACCACTAAACTCACAATTTTGAATCCCGCGGACCACTAACGTGAATTTTTTTAAAAAGGTACAAACATCTATAAAATGATCATAAAAGTTCAATTTCATTAATATGAAATGCACTTGTTTAATTATAACAAAATTATTAAAGCTTGTTTAATTATAACAAAATTATTAGTGTGATATTTGTTGCTGCTTGTTTGAAATAAGTTTATGGATTCTTGGCTCCAATGACGTCACTGCAAAACGGAGAGCCGTTTGTATTTCAAACCAACAGCGGTACTTGTTTTTGATTGCCGTAACAGATGAGAATGTCTTCACACAGATAGGTTGTTGCAAATGGAATCAAAATTTTGATGGCTTTTTCACTCAGCACTGGGTACTCACTTTTTACGGAGGGCCAAAAATGATGTCTTGATGAGGACGAGTGGAATTTAGCTTGGAGACTGTCGTCGGATGATAGATCGATTAGGCTTTTTCTTTCATGCTCAAATTGTTATCTTCAATTTTCGCCAAAAAATGGATCCATTACCCACATATTGCCAAGTCTGGGGTCCTCTTCCTTTGGGTAATAACGGCCAAAAGATTCTGTGAGCGACCATAAGTGCTGTCGAACAATGGTTATTACCTGTCGGTTGACATCCTCCTCTTTCATATATTCATCAAGATTCAGGAACATTTGCAGATCTTCAGCCAACCGCATTTGCCACAGCAATATTTTCTTTTGAAATGCATCCATTTTACCTCGCAGTGTGAACACATCTGTAAACTGTCCTTGCAAGGACATGTTTAGCTCGTTTAACAGTAAAAAAATATCTGCCAGGCATGCAAGCTTGGCTAGCCAATCATCTTTGGACAAGAGATCTTGGAATTTCGAATTATTTTGCTGCTGGAAGAATAACTTGACTTCTTGGCGCAGGTCGAACAATCGGGTTAGTATTTTGCCCCTCGACAGCCATCTCACCTCAGCATGAAGAAGATGATGAGTATATTGAGAGCCCATTTCTTCACAAAGTGCCTCAAATATTCGAGAATTGAGCGCTTTGTGCCGAATTTTATTTACAATTTTAATTACATCAGAGAGTACTTCGTGCAGTTCTGGAGACATTCTTTTTGCCGCAAGTTGCTCACGATGTATAATACAATGAGTAAACAAGATGTCTGGGTGTCCAACATCTTTCACTTTTGTAACAACTCCTGAACGATGCCCGGTCTTGCTTGCAGCACTGTCTGTGCATATCCCAACACATTTCTTCCATTCAATACCGTGTCTCAGGAAATAACCATTAAGTGCATCGAAAATCTCAGAGCCGGTTGTTCTACCCAGCAAGTTGAGCAAACAGAGGAGTTCTTCCTTGAGCTCTCCTTGACACTCAAACCTCACAAAACAAAGAACTGCCTTGTTAGTTATGTCTGTTGATTCGTCGAGTTGAATTGAATAAAACGTTGAATTTTTTACCATTTCAATCACTTGATTTTCAATATCTTCAGCCATGTCTTCAATTCTGCGCTTCACATTATTAGCGGACATAGGAATTACTTTGTTTCTGGACAGCCCGTTTCCCCAAAACCTCTTCACAGGCTTGTAACAAGCAAGGCTTAATTCTTCTCCAATCGTATACGGCTTTCTACTTTTCGCAATTTGAAGTGCTATCAAATAAGAAGCCTTTACTAGGGACTTATCTTCCTAAAAATTGCAAATAATGTCCAAATTTCTCCAGGGACCACCAAAATTTCTCGCGGACCACTGGTTGGCGACCACTGCGTTAGAACATGCTGTGCTGGGGAGTTCTGACCTTAGAGACTTCTGGAAATAGTTCTGTCAAGCATTCACATTTTTCTTCATTTGCAGTGTCCTTGGTAGCTCCAGCCTTTGAGGAGGTTGTTCAGCAATGATAATGTTCAATTATAGATGTAGAGATCTCTGACACTGCAGAAAGACCATTTTTCTTAAAATGTAACTTACATTTCAGTAATAAATGTGGATACACTAGTCATGTTGATATCTAGTTAATCTCTGGGGTTGTAACTTGAAAAAACGATTTGTCAATGCTTAAAAAAAAATACAGGTTCACAGTAAACTACATCAATATTTAACTGATAACTCAATTGTTCTTGTAAATCAGACTTCCCTTGCAATTTCTGTTGCTAGTAGTTGAGTAATTGTAATTAATACCAGTGAACTGCTCTGGAATTTAATTAATTTCAATTCACATGTGAAACAATGTTTTTTTTCTTCCACTTAGGGACAGCTGTATGTTGTAGGGGGGTCAAATGGCCACTCTGATGACTTAAGTTGTGGGGAAATGTATGATCCAGCGATAGATGATTGGACTCCTGTTCCAGAACTGAGAACCAGTCGTTGCAATGCAGGTAATGGCTGTTTTGTTGACTGGCTGTTTAGTTCCTTACTTATTTATTAGATGATAAATCACTTTTATTTGTATACAAACAGGAGTATGTGCTTTGAATGGTAAGCTGTACGTTGTTGGTGGCTCAGATCCTTATGGCCGGAAGGGACTGAAAAATTGTGATGTGTTTGATCCTATAACAAAATCTTGGACAAGCTGTGCTCCACTTAACATTCGTAAGTTTGTTGCGCTGTTTGTATAGCAGATTTTTAATGTGCATATTTTTTCTAATAAAAAGGGCAGCTGCCCTGCACCAGCAAGTGTGCATTGTTAAAGTCTTAGGAATGATGGGGTTGTGGGTTTTTGGGGTCTGGATATAACTTGTGGCTTCTGATTTGTAGGTAGACATCAGTCTGCAGTATGTGAGCTAAGTGGATATTTGTATATAATTGGAGGAGCAGAGTCCTGGAATTGTCTGAACAGTGTAGAGCGTTACAATTCAGAGAATGACACCTGGACTCTAATTGCACCTATGAATGTGGCTAGGCGTGGAGCTGGAGTGGCTGTTCATAATGGTAAGTTGCTAGGCTTTCAGCTAATTCTGGAAAGAAATTGGGGGGGGGGGGACGACTTACTTTGCTCGATTTTATAAAGGACTTCAGACAGTGGAAGTTGTATGATGATATTTCACTAGATACATTATTTAAACATCATTCAAACACCAATTTAGAAATTGTTATGGAAATAATTATGAAATAAGTACAGAAAGCAGTTTTGGTAACCAAGAGAGCATAACTAGTTTGGCGGTATTGGGATTACACAAAACCTTTTCCCTAGATTTCAACCTCCCTTTCGGTTTACTTAGTTGAAGGGGTGGGTAAATTTTGGCCCAAGGGGCACATCAGGGTTCAGAACTGTAGGAAGGGTGGGGTAGGGAAGGCAGTGCTTCCCCAAACAGCCTGGCCCCACCCCATTCACTTCCTGCCCCGACTGCCCCCCTCAGAACCCACCCTCCTTCTCTCCTGATTCCCCCCCCCCCCGAAATCCCTTCCCCAAACCACAACCCCATTCCAAGTCCCCTACTTGTCCCCTGACCACCACCCCCCAATCACCCCCTAGGACTCCACCCCCTATCCAAACCCCCTGCTCCATGACTGCCCTAATCCCAGCCACACCCCTACCCCCTGGGATTCCCACACCCTATCCAATCCATCACCTGAGCGCCCCAAGACCCTCTGCTCCTTATCCACCACCACCACCCCGGCCCCCTTACCATGCTGCTGTGCTGATCACCTCCCAGAGTGATGCTCGCATGGCCCGCTGAGGCTGGGCGGGAAGGAACGGAGGAGGAGTTGGGAGCTCAGGGTCCAGATGGGAAGAGACTGCCGGCCATAGTTTGCCCACCCCTGAAGTAGAGGCTTATGGAACATAAGCAGTTAAACTTTTATCATTCCCTTTTAAATAGGAAAACTCTTTGTTGGTGGAGGCTTTGATGGTTCTCGTGCTGTCAGTTGTGTGGAGATGTATGACCCTACTAAAAATGAATGGAAGATGATGGGAAACATGACTACTCCAAGAAGCAATGCTGGTATTGCAGCTGTGGCAAACACCATTTATGCAGTTGGAGGATTTGATGGCAATGAATTCCTGAATACAGTTGAAATCTACAACCCAGAGTCAAATGAATGGAGCCCATATACAAAAACTTACAAATTTTAACTACTTTAAGTGCCCCAGGCAAACTAACAGGCTTAGTGATGTAATTGTGTTTTAGTAGAGGTACATGTCAGTAGGGTTTGGGAGGGTAGAGAAGTTGCCACCAGCAACTCAAAGCTTTTGCATATTGCATACTATTAATGTGCTGTATATACTACTTTTTTTTTGGAAAGATGAAGGGTGTTTTGTGTATTTTTGGATTTTGTTACTTAGATTTTGGAAATTGATAATATTGCAAGAGAAACTTAAGAACTGATTGGGCATATCATTTCAAGAGCTTCCCCCCAATGTTTGTTTTGCCAATTTGCACATTTTTTTCCCCCCTCAGAATGTGTGTTTGGGGTTTTTGGTTATAGGCAGTTAGTTTTTCAGGCTCTACCCCCCATTTCCCAGTAACTGGAACAGTATGTAACAAGAAGCCTTATTTAATGCATACAATGCTTTTTTTAAATTAAAGTTGACATGCCTGCCAATACTTAACCTTTTATGATTGCCTTTTTATAACTTTTTATATACTCGGCAGAACGTTAGTTGTTGAAGTGAAAGTGGCAGATAATAGTTATTGAGGAAGAGAGAGAATCTTGATGTTCATAGAGATGGAGTGGGATATTTACTTTACCACTGTACATGAGCATCTAAGCTTTTGCCTCTGCTACAATATTGTACTTTAGGATGCAACACTGATCATTAAATTTGAATGGTGTTTCTGAACATAACTGAATTTTTATTTTAAAAAAATCATTTTAGCTCCCAATATTTTGACACCTGTCAAAGGTGCTTTCTGTACAGCAGTTTTATTACAAGGGTTGAGCTAATATTTGTAAAACCTGAAGTGTTCATGTTTTTAGAATATTACCTGTGGGTGATGAAAACATTTCTTAAAATGGTATTTATTTTTCTAATAGTGCAAGCTGACAAACATGCTATAATATGAATTGTACTTAATGTGTTCCATAAGCGCTCGGTATTGCATTTTAATTCATTGTCTCTACTCATATGTAAAAATGTTGGTTGGGATGACTTGGTGTCTAATGTGTAGTGCTTCTTAGTGCCAGACTTAGCACTTAATGCTCGCTGTTCATGCAAACACATTAAATGGTACCTTTCAGGAAATCCTTGCACCACAGGATTACTATCAATGTTGTAGTTGTGGCTTTGTTCACAGGTCACTAACAAGCTCTTTGTTTAAAAGATAAATCATCCTACAACACAAATGGAAGTGAACCTGTCCATTAAAGTAAAATGTTAGGATTTGCTAGAGCAGTGATATTCAAGGCCTCAGCAGCCAAATTAGAAATCAATACTCCCCCAAAAGAGCCACACTAGTGAGATCATTTTCATTTACATATTTTTCTCACAACAAAATGACTGACCAGGTTTTATAGAATTAGTTAATACTGAACTTAATGTGGCTCATTCAGCATTATTCTAAAGCACAGCACTTTCAAATCTTAAGTGAAGTTTTTCTACCTACATTTTTCAAGTTTGATCCCTATAGCTAAAATTGGTCCAAGCTTAGGTTTCATTCATGTTCCACAGTGAGCACCACCAGCTTTTGTCAGTTTCTTACTCCTTTCCAACCGTGTATAGCAATGATAGGGCATAACATTTTATCTTAACAACAGAACACTGGAATTAACTATGGTGGACCCAGAAGTCATCATGCCCATGAACCGACTGTTGATTAGGCACTGTTGGCTAATGACAGACATTCAGCCATATTAAATTAGTTTTAGTAACTGGTCAGAAAATTACTAAGCTATTTTTAACTTTTAATAGACCTGGAAAAGGGCATGTATTTTACATAGACATACTATGATGCATTCCAGACATGCCACCAAGTTTTACTGCCACCTTGACGAATGAAATTGTCAGAATAGGAGGACAACAGCATTGACAATATTTCATGAACAATCCTGATTATTATTTTTACCCCAAGCATACCAGTACACATTAGAACAATCAGAATAGGGCAGCAACATATTTTTAAAAACAATCATTTTTCTGCAACTCTGAGCCTGTACTGTGGCAGCTTGAGACATTTGTGAATTCAGTACATAGAATAGTACATAAGAACATGAAGAAAACTTTCTCTCCTAGATTGGTAGAATTTGCTTGCCAAACTTGCTATATCAAGACTTGAATAAAATCTGATCCTGCTCTTTTCTATGAGAAGTTACTGGACACATTTACATCTACATAAAGTGAAGATAGGGCTGTTCAAAATATATTAAACTAAACTTCAATTAGTTATACTTCCAATAAAGCTTTCACAAAGCGTCAATGTACATTTTTAAAAAACACAATAAAACAGTTTTAAAAGCATCTCTGTACAAGCAAATAGGTACTGTTAAAGGCCAAAAGTATCAAATAGCTGTGAACTCAGTTTCAGGAAACAATCCGGTTATAATTACATTTCAACAGCAAAGGGTGCCACTTGAACTGCAGCAAGGGAAATCATTTGAAAGGTTCCTGCAGTAGAAAAGTTCCTTTATATTTAGAGAGGTAAGTTGAAAAGGTGAGTGTGGTGGGGTTGTTTTTTTTTTTTTGGGGGGGGGGGGGCAGGTTAGGTAACTGATAGGAAAAAACTACCCAAATTTCTACCGTAAAAGGGCAGGGATAAATAGAATTACTATTTACTTGCATCCGACGAAGTGGGTATTAGCCCACGAAAGCTTATGCTTCAAAACTTTATAGTTAGTCTTTAAGGTGCCACAGGACTTTACCTCTAGAATTACTAGTCACTTATGGGTAAATAAAGGTTAAATTAAGAGTGGAAGCCATTTTTAGACAGTTTACTTGTTAGTACATGTTAACTCATACATCCAATAAACTAAGATCTCACCTATACCTTCTTTGCTTAAGGACAGGAAATTCTCAGACCAGTACATACAGGAAAGGGTTAACTTCATCATTAAACTCGAAGAGGGCAGGAGAAATTTTGAACTCTATTTTTCCACTCTTCACCTGTCATGATTTAGGCAAACCAAAAAAAAAAGTTCCCCTCGGGCTTGGACTTATAGGTGTTTGAACACAATAGCTTTTGTAAATCTTGGACCTCTCAAGTTTCACACCATACTTGCTTTTCGTTTGTGATAGAAGGAAGGTGTTTACAGGGTGGTCTTCTATACTATACAAAAACACTGGCTTTATTTTTTGCACTTTTTAAGTGTACTAAGTATAGCCCAGTGGCAACATCTAGGATTATGTTCATCTCTGGAAGACGAGATTTAACACGAATGCCAACAATTAATGCTGCTGGTGGATTCCTGTTGCTAGCTGGGGGGGGGGGGGGGGGGGGAAGGGCAGTGGGGAATTAATTCAGGGAGTAGACTCAAGTGTAAATTAAACAGCACAGAAAAAACTGGACTAGATTTTGGTTGCTCTCCCAACAAGATCTTCCATTTTATTATATATATATAAAAAAGTATGGTTTAAGAGGGGGGGGGAGAGTTCAAGGGGGGAAAAGAGAGACTACTGTAACTCAAAACCTGAATTTGATTATATCATAACCAGCCCCTATTTTTTGCCTCCATCTGGACAGATGCATTGCATTGTGTAATAGTGTATTCCAGCTGTGCCAGTTGGCAACATCCAACTGTTAACCTCTCTCTAGAAGGAAAAGAAAAGATGTATATTAAAGGAACCTGTTAGCAGTCAATAACTTATAAAATGCCTATTTTGAGAGCAAAGCTGCATATTGTTATTCAAGATGTTTTAATTTTTAGAAGTAACATTTTCAGAGTCTGTACACCCAAATCATTCTGAACAGGGGGAGTGGAGGACACTTGACATCTGCCAAAAGTGCTATAGCTACATAGTCTTAATCTTAATAAATTTCAAAATAAACTAAATAGTCCCATCCCGAGCTGCATGCTGCAAGAACAAAAATCAGTATCACTATATTTATGGAATTGACTGTCCAGGTAAATTATGTACATGGAATAAAGTTGCCAAATGTATGCAGTCGCAACTACAAATTTTATTTTAAAACCTTTTCCACTGAAGCTGTTTTTGAATGAAAATGTTTAGATTGTCTTTTCCAAATTTTTCTTAAGATTGCCTCATGACAGCCCCATTTCTACAAGGAATTCAAAATTAAGGGCTTAAGTACATGAGCCAGCTCAGACTTATGTGAGGCCATTTGTACGCATGAAATTCGGCACAGTGCCTTACTGAATTAGTTAACTTTTTCTACCAAAACCATGCTTCTGCCCTTTGTACTTGCTTGGTTGTTGCATGACTCTTATTGTTTCTTGTTTTATATCTTGTTCTCACCTACACTAGCAGGGTGTTGAGCTTTGTTGGCCCTGTTCACACCAACAGGACAAAGTCTGAAACTAGCAGGTGTAAGGGAAGAGCTGTGTTTTATGTCCATGCCAAATGCAGCTCAATATCCTAGTGTAGGCAAAGCTTTAGACACCAGTGACCCTTATCCCCAAATGTTTGTACAATTTTTAAAAAAACAAAATCTTCTATATTAAGTTGGTTTACTTCTAAGAACCTACTTTTTTGGACTGAGTTTATTTCACACTTAGGACTTGTCTACATGTGCATTAGTCTGTGCTAAAATATGTGAAAATCTAGTGTGCCGTGCACTAACTGACCTACATGGACTCTGCAGGCACACTTTACTTAGTGTACTTTAGTGTCCAGTCTCCAGGGACTACATTAATACATACTAGGAGACATTTAGAGTGTGCATGTGGGCCAGTTAAGTGCTTGGCACACTAGAATATTCACCCCTCTAGTGCAGACTAATGCACCATGTCGACAAACCCTTAAGAAAACTCAAACATATAGTGGACCGAAAACAGTAAGTCAGAAGCAAACACCACAATAAATCTTAAGAACTATTTTGTATAGTAAGGGAATAATGGAGATTTTTCTAAGAGAAAATAACTAAGTACCATAAAGTAAAGCTTAACAAAATACAGTGCTACAACTGTTTCGGGAAAGCCAGTCTGCAATTAATAATGAACTTACCTATACACTTCCTGTGAAATACACTCATAGAGTTCCTCAGCAGTAAACTTTATGCTGGTATTTATCTAAGATGAAAGAGAAAGTTATTTAGGTTCACATACTAATTAAAATCACATGGCTGACAACATACATTGGACCTAATGTTTATACAGATAACTGAAAGGATCTCAAGTCTAGACAATGGGAAAAGAATTGAAGTCAGACTACGTAGTACAGGATGAAGTACTCCCCATTCAGAATAATAGGACAAAAACTAGAGCTAACAGTGTAAGTATCATCTGGGTTTTCTTTAATAGCATCTTTATAGCAGCTTCCAGATAACTCTAGTACAGAAAGAATCATCCCCACCATTCCATAGCACAAGATTTATAGAATTCTGAGCTCTTAAATCCATAAACAAATATACTAAGCATATACAGTGGACATGAAAATTATACATCCAGTAATAAAAATGCCCATATTCTGCATATGGAATACATATTTTTGAATGCCAATACTGATATGGACCCATTAGTCCTTTACTTCAAGTGTCCTATAGTGTCCTTGATCTGTTATCAACAAAACAATATTTTTTATTTTAGAGGCTTAACAGGATAGGAGAGACACCGTTGTCTGCTTTGTAACAGGATTTTTAAGTATGTTGAAGTGGCTCCTAGAGGCAGATTTTTTAAAAATAAAAGAAGACCAACATAAACGAACTTCAGGTTTCATGTAAACATTTCAAATACTGCAATGCCACATTCTTTTTTCTCTGGGTCCTTAGGTTGCTGTTTTGGGTCCACACTTTTAAAGGAAAAAAAAAAATTCACATAATGGATAGGAGTGACCTAGTTACAATAAGGACAGTTGTCGTTTAGGGGTCATCTTTCTATATCAGTTGATCCATGTGGCTGTGATGAGGGTTATTTTTTATATTCTAGTAGGTCTTGGGCTCCAGTCTTGATTGGAACCTCTAACTGTGCTAAGAACTGTACAAAACACACCGATAGGGCAGCAGCCCTGAAGAACTTACAAATGTACCCATAGCATCACTCATATAACCTTGGAGAACTAGAAGCAAAACAGCTAATGTACACGGATTCCTTAAACTTAGTTGCCAATTGGGTGCTATTATGATTCTAATAGAGCCAATATTCAACCAAAAGTAAGATAACTGGCAATTCCAGTGCTAGATTTGAATGTCATCCCTAGAGTTCTAAGTTTTTCAAAGTAACTAAGTAAATTCTTTACAAATCTTGTATAAATTACTTGTACTCTACATGAAAATGTATTTCCAAGTTTTGGATATTTCCACATGTGATGTACTTCAACTTCAAAATAAGGAGTTAAAAGTTATCTATAATCAACAATCTATAAATTAGGAACCTAGACAAAAAAAGTAGCACATGCAATATTTTACCAGGAAAGTGACTGAAACAAACAACATAGGAGGTGACTAACATTTTACTGATGGGGAAAATGAGCACACATGTTGAGCCTCACTCAGGGTCACACAGCCCATTTCTATGGAAGAGTCAAGAATAGAACCCGGAGCTCCCAACTCTGCATCCTCAGCTGTAGTCACAAAATCATTTTATACAGGCATGTTTCACTGGACTGTCAATTTGTTCCCAAAATATTGTATTTCTTGCATAGTGTAGATCAAGGGTCGGCAACCTCGGCACGCGGGACCGCAGGGTAAGCACCCTTAGTGGGCCCTGCCGGTTTGCTTACTTGCTGGTTCGCTGACCAGGGCTCCCACTGGCCCCGGTTCACCATCCTGGTCCAATGGGGGCTCCGGGAAGCGGTGCATTGCTGGCTGCCACTTCCCGCAGCCCCCATTGGACCATGTAGTGGGGTGACTGCCCCACTCCCAGGGAAAGGCCTAGAACAGCCCGGCAAAAGGCTGTAGCAAGGGCTGTAGCTGGGGGCAAACAGCTCCCAGGCTAATTAGGCCTAGCAGCCACAGGTGTGGCTGGTTTAAGTGAAGCCCAGCTGGCCCTGATAAAAAGGCTCAGCTTGGTGCAAGAGTTAGTCTCCTCTGTATCCAGAGAAAGACAGACCTAGTTGCAGGGAGCCTGAACAAGGTACCTGGATTAGGGCAGGGGGAGCTGGGAAGGCTCTGGCCAGAGAGCCTCAGGCTGCAAGGCCTGGCAGAAGGCCTGACCCAGGGGTACTGGGGTTGCAGGGGGCAGCCCATGGCTAGTATTAGAAGCAGCAGGCCAACCTCCCTTGCCCATGATGAGAGGCCATAATACTGCAGTCTGCCTCAGTGAGCGGGGGCAAGTGGTGACTGGCAGTGGCCAAGTCTGAGGCAAGGTGGGGATAGTGGGTGGAGGGTTTCCCAGGGAGGGGAGACCCTTGGACTTGAGGGGGTTCTGCAGGGGTGCAACACACTCAGCTAGAGGGCACCGGGCCGGAGTAGGAGCGGGCCCTCGGCTGGCAGAGGGCGCTCCGGAGGCTGAAGAGCTAATTCCCGATCGACCAGCAGGAGGCACCGCCGGGGTGAGTGTCCGCTCGCTTATAGACCAGTACAGCGAACTGGCAAGTAAACAAACCGACGGGGCCCACTAAGGATCCACTGTTTTTAGGAATACTGTCATTTATGTTAACTACCGTGTTTCCCCGAAAATAAGACAGTGTCTTATATTAATTTTTGCTCCCAAAATTACATTACATTATATTACAGCGAGAGGCAAAACTGGAAGTACGTCTTATTTTCGGGGGATGTCTTACTTTCGGGGAAACAGGGTAGTGGCATCACTCATGTGGCAGTGGCTACCAATACAGGCACTCACTTTCAAACACATTTAACTAAAGTCCTATAAATAAATACAACTGGTGATCTCACATTGTAATGGGTTTACTATAAACTAGTGTCCTAAATTTAAGGCTGCACCTTGAACAGGGTATCTGAATGGTTGGAGTTCCATTAGAAAGTCCAATAAGCTCTGATCAAAAGAAACAAGTTCACATTTTTTCCCCTTAGACTTTATGGCCAAAAGTACCAAATTTCACAATTCTGGCTCAGTAGGAACAAACGGTAACTCTACCAGTCAGGCAACTCCCTACCTTTGCCTGTAGTGTGACATTTGGGGATTTTTAAGAGCAGGTTGGACAAACACCTGTCAGGGATGCTCTAGATAATTAGATGACCTCTCGAGGTCCCTTCCAGTTCTATGATTCTATAATTTGTCTTTATTATACATTAACATTAAATATTTTCAAAGAGAGAAATTTCATACCTCATTACTGATTAGGAAGTTATAGAGCGTCCAAACATCTTGAAAGCTACTGTTTGGGGTCAAAATTCTATTAAAAAAAAAAAAAAAAAAAGTTTAAAAGATGTTTTGTAGAAGAGCAAATACACCCTGGAATGATATACATCTAAATCAGTAAGATACAGAAAAGCCTCACTGTGTAAAACATCTAATTAAACATCCAATTAAAAGAACTAAAGGAGTTTATTCTCTTAGTGTGAAAGTTCTATAGAAGGTTTTTTTCCCCCCCCCAATTAAAAATTTGAATGCAGTTTTCACATCAGCCACTTCACCACATAGAAGAGGGGAAAACAGCATAGAACTAAAAGCCTTTTGTTTCTCACTAGCAAAGCCTCTTGTGTCAAAAGAGGTTAACAGAAAATTGACATACACCTCTACCTCGATATAACGTGGTCTGAGGATCAAGATAGAGGAGCGCGCAGCCACCCCCGCGAGTACTCCTTTACCGCATTATATCACAATTCAACTTATATCGGACTGCGTTGTGTCAGGTGCTTATGGTTCAATGTCTTAACAAATAAAGCACAAAATGGGGGTACTAATTAGTGTCTGCCATTAAAAAAAAAAAAAAAAAAACCACCCCAAACCTGGATAAGGTGAAGTTAGAAAAAAAAAAACCAACCCTGCACTATCCTAGGGGACGGCAATCTGAGTGACATTCTGGAGATCTCATGCTGCCAGCACTAAAACATTCAGAATTCCTAAAAGTTACAGATGACAATTTCCTAACTCCAATCCATTATGGGGAAAAATGTGTTTGTGTGTATATATATCTAGATCTGTATCTGTCGTGTGTGTGTGTGTGTGTGTGTGTGTGTGTGTGTGTGTGTGTGTGTGTATACACAGTGAGGCTTACACAGTGAGGCTTTTCTGTATCTTACTGATTTAGATGTATATCATATATATACACACACACACACATTACTTTTAAAAGGGCCAATTTCACAAAGCTGAAAACAATTACGAGCCAAATCAGCTGGGACAAAATTTGAAAAGGAAAATGTGAATAATAATTGGGAACTATTACATTTTACTAAATGCACAAAAAGCCATGATCTCACAGGCAAGAGAGAGACTGCTACACTGCTTAAAAGAACAAGTTGTCTTAAGGGGGAAGTAAAAGTAGCTATGTAAAAAAAAACACCATGCAAAACACAAAAAAGGGGAAATTATTAAATCAAGATTGGATGTTTTCCAACAGACATACTGCAGTTTAAACAGGAATTAATTTGAGGAAGTTCTATGGCCTGTGTTAAGCAGGAAGTCAGACTAGATCAGGGATTCTCAGACTTTTGTACTGGTGACCCCTTTCACACAAAGCCTCTGAGTGCGACCCCCCTTATATATTAAAAACACTTTTTAATGTATTTAACATCCTTATAAATGCTGGAGGCAAAGAGGGGCTTGGTGTGGAGGCTGACAGCTCATGACCCCCCATGTAATAACCTTGTGATCCCCTGAAGGGTCCCAACCCCCAGTTTGAGAACCCTGGACTAGATGATCACAATGGTTCCTTCTGGCCTTAATCTGGGAATATGAATCTATAAAATGGTCAGTCTGAATAAATGTCTCAAGACAGCACAGTATTTTCAAGTTAAAGACACTGGCTGTACTCACTGAAGAAACATTACATGAACTTAAAAAAATTTGAGGGAGAAAGGTGTTATGCTAGAGCTGTGTTTACAATAATTTCTCCCACATGAATTCACTAGAAGTCAGTCTTCTTCCTAAATGTGCCGATCATTGTTTCCAGCTACAATGAGGGAAAAGAAGAAGAAAAAAAAAAAAAGGTCTTGGAACAGAATTCTTGCAAAAAAATTCTAAATGCATTTCTAGGCCAGGGAAGTCATTTTAAAGAATGGGAATTACAAGATCAACTATTTATGTTTTTTGGGGGTTTTTTGTTGGTTTTTTTTTTAATGCCCCATTTCTTCCCTGCCCTGCAACCACTTTTGTTCTTTAAAACTATATTTTCTGTTTTAGTAGGAGATGTGCATGAATCAAACTCCTAGATCCAAAAGCCATCTGAAATCTGGAATGTTCGGATTCAGATTAATCCTAGTTAAGTTCTTATATCAAACATCACTTTGTTCTCTCAACTTCATAGCTCAGGCTCATCTCTATTTTCAGTGTAAGTGTGTAGTTCTTCACAGCCATGGAAAGGTATCTAAAAGAAACCTCCAACGATCCCATAAGGCATTGAGTGAACAAGTTCTTCTGTTTAAAATTCTAATTGTGAACTAAAATTATTAGTTTTGTGACCAACTGTAATATTAAATTACTTTATCCCCAACATTAGATAAGCACAAAAAAAGTGAAGCATGGAAAACCATTGTATCAACTGTAAAGTTAGCTATCCTGAAACATAAGGGTCACTTGCAGGTTTAAACTAATGTAAACGGTGAATTCTCTGCAACTTGAAGTTTTTAAACCGTGGTTTGAGGACTTTAGTAACTCAGCCAGCGCTTAAGGGTCTATTTCATGAGTGATGTTCTGCGATCTGCAATGTGCAGGCGGTCAGACTAGATATCATAATGTTCCCTTCTCACCTTAAAGTCTGAGTCTAGGACAGGGATCTCAAACGACCATAAGGGCCACATGAGGACTAGTACATTAGCCCGACGGCTGCATCACTGACTCCTGGCTCCGCCCCCACTTCTCCCTTTCCATGAGGTCCCACCCCACCTCTTCTCTCCCCATTCCAACCCCTTCCTGAGTCCAAAACTGGGATCCATTCTTTATGGCTTGGCATCTATTACAGATTGATTTATCTGGTCTTATAGGTTCCAGTTAGTATTAATGCTTCAAAACATCTTAAATCTAATCTCATGCATGTAGTGAATAGGTTAACCACCAATTATTTAAGAACCCTTCTTAACCAGAGTTAACAAAACCAGTTCTACCCATCTGGGGCTTAAGATCTGGGTGGCTGAGCAAGTGCTCATTACAAAATGCTGAAGAGTCTTGGGAATTGAGGGGAAAGGATTCAGGCTTCATTTTAATGAAAGATCATGAAGTATTGAGAATATTTTTCCACACCTCTTCCCCCTTCTCCTCCTCCCCCCAGCATTGAAAAAGATTTCTTCTCAAATGAACTGGAACCAGACATGTTTCCAAAGGGGAGAAGCTTTCAGATGACAGACTGTTCCCCATTTGACCACATGCCTATTTTGAGGAGGTAAAGGATACTTTTTCCTTTAGAGTCAGAAAAGACCAGGGTAATTCGGAGTTATGATTTCCTCAAGTGCTAAGCATGCCTTTCCTTTTTTGTAACCAAGTTTCTAGAAAAGCCTGGCCTGACATAGGACCATTCCTTCAGCCTTTGCTTTAAATTCAGCTGGGGAAGCTCAGGGGCCAGCCGTTGCTCTGGCAGCCAGTCACTGGTGTTGCCCTGGAAAAGTGGTCTGGAATCAGCGCCCCGGGCTGCCTCCCTCCCCCCAATAGGAGTGTCGTCCCAGGCCACCCCGCTCCCCACAGCAGTAGTTTTCAGGAGTGCCCCCTTGCAAGTAAGAAAAGTCATGGACAGGTTACAGGCTGCAACTTTTTGTTTATTGCCTGTGACCTGTCCATGACTTACTAAAAATACCCATGACTAAAACCTAGCTTTAACTATGAACAAATCGGACATTATATAAATATTTATTTTTATTACTGTTCTTTCCTTGAACAGATGATTAACTGAAATCAACAAACAAAAAAGTAGAACCAATTTTTGTACATCAGCAAAAGTCCCCAAAAATTTTCAATTGAGTTAATTCCTCAGCATTCAACGTGATAGTCATTACTAGTGGAGTAGTATGTACATGTGTATTAACAATGCATTTGGAGGGGATAAGTTTAATCTTCCATCTAAATTCTTTGCATTGATTTAGCAGATTGCTCAAACATTTATCTTTTTCTCACATATATATACACATGTTGATTTTTCTCAGAAAATATTGCTCAAGGTTCAGTAAAATCAATGTACTTCCCAGTCTGATTTTAAGTCACTGCATCCAACTAGGTTTAGATCAAGATCATAGTTAGTGTCAAAACTGTTGTAGAATATAGTTCTGCTTCATGACAGCGATCATACTCTATATCCTAGGTTTTTCATAATGAGTTAGTTAATACCAGATTATTCTCAGTCCCTGTGTTTTAAATAAATGATTCTATGGTAGGGTTTTTTGTCTATTACAAATCCACCTTCTACATACATCTGGTGAAGTTAGTCATAGCTACTAGACAGGTCTTTCAGAAACACCATGTCAATGTCTAGCACAGGGGTCTCAAACATGCAGCCCGCGAAGCCCTTCCCTGTGGCCCGTGAAGCTCCTTGGTGCCCCCCCACAGCAGTTTCCGGGAGGGAGGGGCCAGAAGCGGAAGCTTCTCTGCTGCCTGGCTGGGCTGCTGCCGATTCCCAGCTACCAGGCACTGCTGCTGCAGCTTCAATGAATGAGCTGGGGCGGCACTTCCCAGGAGTCCTCTGCAGCAGCGGCCAGGAGCGGTAAGCCAGGCTCCGCACCACCCTCCCGCCTCCCTCTGCGGGAGGCTTACCGCTCCTGGCCGCCCCCGCAGAGGGCTCCTGCGAAGCGCCCTGGCTAGGCCGCTGCCGAGCCCTGGCTTCCCGGTGCTGCTGCTGCAGCCTCAATGAACAAGCTATATTGTGACTTTCTACATTGCTCTTGCTTTGTTTGCCAAACAGCTGTTGGCAGTGACTAGCGCTTTCCAGGTGGGAACGGGGAGCTGCATGCTTAGAGGAGGAGGCGGGGCAGGGGCGTCAGTGATGCGGCCCTCAGGCCAGTGCACTAGTCCTCATGTGGCCCTCATGGTCATTTGAATTTGAGATCCCTGGTCTAATATCTTTCAAGATGCTGAACAACTGAAGGTCATTCATGATTTTAAAATACCAAAGACCAGAAGAATCCAGTTTGTCAGAGCTGCAAATCCTGCTAAATAAATTATATTATACATATAAATATAAAATGCTGCTAAGATGTTTCTAACAAGACTGAAAATCAAAAGTTTAAATTCTGTAATCTGTGCAAGTCATATCTCACTCACAATACAAAATGCAGGCATCTGAAACAATAACCACTTTATAGCCAAAACACAGACACTGGAGTTTAAATGGGTTATTGCTGGGTACAGAAAAAATAGATCTCGCACACAGGCACACCCTGGACATATGGAGCTGTTCTTAATGCTGTTCAATACTTTCCAGGGGGTTAGCTGCAATGCATTCTCAAACACAAATTCTCATCAGTTCTCTTTTGGTATCCTAAAGCAGGGAGGGAGTCTGTCAGCTTAGGTCATGCTGGCAGGCATTCTGAGTTTTAGTGTTGTTTTTTTTAAATAGTCAAATTAGCTTCCTACCATCCACGTGTTGCGGTGGGAGAAGCACGAAGGACAAGAACCCCGCCCCAGCTGCCCTCAGTCACCTGCTAAAACATGCATGCAGGAAACTTCACCAGATCCATGCTGCAAACTAAAAAAAAAAAAAAGATTTTTCTCCCTTAATCTATCTTCCCCTAAACCTTCTGTTAATTAAAAAAGCTTCCATGCAATCAAGGCTAACTCTCTAGTGAACTTGCATGTGCTAGTGGATTAAGCAATCACCTGAGATTCACTTGGGACTGAGGACTGTCCACACCCAATGCAAGAAATGAAAAAGGTGCTAAGAGGCAGGCAGCAAGTCCTACTCCTTTTGGGGAATTCTGCACCACTGAGCTTGTGCAGAATTCATGTCCCCCACACAGATTTCTTTGTTTCCCTGCAGAAAATTGACTTTCTGAGAAGCAATGGGAAGCTGCAAGAGCAGTCATGCACCACTCCCTAGCAGCACAGGAACATCATTTCAGGCACTCAGAGCAGCTGACAGAGGTAAATCATAACAGGGCTGGGGACTCCGCAACTAGTGGCTCCGACCCTGAGCTGGGATCAGTTACTAGTCTTGGGACTTCCTCTTCCCCAGCAAGGAGTGGCTGGGGCTGTGTCAGACCCTCCCCCAGACCACTATCCCCAGCTGCAGGAAATTCAGCATCCTACCCTGCTTCCTTCCCACATCACTCCTCAGCTGCAGGTGGATAGGTCAGTGTTTGGGGAGCTGCTCCCCATCCACCCAACCCTCATGCATCTGGACCTCCCATACCCAGACACCTCCACCAAACCTCACCCTGTACACCCAGAACCCCCTTGCACTCCATACCTGAACCTCAAGTTCTGCATCTGGAGCCTCCCGCCTTCAGATCCTGCACCCAGACCCCTCCCTCCCCACAGAGCTCTCTGCACTCAAAACCCCACTCTGACAAGCCCCACCCTCCTTCACAACCCTGAGCATCCATATCCAGACCGTCCACACCACTGACCCCTCTACTAGTTGCACCCAAACCCCCACCCCAACAAGCTCCACTCCCCCACCACCCAGACTCCCCCACACTCAGATCCCCTCTGCTGAGCCCCAACCACCTTCACCTGGAAGTCCTTGCAGAGTCCCATTACCCCGCACCTGGAACCCCACTCCTACCCCCCAACGAGCCTCTGTGCATCCAGATCCCCCCACACCTAGACCCCACACTGAGCTGCCTGCACCCAGATTGTTCCACACAAAACCCTCTCACCCCACACCTGGATCCCACACACACTGCCTCATTGAGCCTACCTGCCCCACACCTGGTGCACTTGGCACAGAGGGGCAGGGCCCCAGGGGTGTTTCTAGGCCAGGCCCAGGCCTTTGGCTGTGTCCGGGTCAGGTGCAGCCTCACCACGACATCTGTTTCCCGGGGTGAGGGTGCTGCAGGGTGATCTCCCACCTTCATGCAGCCTATGGCCTGTGCTCCCCACTGCCATGCTACAGCCACTGCATTTATTTACTGACAAATAAAACTGGTGGAATTTTGAAATATTGTGCACAGAATTTTTCATTTTTTGGCACAGAATGCCCTCAGGAGTAAAGACCACTTTGAAGCAAGGAATAAACCAGGAATAATGAATGGCCAGAATGAATGTATATCCAGGATTTCTGTTTAAGAACTAGAAGCCATTCCAAACTGTTATATACCAGTTACCCAAACTAAATAAGCTACATCAGCAACAGGACTTTTTGCAGGTATAAACTGTCCACACTAGGAGGGCTTGCTGATATATCTGTATCTGTTTTCATAGGTGAATAGTCTTTATTACCTTATGGAAGTAAAGACAATACTCAGACAAAGCCATAACATTTTTGAATCTGCATTTTTAGTCATTCTGCGGTCTTAAAAACAAAGGGCTCGATCCTGCCACCATTAATAATCCATGCATTAAGTCCAACTGATTTTATTAGCATCAGGATCAAACATAGCTGTTTTTGACACCGCTATTACAGTGGCATTATAGGTTTGCTAGAGTAGCCCTTGCAAGTTGTGAGGCCAATCATGCCCCTAAGACTTTGTCTATCCTGGAAATCTTCCCTCATTTCAGTAACTGATGTAGCTGTACTGGTACAAACCCTAAGGATAGACAAGCACAGGCACAATTTGTGCCACCAGAGCATATCCATGTTTGAAACCAGGGCTCCACCAATGCAGATTTCAGCTTATCTTGTCTACACTTAGGGTTTACATTGGTGTGGCTATCAGTGGCTGGTCATAAATTTCTGGAAGACAAGGCCCAAAATTATAGGGGAGGGGGAAAAACAGCTCCAAGAGATCCAAATGGCTAACCATTTAAATGTCTGCAACAGCTCCATATTCATTTTTTTACTGACAGAAACACTCTACGTAAGTACAGGTATTAATCTCAGACTTAATAAAGGAGAGAGGTCTGAGCACACAGTACATTACAGTTTTTAAAAAGTTATGCACTCCGGTCTGATAAAATACTTACCTACGTATCCCTGCAAGAATATTATTCACAGCTGCCATCAGTTTCTGTAGGCCTAAAAAAGCTTCTTCAAATGAAGATATCTTTGCAGTGGTGGTGGTGATTATATTATGATCCAGCTTCTGGAAAATTTCAGTACTAATGTTCAGGCAAAAACAAGAGAAAACATTCTATCAGAAGAGGCCACTAAAAACATGTCTTTTTTGCCTTTTATGACAAAAGAGAAATGCACACCATCCCAAGTACCATATTTTGACTACCATAGACACACGCACATTGTCTCAAAGGTCAAATACAAATGTCAGGTGCATCAGTGTTGTTCAAAAACACATACACAGGAGTACAAAGTTATAATTTTGTTTGTGTGCATTTATTTTAGATAAGGTGCATAAACAGAAGCCACCAATTCAATTGCTTTGTACATTAAAAGAGTAGATTTCTGATCACTTATTGTTACTTTAATAAACAAATGTAATGTTGGCAAAGGACGTTCCAGTTAAGGCTTTCAAAACACTTTACAAAGTAATTAAGAGGCACATTCCTGTGAGTATGGAAAAGACCCTGGAGTGGTTATGCAAACTGCTAACTGAAGTGTTAGTCCCAGTTTCTAACCAGAAAGCTACTCACTATTTAAATTTATAATTATTAGTCAATTATTCTATGGCTGAGACCTTAATTGTCAAGAATTTGTCTTTAGCATATTTTGTAGAGTTGGATAATAAAAGAAACTGTAATAGCACTCAAAAATACACTTCCATAAATAAAAAGCATTTGACAAATAAAATAATATTTTTCTCAATTGTAACCGATATCTTTCCTTACAGAGTATCAAACATTTTTGCATAGCAGTAGGATCAGAGTTCATGATGGTAGACCAGGTTTCACGGTCCATGACATTTTTCATGGCCATGAATTTGGTAGGGCCCTCACATAAGCATAGCCTTGCATCCGTTACTGAAACTTGGGATCAAATTTTCAAGTGGGTTTCAAAATGCAACTCCAAAATGTGCAGAGACACACATTTTTGATTTGTGCAACTGGAGCAGCAACAGACTCCAGATAAGGATTTTTAGACATCTTGTTTAAAAATTCAATTAATATACTTATTTTTAAATGGCAGAGACCAAGAACTTAGTAAGATTTACAGAAGAACAGCTGGCCATTTATATAGATAAATTATAATACCCAAGCCAAAAAAAATTGAGAAGAAAAAGCCTCATGTCTGAGTTTAAGACAAGCTTTATTAGGGATTAGGAGGAGATCTTCCTGGAGAGCAGACCACCCCACATAAACCTATTGTCAGGTTCTTGCATCTTATCCTGGATAATGTCAGAGACAATATACTCCGCTAAATGGACCATGGCTCTGATTCAATTCCTATATTATTACTAACACATTCAAAATTAGAATTGTGTGATTTTTTTCTCCAACCCATGTACATCAGTAATAGGACAGTCTTGTAGGGAAAGACAGACCATTACCAAAAACAGCGTGTGTTTGAGGGAACCACCTGAAACAACCACTAGCATGCAAAATCCCCCCAACATGTTTAGCACTTTGTACCTGTACAGGTTTATTGTATTCCAAATGCTTTCAAGGACAGACCAGATTTCCTGATGTCTTTTATCTTGGGACAGCTGAGTGTCTGACAATGACTTGTCTTCCTCACACGTTTGCAGATGCAGCCTCACATCTTCCATTTTTGAACCTGCAGTGTTTTCTGAAAGAGCTGCCAGGGCTTTTGATGACTTTTGTCCACTCTCTGACTGAACCTCATGAAATAGACAACCATACAGTGTTGGAAAACTGTAGAAAAACCTACATAGGAATCCTTTTTTTTATGTATAATCAATATATCTAAGGTACTTATATGGCCTCCATCACCATAGCATCGGAGATCCTCACAATCTTTAACGTAACAACTCAAAATGTCCCTGTGAGGCAGGTCAGTCTTCTTATTCCTATTTTCCAAATGGAGAACTGAAGCACAGAGAAACTAAATGACTTGCCCAAAGTCAGTCACACAGGAAGTCTGTGGTGGAGCAAGAAACTAAACTCCAGTCTCCCAAGTCCTAGGTTAGTGCCCGAACCATTGAACTATCCATGTACTGTAAATCCATAGAAGACTCCAAAGCGGAGTTTGCAGATTTTAACCCATGCCTTACTTCCACAAATATAATTAATTAATGCATAACAGAAGTGTTCCATTCGGTTTAATCTTCACTTAAAATTGTAAAGCACATGATTTTCACAGTAAAAGAATTTCAACACTCTTCACACTAATGCCACACACCCTTGACAAGAGTTACTCTGCAACGCAAGGATTTGAGGGTATTTTACATATAAATTGTTACATTGAAAACACCACAACAGGCTCTGGTATGTGTAAATATTTTCTTTGTCTTTAAAAATGGGGATACTGAGAAGAACTGAAATTATTTCAATGAGGTCATCGTTACAGGACTTTCCCTTCACCCATCCCATGATTCCTGTCACACACCCAGAAAGCAGAAGACCAGAAGTCCAAAGTGCAGACAACGCAATGTTTCTTGGGGTTAGTTCCAAGCAAGCATATCCACAGCTCTACACGCCGTCAGAGTCTGTTTCCTTGTGTCCCCCTTCCCAGCTCTGATGCCGCAGAGCCTTGTCTGTGTCCCTATTCCCACATTCTCTTTCTTAGCAGTCCAAATATACCTGCAATGCATGCGCTCAGTCCTACCCCTTACAACTTATGATCATGTTCCATTGGGGAGTGGGGGTGGGGGGGGTCATGGTCTGTTATCTTCATCCCATCTCTTTTGGACCCCATGGGAGGGGTAAGGAGTGAGATTCTGTCTAAGGCCAAGCTTTTCTTTGGTGTGTAGTATTTCTTATGCCTTCTCCCATCCCACATCTTAACTGGCTGTTTGATCTTGACTTGAGAAAAGAGTCAGGCAGCCTTTCAGTGTATACCCATATATTACACTTCCACCTTAACTAACACTTTAGCACTATCCCTCATCTTTTCTCACATTGCACTAAAAGCCCCATCTGGTTGCGGGAAATGCAACTCAGTGTTTTTGTTAGTTGTTCTTCACTCGTATGTTAGTTGTTCTTCACTCGTATATCTCATACTAATATGCGCATCAAAAAGTGAAACCCAAAATTCTATCTCAGTATATAGGTTTGTTTATCAGCCTAACAGTCATACTGAACCAGTGGCAAACCTAGGAATAAGAACCCTCTAGTGTCACGGTACTGAAATAGTTTGGTACCGTGTAGATCAATGGGTGCACGAAATATTATGTGAAGGGGATCATAACAGGTGTCTTATGTATGTATCTATTCCATGTGTGTGTATCTATTCTGTAACTAAAGTTAAAGGTGCCTGTAATGCAAGCTTAGGCTTGGCTCCTGTGAAGGCTCAGACACACTGGGGCTGCCTGATGGCCCATTAAGGGACATCAACCACACAATGGACTTTGTATATGCCTGTCCACACCCGAGCTGCTCTAGGAATGTCACTGCCTGGTCAGAAACTGAATCCTGGAAAGTCTGGTGATTGGACCTTGTGACTGTGAGCCTCCATTTTGCAACCGGACTCTGCAAAAGAAGGAGGAGGGGTCTTGGCCCAGAAGAAAAAGTCTATAAAGCCTGGAAGAACATTCCCCATTTTGTCTTTCACCTCCAGTCTTCAGCCTGCTTTGTTTCCAGCTTTGGATGGAACTTTGCTACTCTGGGAACTCTGGACAATGGTACTGACCCATCCCCCAAATGGGATGCATCCAAAGACTTTAATTTGAACCTGCAGTTATTCTACCTTTGCTGCAAGCCTAAGCTAAGAGATGTGCCATTACTGTGTGTAATTGATTTCTTTTAACCATTCTTAACCCTCACCTATACCTTTTTCCTTTTATAATAAACCTTTAGATTTTAGATTCTAAAGGATTGGCTACAGCGTGATTTGTGGTAAGATCTAATTTGTATATTGACCTGGGTCTGGGGCCTGATTCTTTGGAATTGGGGAGAACCGTTTTCTTTATTTGGGGTATTGGTTTTCATAACCATTGATCCCCAGGACAGGTGGCTGCTGGTGGGGATACTGGGAATCTGGAGTGTCTTAAGGAGATTGCTTGTGTGACTTGTGGTTAGCCAGTGGGGTGAGACCAAAGTCTTTTCTGTTTAGCTGGTTTGGTTTACCTTAGTGTGGAAAAACCCCAGCTTTGGGCTGTAGATGCCCTTTTGGAAGCAATCTGTCCTGATCTGACACTCACAGTTGGATCCCACCAGGAACAGCACCGTCACATCTAGTTTTAAATTTTATTGCTCTGCTCTAAAGATGACAAATTTAGCCAAGAGATGGGGGGAGGAACAGACCAAGTGATCCACAGTATTGGGTTGTGTAATTCATGGAAGACTATCTTTAGATAACAATTTTTCAGACCAAGAACAAAAAATGAGTGGCTCTAAGTGCAAACTACTAGGAGTTTGCAATCATGCCTAACTTGAATCCAACAATTTATTCATATATGTAGCATACTAGATAAGGGCTCAGGAAAAACTAATTGCTGAAGAGAACTTAGGCAATCAATTAGTATTTGACAGGGAAAATAAAACAACTAATGCAGATACTAAGACACTCCAATTCTGAAGTGCAGGAGACAGCAATTGCTGTTCCAATCAATTAGATTATCGTGCCTCATTTTATATTGAATAACTAGCAGTGTCCTCCAAAAAAAATCTTCAGGTAGCATCTTGATGACTACGTCAATAACCCAACAGCAAAACAGAAATAGGGATGTGTCAAGGTGTGCCTCCGCACTCTGAACTCTAGGGTAAAGATGTGGGGACCCCGCATGAAAGAAGAAATAACCCCCCAAGCTTATTTTACCAGCTTAGGTTAAAACTTTTCCCCAGAATCCAAACTTCTCCAGTTTGGACTTGGAATAATGCTGCTACCACCAATTTAAGCCCCCAAAACCATGGGTTACAGTAAATTGGAACCCCTACTTTAATCACCCACAAATCTCCTCCCTTCACCTGGGAGAGACTTGAGAACAAAGACCAAAACCCTCACTTTCTGTGAGACGTGCCCGATCCAAACCAGGATCTATCCAATAGAAACAGACAGACAATCTTAAAAGAAAGATTTTAATAAAAGAAAAAAAAAAAGGAAGGAGCATAAATCCCTTGTACAGAGATCAATAGAAGAGCAACTCACTTGCATCACATAGTATAACTGACCCACCCTCCCCTGCCTTTCCTGGGAATTCTTCCACTGCTAAAGGTTAACTGCAAAGAAACATCGTGGACCAATTATCAAATGATACAGGCATACAATTCACTTACTACTGGACTTGACTTGACTTGGTTAGAAGATTACAGAGAGATATGAAAGGACAGAGGTGTGGTTCTTCCCCATAGCCAGGGAGACGAGCTAGCGGGAGAAACTAAAACTGAAAACACTCTCTTTGTTCCTGAGGTTGATTACATCATCTCCCTCTGTCATAAGTATGAAGTGCCTTAGAATTACTGTTTTCCCTGTAAGGGGTTAACCTGAAGCAGAAGAGGCAATGACGTCTTGGGGATGCAAATTCCTATAGACAAAAGGGGAAGTTTTTAGTTTTAGTTTCACTCCCCCCCCCCCCCCCGGGCACTCCGCCTGACTGCATCTTCTCCCCAGCTTTGGGGAATGGAATCATCTTCCTACTCATCTTTGAATAAGTTTCTAAATCAGTTTAGCAGTAAGATTGTTAATTGTATAGGCTTGTAATCAATCTGTGGTGTCCTTAATCTCATCAGGGGGAGAAATCCTAGGGAGGGGTTAAGGAGGAGTTAAGACTAGAATTGAGTATCTGTAAAGTCTGTGTAAGTGTATGCTTTTCTCTTCTCTTTATTAAACTTTTTTTTTTTTTTTTTTTTTTTGGTTATAAGAAGGGTCTGGTTATTTCCCTTGGAGTTGTCCTAGCTTTGGATCGGGCACAGCTCACAGCTAGTGAGGGTCTGTGTGCTTGAATCTCTCCCAGGTAGCAAGGGGGAGGGGATGTTACTATAGAGGGTTTTAATGTGCCCCACTCCATGGTTTTGGGGAAATCACGTTAATGGTGCCAGCGGGTTCCAAGCCCCAACTGGAGAAGTTTGGGGTTTGGGGGGAAAGATTTAACTTAGGCTGGGAAAGTAGTTTGGAGTTAATTGGTCTTGCATATAAGAGACCCCCACATTTTTACCCTAAAAGTTTAGAGTGGGGGAAGGGTAATCTCTTACACTCTCAGGTTACTTTCAGATTAACCCTTTACAGGTAAAACAGAAATTCTAAGCTACTTTATACTTATGACAGGATGTAAGGAAAAACAGCTCATGTAAAAATATACAAAAAAACAACAGCCTCTTTTATATCTCCCTGGGACCCTGGCTAGACTAACTGTTACTACTTCCCTATAATACAATGGCTTTTTGTTTTGTTTAATATATTATATATTCTTTCTCTTCCCCCCCCTCCCCCCCCAGCTGTGGCCTATATATTATTTTTCATCCATAGCATCAGAATAAGAATTACCAGAACTTTTAACTGGGCAGCCCAACAACCACCAAGTATAATGTGTCACCTTTCTGCTTTCTTTCACCAATTTTCATTCTTGTAAGGGGAAAGGGGAATTAGATGTACAAGATTTCTGAAATGCACAAAGGAGAAACTCCACAACTGAATCACAAACTGAGTTGTCAGGAGAAGAGGGACAGCTCACACAGACAGACATATCTGCAAACCAAGTGAATCTTACAAGATCATTGTAATTAGAGAAAAAAAGATTGGAATTGATGATTTATTAAATCACCTTCAAATGCAGGATAATAGTTATTTATTTGATATGAAGTTCAATTTTTATCAAAAAGCAGCAGTATACACTTGCTTTTCAGTCATTCACTTCTTTTTTGAGAGTTAATAGTAAAATTCTATCAAGGATATTTTTATAAACAAAAAGTCTTCACTTTTGTTGTGGGAGCAGGGTTACATTGGGGACGCACCACTTATGACAATATACTGTTAACCCTCACCTAGCACTGTTTCAATTATTTTTTTGTCATTATAACAAAGAAAACCCTTAGTAAGTCTGTAGCTTACTTGTAGCTTGTCAACGATTGGGGACATGAAAATTTCAGTTAAACCATAGTTTTAGTGTAAAAACTACAAACATTGAAATGCAGCTTACCTCTGCAAGCATCTGGAGCAGTTTAGTCACATAAGCAAAAGCCTGTGGAAGTACACCATCATAGTCTGACCTTGAGCTGAAAGCATGCAATAGCTGTTTAGATTCCTGGAGCAGGATGTTTGCTGTTACGTGGTCAACTGTCTTACCTGATACAGAAACATTAAGAAGAAACATGGAAATCAGTTTTAGAGAAGTAGGCTAGTTTGGTGTTAAAATACACAAGCAGTAAAGGAAAAAGCTAACAGTTCCAAATTGAAACCAAGTATAACAACCATCAATTTGATCGTTTCAAAAAGGTATTACAATTACTGTATGAATTAAACATTCTAGGATATCCATATGTATAAAAACAAGTGTATATTATTATGTAACATCATTATCAAACAAAAAAGGGTCTGAAAATCCTAATTACATAAATGGTATAAGATCAGGTGCTATTGCCTTCTTAGCATTTAATGATTGTAGTCAAAGTCCAACAGTAAGGCTAAAAAAGTTTCAGTGTGCTAGCACATCACTAAAACAAAGTTTTCTCTAGAACAAACTCTGATACACTTTACAAACTCTACTCAATTCAAGGGTCTGAAAGATTGTAAAGTGCTCCCAACCTCCACTAGATATAGAACTCTGGCTGGATCAGGAATCTATGTCACACATTCTTGTAATTTCGTTTTTTGGGGTAAAATGAAAGCATGGGGGGAGGAAAGATCATTCTCATCAAATGTTGATCTGGAATGAACCTTATATGCCTATGTTGAAATGTAAGAATAAAAATCTAGAACACTGCTGTTTAATGAAAAATAAAAACATTTAAAGACTCATCTACATTAATTTATTTCCGCCAGTATATGAAATATCTTAGATACGAACCATGAGCATTAAACAAACACTTTCAGGAAGGAACATAACAAGCAGGGTGTAAGAATAAGACTTTTCATTTTGGATTGAATTACTCTCCATTCAGGATCTGGCATAGGCTCATTAGACAGAGATACTAATAACCTGTCCTAGCACTGCTTCTGGTGGACCATATTCCAACATAGCAATGGCTACAAGTACTAAATGGAAAACTACTGCCAATTCATAAAAGCACTGACACTTTGGGCTTGGTTACACTTACAGCTTTATAGCACTTTTGGTTCTACCCTTCTTTGGATACAGCTCCAGGGAAAGCGCTCCAGCGTGTCCACACACAGCCGCACCGCATTGGCATGGCCACATTTGCAGCACTTGCAGTGGCACGGGGAGTGGTGCATTATGGGCAGCTATCCCAGCATTCAGCTGGCTGCAATGTGATTTTCAAACAAGGGGGGTGGAGAGGAGTATGTTATGTGTATGCGGAGGGAGAGAGCGAGTGGATTTTTGGAGTGCTGAGTGTGTGTCATCACACTCAGAGAGGTAGCCATGTTAGTCTGGAATTGAAGAAGTGACAAAGAGTCCTGTGGCACCTTAAAGGCTAACCAAAGTATGGAAGCATAAGCTTTCATGGGCTAATACCCACTTTGTCGGATGCGGTCATCACACGGTCTTTTAAATGCAGAGCCTCCTAATCTTCTGCTTCTCACCTCACTTAGTAAACATCTGCATTGTATATTTGCCAAGTTACAGATAAGCTCTGAAAACTTACTTCCACATTCCTCCAGCCGAGTTCAAAACAAAGGGAAAAGAGGTCAATTGACAAACAGCTTAGGGGCGTTTCCAGAGATTACTCAAAGAGCAGTATTGTTACTGCCCGTTTATACTGGAGCTAAAGTGTATCACTCAATATGTAACAGCTGTTAATCCTGGCAAGGGAGGATTACCAGGACCACTACAACCATGGACTTATAGCGCTTCACGTGCCGCACAAGACTGGACGGGTAGTAAGTTATTGCACTATAAAGACGCCAGAAGTGCTATCAAGTGCCAGTGTAACCAAGGCCTTTCATAACTAAGGGCATGTCTTCACTACCACTTTAATTCTACCTTAACGACGTTAGGTCAAATTAAACGTGTACCTGTCTTCACATACATGCCCTTAAAGTCGATTTAAAGGGCCCTCAAAATCAAATTTGTAACTCCTGCCTGACGAGAGAAGTAAGGCTAAAATCGACTTCTCTATGTCTACTGTGAGTAAGTGAAGAGGCATCTGAAGTTAAGCCTCCGACCTCCGAGCAGCCCCGCGGACCCCCTCCGCCCACCTGAACAGCCCCCCCCCCCCGCCAGACCCCCCCCTCCCCCGCCTGCCCGAGAAGGGGGGGGAGCCGGGGCCGGGCTGCTTGGGCGAGCGGGTCAGCTGCTTGGTCAATTTCACCCAGTATGAAATTGACCAGGCAGCTGATCCGCTCGCCCAAGCAGCCCGGCCCCGGCTCCCCCCCCTTCTCGGGCAGGCCGGGGGGGGGGGGGGGGGAGGAAGCCGGCGGGGGGGGGCTGTTCAGGTGGGCGGGGGGGTCCGCGGGGCTGCTAGGGGGGGCGGGGGGTCCGGCGCGGGGCTGCTTGGGCGGGCGGGGGGTCCGGCGCGGGGCTGCTTGGGCGGGCGGGTCAGCTGCCTGGTCAATTTCACCTGAAATTGGCCAGGCAGCTGACCCGCTTGCCCAAGCAGCCCCGCGCCAGCTCCCCCCCCCTCGGGCGGGCGGGGGGGGTCCGGCGGGGGGGCTGTTCAGGCGGGCGGGGGGGTCCGCGGGGCTGCTTGGGCGGGGGGGGGGGTCCGGCACGCATTGCACTGTGGGCTACCTACCCAAAATGCAATGCGGGCTAATGTCGACCCCTGCAAAAGTTCTAGGACAAACAGTGTCGACCACTGTCGACCTGCTGTCCTGGTGGGGACACACTGATTCGATTTTCTAAAATCGAGTTTAGAAAATCGAATTAAGGGAAATCGACCTAGTCCTGTAGTGAAGACATACCCTAAATGCAAAACTCAGGACTTTGACCTTCCTTTCCATCAGTAAGTTCTTCAGAAGCACAGCACACCTATACAAACGCCTATAAACTAAATTAAGCTGTTTTTCTTACAAACCAGGAAAGAAGATAGGTTACAAATAGAAGTAACAAATACTTGAGAGGTACTTGAGTACTCTGGTAACCAAAGCTATCCAAGTTTCAGCTGTGCTGGTTTGTTCAAATTTGTTAAAAACAGGAAGGGAGCAGCAGACTATCAAAATATTTAGTTAAGGCTGCCAAACAGTCTCAAGAGACAAATTAACTTTTTTGTATCTTCTTCAATAAGTAGTAGTGAATCCCTGCCACATTTTAAGGCCCATGTCTGGGCAGATTGGAGGGTTATGCAGGTTTTTCTTTGTTTTTACTGAAAAGTGTTGTATCATGGATCTTTGGGCTAAAGTTACAAAACACTTGCATGCAGCAAACTGGGATTTTTGCTACCCATCTCGAACCATCACATTGTGTGAAAGTAAGTCAAGGGGAAGACTACTTCTCCAGGGTACAGTCTCAGTTAAAATAACCCACATGACTCCCATTATTCTTGAATTAAAAGGAAAAGATGTACATATTTAAAGGGTTTTATATGTAAATTTTCATAATGCATACTTCAGACTCGTGATTAGAGATCTTGACCTCAATGGAGAGAGAGGTTTACGTTCAGAAGTTTATTACTAAAAAGGAATCACATAAGATTCTTACCTTTACAAAGATGTTCATGCAGGCATTCAATGGTTGCAAGTAAGTTTCTTGGCACAATATAGCCAAATACAGCCATCCAGTGTTTTTTAAAGCACTGCAGTAAGCTTGCTAGGGTCCATGGGGGCTTCAGATACAATACCTATTAGTGAAAAATTTAAAACTTCACAACCATACAATTTTATCAATGCACATATCTCAATTATGCTACTTTTTAATATCAACTGTACATGAAGTAAACATCCAAAACATTCTCAGAAATTAAAGATCAGGTGGATTTTTCCTGATAAAGTGATTGTATATTATATAACAAATCAGCCTTGTTCAATTTAGTTTTATTCAGGAGGGGTCTCTTACAGAGGTACAGACCCGTCTTAAAAGCATTCCAATTAGTATGTGCGCACTGCTGTGACTAGGACTAGAGTTTTACAAAGTATTTCTGTGAAGACATTCTATTTGTACAACACAAGATTTACAAGCTCAAACAAGAAGTGTTTGTTCTAGGGCTCTTTAATGCTATGGAACATGGGTACAGCACAACTTGCTCGGGAAGGACAGGCAGGGAAAAAAGGAGGTGGTGTTGCCTTATATAAGAAATGTATACACTTGGACTGAGTGGAAATAGGAGACCGACTTGTTGGAAGTCTCTGGGTAAGGATAAAAGGGGTAAAAAGCAAGGGTGATTATAGTAGGGACCTACTACAGACCACCTAACCAGTAAACAGGTGGATGAGGCTTTTTTTAAACAACTAAACAAAATAATCCAAAACACAGGACTTGGCTATGACGGGGGACTTCAACTCAGCCTTCCGTTGGGAAAATAACATAGCAAGGCACAGATTATTTAACAAGCTCTTAGAATGTATTGGATTCAATTTTTTATTTCAGAAGGTGAAGACAGCTGCTAAGGTAGAGGCTGTTCTCGATTTGATTTTGACAAATAGGGAGGAACTGGTTGAGAATTGGAAAGTGGAAGACAGCATGAGTGAAAGTGATCAAGAAATAATACGGTTCATAATTATACGGAATGGTAGGAGGAAGAACAGCAAAATAAAGACAATGGATTTCAAGAAGGCAGACCTTAGCAAACTCATGGAGTTGGTAGGTAAGATCCCATGGGAAGCAAGTCTAAGGGGAAAAACAATTGAAGACAGCTGGTGGGTTTTCAAAGAGACATTATTAAGGGCACAAGAGTAAACAGGGCCTGATGAAATGCATCCTAGAATACTAAAGGAGCTGACTGAGGAGGTATCGGAGTCATTAGCAATTATCTTTGAAAAGTCCTGGAAGTGGGGGCGGGAGGATTCCAAACGACTAGAAAAGGGCAAATATAGTGCCCATCTATAAAAAGGGAAATAAGGACAACCTGGGGAATTACAGACCAGTCACCTTAACTTCTATACTTGGAAAGATAATGGAGCAAATAATTAAGCAATCAATTTGCAAACATCTAGATGATAATAAAGATAAGTAACAGTCAGCATGGACTTTTCAAGAACAAATCTTGTTAAACCAACCTGATAGCTTTCTTTGACAGGGTAACAAGCCTTGTGGATGGTGGGAAAGCAGTAGATGTAGTATATCTTGACTTTAGTAAAGCTTTTGACACTGTCTTCCATGACTGTCTCATAAACAAACTAGGAAAGTGAAACCTAGATGGAGCTACTATAATGTGGGTACAAAACTGGTTGCACAACCATTCCCAGAGAATAGTTATCAGTGGTTCAGAGCCATGCTGGAAGAGCAAAATGAGTGAGGTTCCACAGGGATCAGTTCTTGGTCCAGTTCTGTTCAATATCTTCATCAGTGATTTAGATAATAGGGTATAGAGAGCACACTTATAAAGTTTGAAGACAATACCAAGCTGGGAGAGGTTGCAAGTGGTTTAGAGGATAGGACTAAAATTCAAAATGATCTGGACAAATTGGCGAAATGGTCTGAAGTAAACAGGATGAAATTCAATAAGGACAAATGCAAAGTACTCCACTGAGAAGGGAACAATCAGTTTCACACATACAAAATGGGAAATGACTGCCTAGGAAGGAGTACTGCAGAAAGGACTCTGGGGGTCATAGTGGACAATAAGTTTAATAGGAGTCAACAGTGTGCTACTGTTGCAAAGAAAAGTAGACATCATTCTGGGATGTATTATCAGGCGTGTTATAAGCAAGACACAAAAAGTAATTCTTCCGCTCTACTCCATGCTGATTAGGCCTCAACTGGAGTACTGTGTTCAGTTCTGGGCATCACATTTCAGGAAAAATGTGCATAAATTGGAGAAAGTCCAGAGAGGAGCAACAAAAATTATTCAAGGTTTAGAAAACATGATCTATGAGGGAAAAGATTAAACAAACCCAATTTTTTCAGTCTGGAAAAGAGAGAACTGAGAAAGGACATAACAGTTTTTAAGTACATAAAAAGGTTGTTACAAGGAGGAGGGAGAAAAATTCTTCATCTTAAATCACTGATGATAGGACAAGAAGCAGTGGGTTTAAATTGCAGCAAAGGAGGTGTCAAGGTTTGCCTCCCCACTCTGAACTCTAGGGTAAATATGTGGGGAACCTGCATGAAAAAAGAAATAAACCCCCCAACCTTATTTTACCAGCTTAGGTTAAAACCTTTCCCCAAAACACAAACTTCTCCAGTGTTTGGACTTGGAATAACACTGCCACCAACAATTTAAGCCCCCAAAACCATGGGGTTGGGTAAATTGGAACCCCTACTTTAATCACCCCCAAATCTCCTCCCTTCACCTGGGAGAGGTTTGAGAAACATGAAATCCCTCACTTTCTGTGAGATGTGCCCGATCCAAACCAGGATCAATCCAATGGAAACAAGCAGACAGAGTCTTAAAAGGAAGATTTTAATTAAAGAAAGAGAAAAGCATAAACCTCTTGTATAGAAATGAATAGAAAAAACTTCTTAACATCACACAACCTCACTGACCCCCTCCCATGGTTTTACACTAGAATCGCTAACCAGAACTGTAATCTTATTGGAACATTACTTATCAATTTATTCTGTATATTTTAAAGAAGGTTTCTCATCACCTCTCTTTTCCTATTTGGCATATTTACATGAACAGTTTAGATTTAAAAAAATAATAATCAAACTTTGAAACTCTCCTTCAGGGACCCTGCTTCTGTGCTTAGAATTATGACAGAGGGCAATAGAATTGGCCAGTTTTGCAGTTTTCAAACAAACAAAAAAATCTGTTTAAACTTTCAGAAGAGGTTATAATTGAAAATGAGTTCAGGAATCAAAAACTGTAATGCAGTTTAAGACAGCTTCCACACCATTATACTATATCAGTCCTATTTGTCATTAACACTAATTTAAAAAGCAGACAAATTGAACTCCGAGACCATCTTTAACTTAATATTTGAAATAATCAAGCAAAACACCGCAAGTTACCACCTCCATCCACAAGTTTCCAAAAGCAATTTTCATTTCAGTTTCTAATATCGAGGATAAAGCTTCTCCTAAACTTTTTTCAAGGTCAGGAACAATGTTTAGGAGTGGAGTAGTAAGGCTTGGATCTTCCCTCTTGGTTTTCTGGGACCCAGTATCTGCCAAGTAAACACAGTTACACTAAGTGCTTTCTTTAATACATTATTCATAGAAATTAGTTAGAAGTTGCTAGGTTCTGTAATCCAGTTTTTGAGAGTGCTGGATTATTAACTACAACATACTTAATATTTTGTTCTCTAGTTGTAGGTCTCCAGCTACAAAGGATTCCATTTCTTTACTTCTATGTAGTTACTTCTACTACTCCATGACCACAATATCTGAGCACTTTCCAAGTATTTTAAAATAGAATCAGCAGTGTCCATATTTCTCACCCTCTCTCCCCCACTCACCACCACCAGAAAGAGAAATAGCATGATTCTTCTCTAGGGTGTTTATGTTTGTGACTTGCATGTGTGTTGTTTGAAGAGCCTGCTGAACTTATGAGCTGCCATACTGGGTCAGACCAATGATCTATTGAGCCCAGTACTCTGTCTGACACTAACTAGTTCCAGAGCTTCAGGAGGAGTGTACAGAACAGGCCAATTTGACAGATCAACCCCCATCTTCTCCTCTCATCTTCTGGCACTCAGCTATTCAGGGATGCCCAGAGCATGGGCTTGCATCCCTGAATATCTTGGCTAATAGCAATTGATGGAACCTTCATGAATTTATCCTTTTTTTTTTTTTTAAATATAAAACAGTTATACTGTACTTTTGGTCTTCACAACAGCCCATAGCAATGAGTTCCATAGGTTAGCTGTGCATTGTATGAAAAAAAAAATACTTCCTCTGGTTTGTATTAAACCTGTTTATTAATTTCATTGAGAGACTTGTTTTTGTATTGCGGGAAAGGGTAATATATATATTACCCTTTCCCGCAATACAAAAACAAGTCTCTCAATGAAATTAATAAACAGGTTTAATACAAACCAGAGGAAGTATTTTTTTTACACATACATTACACATTTTATTACACATACATACACACACACACACTCTATCTACTTTTCCCATCCCATTCAGGATTTTACAGATCTCTATCATATACGCCTCAGTCATATTATTTCAAAGATCAACAGCCCTAAACTTTTTAGTCTTTTCTCATAGGGAAGCTCATCCACACATTTGATCATTGTTCCTCTTCCATGAATCTTTTCCTGTTCCACTATATCCTTTTTGAGATGTATTTAAGGTATGGGTACAAATGGACTTACAGAGTGGCACTATGAGATTCTATCTGGCTTTCCATCCCTTTCCTAACAGTTTCTAACATTGTTAGCCTTTTTGATTGCTACTGCAAATTGAGCTGAAATGGTCAGAGAAGTCTCCCTGATGTCTCCAAGATCTCTATTAGCTAATTTAGTACCCCACCATTTTATATGCATAGTTGGGATTATTTTTTCCTATGTGCACTACTTTGCACTTATCAGCTTGCATGTCATCTGCCATTTTGTTATCTAGTCACCCATTTTTGTGAGAAACCCTCTCTCTTTTCAGTCATTTGGGGATTTAACAATTTTTGGGAAAGTCAACATGGTTTTTGTAAAGGAAAAAATCATGCCTTGCCAATCTACTAGAATTCTTTGCAGGTGGAGGGGTCAACAAGCATGTGGACAAGGAGGATCCAGTGGATCTAGTGTACTGAGATTTTCAGAATGCTTTTGACAAGGTCCTCACCAAAGACTCTTAAGCCAAGTAAACAGTCATGGGATAAGAGGTAAGGTCCTCTCATGGACTGGTATCTGGTTAAAAAACAGTAAACAAAGGGTAGGAATAAATGAACAGTTTTCAGAGTGGGGAGAGGTAAATAGTGATGTTCCTCAGGGGTCTGTACTGGGACTAGTACTATTCAATATATTTATAAACGATCTGGAAAAAGGGATAAACAGTGAGGTGGTAAAACTTACAGATACAAAACTGCTCAAGATAGTTAAGTACAAAGCAGACTGTGAAGAGCTGCAAAGGGATCTTGATAAATGCAAAGTAATGCACATTGGAAAACAATCTCAACTATACATATAAAAGGATGGGGTCTAAATTAGCAGTTACCACTCAAGAAAGAGATCTTGGCATCACTATGCATAGTTCTCTGAAGCTACAGCACTCAAAAAAGCTAACAATGTTGGTAATCGCTAAGAAAGGGATAGAGAAGACAGAAATTATTATATTCCCACTATATAAATCCATGGCATGCTCATATCTTGAATTTTGTGTGCGCAAATGTGGTCACCCCCATCTCAAAAAAAGATATATTGGAATTGAAAAAGTCTCAGGAGAAGGCAACAAAATTACTAGGGGTGTGGAATGGTTTCTGTTTGAGGTAAAACTAATAAAATTGGGACTTTTAAGCTTAGAAAATAGACAACTAAGGGGAATATGATAGAGGTCTATAAAATCATGACTGGTGTGAAGAAAGTAAATAAGTATTATTTACTCTCTCAGAACACAAGAACTAGGGATCACCAAGTGAAATTAATAGGAAGCAGATTTAACAAAAGTAAGTATTTCTTCACACAATGCAGAATCAGTCAGTCAATCTATGGAACTTCTTGCCAGAGGATGTTGTGAAGAACTATAACAGGGTTTTAATGAGAACTAGATAGATTCATGGAGGATAGGTCCATTGATGGCTATTAGCCAGACAGGAATGGTGTCCTTAGCCTCTGTTTGCCAGAAGCTGGGAAAGGCTATCAGGGAATGGATCATGTCATGATTACCTATTCTTTTTCTTTCCCTGGGGGTCACCTGAAAGACAGGAAAGTAGGCTAGATGGACCTTTAGTTTGACTCAGTATGGCTGTTCCTATGTTCTTATCTTGCATTTATTTTTTAATCACGATTCACTCCCTTTTCCAGATCATTAATGGTTGAACAGCACTGGTCCCATCAAGATCCTTGAGAGAGAAATTAGCAAAGAAATGAATTTTGTATTAGTTCTGGAAGTATGCACATCCATCATCATTCTTTTCTCGTAGCAGACAGTTCTCTAGTTCAGGTCCTCTAAAAGTTGAGTCTCACACGATTCATGAATTTCCTCCTACTAGCGGAGTTTATTTGTTTGGAACATCCCAAATATGGGAAGTCACAATCACACAGGGAGAGGTGATCTCTGATATTAAGAGCCCTTAGGACTGGCTCTAGGTATTAGGCAGAAACTTGATATGGACACTGTATTTAAAGGGCAGCAAGTGCAAAGAGATCAGCACTAAGATGTGTCCACAGAAAGCTGTGTTACTAAGCACATGGGGTATTTCAGCCTCCTAGATCAGATTAAGTCCCTTCCCAGCAGGATTTTCTTAGATTTTCCTTAGTACATTTTATTACAGCAATTTGTATTATTCTTTATCTTAAGCTACAGAACATTAACCAAGATGATCTAATTTCTCAATGTATTTATTCATGACTACTCCACATTCCTGATTTAAGTGACTGTAGCGGGGCAGTTACCCCGCTCCCGGGATAAAAGGAGTAAGAGCAACTGAGGGAGGCTGGCTGGCCACAGTTGTGGCCAGCTCAATCAGGGCAGCCAGCCAGCCCGGATAAGAGGGCCGTGAGTAAGGAGCCATGTAAGTCTCACTCCAACCCTGGAGTGAGAAGGACCTAGCTGCCTGGGAGAGACAGGGTACCTTTGATAGAGCAGTGCTGGGGAAGAGGCAGGCTGAGCTGGGGAGTTCAGGCCTGGCTACCTCCATGATGACTGGCAGTAGCCACTGAGGCAAGGTGGGCATAGGGGGAGGAGTTTCCCCTGGGAGGGGAGTGTGGTGGGTGCTGCTGTGGGGCAATACCCCAAAGTAAGGGGGCCTGAAATGCCTGAAGTACAGTAGTGGAGATTGACAAGGAAGCAGGTACCGGAAGGGAGAAACCGGCCAGCAGCAGGCACTCTGAGGCTGGAAAGAGCTAATTCCCAGATGACCAGCAGGAGACACCGTGCTGATGAGTTGATGGCTTGCTACAATGACTTAAAAATGAATTTACTTTTGTATCTCTAAGAAATACCTGTCTATAGAATACTAAGGGCCAGATACAGCCAGGGTCTAAGTAGAGATCTATGGATTTTGACAGAATTATACCTGGTATGTTACAAGACAACTCCATAATACCGTTTAATACGAATAGCTATCTTGAATCCTGAACAGGAAGAATTGGCCCACTCAAGGCTAAGTTACACCATTAAAACCCATTGCTCAGGGTACAAGTATAGCTGTTCATATTAAGTGATCTTAGATTTATAAGTTAGTGCAGGAATCCAACTAATAGTGGATTCATGACTTAGTATGAACCCTTTTTGAGTTAGAGAGTTGTGTTGGGGCGAACCTCTATTTAAAAAATACATTTTTTAAAAAGTGGCTAGAAGTGTTGTTTTAATGCACACATATACACAGAGCTAGCAAACGTACTTAATGCTTTCATCGTTCAATTAACTGAAACAGTTTTACTCAAGCTCTCGAACTTTCACACACACAAAGTCATCTTTGGGTAGAGGCCAAAGATGAAAATTTCAGTCCTCAAGGTGAATGTTCTACAACTTTAGAGTGCATGAAGTTACAATGGAAACTTTTCTTCAAACTTAAGTATGCTCTGCATGACTCACAGGGCCACTATAAATATGTGCACACATGCAAACTAACCTGTTTTTGATTGTTGTAGGCCAACAGAGTTCTGATGGCTTTTTACATTCAGGTTCTGGAGCTCAGTAACCAAATCTGCTTTGCATAGGGCCTTTACATCACTCACCAGGGCTTTGCTGCATAAATTTTTATCATCCCTATGAAAAGAGATTTACTGTTGTTTTGATTGTATTAACTTCTCAACATTTATATTCTAAATCCTAAAGCTAACCCATTGACAAACTTGTCCTCAGTAAGCCCATATAAATCTTTAAGGGCTTCACTATAAACATATTGCCTGTGAAAGAAAAAAGGTACATGTAAGAAGACAGATGAGATAGTTAAATCAAGAAATAGTTATTCTGAAAAGCAACACACAAAATATATTGGGGGGGGGGGGGGGACTTTATAACCACACTTTAGGCCTGACTTCCCCAGAAAAGCAACTGCAAATGCTGGCATCTTTTAGCTCAACAGATGAAACCATAGTTGCTTAACTTACTGCCAAAAACCAAATTACTGCCCCTTATACATGTCTTCACTCAGACCTGAAAAGCGAGATGTATTTAAAAAAAAATCAAATTGGATTTTTTAAAATTTAAAAATCAATTTAAACAATTTTTTAAAATACAACTAAATAAATTTGAATTGATAACCTATTTTAAAGGCCTACCCTTACTCCAATCTATTAAAATTAAATAAAAATATTCAAGCAGGACATATTTGCTACTAACATTGTAAAGCAAGTCAAACCACTGAACTGGTAGAAGTCACTGGCTAAAGCTAGGTAACAAAGTCCTGTGGCACCTTAAAGACTAACTATAAAGTTTTGAAATGACTAATTCATTCAAAAGGTGAGAAACTAATTGGGCATCTGAAAAAAAGCAAGAAAGCTTGTTTTTTATTCACATATTGGAAGAGGATGATAAGGTAGAAGGAGTTCTAAAATCTTGAAGGACATCATGACACTGTTTGTTTCTAGTATCTATAGTTAGTGAATGCTTTCTCTAATAAATCCATTTTAAATGCAAAACATTTTTGATACTTATTCTTATATATCCAGCATATTTAAGGAGACTTAAATAAAACCAAATTTTAAAATGCTGTTTGTGCATTAATTGAATTTCAACTACCATTCAAATGCAGCTTGACACAAATCATAAGTAAAATTAATGCTCTAGCAAATAAGAAATGCATCATTCACTATTTTCTAAGATCATAAAAATGTAAAAAACTACAAATCTAAATACATGTATAATAAACTATATAATTGCTTAAATGTGTATTGATTCAGTGTGTCATCCAGAGTGGCAAAAAGAAGTACCAAATTTAGTGTGATGGCTCTATATAGCTACAAATCAATGTGTTTTAAGGTTAATGGTTAATGAGAATCAACCTCTCTTAGGAAGAATAAAAAAGTTATATGCCTGTTCTGTAACTGTCGCTCAAGACAAGTTGCACATGTCAACTTCACTTAGTTGTCTGTGCACAGTGTGTCAGAGCACTTTCTCCCAAAGCAGACCCGTTGGGCACTTGCGCTGTATGGTGACAGGTTAAAGAGAGGAGCCATCCCAACCTCCAGCTCAGTTCCTTCTCATACCAGAAGCCACCATATGTAGTGTCTCCAGTGTAGAGGGGAGAAGATCAGGTTATGAAATGGACACGCGTAATACATGTTGAAGAACAATTACTCAACACATACATCTCTTTTCCCTTTGAGTGCTTGCACTTGTCCATTCCACTTAGGTAACTCTCAAGCAGATCCTGATGGAGGAGGGTATCACTGTCTACCTAAGCAAGGACTGCACCAACTATTCTTCCAAACTTAGCATCATCCCTGGAGGGGAGATGGCATAACGGTCATCATATAAACCAAAGACCATATGGCAACCTAGCAAGTGTCAGTAATAGGAACACGATTCAGGAAAGCTATTGAAGCCACCTTTCAGTCCTTACAAAGCGGGTTAACACTTTGTGAGGAAGAGATACCTGGGCAATATCGTAACAAGCAAATGCAAGTGGAAATCCAAGAGCAGATCCTCTGGGAGATTATTGATTTATCTTTCATACAATAGTAAATGAAATAAACAGCTGAGGAGATGCCCAAAACTCCTGAATTCTGACAAAGTAAAAAGCTAATGCTCTTTCAATATCCAAGGTACGTAGCTGCTCTTCATCTTTGTGAAAATGGAAAAGAATGTCAGCAAATAAACAGTCTGGTTCAAATGCAAGTCCAAAACCACCTTAGCAAGAAATCTCGGGTGAAGATGTAAGGCTACTCGATCTTTCTAAAATGTTGTATAGAAAGGGTTAGTAATCAATGCTTGCAGCTCAACAACTCTCATAACTGAGCTAATAAAAAATACAACTTTAATTGAGAGATGGGACAATGAACAAGTGGCCCTGGTTTCAATAGAAGGTCCCATCAAACCTGAGAGAACTGAGTTCAAGAGAGAGTCTGTCCAAATCTTTCAAAAATCTGATACAGATGCTCCCTGACTTCTGGAATGCCTTGTGTAACATGGAATTTGCATAAGTCGGAGCGACTATTATGCAAAAAAATCCCAAACCACAACACTCCTATTTTTAGCTTACGGAGCTTTTTCCGTAAGTGCGGATTTCCGTAACTTGGGGAATGTCTGCATAATCATAAGGTTGGAGAAAATGGACCTGCCATCTAAAGGTGGGCTAGTCACTGAGAGCACCAAGGTGTACTCTTAATTAACTAACTATTTTAGGTGAAGGAGGCAATCCAGATTCACCTACATAGGAGCACAGGACCATGAAGTACTCACAGTGGCAGATTAGCTACCAGATCAACGGGCAGTGGAGCCCTGGCAGAAGTGCTGGGCAGGCAGGGTGGGAGAAGCTCCCGTGCCCAAACCCTGACTGTGGCCCCATGTGACGGGGCGGACCGGCCCCGCACGGGCCAGGGCTGCCCCTGGCCGGAAGTGCTAGCAGCGGAAGTCCCGCCCCCGCCGTACTGGGCATGCTCCAAATGCTCAGGCAGTATAAAGGAAGGGAGCACAGCTCAGTCTGGGCGGACTGCCGTAGGAGGAGGACGTGCCAGGAGAGCTCCCACGGAGGACCAGCTCCAGCCACACCAGGAGCCGGAATTGGAGCCGTGGCAGGACCCTGCTTCCGAGCCTGAAGCTGACCACAGCCAGCCGGGTGCCAAAGACTACTACCTGCCTGAGGGGGTGATGGACCCAGCCACACACGGGGGAGCAACAACCAGCCAAGGGACCCCGTCGCTGGAGCAGGTAGGAACTGACCCCAGGACAGTGAGGGAGTGGTATTGCCCACCCGAAGACACTCAGCGTGTTGCGGTGGGATCTCCCCGCTGAGTGGGGGTCAGGCGCAGGGCCGCTAGGCCACACTGCCCCAGTGAAGGGGGATTGATATCGACTCTGGCCATTGGGCCACACTGCCCCAGCTGAGGGGGCTGATATTGACTCTGGCCATTGGGCCACACTGCCCCAGCCGAGGGGGCTGGTATTGACTCTGGCCATTGGGCCACACTGCCCCAGCCGAGGGGGCTGGTATTGACTCTGGCCATTGGGCCACACTACCCCAGCCGAGGGGATTCGTCAGGGACTCCGGCCATTAGGCCTCACTGCCCCGACTGGGGGCGCGAACCCTGACACGTGGTGGAGAATGCAGGCAAGATCCGGGCCTGCTGAGAGGCCCAATCCAAGTTCAACGAGCTAACGATTCCCCATCGATCGGTGCCTGCTGCGAGACCCGATCACAGACTAGTGGGTAACCGGGACTCCATCGCCGTTCACGATGGACCCCGAGAAACTTAAAATGGATGGTGGAGAGACAACAAGAACAGGCGACCCTGCAACAGCAGCAGCAGACTCAGCTGATGCAGCAGATGGCTACCCAGCAGCAACGATTGATGGCCCAACAGCAGGAGCAGCAGCAGCAACTATTGCGGGATTTAGCGACCCAGCAACAAGTGCAGCAGGAGCGCCTGGTGCAGCAGATGGCCGCCTTGATACGCCCCGCCGACGCCACTGGTCCCCTACCTGCGGCAACAGGACTTGGCTGGACCGCGGGCGAGCTGCCGGTGCGTCTCACCAAGATGGGCCCCGATGATGACCCAGAGGCCTTCCTGATCACCTTTGAGCGGGTGGCGACCGCGGCCCGGTGGCCCCAGGAACATTGGGCCACCCTACTAGCCCCGTATCTGACGGGGCAGGCACAGGCCGCCTATCGCAGCCTCGAACCCCAGGAGGCCTTAGGATACCTAAAGGTGAAGGCGGCTATTTTGGACCACACGGGCATCAATCCTGAGACCTACCGCCAACGCCTCCGCCAAGAGCCGTATCCGGTGGGTGCCCGGCCACGGGCGGTGGCCCAGAGAGTGCGAGATCTCTGCTGGGGCTGGCTGAACCCCGAAGGGCTGACCGGGCCTCAGGTCGCTGAGAAAGTAGCATTGGAGCAGTTCACCCAGATCCTCCCAGCAGGGGGAAGGGCCTGGGTACGCCGGCACCGACCTACGACGCTGTCGGACGCAGTGGGCCTGATGGAGGACTATATGGCCGCCGAGGGAAGCGAGGCACCACCCAAGGTGGACGGGAACCTTCCCAGGAGGCCCGGGCCCGACAAAGGGAGACCCCAAGGAAGGGGGACCCGAGCTCCACCGCCCCTCGTCCGGCCCCCGACCCCACGCCCGCCTACCCCGGAACTTCGACCCAGGAACAGCCGGGCCCCGGGCCGGGGGGAACCATACCCGCGAGAGGGAGGAAGCCCGCGGCAGGAGAGGCCAAGGGCCGGGGAGAATCGAGAGCGCTGCTGGGAGTGTGGACAAGAGGGACACTTTCGGCGAGAGTGCCCCTTCATGGACTGCAGCTATGCGCAAGTCTGCGTTGCAGGCCGAAGGGCTCGGGGCCCAACGGCGGGGAAGATAGTGATCCCCGTGAGGATCCAGGGGCTCCTCACGCAGGCCCTTGTGGATTCAGGGTGCAGCCAGACCCTCGTACGGGAGGGGCTGATCCCCGGCCTTAGACCCGCAGGCCCGCAGATGCACTTGCAGTGCGTGCACGGGGACATCCGGCCGTACCCCACGACATGGGTGCAGCTGGAGGTGGGCCCCCGGAGGATGGGCCTCCGGGTGGGGGTGATCCCTAGACTGGCGTACCCGGCAGTATTGGGGCGGGACTGGCCAGACTTTGGCGAAATCCTCAGAGGGTACCAAACACCGGCCCCAGCGCCAGCTGGGACGAGGCCTCCACGGAGGGGGTTGTTCGGGCGACCACCTGAACCTGACCCAGGGGAGGGAACCTCAACTGAAGGGGCACCTCCCGGCCCCCAGACTGACGACCAGCCCACTGTGGAAGGAACTAGAGAGGAATTGGAGCGTGATGGGGACTTCCTATTGGAGCAGAGGGAAGATCCAACCCTGAGCAGGGCTTGGGAGCAGGCTATCACCCCCAAGCCAGGCGCAGACCCCGACACGACGCTTCCCCAGGGGCCCCGGTTTGAGATTTGGCAGGACCGCTTATATCGGGTGGTGCAGGACCCACCGAACCCCAACCCGACAATTGTTGGTGCCTCGGAGGTTACGCTCAAGCCTCCTGCGGCTGGTCCCCATGCCAGTAGTTGGAGTCCCCTTCGAACGCATCGGAATGGACCTGGTGGGCCCCTTGGAGAAGAGCAAGACGGGGAACCGCTTCATCCTGGTGGTAGTGGACTACGCTACCCGGTATCCCGAGGCCGTCCCCCTGCGATCAGCCACCGCGCCCATGATCGCAGCCGAGCTCGTTAAGATCTTTGCCAGGGTGGGGATCCCCGCGGAGATATTGACAGACCAGGGCACGAACGTTTCCTCTAAATTAATAGCGGAACTATGCCGTCTCCTAAACATCCGGACCCTCCGCACGTCCGTGTACCACCCGCAAACAGATGGTCTAGTGGAGCGCTTTAATGGTACACTGAAGTCCATGTTACGGAAGTTTGTGGATGAAGACCCCTCGCATTGGGATACCCTGCTACCGGCCCTCCTGTTTGCGGTAAGGGAGGTGCCACAGGCCTCAACCGGATACTCACCCTTTGAACTTCTATATGGAAGACAGCCATGGGGGATCCTAGACCTCCTTAAGGAGGAGTGGGAGACAAGAGTCCTGGGGACCACCCACTATGTTCTACAGCTACGAGAGCGACTCCGGGCTCTGAGCGACTTTGCCAGGGAGAACCTGGAACACGCTCAGAGCACGCAAGAGCGGCTCTATAACAGAGGGGCTAAGGTACGGAGCTTCAAACCCGGGGATCGGGTGTTACTCCTGTTGCCTTCGACCGAGTCAAAGCTCTTGGCCAAATGGCAGGGGCCCTTCGAGATAACCCGACGAGTGGGCCCCGTAGACTATGAGGTCCGGCTACCAGGGCGACGAAAGGAGGCCCGCGTGTACCATGTAAACCTCCTGAAAGCGTGGAAAGCCCGGGAAGCCATGCTTATTAACCCGGCCACCCCGGAACCTGAATTGGGACCCCTAGCCGGGGGACCCCCAGACCCAAGACCGGTGACGCTGGGCGCGGGCCTCACCCCAACACAGCAGGCACAGGTGCAAAGGCTTGTCCAGGACTTTCCGGACGTTTGTCCGCCCGACCGGGGCGTACCGACCGGACAAGCCATCACATAGCGACCACACCGGGCCAGAAGGTGAGGAACCCCCACCGGCCGTTACCCCGAAAGATGTGGGAGGCCGTGAAGAGAGAGCTCGATACCATGCTGGAGATGGGGGTAGTGGAGGAATCGAGGAGCGAATGGCGTAGCCCAATCGTCCTGGTTCCCAAGCCGGACGGGACCTCCCGATTTTGTATCGACTTCCGGAGGGTCAATGCCATCTCCAGGTTTGACGCCTACCCGATTCCCCGAATAGATGAGCTCTTAGAGCGACTGGGGGGTGCGAAGTACCTGTCAACGCTGGACCTCACAAAAGGGTACTGGCAGATCCCGCTGACACCAAACTCCCGAGAGAAGACGGCGTTCTCGACGCCGTTCGGTCTCTTTCAGTTCGTAACTATGCCATTTGGGCTGCACGGCGCAGCCGCGACCTTCCAACGGCTGATGAACCAGGTCCTGCTACCACACGACCGGTACGCTGCAGCCTATATAGATGACATTGTTGTCTATAGCAGCAACTGGGAGGACCACCTTCGACACCTAAGGGAAGTGCTGCAGGCCCTCCGCGCAGCAGGCCTGACGGCCAACCCTGCAAAGTGCCACCTGGGACAGGAAGAGGTGAGGTATCTGGGGTATGTGGTAGGCGGGGGGAAATTGAGTTCCCTTGTCGACAAGGTCCAGGCCCTTAGGGAGACGGCCACACCAAGGACAAAGAAGCAAGTCCGCCAGTTCCTGGGCCTAGCGGGCTACTACAGGCGGTTCGTGCCCGACTTCGCCTCCATCGCTGCCCCCCTCTCGGACTTGACAAGGAACTCCCAGCCACAGAAGGTACGGTGGTCGGCCCAGTGCGAAGAGGCCTTCAAGACCCTGAAAGAACGTCTCGCACGGGAACCAGTCCTTCGTGAAGTCGGGGTGTCGTAGGAGTTCATATTACAGACAGATGCCTCAGAGGGAGGCGTGGGGGCCGTGCTCTCCCAGGAACATGAAGGAGAAGAACACCCGGTGCTGTATCTGAGCCGTAAATTGTTCCCCCGAGAGCGACACTATGCCACCGTGGAGAAAGAAGCCCTGGCGGTGAAATGGGCTATCGATGCCCTGCGGTATTATTTGCTGGGGAACCCCTTCAAGCTGGTTACGGACCACGCCCCCCTTCGGTGGCTAGATAGCATGAAGGACACGAACCCTCGAATTATGCGCTGGTACCTCTCGCTCCAGCCCTACGACTTCTGCGTCTACCACCGCCCGGGTAAGGCCCACGCTAACGCAGATTTCTTCTCCAGGCAGGGAGGGGCGGAGGCTGACGAGGTGGACCAGCCCACGGGGCCTGTCCTAGGGGGGGGGGGGGGGGTGACGGGGCGGACCGGCCCCGCACGGGCCAGGGCTGCCCCTGGCCGAAAGTGCTAGCAGCGGAAGTCCCGCCCCCGCCGTACTGGGCATGCTCCAAATGCTCAGGCAGTATAAAGGAAGGGAGCACAGCTCAGTCTGGGCGGACTGCCGTAGGAGGAGGACGTGCCAGGAGAGCTCCCACGGAGGACCAGCTCCAGCCACACCAGGAGCCGGAATTGGAGCCGTGGCAGGACCCTGCTTCTGAGCCTGAAGCTGACCACAGCCAGCCGGGTGCCGAAGACTACTACCTGCCTGAGGGGGTGATGGACCCAGCCACACACGGGGGAGCAACAACCAGCCAAGGGACCCCGTCGCTGGAGCAGGTAGGAACTGACCCCAGGACAGTGAGGGAGTGGTATTGCCCACCCGAAGACACTCAGCGTGTTGCGGTGGGATCTCCCCGCTGAGTGGGGGTCAGGCGCAGGGCCGCTAGGCCACACTGCCCCAGTGAAGGGGGATTGATATCGACTCTGGCCATTGGGCCACACTGCCCCGGCCGAGGGGGCTGATACTGACTCTGGCCATTGGGCCACACTGCCCCAGCCGAGGGGGCTGATACTGACTCTGGCCATTGGGCCACACTGCCCCAGCCGAGGGGGCTGATATTGACTCTGGCCATTGGGCCACACTGCCCCAGCCGAGGGGATTCGTCAGGGACTCCGGCCATTAGGCCTCACTGCCCCGACTGGGGGCGCGAACCCTGACACCCCAGCACTGGATAAGATCTTGTTCCCTGCCATGGATTCAGGACTGGGGGAGCTCTCCCCTCCTCCCTCCCCCAAGGCCGTGAAGGGGGGTGGGGGAGACAGAGATTCTCCAGTCGGGGGGGAGGGGGGGGGAGGAAGAAAGGAACAAATGGGTAGCAAGGCTGCAGTGGGGGGTGGGATGGGGACAGGGGAGAAATAAGCAAAACGGGGCAGGGTAGGGTGCCTCCCCACCCCCACCCACACTTGCTCTGGGCCCAGGGTCCCACAAAACCTTAAATCTGCCTCTGTATCATGTGCCAGGACAAAAACAAGAGTCTATTTCATGAAGTATGTATATCTGGTAGAAGACTTTCCACTATTCAAAATGCACATTCTAAACAACCACTGAACAGGGAAACTTTTGATGATCTAACCACTGAGCGCATCCAGGCACTGAGATACAGGGTGAAAAGGGATTCAAAATCTGGCTATGATCCTATCAGAGTATGTATGGCGGGAATTTGATCCAAAAACAGAGATGCGCAGTACGTTTGAGAACAAACATTGACCAGACCAGGCAGGTGCTATCAGAATTAGGATGGCATGGTCCTGTCTAAGTATGGCACTACCTTCAGCACTGTTGGGATGGGGGGAAATGCATAAAGAAGTCTTCTGTGTCGACATCAGAAAGGCAGCTGTTAGTGACCTTGGCCAGAGGCTTCCCCTTGAACAGGAGTGGTGACACTTTCTATTCTGATGGGTGGTGAACAGGTCCCAATCCAGAAAAATTAACTTTGCAACATGAGATATGTGGGGCCACTCATGGCCTCTGCTGAATGACCGGCTGAGTCAGTCTGCTAGTGAATTGAGAGCCCAGGAGATCAATACTTGCAGGTATTTTCCATTGAGGCAGAAATTCCAAAGACCCTTCACCAAGAAGCAGAGGACAGCAGATGTTGCCCCTCGCTATTGGTAAAAGTGAATCACCACCACAGTACTGTTTGTGAGAACCTGCCTGGAGCAGCCAGCTATAAGAGGGAGAAATATTTGACAGGCTAGGTATATAGCCCAAAGCTCCCCAACATTGATATAGAGCAGGGATCAGCAACCTTTGGCACACAGCCCGCTACGGAAATATGCTGGCGGGCCAGGACGTTTTCTTTACTAGCAACGTCCGCAGGTTCGGCTGACCCCAGATCCCAGTGGCTGCGGTTCGCTGTTCCAAGCCAATGGGTGCTGCAGGAGGCGGCGTACAGCACATCCCTCAGCCCATACCACTTCCTGAAGCCCCCACTGGCCCGGAACAGTGGGAGCTGCAACTGGCCAAACTTGCGGAGGCTACAGGTAAACAAGCCATCCCGGCCCACCAGCGGATTTCCCTGATGGGCCATGTGCCAAAGGTTGCTGATCCCTGATGTAGAGGAAGAGGTCCCAACCCTGAGTTTGTAAGCTCCTAGGATGTGCTCCCCATCCAAGGATGAAGCATCTGTGACTAGAGCCACTGATGGCAGAGCAGGAGTAAAGGGAGTAAAGGGAATCCTTATGCATACATTGAGTCCAGTGAAACCTGTAGAGGAGACTGGGCAACCAAACAACCCTCATTAAGACCCTCATTGAGTCCAGTGAAACCTGTAGAGGAGACTGGGCAACCAAACAACCCTCATTAAGAAACACCTTAAACTCCTCTGACATTGTTTGGTAACCTCTTGAGATTCAGACATTGCATTCCAATTTGAATAATCATATCTGCCAAGGAGCACCTGATGATTTGCAATTCTACATTGTCCTGCACAATTGTTACCATGTGAGTTGGTGCCAAAACTGTCGGATCTGGTACCTTGGAGTTATCCTGCCTGAGAGGCGAAGCTGGCACTGACAAGCACAAGAGGTTCTATGCCACTGAATATGCACCACACATAGTTGTTACTGACAAAATAGCCAGGGGAACAGAAATCAGTGCCACAGACGAAGCAGGCAATAGTCTGTCTCACCAGAGCCCATGCAGATGCTGGAGTCAACAACTCAGCACTGCAGGAATACAGTACAGCGGACCACCTCACTTCAGAACGTGATTTATTCTTAAGGGAGTCTAACCAGTTAGCCCCCAAAAGGAAAAGACTTCAGTATATCAGAGTACAGAGCAAAGCTCAACAACAAAAGAACAGGTAAATGGAAACCGAAAATTGGTAAAGCTAGCTAAGTAACTAGCTAGCTAATAGAGAGAAAACATGAAGAGTTCATACTTGTTCTGACAGTGAGAAGAAACTGAGGGGCATTGGGACATCTCTGCCTTTCATGCTCCTGCCAAGCAACACCAGTTCATGGAGGGCATGTGTGCTATCTAGATGGGTACCACTATGGAAAAATGTTCTCTAGCTCCGATGCACTGGCACAGAGACATTTAAGTGGAATGGACATGTGCAAGCACCTGAAAAAGAATTAAGTATGTAAATGCAAAAACAAGATTTAAGCCAATGATTTAAAATCAATCCACCCTGCTGCAACCAATGAAGACATGATGGGCTGAGATGAATTCTGTTCTGCCCAATACAACAAAATTACCTACGTTCCAGATGGAGAATCTTTATTACTCATGAGGCTGTAAGAAGTCAAAAAGAGAACAGATCACAGCCTGAGTTTAACAGAGCCGCACAATAAGAGTCACCTCTTAACTCAGATTGTGCTAACTTAACATGGAATCATTATGGACTGTCTCCCCATATACGTGTTTGTCTAGGTTTCCATTGAAAACATGAATTTGGCTCCCACACATTAAGTTTGCACAAATTAAACCAGTTCCCATTAGAGAACTCATTTCCACTTTCTGAAATGCTATTGATTTTGTCTGATCTTCACTCAAATAACCTTTTCAGTATCCATTCATGGAGACCAGTTGCTGAAAATGAAGTTTCAATTCAATTCCTATGTAACCAAAGCTAGAATCAAATCACAAAAATCAGCAGCAGAATTAGAACAAAGCCAGTCCTTATCCATACACACTGTAAGACACTACCACCAACTCCACGGTGTAGGAAATCCAAACATCTACGTACAACTAGATCTCTACTCTGTTCCCACCCAAAAAGTGATTAGTAAGTCTTCAGTTACTTTATGCAGCATCAGTAATATTAGCAGCTGTTTTCCAGCAAATTCCAGTTTGAAGAAAATTAAAAAACTTGAATTAACTCTACTTAAAGTGTTACGGCTAGAGAAGTGACTGTTTTTCATTATTCCTTTATACTACAAAGGGGTTGTATCAAGTGTTGTTGTTTTTTTGAGAAGCAAACTTCTTTCAATCACAAAGTGATGGGTGTGTTGTCTCTTCCTCACACACAAAATTCAGCAATCTCAGACTTGAAAACAAAACATGAGATGCAAATGTAACTCACGTGCACAGTATGACAAGAGCTTGAGGGAAAAGGTTCTGATACTGCAAGCAGCATTGTAAAACACGATCATCATTGTTTTCATTACTCAATCCATCTGCAAATTTAGCAAAAACAATGGTAATATATTCAGAAATTATCAGGCTTCATGAACAATATCTTAATATATTTATTAAGATACTGTATTCAAACACTGTATTTGTTCAAGCAAGGGGAAAATGTGTGGTCTAAGCATAGATCTGGGATACAGGAATTCCTGAGTTCTACTAGAAACTGCTGCTTTCTTGCTGCACAAGTCACTTACACAGCTCTGTGATCAACTAGATCAGTAGTCACCAACTGAAGAGGACACACAATCCATACCTAGCTTGGTAGAATGAAGTAACTCCCCACAGCCTGCTTATAAAGTGGAAACACAGCGAGAACTGAGAACGCGGTAAGGAACAAATTTATTGATAAAATGGTAGGGAGTGAAGTACTAGCTTTGATTACAAACTACCCACATACTAAATCTGTTTAAAAAATCCTTTACTACTAATTAAGGTGTATTTGATGGGTTCATGCTGAAAAATATAGGCTATGTTTGTCTTTTGATAACTCAGAAAGATAACCCATCACAAAAGATTAAGAAATATACAGGGCCTGATTCTTCACTCCATTACACCAGTTTTATGCCAGAATAACTCTGACATCAGTTAACAGTATAAAATTAGTGTGACAGGGTGGAGAATCAGGCCTATAGCAAATAATAGTCTAATTGCCACTGAAAGTTGTTAGTCAATTTTAATAGAAAAATTGCAAAGGTAAAAGAGAAGATAATAGATAATATTAAGTCCAGAAGTAGATGATGATGCTCACATTAGTCGAGCTGTGAGGACCATTCAACCCAGAAATAAATGTAACTATGTACATAACTTACATATTTTCTGAGAGGCAAGCTGCATGGATTGCCCCCACAGTTTTGAATCTTGGTTTTTGAGACAAGTGTAGATGAAGTCAACTGCAGGGACAGCTTTGTGCCGAACATGTTGTAGTACTTTGCCTTTCTTCAAGTTGTCCAGTTCTTGTAGAACCACCCAGGGAATTATCAGTGTAAATCTGCCAGCGCCTAGAAAAAACAAATTTAAAAAAAACCTGCCAATTGAACTACAGTAGGTTCCATTTTAATGTGAACATCGTTCCTGAGGTTTGTGTGTATTAGCAGATTTCTGCATTACTGTGCAAGACCCATTTCATCTGTATACAAAAGTTTAACTTTTTTTAAAAAACAGAAGTTAGCTTCCCTAATGTTAAATTCAATATAAAAAACAGTCAGTGGGTTATCTTAAAAGTGAGGACAGGCAAAGTTGAGGAGTAATCAGTAAACATTATCACATTACTGTACCATATTTTGAGATAATTGTTGTGGTAATCCCGACATGCTGTTTACCACACAATGAATGACACACTGCGTGATGTTTGATGCTGAAATAGTCACAGAGCTGTAGAGGAATAGGAAAGACTGATACGTTCACAAATGATGGCCGTTATATATAACCAAATTCTAATTAATAAAAGGCAACAATGATTTGCAAAGACCATCATCCAACAACAGTATATCAGTGATAGATGCCATGAACACTGGACAAAAGTTTTACTGTCCTTGTAGCGGGGTGACCACCCGCTCCCCCCCTGAAAAGGGGCTGGGACAGCCCCAGGAAGGGGTTTGAAGCAGCCCAGGGAAGGGGCTGTGGCTGGGAGCCTGCAAACTCCCAGGCTGATTGGGAGTTTGGCTCAGCTGCGTGGCCACGCCCCAAACTCTCAGACTGTATAAAAGCCTGGGAGGCAGGAGTTAGTGAGTCAGTCTCCTCGGTAGGCAGCAGGAGACAGGGCCTGGCTGCAGGGAGCTAGTAATAGAGTACCCAGACTGGGACAGGGCGAGGGCGAGGGCGAGGGCAAGGCAGCTGGGAGCCAGGGAGCCTAAGCTCTAGTGAGAGGGCCCCAGCTTGCTGAGCCTAGGGAAGGCCCGACCCACGGGGTACTGGGGGTTGCAAGGGGGCAGCCCGGGGCTGGATAGGAGCAGCAGGCCCAACCCCTTCTTGCCTGTGATGAGTAGCCATGAGACTGCAGTCAGCCTCAGTGAACTGAGGCAAATGATGATAGGCAGTGGCGGTATCTGAGGCGAGTTGGGGATAGTGGGTGGTGGGTTCCCCCCAGGGAGGGGAGACCCTGAGACAAGGGGGGTACTGCCAGGGTGCAGCACCCTCAGCAAGGGGCTCTGGGGTCCGGGAGGGGCACGGGGCCAGAGTGGAGAAGCGGACGTCGGCCCGGCAGAGGGCACTCCGGGGTCAAAGAGCCAAAATTCCTGTGGCGACCAGACAGGGGGCGCCGCCGGGTGAGTGACTAGCATTGCTACAGTCCTACATTTTCAATGAACATAGTTAAAAAAATTCTTTAAAAATATGGTCTAAAAACTTTGCTGTTAAAACTATACTAGACACACAATGAACACATCAGAAAGTGAATGACTATTCTATCAATGTTATATATACGTTGGCCCTACTCTTATCTCTGGTATCTTATAAAGAAATACACCAAATACTTTATAGCATAATGGGGCTATGTTTCCAACTGGCTTGCATTATAAATCAGTGTTCATTAGCTCAGAATGTCAGCAGCACCCTAATGGACTTCACTGGTGCATGCCAACATGCTGGTATCAGCTGTCTTAGTCCCTCTAGCACAGGAGTGGGCAAACTACGGCCCGCGGGTGGCCCCATGCTCCCAGCCTGGGGGGCTGGTCCGAGCGTGGGTGCCGCGCTAGGCCCCACGCTCCCGGGCCAAGCACAGCAAGCCCCTCCCCTGAAGTCACGCACCGCATGAACAGTGCTCCGGGGGCCGGGGCTGCACGTCCTTGCCCTCCCCCAAAGTCGTGCTCTGGGGGGCTGGCACTGCACACCCCTCTCTCCTCTGGAGACGTGCAGCGTGGAAAGAGCTCCAGGGGGCCGGGGTTGCACACACACACACACACACACACACACACCCCGAGTCGCATGGACAGAGCTCTGGGGGTCGGGGCTGCACACCTCTTCCCTCCCCTGGAGCTGTGCCAAGCAGCTATGGTAATGGATGGGATAGGAGGTGCTGCGGTTCTGGGGTGGTGGTTAGCCGGTGGGAGTGGAGTGTGAATAGGAGTGTGGCAGAGGACAGGGAGCAGGGGAATTGGGTAGGGGGTGGGGTCCTGGGGAGTGCTTAGGGGTCTCTGGCAGGGCAGGGGCAGTCAGGGGACAAGGTGGGGGGTGGGTGGATGGGTTGGGAATTCTAAGGGGACAGTCAGGGGGCGGGAAGTGGCAAGGGGCTGGATTGGGGGCGGGGCCTTCCCTACCTGGCCCTCCATATAAATTTTGCAAACCTGATGTGGCCCTCGGACCAAAAGGTTTGCCCACCCCTGCTCTAGCAGTAAAGGCCTAGAATTCAGCAAATACTTGGGCGGGCGGGCTGGCCGCCGGCTCCCGGCCACCCGCCCGGGGCCCAGGTCCCAGCAGCGGGCGGGCTGCTGCTCTGAAAGCTTGGTTTTTTATTTATTTATTAAATAACAGACTTTTTGATTTAACGGACACCCCTTCGCCCGAATTAGTCCGTTAAATGGAGGTTTTACTGTATTAATAATGGAGCCAACACTTAAGTCCCTATTCTGTTCTTACCTCAGCTAAAAAAACAACAACAATGTGGGGTCGGGAACCTATGGCTCGCGAGCCAGATGTGGCTCTTTTGAGCCTGTCATCTGGCTCACGGCGCTGCTGTGACCGCGAGGCTGGGGGGCGGGGGAGGCGGTGTGGCGCGGCGCTGCTCTGACCGCGAGGCTGGGGGGCGTGTCGCTCCTCTCCTTCCCTCGCTGGAGTCGGGTCACAGCAGCGTGACCCAGCGAACAAGTAAGTGCGGGGGGGGTTAAGCCGTTTGCAAGGGGGCGTTGGGGGGAGGCTCGTCTGGGAGCGGGGATAAGCCGTTTGCAAGGGGGTGTTGGGGGGAGGCTCGGCTGGGAGCGAGGATAAGCCGTTTGCAAGGGAGCATGGGGGGGAGGCTCGGCTGGGAGCGGGGATAAGCCGTTTGCAAGGGAGCATGGGGGGGGGAGGCTCGGCTGGGAGCGGGGATAAGCCGTTTGCAAGGGGGCGTTGGGGGGAGGCTGGGCTGGGAGCGGGGGTAAGCGGTGTGGGGGAGAGACCGGGCTGGGTGGGTCAGTTGGGGGTGGGGGGGAGGGAGAAGGAGAGCGCGGCTGGGGCGGGGGGGGCTATTATATGGCTCTCTGAGCCAAAAAGGTTCCCAACCCCTATAGCATCCAGTATCAGGTAGAACCAGATGTAGGAGTTTTTAGAAGGCAAGGGTTCCTAAAACTTAAATATGCAGAGGAGTTTAAAATTTGTAAAAAGAAGTTTGCTGTTTTCACTAGGGCAGATATGTACATAACAGGCTCTGCTTTCAAATGTCAGTTTCCTTAATAGGAGTCTAAATTTAGACTCTCACAGATAGGCATTTACATGTGAAAATCTAAGTATCCAAATGTGGGATTTGGATAGCTTGTTAAGGAGTCCAGTGTTTGAGAGAGAGTCTCAATATGTATGAAGTTATTTTCCATTATATATACACATTCCAGTACAGTGTGTTAAGCATTGTCCATAGCCCAAAAAGCATACTATACAAATACATGAACCTGTTGATTGTCTCTCTTCTATAGGGGCTGTAAAAGCATTCACATACCTGGTATATCTCTAGTTTTCAAAGTCATGATAAACTGAAGATGACTAATCATTATGTTGGTGTCAATCACTATCAAGAGGTTCACACCAGAAGTAGCAGTTGCTGTTGAAGAGAACACAGCAATTTATTCTTTTGCATTCCTTAATTACTCATTACTTTTAAAGTTGTCAATGTGAAAGCAGATAGCAGAGGAACCTCCTGACAACCTTACAGCGGACATACCAGCAGGAATATCTGCGTTCTCTTCTGGAAGATCTATTTCCATACTTGTCAATTCTCCACAAGTCTGCACGACTGGCAAAGCCATCTTTTTGTCAATACGAGCAGCATGCAAGTCTTCTATTATTTGCATCTATTGTAAAATATGAATACATAAAATAAGAGATGGGTAAGCGCTTTAAAAAAGTTGTCTGATAGGAAACAAGCATCTTTGGTATCATTGCCGCTGTCTTCATGCAGTTCTTAGCCTTAAGTCAATTTTTAACTGGTGCAGCAAGAGTATGAGCACCTGCAGACTATACTCAAATATGTGAAGTCCAAGGTATGGCCTAAAAAATTAATTTGTGACCACATTTCTATCCAAATAGTTAACAGGCTTGATCTGCTCCTTACTACAGAGGCCGAAAAGTGCTCTGCTAACAACAGTTCTTTAGGGACATTGCTCTATTTTAGTAGTTCTTAATGCAAACTCCAGGAGTACATAGAGATCTTCTAGGAAGTACATCCACCCATCTAGATATTTCACTAGTTTTACAACAGGCTACATAAAAAGCACTAGCCAAGTCAGTACAAACTAAAATTTCACACAGACAATGGACTTGTTTATACTGCTCTATATACTATACCCTGAAATGCCAGCATAATATTTATATCCCAATTGATTTTATAATTATATTGTAAAAATGAGAAAGTGAGCAATTTTTCAGTAATAGTGTGCTGTGACACTTTTGTCTTTTTTTTTGTAAGCAAGTAGTTTAAAGTAAAATGAATGGGGTACTCAAAACAAATCAGACTCCTGAAAGGAGAACAGTAGTCTGGAAAGGTTACGAGCCACAGCTCTATTTCTTTATTAAAAAAGTAAAGAGATACTCAGAAGTAAAGTTGGTGGGATTTGCAACCAAACATTCTGACCCCACTTTCCAACATGGAAACTAAGTCTAAAACTTGGTAAACTTCTTTCAGAAGGCCCCTGACAAACACAACTAACTCTAGCTGGATTTTTTAGTATTTAAGAGATACCGGGGGCCCTAGGAATGGAAGTGGCATAATAACAGTGCAGAATGTTACAGTTTGAATATTCAGTTGTTTAAACTAAAGTATCACTAACCTCTTGGTCGGTCTCTGTAGTCTGAATGGCTTGATGGGAGGCAAAAGGGCATGGGACTTCAGAGCTCTGTTGAGAGATAATGCCAGAAGACAGACAATCATTCGAGCACTTGCTACTTAATGACAAACTTTAAATTTTATTGTCAGGTCACAAAGAGAACTTGTTTAAATTATGGTTCTATCCAAATACTATCTTTGCAGTAGTATTATAAAAAGAGTTAAGAATGCAGTATGCATATAGAAAAGAGCAGAGTACATGCTTGAACTGGCACAATCATGATACAAAAACATACTAAGAATCTTTAAAAGAAGGTAGACAAGTGTCTTGTATAAATAAGGCTGGGATCAAATTCTTCTTCGTTATGGCCAAACTTAAGCCTACATCTCCATACGCAGAGGGAGAAGATATAAACAGTCACCTAGAAACCACCATTTACAGCACACAAAAAAAAATTTTTTTTTTTAAAAATGGACCCATTTGTCCACTACTAAACTGTCTAGGATTTTATTACTTTACCTGTCTTAAACGTAATGGTATGGCTATAGAGGTCCTTCCTTCAGGTCTTGAACTACTAACAGTTTTGCTGGAATCAGGATGCTGTTTTTTCTCTTTAAGATAATGCCATTCCTTAGATGTTGCAGTTGAATAAAATGATGGTGTATGTTTAGTATCATGGTGATTTTTGTTCGATAGTTCTTTGGAGTTTTCTAGGTGTTCTTTCTTCTTACAAGTCTCCGATGAAGTGTTTGATATAGTAGTGGGCAAATTGCCATCTCCTACAGTCTTTGGAAAGGTGTCCGAGGACGATTTCAGAATTCTGAAATCATTACTCAATTTTTTTGATCCATGCAACTTATTACTTAGCAAGTCTGTAGGCAAGGTAGCTACCTTGAACTTCTCCAACATAGTTTGTTCAACTATAACTTTTAGTTTGCTGAGCTCAGTTTTCTTTTTCTTCTTCCTCAGCTTGTCTTTCTGGATTGCAAAACTGTGCCGCACCATTTTCCCTCCTGTTCCATCATTCTCAAAATGGTAGTCTTTTTTACAGCTTTCCCTGCTAATCGGGACCACACCAGAATCACTTTGGTTTTTCTCTTTTCCACATTTATCATCACTATGTTTAAACTGTATTGATATCCTCTTTCGCTTCTCAGTTTGAATCAAACCAGCACCGATTGTTTTGCTATCATTTGAAGACTCTCCTTGGAACCCTTCAATAGTACCTTGTGGAACATAAGAACTTTGCTTTTGTTTCTTCTCTTCAACATCTTTATATACTTTGAATCTGCAGAAATATTACATAAATGGAAGTTGCATTATAAAAAATTGTTACAATATAGCTTAGCATGACTGAAAACAGCAAACAAAGAGAAGCCTGCACTAGGCTGTTACCATTCTTCATCCAGCTAGTTACTGCTAAGTATTTGAAATTTGTTGATCACAAAAAGGTAACATAAGGTCACTGTCTACATTGTACCAGCCTGGTGTAATAATTACAATACGGCAATGTCCTCGACATTGTTCAGTCTTATAGCATAGGCAAGATTGATTAAAATGATGTTCATATGTTGAATGATGTTCAAATGATGCTGAAATGCAAGGATATAGCCCTCAGGTTATAATTTATAAATTTATAATTTATTTTATATTTATAAATGGAGATATACCAATCTCCTAGAACTGGAAAGACCTTGAAGGTCATCGAGTCCAGTCCCCTGCCTACACTAGCAGGATCCCCCTGCCTACACTAGCAGGATCGAGTACTGTCCCCTGACAGATTTTTTGCCCCAGATCCCTAAATGGCCCCCTCAAGGATTGAACTCACAACCCTGGGTTTAGCAGGCCAACGCTCAAACCACTGAGCTATCCCCCCACCCCCCTGAGCTATCCCCCCACCAGGTTCTGTCTGCACTGTGGGAACAGCCTAGTAACCACGTAGTACTTATAAAGTAGATGAGACCCAAGTCTAGCTACTGCATGCACTGCAACTTCAGACCTGAACAGAGATTCTTAATCATGGCAAAATGTCTGTAGCAGTCTTTTTTTATTTTTATTAAAAAACACATGATGCAACATTAGGGTGTGTAATAGTTTTCAAATATTTATGCCCATAACACTTTTTGTATCTGAATCTGTGTTCAACACAGTTATAGTCACCCACCTCAGTCATGCTAGGGGCAGTGAAAAGCAAGGTTTTGTCTATCACAAATTGAAAGGGAGACGGAGGAGAGAAGATTCCCCCTTTGCAAATGAGCCCCAAGATATGTTAAAATGGTTCTAGTTCAACATGTTCAAAAATATAGTCAAATATTGTACCACCAGAGACCAATAAAAACTACTGAAAATGTAGTTAATAGAAATCCTAATAGACCCATTAGTAATAAGTGTATAAATAGTCAACAATAACTGAGAAATCCATTGAACATATGAATTAACAAGTAAAAGAGCACATTTGCCATTACACAACTTGACTGATTTCTCAGTGCCTGTAACCTTGAAAATTACTTGAAGCATCAAGTTGTTATGACAACTGGATTGATTTGGGGGCTACCCAGGACCAACAGAAACGGAAAATGAATGATGTTCTACTTAATGCAAAATCCTCCTCTAAATTACACTATGGCTCTTTACTGTACATTTTGTTTTTGTTCCATGCCCAGTACTTCTGCTGACGTCTACAGAACAACATGCACCAGACACATTCCCATTACGAGGCCCACTGTTCAGAATGAGGAGGATTACACTGTCCTTGTTCTCCAGGGAGCAGCGGAAGGGTGCCATTCCTCTCTTGTTTAGCACAAATTTATAGTGAACTAGCGAAAATACCCGGCGTTGCTCGGGTCCGTTGGAGGTGGGGAGGGGGCAGAGCGCTGAGCGAGTGCGGGGTCTGTTGGAGGGGGGAGGGGGCAGAGAGCAAACCTGACACCCCCACCTCACCCCCCCCACCCAAACCCAACACCCCCACGTCACCCCCCTAACATCCCGACACCCACACCTCACCCCCCATAGACCAAACCTGACACACCCACCTCACTTTCCCCCCCAACCAAACCCGACACCCCTACCTACCACCACAAACAAACCCGACACCCACACCTCACTTACCCCTTGACCAGGGCCGGCGACAGAAATTTTGGGGCCCCATACTCTGATCATTTGTGCCCCCCCCCCCCGGGAGGTCTCCCACCGCCCATGCCCTGCCCCGCCCAGGCCTACATGGGTCACCCGCTGGGTCCCGCTGCTCCGGACGTGACTCACTGGGAGGGGAAGATGGAGCAACGTGCCCCAGCCCTCAGGGAGACGCTCTAGAGACATGGAGGCCCGGAGCCCCTCAAACTACACGGAAACTTGGAGCCCCCGCTCCGGGACTAGATCAAAGTTGACTTGCTCCATGGCGCGGGTTGGGGTAGGGAAGAAGCCGCTGGAAGTTTGGGCTCCCCACTGGGTTGGCCGCCATAAGGGGGAGTAGGGAGGGGTGCCCCGGCTTGAAAGTCAAAGCCGCCGGCTACCAGACATACCTGGGGTGGGGGCGCGACTGGTTCCGGCGCGGAGCCGCCCATCCACGGGTCTCTCCGGCTCCCGCAGCGAGCCCCGTGGCCCGGTTCGGGGGAAGATGCGAAGGGAGAGGTGGGCACGGTTAGAGACACAGAGGCGCCCTCCCCATTGGATTTCCCCGGCCCCTCGGCCGCCAAGTCCCCGCTCCGGCTGGACAGCGTGCACCTCCACTGCGGACACGTTGCCCCCCCCACCTCAGCCCGGGGACACCAAGGGCGAGCTCCACAGTGGCAGGGCGAGACCGGATTCCTATCAACCCTGCCCCATGGAGCCCCCGTCACCCCACGTGGGGGTGCAGAGACATGGGGGAAGTCCAGGGAATCCACACGCACACAGATCTCCCCCACTGCCCAGCACCCCCTTGTGCCACAGAAACACCCTGGGGCCCTGCCCATTTTGCTCCAGGCACACCAGATGTGGGCAGGGATGCTCAGCCTGGCAGCAGGATCCAAGTGCAGTGGGACTCAGTGTGGGGAGATCCAGATGGGGGTAAGAGGGTTCTTTGTGAGGCAGGGGCAATGGGAATCTGCAGGGGGGGACCAAGTGAAAGTGGTAGGAGGTCGGGAGAGGGGTTGGGTGCAGGGGAGGGGAGGTTCATTTGGGTGGGGTCCAGGTGGTTGAGGCTCATTTGGGAGAGAGTGTCTGGGGGGGCTCATCAGGGTGGTACAGATGTAGCGGAGGTGGGGCTCGTCAGGGAGAGGATATGATGGACCTCCTTAAGAGGGGAGCCCCAGCTGCTGCCAAGGGGATCCACATGCTGGGCCCCCGTAGGGTGAGCAGACAGCACATGTGAAAAATCAGGACTGGGGGTGGGGGGGTAATAGGAGCCTGTATAAGAAAAAGACCCACAAATCGGGACTGTCCCTATAAAATCAGGACATCTGGTCACCCTAGGCCCCCGCTTCCCTCATCCCCTTCTCTTCGCAATCCCATGCCCTTTCCCCATGGCTCCATCTCTTCCCCATCCCACCCCTTCCTTCCCCACTGCCTCTTTCCCCCTGCCCTCAGCACACAGAAGGGAGCTCAACCAGCACTAGGACCCAGAAGCTGGTGTCCAGCTGCAGGTTCCAGGGAGCTGAGCCACACTTTCTGTTTTCTGCGGGGCTGTGCAACTCAGCAATCACAGAAATGGTGGGGGCAGAGGGGGCTCCTGCCCACTTGGCTCCCCTTCTGACCACGCTGACCTGCACCCCCCCCCCCCGCAGCACCGTGCGACCAGAACACCCTCCCCCACAGCTTCTGACCACGCTGACCTGCACCCCCCCGCAGCACCACGCAACCAGAACACTGCCCCCCTCAGCTTCTGACCACGCTGACCTGCACATTCCTCTCCCCCCTCCTAATCTCCCCGGTCCTGCTCAGCGCGGCCCACGAGCGGCTCACCCTTCCCCCGCAGGCTGGCTTGCAGACTCCTTGCTCCTGCCCGCCCGGCTCCGTTGGCTTGCCCCGTACCGGGCCCCGGACTTAAGGGGGCCCCCCTTAAGTCAGGGGCCCGGTACAGCTCTACCCGTAGTCCCCCCCTGTCGCCGCCCCTGCCCTCGACCAACCCCGACCCCCCTCATCGCCCCCCCAACCAAGCCCAACACCTCCACCTTACCCTCCCAAACCCAACATCCCCAGACCAAACCCAACACCCCCGGCTCACTTACCCCCCGACCAAACCCGAAACCCCCACCTCACTTACCCTCTGACCAAACCCAACTCGGGTCTGTCGGTGGTGGGGAGGGGGCAGAGAGCTGAGCGAGTGCAGGGTCCGTTGGAGGGGGGAGGGGCAGAGAGCTGAGCGAATGCAGGGTCCGTTGGAGGGGGTATTATGACATCATAATTATGTCACAGAGAACAGCAGCTGCCCAGCTGATGTGATTGGCCTTTAAATAATTTCACCCCAGAGGTGAGATTTGAAAAATTTTCGACTCTTACCCTGATTAGGACCCTAAGACCTACAACTGTACCAAATTTCAAGTCTCTAGTCTAGCTCAAACGGTGTGGAAGGAGTAAGTGCACATACATACATACACGCATACACCATTGATAAGATAGATAGATAGATAGATATTTTAAAAAGAAGAGATCTTAAGGACCTCATCTCTTAATTGCCATCACAACCTGACTGATTTAAGCAGAGTTCATTCATGAATGCAAATAGAAATATTTTAGCCATTAAGAAGGTCCAATTCTCCATCACCGCACAAGTAAAATATACAATATTTTTGCTAAAATACTAAGCACTATCCTGTTGATTTTTTTTAAATGGTTATTTAGTGACAAAGCAAGCATTTACCTTTTAAATTCTAGCTGTCCTTTCATGTTACAGATTCCTGACCCTTCTGATTTCTGAAAAAAAAAAAAAAAGTTAAAAACTAACTGGAACCACTAAATTATAGTAAAATTTAAAAAACTCAATAAAGAATGTGTTACTGTGACCTATCATTAGATGTAGGCTGACCATATTTCCTTGAAACAAAAACGGGACATTGGGATGGCAAAAACGGGACAGGGTTGGGGGATCTCACCAGATGAAGTCGGTGCAGTGGCTGCAGAACGTGGGCTGAGGGGCGCTGGGGGGTGGTCGGGGGCTCTAGGGGAGCTCTGGGGGGGCTCTAGGGCCCAGGGGGTCTCACCAGATGAAGTCAGTGCAGTGGCTGCAGAACGTGGGCTGAGGGGCACTGGGGGGCTCTAGGGGGGCTCTGGGCGGTCTAGGGGGGCTCTAGGGCCCTGGGGGGTCTCACCAGATGAAGTCAGTGCAGTGGCTGCAGAACATGGGCTGAGGGGTGCTGGGGGGCTCTAGGGAGGTCTCACCAGATGAAGTTGGTGCAGTGGCTACAGAACGTGGGCTGCTTGAACAAGCGTGCAGTGACTTTGTGGCTCTTGACCACGTGGATCACCTTCTGGCACAGCGCCCCCTTGCGGCAGAACAGCGGCTTTGCCAGGCACTCCAGCTCGGTGGGCGAGGTGACCAGCACCATGGCCCCACCTGGGCTCCCCAGTGCCGGGCAGGGGGGGGATGGATGGAAGAATAAGCAGAACAGAGATGGGGGGATGGGGGATGAAGAGGACGGAGGGAGAGAAGGCAGGAAGGTGAGAAGGGAGAGGATGGATGGATGAGAGAAGAGATGGGGTAGGGAGCAGGGGGGATGGAGAAGGCAAGGGACAGCGAGAAGGAGGGATGGAGGGAAGAAAGATGGAAGAGGAGGCAGTGGATGGAGGGATAGAGAGATGGGAGGAAGGAAGTGATGGAGGGATGGAGAAGGGGATAGAGAGAAGGGATGGAGGGAGCGAGAGGAGGCAGCGGACTGAGGGAGAGAGCAGGGAGGGAGGGAGGGATGGAGAGAAGGGAAGAAGGGAGGGATGGAGAGAAGGAGGGAAGAAGGAGGAATAGAGAGAAGAGGAGGCAGCGGGAGGCGGGCTGAAGCCGCCGGCGGAGCGGAGCTGTCCGGAGCCGCAGCCAGGGGCCGAGCGCGCCAGCGAATTTATGTGATTATGTCTCATAAAACTTCTGGCAGCCCCCCGCCGGCGCGCTCAGCCCCCGGCTGCGGCTCCGGACAGCTCCGCTCCGCCATCTGCTTCAGCCCGCCGCCTCCTCTCCATCCTCCCCTTCCCTCCATCCCCCCCCTTCCTCCCTGCTCTCTCCCTCCGTCCGCTGCCTCCTCTCGCTACCTAAGGACAAGTATCAGATGTCAAAATCTCCATGAGCAAACTGCATCTCACCAGCCCAGCACCAGTGTCCCACCGCTGGACGGGTGATGGTGATGGCAAAGATGCCCGATAACTTATTGGGCATCTTTGCCATCACCTGTCCAGCGGTGGGACACTGGTGCTCACCTGAGCTCTTGCGAGTCCTGCAAAGAAAGAACCTCCCCCTAGAAAGCAGCTTGCAAAGAGGGACCTGCCCAAAAAACAGGACAAAATTGATATTTTTGTTAAAAAGACGGGACGGTCCAGAAATATGAAAAAAACGAGACTGTCCCGTTCAAAACGGTACATATGGTCAGCCTAATTAGATTCATTCACATTTTTACTAGCTAAATTCTGAAACAAAACTAGCCACCTGCTTCATTACAATGTATTTGCTTCACTGTATTCTGTTACATTTTAAGAAAACAAAAGGAACAAGTGAGCAACAGCATCCAAAACAGACTCCGATTACAAAAGAGAAAAAGTATAACTGAGTACAATACATGCATATTCTAAGAAGATCTGCAAAGAAACAGTAGATAAAGAATATGCATTATCCAAATAGCTTCTAGAACAGAATTTTGACACGGTTTGGTCACAATCATATTAGCCAGCCAAGATGCAATGGGGGAAAAAAAAAAAAAAAAAAAAACCAACCACCTTTCTAAAGAGTTTCAACAGTTTCCTGAAAGGAGTAAAAGTTCTGAAGTCTTCTCTACACAGAAGGAAGTTTTCCCAAGAACCTGACCACCACTGATCTGAAATTAACAAACAGCAGTAACAATAAAGTCCTAATTCAACAGGCTGCCAGACACTGCTGGACTTTTAAGTACTGTGTCATGAAATTTTGCTCAAGAAAGATGTATTCACAGTATTAGGTCTTAAAGTACTGATGGTAGCCAGCACCCCCTCCAAGCTGGGGCTTCCAACACTGCTAACTCCAATGAGCTGAATAAGTTAGTAACAGCGGAAAAGTTTCCCTAGTGTGGAGGCCTTGTATAAATGGAATATCAGACCTGGTCCCTGTGTACAATCAGGTCAACCTAACCTCCTACTGTATATTCTGTTGACCTACTCACCCATTTTCTTTTCTCTGAGGAAGGTGTTGAGCTTCCCAAGCTGCATTCCTTTGTTTTATTACTGGTAGCCTTAGAACAAGAAGGATGGAAGAATATAATTGAGAAGCAAACAAGGGGGAAAATCATCAGGTGATTAGAACATTAAGTTTTATACTGTATTCATTTTTAAGTACACATTTGCTATGCAACTAAAGTCTGAGTGGCTTGTTTGCCAAGAACCAAAAGTGATGTACTTATATTCATTTTCTCCTCACACATCTTTTTCCAAAAGCCTCCCAATGCCTATTATCAGCTTCTGAGAATGCCATTAACTTGGCCAGCCATATTTCTGCACTTTTCCAAACTACTCCCACTTTCAGGAGCACGTATAACATCATTTGATGGCTCTCTCCCTCACTTCATCCCTCCTAAATTCTGAGTGAGAAAAACTTGCTAACCTGAATTACTAGTTTGTCAGTAGCATAGCACACAGCCACCAGAAAACCAGTCACCAATAAAATAACATCCACAAAAGGTTGGGAGATCATTCTAACTGTGTGCGCAAGAGTGGCCAAACAGGGGTTGTGGCCATTAGTATCTACATTTAGCTTATTGGACTAGGATTTTCTTAAGTGATTTGCTGAAAGAAACATCTAAAAAAATCATTGATTACAGACATGTTACCATTACTGGGAATCTATTCATAATATTGGTCATTGAAAGAATCAAATCTCACAGGTTAAGAAAACAATTTGGTGGGAGCCATTTGTTCAAATATTGGCAGCACATCACTGGCTCCTAACCTAAAAAAATGAAGATCACTACTCTCTCTGCCTTGGGCTGTATAACACTGCTTTCTGACTGACAATTTCTCTTAGGAAAAAAATGCATACACCAAGAGGAAAGCTTCTCCGACAAGTTCTGTACCTAGACTGCTCACAGTCCTTCCTGAAAAACCAGAGTGAAACTTAAAAGAAACTCGCTGATTCACTCTTGTTACTGCCCTCATGATCCTATCTTTCCTCTCAGCCACTGCTTCATTCCTCTGACTATTAAGCATCTGCTAAACCAGGGGCAGGCAAACTTTCTGGCCCGAGGACCATATGGGGTTGTAAAATGACATGGAGGGCTGGGTATGGAAGGCTGTACCTCCCCAAATAGCATGGCCCCCACTCCTATCCACCCCCTCCCACTTCCCACCTCCTGACTGCCCCCCTCAAAATCCCCAACCCATCCAACTCCCCCGATCCTTGTCCCCTGAGCACCCCATCCAGAGACTACCAACCCCTAACCACCCCCCAGGAGCCCACTCCCCCATCTAAGCCCCCCTACTTCTTGTCCCGACTGCCCCCTTTAGTGACTCCCCAAGACTCTCCCCCCCACACTCCCTGTCCCCTGACTGCCAACCCCTATCGACACCCCCATGCTTTGACAGGCTCCCCAGGACTCCCACATCTTATCCTACCATTCCCCCTCCCCTGCCCGCAATGTCCCTGAGTCTCCGCCCCAACCAACTGCCCCCTGACTGCCTCCGGCAACCACTTGCCCCTTATCTAATCCCACCTCTGCCCCGCTGCTCACCAGAACCAGTCACATCACTGCAACGCTCCCTTGCTTGAGCAGCAGGCCAGAGCGCTAGCGGTGTGGCTGTGGGGGAGGGACTGGGACAGCAGGGGAAGGGCCGAGACAGGACCTTTCTGCAGGCTGGATGTGGCCCATAGTTTGCCCACCCCTGTGCTAAGCAATTGAAACTATGCTTTAAATGTATATTATTTTCACAAGAGTATTGGTTTTCTTACTTTGTTATCCAAGCCATCTGAATTTCCCTCCTTTTGCTTAGGCTTCTTGGATTTCTTTTTGGACATCTCAAATCCCTAAAGAAAGTAATGTTAATCAATATTATTTCAAAATTATCTTTCTACTTCTTGCCAAATACACGTAATTTAATCTTTAATTACCATCTGCATCAAATGTGATGGGGGAGGGGGAATACTTTACACTCAACTTCCCCTCCATGAGTTCAGCCTCATGAGTTAAATGTTTTCTACTTACATTTAACAGAACAATAAAAGCAGATCTCTAGTAGAGCTGGATTCTACTACTCAGATACTATGTACTCAGATACTATGGTGAGGAGCATGGTATAACAAAGAGATCCCCCCACCCGAACTGCCCCCCAGGACCCTACCCCTTCCTGTCCCAACCCTTATCCACACCCGCACCCCCAGACAGACCCCTGGGTCTCCCACACCTATCCAACCACTCCCTGACAGGACCCCCAGAGCTCCCGACCCATCCAATCCCCCCTGCCTGCTCTGATCCCTCTTCACACCCCTGCCCCGACAGCCACCCCAGAACGCCCAACCCATCTAACCACCCCTGCTCCCTGTCCCTTGACTCCCCTGGCCCCACTCCACACCACCACCCCGACAGGCCCCCACCCCAGAACTCCCAACCCATCCAACCCACCCTGCTCCGATCCCTCTCCACAGTCACTGCCAATCTGACCTAGGAGAAAATTCCTTCTCAGCCCCACATATGGTGCTCAGTTAGACCCCAAGCATGTGGGCAAGAACCAGCCTGTTTAACACCTTAAGACATTATTAATTATTATCACCACCATAGTGCAGGGGTGGGCAAACTACAGCTCAAAGGACCATCCTGCCTGGCCCCCGAGCTCCCAGTCGGGGAGCTCCCCTCAGCCCCTCTACCAAACCCACCTTCCCCAGAGCCACGCCATGGCATGGACAGCACTCTGGGGGGGGGGGGGGGCAGGGTTGCGTGACAGCACGTCTAAGCCCATCCAGGCTGCTGCTCTGAGCAGCATAGTTAAGGGGCTGAAGTGGGGGGTTGGATAAGAGGCAGGGAGTCCGGGGGGGGGGGCAGTCAGGAGGCAGGGAGCAGTGAGGGTTGGATGTGGCATGGGAGTCCCAGAGAACTGAAGGGGATGGGGGTGTGGATAGCGGTCAGGACAGTCAGGGGTCAGGGAGCAGGGGGGGGGGGTTGGGTAGGATCCTGCCGGGGATAGTTAGGGTGGGGGGTCTTGGGAGGGGGAGGTCAGGGGGCAAGGAGCAGGGGGGATTGGATGGGTCGGGGATTCTGAGGGGGGAAGTCAGGGGGCAGGAAGTGGGAGGGGGGTCAGATGGGGCACGCCTAAGCTGTTTGGGGAAAAACACAGCCTTCCCTACCCAATCCACTGTACAATTTTGCAATCCCGATGTGGCCCTCTGGCCAAAAAGTTTTCCCACCCCTGCCATAGTGCCTAGGAGCCCTAGTCATGGACCAATACCCATTGTCATAGGCACTGTTCAAATAAAAACAAAAGATGGCTCCTGTCTGTGACCTTATTGACATAATCTGTAACTGTATAGATCACTGTTGCAATCAGTGTTATATATTTGCAGCAAATATTGTACAAAGGTTGTCATGCGAGATGTCTGTGGGAAGGTTATGATTTGCTGGTTATGATTATGCTATATTTTTTAGAGTTGAAATTATGAATATTGGATTTAGACTGTCAGTATTTCAAATTTATGCTATGCTTCCAGGTGATACCCTAGACAAGCTGTCAGCTCCGCCAAGCCTGCTTGATGGACCATTAAGGACCATCAGATATACAACTGACCCATTGAAAGACTGCAGACACACCTTGTGATTCAGCAAGGTAAGCAGGGACATGACTATGGACTAAACTCTAAGGTTTTTTTTCTTGCCATGTGCTAGAATGATTATCTTTGGAAGAAAGAAAGGCCACATGACAGACTACAAAAAGCTGTTGCAGCTCTTCTATTTTGTCTTCAATCATGCTTCATACCTCTGGGTTTGTTTACCTGCTGCGCCTGCAGGTAAAGCCTATCGCAGCTCCCACAGCACATGGTTTGCTCACGGGGGCTGCGGGAGGCAGCAAGAATGTTCTGGCTGATGCGTCTCACAGCCCCCCATGGCCTGGAGCAGTAAACCAAGGCCAGTGGGAGCTGCGATCAGCCGAATATGCAGATGAAGCAGATAAACAAACCGGCCTGGCCCACCAGGGTATGCCGCATGCCAAAAGTTGCTGATCTCTAATCTAAGGGAGTTGCTTGTGAGATTTCTTAGCCAGTGGGGTAAACCCAAAGTTTTCTCTGTTTGGCTGGTTTTGTTTGACTTGGTGGGCAAAGGAACCCGAGCCTTGGGCTGTAACTGTCCTGCTCACAGCAGTTTGTCTCACCCGCATTGGGACATTGTCCCAAATAGCATACAATCTAAGCAAGAGACAAGAGTTGGATATAGACAGATGAGAGAGTACAAGTAAATAATGAGACAATATCAGTCAAGTTGTGTTTGGTTTTTTGTAGGCATCATGGCAACCTTTAGGGAAAGTTTTGAGCATATGGATGTTTACAGGCAGCTCCTCTCAAGCATGAAGCTTAGCACGGGATAAAGCACAAAGCTGCTTGTTTTAAGAGGGAACAAATGGGCGATGGAGCCGACCTTGGAAGAAACGCCTCCTGGAATGGGTGGGTCAAGTCTGAGAGCAGGGTCACTAATCGCTTGTCAGGACAGAGACCGAGAACTTAGCTAAGCCCCTCGCACCTCGCAGGTCGGTCCCCTTGTCCCCAGTGCATCCACGCCGAAAAGAAGGGGAGGCAGAGAGAACTCCAGCCCCGAGAACAGTTCGGTGACTCACCCACCCCCCAGGCTAGCAGCGGGGGCGGGATACCACTCGGACCCCGCGGGCAGCCTCCCGGCCACCTCCAGGAAATGCTCCAGCCACCCCCAGCGAAACACACGGAGCCTGTCCCGCCGCCCCTCCGAGAAGGGGCAGCCAGTCACTCGCCCCCCGGGTAAACGAGCGAGCCTCTCTCCCGCGGCAGAGGAACCCAGACAGCCCCGCAAACAGCCCGGAGCTCTACTCACCCGTCACCGCCTAGCCAAGGCCCAACACAGACCGCATCCCAAGGGCTTGCTGGGTAGCGTAGTTTTCTCACTACGCCTTTTGGCCGCTGGAACCGTGTAAACGTCACGGTACCTGCCCGGGGAGGGCGGTTTTTTCCTGTGGCCCCGGTGTCTTCTGGGTAGCGTAGTTTTCTCAATACGCCTTTTGGCCGCTGGAACCGTGTAAACGTCACGGTACCTGCCCGGGGAGGGCGGTTTTTTCCTGTGGCCCCGGTGTCTTCTGGGTAACGTAGTTTTCTCACTACGCCTTTTGGCCGCTGGAACCGTGTAAACGTCACGGTACCTGCCCGGGGAGGGCGGTTTTTTCCTGTGGCCCCGGTGTCTTCTGGGTAACGTAGTTTTCTCACTACGCCTTTTGGCCGCTGGAACCATGTAAACGTCACGGTACCTGCCCGGGGAGGGCGGTTTTTTCCTGTGGCCCCGGTGTCTTCTGGGTAACGTAGTTTTCTCACTACGCCTTTTGGCCGCTGGAACCGTGTAAACGTCACGGTACCTCCCCGGGGAGGGCGGTTTTTTCCTGTGCCCCGGTGTCTTCTGGGTAACGTAGTTTTCTCACTACGCCTTTTGGCCGCTGGAACCGTGTAAACGTCACGGTACCTGCCCGGGGAGGGCGGTTTTTTCCTGTGGCCCCGGTGTCTTCTGGGTAACGTAGTTTTCTCACTACGCCTTTTGGCCGCTGGAACCGTGTAAACGTCACGGTACCTGCCCGGGGAGGGCGGTTTTTTCCTGTGGCCCCGGTGTCTTCTGGGTAACGTAGTTTTCTCACTACGCCTTTTGGCCGCTGGAACCGTGTAAACGTCACGGTACCTGCCCGGGGAGGGCGGTTTTTTCCTGTGGCCCCGGTGTATTCTGGGTAGTGTAGTTTTTTGCAGATATGCATCGCGGGAATCGTATTTTTTATTGGCGGGCCCGAGCGGCTGCAGCCCACCCCCTTGCGGCGAGTCGGCGCGGCCGTCTGCCCAGAGAGGAAGCGAGCAGGCCCGCTCCCCTTCGCCTCCATCGGGTAGTTGCGTGCTGACTGTGTGGGGGGAAGATGGCGACTGAGGAGGCTGTAGTGACAGCGCTGCCCCCCGAGCGGGGGGAGCCGGAGGAAGCAGAGGAGGAGGCCGGAGAGACCAGTAAGGGAGCGGCTGTGGGAGGGCGGGCGGCGGGAGCAGCCTGCGGTCTTGGGCCAGAGCTATAGAAGAAAGACACCCGCGCCCCCCGGGCCGTAGGGGCTGAGCCGAGGAGGGCGGGTGGGAGTCCGGGCCCTGCTCACCCGCTGCGGGAGGCTGGGCGCGGGATGTGCCGTAGCAGCAGCACCCCCACCAAGCCCGGGGATGGGGGTCATGACTCCTGGGTCCTTCTGCCTCCCCGACAGCCCGGAGGACACGGACACCTGCTAGCCGGGCCGCTCATGGCTGTGAAACGCTTTGAGCGGATGGGGCTAGGGAAACGCAACGCCCCACTTGCCCCTGGTAGGCGGATGGCCTGTGTTATTCCCACACTGCCTGTGTTATTCCTTCTCTCCCGCCTCTACCTCCTGCTCCCAAGCTCAGGGATGCGTTGTCCCGTCCAGGGGCATCGTTTCAGATGGGGGAGGGCAATTTTAACCATGATTCCAGGAGTGAGTTAGGCACCTGAAAACTGTAGGCGTTTTTCAGATAACTTAGAAATTAGCTGGCAAGAGCATTGTATCTAATTCCTATGTAAAGAAGAAGAAGAAATAAATATTAGACCCCTTCAGCTGTAGAAGTAAGAAGTTCTGACAAATTGTGTCAAGTCACTTAAGGCAGTGGTCCTCAAAGGGTCCCACAGCCCCTTTCCGGAGTGCGTCATCCGCTCGCAGCCCCCCGGGGTATGGCCGCCGAACAGAAAGCTTCCGATTTCAGCGGTACAAAAATAGGCCACTGCTGAGTTCAGTGGTCTCCCGTGTGGGATCGGTGGCAGTGGGGTATCGCGCCCCGCCAGGGGCGCATGCACCTCACTTTGAAGACCACTGACTTAAGGGACACTGGTTAAGTTTAAAATATTAATGTACAGTACATTCTTAGTTTGTTACTAACTCTTGAATACAACAATTGAAATAGTGGTAGAAAAATCTATTATGTGAAAATAATGTGAAATTATGTGAAAATCTCTTATGTGAAAAATTGTGTGAAAATAATAGAGTTGGTGTTCTTTTTGTTAGTCTTTGGCAGTGCCAGGGTGCACTGGAGTCACATTTTGAATCTATCTCCACAACCACGAGGGCTTGAAACGTACTCTTTCTTTATGATTGAAGGCTGAAATCATCACCCTTGAGTCCAGGAGCTGGGGTTTTAAGGAAAACAAGGACAAAATCATGAGTTGTCAACACTCCTTCCACGCTGTCTAAAGGCTGGTTACTTTCAAGAAGACTTAAACACAACACTACAATGATTGAGTTGCAGTTCTCACAGGAGAATTTTTAAAACTAAACACCAAAAAAAATCCACATTTTAATATTGAGGGGCAAAAATGAGTCTTCTGAGGTATATCAGGGCCACTGCAGATAGGAAAGGAAAACAAACAGGCACAGGAGCTCTTCCTCTTGAAGAAATGTTGGAGGGTCAAATCTTCCAGTCCTTAATCAGGGAAAACTTCTATTGCCATCAGTGCCTCCACGCATAGATATTAACATCACACAATGAACATGTGATAACATGTGGTCAATAACTGTACACTTCATACCTAAAATATCTGAGCCATCTTATCTAGAGTTATACATCTTATATGCATTGGCTCAGGGACTACATTTTCTGGCATAGTCTGAGCAGTACTGAAAACACAGATGGTGCCCAGTGAAATATACAAATGATGACGATAAACATCTGCTTTATGGACTCTGTGGATGTATACAAATGATGACAATAAACATCTGCTTTATGGACTCTGTGGATGCAATTTCTGTTTTCTTTGTTCTGCAGTTGGCTTGCATAAAGCAGAAATCCTAAGCATTTGAGGCATAAACATATCTAATACAGTAGACTCTTGATTATCCAGGATTGGGTTAACCAGGATGTGGATTAACCAGGATGTCAAAAAACAAACAAGCGCGTAACTCGCAGGGCTGGCTCTGGCTTTGTTGCCGCCCCAAACGCACACAAAAAACCCCACCAGGGCGCAGGGCAGCCAATGAACCAACACTCCCTCCCCGTGGCTCAGGGTGGCCGGTGAACCAACCCTCCCTCCCCATGTTTCCTATGGATGGTGATTATCCAGGATTTTATTAACCAGGATTAATTTTTTCCCTATCATCCTGGATAATAGAGAGTCTACTGTAGTCATATGACAGTCTTTCCTTTTCTTTTCTCAAACTCAGAACAAACAAAAAAAAGATAAAAACTGGTTTTCAGTTAAAATGTAAGATTTCACAGCAGCCATTGCTCTACAACCCAGACTGGGGCAGAACTTGCCACCCTTTGGGAGTTAAGTGTTCTCCTCTCATCTGAATATAAGAACAGCCATAAGGGTCAGAACAAAGGTCCATCCAGCCCAGTATCCTGTCTTCCAAGAGTGGCCAATTCCAGGTGCCCCAGAGGAAATGAACAGAACACATAATCATCAAGTTATCCATCCCGTGTCATCCTTTCCCAGCTTCTGGCAAACAGAGGCTAGGGACACAATCCCTGCCCATCCTAGGCAGTAGCCATTGAGGGACCTATCCTCCATGAACTTATCTAGTTCTTTTTTGAACCTTGTTATAGTCTCTTGGCCTTCACAACATCTTCTGGCAAAGAGTTCCACAGACTGTGTGTTGTGTGAAGAAATGCTTTCTTTGTTTGTTTTAAGCCTGCTGCCTATTAATTTCATTTGGTGACCCCTAGTACTTGTGTTATGAGAAGGAGTAAATAACATTTTGTTATTTACTTTCTCCACACCAGTCATGATTTTATAGACCTCTATCATATTCCCCTTTAGTCATTTCTTTTCCAAGCTGAAAAGTCCCAGTCTTATTAATCGCTCCTCATACGGAAGCTGTTCTATACCCCCATTCATTTTTGTTGGCTTGACTCTTATTCTCTTTCTTCATCCTGCCTGACCTCTTTTTTTTCAGCATTCAGCAAAGAGAGAGGTTGGTCCAGTGATAGGGAGCTAGCCCTGAAAGATGTGCATTCTACATCCCTGTGGACTTCCTCTGTGACTCAGGCCAGTGTCTTAGAGACAGAGTTTCAAAGGTTTTGAGGCACTCAAGATGCAGGTTAGGGTTACAAAGCACATAACCTTCTAAGCACTTTTGAAAACACCACTAGGTACCTTTGAAAATTTGGCCTTTAATCTTCCTGGGCCTCAGTGCCCTATCTGTACAATGGGGATAACAGCACTGCTCTACCTCACAGAGGGTCTGTGAGGAGAAATAGGTTAGACAAGGGAGGGTCTTCTCCAAGCCTGCAGATTTCACCCAGGCCCCTATGCGGCTAGCCTGTGTTCAGCAATGGTGCCCCGCCATCCCCGCCTTGACGGCACAGTGGGGTGAAAAAGTTACCATTAATGGGGCAAGAAACAAAGCAGCTCTGCTGAAGAATCTGCAGCAGCGGATTATCCAGTATCTTCATGAGAGTTTCCTGGAGATCTCTGAGGGAGATCAATGTCACACTTCTCTTGCCTTTGTAGTTTAAGGAATAACTCCACTGCCACTCATGAACTGTTAGTCAGTGTGAGCAGCATACTGGTCAAAAGCTCAGGATCCATTCCTGCAGCCCGAAGAGGCAGGGCGTGCAATATACAAACCATTGAAAGATGGCGCCAAATGCTGATGGAAGCACAGGGATTTCTGGGATGTGAAGCAGTGCATCACAGGGCATTGTGACAGGACACAGGATGACCCGTGACCCCCTCCACCTTCCCACAAGTCTTAGCGGCAGAAGAGAAAGAGGTTCTCTGTGGGATAGCTGCCTAGAGTGCACCACTCCAAATACTGCTGCAAGTGTGAACACACTGTTGTGCAAGCAGCTAATAGTGTGATCACATAAGAGCGGTTTCCTTTCAGCGCTCTTTGCACAGTGCTGTAACTGCCAGTGTAGACATGCCCAAATAAATAATTGTTCACCACCTAGGTACTAATAGACTGTAATCAATTCATTTTTTAACCTTCTCTGTTAAGGTAAATAGGTTGAGCTTTTTGATCTTTTCACTAAAAGGCACTTTCTAATCCTTTAATTGTTCTCCTGGCTCCTCTCTGAACCCGCTCCAATTTATCAACATCCTTCTTGAGGGCACCAGAATTGACACAAGATTATGCATCCTTGCATTGGCCACAGCATCATACTAGGAGCTCATGTTCAGGTGATTATCCACCATGATCCCAAAATCTTTTTCAGAGTCCGCTCTTCCCAGGATAATCCCCCATCTTGTAAGCATGGTCTACATTCTTTGTTCCTTTGATATATACATTTACATTAACCATAGTAAAACAAATGTTGTTTGCTTGTTCCCAGTTTCCCAAGTGATCTAGATCGCTGTGAATCAGTGATTTGTCCTCTTCATTATTTACCACTCCCCCAATTTGTGTCATCTGCAGACTTTATCAATTATGATTTTATATTTTGTTCCAGGTCACTAATAAAAATGTTATATACAGTAAGGTCAAGAATTGATACCTGCAGGACCCCACTAAGAAAATCTCCCATTCAATGATGACTTCCTATTAACAGATACGTTTTAAATCTGTCAGTGAGACAGCTTTTAATATGTGCCATGTTAATTTTATGTTCTAGTTTTTAATCCAAATGGCACATGGTACTTAGTAAAACACTTTATATCAAGTTATTTTGACAGGATCTATTTTCCATAAACCCATGTTGACAGGCATTAATTATATTACCCTCTTGTATTTCCTTAGTAATCATGTCCTGTATCAGCCACTCCAGTATTTTGCCTGGGATCAGGCTGACAGGCCTATCATTACCTGGGTCATCCCATTTACCCTTTTAAAACATTGGCACAACATTTGCTTTCTTCCTGTCTTCTGGGACTTCCCCAGTGCTCCAGAACCTATTGAATATCAAATTAATGGTCCAACAAGATCCTCATCCAACTCTTTAAGACTTTTGGATGCAAAGTATCTGGACTTAATGATTTTAGAATGTCTAACTTTAATTGCTGCTGTTTAACATCCTCCTGAGATATTAGTGCAGGGGTTCTCAAACTGGGGGCCGTGACCCCTCAGGGGGTCGTGAGGTTATTACGTGTGGTGTCACGAGCTGTCAGCCTCCACCTCAGTGATTTCAGTGTGCCTGAAAACACTATTTTTTTGCCCTGACTCCTGCACCCCTCACACATATCCAGCCCTCCATGCCCTGACTCTTACACCCCCTACATCCCCACCCCCACCCTGAGCACCAAATGGGAGCGCCTGCACCCACATTCCCACCAGCACCCCTCGCACCAAATGGGAGCTGCCCATGTAAGCACTCCACACCCAAACCTCCTGCCCCAACCCTGGGCCCCCTCCCTCATTCTAGCTCCTGGCCAGACCCTACCCCCAGCCTGCTCCTTCACCCCCAGCCCTGTGCTCAGTGCACCCCCACCCTCAGCTCACGGCAGAGAGGAAGAGAATGGGCCAGAACCAGGGAGAAGATAGGTTCCCACTCTGTGTGGGCAGGGCCAGCACCCCAGACTGGCAGCGGGCTGAGCGGGGCTGGTAGCCGGAATCCCGGCTGGCAGGAGTCGGCAGATGGAACCCCAAACTGGCAGCGGGCTGAGCCGTTCAGCCCACTGCTGGCCTGGGGTCCCAGCCGCCAGCCCCGCTCAGCCCATTGCCGGTCTGGGGTTCTGGTTGCTGGCCCCTGACCAGCTGGGGTCCCAGCCGCCCTGCTCAGCCTGCAGCCAGCCTAGGTGAATGGAACCTCAGGCCAGCAGCGGGCTGGCAGCATAAGATCAGCATTTTTATTTAATTTTAAATTAAGCTTCTTAAACATTCTGAAAACCTGGTTTCCTTTACATACAACAATAGTTTAGTTGTATAATATATAGACTTATAGAGAGAGGCCTTCTAAAAAACTTTAAAATGTATTACTGGCACACAAAACCTTAAATTAAAGTGAATAAGTGAAGACTCGGCACACCACTTCTGAAAGATTGTTGACCCCTGATCTAGACTAATGCTAGCACAGGTATGCCTACGTATGCTATGATCACATCTTCACTTGCAGTGTAGACATACCTGAGTCCTCAATCCAAAGTAATGATTTTGATTATCCAAATTTGTTTATTAACCTATATCAGTTTTGTAAAATTCTACTTGCCCAAGATAACTAACAATTTTTGATAAGCAAGTGAAATATAAATATTTCATTAACATCAGATTCTCCATGTTCAGGGTGGGTGAGTAGATTTTCCTGTCAGAGGTAATAAATTTTCCTGGCTGTTTTTTGAGAATGAGATGTAGGTACCCTGAGTTATGCTCCTCTTTCCAAAGTCATTGCAATCCTTTTTGCATGATATGTAGCAGGAAAGAATGGGAAACTAAAACCATAATTAACACATTATTTAAATGTTATATGAACAAGCTGATTGGTTTCTTTTCCTTTTCTTTTTTTTAAGATGGTGTGGTTGTGTCTGGAAAAATGGATAACAAACTAGATGTGTACATGTCTGAAGCAGAAATGAAAAACAAAGAGGAAAGAACAGAACAAGAGTCTATAAGGGAGTCTGATAGTACTATTTTGGATGCCTCATCTGATTCTCCAAGAGGTTTGCTAATAAACTGCAGGAATCTTTGTAGTAAGGGAGGGGGAAAACTGAAATGTTTTTGAAAAGAATCCATAAATATAAGATGTAAATATTGTGTAAAATTCTTCAGTTTAGCTTTTTGAATATCTTTAAAAAACAAAAAATTAATAAATCTGGTACATGTAGGAATTCAGATAAATTATTCCAGTCTGTCTATAGCACTTTCATCAGATTTAAATTTTAAAGATGAAGAATGCAAATTATTCTTCCAGCTGGCACAAGAATTCCTCTCAGTTAGCATTAAAATTGAAGTGGCTGACAGAAGAACAATATGAACTGAAAAATAACTGGGCTGTGAAAGTAGATGTGTTTAACTTGAAAATCTCTAACTTTTAGAGAAACATATTTCAATTCAAAGAGAGCTTGCTGATCTAGAGAAACTAGCTGACCTGAGTGAAGGTGAGTTTACCTCGGCTGTATCCCAGAACACAGATGAACATGTTGCAGGTATATACATTCTTTTTAATTTATTTTTTAAAATATTGTCAATTTTCTTTGTACTCGAGTGTTTGAGTCTTCAAGTTTGGAAGGTTGTTTTTTTTTAAAAAAAAATATTGCTGACTGTTTTTTCCACACCATTTAGCTAATGTCAATTCCTACTCCTTGTACCCCATTCTTAATGAAATAGAAAAGGCCCCAGTGGCTCAATTTTTGTTTATTTTTCTCAGTATAGTAGCATCAATACTGTCATGAACATACACAGCTAAGAAAATTGTGTTATGGTGTTGGCCTACAGCTAGAAGTTCTGCTCAAACATTTTTTTTAGTGTCATGCCAGAGGGATGATCAATATTTTCCTTGGTAAATACATATATTGTTTGAAATTAAAACAAAGTAGCTGTTATGCATTGCAGCTGTTATGCATTGTCTGGTTTGTCTCAAAGCATTTTTACTTGTATCTGTTGCCTCCCCAGGAAGCATCGTGGCCAGAAAACATTGGAGGATTATTCTAAGTATTCTTTTCAGGACAATAGCGGTTGCCCTGAATTTAAGGGTTGTGTATACTCCAGAATAAGCTCAAACTAATTGCAATCATATTGTGTGCACTCACCCACTATAAAGTAATAAAACTAAACACCATATAGTTAAGGGTTAATTTAAAAACAGGCTTCTAAAAGCAAGGTCATAATTATTTGGCAATTTCTGCTAATCAAAATAAAAAAGTCAAGTCAACAAAAACAAAATGGATAAAAAGAAATCTTAAATCTAGTCCCCTCTTTATTAAAAGTTTATTTAAAAAATTTAAAAGTAATAATTTAGTAGGGCTCACTATAACCTATATATTTTATAATAAATAATTATAAAAACTAGCTAATAAAAATATACTTTAAAACAGTCCTATAAAGCCATCTTAAAAATTATTTTTCATACCTTTTCTCCATGGTGGGTAAGCAACTGGCCACTCTGAACCTGCTGTTAATTACCTAATACCATTCCAAATGTTAGATTAATATCTAAAATGTTGTAAACCTATTGTATGTGTATGTGTGCTTAAATCTAATAAAGTGCAGTGTTAACTAAAAACATGCTTACTTGCATTTAATCCTTAATCAAACAGAATAGCTGTGTTCCTATTAATTTATTCCTAACACTGCCTCTATATTGACTGCCTGCCCACACTATATCACAATAGTTAGTGTACAGGAACTGCAGAGCATATGATAATAGAAGATTCTTAACAACATTCTTTATTATATAAGGCCCTGACTCTGCAATGAGCTGCAGGCCTGCATGAAGTGTCACGAAAATAAGTTTGGCTCTGCATGGTGAATAAGGGTCCACTCATATGTACCTCACTGCAGGATTATGCATATGGCTGTAAATGTTATACATCTCTCAATTCTAAGGATTTATATACTATAATATTTTTTTAAATGAATGTGGCAAATCCACTTATTTTAGATTTGACAGATACCAATGTTAAACATTAAATTTCCATCATCTGTTTACAATGATATGATAAGACACTTCATATTTTATTAAAAGGCTTTCGTGCTACAAGATGCTTCTCATTCATCCTGTGCTGTCCAAAGTCAAAATGGAAGCTACTAAATTCTGCCTGATTGATCATTCAGCATCCAGTCACAGAACTTGGCAGCAAGGACATGCACAGTCGTATGTATGAATCATATGTCAAGGCAAAATATGACTCTGAAAGCTGGATTTTATTTCAGAGTGGCATTTGAGTTATTCTGAATACATTTCAATACCAATGGATTCTTATACAAATTGATTATCACATCCCTTACTTTAACGTTTCTAGAATTATTGCTTTAACACAGACTACAGAAAATGATTTATTCTAAAGAAGGAATTTAAGAGTCTTGTCTGAAAGTTTGTTTTGGAGATTTAGAGAAGAGAAAAAAGACTCGTGCACCAAACAGTATTAATGTGTTTTAGAAAAGATTTTGCTTGAAATGTAGTTATTCTGAAATGAGAGAAATGGCACTGAGTGGAGCTCCATGGGTATTGTGTCTCAATGACTTCCTGATTAAATTTACAAGTAAAATTCTCCCTCATTTCCCAGCTTGGTAAACTCAACCTGGAAATTGAAATTCAAACTGGGTTCTTTCTGCCTTGTGCATCAGTAATAGCAAAAGTAGTATAGTTAGAACTGTGCAATTCTCTGATTGATGTTCATGCCAGAAATATCTAAGTCATGCTCCTGAATCTATATCTGCATGGCTCATAAGTAAAAAGTAGCAAAAACTTAGTTTGTCAGTAACTAGATATGAGTGTAAATACACAGAGAGAAGATCAGATGAGTAAAAACAGGTCAGAAAAATGACGGTGTAAATTACATTGAAATATTATTTGATGAGAAATTCATTCAGAGTGGATTGGGTTGAAATAATTATTATTTGTATTGTGATAGTGCTTAGGGAAGGCCCAATCATGGATCAGGATCCTCACTGTGCTAATCGCTCTACAAACACACAACAAAAAGATGGCCTCTACCCCAAGTAGCTAACAGTCTCAGTATAAGATAAGAGGCAACAAGTAGATAGAGCATCATGAATAAAACAAAAATTTGAAAATGTTGTTGAATGTTTTAAAAGGCATACGATATCTCCATGAATGGTATTTTGGGATTATAAACTTAAATATGTCTGAATTTACAGAACTTAATCTTTTATTAAACAAAAACCCAATTCTGCCTGTATTAGATGTGGAGGAAAATGTTTTATCTCAAATATGCATTAGTTTATATGGAAATTTATAGAAATATAGAGTGGCAAAACAACTCTAATCTGCTTGTTCACTGTTTAATTGTACCTCCTTGTTTTGTTCTTATATGAGCTGGAAAGAAACCTTGCCCACTGTGTCCTGAAGAGAAATTCAAAGCTTACTATAGTCATAAGCTCCATCGCCACCTTCAAAATTTGCATTGGAAGGTTTCTGTTGAATTTGAAGGTAAATTCTTTTATACTTCAATAGATTGCTTATATTTTATGGAACAAAGTACAGCATAAAATTAAGTGGAAGCGTAGAGCCCAATTCTGTAGTCCCTGTGCAGCAAAATTTCTGACATCAGTGGAGGTTTCACACTCATAAAGACTGCTACATTCTGACCCTAAATCAGAGGCAATGGTATGTTTCTCTTTAAACTTGGTGTTTATAGCAAAAGTCAAAGTCTGCATATTTCATTATTTTTCTGAGTAATTTTTAAATTGGTACATGTATATATTAAATGAGATTTTAATATTAATATCAGGAAATATCTATGGCTATTTCACCTTAATGTGAGTTTGTTTATACACTTAATCAGTGGTGCAAGTAAAATCCATTTCATACTGGGTGGGAGGGAGACCAGCAAAGGGGAGCACATGACTTCCCCACGTGACTCCTCACTGCCCAGCCCGGGACCCCCATGCTCTCCCTGTCCCCTCTCCACATCCATCCCATGTTACCTGGGGGGAAATGGGAGCTCTGTCTTCCTCCTCCTGCATAGACTTCGGGGCAGTGGTCTCCCAGGAACTGCAACAGGGAAAGAAGCAGAACCCCCAGATATGCCCACTTCCCATCTATGAAACTTCATCTCTGTCCTCCATCTGCATACCACAGCAGCAGCCCTGCCCAGGACAGGGCTGAGAGGGGGTGAGGCTGGGGATGGTACAGCCATTGGAGGAGCTACCGGTATTCTGCTCCTTTTCCTGCTGCCCCTCCAGTGGGGAAAAGAGCAGAACTCCCAGCTCTACCTCGCAGCCTTCTCCTCCGACAAGGCTGCTGCTGTGGTACACAGATGGAGACACAGCTCCATGGAAGGGCAGAGGAAGGGCTGGAATTTTTCCAGGGGGCTGGCAGGTGGGCAGTGGGGAAAAGGAGCAGAACCCCAAGCTCCACCTCACAGCCCTCTCCTCTGGTGGGGCTGCTGCTGTGTCTTTCTGGTATGCCATACTTGCTATAAATAGCTTGCTCGTATGGCGTACCAGCCTACTTGTACCACTGCACCTAATCCAATCTCTGAGAAGTAAGTCTCTCTATAAAAGGCAGAGCATTATAGTGTACGAACACTTAACTAATACCAGAAAGTTTTGTAACATAACCAAATGAAAGTCAGTTTTGGCCTATCATATAGATTCATATCTCAAACTAAAAGTATTTGATTCTCTGTTTTCTACTGCACACTTTAAAATAGTTTCAGCTAAGCATTTTTTCATGGAAAATAATTGCTTAGCATGAAAACTGTTCAAACTGTAAATACTTGTGATTTTTGTTTTGTTAGTTAAAAGTTTTCAGTTAGTTTCTCCATATAGTCACTCATACATTTACTTTATATGGCTATTCAAGCTGATCAAGAAGATACTTCTGTTCTGGAGAAATTGTTTCAAATACCATTGAATTTAGTAGCCATGTCATATGTAAGCACAATACTATGATAACTTGTTTACAAAATACATTGAAGTCCAATAGTAGAAATAGGAATTGGAAGAGAGGGAACATACACGCTGAAAACAAAGAAAAGGATAACGTGGTCTCCTATAGAAAAGCAAATGTAGAGTGAAGCTAGGAAGAGGGAACAAGATGCCAATAAGGAGACACAGTAGGTTACATTTTTAAAGTTTATAATATGGAGAGTTGTTTGGCACTATTATTTTTGCATACAGTACACAAGTGTTTTATTTTTTTAACTTGCAGTCAAGGCTTTTGTGGTGTTCACAGCACTGGTATTTTTACTGGCTTAGTAGGCTGTGGGTAAAATGTTCTAAGTTTTATTTGAAGTCTTTAGGACTTGGGAGCCTAAGTGGTTAAAAGTCACTTTTGAAAATAGAACTAATGAGCCTAAAATGTTTAGATGTTTTTGAAACATCTACCTGATTGGTAACCTTTTCAAGTCCTAACAACTACACAGTACAGTTCTGGGACCTGAGTGCCTGTCAGTTTTGTTTTGTTTTGTTTTAAAGTTTAACAGCATAAGCTTTGGGGGGAGAGGGATAGCTCAGTGGTTTGAGCATTGGCCTGCTAAACCCAGGGTTGTGAGTTCAATCCTTGAGGGGGCCATTTAGGGATCTGGGGCAAAAAATCTGTCAGGGGACAGTACTTGATCCTGCTAGTGTAGGCAGGGGACTGGACTCGATGACCTTAAAGGTCTTTCCAGTTCTAGGAGATTGGTATATCTCCATTTATATTATTATATTTATATATTATATTTATATATATTCTCTGCAGTGATAGGATATATGTACCAGAAGAAGCAGATGCTATTATCTACTCTTATTATTTATTTGTATTGTAGAAGCACCTAAGGTGCTCAATCAAGGTTCCATTACAATTGTACTAACAAGATAGATAAGCAATTTGGAGGTAAGGATTATGATATATAGTAGTTATGTACTATGTATTTACCATACTGTAAGATGACAAGAAATAGTTTGTTTTCCAGGATACAGAATGTGCATATGTCACTTACCTTGTCGCCCAGTGAAGCCAAACCTCATTGGAGACCAGGTAACAAATACAATATCATATATGCTCATTTACTCTATACAAAAGGAGAACTAGGGAGAACTTTTGTGAAGTGTTTCAGTGTAGTCTTCAAACGTATGTTGTTTTCTGTAATGGGATACAGAACCTTATGGTCCCCAATTCAAATTCAGCCAAGATCTTTAGGTGGTGAGAAGTAAACCTTTCTGATGTTAGTTGAATGGCCTATGGTATGTGTAATAATTTGGTAATCTCAGTTCTGTTCCCCATGGACAGATGTCCACATCACATAAAATAGTACCACATTTTGGACTAATCAGCAATCTTGTTTGCAGCCACAGGAGAGGCCAAATACTTAAGACACAGAAAACAAATGTACTCTTTTGACCCCTAGAAGTGATCTTTTTGGGTCACATAGAGAGAGGGGCAGTAATGTGCAGAAAGCCAGTACTGTCACTTCTCATGCTACGCCTTTTCAGTAGACATACTTTTGTCTACAGTCCCTAGTCCAGAACCCTTTGATCACATGGGGCTTTTTTCTTTTAAAAAGAAAAAAAAAAAAAGACTATCTTAACTCGGGTTCAGTTACAATTCAGGTCTGTTGCTGTATTCTAAAAGTGCTGTAGCCGTGTTGGTCCCAGGATATTAGAGAGACAAGTTGGGTGAGGTCATATTTTTTATTGGACCAACTTCTGTTGGTGGAAGAGACAAATCTTTCAAGGTTATTCAGAGTTCTTCTTCAGGTCTGAAAAACGTACTCAGCATGCCACAGCTAAATACAAGGTGAAACAGATTCCTAAATCTTTAGCCTAAACAGTTAACACATATTGTAAGATACCATTCAAGGGAAAGTGGTCGGTTAACACCTTTGCAGCCATAGGATGAAAAAAGAGTGCTTGGGGGTGTCTCTATTAAGTCATGATTTTTAGTATCTACAGACCACTATGGACAAGAAACCCACTGATCACCACGCTTGCCTTGATAGATCCAGTAATCACCTCAAACACACCAAGAAATCTATTGTCTACAGCCAGGCTGTCAGATATCACGGAATATGCTTGGAGGAGAAAGTCTGGGATATACACCTTAGCACATTTAAAATGGCCTTCACCAAACAAGGATGTTCCAGCAGAGAAGTAAATCACATCATAGAATGGGCCACCCAAATATCCCAGGAGAACTTGCTTCAATATGGGGGATTTTGGGAAACCCTCCAACTGCACACCCTTAGTTGTCACCTACCACACCACACTCAAACCCCTGTGGGATATCAATAAATAATTACAATGCATACTTATTGGGAACCACACCTGAAATAAACAGGTCCTGAACTCCTTCTTCTGGCCTTTCAATAACCCCCCAGACTCACCAAGCTCATTATCAGAAGTAAGCTCCCCAAAGACCAGGACACACCAACTCAAAGTGGAAGATGCTTCCGTAACAACAGATGCAAAACCTGTAGACACATTTCCATTGCTGTGATGATCCCCCGCCCCAACACACCCTGCAAAATCCATGGGTCCTACATATGCCTGTCACTACGTAGTGTACCTCACCCAGTGGACTAAATGCCCAACAACTACTGTATGGATGAAACAAGATAATTTAAGCGCGCTCAAATGAACTTGCACAGAAAAATGAGGGGAAAAAACAGTATCACCTGTGGGTGAATACTTTTCACAAAGCAATCACTTCATATCCAATAACTCTCAGTCCTCATCCTCAAAGGAAACTTGTATAACACTTTCAGAAAAAATGAGCCTGGAAGCTTAAATTCATAACTTTGCTAGAGATTAAAAATCATGGACTGAATGAGGACACTGAATTTATGGTTTACTACAACAGTCTGTAACCCACTAACCTCCCTTTTTTGTCTTATGACTGTAGAAGTGTTAACTCGCCACTTCACCTTGACTGTTGTCTTTCAGTGTGTGTTAACTATTTATGCTAAACTGTTCCACCTTGAATTTAGCTGTGACGTCAGGTCAGATCTATACTACCTGTTATACATCAGTATAACAACATCACTCAGGTGTGAAAAATCCACCCTCCTCAGCGACAGTTATACCAATCTAACCCCCAATATAGACAGCTATTACTTTCCGCAGAGGTGGATTAACTACGCCGACAAGAGAAGCTCCCATGTGGTAGCATTTTCACTAAAGCACTACAGCATCAAAGCTGCACAGGTGTTACTTCACTCACTTTATCTCACTGTCTCTTTACAGAGCTCTACAAAGATGGGAGCCCATTATCACTGTATCATCTGTTCTGCAACCATCACACGAAGGACTGACATGATAGGGCATATTAAGCGCCACGTGAACAAAGGAGAAACTGAGTCCAGGTATATTGCAGGTAAATTTAATGTTCCTGCTTTATTTGTAAATGGATCCTACACAGTGCTTTGTGTGTTGTAGCCGGGTTGTATGTTTGAGGGACTGTCAAAAGTAAGCCTATACTAAAAGTAAGTTTGCTCAGGGTTCAGAGGAAATTAAAAGAAGAGAAATCTAGCCTTCATAATATAGGGTGCCAAACTGTTAATCTGACCTTTTTGCTTGGATAACCCCAAAAGACTGGCGTGCTGAGTTTCTAGTGTTTACCCTCTGCTCTGCCCTACTGCTTTGAAGCCTATACACGTAGGTATCTGCTAGGTAAAGCATAGGCATAAGAAAGCTAGCAAAGCAATGAGCTTACAGGCCTGAGGGACAATAGCTTATAAACGAGGCATAGGGCCTAAAAGCCTTAGCAAATGCAGTTAACCAGGAGTAACCCTAGGTCAGAGGTTCTGAATCTTTTTCTTTCTGAGATTCCTCCTTCCCTCCCCTCTCCCCCAACATACTATAAAAACTTCATGGCCAACCTGTGCCACAATCACTGGTTTTCTGCGTATAAAACCCAGGGCTGGTATTGGGGCATAGCAAGCAGGGCAATTGCCTGGGGCCCTATGCCACAGGGGCCCCACGAAGCTACATTGTTTAGGCTTCAGCCCCAGATGGTAGGGCTCAGGGACCAGGGCTTCAGCCCCATACAGTGGAGCTTCAGCTTTCTGCCATGTGCCCCAGTAAGTCTAATGCTGGCCCTCCTTGGAGGCCCCCCTGAAACTTGCTCAAGGCCCCCTAGGGGGCCTTGGAACCTCTGGATGAGAACTGCTTCCCTAGATCAGAAGATGATCACAAGATGGAACACTGTAATGACAACTGCTGACAGATAACCACAAGATACTAGTTTATACCAGCTAGATGGGATATTTTAAGTTAGGAACATCAGCAGAAATCTGACACACGAGAGCAATGGTACCTAATTGATGTATATGCTAAGAAGCTTGAGGTAAAAGGCCTAGTAACCTATGAGAGAAAGGCACCTCAACATTAGTAGGGTGAGGAAACACAAAAGAGGAGAAGCTCTTACTGAATATGCATTAGGCATAATAGCATCAGTGTAATACATTATAAAAGTTGTATCCTGGCCTGTGTCCCTTGGGAAATATAACTCTTGGAGGATGCCAGGATGACCATCACTGTTAGTGGTCGTGATGATGATGGAGAGAATGACACTTCAGGTCCTTTTGCAAGGGATGATGTGAGTATATGGATGCTCATATTCACATTCTGTATTATCTCTATCTACATTGATGGGTTGGAGGTGTTGACTTTACTAACTGGGTTGGTAAAACTATTGCCAATTCAAAAGATTTTCCTAAGCGAGTGTTGCAACCATGCACGTCAGGGTTCCCATCAGAACGATAACTGTAATAATACTCTGCCTGGTCTTGAGACGAGAACCTACCAAACATTAGTGTGTTAATTAGGAATTCTTAAGTGATTGATATAATTAATAGATCAGATGGCAGCTCTGTTTTTTGCTCATAAAAACATTATTATTTTGAAGTTAGCTTGATAATCTTTGAAATGTCAATACCCAACCTTTTCAAAAGAATGGCACAGATAGTGGGAGACAGTACCCATAAAACAAAACTGGCATAGCTAATTTCATGCCTCCCTATTTTGGCAACATTCATTTATTTTTACATCAATCCCGAGTATAAATCAAGTTCAGATAAATGCTAAATTGCTGAATTGTTTTTGTTTGAAGTGCATAAACACGGAATATTGAAACCAGCTGTCTTCAGTTCTAAAGCATGTTGATAAAAGTGTAGCTGGTAGATTGCTCATTTAATTCAGTAAATCAGAATCCTATTTAAACCCCCATAAATTATATGCACTAATCTTTTGACCTGATGGGAGCTATGTGCTTTAACATCCCTGTTCCTTTTGTGTGCCAACGGGGGGAGGAAGGGAATAGGAGCAGCTACCCAGCCCTGGGTGGTGCGGGGGGGTGGAGGGAGGGCTAGCAGGGGGATGCTCATCCCCAGCCCTGCCCCTTCTGGGGGGGCTGCCCACTCTGCCCACCCCATACCGGTAAGAGACAAATTTTACTTTCTCCCCTTCTGCCTCTAGCAAAATAATGGTTTGTTTCAGAAACTATTCTGAATTTTTCAGTTAAAAATGAAGGTCTCTGAAATCCTGGACTGACTTGAGCCCTTCTGGCTTTTTAATTGTCAAGCAGTGACTGGAGTACTATCACAAGCTCAGTGGTATTTTTTGTTATGAGAGAATGCATTTCTTGCAGCGTCTCATACTATTCAACTTGAACAAGTTCTTGAAGGGGAGTAATTTCTAAGAAAGAAATTTGGTATGATGAAACGGTGGTATTTTATAGGATGTAAATCAGAGTAGAATTTGGCCCCAAGTCTGCCAATGTCCTGAATATAAACTAGCTGTGATCGCCTTTCCTGGCACCGAACAGTAATAGGCTGATTTCCATGTGTTAACATTGTTACATATCAGGGGGATTGGGATCCTAATCATTTGAACGATCTTTTTTGAATGTTTTAGATAATTTGTGAGTATTTGTACATTTTATCATTAACTCTCTCCTTTCATCCCTTAAAATATTTTTTTAGCCTCTGCTCCAAAGTCTTCTTATGAAGTGCTGAAAGAGGTAGACACAGATGTACAAGTTCTTCCTAACTACTCCACACCTCAGAAATCAGATTCCTATTTTAATCCCAAAATGAAACTCAACAGGTGAGGGGGGTAGTGGGGAGAGGTTGCAATGAAAATGCTCCGATTTAAAAGAATTATCCCATCCTACTACCGGTATGATGTCTAAAGGAATAAAATAAGGTGCCCAATAGAGGAAGACTCCATTTTGATGCTTTTCTAATATTGCTCACTGAACTATCTTCCTTATATTCTGCTGGGGAGACTTTTCTAAATTCACAGAAATGATCTTCAGAACAAAATGTGTGTGGAAGATGTTTTACTTTCTAAGAAAATAAAGGTGCTAGCTTATGCATTTTAAGGGGAGTTTAGGGGGGAAAAACCCCACACAAACCACACTTGGACTCAAAAAACCTATTCAATTAAATGTTTTCCTTTGAGTTTTTATGAGCTCCCAGGACTAGATGCCACCTAAGTGCTCTCTTCCAGCTCAGCTGAAGCTTGAGCATACTACATACATATCTCACATCCTAGGGCTCCTTTTTATAGGTCCCACTTCACTGGAGCAGATGATTCTTTCCTCTAGCTCCTCTTCACATCACTCTTTTTAATGTCAGTAGAGTGGGTAGCTGTTTCGTCCTCAGAAAAGTCAGAACCTCACTCTTGTTGCAACAACAAAGCCTGTTCCCTTAAACACTGAAGTTTAACTACCCTTCAGTCATTGCCAGGGTTCTTCTCCAAAAGGAACCCTGCAAAAGATAATCTTGAATCTGTCTGGGGAAATTTCTCAGGCCAGTCGACTGCTGGTTATTTCCAGACAGCTATTACTAGCAATGAATGTTGTTTTTTTTAAAAAAAAAAAACACCCCACCAGTAATCTCTCTGGTCTGTTCTTTCATAGAGCTCATTAACTTCCTACAGCAGGAGTGGGCAAACCTTTTGGCCTGAGGGCCACATTCCGGGTATGGAAGGCTGTGCCTCCCCAAACAGCCTTGCTCCCACCCCCTAACTGATCCCCTCAGAACCCACAATCCATCCAACCTTCCCTACTTTTTGTCCCCTGACTGCCACCTCACAGGACCGCCACCCCTAACCACCACCCCAGGACCCCACCCCCTGTCCAACCCCCCCCCGCTCCCTGTCCCCTGACTAACCCCCCTCAGAATCTCAGACCCTTCCACCCCCACTCGTCCCCTGACTGCCCCCTCCCAAGACCCCCCCACCCTAATCACCCCCCCAGGAACCCACCCCCATTCAACCCTCTCTGCTCCATGTCCCCTGACTGCCCCAACCCCATCCAACCCCCCCACCCGGGACTTCCACACCTGTCCAACCCCCGCCCCATTTCCTGTCCCCCGAGACCCTCTTCCCCTTATCCAACCCCCGAGTCCTGGCCCCCTTACCACATCGCTCAGAGCAGCGCATCTGGCCGGAGCCAGACACGCTGCTGCACTGATCAACAGGAGGGCACAGCCCTGCCCCCCAGAACGCTGCTCACGTGGCGGCAAGGCTCCAGGAGAGGGGCTAGCCTCCACAGTCGGGAGCTCAGAGGTCAGGCAGGACTGTCCTGCAGGCCGTAGTTTGCCCATCCCTGCCCAGAAAGCAGCGAAAACCCTAAACAAAGCATATACTCTTGAACCCCAGTCAGTGTTGTCTAACCGGCAAGTGAAATCTCAAGTACTTATCTTTCATACTATCTTTTTGCCACACTATGAAGGATTCCATTCCACTACAAACTTATATTGGTATAACTACGTCACTCGGGTGTGAAAAATGCATACCCTTGAGTGACATAGTTATACAGATCTAACCCATGCTGTAGACCACTGTGTCGACGGGACAACTTCTAACGTTAACATAGTTAATACACCACTCTGAGAGGCAGTAGCTATGCTCATGGGAGATGCTCTCTTGTTGATATAGTAGTATCTTCACTTAAGCACTACAGTGGTATATGAAGACAAGCCCTTAGACCAGCAGTTTGTACTTTAAATGCCCAAACAAATTTGCCTGCTACATGGACTCACTGTGGATCATAGTAAGAAACTAATATAGTGGTGTTTTGTGTGTCAGTGCTCCATGGATAAGTGTTAAAGTTATCATTGGAATTAATTTAAGAATATTTGGGTATTCTTACACCTACAATGCTGTTTACAGTAGTAAAAGATTTAGAAAAAACCTTCTGGTGGCTGTTAAACCCAGTTATTGCAAAACCTGTTGCTGGAACAAATTACCTGAAGATGGAAGAAACAAAAATATGTGAAATACATACTCTAAACGATGATATACACCTTTTTATCTTCTAGGCAACTGATATTCTGTGCATTAGCTGTTTTGGCTGAAGAACGGAACCCCTTAGAATGTTTGGATGCATTTGGGGCCACTGGTAAATAAACTTTTGGAATCTCATTTTACTTCCTTTAAATCTAAAATTTTATTTTACAATTTGTATGAAGTCCCTCTCATGAGAAATTTACATTGTATATTTAAGTATTATGCAGTCCTTGCTTATGCAAACTCCTTTTGACTTCCGTGTGTGTTTCCCCAAGTTAAGGAACTCAGGATTTGACTCTAGATGTGTAAAAGGACCATAAATATTTTTGAGCTGAAGTTATTGATGCTCAAAGAAAGAATTTTTACATTTTAAAGCGCATGAAATACCATGTGTCTTAACTTGATAAGTTATGTCCAAAGTCCCATGTATTCTGATTCCATAGCTATGGAGTTTGGCTCAAAAATCAAGCCCTAGTCATAGAACATTGCCACTGAATCCAAACTTTAATTTAAAAAATTGTTTCCAGTCTTTATATTCATAAAGAAGAATCCTGATCATGAAATTAATGTAAACCAATGTGGTGTTATCTTCCTGAATCTGTAGACAGTGAAACAATAGCTTGGAGAGGTATGAACCATCCCCCCACTAATACCTGAAGACAACAGTTTAAATGCAACATTAATGCTAAAAATGTTCAGCAGTTCATGTCCTGCTAATGTGTTTATTGCACAGTTCCAAGCCACGCCAAAAGTCTTAACTGCCTCCTATCCAGCTATCAAAATCTCATTTCCCCCCCCCAACATTTTTACAATATAATCATGTATTGTTGTTACAAATATCTGCAACACATCAAAAATTTAAAATTTAGGGGTTATTATATCAGACTAACAAGGATTGCTACATTAGTTAAAATAATTTTCCTGTTTCATTCCGTTAAATTAAAACATTGAGAGTTTTATTTTTTAATCTTGCTCTGGCACAGAAGTTCCAGTCTGCTGCATTAGAGTGTTGCAGAAGCCCAGGGGATTTGCTACAGATTTGAAGTCCAATTTGTTTCACAGTACACGGAACATTTGTATATCTATTATTGTAATTCGAACTGGGTAGGCAAACCCTTGTGCCCATATAGACTTCAGTGAGTCTTCACACAAATGCTGGAGTTTGCCCACAGAGTTCTTGCACGATGAAAGCCTGAGTATGGATCACATTTCTTTAGTATGCACATTTCAGGTTTAATTGTGTTTTTATTGAAATTAAGGGGATCAAGAACCAGGCCTTTATTCTATTGCATGCAGCCAACCTTAAAATTATGCACTTGCCTTTCTCCTTAGGTATAATGGGATTACAATGGGCAAAGCACCTTGGAAATTCTGTGAAGGTTACGATTAATGATTGCAGTGAAAATTCTGTGACTATGATTCAGGAAAACTGCCATTTAAACAAGATGAAGGTGATGAGGAACACTAAGGAAGAGGATGACTGTGATGAAACTATGGAAGAAGGAGAGGAAAATGTAGGCATTATTGACGTGACAAAAATGGATGCTAATGTCATAATGCACTTAAGATCCTTCGATTTTATGTAAGTGAAGAGTGTTTGCTAATACAAATGTGTCTTGTCTTGGTGCTTTGATCTTGACTGAAATTTAATTTTTTCCCCAGGGATTATTTAGAGACGTCTGAATGGATGAGACAACCAACAATGGCTGGTTATTTTCTTTTTTTAAAAAAGTTTAATTGTAGCACCTGAAATGCTATGTAAATAGAGAGAATTTTAAATCTTTTAAAAAATAATCACCAGAAAAACATTTAAGTCCTTCTGGCATCCAAAGTAGAAAATAAGCACCTGGGTAATGTGTGTTGGGTGCTGACTTCTGAGTGGTCAGGCTTGGTGGTTGGAGCCAGGGTTGAGAACAGGTACCAAGGTCAAAGCCAGCCACAGAGTCAGCACCAGGATAGTGCTGAAATTGGGATCCAGGGGGTGGCTTTGAGTCAGAACTGATAGTCTATAGACAAGCCAGATCAGGACCATAGTTGGAATCTGGATGCTGGCCAAAGGTTGAAGCTGGGTTGGAGTCAGTCCAAGGGTCAGGAGGCAAGGGCAGGGCTGAAGCAAGGGCAGAGTAAGGAATGGCAAGGCTGAAGTGGGCTGGAACAAGGCTGGGGCAGGAATAGGAACTGGATCAAGGGCAGATTGAAAGCCTAATGACACTAACACGGCAAGGCAGCAGGAGGATTCCTGGCTGAGTAGTGCTGTTGTACAGACTAACTTGCTACTCAGGCAGAATCAGTGAAATACCTGTGCCTGGGAATCACTGAGCCAGGCTCTGCCCAGGAATTCCCCCCCCCTCCCCCCACAGCATGCATTAGTGCTGAGACTGTTTATGAGATGAATCCATGCAATTGAGTTGCTGCAGCATGCCTGAATGATGAGCAGGGGTCCTAATTTTCCATGATTAAAAAGCCTAAAAATTCTCCAATAAAAAAGCCCCATAAAAATCCGTTTTTTTCCCCATGATAATAGTGAAATGCTGAACTTTAGTTTCCCTAATCACAATAGGGAGCCCAGCCACCGGGGATTGACAACCCACACCCTCCATCCAGGGCTCCAGCTGTAAGCTACAGTTCGGTTAATACAGTGAGCTGAGGAATGGAGGCTCAGATAACATATACAGTAGAACCCAGTTTTTCATTTTTTACAAAATGTAAAAACTAAAGACAGTAAAAGGACAAATTCTGGATTTTTCCATAGCAAAGGGATCTCTAGGATCTGTGGTAACGAGTCACTGTGGGCTCTGTTGGAGGGGGAAGTCATGGCAGCTGAGTGAGCAGCTCTGGTTTGGCTGCAGGTTTGCCTCACAAAGTGTATGAACATTTTAGGCCAAACTTGTGGATTTTTGGTATAACTTCATCTGTTTGGGGAAAAATGAAAGAAGAAACTTTTCTATAATTTTTTAGCCAATTTGAAATTCATATCTGTGCATGTAATTTTTAATAAGGCTGTGTGTTTATGGATTACTTATTGTAATCCATTCTTAAATAGCATGGCTGATTTAATTAGAATCTAAGGCCAAAATATTCAGATGTTAGTGCCCAAATGCAGGCACTAAATCCATATGTAGACATCAAAATAAGTGTCTGATTCTTAGAGTTGCTGAACATCCACAAGCCAATTGAATTCAGTGGGAGTTGAAGTTTATTTATATACTAGCATAAGTGCCCGGCACTGCTCAGGTCAGTCGGAGGTGGGGAGGGGACATACAGCTGACACCCCCTGACCAACCTCAACACCCCCCGGCTCACCCCTCACCCACCCTGACACCTTCCCACCTCCCCAGACCAAACCCGACACCCCCTGGCTCACTTACCCCCCAACCAAACCCGACACCCCCACCTGACCCCCCCAACCAAACCCGACACCCCCACCTCACCCCCCCAACCAAACCCGACACCCCCACCTCACCCCCTGAGCAAACCCGACACCCCCACCTCACCCGCCGACCGAACAGTGTATTTAATAATCTGTGTGCTACACAGTGCACCGTGAGCCGGGGGGGGGGGGGGTCGGGTTTGGTCTGGGGGGGTGGGAAGTTGTCGGGGTGGGTGAGGGGTGAGGGGTGGGTGTTGGGGTTGGTCAGGGGGTTTTGCGGTTGGTGGGGGGGTGAGGTGGGGGTGTCGGGTTCGGTCGGGGGGTAAGTGAGCCAGGGGGTGTCGGGTTTGGTCTGGGGGGGTGGGAAGTTGTCGGGGTGGGTGAGGGGTTGGGGTTGGTCAGGGGGTTTTGTGGTTGGTGGGGGGGTGAGGTGGCGGTGTCGGGTTTGGTCGGGGGGTAAGTGAGCCGGGGGGGTGTCAGGTTTGGTCTGGGCACCCACCCCGACACTTCCTCCCCCCCCCCCCCCCAGACCAAACCCAACACCCACACCTCACCCCTCACCCACCCCGACACCTTCCCACCCCCCTAGACCAACCCCGACACCCCCCGGCTCACTTACCCCCCGACCAAACCTGACACCCCCACCTGACCCCCCCAAGCAAACCCGACACCCCCACCTCACCCCCCGACCGAACCCGACACCCTCACCTCACTTACCGTCCCACCAAACCCAACTCGGATCCGTCGCAGGAGGGGGGGCAGAGCCGAGGGATTCTGGGGACCTTCGCAGGTGGGGGGGGGGGGGGGGGCACAGAGCTGATGGAGTCCGGGGTTCCGTTGGGAGGTGGGAGGGGCAGAGAACTGAGGGATCTCCGGGGTTCCGTTGGAGGAGGGAGGGGCGAGCTGAGCGAGTGCTGTGTCTGTTGGAGGGGGTATTATGACATCATCACCACCTAACCGCCCAGCCGAAGTGATTGACCCTGAAAGACTTTCACCCCTGGGGGGCGTCAGAGGTGAGATCCGAAAATTTTTCGACCCTTACCAGCATCTAGACCCCAAGACCCCTCACTGTACCAAATTTCAAGTCTCTGGCTCAAACGGTGCGGGAGGAGTTCGCTGTCATACATACATACATACATACACCACTTGACTTTTATATATGTAGATTTTGAAAGGCATGGGAGAATAAACACTGGTATCTTGGCCAGGATTCTTAGTTCAATTATCCAGTGTGCTAGAAGTAAGGGCGATTGTGCTGGATGTGTGATGGCTGTTGCATTACTCAACATGTACTACCTGCCTCCTCCAACTTGTTGCTTTGTAAATTATTTGGGCATGTTGGAAGTGTGGAAGCTGTGTTGTAAAATCAAATTTTATTTTTATTTTACTTCAGATGTTATGGATGAGAATGTTTTAAACTGTTTTTTTCTCAGATAGCTACTTAGCTTTTAAGCTATGTACCAGAGATAATTCTCGGTTTATTTTTTAGACACCTGGACCCATTTGGAACAGCTGTGAACTACCTGGATTCTGCATTCAGAAATGTAAGAAATCTTGGAATAGTATCAGTGACATCCACAGACATCAGTTCTCTGTATGCAAAAGCTCAGCATGTGGCCCAGCGCCACTACGGCTGTAACGTTGTCAGAACGGAGTACTTCAAGGAACTGGCAGCTAGAATAGTAGTTGCTGCTATGGCAAGGTACTATTAAAACACATAAGTTGTGGTCAGTTCTTAAACTCTGGCAGAAGAGGATTGCTAATGCATGCTTTTGGTGATTGCTAAAGAAGTTGTGTGTCTGCTTTTCAGAATTCCTTAAGATCTACAAATTAGGCATTGAAATATCAGTTTTGTACTTGATTTCAAGTTCACTATCACAGAACAATTTAAATATTTTAAACTGAAGTGACTGGCAAGATGGCAAATGGGTACGGAGTGTGTTATTAATCTTCAGAAAGAAAAAGATAATATAGTGCAAACTTGAATATTTGAAGACTTTAAGTTCCTTTTTTATTTGGTGGTGATTTAATGCTGCCTAAGCCTGTATAAATACTTCATAAGCTATTAAAGCAATTAATTATCTGTGGGAAAGAGCATTAAATTAGATTTGCTTTAAATGGAAAAACTCATGAGTATCAACCTTCACAATATGTTTCATAACTAGCAAACAGATATTCATCCCAAACTCTAGACTCCCTTTCCTCAAGTGTTTACAAACAATAACCACAGTGTGGCTAAATTTTTCTCAGGTTAAATATTATGGTTAAGAGAAAAAATGTTCTGGTGCTGTAAATCTACTTACAAGTAAATCTAATAAAACAAATATGATCTAGTACCTGCAAACCCTGTTCACAATATTAGTCCTTTCTCATACAGATATTCCCAGTGACTTCATAAGTGTACTTAGAAGTGAAAGTTGGGGATTTGGACACTAAATCAAGACATACAAACCCAGTTCAAGATAATGGAACAATAGTTCAGGGAAGAGTGAGTGGGAGATTAGGTGTGAAAGATCTTCAGACTCTGTAAATAAATCCACTTACTGCTCGGTGCTCTTTGTGGCCAGGAGTAACATGGCAGCATGTTCCAGCACTGTGGTGGTTTCTCTCAGAAACTTGGCCCTCTTGCTGGGTCACCATCCGAAGTCCACCCTTTCTCGGGTCACAGTCATCCAAAGAGTCGCCACAATATTTTTAACACAAACAAAAACCCTTTCCCCTCTGTAGTGTTCTTTCTCACCCTGTTTTCGACACAGCCTGTAGACCACTTGCTGGGCTGAATAACTATTGTGGAAGTCTTTATATGCCCCTTTCCTTGAGGCCAGTAGGAGACCCAGTCCCACCCTCTACTCTGGGTTCCGGTTCAGGGATCCTGTACAGAACAGGTAGGTCTTCTCACTTACCTGAGCTACAGTTTTCAATAGGACCATTTCCTACATAGTCTCTTAAGTTCTCCTTTGGATATGTCTATTTTGTCTCTGGTTAAACAGGCTCTTTCTCAGGCCTCTCTACAGGGAGAGCTTTTCCAGACTCTTCCCTTTTTGGTCTGAATCTCTTCCAGGCCTTCATGCCTGTAGAACTTTTCCTTGTTTTCTGACTGGTTCTTTCTCCAGCACTTTCCCCAGCTGGGCTTTATCATCACTTAAGCCTCACTCCCCTCAGGTGTGACTCATTTGGTAATCAGACTGGTTTAGCCCCAAGCTATCCTGTTACAGACTCCATAGTCAATTATATTAAATTGGACCTGTTTAGATTGTCATGTCCAGCTCCTTGTCCATGCTAGCTTATTCCCTATAGCATATCCTCCAGTGCTATATCTTGTTTAACTTTCAAGTGATTCTAGCACTTTTATCTGTCCCTGTAAAACCACACTGCAGGCTGAGACCTCATATTGGAATAACTTTTCCAGAGTGTCAAGCTAAATTTTCCTTGCTAATTTTCACCTTGCTTCTAATTACACCCTAAATGATTCCTTTTTTTCTCTGTGTATACCAATTCAGATACTAGTAGCTGGTGATGTATCTCCCCTTAATCTTCATTTAACTTAGATCTACTTATTTACTTTCTATAATCTTTCCTTTGAAGTCTATCTCTCCAAGTCTTCTTGGCACCTAGGAACCCAAGTCATGAACCAGCACGCTATTGTGCTAGACACTATACAAACAAAGAACAAAAGATGACCACTGACCTTCAGAGCCAACAGTCTAAGTGGAGGCTGTTTATAGATAGATAGTGTAGGATTTTTCCAAAGAATGAATGTTCTTAAATATATATATTGCACAAGCTGGAACATCTAAGAAAATTAGTATTTGTTGAATTCTATGGTATTATGCTATCTTTTTGCTTTTGTAGAGCTGCAGCTCGATTTAACAAAGGCATTGAAGTTTTGCTTGCAGTAGCCCTCGAACACTTTGTCCTAGTAGTGGTGAGAGTTTTGAGGGGACCATCTCCTGCAGATGATTCAGTCAAGAAAATTCGGTATCTTATCCACTGCCAGTGGTGTGAGGAGAGGATTTTTCAGGAGGGTAATATGATAGAAGGTAAATGAATTTTCCTTCAGTTCCTTTTAAAGGTATAATCCCTGCATGTTTATTGTATGTACCTATGTTAGGTGCGTGGTAAGTTCCAACATGTAAAAATTCTTGCTCTCTCTGGAAATATTTCATATATAGCATTGTGATAATGGTCATGCACATAAAGGAGGAGTATTTCCATTATAATCCTCTAGTTTAAAAGGGGTTCTTTGAGTAATTGTTATATGGATCCCACTGTAGCTGTGGGTGCACAAGCTCAGAATCTTTTGACCAGCAGTATCCATTGGGGCTACCCATGGCATCCTGCATGCCCTCACACCACAACACAACACCAGGGGCTTAAAGGGTAGAGTAACCTCAACTGCCCTTCATTTCCCCCTTCCCACTTGTGGCAGGCTAACAGATGGCGCCATGATGCAATCAAAAAGGTATGCCATCTCCTACTTCAGCATTCGTGCTAGGGTATTTGACAGTGGTTATGTTCAGTTGACATCAATTGACCAGTCAGTTGACTGGCTTGTCATGCCTGCTCTGAACACTCACACTAGTCTTTTTCACGTCAGGCATTGACTATGTCTGCTGCCCAAGGTAGGAAGAAGCAAAGATCTTTGGACACTGCTCACCACCAATCATAATTTCCTGTACTGGCCAAAAAGAAGTCTAAGAGCCATTCTTCTGACTTGTCCAAGCCAGCTGTAGTGAAACCCAATTGGTACTGCGAGTCTTCATATGCTACCAGAGCCAGAAAATGCAAAGCAGCAGACACCAGTCAGTTTTCAGCAACAAATGCCTCAAAATGGGCATTGATGTAATTGGTACTAACAAATTTAGAATATTCAGTACCATGCTGTAGCAGAAAACCTGAGTCTCTTGAAGCATCTTTTTTGGTACCAGTATGATCAACACCATCTTCATCAGTACAGAGGTCCTTGACTATGGCTGCATTCACAACATTTGCTGACCTAGTGATGACCCCAGAACCAGAGCATCCACTTTTGGATATTTCTCTGTTACCTACCCTACAGTATCTATGTCTGTCCAGGTACCAGGACCCAGATTACCCGTTATGACTATATTGTTTCATCTGTGTTCCTCAATGCCAATCTCGGTCTCTGAGTTATTGCTGTATCTCCTCAACCAGTGTTAACCTCTCAGAGATGTGCACCTCCCTTAGAGAAGTACTACTCGTTGGAATAATCATCATCATCTTGGGGGAATAGAAGCCCTTCTCCTAGAGTATCTTTTCCTTCTCCAAGATGTGTTCCTGAGAGGGACATTGAGAGAAGTTCTTGTAATCACAGAAGATGTACTTCTGAAGACCATAAGCTTTTTTGATTCTACCTCTGTTGCATCATATGCCCTTTCCTTATGGAATGCAATCCTGGCCATACTCGCCCACCCATAACCCTCAACCCCCCTTTTCTTTTCCTTATATGAGATCCAGATGTAGAAACTAGTTGGCTCCTTTCTAAGAACCTGCTCAGGTGGGATACCTGCTATTGCAGGATCGTCTTCACAAATTGAGCCAGGACCTACAAAGTGATAATGCATGTCTCCTGGAAAGGTATGAGAATTAGTTTTTTCCATGTGTATTTCATCCTCACCAGATGAAACAGTTTCATCCTCACCATCTTCCACTATTGATGACTTCAAGGACTTTCAGGAACTTCTTAAGAGTGACTAATGCTTTGGGGATTCCACTGGAAATAGTCCAGGGACATCCCTGTTATTCAGTATTCTTCATCTGTTCTGTCTGGGCCATTTAGCAATGCCCATTAAAAAGGGTATTCTTGCACTGATCAAGGACCTCCAATAGACCCCAGCCTCCATTTCAGCTACGTGTAGGAAGTCATTTTCCTCCTAAGGGGTCAAGTAATTTTTCCACCCTGCCCTGGGGTCATTGGTAGCGGCAGTGGCTCATGAAAAATCTAAATGGCATTTTACTGTGAAATCCACTACTTGTATAAGGAATCAAAACTCTTTTGGGAGAAAAATATACTCACGTAGCCTACAGTTATTTATAGTCAGCTATCAGGCTCTGTTGGCAGAATATGATACAGTGGGATACAATCTTTGTTTGCCAAGCAGCTACCCCTGGATTCCAGAGATGAGTTCAGGGCTATGATTACAGTAGGTCAATCTAAGAGGGCCATGACATTTTTAACTCAACAGTGAACAAGAAATTACCCTTTCTGAATGATTTCAAGTTGATCCTTAGAGCTTTATACCCCAGCTCTGAGCAAGAGGGAAGGCTTCTACCCTTCTTGAGCCAGACACGCTCCTTGTCTTACTTATACCACCAGATGACTCCACACTCTTCTAAGAGACTGTGTTTCCAGAAGCAGAAATGCCCTCCATCTACTGAAAATGCAGGTTCTTCTTCTGGTCAAGGAGGCAAGGATTGATGCTGCTGTCAAGCGTTTTGGACTAATTTTCAAGGATCTGTACCCACTTTCCTCTCCTTTGGCAATGGCCTACCCCATCCCGCCTCATGGCAATCTGCTGTTTTTTTGCTCCTAGGGAAGATGCATTGCTGATCAGAAAGGGATCCTTTCACCCCTATCCTGTTATTTCCCAGAGTCCTCAGGAAAATGACAAAGGACAAGGTCTAGTTAATAATGGCCTGGGAATATCATTTCTGGTACTCCAACTTCTGATGCACTTATCCCTCCATACCCCTCTACCACTTCCAAGCCATCTTGGTGTCATTTCATGGAACCGGGGGCTTGTGTTACATCTGGATCTGATGTCTCTGCCTCTGACAGCATGGAGATTAGCTGACTAAACATGGAGAAAGGAGCAAAGCAGCACAAGACATTCTAATCCAGAGCAGAAAGGCTTCCACAGGACTAATTTACAGAGCCTAAGTGAAAACATTTTTCATTATGGTCCATTCAAAGATACTTTGAACCCTTGAGGTTTCCTATTCCTACTGTCTGCTGTCTTTTGAAACAATTGGGTCTGTCCATCAAAGTATATTTAGCAGTTGTCTTTGCATACCATCCACCAGTTCAAAGCCATTTGGTTTTTTCCCACCCTACTGTTTAAAAGTATCTAAAACGACTACAATACTAATTCATATGTTCCCTCTAGTCAAGGAGCCTTTTTCTTCCTAGAACATGAATATGATACTTTGGTCATTTAGACAAAAATTTAGACAAAAATTGAAATGTGCATTTGTCTTAAAACTTGCTGGAAAATTACTCTGGTGGAATTTCTCATACTGCTCCTCTACTCCACTGGTGGTAGTTGGTTGTTTTTTTCCTAACCTTCCGACAAAAGGGTGTTAACAAAAAAACTGCCATGTTTTTGACATGTAAAAAAAAAAGTTCACCGAGTATTTTTCCAAAGATCTTTACTACTCAAACTTCAGATAAATCAAATATTTAGTTCTTAATGAAGACAAGTGCCTTTAGCATCTTTGAAATATTTAAGAACAGTTTGTTGTATACAGATATGGCACACAAGATTATTCTGCAGATGAAGAATGTATTGAGTTGTGAAGCTCCAGAGTACATCCAGTTGTTTATCTGTATCTTATTTGAATGTCTAATTCTATCTTGTATCAGAGGGGTAGCCTTGTTAGTCTGGATCCTATCTTATTTCTCATTGTGACCAAATGGCCTGATGCCTTGGGCTGTTAAGGTATTAACACTTCTTAAGACAGTGATGCATTTCTTGGCTATGTGAGCATTACACTGTAATAAGTATCACATTGGCTTTTCATTCTTAAGAACAGAAATAAAATTGTCACCTATATAAGTGCAGTGTTATGGCTGAGATTTTAAATGCACAAATTAACAGCATTCAGAGTCCTTCAACCTAGTACGTACGTGCAAGGAAGCTGAGCTATGGCTGTCATGAAAATCCTATGATTCAACTAAATTTTGTGCATTTATGCAACCATAATTGACAATTTTTTGCATGATACCATTTTTCTTGAAAAGCTTTTTTTAGTTTAAACTTGTTTTTGCAGTGGAAAGTTCTAACCCACTAGCTAGAAGCAATTATTTAAAACACATACCAAGTAATCTGGAGCTCTGGTTTTGTTTTATTTTAATTTAAAAATAACTAAAAAGTAACAATGCACGTCATTAGATGCCAGCAGACACCAGAGTTAGTAATTTGTGACAACATTAATAAAAGTTGCCATTTTTACAGTTGTTTGTGTATTTTGGGTTCTGATGTCCTATTAAATGCCTCTACTTAGGCAGAATCACTTCTTGTTGGGGTCTAGTATCTAAAACATCTCTTTAATTTTGTTTGTTAAAGTAAATTCTATAGATTATATTTTGAAATAAATTTATTTTGTTTTCTGTTTCAGAAAACCGTTACCGGCAACTACCTTGTGACTGCCATGGCAGTATGCCTGGGAAGACAGCAGTAGAGCTTGGTCCTCTGTGGTATGTACAGAGCACAGCCTAACAAAAGTGAAAACTTGTTTGTTCGTACAGCAGTAAGTTTAAATCTAGCAACTGAGATGGACTTGGCAGCTGGTTATTTAATTAGAGAGTTGAATAATAAAAAAAAGAGATTTTCTAGTCATATTGGAGGCAGCAAGCAGGGAGTTTACTAAATAAACTAGTTCACTATTGTTTTCAATTTCGCATCCTGGAGAGATTAAAACTATTACGCTACACAGGAGAATCTGGCTGAGTAGCTTGATGTTTTGCAACCAGAGAACTAGTATACATTGTACTGTAATTGATAACTAACTTGGTGTACATTTACATATCAAATACCTATGCACTTCTAGTAATATTAAATAACTTTAACTGTTTGATGGTAATCAGCAATGGTGTTTATCCTTGTTTTTTTTTTATTGAAAGCATAGTTAAATTTAAATGTGAGCCTTTCAGAACCAGATTATAGAAAAAGAACTAATCCTTAGCACTAACCCTGCTTTTACTATTTCCAAATACTACTAGTACTAATTTAGACAGTGCATCCCTGTGATATGGGTATCATTCCCACTTTACAAATGGGAAAATGAGATGAAGTAACTTTTCCCAAATTGACACAGTAAATCAGTGGTAGAACTGGGATTAACACTTTCAAGCCATGACCCTTAAAATTATTTTTGTTTTATCACAAACTATGTACCCTGTTAGTGTAAGTATAGTTCAGCAGCTACTCAGTTTGTGGAAGCCACTTCTAAAGGAGCAAAGGCCTTTTGCTGTAAATCAAAATACTTTGTCATACACCAGTCTCCTTATTTTCACTGGCATTCTGTTGCATTGTCCAGGTCAGGGTCCCTCTTTAACACTGGATTCCTCAGAAGAATGCTATTTGAAGCTGTTCAGCATGGCTTGGATGAGATTCAACCACTTGTAAAGACATTAATCTGTGAAGCAAAATGTACAACTCTAAAACAGTTTTCAATCCATGGTCCTGCCACCCAGAACAAACAAGGTGAGATAAAATGACAGGTTGGTTACAAAAACTCGTGGGATTTTTAAATGTCTAAAACCAACTGAAAATGTCCTGAGCAAAAGTAACTATAGTGGTGCATGTTAGAAGATCAGGAACATGTTCCCTGTCACAAAGCATGGGACAAAAGTCTTGCCATAGTATGGGGCTTTTGTAATGCTCTCTAAACCTCTGCTATTAAGGCCTGCTCAAGATAGGGTCCTAGGCCTGAATCAGTATGGAAAAATCCTACGTTAAGTAAACTAGTGCTGATACAAGGGGCCATGCTGACAGTCCTGTAGTCCAATTTATTCACAAAACAAGCAGCAGTAGCTTCCCATATATTATCCTTTGTACTGCAGCCCTGAGGGGGAAGTTCCTCCCATCTTAGTGAGATTGAACTCTGTCCTTCATGCTCAGTTAATCCTGGACTTCTCTAAGGAGATTGCCAATTGTTGGCGTGGGGGATGGGGGGTGTTTGAGATGACTGTCTATAGTGGGATACTAGTCTAATAAGGCCAGACTAGAGGCTACCACCTCACTTCAGATAAATCACCATATAGTAATTTTACTTGAATATTATCCTGTGCCAGATTGAACTGATAAACGTTTAGCGAAAGTTTCCATAACCCATTACCTATTGTTTTTACACCTTTTACTTTGTCTAGGAAGTTTGGAGTTTTCCCCTTTCAAATTTGGATCCCTTGATAATGCAGCAAAATAAAATCTATTTAAAATGTTGATTTGTCACACTTCAGATTTAATTTTGACTTTTGTATTCTAGAAGAATGTGGTGTCTTTATTAAAACACCAGATACTGCAGCTGACTATTATGTTGTACAAGGTATGTAGTTCATCTAGTATCAACCCCTTGTGGCTTGTGCTAGCAGATAACCACAGTCAATAAAGGAGGGGTGGGGTGCTAAAGGTGGGGATGGAATGGTTTATGTAATCTTGGCTTGTGATTACCCCAACTTTTAAAGGAGTTTTTTTTTTTAAATGAATGTGCTCCAGTGAATATGAATGAATGAAATTTTAATAATATTGTATCCTTACCCAAAATAGTATTTGCTGGGAAAGACAGAGCCATTATTGCATCAAGTGCAATGTGTACCTTTGCAAGTCTAATTTATCTGTGCAGCCTTTGGCTCCTATGGAAGTGAGTTGTAGAAAACTTTAAAATTATCTATTAAACTAGTCTAGATTTCAGGTCCCTTCAGCTTTTAAGGAATGAGGGTCCCGTCCTGTCCCCCCCTTCCCGCCGAAGTTGTAGCTTTAGTTTAGTCAGTCTAAACCAGGAATGCTACCTCTTAGAAAAGCAAGAGAGGCCTAAGGTGAGTTCCCCACAGGGGACTTAAACGTTAAGCATTGCAACACTTATCATTTAGGTACTCTACTGCTTGGTGAAATCCACAGCTCTAAGCTGGGCACCAGTGCTCTGTATACAATGTGGGGAATATAAAATCCAGCTCACCGCTCTAAGATAGCTACTACAAAATGCCAAGGGGAGGGGCAAGTCCTGATCCCTACTCCTCAGAGGGTCTTATGTGCCTAACTCTGGGCTAGAGGCTGGTACCTCCCTCCACTCAGGATTCACAGCCATGAACCCTCTCCTGAAATTTGTGAGAAAAGGCTTGTGCACCGGGCTTTCTATTTATCTAGTTGAAGCTGTTCCACTATATATAAATAAATATGTACTGGAACTGGAGGACTCTGGAACATGGGTTTCCCATGTACCTAGTGGGTTATTCTGGCCTAGTACATGTTAATTATATACAGTGAAACAGTTTCAACAGAAGCGAGATCTTCCTCAAAATATCCCCTAGCACAGTGGTTATGGCACTCTCCTGGGAGGCAGACCAGAGTTCAAATCTCTTCTTCATCTCGGGGGAAGACTTAAACCCAGGTCTCCCACATCCCAGGTGAGGGCTCCACTCATTGGGTTAAAGGTTACAAGTTGGAACCACCATTTTTGGTGTTTTTTGTGAGGCCTGATCCAGTAGGTGGCTTAGCTGTACTAGAACTCCTCCTATCATGTCAGGTTATGCTATACCTCCACTAGAGGGCTCTGCCAGCATAGCTCTGCCAGCAAAGCATATGAGAGCACTGAGAGCACCTGCCAGATAAGCAGCGGAATACTTAGTTTGAGGATCCAACTGGACTTAAACACCCAGCTGCCTAGACTGAAGCAACGGTGTGCACACTCAGTAGTTGATTTTTTTTTAGGTGGCTACAGAGTTAGGCAGAGGTTGAGGAACTACATTTTGAATCTTGCCCCTAATGAGCATTTCTGTGTTTCAGGTAAAAGGAAAAGTAATGAAATGAGTAGAAACATAGCAAAAAGACAGAAATCCGAAAGCAATGCTGAGCACCCTGCATTTTACTATAATATCCATAGACATAGTATCAAAGGAATGAACATGCCAAAGTAAGGATCAAGTTCCAGTTTCTGATTTCCAATAAAATCAGTGTGTAATCTTTGTTGAAACCAACTAACCAGTAATAACCTTCTCTATAATTTTTTCAGGTTAAACAAGTTCTTACAGTATCTTTCCCAAGCTGGGTATAGAGTAAGCCGAACCCATTTTGACCCCATGGGAGTTCGCACAAATGCACTCTTGTCACAGTTTAAATCTATCCTTGTGAAGTACAGCACTCCCACGTACACGGGGGGGCAGGCGGAAGGCCCTGTCCAGTCCACTGAAGATGCCCAGGCAGGAGACAATGTCCAAGCTGCTCAAGATGACAAGTCAAGAGACATGGAGTTCACAGAAGAAGGCACACTCATGTTCACAAAAGACAGCTATCATGATAACTTTACTGCTGCTGAATAAAATGTGTTAATTTGAGATTTGGAACTAAGCCCTACACCTGTAAACCAATCTGCAGAACTGGTTTTGAAAGCTTGGGTTGCCAGTTTTTGTAATGCTTGGGAGACATTTTAGAATTACACAGAAGAACTTGTAATTGAGCACAATACATGTGGTCAAGTTACAATTAGAGTGGAGAAAGAAATGTAGAGAGTATTGACTTTTATGCTCATCTTTCTTTTAAACTGACATTTTGTGACTACCCCCAGCGCTTCAAAAAGCTTTATTCAAACTCCTAATGCAATTTCTAGTATAGTGGATAAGTGAGGGGACCAAAAGTGTTAAGCATTCCCCTAAGTGTTCCTAGAGCATAACCTACATATGAAATGGGCCATCATGCCTGCAGCTTGATTGGTTAAAGTTTAGCAATAGGTCAAGTCTATAAGACACCAAAAATGTTGCAGTATAAAATTTGGTATTAAATTTAAAGTAAGCCAGAACATTTTAAATGGTACAATTATATCCTTAGCTAACTTAACTTTTACCTAAAAGCAAAGACCTAAATGCAAGTGGATCAGGAATGAAATTAAATGTTTTGCTATTTGAATTTTTATATTTAGGTCTACATAGCTACTTTATTTTGTTCAAAGGAGCAATCTGGCACGCTATTGGGGAGAGAGGACTGAGTGGCAAAGAGTTAATTGACCAGGATTTAACTTATCCTGCATTTAAATTTTTAACCGTACTATTTGATGATTAAGAAAATACATCTGAACTCCAGTCAGTTAGCTGGCAGTTATCTAATTTAACCTGCTTGTGAGATTCCTTTTACAAGTCAATGATTACATTTTTACATAAACAGGTTATTTTCACTATTAGAATCATCTCTTGTGGTATAGGTTGAAAAAACACATTTAATAAATAATCATTCCTTTTAAAATAAGTGGTATTACTTCAGCCATAAAATCATACAGTTCATTGTTGTGTGGCTTTTTCCAACTATTAGAATGAAGAGTTTGGTCCAAGACTTCTGTCATTCGCTAGTTCTGATCTAGGAACAACGGTTTTATACTGCTTTTAAAACAGGATCTTCCATACAGCAAGGGTAATAATTTTAGACTCAGGCTTAGTCTACAACGTTTTGGCAGCATAAGAGATTGAGGGGGGGGGAAATCATACCTCATAAAAACTAATGCACACATACCAAAAGAAGCTCGTCTCACGTAGATATAAGTATGCAGCCAGACGAGAGTTTCTGGTGGCTTAGCAGCAACTAATGTCATTTCACTGGTGGCTTAGCTGTACCAGAACTCCTCCTATCATGTCAGGTTATGCTATATCTCCACTAGGGGGTTCTGCCAGCATAGCTATGCCAGCAACGCATATGTAGTATAGACATGCTTTCAGATACGGGTTTTCACAGCCACTACAGCCCACTCCTGTCACAGAAGCACTCTATCACTTCCTTCTCGACATTTTATGCCACTCATTTCTACAAGATAGGGTAGTTGTGATACATAGCACTTTCAGGCCTTGCCAAGCTGTAAGACTCTAGTCATGTAACTTTTTGACTTACAGAAGAAAAATCTTTCAGAAACCCACAAAATAAACACTAGTGGTGTGAGGTTTGGCATAAAGTACATGAACTAGTCTAATAGGACTGGAAACACAGAGGGAAGGAATCATGCATGACATACTGGTGCTGGAGAAAAAGCAATTTCAGTGTAGGCACCAGGGAAATCTTCCACATAGTACCCACTTATTTCATACCAAAGTTAACAAAAACACAATAAGAAAATTCCATGGAAATTGACATGGGGTCTGTACAGATGTAGAACCTGCAATTACTTGGCTCAATTTTTTTTAAGTTGACAAGGTTTCAAATTGAGTGTGTTTTTAACTAAATACTGGCCTTTTTGGAGCTTTCATACCTCATGCTTGTTTTTAATCTCTGGTGCTGTGGAAGAGTCTCATACCAACAGAGCAATTTGACAATACAGTGAAACAGACAAACAATGAAGTTGTCAAATGCAAAGCAAACAAACTGGCAAAATACAAAAAGTTTCTAATCTTTCACTTAACGAAATCCAGCACCACTGAACTGAAACCAATTTCAGGCAGAAATGTGATTTTAAGGTTGACAAACTAACTGCAGAGATTAGGAGAACAGGTTGTCTATACCTCTATCTTAACACTCACTATCCAAATCTTGTTGCTGGGGCAAATCTGGCATGTAGTCAACTAGCTCAATGTATAAGCGTTAGTTTAATTTGCCACGGTTCAGCAAATCTCAGAAGTACAAATTAGCTTTCTGTTGTATGTATTCATGGAAAAGTAAGACAAAACAAAATGTCCAGTAAGTTCTTAAAGTGTATTGGGGCACCTTTTTGTTTAAGAAGGTGAAGTTACCGGGGCTAGCCATTTTTTGACTTGATTCATTGGTTGCAAATCTGAAGATTGAAGGCAATGGGGGTGCATGTGATAACAAAATGATAGATTTCATGTTTTTAAGCAAAAGAATGAGAGAACAACAGAATATGAGCAATGGACTTAAAAAAAAAGCATGCTTCGACAATATTTCTCTGTTCGTAATTCAGAGAACTTGCAGGTAAGAAAATTTAAGGGAAAAAAGAGTTTGAGAAAGCTGGCAGTTTCTCAGAGAGACAAGATTAAAGGCACAAGAGCAAATTAGCCTCAAACTGTAGGAAAAATAGTAAGCCAATATGGCTCCATCAGAATAAGAAAATCAAACAGGAATCCTACAAAAAGTGGAAATATGAATGTAAAATTAATACAAAAGACTATACAAGCACTCAAGACAAAATCAGAAAGGCGAAGGCACAAAATGAGTTACACCTAGCAAAAGACACAAAAGGCAATAAAAAGAGGTTCTATAAGTACATGAGCAAGAGAAAGACCAAGGAAAGCGTGGGTCCTCTACTTAAGGATGAAAAACTAATAACTGACAGCATCAAGACGACTGAGGTGTTTAAAATGCATTTTGCTCCAGTCTTTACTCAAAAGGTAATTTGTGATCCAATACTTAACACAATATTAACACGGGAAGAACAGGTTAAAGAATAAGGTCATGTCTACACTAGTGAGCTTAGAAGCACAGCTGTAACAGTATTACAGTAGCACAGCTGAGTGACAAGTTTTGTTGACATAAGTGATAGTGTAGACTTGGCCTAAGTTAAAATGTATTGAAGTTGGCAGGACCTGATGAAATTCACACTGGAATAGTTGTAGCTGAAGCAATCACAGAACCATTAGCAATTATGTTTGAAAATGTATGGAGGATACGTGAAGTCCCAGAGGACAACAGGAAAAACACAGAACCTATCTTTAAAAAGGGGAATAAAGAGCATGTGGGAGACCATAGACCAGTCAATCTAATGGTAATACCTGGAACAAATTATTAATCAATTTGTAAGCTTCTAGAGAATAACAGGGTTCTAAATATATGCCAATATTGGATTTGCCAAGAACAAATCATGCAAAACTAATTCCCTTCTTTGATGGGGTTACTGGTCTAGTGATGGGGGAAACCTGTAGACAGGATATCTTGATTTTAGTAAGGCTTTTGACACAGTCTCACATGACATTCTCTTAAACTAGGGAAATGTTGGCTAAATGAAATTACCATTTGGTGGGTTGTAGCGTGGAGGTGCAGCCTCACATTCTGTCAGAAGGGGAAAGACCTGAAATTGCCCCCTTTGGGCAAAACCAGGCCACCTGCAGCCACCCCACCAGGAACAGAAGGGCAGGGCAGGAAGCTGGAATATAAGAGGCCAGCCTCCTAACTCAGTAGGGGGAGAACTGCCATAGGAGCAGGACATCTCTTCCTTGCTGCCAGGGCTTGAAGCTGAAGGAGACGGCTGCCCGACCATAAGAGTTACCTGAATTACCGGAGACTAGCAACACCAACGAACTGCTGGGGCTGTCATTGGCTGTTTACCCGAGAAGAGACCGAGAACAACCCCAGAACCCAAGTGTCCCACACTGGAGAGAGTAGGAAGGAGCCCAGGAACACCAAATAGGGTTCAGCTTTGGAATTATTGTGAACTGGCCAACATGTTGTAGGCAGATCCCTGCTTACCTAGTGGCAAACTACCCCGCCACTAATAGGACCCTGGGGTGGGACACAGTGGAGTGGGAGGGCCTGTGTCCCCCTAGCACAGGCAACCCACCTGTGGAGGGTGGCCACCTCTCAACTAAGAGGCCAGGAGACCTGAATTTGTCTGGTACCTGGTGCATTTGCTGTCGCTCCCCGTTGAGAGCTAATTCCCCACCCTGAACTGCTGGGCTGTATTGCACAGACTCAGCCTGAGCTATAAACTGAATTGCCCTGATTGAGGGACTGGGGGAAGGGATGGGGAAGAAACTAATTAAGGCCTGGGTTGATTGTCAGCCAGCCTGCTATCTGCCCTGGCTGAGGGACTGGTCCCTGCAGTGGCGGGCTACCGGTGCCCCACAAGCTCAGTCCCAGCCCCTGCAGCAGTGGGCTGCTCGCGCCCGTGCGATCCCGGTCCTGGCTCCGGCTGGCGGCCAGCAAGCCAGGCCCTGTGATCCTGGCCCCGGCGGGCTGCTGGCGCCCCTGTGATCCCAGCCCCAGCCCCTGCTGCAGTGGGCTGCCGGCGCTGCCACGTGTCCGACACAGCTCTAGTCCCAGCCCCTGCAGTGGCGGGCTGCCGCTGTCTGTGAGCCCGGTCCCAGTCCCTGCCACGTCGGACTCCCGACGCCCCCGTGATCCTGGCCCCAGTGGGCTGCCGGCTCCCCCGTGATCCCAGTCCCAGCTCCAGCCCCGGTGGGCTGCCAGCGCTGCCACGAGCCCGAGCCTGGCCTCTGCCCCATCAGGCTCCCGGCGCACCCGTGGGGCTGCTGGAACTCCCCCTCCCCAGGCCCTGCCCCGGGGGGCTGCTGGAACCCCCCCCCATCTGACCCCTAAGGGGGGGTCACGCTTAGAGGCCTAGTGTGGGAAAGGGGTCACCACTATAAAAAGTTTGAGAACCACTGATCTGACCATCCCAGATGTGGCCAGCACAAATACCTACCAAAAATCCAACTTTTACTGTTCGTATAATTGAAAAACAACCACCTAAATAACATGGAGTGTATGTTGGAGGACAGCTGAAAGTACAAAGCATCTGCAAACCAGTATATCCCACAAGTTGTGTCATCTTTCTTCTCTTCAAAAGAGCCCTAGACATTTCTTGACTCTAAGCAGTGAGAGGAAAGAGAAATCCTCATTATGACTTTCTATGGAGGGGATAAGGAGAGGGAGATATTGTTTTATATTCAGTGTAATCATGGCTTGATGTTTGATCCAGCACTACAGTTGTGTTATAATGAAGGGCTGAGGTGTAGAGTGCACAATATAGTTTCATCTTAGATCGCAGGGGTGAGTTGTCACATTGCTACACTGCGATTGTAAAACTTAGCAAAAATTGACAATGTGTATTTTTATAAACGCTCAAACCCATTCAGTATGTAATGCTATGATCCTACTCCACATATTCCAAGTCTTCTGTCTCCATTTATATTGGGAAGGTGATTAGCACACATGAAAATCACCATTCAAAAAACTGATTTTGCTGGGGTCCCCAAGTAGGGCACACCAAACCAACTGTCTACTTTTCATATCACTCTTGGCAGGACAATTATTCTGTGTTCCACTCAACAGAATAACTTGTTATACATGCCATGGCAACCACTAAAAAAGTTTGAGATTAGCTAGTATTATCACACATGCACATCTCATTCTAAGGCCCTGATCCAAAACCCACTGAAGTAAATGGGAATTTTTCAACTGATTTCAATGGGCTTTAAAAGAGGCCTTACAAGTTAGGGGAAAAGGGGTGAGAAACTGAGGCACCAGATTCCACTGTGTGGCGTTGGCAGATGCATCTCTCAGCCCTAGAAAACTGCAGATACAATAGTGTTGTTAGACAGTGCAAGACTGTACATAGGATTATAATAGGAAGTGACTGAATTTCCAGTACCGTGTTCACAGCATTTTTGCTTTATTGTGACAAATGTGAAATGTTAGGTCTGACTTGAATTTCAGATATTATAACTGTTCAATTTACCATACCTAACAAGCACAAGGTACCAAAAATGAAGATCTAGCTCAACAGGAAGGCAATATGAAAGTTGTTTCAAAAAGTAAAATTGTTTATAGCACTAAAAGGTCACAGTGCATCAATGGTATAATCAAACACCTACATAATATATATTTTTAAAGAACATAAATATTCAGTAAATTCACTGACATGAAAATAAGTTTCACATTCTTCCACACTTTTTTAAACTGCGGACAAAAAAAAGACATTCTCTAGACAGACACAGCTCAGCTTCACAAATACCTCCTTTGCTCCTTAACATTCTTAGATATCACACCAGGAATTTGTCATTCTGCTGCAGCTAACCTAGAAGTTTCTCCATAAAATCTAAGAATCACAAAAACAGGTTATATTTAGTGGACATGCACTAGTAATCTATACAATTGAACATTACACCAAGTAATACTGAATAAAACAACATTTGAAAATAAACCCTCGCCCTCCAATATGCTTGGTGACTGGAAATGTCAGTTTCATGGCACAGATTACAAAAAGAGTAGTAAAAACATTTAGATATCAAAAAGAAATATTAAAAGTTATTCAAGAAGCCTATGAATTTTTCATATAGCGATGAAACTGACCCAAAACAGCTGTCAGAATGGACATATATTTACAAATGTTAGACAAATGACAAGGAGTAACAGAAGGCTTGTTCCTTTCCAAAAGAACCTAGTGATTTGAAAGTGTACAAGCCCCATATACTTTAGAAACTCATCCATCTTAACTGTAAGCAAGACAAAAAGAGAGAAGACAAAGTGTAATATTCCTCACCTGCTTTAAGGATATTTTCACTTTCAGCATCTAAACTACAGAAACAGGAAAGCTGCACTGATAAAACCTTAGAGCAAAGAGAACATCACTGTGCCATTTCCCTAACATTAAGTATTCTCTTTAGCTGCAGCAAAGTATCCCCACTGGTGAAGGCAGGGTTCAAGCCAGAAAAACAAAAACCCACCTGTTTAACATGCAGATGAATGGTAAATGCAAAATTTCACACAGCAGACAACAGCCAAGTTTAAAAAAAAAAAATCTACTATAAGACACTAAATGGTAAACCTGTCAAGTACTAACAAATTTTCTTCCAAAGTGCTACGCCATATTTGTTAAAGCTTTGGCTAAAACAATACTTAGAACAGTTTGTAGTTGAAGCACTTCTTTCTCTCAGTGATGAGCCACAATTATAGCTCACAACTGGTGTAGAGTGCTATAAAATAACATACTCTTGCTGCAACACAATGCCATCATGCTGGAATTTTAAAAGGGGATTTTTGTTGCAAAATTATATTTCCAAGAAAGAGAATCCTTTAAAGCAAAGTCTATGATATATCCACAATAAAGTCTGCCATTACACTGGATATACCAGGACTTTAAAATTGTCCAAGATGATTTTGTACAATAAATGTTATCTGCCAAGCACATGTGCACAGAATAATTCTGCAACAGGAGTCAAAGACCAAAAATTAGAGTGTGCACAGGGACTGTGATATTCTGCCCAGAAAAAAAGTTTCCTTCTTTAAAAAAATTTTTTTTTTCTGATACTGAAATTAATGAAATCCAGAAGGTAGCAAGATTTTTTAAAGTGTCAGAACTTTTTCCCTTAAGCCTTCATCTTGGTCTACTGAAAACTATACCTTACCTGGACTATTACCAATCATCCAAGTCTTTCAAGGAATCAGATTACTACTGTAAATACCTTGGAGCCAAAATGGTATGCTGTTATCAGAACTGAATTCTTCAACATCTTTTATAGTGACAGTAGTTAGCAAATCAACACCATTACCATACCACCACATCATCTGCTACTATTGACTACTTTAGACCCTCAATATTTCACTTAAGGGCTGGTATAATTGTATCAAGCATATTAGCAGATCAATAGCTTTTCCTGGACTAAGTTAAAAGTTCTATGATGGAAACTTTTGCTTGATCTGATATCATAAAGTGGGAATAAAAAAAAGTACATTTGATAACAATGGAATGCACTGGAGAAGGTTATTCAATCCCCTGGAAAAAAATTAAATTAAAAATAAAACCCAGAATACTGTCTAATTAGAATAAGTATGCTCTGTGAGTAGTCTGAAGACATCCCAAGTACTGTCCATGAAGATGACGGTGGTGCCTCCTTAATATTAAAGAAATCAGAGCTATAAAAATTAGAGTCCTCTCTCCAAACCTCCTCGCAAAGCCTATTTATGTTCCTTTGTTGGTGCATAGTAGAGTTCCATGGGTTTGTTCACTTTCCAGTACTTCTCACTGACCAGCTCCAAGGAAAAGGAACCATTTAATACCTAAAGGAGGAGGGGAAAAAAACCAACAGTTCTGAAAATATATTTTCCATCATCTCACTATGAACTTCTGATGCTCCTGTCACTACTATCTGTTCACGGTGAAAACCCTGCAGTAGACTTATGGAGGAACATTTACAGAGCAGAAGTCTCCTGTGGTTCTGGCTGCAGTTAACAGATATGTCCTGTGGTGCCTATCATTAAATATGTTATCAGTGTTTCTGGTTGCTTATCTGCTCATAATCCAGCAACTAGCACCTCAATTCTAATACTAGTCCCCCTCACTAGTTCCTAGCAATACAGATTAGATCTTAACTATACTGATCACGACCCTTTCATTTATTTTGCTTTTTTAGGGGGGTGTATTTAAAATATAAAATAAAAAGAAATATATGGAGATATATCTCATAGAACTGGAAAGACCTTGAAAGGTCATTGAGTCCAGTCCCCTGCCTATGCTAGCAGGACCAAGTACTGTCTGTCCCCTGACAGATTTTTTGCCCCAGATCTCTAAATGGCCCCCTCAGGGACTGAACTTACAACCCTGGGTTTAAGCAGGCCAATGCTCAAACTACTGAGCTGCCAATGCTCAAACTACTGAGCTATCCCTCCTCAACCCACTAGCACAAACCAATGTGTTAGTTGCTTTCCAAACACAAATCACAATCTCTTCCCCTAAGAGCTTGCACGCTTTAAAAAACAAAAATACAAAAAAACCAGGACAGGGCAAAGAGAATCAACAAGCAGCAAGGATATATCCAAACTGTTACTGCAACAATGAGTTTTTGGTGTGTTGGGTGTACAGTTGTGGGTTTTTGTGAGAGGCAGACAAATGATGTGTAGAGGTTGGCATCACTGATGGATGGGGAAGCCCGCATGATGTGCAGAGCAGCACAGGTGGATAAGTAAGGAGGGAGAGAACTATGCTGGACCTTGAAAGCAAAGAAATAAGCTTGAAATTTCACTTTAAATATATGCACCAAGACCCGAGGTCAGGCCTCAGCTTCCCTTCCAATAGTCTGGCTTCAGTAACAGCTAAAATGCAGTGAGCCAAGCTGCCTCTTCTTGTGGAAGAACGTACATGAAGTGGCTGTGGGGGAGGTAAACCTAGATCATTCCAATAGGATGAGCAGAGAGTTCTGCTACAGAAAGCATCATCTACAATTAAGCCCTTTGTTTTCCAATGGACCTGGAGTCTTGCAGCCACCTTACTGGGTCTCTGCTAATGCTGCTTTTGAGCAACTTTATCATATCATGTACTACTGGTAGTAGAGTATGTGTCTCCCAGTTATCAGTCAGAGGATTATCCACCAATACACCTGAAAATCTTTTCCAAAAATCTTTCAAACATGACTACAGATTGCCCTAGGAAGGAAATTGAGGCATCCCCAGAGTATGTGCACTATTGCTCCTCTCTCAGCTTTACAAATGCAAAGCAGGATGGGGTGGAACTTGGGGCTGAAGTCCAATTTATTTCACTTTGTAAACCAGCAAAATCTCTAAACCTTTCTTGAATTAGTACGACTGGCAGGAATTTAAAGTAACTAGTGATACTGAGTATTCATCTAGCTAACGACTGTATTGTCCAGTGTCAGATGCCAGCAATTTTGACTAAATTTCTGTGGATTGTTTCATTTAATATTTGCCTGACTGAAATACTACTTGTGTGTGAATTGACTTCATATCAATAGATGTGCCTCCTACTGATAAAAAGCCAGACTGAATTTGCCTAGGAAGTGCTACCAACCTTGGGCAATGAAGGACATTCTCAATAAGCAAGTCTTCAAATCAAAGTATAGAACTTTTTTTCTCCTACATTTTTACATGTAAAATAAGAAGAGCCAGATCTTTAGCTGGCATAAACTGGTAAAATCCCAGTGATGTCAATGGAGCCATACCATTTACCCTAGCTCAGGGGGTTGTGCCCAGAGCATCCACACATTTACATGCCCCTCCTTTTTACTATCAATGCTTTTGCTGTATGTAGTAGCCACAGAGAAGACTTTTGCCTAAATCATCACATATACTGCTGGTACTAAGATTTTAAAAATGGATTATGAATACAACCCATAGACCAATTTATAGAAAGAATCCAAACCAATCACAATAGGATGTCAAATCTATTGTGCCTTCAAGTTGTAGTATTGTTGGGTCTAAACATTTCTAAATTAGACAGAGTATCAGCCAGATTAACTACTCACAGTGTACTGGCCATTGGCCGTAGCAATGTAAATTGTGTACTGCTTCTCACTGGCTGTGTCAAGATTCATCTGGTTTGACTCTCCTTTGCTCCGAAGTTCCTCCAAAGCCAACCTCACAGCTAGGTACTTAGACAAGTGATCAACTGTGGCATTGCCTGAGGTCTTTATATACCTGCAACAGTAACAACAAAGACAACCAAATATATTTGAATCACTTGTGCAGAAAAAGGCACACTAGATAAGCTTCATATGTAAAAGTAAACAAACTTGTATGTAAAAAGTACAGAATGCCTCAATGTTTTCACTCAAGCTACAAAAGAAGCAATTTACTGACCAAGAAAAGTCCTCATGCCTCTCTCAACCTCCTCTTCCACAGGTTCCCACTCTACTTATGGATAAGAAATATTACTACTTTGTCATCTGCCTGAATTAATTGATTGTCTGACACATTTTTTTAAAAAAAGTAAATATTCAGGAATGCTCAAATCCTCTGAACACAGATGCATGACATCAATTCAATGGACAAGAACTGGATACTTGGCATGCTCTATGACCTCTTTCCTTGCCCCAGCTACTCTTCGTTGATTCCTCCATTCTCTGGGAATCTAAACCAAAAAAAGTGAGAGTTTCAAAAGTGCCGAATGACCTATGATGTTGTACTTTTAGAACTGACAAGAAAGCTCTCGTGCTGAAGAGGAATAAGAAAGAAGATTCCAGATATTTCAGGACACTAGAAAAAAACCCACAAACCTGCATACTACAGATATCAGAACTTCTGTCCAGATCCATGTTCATAACTACACAAATTTTAGAGTGAGATTCGCTTTTAATGGGACTTGTGCTCCTGAGCCACATTTGAAAAATTTCAGTCTTCTTTCCCAATTTCCAAATACAAAGGAATTCACATGTTGATCCATTCACATGTTGATCCATTCTAACACTTACATAAGGCTTATTTTTATATACATACTAGCGAAAATACCCGGCGTTGCTTGGGTCAGTTGGAGGTGGGGAGGGGGCAGAGAGCTGAGCGAGTGCGGGGTCCGTTGGAGGGGGGAGGGGGCAGAGAGCAAACCTGACACCCCCACCTCACCCCCCCCAACCAAACCCGACACCCCCACCTCACTTACCCCTCGACCAACCCCGACTCACATTTTCACCCCCCCACCCAAACCCAACACCCCCACGTTACCCCCCTACCAACCCCAACACCCCCTGACCAACACCCACACCTCACCCCCTGTAGACCAAACCTGACACACCCATCTCACTTTCCCCCCCAACCAAACCCAACATCCCCACGTTACCCCCCCTACCAACCCCAACACCCCCTGACCAACACCCACACCTCACCCCCGGTAGACCAAACCTGACACACCCACCTCACTTTCCCCCCCAACCAAACCCAACACCCCTACCTACCACAAACAAACCCGACACCCACACCTCACTTACCCCTCGACCAACCCCGACCCCCCTCCTTACCCCTCCAACCAAACCCAACACCCCCACCTTACCCCCCCACCAAACCCAACACCCCCTGACCAACCCCAACACCCACACCTCACCCACCCCGACACCTTCCCACCCCCCCCCCAGACCAAACCCAACACCCCCGGCTCACTTACCCCCCGACCAAACCCAACACCCCCACCTCACCCCCCCGACCAAACCCGACACCCCCACCTCACTTACCCTCCGACCAAACCCGACACCCCCACCTCACTTACCCTCCGACCAAACCCAACTCGGGTCCGTCGGAGGTGGGGAGGGGGCAGAGAGCTGAGCGAGTGCGGGGTCCGCTGGAGGGGGCAGAGAGCTGAGCGAATGCAGGGTCCGTTGGAGGGGGTATTATGACATCATAACTATGTCCAGAGAACAGCAGCTGCCCAGCTGATGTGAATGGGCTTTAAAGAATTTCACCCCTGGGGGGCGTCAGAGGTGAGATTTGAAAAAAATTTTACTCTTACCCTGATTACGACCCTAAGACCTCTAACTGTACCAAATTTCAAGTCTCTAGCTCAAACAGTGTGGAAGGAGTAAGTGCACATACATACATGCATACACGCATACACCATTTGACTTTTATATATAGAGATTTTCAAAAGGAGTGAGGAGGGACTGGAATCTAAAATCATCAGGGGTCTTTAAATGCAGTAAACCAAGCATACCACACCAAGAACAGTGCTGTGTTCTTAACTGTTAGGAACTCTTTCTATAATCAAAGGATTAAAACAAACCATACTATAAAATATGAACAAAAATAATTCACTACCCTGTTTAGGATGGAGAAAGTGCATTTACTTCAACAGGACAAGATATAACTAGAGAAGAAATGTCTACATTTGATTTCAAAAAGCCTCAAGAAATAACAGATTAAGTAGCAGTAAGACTATTATTAAAAGATGTTGAAGGTACTTACCTGGTCTGTGCACTGTCATCATTCTCCATGAGTGTAGGATGGGGCCTGAAGACTAGTTCTATTTCACTAGCACCATCCATTACTGGGTCTATTGCCACAGTCGTATTGTTATTGTCCAATTCTAGCCCAGAATCATCTGATGTTTTGGTTCTTTTGTTACTAGGCCCTGCTTCCTGATTGCTGTGTGTTGAAGCATTGCTACAGTGTGAACTGTCACCATTATCCTCTGCTCCACTGCCATTCTCAATCTGTTGTTTCTTGCCTCGTTGTAGCCTGTTTAAAGATATATGTAAATAAAAGTGATCTCCTCAGCAGCCAATCAGCATTCAGAATTAATCAAATTTCTTTAAATTTTCCCATGCTGGCTCACACAATATCTCCCAAACCATTTTTTTTTCAGTTGTCTATAATCAATCACATACAAAGGGTGTTATAGTAAGCATATTTAAAGGCACCAACATTTCATAGTGCGTATCAGTTATAAATTCAACAATGATTTTTTGTAGCATGCTTTTCCACAGAGCGACTATGCTTAAATATTTTGTTCCAGCACTGAAACTATAAGTTAATGCTATAATAACACAAACAACCCACCTTCAGAGCCCCATACCTGTTCATTGCTTGAATCTTTAATCCTTCCTCAATGCTGTGGCTCAGAGCTTGCTGGTTATTGTGCTTACTGATCCTTGCTAGAACTCTCTCTTGATGGGCCTCATATTCATCACGACTTGGGTAAATTTTACTGATGAGGGCGTCAAAATTCGGATCTGGTCTCAGGGATCTTTTAGAAACAAGCTTTTTACGACATGTGGGACACTCTTTGTTTCTAAACCAACAAAAAAGAAAGGGGACAACGAATGTTCTTCATGGCTGTAATCCAGAGTTCCCGGTCACGACCCAGTTCATGCTTTCCATATGACATTTCCTGTACAGCCAACGTCCTCTAGGAATAGATCCCACTCTGCCTAAACCTTTGACAGTAGTTATTACACTCCCTCCCCTAAATGAGAGTTAGTTTTTATTCTTACTGAGAAGTCTGCAGTGATCACAGCTTATGTTTACATTTAAGGATTCAAGTATCTTGCTTTTCTTTGCAGGCAGGTTCTTTCCCTTAGCCTCTCAAATTGTATCTTAATCAGGGGTCTCAAACATGCGGCCCGGGGGCCACATGCAGCCCGCAAAGCCCTTCCCTGTGGCCCGCCAAGCTTCCTGGCGCCCCCCCTCCTCCCCAGTCCCCCCATAGCAGTTTGCAGGACGGAGGGGCCAGAAGTGGAGGCTTCTCTGCTGCCTGGCTGGGCCGCGCGTGTTTCTAGCTCTGGATTTCCTATATTGCTCTTGCTTTGTTTGCCAAACAGCTGTTGGTGGTGCCTAGCGCTTTCCAGGAGGGAATGGGGAGCTGCGTGCTCAGAGGAGGAGGTGGGGCAGGGGTGGGACCTCTTGGAAGGGGTGGAGTGGGGGCGGAGCCGGGGCAGCGAGGGCAGGGTGTGTGTCAGTGGTGCGGCCCTCGGGCCAGTGCACTAGTCCTCATGGAAGGGGTGGAGTGGGGGCAGAGCCGGGGCAGCGTGGGTATGTGTGTGTGTCAGTGGTGCGGCCCTCGGGCCAGTGCACTAGTCCTCATGCGGCCCTCATGGTCATTTGAGTTTGAGACCCCTGATCTTAATTAAATGTAAAAAACATATTTTAACTCAAGTTAGCATCCTAGTCAAGACAAGACAATTCATAGCTTTCACCTGAGTTAGTAAATCAAGTTAAAAACTATGAAGAATCCTACACTTTAACTTGACCTGCTAAATCATGTGAAAACTACCAACTGCCTTTCTTCACTAGGATTTTACTTTGACTTGGTTAATTCACATTAAGAACACTTCTTCCCCCTAATGAAAGCAAGACCTCCATGGTGGCAACCATATTTGTGTCAGACAGTGTTCATTCATTGACATTCTTACTACTTTAACTTCTAATTAAATTACACCTTGGAAACTAATATACCATTTTCTATTGCATTTCCCAGTTCATTCAATAATGAATGAAAATATCCCTTAACAAATTTTTTGTTTCCATTTAACGACACATAGGAATCGTTTTGCAGGACATGCGATTAGAACAATCTATTTACACATGCATAGTTTTTATTGTCCAAGACAGGAGGGTTAATTTTTGCAAAGTAGTTCAGCATTACCCAAATTCCCCCAAGACATCTACCGTATGTTCCGGCGTATAGGACGACGGGGCGTATAAAACGACCCCCGAGTTTTCCAGTAAAAAAGCCGGATTACCAAAACAAAAACAAAAAACCACACACAAAAAGCACGTGCACCCCGCTCTCCCGTCCCCGCCGCAGGTGGGCTGCTGGGAGCGCGCCGCTCTCCCGTCCCCGCCGCGGCAGGGACGGGAGAGCGGGGCGCTCCCAGCAGCCCGCCCGCGGCGGGGACGGGAGAGCGGGGCGCACGCGCTTTTTGTGTGTGGTTTTTTTTTTTACCGGCGTATAAGACGACCCCTGAGTTTAAGCCAGGAAAATAGTCTCCAAAAAGTCGTCCTATACGCCGGAACATACGGTATTTTCTTTAGCTCAGCAGTTTTAAACCTGTGGTCCATGGACCTGTGGGGGTCTGCGAACTATGTCTAAAATTTCCAATGGGTCTGCACCCCTATTCAAAAGTTTTTAGGGATCCGCAAATGAGAAAAGGTTGAAAAAACACATATCTGGCTTCATCACTGGAATTCTGATTAAACTAAGGCACAAATAAAATAATAATGGGATCAAATGTGACATCCCAACACAGGTCATTATGATTATCATACTGTCGTTGTTATTCTCATAGGTTTGATATTTGTATCATTGAATTAACTGTAAAAAGACTGGTGATTGCAAATTATTTTAAATTTAAATAGTCAAGAATGGTTATCAATTAGGATTTGTTTTCATTACAAAATAAATACATGTTCCACACATTAGAGAATCTTGTACTCTATAAATTTAGATATTAATTTGGTAAGATTCCACTGAGACAGTTTAGTTCATTCTTGAAGTACAGTTCTTAAGCCAGCTAAGTCTAGTAATATCAAAAGGAGGAATTTTTTTCTGTTCCTTAAACAATGATTTAGTTTTTCTACATTGGTGTATATAAGAAAATGGGCATACTTCCTCTTAATACCTGGACCTCCACAAAAGAAAAAATATTTAAACAGTGAAATAACATTGGAGTACACACTTAAGGTACTGGATGCAATGTTCTTTGGTTTCTTGCAATCTAGTAGTGGTGTTTTTCCGCATCTCTGAACACATAGGGCTTTAAAGGGGCCTCTGTATCATTTTGATTCTTGACCACCACCCTCACCCTGCAAGAAGGTAGGATTCTTAGGTATACATTATTTCTTACATACCCACTCCTGAGAGCTGTAATGATACAATCAGCACAGAAACGATGCAAGCATTCCTTTGTTGTCATCGTGTTTTTCAACATATCCAAACAAATGGGACACATCAGTTCACTGTGCAGGCTTCTAGGTGATACCACTATTTCCAGGCCATCAGTTATTGCTTCCTAATGGTCAAATATTAAAGTGAAATCATGTTAATGGACTTATTTATGTGGAAATAAAGTAATCTTCATAAAAAAGTTAATCGAGAGATACTACATTGTAGAAAACACTTTAAAATAAAAGCAAACTACATAATTTTAGATTTATAACTGTTGGACTGTTTATGTTTTGTTTTTCAATGTATTACAATTTTAAATAGGAAATTAGAGATTTTACCAAGCATCTTACAAAAAAATATTTAACAAGATTAAACCATCCTGTGGTTTATATAAGAAAGGTATTACACTCTATTTTTAATGAAGTGCCTTGCATGAAATTAGCTTAACTTGTTACCTGAGGTGTTCTCTGTAATTCATATAAACTGAGCTCCCATGTTTTGCTTAAAGGTTGAGTTCCATTGGTCTGCACAGCCTGAGACATGGCTAGGAAAAAAGAGAAGAGGGGGAAAAATTACATAAACAATCATAAAACAGAAGCTTAAGTATGTTTAACTGAAGCTAGAAGCAGATTCCCTCTCCTTTAAATGATAGTGCTGGGTCAGCATTTTCACATTTTCCCTGCAGATACGTTTGCAATTTCAAGTCTAATAAAGAAGAAATGAGAAAAATGTCAAGAATCAGAGAGGTAGCCATGTTAGTCTGGAATAGCAGAGGTAACAAAGAGTCCTGTGGCACCTTAAAGACTAACTATAAAGTTTAGAAGCATAAGCTTTCGTGGGCTAATACCCACTTCGTCGGATGCAAGCAGTGGAAACCTGTAGGAGAACACTTCAACCTGCCTGGACACACGGTCCACTCGTGAATGGAATTGTACAAATGTGACCATGCGTATTATTCAAAACACACATTTCATGAAAGTCTATAAACGTACATCTACAGTACAAAATTATATCGACTTTATAGAAATCGATTTTTCAGAAGAAATTTTATAGTCGATTGTGTGTGTCCCCACTAAGCGTGAAGTCAGCGAAGTGCATCCACAGTGCCGAGGCTAGTATCTACTCTCGGAGTGGTGCACTCTGTGTAGCTAATTCACAGTTTCCGCAGTCTTCGCCGCCCACTGGAATCCTGGGTTCAACTCCCAGTGTTATGATGGGGCAAAAACATTCTTGCGGGTGTTTTTGGGTGCATGTCGTCAGTTGGACCTCCCTCCATGAAAGCTATGGCAGACAATCATTTTGTGCCTTTTTTCAGCAGCGGACGGTGCAGTAGGTCTGCAAGATTCTGCTGTTCTGCAACTTGTGCAGAAGGCCTGAAAGCCGTCGTCGACGTACACCACCTCTTCCTCTGCAACTCTGCTCTCCTGCAGCAGATGGGGCAGTAGGACTGCTAGCTGTCTTTGCAAATGGTGTATGGCTCCACCACTTCTGCTGCCACTCTTCTCTCCTGCTCTCCTTCATTTCACACCTATTTTCTTGGATTACCCATGCAGTCACCATAGCACAGCAAGCATGGAGCCCGTTCAGCTCACCACTGCACTAGTGACCATTGTAAATACCTCGCACATTATCCAGCAGCATGTGCAGAACCTGATACCGCCATTACGATAGTGATGAGGACATGGACACAGACATTTGTAGATGACCGGCATGTGGTGATTGGGACATCATGGTGGCACTGAGCCAGGTTCATGCCATAGAACGCCAATTCTCGTCCCAGGAAACAAGCACAGGCTGGTGGGACCACAGTGTGTTGCTGATATGGGATGATTCCCAGTGGCTGCAAAACTTTCACAAGTGTAGGGCCACTTTCATGGAACTTTGTGACTTGCTGTCCCCTGCTCTGAAGTACAAAGACACCAAAATGAGAGCAGCCCTCAGAGTTGAGAAGCAAGTGGCCATAGCCCTGTGGACGCTTACAACGCCAGACAGCTACCAGTCAGTCAGGAATCAGTTTGGAGTGGGCAAATCTACTGTGGGGGGTTGTTGTGATTCAAGTAGCCAATGCAATCATTGACCAGCGGCTATCAAGAGTAGTAATTCTGGGAAATGTTCAGGCTATTGTGGATGGATGGCTCTGCTGTGATGGGTTCCCTAACTGTGGTGGGGCAATAGACGGAAAGCATATCCCTATCTTAGCACCGGAAAACTGGAGTGGCCAGTATGTAAACCGCAAAGGGTACTTCTCGATGGTGCTGCAAGCACTGGTGGATCACAAAGGACATTTCACCGAAATCAACGTGGCATGTCCGGTAAAGGTGCATGACGCTTGCGCCTTCAGGAACTCTGGTCTGTTTGAACAGCTGCAAGAAGGGACTTACTTCCCAGACCAGAAAATTACTGTTGCAGGGGTTGAAATGCCTACAGTTATCCTCGGGGACCCAGCCTACCCCTTACTGCCATGGCTCATGAAGCCATATGCAGGCATCCTGAACAGTAGTAAGGAGCAGTTCAGCTGTAGGCTGATCAAGTGCAGAATGGTGGTAGAATGTGCATTTGGACATTTAAAAGTTCGCTGGTGCTATTTACTGACTAGGTTAGATCTAGATCTCAGCAAAACCAATATTGCAATTTTGGATACTTCCTGGGTACTTTCACTGCATGTATTCGAATAAGTGGGTATTAGTCCACGAAAACTTATGCTTCAATACTTTAGTTAGTCTTTAAGGTGACACAGGACTGTGTCACTTCTGCAATATTGCAATTGTAATTGCTGCTTGCTGTGTGCTCCACAATATGCATGAGAGTAAGGGGGGAGACATTTATGGGGGGTGGGAGGTTGAGGCAAATTGCCTGGTGACCAATTTCGCTCAGCCAGACACCAGTGCCATTAGAAGAGCACAGCAGAGCGCACTGCACATTAGAGAAGCTTTGAAAACCAGTTTCATGACTGGCCATGCTACCGTGTGACAGTTGTATTTGTTTCTCCTTGATATTACGATATTACCCACCCCCTTTGTTGACTATAATTCCCTGTAAGCTAACCACCCTCCCCTTTCACACTGGAGAAAGCCTCATTTTAGCATTATGCAAACTGTAATGATCAAAATAATGTAAAAAGGAATGCAAAAAGGTTTCTGGACAGAAAATAGTTAATTACAGGGGGCAGGAGTAGAGGAAGGAACACTCTCCAAAAAGAACATGGAATAATCTGGAAAGTTATTTTGGGAGAGTGTGTGTATGCATGACTATTTCTGAATTAGAACACAGTATGATGCAAAATTACAGTTGCAAACATCTATACTAGAAGAGAAAAAATGAAGTTTTTTCAGTTCACTTTTTTAAAAAAAAATCTAAATATGCACTTCCAAACCATCCCAATACATAGCCAAGTCGCAGATCCTATTTTTGTATGACTGCCAAGTGTATAACAGACAGTAATTACCAGATGAGAAATGTCAACTCCTCTGCTCCAAGGGAGGTTGAACAGGCTTAAGTAACTTTGTTGAGGGGAGGTGGGAGGGATGGGAAGGAAGAGATAAAAGAAGCAGCACAGGTTACTACTATGCCTGTTCATCCTAATCTTGGCCATGGTGCTTGGAGAACATCTGTTCCTACTGAAAAGGAATGGTAAAATGAGGAGTAGTTCTCAGCAAGCCAAGTATTACACCTAAATAATAACTTGGGATTGGAGAGATGGCAGAAGAATTGTAAAATGATGATGGATTTAGGCTGTCAACTCCTGTTTTGGTAGAATAAAAAGATATTTTCTATGGCACAAGCAACATGTTTCTCTGCATGGAGAAGAGAAATAAGACATCCATTTAGTGCCCAAACAGACTACTGAAATTGACACACTGCTAATAGCTAACTGCAGACTGTAAATTCTAAAATGAACACATAGTGAGAATCCAGCCAGCCATCTGACTATAGTGTCAGGTCCTGAAGATATATTTAACAGAGCGTACGTGTGCGCACACACACACACACACACACACACACACACACAGCCAGCGGCTTGTTTAAACTAGCACTCTCACTACTGATCGTGGTGATGGAGCTGTGCTGATGCTGCAGCAATGGTGAAAGTTACTCACAGGATGGGGAGACCTAATGTGAACAGTAAGCATATTATTAACACTTATATCACTGTAGTGTCCTGAGACTCAGGCATGTCAGGGCTCCATTGTGCTACACACTGTACAAACATAGGAATAAGAGTTTCTGTCCCCAAACAGCTTTCTATCTAAAACTTCTAGAGTCCTAAGCTGAGCCGACAACAAACTTTCATAGGTTCATAGATTTTTAAGGCCAATGTGTTCATTTATTCTGACTTCCTGTGTAACATAGGCCACAGAGTTTCCTTGAATTAATTCATGCTTCAAGTCCAATAGCTGTGGACCACCATACCAAAGCCTAAACAGTAGTAATCTTTGCACTGTGACCAGAATGTCACTAAACCTGGGGCTCTCTTGGACCAACAAGGGAAGCATAGTCCAGAATCAAGAGGTTAGGTATACCTTCTGTTAGGTATTCCCAGCTGCCTGATATACAAAACTTTAGCTATGGTCTGTCCATAAGAGCAATCAAGCTGATCTCAACTGTCAGGATGGTGAATAATGAGAGGCAGTGTCTAGTTTAGCAAGGGCCCAACCATAATGGTCTTTGTACAATGATGACCAGCAATTAAAAGTGCATCCAAAAATGAAGGTCAGTGCAGATTATGGTGCACAAATGTAACTTGCTACATATATGAGACACCACTGAGTAAGCAAGCAGCCATGTTTTGCATAGCTGAGGTGTCTGAGAAGCCTTCATGATTAGATTGCTATAGAGATTGAGAACGTTGCAATAATTCAGTCTGGAGGTGACAGAGGCCTGGCTAATTGAGACAGGTCTAAAAGGAAATGCTGTTACCTCTTTGCCAAGAAAAGATAGGTTTGGTTGTTGGAGAAAGACATGGTTTCTGCTGCTAAATGGGAATCCAAGAGCACCTGGAGTGCAACTCCAGCTACCCAGACAGGAACTGTTGCACCTGTGTGTGGCTTACAGTAGAGGCAACTCCTACAACTACAATGGATATTTTCCTAACTGTTCTCCTTACAGAAGACCCAGTTTTTGTTCCCAGTTCTAAAGCCAGACTGAAAAGGGTCAGCTAATGACAGAACTTCCTCACACTTGTACCTCTCTTCATACACCAAAAACTAGTAGAGACGAGGTGGTGATTGTTGAGAATCTCTGTGATGAGATGACTTATTGACCCCAAGTTTAGGACTAGTAGTTTCCTATTGGAGAGATACTGGCACCTTTCCCACTCCTGAAACATGGCCTTCAAAATTGGTTTGTACCCCTTCTTATTTTGTGTTTTATTTAAAAAGCATAAAGGAGACCATCACAGCTTTTTCCAGCTTGTTTCTTCACTGAAAATATTGAGAATGTTAGCCTGATCTGAATTATTGTGATTTTGCTGGAGGACTCTCTGGAAAGCTAAAGAACTTCCTCAGCTCTTATCTGAAGGGCTTGAGGTATCAAATCTTTAACAGAGATCTTTCTGCCTTTTCTTTCCACCCCTGCCCACCTGAATTTTTAAAAATATGGTTTTGTTTACACTCTAAATAAAAACTCTTTCCCTTCTCAGTTTTCACTCTTTTTACTGATGATAAAATCCTACCAAGAAGAGAGAATAAACTAAGGCCTGAATGTCAAGTGCCCCCCAAAAATAAATGGGGGAGTGGCATGAGGGTGGTGAGATGGGGCCAGAAGAGAGAAAGAGAAACAGTTTATGAAGTGACAGAAATCTGAAAAGTTCCATTAAAGAAAAAAGGGCACATCTTTTCCTTTGCAAGTCACCTTGGTGCTAGTACCCTCAGTAATATTCTTTAGCATTTAAATAGCCTCCCAAATGCTTGTTACCACTTTTGTTTTGCTTTTTAATAAACTCATATGCAATTCTAAAATGCCATCATCATAGCATCTGGGTACCACAGTAAACAGTTTCCACATATAGGCAGGATTTTTCAAGCTAAAATTAACAAAAAGCATGTGCTTTTGACAAAATTGTAAGAAGGGGAGGCTGTGAGGGGGAGAGAAAGTCAAATTTGAGTAAGCAGATCAATCATCTCCTTTTCAGTCACTAATAATAAGGGCTATGATTTACATAGGAATCAGAGGGATATCTATCAGCTCATTACTGATGTCAGAGTCACTAGAACACCTGAAACCATTCTGACTGGCTCAGACTTCAAACTCAGGGCAGCTGTAAGTATTAACTTTTTAAATTATAGAGTATGCTTTGATACTGGTATTCATGCAACAGCTGACTCCAGTAAACCCAAAATCCAGAAGAAGGGATTAGTAATTTGAAAACAAGTCGCACTGGAAGTCTTAAAATTTCGTTTCCTGTCCCCCAATTTGATACGATATTCATTTCTTTTTTCTATACATGATCCCAGCACATCTAAACCAGCACACAATATTTACTGCTCTTTATGGGCAAAGGAAAAGGAATGCTGCCCCTCCTTTGCACAACATCTCCCACAGAATATCTATAACACAAAACTTGACCATTATCAAATAGTGCTGATAGCAGAATACAAGCTAATGTCTGTTTAAATACTATACCATTTGTTAGTGAGATTTGCTTGGTCACCTCCTCTACATCTTTTATCAAATACCATAAAAGGCGGGGGCGGGAGGGGGGGTTGGGAACCTGTTATGAGATGACAATCATTTAGATAGACTTTAGGGCCAGAAGGGTCCATCATGGTCATCTAGTCTGATCTTCTGTACAATGCAGGCCAGAGAATCTCAGCCACACACTCCTGTAATAGGCCCATAACCTCTGGCTGAGTTACTGAAGTCCCTAAATTTTCAAGACTTAAAGTTACTGAGAATCCACCATAGTTCAAACAAGCAAGTGACCCATGCTACATGCTACAGAGGAAGGCAAAAAAACCCTGAGTCTCTGTGAATCTGACCTGGGGGGAAATTCTTTCCTGACCCCTAGTATAGCTGTTTGTTAGACCCTGAGCCCATTGGCAAAACCCACCAGCTAGACACCTGCAAAAGGATTCTAACTAGTAATTCAGAGCCCTCCTCCTCTAGCGTTCCATCTTTAGCCATCGGAGATTCCTTGAACGTGTATGCCAGTTCAGAATATTTCCAAGCATTTTGCCAACATTTCTTTGCATCACTACAGTATTTATTTCAAAAGAAGGTTGCTGTTATTTTAAAGGACCTTCAGAAATGCTCTCAGTTCTAGCTGGATAAAGTTTGGTTATGGAATATACAAGAACCAAATTTATCCAGTTGGAACCTAAAGAACAACCTACAGTCTAAGCAAAAGCACTACATCACTTTACATCTTGGCAGTTTTATCTTCATAACCATATGTTGAGTGGAGTTTTTATTACTTCTACTATTAGCAGCTCATTTTCTATAGAAATTCTCCACTCCCTCCAAACAGAGTAAGATTCCTGTTTCCAATGCCAAGCACATTCTCCAAGCCCTGCAGTGAAGTACACTTAGGTAAATAATTAAGCATAATCACCTCCTTTTTGAAAGGCTTATTAATTATTATTATTATTACATGAAAACAAAAAGCATTAAAATACAAACCAGCAATTGTTTATTCAGAACAAAAATTAAAATTATATATTTGGATGTTCAAATAAAGAAGAAAAAGATAGGCCACTTTTGGGAACACAAATCTTCAATATAGCTTTATTTTAAAAAATGGGGAGAATCTTCCATTAAAAGCAGTTATCTGAGTTTACTTGCTCTGGAAGCACAATAGGTATAAAAGTTAATTAACAAGACAATTCACCTCTCTTGGACTGATACTGTAGTTTCATTCTATTAGGAACAGAATATGATTTGGATACTATAAGATTGTCTCACCCAAACCTATTCCCAATTCTAAATAGTCAGATGATTAGTTCCTGGCTGGGACTAGAGTTAAAATTTCTAAAATACTGCATGCACACAAGTTTCAAATAAATAAATAAAGATTGTTCCCATTTCATTTCTGCCCAGATGCATCAGAAGTTTTATGAGAGAATTTGTTCTCATGGGATTGGTAGACCAATTATTATTTTACATGCAGTTAATAGATTTTTGCAGTCTGGTACGGTTTATCTGACACAAGAGGAGACTTCAGATAGATAATAGTTGTTCTACAGTGCTTTCCTTCCAGGATCTCAGCATAGTATTGGGATGTAGTTTGTCAAATTACTGAAGTACTGGGATCTGGAGGACAGGAGGGGGATCAGGGCTGAGGAAGGGAGTTGGGGTGTGAGAAGAGGTGCGGGAAGGGGTGCAGGCTCCAGCTGGGGGTGCAGAAAATTGGGGTTGGGATGCAGGAGGGAGTGAGGGTTCTGGTTCAGGGTGCGGACTCTGAGGAGGGGCCAGAGATGAGGAATTCAAGATGCAGGATGGGGTTCCGGGAGGGGGAAGGGGGTGAGGGCTCCAGTTGGTGGTATGGGCTCTGGGGTGGGACTAGGGATAAGGAGTTTGGGGTGCAGGAGGGTGCTCCGGGCTGGGATAGAGAAGTTTAGAGGGCAGGAGGGAGATGAGGGCTGGAGTAGGAGGTCGGGTCACAGGGAGAGGCTCAGGGGTGCAGGCTTCGGGGAGCACTTACCTCCCAGAAGCAGGGGCGTGTCCCTTCTCTAGCTCCTACACAGAGGTACAGCCAGACAGCTCTGCTCGCTGCCCCATCTGCAGGTATCACTCCTGCAGATCCCATTGGAGCGCAGGGGGTGGGCAATGCCATGATTCCAGGGGCTGTGTGCAGTGGCCCCTGACCCTGCTACCCAGCTGGGGTATCAGAGGGGGGGCAGGTCACAGTTTCTGGGACTGACCCTCTACCCTGCTCCCCGCTGGAGCACTGAAGTGGGGAAAGTCCCAGACCCTGCTCCCCAGCAGGAGCTTGAGGGCTGGCTTAAAACAGCTGGTGAGCTGAATTCAGCTGATGGGCTGTACTCCCCACCCCAAAAAAAAACATGTATATAGGCTATTTTGCTACTGTGTTCCAATATCCTTTAACTTCAACTTGCTATTCTACTGTTCAAAAATTCAAAAAAGTAACTTCACTTATGAAAGGCACTTCAAGATTACATACAAAGAACATACTTTTACCATAGAAACAGCTTTTAGTCATTATCTCTGCAGCAGAACACCTCAAAACTACATCTAGAATATAATTTATGAAGACATTAGAAAGAGAAGACTCCATCATTTAATCATTGTCCTAGTAACATAAGGATGGTTCTTTATGCATGCTTATGACTCTTGAAGAGATGATTAGTAATTAGTTACAGTTATGTAAAGTCATTGTTTAAAATAATTGTGGATAAATTAACTGATGTGTTATGTTCAAGAAGACTAAGATCTGTAAAATGCAATCAAAGAATTTAAAAAGGCTATTAATGCACTAACTCATTATATAACCTCTGAAGTTGAAACTTCAAATAGAAGTTACGTGCCTCAAGAGAAGTCAAACAATTATTGAGCACTTACATATGTTTTCCATTCTCAAAGACCTTTGGAAACAAATTAATCTTTGCATTATCCCTGCAAGGCAGGGTAGATACAGGGCTGGCGGCACAGTTGGGAATCACCAGACATCTACTAGTTACATGCCAACAAGAAAGGCAAGGGGCGGCTGGCTCGCCAACAAATCCATGGGCAAGGTCATGCTGATGGGCAATGGGAAAGTGGTGGGATTCTTACCAGGGTGCTGTCCCTAGATGCTACTTGTGGGCCTTCCATCTTATAGACCAGCCCTTGCTAGCAAGTGCTTTGATGAACTTAGTCACCTTCCCCATCCCACCAGAAATATATACAATTATAGAAAAGAAGAACATGCTTTCTCTTATAGTTTCCTCCCTCCCCACCCCAGGGCCTCCTAGCTACTGCAAAGGAAAGTGTTTGCTTATCTGGTCTTCCCCAAGCCAAGCCTCCTGGCTGCTCAGGAAGCAGAGTGTATATTTCACCAGACAGCAGACGGAATGAAAGAGAAATCGTTTCATTGTTGCCCCCGGGGTTTCCATTAGCACCAATGGAACCGGGAATAACACCATGGAGTACCAAAGGGTAGTGGGGTGCCTCCCACCACAAAAATATTTCCCACTATCCCGCCACACCAGAGAAATGGAATAGAAGCAGAGGCATTTTATGCCCTTACTATAGTATGTGAGCTGTAACTTTGATAGTGATTAGTGACATACAAGCAGTGATTACCTCAGAGAACAGGGAGATTCCTGTTTAAATGATCAGTGTACAGGGGATGCACCAGCATAACTGAGACCAGGTCTACACTATAAAGTGAGATTGGTATAACTGCGTGGCTCACAGGGTGTGAAAAATCCACATCCCAGAGCAATGCAGTTATACGGACATAAACCACGGTGTTTCTATCAGGAGCCAGAGAAGGCAGCTGGAAGGGAGACTGATCGTAGCCCGGCCAGACCCCCAGCTGGCTAGGACCAGGAGACCCTATGTACAGGGAGGGGCTCAGTGAATGAATACTTTTCTTTTACAGGAAATCTTCCCCTGCATGCTTGGACTATGGGCTGGCATTGCTGCCCCCTTTGCCTTCCCTATGCTAACTTCTTCCAGCCGTGTGGACTCAGGCAGGAAGAGAAAGCTAGCCTGGGAGGTCTAGCCTAGACTAGTCCAAAACAGTGGCCTGTAAGAGGGATCCGGCCTGGGCTCCCATGTGTGAGGCCTCCATTTCTGAACACACAAAAAAAAGGTTTTTAAATGTCAAGCAAACGATCACTGACAACTTCAGAACTTTTCAGCAAACAAAATGCATCAAAGAAAAGCAAGTTCTCTGAAATCTGCCGAGAGATACCCTCAACTTCATGAACTTCTCCCCCTAATTCTGGGGGGAGAAATCGGTAGAAGAGTCCTCTAGCTGTATTACCTCTGAACAACGTACTTTAGATAATGATGAAGATGACTGTCTCATAGAAGAATGGGAAGTGGAACATTCAGCATCAGATTCTTCATTAGAATAAAAAGAGTTGGAAGGAAATAACTGATCGATGTGGTACAATGAATGGAAACTGGAAAAGAACCCACGTGGTAATAAAGTAAGCCCAGGGAGTAAGACTGCACAATATCACTTGGTGCTGGTGGAAATGGTATCTGAAAGCCCAAAACAACCACGGTTAAGGTCTTATCTTCAAATGAAACAAGAATGAGTGGAGAAGTTTCAAAATGGAAGTTTGATTTATATCCATGGGTCATAGTGAAATAATGACTGCAGCTTACTGTTTCCCATGTAGACTTCCTTTCATCACCTATTGCTGCACAAAAATCTGTGTTTATTGTTAATGGCTTCAGAAATTGGAAAAAAGCTGTCACAGGATGTAGGTTTCCAATAGCATGAAAACAGAATCACAAGAGCTGTCATGTGGTATGGACTTCATTCAAAATTATTCAGTCAAAATGTGATGATCTTTCAGTTGAGTTGAAAATTACAGATGTATATTTTGCTTCAGTGCAGGAGAACTGATGTATATTGAAGTTGTGGCAGATATCCTCTGACTTACTGCAGTCCAAGGGAAAAGAAGAGTGTGACAGCAGCAACAATGACAACTTCCTGGAGCTATTGACTAATACCCAAATACATGAGTATTGATAAGAAAGAAAATGGAAAATTGACCACACAATGCAAAATATACTCATTCGTCAATACAAAATTAAATAATTCACATTAAGCTAAAAATACATAAATGTATAAGCCAAGAAGTGAGACTACTGTTTTCTCTTAATGTAATGTAATGCTTAATGAAACTAAAGACATTAGCAAAGTAGAACAAGTGTCAGTTGTGTTGAGATATTATTTGCATAGCACTGTATATGAAAGATTTTTTGGCTTCCATCTTGTCAAGTCACTTGATGCAGTCTCTGTTTCATAATGTGAAGAACACATTGTTACGGTGTGGTACTGATATTCAGACCTGTATTACAATAGTGCCAATGTTACGAGTGGAAATCTTAATGGTGTGCAAACTCTCTTACGGGAAGAAATACCACAAGCAATATATGTTCATTGTTTCAACCACAGGCTCAATTTAGTTATTGTTTATCTATGCAAAGGAAACAAACATGCACTTGATTTTTTCACTATCCTGGAGAAATTGTACACTTTGCTCTTTGGTCAGCTTTACACACTAAATTCACAGCCATTAAGCACAACCCCAAAATAAAGTCTTGGCATTGCCGAAGCTCTGACACTTGATGGACATACCAATTTCCGCTTGTAATAATATGAAAAAAGACAATTTAATCCATTCTTGTGTTATTTGCCGTAATATCTCGAGATATATCAAGAGAGGACAGGGCAATGAGCGCATGAGGTGTTTACTTCAGTATTAGACGGACTTTGCTGTCCTCCTTTGCATGTTACCAAAAATTATTTAACTGCTGAAAGTTATATCTGACTACCTGCAAGCTGTTGAGTGTGACTTTTCTCAGGCATGCTTATCTGCAAATCAGCGAATTTCTAAACATGAGAAATTTGGAAGCGGGATTTGATGAAATATGGAGCAAAGTCACTACTACTGTTTCTGAAAATGATTTTAAGCTGTCTAAAGTTTTGGGAGTACACAGTTATGTACAAAAGTTGCTTTAAAAACTTCAGGAATATATTTCAACTGAACATAGATAAAGGAGACTTCAGGACAAACTCCTTTTTGACAGAGATTGATTAAATAACTGGAGAGAATTTCAAATAAGATGTTCTGAAAATAAATTTGTTCTTGATGGTGTCAATTGCCTCAACCCAAAGTTTGAAAACTTTTTTGACTTTCTAAAATTAAAATCACTCAAAGCATAGTATGGATGTGATATAGACATTGTGAAGACCGAGGTAAACCTCTTGCAAAACTAACTGAATGCTGCGAAGAAGAGACAAAGTCCAAGAGTGACAGTTTGCTGCAGCTGCTAATTTCTTTGGATAAATACAAATGTGCCTTCCACAAGATGCATACATTATGTGTGACTGGCACAAGTATTCCTCCATCAAATACTGCATATGAAAGGGCTTTTTCATATCTTCAATGGGTGAAAGACTAGCTGCGGAACTGCATGACAAGTGACCAGGTAAAGGACTTGAATGACATGGCTTTTGAAAAAAAGCTGTCCAAGTCTCTTCATCTGAAGAGGGTTGTTGACAGATTTGCTTCTGCTTTCAACAGGCATATCAAGCTTCAATAAGGTAAGTAAATTGTGACCAACATTATGTATCCCCATTCTATATAAAGTATATGTAGAAAAATCCAAGCTCCCCTAATAGTCTTTATCACCTCTTCATTCTAATTATTCTAGCATTGCCCCTGAATGGGACTGATCAGGGTCTTTTAAATTTCTCTACTGCAGGTTGGGGAATGTACCAACCATGAGGCACCAGAGCAATGTGTCTGCAAACACTGGAGTCTGTTTAAAAACAAAAGATGTACCATTAAAATGGTATAACCTCCCTCAGGTGGGCACAGTTATACCAGTGATAAAGGTGCTTAGACCAGTACAGCTTATTCTCATACACAAAGGGGAATAAGCTATACCAGTATAAGGTGTATTTATGCCAGTTTAACTGCATCCACAGGTGGAACTAGTATAACTATATTCGTTTAAAAACAAAAACAGAAAAATCCAATCTGTAACCAACAGTTGTCAAGTAAAAAACTCCATGTAGACTAGGTCTCATTAACAAAACTTCACTGGAGGACATATAAAGGATTATCTTTACAACTCTAAATGCCTGGCCTTTTAAAAATTTATTATTATTAAAGTTTAATTCCTGCAGAAATACTAGGCCCCTTAATTTGCAAGCCCATGTTTCCCTGCTAACAGGGATGAGTAGGCAAGTTGACCTTTCAAGTCTTGGATAGAAAAGTTACAGTATCCCCAGACCAGTGAACAGGAATGGTTAACTGACTAAGACTACACAAATTCTTGGATGCCACCATAGATGCTAATCATGCCTCCCTTTTCCAAGAGCGGACAGATGTGTAACAGCACGCTTAGGGAACTATTTAAAAAATTGTTAACGTAACAGCATCATCCTATGTCATCTGCTGATAAGAATGTCAGAGGGATGCTACATTGAAGAAGCCACTCTTGGTTCCCATACATTTGTATTCTGTTCCCCTCTCTGCTGACCAAGCAAGATCACCCCAGTCCCTTCCTAACTGGAGAGGGAAATCAGGGTATTTTAAGTGACCCAGTGCCCTATAGTGACACCACGAGGGGGAAAATAGATATTTAAAAATCAGTATAATCTCAAGACCACAAACACTGAAATGTTTTAATGGTAATCATATGATTAAACACCCCAAAAAACTGAGAAGTCCAAAAGGACTCCAAGGCTTTACAGAAGTTTAACAATCTAAGGGCAGACACCCTTGATAGTGGCAAATGTTTTAGAGGCGATTAGTTCTTCAGTATGCTTCTATATTCCTGGTCGCACTTGCTCTGAATTTTTAAATCTACTGTTGGCCAGCCCTCTAATTCCTGATCATCCACAATCACCTCTAATAGAAAAAAAAAAATCTTCAACACTATGCTTCTGAAAATTCAGTAGCACATCTGAAAATATTATTAGGAAAGCCCTCCAGATGATATCTGATAGTGGGGAATACAAATTATTGATCCAGAAATTCAATAGCACAAGATTTCTTTATTATATTCCTTCTCCTGAAGGAGAAAACAGGAGCTGGCACATTTTGCCTGGTGCATTAAGATCCAGAGACTTCCTGCTAATTGTCTTTTCACAATTTACTGGCAGCAAAATTTACTGATCAATATTCTCTAGAGTGCAGCAACATTTCCAGTCTCAAACTGCTCAACCTTGCATTAGCAAACATTTGACAGTTATATTCTTACAGTTGCTTAATTAGTATTTGCACACAAACACATTCACACACACCCCTGGAATATGCAATGACAAACCAGAGATGGGCAAATTTCCACTGTAAACATTAACCAAAAAGAGGCAATGCTCCTGTTTCAGATGTCAAGAAAACAATTACAGCATTATTTGTTAAAGAATTAAAAATTGTGCCTGTCATTCTCAAGGCTGTTTTATGGTTTCTAAAGGACTCTGACAGTAGCATATTTTTTAAAACATGTGATTTCAAGTTTGATATTTCTCTTTTTCTTCTGTGTATTAATAGGCATCAGACTAATTACAATAACATTTCATGAAAAAGGAGTAGTTACACACTCAATGCCTTTATGAAAAAGAATGTCATTCTAACCAACAGAGCTCAAATTTGTTTTGATGATCCTGTATGCCCTTTAACATACCCAGCTGCATTAGTATGCAGCCTTTTGGATCATTCTGTTCTTTTCCATATACAAAATCCTTGGTGTCATTACCCTACCCCCAAAATTGTAGCTGGAGAAGATATTGGAAAGAGAGATCAAAACAAACAGAATTATAATAAATTGGCTTACTCCACTTACAATGCACCTTGGCTATATTATCACCTGCTTTTAAAGTGACCCCAATTTCTTTTAAATTCACAAGGATGCTAATTTTCACTTGTTTTCATATTTCATCATCACAGCAAATCCCAAAGGGACATGGCTTCTTTGCAGATCGATCTCTGTCTAGGTCCTTAAGGTGGTCTAGCTGTATATTCAATTTACATCCAGCACTGGCAATATTCTTATTCCAAAATTTAGTGCTCACATGATCACTGGCCATGCAGTGGAATTCCTTGGTAAATTCAACTCTTCAGGATTCATTGGTCTTAGCCATCAGGCACGTCTACATTGGCATAGTTACAGCACGGGCAGTCATAGCACCACTCAGAGAGTGCAGAAGAAAAACACTGTTGTGTGTTCACACTGACAGCTGCCTGCCGAATAGCGTGTTCACACTTGTGGCACTGGCAGTGATATTTGGGCGGTGCAGTCTGGGAGCTATCCCACAGAGCACCTCTTTCTCTTTTGCTGCTAAGACTTGTGGAAAGATGGAGGGGGTCACGGTGTATCCTGGGTCCAGTCCCAATGCCTCGTGACGCATTGCTTTGCATCCCAGCAATCCCTGTGCTTCCGTTCACATTTGGTACCATCTTTCAATGATTTGCGTACTGCGCATCCTGCCTCTTTCTGGCTGCAGGAATGGATCCCGAACTGCTGACCTGTAGGCTGCTCGCTCTGACCAACACATCATGAGTGGCAGTGGAGTTATTACTTTAACAAAGGCAAAAGGAGTGTGACATCGATCTCACCACGCAAAATAGCTAAGACACGAGATTTCTTGAGACATTCACAGAGGTGCTGACCACACAGTGCAACGCTGCTTTTTGGGGTTGGGAAACAAGCAGTGAGTGGTGGGATCACATTGTGATGCACATCTGGGATGATGAGCAGTGGCTGCACAACTTTCGCATGAAAAAAGCCACATTCATGGAACTGTGTGATGAGCTCACTACAGCCCTGTAGCACAAGGACACAAGAATGAGAGCTGCCCTGTCTCTGGAGAAGCAGGTGGTGACTGTAGGGGAATTCAAACTGCCCACAGTGATCCAAGAAACCCCGCCTACCCCTTAATGCCGTGCCTTATGAAGTCATACCCAGGGCAACTTGACAACAAGGAGTGGTTCAACAACAGGCTGAGCAAGTGCAGAATGACTGTTGAGCGTGCTTTTAGCCGTTTAAAAGCCTACTAGAGATGCCTGTATGGGAAGCTGCACATGGCCAATGACAATATTCCTATGCTTATAGCCACGTGCTGTATGCTCCATGATATCTGTAAAGGGAAGGGTGAAAGTTTCACTCAGGGCTGGACCGCAGAGGCTCAACACCTGGAGGCTGAGTTTGAAGAGACCAGGATTATTAGAAGGGCACAATGTGTGCCATAAGGATCAGGGATCCTGGAGGCAGCAATCTGAAGCTGAAAACCACCAATATTTGCTGCTATGCTTGGGATTGCAGTGCTTGTAATGCACAGAGGTGACTGCTGCACATGATGCAATAAGGGGGTTAAAATAAGTGTATGTTGTTTTGCCGTGCTCTTTTTGCTTTCACTTAACAGAATAAAGATTGCTTTCAAACCAACACAATTCTTTTATTAAATGACAACAACCAGGAGAGTCAAACAACAAAAATACATCAGTGGGGGGGGGACAGAGGAGGGAAGGTCTCCAGAGGAGGAGGGGTCCTGGGACAGCTATAGATTTGTGAATGTCTAGGGATCATACCCAACCTTCTCCTTTGGAGTACAATGCAGCAGGTGCCATACGTCAGGATGGCAAACTGCGGAGGGATGGGTGATAAGTGCAGTGGGAGTTCACACTGTTGAACTGTGAGGAGGGGGGAGCAGAATGCTGGGGGTAGAGAGTGGAGCCAGGAGGTTGATAACAGTGTGTTGGGGGGGGGGGATGGAGGGAGGGCGCATGAGAAAGTTTTGTGACAGTGGCTGCAGGGGAGGATGGGCACGGAGCTGCTTGGTTTGAAGAGCCAGTTATCACCTGGAGCATGTCCGCTTGGCGCTCTATAATGTTTAAGAGCTGCTCCGTGACTTCATTCTGGCATACCACGTTCTCCTTTCTGTCCCCCTTCTCACTGTTCCGCCACTCCTTCAATTCTGTTTCTCAGCCATGGGGTGCATCATAACCTCCTTTCTAATTCTGTGCAGCCGTTCTGCCACCGATAAGGGAGGCTGACCTCCCGAGGTCATCTCTGTAAAGTTTAAATGCAACATTTTACAGAAGCAGTATGGTTTACAACACAGACAACACTGATTCAGTGCTTTAAAACACAGGCAGTACTCACACACCTGTCACTTACTGGCTGACCCCAGGCAAGAACACATGAGCCACAAGGCTCCCGAAAATGGTGAGTAGCCTCAGGGGCAGGGTGAATCACTCTTCCTGGACCCTGCTGTACACTAGGTACATGGCTCTTAGGGAGAGCCAGCACTGTAGAGGGGGCTTGATAATCATTCCTGTCCCCACACTTTCCACAGGATATGATCATTATGGAAGATATCTCACTGCTGAGGGTGAGCAGGGAATCAAGGGAGGGTCTTCTCCAAAACTGTGGCTTCCGCCCTGGCCCCTATGCAGCTCCCCTGTGTACAACAATGGTCATCCATCCCCCTCCCTCCTTGATGGCACAGTGGGGTGGGAAAATTACCATTAAGGTGGCAAAAAACAAAGCAGCTCTGTTGAGAAACCTGCAGCAGCGGATTGCCCAGTATCTCCAAGAGTTTCCTGGAGCTCCCCATACAGTGAGGGAGTCTATCAACAGCTTGCTCTGCCACTCAGAAGAGACATGCGGTGGGAGACACGCCTGCTTTCTGCAACCCTCCTGCCCCCAAAAAACTGCTTCAGCAATTCCCAAAAATCAGATCCACTTACCAGGGCCTCCTCTCCTGTTTGCATTTCGCAACGATCTGACTGCTGTGACTGGCTAGGCTCCTCTGGGATAGAAGAGAGCTCCTGGCTGCATGCATCTCTGTCCTCCAAGCCATCCTCCGCCACTAAGTCCTCCTCCCTCTCTTTGTCCAAGATTTCCTCCTCCTGGCTCAGTCCACTCTCGACTGGCACGTGAGACAATGAAGTATCCCCAGGGGCCTTTGCAGTGGAGATGGGGTCGCCACCAAGTATCACATCCAGCTCTTTGTAGAACTGGCAGCTCGTGGGCGCAGCACCAGAGCGCTGGTTTGCCTCTGTTTCTTGTGGTAGGTGTTCTGCAGCTCTTTCACTGTTACCCTACACTGCAGTGTGTCCCAGTCATGGTCTCTTTTTATCATGCCTCATGAAATCTGTCCGTATGGATCACACTTCCTACAGCTAGAGCACAGCTGGGACTGCACAGCCTCCTCTCCCCAAATGCCGATAAGGTCCAGCAGCACGGCATTGCTCCAAGTAGGGGATTGCCTGGTGCGTGGGACATTCGTGGCCACCTGGAAAGATGTGCTGAAACCACTGTACACATCACCGAGAAAACAGGAAAGAGACTTTCAAATTTGCAAAATAATGTATGGGGTGAGGACGACGTTTGGTAGAGGGCAGTAGAGTTCAAACTGATGACCAGAGAGGCGAGAACAGGCATTGTAGAACACCTCCCAGAGGCCAATCGCAGCACTGTAAGCACCACGGTGTCTACACTGGCACCACAGCGCTATAGCTCTGGTGCAGAAAGCCTCTTGTCGGGGTGGTTTTTTAGAGCACTATAACTGTGCGGTTTCTGCACACTCGGGAGTTAAAGCACAGAAAGCCACTTTACTGCACAGAAACTTGCCAGTGTAGACAGGGCCATTCTAATACCATACTCATACCAAGAAAGCTGCTGAAATCAAACCAGTGCTGATTATTCCAGGAGGCGGGGGGGGAGGGAGATTCTGTGTTGACTGTGCACCCACAGAAAACACCCCTCCCACACAGAATTCTGATGCTTCCTTGCAGAAAACGTCAGGGAAGAAAAGGGAAGCCAGGTGGGGGGGAAGGCGGCGGCCACCATGGGCGCAGTTTTCTTTGGGGGGAATTGCCTACCTCCAGAGGCAAGGCATAGGAGTGGGGGACAAACAGGGTTACGTGCCACTGTCCCCCCCACCCCACCCACTTCTGCAAGTGCAGAGCTGTCCAGCTGAAGTAGCAGAGGTAACAAAGTCCTGTGGCACCTTAAAGACTAACTATAAAGTTTTGAAGCATGAGCTTTCGTGGGCTAATACCCACTTCGTCGGATGCACTTCGTCGGACCTGCCTCTGAACATTTCCACTGCTTGCATCCGATGAAGTGGGTATTAGCCCACGAAAGCTCATGCTTCAAAACTTTATAGTTAGTCTTTAAGGTGCCACAGGACTTTGTTACCTCTGCTATTCCAGACTAACACGGCTACCTCTCAGCTGAAGTAGAGTCATCTCTGCTGACTCTGTAGCTGAACATCACCTTCTGGGTCCTAGTGCCAGTCGTGCTCCCCTTCTGTGTGCTGGGAGCCTTCTTGATTTCTAGGCAACAGTGAGTGGCCATGGTGGGGCTGAGTAAGGAGGTGTGTGAGGGAAAGAGACAGTGGAGAAGGTAAGGGGTGGAATAGGGGAGGGGAAAGGGAATAGGGGAATGTGAGGAGGGGGATGGAGAAGAAAAGGGGATAGGGCAATTGCAGGGGGGAACAGGGAGCCTGGCATGAGGCATCCGCTCAGTAGCAGCTGGGGCTACCCCATTACGTAAGCCCATTGAACCCTCACCCTGACAAACCATACCTCCCTACATCTGGATTCCCCAGAGCCTCCCATATCCTCCACCCCACTGATCCCGAACCAGCTGCACTTGGAGCCCACCCTATCAAGCCCCAGTCTCCTGAGCCTCCCCACTCTACCCCCTACACCCAGACCCCCATGCTGAGCCACAACCACCTTCACCTGTATCCCCTACAGAGTCCCACTGTCCTTGCACCAGGAACACCTCCCCTCAACGAGCCCCTGTGCATCCAGCTCTCCCACTGAGCCACCCCCATTGCCCCACACAGAAATCTCTTACCCTATGCCCGGATTTCCCCACACTATGCCCCTCCACACTTGGACCCTGCTGGGCTGAGCCTGCCCACCTACACTGGTACACCTGGCACAGAGTGGGAGGGCTCTGGGATGTTTCTGGGGCACTCCCAGCCCTTATACTGTATCAGGGTCAGGCGCAGCCTCACTGATGAGTCACTGTACCAAGGAATGTGGGGCTTCAGGGTGATCTCCCACTTCAATGCAGGAAGTGGCCTGTGCATCACAATGCCATGCAGGAGCCATATTTATTTACTGACAAATAAAATTACTGAATTTTTCAAAAAAATTTTTTTAAATGTTTACATAAATTTTAATATTTTGGCACAGTACTTTTAGGCGCAGAATTCCCTCTGGAGAAGCTGATGGAGGCAGTTGCTGGGTTCGACTTCCAATATCCCTATTTCTGATACAGAATTTTCATAGGTATACTCAAGTTCACTAATTTTTCAACAAGACTATTATTAAAACTAAAGCCACCCTTCATAGCAAGCTGAGGTTTTAAAAAATTCTAGCACAAACCCAAAAATCTATTCCTTTTTGTTCCAAAAAATAAAAATTCAAATTTCAGCTTTACTAATGCAACAGGCAGTTCAGAAATTTCCTACTACTTATCCTAAAATGAACTGACATTTAAACTTATATGCTGTCTATATTTTGTCTAAAAGCAATATTTAAGCTGTCACGTGATTAAAGATCTGTGCCAAGACTGAAATGAAGATCAGTCATCACTGCTAGCCCAGTTTGACAGAGGAGACCAGCACTTGAACTCAAAGGCATTAAATGCATATAAGGATTTAGTATACAGTTAATTTAAAAAGACAACAAAAACACACCATGAAGGACCTAAATCTAACTCCATGTGTGTCAATTAAAGTACTGGCAATGAATCAATGGGAACTGGATCAACCTTTGTATTACAGAAGTGACAAAGAGTCCTGTGGCACCTTAAAGACTAACTAAAGTATTGAAGCATAAGCTTCCGTGGGCTAATACCCACTTCGTCGGATAGTAGCTCACGAAAGCTTATGCTTCAATACTTTAGTTAGTCTTTAAGGTGCCACAGGACTCTGTCACTTCTACTATTCCAGACTAACACAGCTACCTCTCTGATTCTTTCTATTACAGTCCAGATTATCCAAAACAGGGGTGTTCATGCCTTTTGTGGCTAGAGTTAAATCACATTTTTAACCCACTGAGATGAATGGGGGCAGTTTAAGCCACTTTCACCGCCTTAAAAATCAGATTTTGCCAGTGCTACATCAGCTCACATTTAGAAAGATTTTTTTTAAAAAAAAAAACCTATCAAAGGTCATAAGGGCTAATTTTTTTTTTAAAGAAAGCACACAAAAGAAAAATTTTAGATTCTTGAGAATCTCACTCCATCTCTGATGGAGATTGGATAAATACATCATACAGGCTAGGAAAAAGATCCCTTATCCAACTAAAAGACTCATATTTTAAAATAAGCTGTTTCCTTTAAAAAATAATAATACAGTGAAATCTCGATATAACGGACTAATTCGGGCGAGGGGGTGTCCATTAAAGCCGAAAGTCCGTTATTTAATAATTTTTTAAAATCATTAAATAACAGGACTTTTGGCTTTAACGGACACCCCCTCACCCGAATTAGTCCGTTATATAGAGGTTTTACTTATCACGGCCGGGAGCCGGGAGTCAGCCCGCCCGGCGGCAGCCAGCAGCCCGCCCGCCCGGGACCCCGGCTGCTGGGACCCGGGCGGGAGCCGTCAACCAACCCGCCCGCACGGGTCCCGGCTGCTGGGACCCGGGCGGGAGCCATCAACCCGCCCGCCCCAATCCCCGCTGCGGGGAGCCGTGCGGGAGCTGTCAACCCGCCCGCCCGGATCCCGGCTGCTGGGACCCAGGCGGCAGCCAGTGGCCCGCCCGCCCAGGTCCCAGCAGCCGGGACCCGGGCGGGCTGGCAGCGGGGAGCCTGGAGCCGGCAGCCCGCCCGCTGCCTGGACGGGGAGGCAGCGGGGAGCCTGGAGCCGGCAGCCCGCCCGCCGGCGGGACCCGGGAGCCGGCAGCCCGCCCGCCCGCCCGCCCGCCCGCCCGCAGGCGGAAGCCGGCAGCCAGCCAGCCAGCCCGCCCGCAGGTGGGACCCGGGCGGGAGCTGGCAGCCCCCGAATAACGGATTTCGGATGCATTGGAAATTTTGTCCGTTGCATCCGAAGTCCATTAAATCGGGGTCCGTTAAATCGAGGGTTTACTGTAATGTGAAGCATAAGAAAGCAGGTTACAATAGAGTAAGCCTTAGCCAGAAATGCACCTCATCACTTTTAGAATGGGGAAGAGCTGGGAAATGGTACATACTCAATCCTTAACTCAGACTGCTGGTAATGCATATGATACAAAATGCCCCATGTATCCCCCTGTTGTGGAATGACTCCCTTATGGCAGAGCTGTGCTTCACAGTCACTTTTAAAAATCATTCTAGCCCTCACACTTGGCTCTTTTTTTTTTTTTTTTTTTTTTAAGTTAACCTAGTGTTATCTTCCTGAAACAATAGTTCTGGGAGGTATAAATTTCCTATTCATCTCAATAAGGATGTTTTTCTAAATGATATGCTCTAGTGTCTAGTTCAAACAGGAATCAATTCAGGAAAATCTATGGCCTGCATCATATAGGAGGTCAGACTCCTCCTTTACGGGCATTTCTGGTTTTATAATTACGGGCATTTCTGGTTTTATAATCTATGAACTCTGGCAATTTAAATGCCAATATTGTTAACAATTTAACTGCTGATTATTTTAGCAGAAATACACAGCTATCTTGCTTACACATCAATCCAAACGATCGCCCACACCTCCACTAGCACCAAAAGCCACAACTATCCTCAACTCAGCTGCCAAAGTCTCTGGCTTCACCCAGCTTCTATGATGCAGTTAGTCCAGTGGTTCTCAAACTGTGGATCAGGACCCCAAAGCTGTTTGTGACCCTGTTTTAATGGGGTTGTCAGAAGTGGGTTGGGGTGCAATGAAGATTGGGAACCCCTGAATTAATCTCATTTTGACAATGCCTGTGTGCAATACTGAAAATGGGAAGACAACATACAAATGAATTTAATATCAAAACAATTTTATCATTTTCATATTTAAGTAAAAGACTTTAAAAATGATCTAGAGTTATGGTAGAATTGTTTTGACATTAAATTCATTTTTATGTTGTCCTTCCATTTTCAGTATCGCACACATGCATTGTCAAAATGAGATTAATTGAGTACCACAGAATCCAGGAACCTTGCAACAGAATCAGGGCAAAGGTATAATGAGTAAGACCTCACATACAGCCTCAGAGTGATGTCTAGGAGCTTGTCACATTTGGAAGTTAATTAAGATAGGTTGTGCATTTAGCTGTTCTTGTCCAACTCCATTTGTGGATGCTATTATTCCAGAATAAGAGTGTCTTGTTCTTGTTTAGCTTAACCAGGTGGCTTAACTGAGTAACCCAAGAACATCTCTATTGGCTTGTCTTCACTAAGCTGGGGAGGGGTTGATCTTTTGGAGATAGATTTATCGCGTCTTGACAAGACACAATAAATCGATTGCCAGCAGTCCCCCGTCGACTCCGGAACTCCAGTTTGCCAAAAGGCGCAAGCTGGAGCCGATGGGGGAGCGCACCGCCGACTGCCGCCGCTGTGAGGACGGCAGGTAAGATGGCTGGAGATACGCAGACTTCAGCTACGTGATTCATGTAGCTGAAGTTGCGTATCTGCAGTCAATCCCCCCTGTAGTAAAGACCAGCCCTATGTGTAGCAAACCCTCAGGTTCACAGCAGTGAGGTGCATCCTGCTGCACAAACAGATTAAGTCAAGCTGTTGAAGTTCGGTCACATACAACTATCAGGAGAAACACCCACTTTCAAATCTGCCTAGTCAGCATACAGTTTATACAATATAACCCAATAGTATCAGATACTAGTTAACAAACTACAGAGAATGTAGTATGTTGTAGTTCCAAACTATGAATGTGGTATGTGGTGCTCCAAGGATATTAGAAAGAAAAGGTGGATCAACTTATGTTGGTGAGACCCACCTTGTCGATCTACAGAAAATTTAATTAAGCACAAGAATTAGCAGGTTATTCCTCAAGCACTTATCAGCTACAATGAGTTAGATCACCTGCAGAAATCCAGAAAGTGATATAACTTTTATTGCATACAAGAAAAAGACATTCCATTGCCTGAATATATAAGAGAAGTTCTGAAAGTCAAATAACTCAACCTTATATATAAGTGCTTTACATCTACATTATTCATACAGAAACATTTTTGTTACATTTGGTAAGTGAAAACTTTGATCTAGTGGTTGGCCAAAACCAACAGTAATTCACAGAATTCCAGGCCTCTTTCCCACCACATATATAAAAATATATATCTTGGATAACAATATGTACACCAGGTTTAAACCAAGTAATGATCTGAAATAGTTTAACTTTAACTCTTTGTGGTGGAAGAGTGGAGGATTTAAAAAAATCTTGTAGAAGAAAAGAATACTGTTGCTCTTGCTCAAACTGCTCACAAGACAGTACTGCAATCCACAGGTGGAAAGAGAGGGGGAAAAATCACAATTCCTTGAATATTTCTACATTGCTACAAGACAATGCAGCATGATGACATTGAACTCTATTCATTCTCCACTGAATTACTTTAAGATAAGCTTCTCCACAGATAAATTAATCTCCCCCACAAAAAATAAAATAAAATCAGATTTAACAACCCTTCTTCTCCAATCATCCATCTCTGCCCTTGCCCCATAGTCAATCAAAAGCAGGCACTTGAAATTCCACCCAGGCTTTATGTGAAGCATTAGTGATTCACTTTACATTGATTCCTCTGTTTTTCCTGCATCTTCTTGATTAATTATTATATTGGTGTTCTAGCTAGCCCAGACTGTGTGTCTGGACTTTTTTTTTAAATGAACCACACACACAAAAAGTAGCTCATATGCTGACTTTCTCTTCCACATTATATATTTTAGCCTTCCTTTTCTCCTTGCTTTGTTTCACATTGATTTTTCATTTGGTTCTTTTAAGTGAGTGTTGGGAGAGAAGAAAATAAGTGTTTAATGGAATTCAAAATAATCCTGATATCAAGACATCTGTATCATTTATAACCCTGATGGGACTCTTGTTTGATAACCACATTTTTCCTCAATGGATATCAGCCCCTACAGTTTCAAAACCCTGCTCTAATTACACAAGAAGTGCTAGCAAATCTTTCTACACAACACGTCATTCTTAAAACACAAAATGCCATTGATACAGGCAGAAGCTTGCCACATATTACATTCGGACTCTGCATATTACTTAAGCAATGAGACTAGGGTGACCGGACAGCAAATGTGAAAAATTCGGACAGAGGTTGGGGGGGAGGGGAGTAATAGGGTCTATACAAGAAAAAGACCCAAAAATCGGGACTCTCCGTAAAAAATCGGGACACCTGGTCACTCTAAATGAGACACGTCAGGCGGTGCTTTTCTTGGGAATTTCAGCACAGCTGGTGTTGGAGCTAGGATGTTGAAAGTCAAGCCATTTTATCCACCCAAGAAGTGAAAAAAATCACCCTAAAATTCACTGTCTGTGGTAGCCTCCTATTATGAAACTGAATAAGTACAGAAAACACACATTTGTTTGCATTATCACTATCAATGTTGGATCACCAAACCATAAAGCTCTAATTGAAAGTTTTGAGCCTATTTTGATATCACTGAGATATATGTGACATGGCTTTGGATCCAGCCACCAGTGGAGTTTTCCCAGTCACTTTCACACTAATGCACAGATCTGGCACTTTCCTGTCACTTCCTCCCCCCCCCACAAACAAGTAACCCATTCAGACTAAAGCTCCACACACATATCTTTAAAATGTCAAATAATACTTCAAACTGCTTATATGATTTACATTACATTTTGTGAAAGAAAATATCTGTCTTGGCTGACAACTTGTACACCCGTTCGGAGTTTGACGTGATGTATTAAAATGATAAATTGTAACATTACAAAAATAAATTTAGAATGAAAACACAGAAGAATTCAGCTGCAGTACTTCCAGCAGGAATTCCTACAATAAATCAAATCTTTGTCACTAAATGAATGACATTAAAGAGCTTCCCCAAGCTATTCAAAAATAGTTTCACACATGCACTAGCTATGTTTTCAAATGTAGAGGTTTTCTTTTATTTTTTTTTAAACCTGTCCCATCATTCGGGATCTCATGAAGCATTGCGGCTCACCAATACCCAATAGGAATAATGATATTAGAATTTGAACCTTGTTTGTGCTGGGTATCACCTTACTCCACTTGATCTCAATGGGATTATCCATGTGCTAAGAAATCTATCCCAAATAGTTTTAATAGAAAAGATACTAAACTCAACTAATGGAGTTTAGTGTGTTCCCCAAAAGCACAGGAAGACATTTAAACTCAAAAATATTGCTTAAAATTATTGTTTTATATATTAATTTAGACAGTGTTAAAGGTGGGCAAGTGCTCTCAAAAGGCTCTGCCAAACTAAAACAAGGAGCAAAAGTGTTAAGCAAAGAGTGCTGTCAAATTGTTACTGGAAACAGTAACTGCTACCATGGAAAATAGCCTTCAAAATTCCTTGCCAAAAAGTCTTGCTTCAACCAAGTCTTTTTGATACCATATTGAAAATTATGTCCATGCTATGCCAGCAGTCAAACGTTCAATACCCACCGCTCACAACTGTGACAGGACTTAAACGAAAGAATTGAGCAAAAACACTGATGATGGCACAGTGTTTTTGTCAGTAGATGAATGCAAGACATTTCTCACCCCCCTCTCGAAATATAACTGCCCCAGGCTATGTGAAATGGCATCCTCTTGTATTTCCCCAAACGCATTTACCCATCTTGCTCTTTCTGTGGTTTGCACAGTCGTTCGCGATGACGACGCAGCGCTACTTACCTCGCCCCGCGGCTCTTTGTGTGTATTCTGCCCCTGGGGGATTGCCAGCAATAAATCGAGGGACACGCAGGGGCTGCCATCCCCCCTGGGGGTTAATCAACGTTTGCAGAGCGCTGTATAGATGCTTCAGCGAGACCCGAAGTGATGGGGGGAGAGGGGGGGCATCCCTGACACGTCTGACAGAAACCCGCTGCCAGCAAGGTAACCACCCCGGGGTCTGCAGCCAGAGCCAACCCCGCCCGCCCCAGGCACAGAGGAGTCCGTGTCCCCGGCCCAGGGACGGGGGAAGCGGAGCCCAGACAGCTCAGGCTGGGGGGAGAAGCGCCGACACCGACACCTCCTGACGGATGAGCCGCGAACACACCCGCCGCAAAGGGGGCACGTTTGTGGGGAGCCTCGGACCCCTCTGCGGAGCACGGACGCCTCAGGCGAGGCCGGGGTTAAACCACTGGGGGGCGAAGGGTCCCAGCGTGGGGAGCCGCCGGGACTAACCCCCGGGTGCGGCACGAAGGGGCCCCGCCCGCGGAGCCGGCGAAGGCTGCGATCCCCAGGCAGCTCTGGCCACCCAGCCCCGGCGGGGAGAGCGACCCAGCCCCGCCCGCTGCCCCCTCACTCACCGGCTGCGAGTCTCCCCGCGGCCGAGCCCCTTCTCCGGCGGCCGGAGCAGCCGTAGCCCCAACAGCACAATATGGCGAGCGGCAGCCTCCGCAATGGAGCTCGGGAAATAGAAGCGAGTTACATATTCATGGCCGGGGCCGGGCAGGGGGAGCGGGGATGGGACCGGGCTTCCCGAAGCCCCCTCCCCCGGCAGGGAGCGAGACTGCCCAGCTAGCGGGAGCCCGGCCCAGCCTTCCCTCTCCTCGCTCCCGGCTGCAGTGACAGCCCTCCTCAGACCAGCGCTAGCCCTTCAGTGACACTGCCCCCCCCTCCAGCTGTATAACCCCCTCACCCCAGCCCCTCAGTGACACTGCCCCCCAGCTGTATAACCCCCTAAGCCTAGCTCTAGCCCCTCAGTGACACTGCCCCCCCAGCTGTATAACCCCCTAAGCCTAGCTCTAGCCCTTCAGTGACACTGCCCCCCCCAGCTGTATAACCCCCTAAGCCTAGCTCTAGCCCTTCAGTGACACTGCCCCCCAGCTGTATAACCCCCTAAGCCTAGCTCTAGCCCTTCAGTGACACTGCCCCCCCCAGCTGTATAACCCCCTAAGCCTAGCTCTAGCCCTTCAGTGACACTGCCCCCCAGCTGTATAACCCCCTAAGCCTAGCTCTAGCCCCTCAGTGACACTGCCCCCCCAGCTGTATAACCCCCTAAGCCTAGCTCCAGCCCTTCAGTGACACTGCCCCCCCCAGCTGTATAACCCCCTAAGCCTAGCTCTAGCCCTTCAGTGACACTGCCCCCCCAGCTGTATAACCCCCTAAGCCTAGCTCCAGCCCTTCAGTGACACTGCCCCCCCAGCTGTATAACCCCCTAAGCCTAGCTCTAGCCCCTCAGTGACACTGCCCCCCCAGCTGTATAACCCCCTAAGCCTAGCTCTAGCCCTTCAGTGACACTGCCCCCCCAGCTGTATAACCCCCTCACTCCAGCCCCTCAGTGCTACTGTGCTCCCCAGCTCCACATCCCCTTAGCCTAGCTCCAGCCTTTCAGCACCACTGCCCTCCTGCTGCACAGCCCCTCTCACCCTAGCTCCAGCCCCTCAGAGCTACCCTCCCCTGACTGCACAGCCCCCTCAGAGCTACCCTCCCCTGGCTGCACAGCCCCCTCAGCCTTGCTCCAGCCCATCAGTGCCCCACTTCGGCTTAGCTCCAGAGGCTCCCTCACCCAATACCTTCATCTTCGCTCTGCACTAACAGGTTGAAGCTGGGAACTTTGGGATCTGTCCGAAATCGAGGTGTCATTAGAGGAGATTTTGGAACAAATTGATAAACTAACAATAATAAGACTCCAGGACCTGATGGTATTCACCCAAGAGTTCTGAAGGAACTCAAATATGAAATTGTAGGGCTACTAACGTCCATCTGTAACCTATCATTTAAATCACCTTCTGTACCAAATGACTGGACTGGAGGATAGCTAATGTGATGCCATTTTTAAAAAAGGGCTCCAGAGGTGACTCTGACAACTACAGACCAGTAAGCCTGACTTCAGTACTGGGCAAATTGGTTGAAACTATCATAAAGAACAAAATTGTCAGACACATAGATGAACATACTTTTTTGGGGAAATAGTCTACATGGTTTTTGTAAAGGGAAATCATGCCTCACCAATCTACTAGAATTATTTGAAGGGATTAACAAGCATGCAGACAAAGGAGATCCAATGAATATAGTGTATTTAGATTTTCAGAAAGCCTTTGACAAGTTCCCTCACCAAAGGCTCATAAGCAAAATAAGCAGTCACGGGATAAGAGGGAAGGTTCTCTCATGGATTGGTAACTGGATAAAAGATAGGAAACAAAGAGTAGGAATAAATGGTCAGTTTTCAGAATGGAGACGGGTAAATAGTAGAGTCCCCCAGGGGTTTGTACTGGGCCCAGTCCTATTATTACGTAAACAGTGAGCTGGCAAAATTTGTAGATGAAACAAAATTACCCAAGATAGTTAAGTTCCAGGCAGACTGCAAAGAGCTACAAAAGGATCTCACAAAACTGGGTGACTGGGCAACCGAATGGCAGATGAAATTTAATGTTGATAAATGTGAAGTAATGCACATTGGAAAACATAATTCTAACTATACATATACAATGATGGGGTCTAAATTAGCTGTTACCACTCAAGAAAGAGATTTCTGAGTCCTGGATAGTTCTCTGAAAACATCCACTCAATGTGCAGCTGCAGTCAAAAAAGCTAACAGAATTTTGGGAATCATCAAGAAAAGGATAGATAATAAGACATATAGAGGCAATATGATATTTTCTAAATCCATGGTAACCCGACACCTTAAATACTTTTAAGATTAGCAGCCATGTTAGTCTATATCTCACCTTAAATACTGCGTGCAGATGTGGTCACCCCATCTCAAAAAAGATATATTGGAATTGGAAAAGGTTCAGAAAAGGACATCAAAATGATTAGGGTATAGAACGGCTTCTGTAGGAGGAGAGATTAATAAAACTGGGATTTTTCAGCTTGGAAAAGAGGCGACTACGGGGGGATATGATAGAGGTCTATAAAATCATGAGTGGTGTAGAGAAAGTAAATAAGGAAATGTTATAAGGGGCCACCAAATGAAATTAATAGGTAGCAGGTTTAAAACAAACATAAGAAAATATTTTTTCACACAACGCACTGCCAACCTCTGGAACTCCTTGCCAGAGGGTGTTGTGAAGGCCATTACCATAACTGGATTCAAAAGGGAGCTAGATAGATTAATGGAATATAGCCATTGATGGACCTATTAGCCAGGATGGGCAGGAATGGTTCCCTGGCCTCTGTTTGCCAGAAGCTGGGATTGGGTGACAGGGCCTGGATCACTTGATGATAACCTCTCTGTTCATTCTCTTTGGGGCACCTGCCATTGGCCACTGTCAGAGACCAGGATACTGGGCTTAATGGACCTTTGGTCTGACCCAGTATGGTTGCTCATATGTTCTAAGCTCTGTACTCCTTCCCTTTTGGCTTCCCCTTTCAGACTCCATCCCACCCCTCATCTTGGTTCAGCCCATTAGTGCAGAGCCTTATCCTTCCCTCACCCTCTATCCCCCATTTTACCTCTAATCCTGTTACAGAGCCCTTTGTTTTCACCCCACCTAACCTGTACCTCTAGGCATTGAGCCTTATGCTGAACCCAAAGAATGCTTCCTCTTTATCCTCCCTAGCTGAGCTCCAGGTGTTCAGTGCAGAACCTAGGCTGCCCCAAATCCCTGGGTGCTAATGCTTGGGCTCCTACCTTATCCTGAGGTTTAGTCTTCCATTCCTCCCCTCCTAGTGCTCCCCAACCTCTGGGCCCATTAAGCTGAGCTCCAGACACGGAGATGCAGTACCCTCTCTACCGGTAGTCCTCCATTCTATCCCCACTCTCCCAGCTGAGCTCCAAGTTTCCTTTAGCTAAGTCCAAAATGTAACTATTAAAGCAGAAACTCCTTTCTACTGTTTTGTATTATTCAATACTTTCCAAATGATGAAACTGAACCAAGGAATAGAAAATACTTTTCAGCACTCCTCCCTGTCTTTATTCAACATTACACACTTGAATTAAGAAACTGAACCACTGAAACCCACTGGAGGAGGAAGATGCAATAAAATATAAGGTTACAAGGAGGGACCAGTGGTTTTTTATTGTGCTATAAGATTATGTTGGGCTGCATTTGTGTTTTCACGTTTACCTACCACGGAATTCAAGAGGCAACTTACATAGGTGCCTACTCCCTGGGTCCTCCGGAACTGGAGCACCCATGGGAAAAAAATTAGAGGGTGCTCAGCACCCACTGGGGGGCCCCACTGATCCCCTCCCTCAGTGCCTCCCACCCACTGGTGGTCCTCGATCAGCTCCAGCCCCGTAGCGCCTCCCGCCTGCCAAGGATCAGCTGTTCAGTGGCACAGGTAGGAGGCACTGGTGAGAGGAAGAGGAGGCAGGAAGAGGCAGAGCAAGAGTGGGGTGTGCTCAGAGGAGGGGGCAGAATGAAGCAGGAAGAGGTGGAGTGGGGGTAGAGCAGGAAGAGGTGGGGCGTTGGTCAAGCACCCCCCTGGGAAATCAGAAAGTCAGCTCCCCTGGCAGCTTATATCTGATTTCTGGATGAGACCTTGAACTGGAGTCAGTAGTACCTGTCATTAGATAGCTCATAGTTATCCAAACTGGCACTGGGACACAGCGAGACAAGTAGTGCCAGAAAGACTATCTTTTGCCAACCTACATTTTTCTCCTGCAATTTCAGTAGGATGCATTTCATTCTCCTCTTTCCTGAAATGTTTTCTTGTATTATGTGGAGTGCATGTGTGAAGCATGAAATATATCTGTTTGTGAATCACCATGCAAAGCTAAAGAACTATACAAATTCCTAAACACACACACATACTCTCACAAACACACACAAAAGTTAAGATAGAATCAAGGTTGCGACAATGTCTGTAATTTAAGGGGGTGGAATTACAGAGTTATTGTAGTTACCCCCAAAGCAATTACAGATACAGGAAATCAGAATTTCCTGAGAAACCATTATGAGTTCATTTTAGTGGTTTTGGTTCCAGATTAAACCATTTTTAGAGACATTTGTGTTTATTTCATAATTTTTCCTCATGGTGTCACTCCAGATGTTCAAGTACTAGTATAACTTCTGTTGTTATAAACTCTACTTAAGAGCAGAATTGGTTAAAGCCACATGAACTGGGTAAAGGATCCTGGAGATAGGGATGGGTAGATTGGTGTTCTTTTAAGAGCCTTTTTGGACTCCTGGTTAGGGCTTTTGTGGTCTTTTGGGACTTTATATAAAGGAGCTCAGAGTGGGAGAGAGACTACACAAGACAAAGAAAACTGCTATGGTCAATTTAGCAGCCTAAGCTTAGGTCTCAAGTGAATATCTTCCTTTAAAAAAAAAAAGAAAGAAAGAAAAGGCAAGAGCTTGTAAGAAAGGGGGAGTACTCCTCTTCACATGTCCAGTTTCCACCTGAGCAAAAAGCCTCCAAGAAGAGTCTGTGATCTGGACAAGGACTGAAAAAAAAATTATGACCTGATTTGAAATTGAACTATTACCATGGCAAGTGTGGAGTTCTTGATTTACCTAGAAGGCTGAGCTACCCAACTAGAAAAGGGGAACATGAGAAACTGGGTACATCCAACTGTGATAAGTAGCCTACAGTGCCCAATTTAATCAAGTTTCTCAGAGTTCCCTTTTATCAGGTGATACAAAAATTTGATAACAAACCAGTAAATTAATTAGAACTTTAACACCCCTTCCACAATTGATTTTTGATGTAGGGTTTGGCTCACTTCAATCAGCTTATACTGATTGCAACATGAGAATCTGATGCATTAGTTGTAGCCTCACAAAACCTCTCAATATGGTGTCACAGATTTAGGAAGGCAAGACGTGTCCTTGTGCATTTCTCTGGTGCACTCTTAGCCACTCAGCAAGTTCTCAGGATGAGAAATTAAAAACAAAAACCGATGGTTCCTGGTAAAAAAAAAAAAAGGGGACCTAGAAAGATAGAAAGATCAGTCAGTCAGAATACAACGGATGCCTGTTTGATCTGAGTACCATGGATACTATATTCATAGGGCAAGGTGGAAGGCATGAGGAATAGGTGAGATTTAGAAGGTCAGAGTTTTGAAAACATTTCTATTGGGCAGGCTAGAAGGCCAGTGTCTATTCAGGACCAAATCCTATCCAGGTAGGATAAATGAGGTTAAAGTAGTTTTGCATTTAGGGTTGGAGAGTATCTTCCACTTCTGTCCCAAGAAAAGATCACTCACGGAACCCACTTAATGAGCTATTCTTGCTATCAGATCTGTGGATTTCATGTTCAGGGTGAAGGGACAGCTAGGATGGGAAAACAAGTATTGTGCTGTTTTTATCTAGCATGATGAAGGATACGACAGTGTATGCACACACCCAAGGACAGATATTTTGGGTTAGCAACTACCCAGGGATCTCATACACATGCAGCATTTGTAGAAGCCATATATTGTCACTGGGCCCAGTCAGTAATCCAGAGACACTTTCAGTGGATCATAGGAGAGCCACCAAAGGGAGAACCTCATATCAAGTACTCTGGGGACAGTTCAGTTCCAAGGAAGCTCATGGCTTGCATGGGTTTTTCTGGTCTCTTATGTGGGTTTTTCCACTGTAGAAGGGACAATCTGCCCCTCAAGAGTTATCACAGATGGGCACATCTAGGACAAGAGAGCCTCCGCCTGAGGAAGTAGCTACATATTGCTTTGTGTAACTGTGGCGGGGTGACCACCCGCCCCCTACCAGAAGGGGCTTGGAAAAGCCCCAAAAGGGGTTTGAAATAGCCCGGAAGGGGGTTAAGGCTGGGAGCCAGCAGGCTTTGCCTGATTGGGCATTAGGCCCAGCTGTGTGGCCATGCCCCAAACACTCCCAGCCAGGATATAAGGGCTGGGAGGCAGAGAGGCAGGGAGGTAGTCTCCTCTGCATTCAGAGGGAGACAGGCCTAGCTGCAGGAGCTGAGCCAGGTACCTGGGTTAGGGCAGAGCTGGGGCGGGGCAGGGCAGAAGGAGCTGGGTGGGCTCTAGCCACGAGCCCCAGGCCTCCGGTCCTGATACAAGGCCCGACCCACAAGTACCAGGGTTGCAGGGAGCAGCCCAGGGCTGGAGATAGCGACAGCAGGCCAACCCTCCTGTGATGAGAAGCCATGATACTGCAGTCCGCCCCAGTGAGCGGGGGCAAGTGGTGACTGACAGTGGCACACTCTGAGGTGAGGTGGGGATAGGGGGTTCCCCTGGGGAGGGGAGACCCTCACACCAAGGGGGTACTGCAGGGGTGCAGCACCCACAGTTGGAGGGCACCGGGGTCCGGGAGGGACATGGGGCCAGCAAAGGAGCGGGGCATCAACCTGCGGAGGGCGCTCTGGACGCTGAAGGAGCTGATTCCCCAGATGACCAGCGGGAGGCGCCGCGGGGGTGAGTGGTGGCCCCGTTACACTGGTGGAGAATGCGGGTAGCGACGGTCCGCCTCTGATACAAGGGGCAGCACAAAGGACTGGAACTATTGCCTGAGAGACTTTAGACATTGGGAAACAGACGGTGGAGAACATGAGGGACTGTTATTGGAGAGCGTGGGTGGCCCGTCTTGCCGAGCAGCAGGCAGGGTTGCTTCAGCTGCTGCGGGGGAGGGCACAAGGACTTCATCAGGGGCCAGGCACCTTGGGCAGGAGGCCAGTGCCTAGCCCTAAAGACTGTTTCGCCTGTAGGCAACCGGGACACTTCAAGAGGGAGTTCCCCTACCTGGCTGGGGCAGGGAGGCTCCAGCAGGGCCAAGGCGGGACTGTCAGAGCACCCCCTGTGAGGTTAACAGGGGGGCTCCGGACTTGTTGGGGCTGTGGGAAACCGGGACACCTGAGGAGGGAGTGCCCGCAGGGGACCCACAGGGCCCAGGCTAGCCCTGAGGTAAGGGCTAAGCCAGAAGACCAGGGGAAGGCCATGGCCAGGGGAAGGCACAGAAGGTGCTTCCTCTGCCATAATGAGGGCCATCTGAAAAGGCACTGCCCTCTGAGGGACAGGGGGAGTGCCCAGGGAACCCACGAGGGAGCCACGAGGGCAACCGTGGGGACCCAAATGGAGAGGGGAACCCACGAGGGAGCCACGAGGGCAACCGTGGGAACCCAAGTGGAGGGGGGGACCCACGAGGGAGCCAGCAGGGCAACCGTGGAGACCCAAACTCTAGAACTAGGGGCCTTGCTCCGCGCACTGGAGAGCGTGTGGCGGGAGAGGGACTCCCTGCGGGCCCAGCTAAGGGGGATGCTGGGGAGGTAGGATCCCCCCTCCCCCCCGTCGGTGGTATCTTAAGGGGGGGGATGTGTGGCGGGGTGACCACCCGCCCCCTACCAGAAGGGGCTTGGAAAAGCCCCAAAAGGGGTTTGAAATAGCCCGGAAGGGGGTTAAGGCTGGGAGCCAGCAGGCTTTGCCTGATTGGGCATTAGGCCCAGCTGGGCGGCCACGCCCCAAACACTCCCAGCCAGGATATATAAGGGCTGGGAGGCAGAGAGGCAGGGAGGTAGTCTCCTCTGCATTCAGAGGGAGACAGGCCTAGCTGCAGGAGCTGAGCCAGGTACCTGGATTAGGGCAGAGCTGGGGCAGGGCAGGGCAGAAGAAGCTGGGTGGGCTCTAGCCACGAGCTCCGGGCCTGATACAAGGCCCGACCCACAAGTACCAGGGTTGCAGGGAGCAGCCCAGGGCTGGAGATAGTGACAGCAGGCCAACCTTCCTTGCCTGTGATGAGAAGCCATGATACTGCAGTCCGCCCCAGTGAGCGGGGGCAAGTGGTGACTGACAGTGGCACACTCTGAGGCGAGGTGGGGATAGGGGGTAGAGGGTTCCCCTGGGGAGGGGAGACCCTCACACCAAAGGGGGTACTGCAGGGGTGCAGCACCCACAGTTGGAGGGCACCGGGGTCCGGGAGGGACACGGGGCCAGCAAAGGAGCGGGGCATCAACCTGCGGAGGGCGCTCTGGACACTGAAGGAGCTGATTCCCCAGACGACCAGCGGGAGGCGCCGCGGGGGTGAGTGGTGGCCCCGTTACAGTAACATTCAGCTGTTTTATCAATTAAGCACCTTGAAGCTAATTATGGGGAGATAACATATTACATCCTTGGAAGGAGTATCCGAGGTATATTCAATGTCTAGAGGCCAGCCAATGAAATCTACATTTAAAATTTATTCCAGCAGTGGGCCAAGAATTAGCAAGGCATCTATTTACCCTTGCAAGAGAACAAATGCACATGATAAAAACAATTCACTATGTGCCAGAGCCGGTTAGCTCAGCTATAATTGAGATTAATTTCCTGCACTGACAGAGTAAGCATAATACCACAGTAATGTGTTTGTTAAAACCTTTAAAAGAATAACCTTGTTTTTATTTTGAGACTTTTATGCAAAATGAGTGAGGAGGAGGAGGGAACCATGGCTTGTTAACTCTTCAGAGGACTAGTTGTGTGCATAAGACAAATGATGATTGTAGCAGTAATTTTCATGCCAAAACCAAATGAGCTATAAACCAGGAAGGGTTTGAAATCTGATCCTGTACTCTTTACCTCCATTTGTTTGAAAAGGAGTTTTGTCAAAGGAAAAACTACAGATCAGGACATAAGATTAAAACCTATGTTCAGAAGGATCTTCTTATCAGCAAAGTCAATGAATAGCACATTGCTGCCAGCTGGCCACTTAACTGCTAATACAGGATCCAGGGATAGAAAGATGCATTAGATCAGCCAACCTGAGCCTGAGAAGGAGACAGAATTTACCAATGTATGTTGCCAAAGAGTCACAGTAATACCTCAGCAGCTCCTCCCAACCCCCCTCCCAGCGCCTCCCGCCCACCAGCAGCCCCACCAATCACCACCTCCCCCTCCATCCCCACACCTCCCAATCAGCTGTTTCATAGTGTGCAGGAGGCTTGGAAGCGGGAGAGTGAGAAGGGAGGAGAAAAGGCATGGCAGGCTCAGGCTAGGGGGCAGGAAGGGGTGGAGTTGGGGCAGGGCCTGTGGCAAAATCAGGGGTTGAGCAGTAAGCACCCCCCAGCACAAGTTGGCACCTGTAACTCCAGTCCTGGAATCGGTGCCTATATAAGGAGCCACATATTTACTTCTGAAGAGCTGCATGTGGCTCCAGAGCCACAGGTTGGCCACCCAGGCACTAGGTAATCATAGGGGAATTCTGCACCAAAACATTAAAAATTCTGCACACAATATTTTTAAATTCAGCATAATTCTGCAAGTGTTGTCAAAATAACACTATATAATCATGCCAGTTTCAATTATTTTGGTAATTTATTTAAAAATACTTGTCAGCAAGTATGTCTAACAACACAGACACACAAATTTCTCTAGCAGTAGAGTGTTAAAGAAATCTTATGACAACGCAATTCCTTTTTCTCTGCCCCCTCCCCCACAAAGCCCAGCTGGGGAGTCCAAACACTCACATGCGCTACTCCTCAAAGGCCAGCTCTGGCCCCTGCTCCAGGCCCAGATACTCACACCCCTAATCCCAGCGGGAAACAGCCTGATGCTGGGTCCCAGACTTGCACTGAGTTTCCTGCATGCTGCTGCCTCCTGCCTTCAGGGCATGCTGAGAACTGCAGCTGCTGGGAACTCTCCAGTTCCCTTCCCTTACCCAAGGCCTCGTCTTCTATTTGTGAGCTGGGCTCTGACAGGTCCAGTGGCCCCTCATGTCAGCCAACATCTCTGCAGCCAATTTCTGCGGGTAAAAAGGAAATTCTGTGTACACAACATTAATTTCTGCAAAATTCTGCATTGCCCAGCTGTGCAGAATCCCTCCAGGAGTAATTTAGGAATTCATAGCAACTCTTGGCTCTTGTCATGAGTGACTCAAGGGAAACAGGAGTGGGAGCAGGAAGTTATATTAAACATTGCTGCTTGTTGGGGAGGAAGAAATGTTCTTGCCCATCCCCAAAGCTAATCTAAACATTTTTTGGATATCCAAGATTAGGTTCAATTAACACTTGGCTGTAAGGAACCTACAATACAAATTATAAAAATAAAAACTTATTTTCAGTGAAATCAGTGGCAACTCCCACCAACTTTGATGGCACTAGTGTTGGAATAAATTATTTAGCCCATATAGCTTATAAGAAAGAGTAGAGAGAAGATCATCTCAAAGCTAGACAGGTTCTTTAAGAAAGAGGGACAAGTTGATGGCAGTAAGTTATCACAGATGCTTTGGTAGTTATCTTTTGAAATGAGTAGTTATGATGTGAATACTATAGAAGACCAGATAAGCCAAGCAGTCATACCTATCTGTACTGCTTAGTGTCAGAGTAGCAATACTGAAGGGATATTTAATCTTTTCTATTAGATACTATCATTACAGCAATAAACCATTCATTTCTCAGAGCAACTCACATCAATGGGGTAAAAATCAGAGTAGCGGAAGCTTCCTGAAGACATCAGAACTAGGTGTAAGATTCTGTTGCCTACCCCATCAAGAATTACAGACATCAAAGAAAGTGAAAAAATAATTTGACCTACTTTTAAATATACATGCCAGTATATGCAAACCTATTTTAGTTCAAAAGCTCTATGTGTTACAGCATAGATAAGTGACCAAATAAAAATGAAAAATAAAATAAAATTTAAGGGTTCAATAGATAAAACCCAGGCTCTTAAACAAACAATAAAGCCGCAATTTGGGGACCTTACCAAGTGTGTGTAAATGTGTAAATACACAAAAACTTAAAACTGAGAAGAAACCTTAAATCTTGTCCCAGAGAATATTAAACATTCTAAACTCAGACACCAATAAAGAACACCCCAACTTATAGTTTGCAGAGCATTTTTAATACATTTTTGTTTGTATATTATGTATAGTGTGTATTTTATGGAAATAAATGCCATAATAATGAACAAATATATACTCATTTCAATTTTGCTTTTAAGCTGGGCTTTGGAATGGTCCAATGTACAGTAGAAGTAGAAGCCAATTAAGTGTAATATTTAAGATAAGGCCACCACATGTCAAGTGCAGTAATCTTGTTTTTTGTTTTTGTTTTTAAGGTGAGGGCAAACTTTTTACTGTGTGTGGGGTGGCATGGGGATGAGAGAAACATGTTACTCTCTCACCTCTTCTTTAATTCAAAAGAGGTTCAGGGGATTTTACTCAGACTTTCAGAAAAACAGCTAAGTTAGCCTCAGGGCAGAGACCAAGCATAGAATGTTTCAGCTCTGGAAAGAGGGTTCATTGGGTTTGTCCCTCTCCGGGGTAGTGGGGAACCACACCACCTCCTTCAGTTCTTGCACTGGCCCCTGGGGAATCAGTAGGGCAACAGGATTCCTGGATCAAGCTGTCCAGCAGGGGGCTGAGCACACAGGTAACAGTAGCAGATAGCAAGCCTAGGCTCTGGGTCAGGGCAGGGCAGCAATGAGTTCAAGGTTCAGGCCTTCAGACAGGGGCTGAGCAAAGAAGGTAAATAGTACACCCAGGCTTCAGGTTCCAAGCTACCTGGTAGAGGGGGTGACTGACACACACGTGTTGAGTGGCAGGAGGGGGATGTGGGCCCTCCCACTCCACTGCATCTCAGCCCGTGCCCAAAAGCCTGCTGCTGTGTCAGTGGGGATCTTGGCTGCAACACACTAACATGGGTTCCAGCTGTGTTGCAGCCAGACTCGGGTCAGCTGCCCCTGGGTCTACTTCCCAACTCCCCCTCTGGAGATACCTGGGTCAAGGTGGTGTCCGCAGGGGGATCCGATCATCATTGAATCCTGGCAAGGGGTAGGCTCGGCAACTTTCCCACATGCTGATCCATGTTGAGGATTGGCCAGTCAGGCCAGTCTCCGGGTCCATAGCTAGTTGCTGGAGTCTCCCCAGTGGGAGCTGGGCCGGAGGCTACTGGCCTATTCAGCAGCTGCCTCTCGAGTAAGCTCTGGGGTTGTTCTCTTATACTTCCTGTCCAGACTCTAACCCTCTGGGGGGCGGGTTTGGAGTTCTCTGGCTCTTACTACTCTGGTGTCCGGTGAAGCTTGTGCCTCTCCAGGGCACCGAGGAACCACCCTTCCCCCTTACAAGCTCTAATAGTGAATATTTTATAGTATTAATGGAAAAATGGAGTTTAATGGAAAGTTTTCAGATTTAACTAAAAGTTGCTACTTGCAACTGCTATATGATGTAGAATTATATTTGTAAGAGAAGAAGAGACATGTTAGATGTAAAGTTCATCTCCCCTCAAGAGACGTGCAAATGCTTTTCAACAGAAGTTCTTGTACTGTTCTCACCACCATAGAAGCCCTCAATAGTGCATTAAACAGTATGACTAACTGTTAGGACCGGAAGACATTGTGATGGGCAATCACTAGGAAGTGCAGTTATGCTTCTAAGTCAACTCCAGGAGAGTGCATAATGGTGGTATTATCTGAGAATGACCTTGCTGTTATCTGTGTGTTTGGGAACCAGTTCCCAGCTGCATGAGTGTTTACCCCGTCTGTGTGAGAATGAATGCGTTGGAAACCAAATGGGGAAACTAAGGAAGGACTGCGTTACCAACAAGTGTTAACCAATCAGTTTGTTGCTTGCTATTAATGAGATGAGTATGTATGAGATGCAAATGAGCATGGGTATATCTGTGCTGACACACCTCTTTGGGTTGGGCTTCCTCCTTGGGCTTCTCTGGACATCGCCCGTGTGTCAGTCATCTTGTATTGCGGCCATGCTGGCAGATAAGCCCCCCAGCACGAAATACCGCCCCCTCCAATAAACTCACCACTTTCCAACTAGCCACCTGTGTGAGGTCTCGTTTCTCCCGGCAACGAGATAAGCCCCCTGCAACACTAACATTTGTCATGTGCACAGTATAGTCTTTTTGAATTAGTTTTTGTTTTAATAAATATGTACATGCTAGGTGTTTATAATTAGAGAAGGCAAGGCCAACATAGCACGCTTTGAGCGGAAGGTAGTGAGGTTTGTGGGTTTTGTTCCTCAGCCTCAGACAGGGCCATCAGAAAGCACTGTCTCCTGCACAGATCAACCTTACCCTTGTGGTAGAAAGTTCTTCTATGCTTGAGAAATGGGCCTGATGATGTCTTCATTCAAAAGTTTTAGGTTATCTTTTAGATATGCTGGATCTAGCCATGGAATTCCTTGAAGGTCCGAGACCTTGAACTTGGCTCATACCACAAACTGAAGATACCACAAACTGGTCCCCACTAGGGCTTAACGTCGACTTTAACGACGTTAAGTCGATATAAACATGTACCCGTCCTCACATGCATGCCATTAAAGGCGATTTAAAGGGACCTCAAAATTGACTTCTGTACTCCTCCCTAACAAGAGGAGTAGCGCTGAAATCGACCTCTCTGGGTCGATTGTCAATTAGTGAGGATGCATGTGACATTAAGCCTCCGACCTTCCACAATGCCCCAGCCACCAGTCCGAGCAGCTCTGCGGACCCCCGTGTCCGCCGGAGCAGCTCCGCGCCGGCTCCCCCCCGCCCGCCCAAGCAGGTCCGCGGGCCTCCCCCCATGCCCGTCTGAGCAGGTCCGCGGACACACACACACCCCCCGCGCCCGCCCGAGCAGCCCCGCGCCGGCTCCCCCGGCCCGAGCAGCTCCGTGGACCCCCGTGCCCACCCGAGCAGCTCCGTGGACCCCCGTGCCCGCCGGAGCAGCTCCGCGCCGGCTCCCCCCCGACCGCCCAAGCAGGTCTGCGGGCCTCCCCACCCGCCCGAGCAGCTCCGCGGACCCCCCTGCCCGCCCGAGCAGCCCCGCACCGGCTCCCCCCGCCCGAGCAGGTCCGCGGACCCCCCCCCGCCCGCCCGAGCAGGTCCGCGGACCCCCCCCGCCCGCCCGAGCAGCCCTGCGCCGGCTCCCCCCACCCGCCCGAGCAGCTCCGCGCAGGCTCCCCCCGCCCGAGCAGCTCCGTGGACCCCCGTGCCCACCCGAGCAGCTCCGTGGACCCCCGTGCCCGCCGGAGCAGCTCCGCGCCGGCTCCCCCCCGACCGCCCAAGCAGGTCTGCGGGCCTCCCCACCCGCCCGAGCAGCTCCGCGGACCCCCCTGCCCGCCCGAGCAGCCCTGCACCGGCTCCCCCCGCCCGAGCAGGTCCGCGGACCCTCCCCGCCCGCCCGAGCAGGTCCGCGGACCCCCCCCCCCGCCCGCCCGAGCAGCCCTGCGCCGGCTCCCCCCACCCGCCCGAGCAGCTCCGCGCAGGCTCCCCCCGCCCGAGCAGCTCCGTGGACCCCCCGTGCCCACCCGAGCAGGGGTCCGTGGAGCTGCTCGGGCGGGCGGGGGGAGGGGGGGAGCTGGCACGGACCTGCTCGGGCGGGCACGGGGGTCCGCGGAGCTGCTCGGGCGGGCGGGGGGAGCCGGCGCGGGGCTGCTCGGGCGGGCACGGGGGGCCACGGAGCTGCTCGGACTGGTGGCTGGTCCCCTGGGGAGTGTGCCCTGCTGCCCCGAAAGGTGGTGCCTGTTGGGGACTCCCGGCACGGTGGGATATCTACCCACAGTGCAATGGTGGCTATGTCGACCCTTGCAAAAGTTGTAAGGACAGACACTGTCGACCTGCTGTGCTTTGTGGGGACGCACTAAGTCGACTTTATGCAGTCTGCTTTAGAAAATCGACTTAAGGGAAATCGACCTACTGCTGTAGTGAAGACATACCCTAAGAAGTATTCAACTAATGATTCTTTTGATCTCTCTATATATTAAAAAACAAAGAAACAAAACAAGTACTATAGATATTTATCTAACAAATTTTTTATCCCTCTGACATGGAATTTCTTTAGGTTGCTATCTGGTGCCCCCTGGTGGAGTTTTTCACAAATTGAAAAAAGAATCATTTTAGTGCTTGAATTCTTCTGATTTTTGTATTCTTCCCTTTCTGGATTTTTCCCAATTTTTAAAAGTTCTAACCTTCCCATTGGCACTCCCTTCCTTTTACTTATGGGCTTTTTAACCTTTTACATGTAAAGCAAGTAGAGAACCAACTACCAAAAGGGATTTTATAGCCGGGTGGCTGGGTGTCCATAAAAGGGAGCTACCCTGCCCCCCTTCCTTCATTGATCACAGGGGGCATAGTCAGATTAGCAACTAGGTAAAAAGGCACCTTTCTGCATACTCTTAAATGAACTGTGCCAGTCAAGTAAGTCTGATGCTCTCCTGCCCACATAGCTAGCGCCACTCATTGGGACTGGTTTAATTATGCAGGTGGGACAGCTCTCTCCTGCTAGCATAGAGCAGCTACACAGGAGACCTTAGAGTGGCGCAACTGCAACAATATAGCTGTGCCACTGTAAGGTCTGTAGTATAGACATAGCCTAACTCCCCCTGCTTTTTATCCCCCTCTCCTTTCCCCCTTGCTGGAGAGGTGTTAATAGGCCAATATACCTTGAATGGTCCCTTGAAATATGTGTTACCTACTTATGCTAAACATTCTGTTCAACTTTTAGCTGTGACATTCTGAGGGATCATCTGTGTTTTAAAACATTACATCAGCATAACTGTGCCACTGTAGCATATTCTACATTGGTGTGTAGGTAATCCACCTCCCTGAGGGGTAGTGGATTTTTCATGGGTGGCACGTGAACTGCCATCTCCAGGAGGCTAACCCCCAGTCCCACCCCTTCCACCTGAGGCCTTGCCCCTTCAACCTCCAGCGAAAGCCCAGAGCCCTCCTCCCCAGTCACCAGCCCAGTCCCATGGCTAGCCCCACAGCCTCAAAGGAACATTGGGAAGGCAGGCAGCATGCAGCCCCAGCCCCCAACCCCCACCCAGCCCTGGAGCACAGGAGGGCAGGCAGCGTGTGGTCCCAGCCCTGGAGTTCAGGAAGGCAGGTGTGCGCAGCCCCAGCCGCCTCAACTCTGGAGCACCGGGAAGGTGGGCGGTATGCGGCTGCAGCCTTCCCAGCTCTGGAACACAGGAAGGTGGATGGCGCCGGCAGCCCCAACCCCAGAACGCTGTGGGGCTGGAGCTGGAGGACTGGAGCCGCTCACAGGGAGGGAGGGTATGCCTGCTGTTTGTGGAGGCAAAGCCTCCCTCAGCCTAGGAGACCTGCTGCTCATGCCCCTGACCAATGAAGTTAAACCAGCCTAATTTTCTAGTGTAGACCAGGCCTGAGTATGTTTCCCAGACTTGCAAAAGAGCTCTGTGTAAGCTCCTCTCTCTCACCACAGAAGTTGGTTCAATAAAAGATCACCTGTCTTGTTTCTAATATCCTGGGCCCAACATAGTTATTGCAATACTGCATTACTCATACAGTTTATTAGTGGAGTTGAGAATAAAGTCTCAAAGGATGTGAGATTCTTTCTAGAGAGAATTATAAGTAACAGGTGATTGTTTTGTTGGCAGGAACTGAAAAGTCAGTTCCATCCACTACTCTCAGTCTGCAGCAGATAGTGAGGTGTGCACAAAGGAAGAAGGAAAGTATAAAAAGGTCTTTATGTAGTGACTTAAGCTTTTAGGGCTAGCTCATACCTGTTAGAGTCCTTTCAAAGGGTGGAATTCTATTGGCTTGCATGTGGAGAGTGGGGTAGGCCCGGCTAATTATCCAACCCATTCCCACCATCTTCTTTGGAAACCCAGCACCTCCAGAGGAGTAATTAAGGAGAAGGGACTAACTGATGTTCTGCCTGATATTTATGCAGATTGTACAAGGAGTGAGAGATGTCTGACTTTTGAATTCATGGTCCCCTGGACTGAAATAGCCAAATGTGTTGCACTTTAGGACATACTGCAAAGCAGATCTTCAGAGAAGCATTTTCACACTGGACTAACTTGAATTAATATAGATTAATTCCCTTCCCAAGCTCTTTGGTGGAAGGTATTACTGAAGTGTAAATAATTATTGTTAAAAGACATTGTTCTATTTTTTTTGTACCCTAAGTGTGTGTAGACTGTAAAAAAAATCTCACTTCCATTCTGTATGTGCACTGCCTTCTGCCTTTCTGCTCCTCAGAATTTATTCTAGAGCTTCTGCTCTTACATATATTTTTATTTTCTGAACTATAAAGATAGAACAGGAGTCTTAGAATAACATAGTTAATGCAAATTGCATGGTTTATCTCTTCCGTCTCAGATATGAATACAGGCTTTGGAGATAAATTTGGCACCACAGGACATGCAACTCTATAGATTAATATTCTGCGCTGATGCTACATGAAACACTTTAAAGTTGCAAGACAGTGTAACAACTCATTTGTTTTATTTTCTACTTAGACAGCTTAGTGGATGCGCAATGATCACACAGCTGCAGCCACCACATTGTTACAAGTTAAAACTGTTACCCAAAATTGGGCCAGCTAGTAAGCTTAGGAAGGATTAATGACCCACCAGAGTTTGGCAGAGGGCAGCATGTTTATTACACTCATATCTGAGCTCCAAAGAAGAGGGGGGAAGGGGAGTTGGGTCACACACATCTGCATAATCACACTCCCAGGACAGGCACAGCACTGGAGATGTCAGGATCTTTCAGGGTAAGTGTCCCACAGCGCAGCAGTGAATGGTGTGATGAAGATAGGTCTTCCCAAGGCACGATGGAAGCAAACCCCTGGCCAGACAGGCCAGACGAAGGGCCTTTATGGGAGGTACAAGCTTGTGAGAGAGCCTGAGCACATGGCCCCTTCCCCTTTTAAAGAGCAGCTCCTCATGGCCTGTGACTAGAGATGACTTGGCAGTGTCCATGGATTGGGCGTGTGATCACTGCCTAATTAGAATCCCAGACACCTTGTCTACCTTGGAGCTCTTCTGATCTTCTAGCTGTTTAATATTGATCAACTGCCTTAAGTAAGCTTTATTTGTCTGCTTACCAATGGTTGCTTAGCACAATACTGAGTTAATATTGTATAAAAATATGCTAAACATTCATATGCCCCTTCATGCTTCAGCCACCATTCCAGAGAACATGCTTCCATGCTGATGATACTCATTAAAAAAATAGTGCGTTAATTAAATTTGTGACTGAACTCCTGAGGGAAGAATTGTCCTGTTCTGTTTTACCTGCATTCTGCCATATATTTCACTAGCGAAAATACCTGGCGTTGCTCGGGTCAGTCAGAGGTGGGGAGGGGGCAGACAGCTGAGCGAGTGCGGGGTTCGTTGGATGGGGGCAGAGAGCAAACCTGACACCCCCACCTCACCCCCCCGACCAACCCCGATACCCCCACCTCACTTACGCCTCGACCAACCCCGACTCAGATTTTCACCCCCCCCACCCAAACTGCACACCTCCACGTCTCCCCCCTACAAACCCCAACACCCCCTGACCAACACCCACACCTCACCCCCTGTAGACCAAACCTGAAACACCCACCTCACTTTCCCCCCCAACCAAACCTGACACCCCTACCTACCACCACAAACAAACCCGACACCCACACCTCACTTACCCCTCGACCAACCCCGACCCCCCTCCTCAACCCCCCACCAAATCCAACACCCCCTGACCAACCCCAACCCCAACACCTCACCCACCCAGACACCTTCCCACCCCCCCAGACCAAACCCAACACCCCCGGCTTACTTAGCCCCCGACCAAACCCGACACTCCCACCTCACCCCCCGACCAAACCTGACACCCCTACCTAACTTACCCTCCGACCAAACCCAACTCGGGTCCGTCAGAGGTGGGGAGGGGGCAGAGAGCTGAGGGATTCTGGGGTCTGTCGGAGGTGGGGAGGGGGCAGAGAGCTGAGGGATTCCGGGGTCCGTCGGAGGGGGGAGGGGGAGGGGGAGGGGGCAGAGAGCTGAGGGATTCCGGGGTCCATTGGAGGGGGGAGGGGGCAGAGAGCTGAGCGAGTGCGGTGTCTGTTGGAGGGGGTATTATGACATCATAACTATGTCTCAGAGAACAGCAGCTGCCCAGCTGATGTGATTGGCCTTTAAATAATTTCACCCCTGGGGGGCGTCAGAGGTGAGATTTGAAAATTTTTCGACTCTTACGGTTATTAGGACCCCAAGACCTCTAACTGTACCAAATTTCAAGTCGCTAGCTCAAACGGTGTGGAAGGAGTAAGCGTTCATACATACACGCATACACCATTTGACTTTTATATATAGAGATACTAGCGAAAATACCCGGCGTTGCTCGGGTCAGTCGGCGGTGGGGAGGGGGCAGACAGCTGAGCGAGTGCGGGGTCCGTTGGATGGGGGCAGAGAGCAAACCTGACACCCCCATCTCACCCCCTCGACCAAACCCGACACCCCCACCTCACTTACCCCTCGACCAACCCCGACTCACATTTTCATCCCCCCACCCAAACCCAACACCTCCACGTCTCCCCCTACCAACCCCAACATCCCCTGACCAACACCCACACCTCACCCCCCCGTAGACCAAACCTGACACACCCATCTCACTTTCCCCCCCAACCAAACCCAACACCCCTACCTACCACCACAAACAAACCCGACACCCACACCTCACTTTCCCCTCGACCAACCCCGACCCCCCTCCTCACCCCCCCAACCAAACCCAACACCCCCACCTTACCCCCCCACCAAACCCAACACCCCCTGACCAACCCCAACCCCCACACCTCACCCCTCACCCACCCAGACACCTTCACACTACCCCAAACCAAACCCAACACCCCCGGCTCACTTACCCCCCCGACCAAACCCGACACCCCCCCGACCAAACCCGACACCCCCCCGACCAAACCCGACACCCCCCCGACCAAACCCGACACCCCCACTTCACCCCCCCGACCAAACCCGACACCCCCACTTCACCCCCCCGACCAAACCCGACACCCCCACCTCACCCCCCCGACCAAACCCAACACCCCCACCTCACTTACCCTCCGACCAAACCCAACTCGGGTCCGTCGGAGGTGGGGAGGGGGCAGAGAGCTGAAGGATTCCGGGGTCCGTCGGAGGGGAGAGGGGGCAGAGAGCTGAGGGATTCCGGGGTCCGTTGGAGGGGGGAGGGACAGAGAGCTGAGCGAGTGCGGTGCCTGTTGGAGGGGGTATTATGACATCATAACTATGTCACAGAGAACAGCAGCTGCCCAGCTGATGTGATTGGCCTTTAAATAATTTCACCCCTGGGGGGCGTCAGAGGTGAGATTTGAAATATTTTTGACTCTTACGGTCATTAGGACCCCAAGACCTCTAACTGTACCAAATTTCAAGTCTCTAGCTCAAATGGTGTGGAAGGAGTAAGCATACATACGCGCATACATACTTACCCCTCGACCAACTTACCCCTCGACCAACCCCGACTCACATTTTCATCCCCCCCACCCAAACCCAACACCCCCACGTCACCCCCTACCAACCCCAACACCCCCTGACCAACCCCAACACCCACCCCCCCAGACCAAACCCGACACCCCCGGCTCACTTACCCCCGACCAAACCCGACACCACCACCTCACCCCCCCGACCAAACCTGACACCCCCACCTCACTTACCCTCCGACCAAACCCAACTCGGGTCCGTCGGAGGTGGGGAGGGGGCAGAGAGCTGAAGGATTCCGGGGTCCGTCGGAGGGGAGAGGGGGCAGAGAGCTGAGGGATTCCGGGGTCCGTTGGAGGGGGGAGGGGGCAGAGAGCTGAGCGAGTGCGGTGTCTGTTGGAGGGGGTATTATGACATCATAACTATGTCACAGAGAACAGCAGCTGCCCAGCTGATGTGATTGGCCTTTAAATAATTTCACCCCTGGGGGGCGTCAGAGGTGAGATTTGAAAATTTTTCGACTCTTACGGTCATTAGGACCCCAAGACCTCTAACTGTACCAAATTTCAAGTCTCTAGCTCAAACGGTGTGGAAGGAGTAAGCATACATACATACATGCACGCACGCACGCATACACCATTTGACTTTTATATATATAGATAGCAGTCTCAGATGCAAAGCCGGCTCTAACTTTTTTGCTGCTCCAAGCAAAAAACCCCAAACCGAGTGTCGCCCCGCCGGAGCAAAAAACAAACAAACCTTTAGCGCTGGAGCAAAAAAAAAAAAAAACAACCCGCCCCACCGCACTGAGATTGCCACCTCTTAGAAGGTGCCCCCCCAAACACATGCTTGGTGGGCTGGTGCCTGGAGCCGGCCCTGCTCAGATGATAACCCAGCACATGCTTGTTTTAAGAGCACTTTCACAGCAGATTTGACAAAACGCAAAGTAGGTACCAATGTGAGATTTCTAAAAATAGCTACGGCACTCGACCCAAGGTTTAAGAATCTGAAGTGCCTTAAAAATCTGAGCAGGACGAGGTGTGGAGCATGCTTTCAGAACTCTAATACGGAAACTACAGAACCTGAACCATCAAAAAATAAAATCAACCTTCTGCTGATGGCATCTGACTCAGATGATGAAAATCAACATGCATCGGTCCACACTTCTTTGAATCGTTATTGAGCAGAACCCAACATGAGCATGGACGCATGTCCTCTGGAGTGGTGTTTGAAGCATGATGGGACATATGAATCTTTAGTGCATCTTGCAATGCTGGCTACAACAGTGCTATGCAAACACCTGTTCTCACTTTCAAGTGACATTGTAAACAAGAAGTGGGCAGCATCATTTCCTGCAAATTGTAACCAAACTTGTTTGTCAGAGACAGTGATTGGCTGAAGTAGGACTGAGTGGACTTGTAGGCTCTAAAGTTTTACATTGTTTTATTTTTGAATGCAGTTATTTTTTGTACATAATTCTACACTTGTAAGTTCAACTTTCATGACAAAGAGATTGCACTACAGTACTTGTATTAGGTGAATTGAAAAATACTATTTATTTTGTTTTCTACAGTGCAAATATTTGTAATAAAATAAATATAAATTGTAATTTATAGTCAAAGTTTTGTAATTGAAATCAATATATTTGAAAATGTAGAAAACTTTCAAAAATATTTAAATAAATAGTATTATATTATTGTTTAACAGCACAATTAATTAAGATTATTTTTAATCATGCTATTAATTGTGATTAACTTTTTTAATTGCTTGACAGCCCTAGAAATTTCTTTACCTGCTTTTGATGATGAAGTAGCAAAATATTAAATTATTGAAGTATCAAATACATTACTACATTCAGTGGAACAAAAGTAGGCTTAATTTATTCACACAGATTTGGAGCATGTGATCAGTGTAGAATGGTTGAAACAAATGTATTCAAATGTCTAATATATACAATTTTCAGTTACTGGAAATGTTTAATACATAATTAGCTTCTATATGTATAGTATTAAGGTATTTTTAAATTGTAACAATTTATTGTGGCATGCTGCTGATCCTATTCAATTAATTATTATTTTAAAAAGCAAGCAAATGGGGGGAAAACATTAGAAAACACAAACAGTAAAAGAAAAGTGCATTAAAATAACTTTAAATTAGAAATTAGTCTTCGGAAGCAAGGAAATTCTGAATGAAGTTTGCTGTTGCACCAATTTGTCACTTATGTGACTTATGCTACAAACACACGATCCTTTATATAGAGAAGTGGTTTTCAACCTTTTTTCATTTGCAGACCACTAAAAAATTTCAAATGGAGGTTTGGACCCATTTGGAAATTTTAGACATAGTTTGTGGACCTACAGGGGGCTGCGAACCACAGGTTGAAAACTATAAGAACATACAATATAAGAAGGGCCATACTGGGTCAGACCAAAGGTCCATCCAGCCTGGTATCCAGTCTACCAACAGTGGCCAATGCCAGGTGCCCCAGTGTGAGTGAACCTAACAGGTAATGATCAAGTGATCTCTCTCTTGCCATCCACTACCCCCCTCTGACAAACAGTGACTAGGGACACTATACCTTACCCATCCTGGCTAATACCCATTAATGGACTTAACCTCCATGAATTTATCTAGTTCTCTTTTAAATCCTGTTATATTCCTAGCCTTCCTAACCTCCTCAGGCAAAGAGTTCCACAGGTTGGCTGTGCGAAGAACTTCCTATTATTTGTTTTAAACCTGTTGCCTATTAATTTATTTGTTATATGATGGGAACAAGTAAATAACTTATCCTTGTTTACTTCCTCCACAGCACTCATGAGTTTATATACCTCTATCATATTCCCCCTTAGTTTCCTCTTTTCCAAGCTGAAAAGTCCTATCCTTTTTAATCTCTCCTCATATGGGGCCTGTTCCAAACTTCTAATAATTTTAGTTGTCCTTCTCTGAACCTTTTCTGAGGCCAGTACCCTCTGATCGAGAGGTATTTGCTTAATTATATCCCCTGAAGATAAGATAGTTTTTGTGGTGACAATTCCCTTGCTTTTGTAGTATGCAGTGTTGTAGCCAGATTGATTCCAGGATACTGGACAGACAAAGTGGGTGAGGTAATAGCCTTTACTGGACCAACTTCTAGATATTACCTCACTACCTTGTTTCTTGCTTTTGTAGGTCTATCATGCATCCTTATTTGGGGTATGTTCACAATTCAATGCACTTGGCTTAAATGTGCTGCACAAAAACTAGTTGGATGTTCATCAAATTCCTACAGATCAGACCACTGAATTAGGAATCTGTGGAAATCTGGGACCAGCCTTCTCCTGTCTCCTGCGCAGATGGGTTTTCCACCTGCCATTTAGGGTTTTGAAATGTAGGGCTTTGATACACTTGAATTTTCAAAGTGAACGGGAGCATTTCTGTGGCAGTACTTTGAAGTTTGAGTGTGGTCCAGCGTGAGCGCTGGGAGGCCTCTCCCAGCGCTCCTGGTAATCCACCTCCACAAGGGGATTAGCTCCGAGCACTCGGAGCACAGCTCCCAGCGCTCGGAGCCTGTCCACACTAGCGCTTAAAGTGCCAGTGTTGCAGCCACTTGAATGCTGGGATAGCTGCCCATAATGCACCGCTTCCAATGCTGCTGCAAATGCCGCAAATGTGGCCACACCAATGCACATGCAGGTGTCAGTGTGGACAGACTGGAGCGCTTTCCGTAGTGCTTCGCTGAAGGCTGGTTTAACCCAAAAAGTGCCCTGCAACTGTAGCCAATCCCTAGATGTCCACATAGGGAACAGGTACAGAATAATTAATGTGCAGGGGCTTGGCTACACTGGCGCTTTATAGTGCTCTAACTTGCTGGCAGCAAGTCTGAGCGCTTGAAAGCACTAGTGTGGACAGGCTCAGAGCGCTGGGAGCCAGGCTCCGAGTGCTTAGAGCTAATCCCCTTGTGGAGGTGACCACACTTGCACTTCAAAGCGCTGCCTCCTGCAGGGACCTTTCAAATTTCAAGTGTAGCCAAGTCCTAAGGACAACTTTAGTGCAATATTGGCAGCGATGGTGGAGATTTAGGCACATGGATCCCCCTCAGCACGCCTCTGGGAAAAAAACCCACCTGCCTTTGAAGTAGGGTGTGTTCCCGCCCCCACCCCATTACTTAGAACACATGTGTGGGTGGGTACGGGGGGGGGGTCGTTTGATACCTCCTGTGTGTCTGAAGGAACCTCAGTCACCCCGCAGGAGAAGCTTCACCTGGTGCAAGCAAGCGGGGCTCCCCAGTGACATTATCGTTGGGTTTCCTCTAGTTCTGACCCCGGCAGCACTAGGGGGGCCGATACCGCTGCAGGTGGCTGGGCTGTTCGGCATCAAACGGGCTAACACGCCGCTCCCGGGCGGCCTGGTTTCCCCCTTGGCGGGTTCCTAACACCGTGTCTCGTGCAGCCTGCGGGCTGGGCCCGGAGAGGGGGACCCCCGAGCCCCTTGAGGGGGACAGTGGCGCTGAACTGTGACAGCCTCAAGGCGGGGGAAGCCGCAGGAGGGGCGGGGGAACAGGCGCCGTGAAGCCTGAGGGCCGGGGGGGCACCAGAGGGCGGGAGAGAGAAGGTCGGGGGGAGCCTGCTGCTGCGGGAAGAGGGACGACAGGGGGGAGCCAGCCCAGGACCCGGGGCCGAGCAGAGCTCCCCCGCCCGCCGCCCCGGGGAGCGGAGGAGGCGCACGAGAAGGCGGTGCCTTTTGGAGGAAGTTTGCGCTCCGACTGAAGAGGAGAGAGAGGAAAACCCCCTCCAGATCCGCAGCAGTCACCCCGGGCTGAGTGGCTGTTGCGAGGAGGCGCGGAGCTCCCCCACGCCAGCCGCCCCTCCTGCAGACCGCCAGCTCCCGCCCTCCCGAAGCTTGTGTCCGGCGCTGCAGCCTCTGCCCGCGCCATGGGCGGCTCTGCTTCCAGCCTGCTGGACGAGAGTAAATGCAGCTACATCCGAGGTACCGTCCGGCGCAGTCACTACAAGTTAGGCAGGGGGACGCGGCGGTTCGTGGGCGGTTCTGAAGTTGCAAAGTATTTGGCGGCTGGATGCTCCCCGAGACCCAGTGACAGGAGACGGGGAGCGGCCACCACCACGTTTGCATCTGAATTTTAATCCGGGGAGGGGGGAGACGCTGGCTGCTCTGGGGGGAGAAACGATGCTGCTTAAAGTCGAGCAGTGTTCAGTGTTTGCGGAAAGTGGAGGCAGCGGGCATACAGGTCACTGGGCACTTGAGAGGTCTGAGAGGTAGGCGGGAGACATTGATATTTCTGGGTAACTTATTGTAATGAGCACCGACGCTGCTGTATCTGCCTGTCAACGGATTAGGCAAAACCTGTTCGCAGGAGCCTCCCGGACCAGACGTGCAGAAAGCAGCACAGCTAGAATGGCAGCTTCACTGCATGACAGAGTGCCCCAGACTTCTCTGCCTGGCACTGGGACAGGGGACTGAATGGGTGTGGCTGGGTGCTAGTGCCCTTTTACAGAGGGACTGCCAGTAAACTACAGTATAAATTAGGCAAACTCGGCAAGGGAGAGCGGAGGAGAGGGAGGAACAGTACCGGTGGAGGCAAATATTTTTGTTTTTGGAAAGTAAATACATCTGTTTGCATCGCCCTCTCCAGAGGGAGGCTTTTCAGTTTTAGGGGTAACCCAATAAAACCAGGCAGTTGAGACTGGATAATTATCAATCATTGAAAGTATGTGAACTATCCCATCTTGCCATGTTGAAAATGCCTTCCGTGCTGCCTGGGGCTCCTTAAAGTTGTGGAACTTCAGCAAAGCATATAAGTATGTTCTGAATTGGGGAACTGGGGCAGATCACTTCATAGAGGACCAACATATCACACGATTCAAAGCAAATGATTTTTAACATGCTTTTTTGCTCTTAATGATTGGCCATGCTTTGCCTAAAAATAAACCCATGAAATCAGAGAGGGCCAAAATGCCCTGAAAGTGGAGTGTCCACCTGACGTCAAGACCTCAACTCTGTGATCCTTTTCTAAATGGCACTATCAGCTTTGTATGCTGGCCCTAAGAGCCTGATTTTGCAAAGTCCTTTGAAGCCAATAAAGTTTCTTCTGGGTTTTGTATTAGATAGATAATCTAGAAAGAACTTGAGTTATCCAGACCAATAAGAGGTTCTGTCACCACCTGCCTTGTAATGTTGGGTTTATGCTGATGTGGCTCAGAGCTCTGACACCAGTAGCCTGCCTACAAGCATAAAGGGCTCAACTCTGCCTTCCACCAACCTAGTTATTCCTTTCAGGATGACTTCAACAACCTCTGTTCTGGTCTGGAGTTCCCCCAAATCTATTTCCCTGGTCATTCACACTTTTCCACTTTGGCTCATCATCCCTGAAGGAATGAAACCTCTCCCCACCTGTCACTTCACTTTGGCAAACACGCTCCCCACAGTTTGAACAACACAGGTCAGTTTGGGGTAGAATACCCCAAAAAGTTTAATAGAGAAATCAGAATAAAAGGTGTAACAGTAAGGAAAAGAAAACAAGTTACACAGAAAATAAACATAAAGATGCAATCTTATGCTTTACATTTGTATATTATCTAAATTCCCCTTTCACCTTTGAGACTATGGTAATTGATGTTTCTACAGAGCAGGGGAAACTCCCTCCTTCCTTTGTTATCCAAGACTGGACTTTTTTTCAGTTTCAGTGTCTTTCCATTAACTTTAATGGTCCACCATTGCCTCCCCCTTTGTTGTTCCATAGTAGGTTGTTGAAATTAGTGCCAGAGAAGCAACTAGCCTGTGAGATGCCCCCACCCCTCCATGTGATTACTTCCCTACAGTGAAGTTATGTGGCAGTTTCACCCTAGTTACCATTAGTGTTCTATGTGACTATGCATACAGCTAGTCTAGACTAGAAGCACAACATGGGTGCTCTGCTGACAGGCGAGAGCTCTCCTATGGGCATAATAAATCCACTCTGCAAGGCAGTAGCTATTCATACCTGCTTTTAGGTTGGTGTACCTCAACCTATGTTGCTGAGAGGGGTTGCTTATTCACACCCTTGAGCAACATAAGTTATACCAAAGTAAATTGCAGTGTAGACTCGGCCATTTATGCGAGCATACATTCGTAGCCATAATCTGTAAACATCTTTCCCAATGACCATCAAGTACAGAACATTACAAGCTTTTGTTAAAAGACTTTATTTGATGTATATTTATACACAGTAATGTTATATGCAACCAGTTGATTCAACTGCTTATTCTTGGGTTTCAATTCCCTTTGTTCTCCCCTTGGGGTGTCTGGACCTGGATTGTCACACTTGCTACAAAACTTGTGTTTATATGCTTATTGTTAAAGGGATAAAGAAAATAACAACTTAATTTTCCAGAATATATATATATTTGCTTGTATAGGGAAATAGATAAAAATATATCAAACTTTTTTTACTCTCTCTCTCTCTATGCCCTCATCACTGTAGTAACAGCTGATGTTTATGTGACCAATTTTATGTTTGAAAATCTGCTTTTGCTAAACAAAATGTGTATAAAAAGGTGTGTGTGTGTGAGGGGGGCAATCATATAGTCAGTACTGAGACAAAATTTCTATTGAAGCCAGTATGAGTCGTGCTGGTTCAGGGCCAACTGAGTCGAAACCTTTTCGGTACAAAATGCAGTCTGACTGCTCTGTGCTGTTTGCTATTTTAGTTGGCGTTCACTGCATTATTTTGTTTGTGGTGTAATCTATGCTGGAGTAAGAATGTCGAACTGCCACTCCTTTAGGAACTTCATGGAAAATGAATAATGAACTATGTCTCTCATGAGTCTGCCCAAATTAGAAAGATTTAAAATAAATAAGTCACTATCAGATGAAGAATAATGGGCCAAACTGTGGAGCCTACATGGGAGATCCGTATGCTTCCTAAAGTGCAAGAGGGGGAGATCAGCTGTCTCTGCAGCTCTGTTAGTTTCCTCCAGAGTCCAGATTGTTGAGGATAGACTCAGCAAAGGACAGAACCATGATAAACATGTCAATGGGCTCCTCCTCTTTGGCTCCCCTCCTGCCATTCATACAATGGGGAGGACAAGAGGGCAAGATCTGTCCCAGTGCAATTTTTCAACTTCATGCCAGTATCTCAGCTTCCTGGTCATTGAGACCTGATGATGAAAGTTGTGAATCTCGAAGTGGGTATTAGCCCATGAAAGCTTATGCTCCAATACTTTAGTTAGTCTTTAAGGTGCCACAGGACTCTTTGTTACCTCTGCTATTCCAGACTAACACGGCTACCTCTCTGATTCTTAAAGGACCAATATCTAGTTACTGCAGATAAGGAGACTGTTTTATGCTATCCCTTTAGATGCATGAAAGCAAAAACTTTTGCAAGTTCCTGCTCTTGGCACTCTCGTCTGTGAGAGAAATGGAGAGAGCCATTGCCAGACAGTTAGGTAGTAAATATTTGTTCAGAATGCATCGGGACATAATCCATTTTCAGTCTGTATACAGTGATCTATTGGAAAGGATCTTTGTGTAACCAAATAGTTACAGTCCCTGCTTCAAACTCCTGCTATGAATAATGGTTGATTTTTACTTTTATTTATTTTAATCTTGGGAAGAAAGCAGCCTATAGAGTACTATGTTTTATGGGAGAGGGGAGGAAGATGGAAGAGTATCTTTAATTCCTGATATCTATTTAAGACCCAGGCCAGCCAGTGTACCCCAAACAATACTGCAGTTGTCTCTGGTGGGGGTTTGCAAGATTCAGACCTTGTTTATCAATAGCTATCTTTTGGTAGAGGCAATGTGGCAAGTTCTTCAAGAAACCAGGGGGGCTGTGACAATGCTTCTCTTTTGAAAAGAGAAGAGGATGAATCAGTGTTTGTATTAGAAAGGCAAGCAATTAAAACAATCTTGCTTAATTTTAGAAAGTCAGTTGGATGTTTTTCACAATGAGGTAATGGAGGGCTTTAGAAATAACAGCAAAATGAGAAGACACAGCTGTTTTTTCCCCTTTTATGTTGTGGTTTCTTTTTTGTCAGTAAAACTACATGCCAGTAGCATGTGAATCTCTAAATAACAATAAACCCAAATCCTTATTCATGTGACTTCAGTGGAACTATTCATGCATAGTCTTGCAGGATTAAGTTTAACAATACTACTTCATATGTCTTATTTTATTTTGAAAATGCTTTCAGCTACATATCCTAGATTGCATGGGAATAACATAGAAAGGGGGAAACACTCAACCTGCATAAAGCCCCAGTGTCTGTGGCTCTGTGTAGATGGAGTGCACCATGTTCAATAGCTATGAATGTCATTTCCACATCCTCCCAAATCAGTGTCAGAGTGCTAAACTGCTATTCCAGCTTGCAAGCTGAATTGGTATCTGCAGCTCCTGACCTGCCATACCAGCCCCATATATTTCTGTGCAGAGATCAGTTTGGTATTTTGAGGTGGTTCATAGGCACCCCAGTGTAGCAGCTCCACTCATCTGTCACCCATACAACTCCTGTGTGAGGCTTAACCAATGCATGGGGCTTTACCATATATCTGCACCAGTCGTGAATTTGTCCCATAATGAGCAAATGTGCATGATGCTCGACAGATAAGAGATGAAGTCTCAGTTCTGAGGAGTTTAAAACCAAAAGACCAAATCCTGAGGTTCTTACTCCATTTTTATTCCATCCCTTTTCAAGTCAGTGACAGTTTGACTAGGTAAAGACTTGTCTAGATGGACAGTCAGGAAAATTAATCCAAATGAACTGAAAGTGCAAATTTAAAGTGGATTAGTAAAACGGCATTATACCTTCCCTGGACACTCCCATTCAGAATTAAAGTGGCCTTAATTTGATTTACTTAATTCACAGTCAATTGAGATAAACTGAATTAAGGCCATTTTAATTCTGAATGAGAGAGTCCACAGAGGGTTTTAATGCAGTTTAACTAATCCATTTTAAATTCACACCTTTAGTTAATTTGATTAATTTTTCAGAGTGTCCCCATTTAGAGGAGCCCCTAAGTAAAGACTTCGGATCTGACTCTAAGGGCTTATATACACTGCTCCGTGTTCAAACATGATAATAAGATTAACCCCCGTCTCACATTTTTACTTGATATGTTGTATGGTAAGGGTAAGGATGAATAAGATACTCAGTAACATCATGGTATAGTGGGTATTCACCCACAAAAGCTTATGCTCTAATACATCTGTTAGTCTATAAGGTGCCACAGGACTCTTTGTCACTTTTGCAGACCCAGACTAACTCGGCTACCCCTCTGATACAGTAACATCATGTGATTACTTTGCTTACAAATAGACACATCTGGTAGATTCTATGGGTTCTGGGCTTTGTTTGTTCCTTGTGTATTTGAGTAATAATCGATACTTACAAATACAAACCAACGCATAATGACCAGCAAACATAGAAGCTCTGTTTGAAACACGTGAGCTGAGAGAGAGGCTTCGAGGTGATCAGGCTCGGTTACGGGGGTACAGGACAGGATACACCGAATTTGTTTTTCTTCTCCTCTCTCTGTCTGCCATGTGCAGACAGACCCATAAGTACCAACTATGACATCACAGAAGTGTCATAGGGGAGGGGACCCAAAACCTGTTGGTGTTTGTTTCCGATTGGCACGAGCAATGTTTACACCAAGTAGGGGAGCAGGTGCCTAAAAGTCTGGCTTCACCCCAAAGGTGAGGGTATGCACATTGTTTTAGAATGCGCACGAAACTGAATGACAAAAGAAGAGGCCAGGGCAAAACTGATATGGGCAAGTTTTACAGAATGCAGACAGGAACTGATCTGAACAATACCCTTAGAAAAAAAGTCAGGTCTTGAACTGTGACCTAAAGGTCAACAAATTTGAGGCCTTGATGAACCAGTTGGAGAAGTGAATTCCAGAAAGAAGTGTCCAACCCTTTGAGAAACTGCTATCAGCTCCGGGATTATCAAATCTGGAGACTGTAAACTCAAGTACCCCACTTTACTCAACTACTGTGGCAGCTGTTGAAGGATGTGTGTGCGTGCGGGGATAGGGGGAGTTAGCCATTAGATATCCAGGTCCCAAACCACTGAGGGATTTATACACCTGAGTCAACACATAAAGCTGTACCTGAATGCAAATGGGAAGCCAGTGTAGTTGTTGAAATGCTAATACAATATATTCCCTGTGGCTGGGAACTCTTAATAGGCAAGTGTCCACATTATACTTGTAGCTAGCACTTGGTCCTCACTAGCTATAGCATAAAGGCTACTCATAAAGCCATGAGGGCCTGGATCACCCTTCTGAGATCTGGGTCAGGGAGAGAAGGTCACAAATATTTAATAAGATGCATATGGAAAAAATATATGTATAGGTCCTTTCATGTGAGGATCTCAGTATTTTGCTGAGTAATTATTTCACTCACCAAGATTTTGTGAGGGTTAAGTAACAGAAGTGTAGAGTATAGGTAGAGTTTTCACTGCCACTTCAGAAATCTGGATGTTCAATTTCCATTAGAAATGGATGAGAATAGGGTATTCTCACAGGGCACCTGGCCCTCTTAGAGGGTTCAGACTCAACTACATTTGCCCAACTGTAGTCCAACACCCCAGGGAAAGGGAATGAGTTCAGGATTAACATCATGGGAGCATGTAAGTCAGAGCCAGGCCTGCAGGGAGATGAAAAGGTCAGCTTGGGTTCGATGAGGGAGACCCCAGAGAGAGTGGACCTGGAAGGGGATGCTCTGTTAAAGAGCAGGAGGATAGGCAGAAAAGAGTCAGTGAGAAGGCTGGGCTGAGCATATAGAAAGAAGGCCAGGGAAGAAAAAGACAGGGCATCTTGCAGTACAGGTGTGGATATCCCAGTTGTCTAAGGACCACTAGTAAAAGGTGAGTGTGAGTACCCTTATGTTGCCATTTTCTGAGGGAGTACATTTATTCCCCTCAGCAATGGGGAAAAGAGACTGATTCCAGCCCAGGAGTACTGGAAGCTGAGCCTAAGAGATGGGCTAAGGACGGTTGAAGAAGAGGCAGACCCTAAAAGGAAAAGGGGCTGTGCCTGGCAGTTGTCTAGTGTAGAAGATTTATTTTATTTATTCAGTTATTTACATTTCCTTTTGGATTTGGATTAAACTCTGGACTGTTATGATTTAGCCAGATAAGTCGTTTCAGCAACCTAGCTGCTGGGAGCCCCAGAATCCCCTGAGTGGCAGTGGACGACCTGAAACCAGAGTGGTTTAGTCACTGGTGCAGGCATCCAAATCCCCTAGGTGATTTTGAAAACTTCTCTCCTAAGGAATATTTTTCTCACTGAAAAGAAGTAATTTCTGGGCTGAAAAGCAGAAGCCGTTTAATAGCACACAGCAACACTTGATAGAGGTTAGGGCTCTGTATCACAGCCAATTGTGGCTGCAGGTGGAATGTATGTAGGCACGTGTAATTACCCTATTTGGAATTTGTACAAGACATCAAGGTAAACACCGATGTTAATCTTATAAAAAGTGGCATAGGATCCTTAATGAACACAATGATCTAGAAGATGGCACCTCTAGGAGCACAGTGTCTATTGACATATTAGATCAGTACTGACTCAGAAGGAAGAGTGCAACACTGCTGAGCTGCCAACACCACTTCCTGTATACATGTACTCTTAAGAGATTATATGAGCTGTGAGTGGAATTAGGTATTTCTCTCTCTTCCCTTACCTGTTCACTTTGATATTTTTAAGGGTTTTAATTAATAATTAATTTAATTAATAATTAAGGGCTTTAATATTGTAAGATGTTTTTGCTGAACATATGTAGATGCAACCCCAGTTTAAAGCTTTGTCCATTTTGTTGTTTCTTAAACTCTTGGGTTTTTTTTTTAGCCTTTCTTTGTTAGTAGCTCACTGGGGTTCTGACTTCCTTACACTGTAGAATGTTGGAGATCTACAGGTTTCCTTGAAATCCAGCTCCCTCATACTTCACACTGCTCTGCAGAGTTTTTAGGCACTACCATGCCTTTCAGTCTTGGGAATTGGTAGGATTTTCTTGTTACTTCCACACAGGAAGAGGGTATTTAATTTACTATAGGTTTAAAAGAGTTTATTTAAAAAAATTCAGTAAAGCTTTAAGTTACCCAGGGTGTTAGAATGACAAATTTATAAGAAATGTAAATGACTTAAAACCTGCTGAAGATAAAGAAAGTCTTTCTGTTTACTTCAATGGACCTTGGATCAGGCCCTAAAAAAAGGAACTGCATATTGTTGTCAACAAGCTGGAGGTAGTTTAGAAAAGAGTGACCATGCTAAGGGGCTGGAGGCATTGAGTTATGTCGAAAAATTATAACATTTTATACATCTAACTTGACTAAGCACAAACTAAATTTGTAGTGGTGGCCTGGTCTGTGTTACATAATTTGTCTATCAGTGGGTGCAACACCCAATAAACCCAATAAAGCAAGGCATTATTTAAGGTGTACTAGGGAGTATAATTAGAAGTAATGTGATTAAATTAAGGAAAAACTTTTTGATAGCAAGATCTAATAGACTATCCCATAAATTTCAAAGGAAAGTAGTAGAAGCCTTATTGTTTGAGACATTAACCAGGAAAAATACTTGTGTAATGTCTAGGAAACAAGACTACATAGCTGGAGGATGCACAAGATGATTTGGCAGGTCTTACCAGTTTCCCAATTTAGAGTTAATGGGCCAAATTCTGCTCAGTAACCCAAATGCAGCTTTATAGGGCCAAATTTTTGAAAAAGTGTTTAAGGGCAGACTTCAAGTACTCAGCACCCATAATTGGGGCTAGACTTTCAAAGTAGTTCAGCACCCGGAGATGTTTCTAAATGTGAGCTGAGCTCTTTTTAAAATGTACCAATTGCTGGTACAAGCAAAGCTGGTAAAAAAATGACAGATGGTCATTTTTATGAAACTTTTCGCAAAACACTTTTTTGTATGTGTTTTTTAAAAATATTTTTTTTTAAACAGCATTAGTGCTAAGGCCTTCTGAAAATTCTGTCCATGGAATGAAGTGGGGGTGCACGGCTGTGACTGAGTAGAATCTGGCATGAAGTAATGAACCATACAGAATACTGCATTTTTGACTCTTCACTGCCAAATCTACCCTATAATTCTAATTTTCTTTCAGCTGGGAAAACTACTAGTTGTTTCTGTTTGTAATGGGCTCCTAGTAATTGTTTTTGTCTATAAGCGTATGTAATTAATAAGTGTAATTTGCAACTGAGGATGCAATTAATCATTTAATGATTAATTAAATACAATGAACTTCTGAGGGATGTTGGATGCCCTCAACTTCCAAATAAAACTATGTTCTGTGTGTGAAGATTTGAGAGACTAGTTGGGACCTACTTTTCTCTTTACTCACAGTCAGTTATTTATTATAGTTATACTCCCAAATCCCCTAGGTATCAAGAAGTCAGTCCTTGCAACTTGAAGAAAGTCTGCTTTTGCAGGGTGAAAACAGGCAGCTGTGGAATTCAGCTGTAACAAGAGAGGGAGCCAGTTTGAATTTAATCATTAACAGGGACACTGGAGAATGGAAGAATAAATTGGAATAGATTGTGAAAAAATTGGCCTTTTGGGGGGGAAGGGGAATACAGGGCAGCTCTCAGACTGTTCATTTGACTTTCTGTTAAACTGTAATACATACTTTCAGTTTCTAACTTGCTGTATGTCTGCAAGTAGAACAGAATTTTGCAAAAGACTGACAAATTCTGATGAGATTTTTTTCTCTTATTCTGTACAAATTATGCATTGCAGTGTTTAGGGAATCTGTCATCTTGAATTTTTGCAAGTGAGCTGGGTTATAACTGAGGACATAGTATAAAATGTGACATGTGATCTGTCTATGCCTATTTATCTCCTATATAGAACTTTTCATCTCTCTCTCTCCCCTCCCCCCCTCTTCTAGGAAGGTATTAGGAAGATGCACTTGAGTTTCCATTCCCCAAAACAATGGGCCCTGCAAAGATATCAGTGTCCAGTGGAAAATTGTAGGCTTTGTTACATCAAAGCAATCTACATATTCTCATGTTTATGCAAATATTAAACAAAGAACTGTAAAATGCCCATTCTTCTCTGGAAAGAGAAGAGGTGCTAATTTGGAAGTTGCTACAGAGGTTGAGAAATAAAAGGGAAGATTTAAAGTAATATATGGACCCATAACTGCAGTTGCTGTGTGGGAGTTGCACTGAGTCCTGGGGTTCTTGTATATAGATGTATGGTGGTGTCACAGGGTGGCTGACCCGTTTAAATGAAGCAGGTCCAGCACCCCTGTGCTAGAACAGGTGCTCCCAGTTTGGCTAGTTTAGATGATGGGCCAGCATCTGGGGCTATAAAGAGCCAGGCTGCCAGTAAGGTTGGTAGGCTAAGAGGGGGAATGGGTTGCTTTGAAAGGGCTGTCAGCCCCCTTCCCCCTGAGAGGGGAGGTAGTGGGAAAAGGGTCTCTTGGGAGAAAGTGTTCTGTTAAAAGAGCAGGGAAGAATCCTGCAGTTGGCTCTGAAGTAGGAAGAACTGGGAGAGACAAGGGGGAAATACCGTGGGACCTATAGCTCAGGGTGGGCTGAGGAACTGTGTTTGTGATTTACCTGTGTTTAGAACACACAATTATGCCTCCAAAGAGACTTCAGGTGTGGCAAGGGGCTCTTTGTGGGCTGGGGACAAGTCTGTGGCAGCCTTATGCATAACTTAAAGAGACACATCCCTTTCTGAAACTTTGGCTGTAGGCAGATATCCTGCAAACTAGTGGCCATCTTGCCGTTTGACTTTGTAAAATTTGCAGCATGGGAACTCAGTGGAAGAATCTAATCTAGTTTCTAACTTTCTTTAATAGTATTTCTGACTGATATTTTACAAAGTACATTGGACTTACATAATACGTGGAGGTTACACTATTTAAACATAGTAATAGTATCATAAGAGAATGGGTGTACTAGTGTTTTGCAGTCTTCTGTGAAGAGAGGGTTCCTGCCCACAAGACTTTACAATCTGTATAAATAGCATAACATTACACAGCAGCTCACCAAATGGGGTAGATGTAAATGGTCCATAAGATTGAAGCATAACAGCATGATTATGCTAATGCTATATTATGGTACATAAACCATATGGACAAAAGTTCTTCTCTTGAATGGATACACTGATAGAACCCCACTGACTTCAAAGGATCTATATTGGAGGAGAATTCAACCATGTATGGTAGCTGATGTTATGGGTAACCTAGACACAGGATCAAACTGAGCTCAAAGCTACACTGGTGCAACCCCTTTGGCTTCAAATGACATTATTAACAAGATGGCTGTCTTCAGTTCAAAAGTGTCAGTTACAATTAAATTTAAACTATGCTTCAGTATATTCATGGTGAGAAATGTTTCTGGCCACTTACATTTTCAGATTGTTGCTTGGGGCAAAATGGGTGCAGTTTTCCTTAAATACCATCTCACTTGAGTTAAAGGTAAGGAGGAGGGTAATTAAATGATTCATACCTTTGCTGCTGCTATATGGCCAGAGACTGCTTTATGTAAGTCTGAATTAAGCATTAGTTGCTATTGGGAAGACTTTCCTGGCTATAGAGCAAGATTGATTTTTTTTAAAATGAAAGTTTACATTCAGCTGAAAACATGAACAAGCAAGGGAAAGCCCTAAAAGTGGATTCTGTAATTTTCTTGTACCTGACTTTCCCAGTGTCTCTTTCAGGGTCATAAGAGACTCTGGAATCTGTCTTGAGTGAGTAGAACTCAGCCACATCCATAACCTTAGCACCAGTAACCAGAGAAAGCGTCTTTATCGCTGGGCGGAGGAAGAGAATGGTATATGTTATGGAAGAAATAAAAATTCTGCTGAGTTAACATTTTTGTGAAAACTTTATCTTGTTTTGACCATCACTTTACATAAAAAAACAACAACAGGTCTTGATTCTGCAAACAGCACATGTTTACTTTTACACAAGGGTTCCCAAAAATCTCAGTAGGATTGATTACCTGATTAAGTCCTAAAAGATTAAGATCTCAATCTCATTTTGTGACAAGGCCTTAGTTGTACCCTAGGCATTAAGGATTGATCATCAGCCATCACCACCAACAAAAATCATACCTGTATAGTATTGGGCATTAGCATAATATTTATATATTTTTTGATACCAGGAAAATAATTACTTGAGGGACAGCTGGCACCTAATAGGGAATATAGGAAATTAAGCAAGTCTGAATCCTTCTGGTATCTCTTGATTAGATAATTTAAAAGAGAGAGAGAGAACATTTTTAAAAAGCACATTTGAAAATTGCTTTTATAAATGACTAGCCTAGTTACTTACAAAAAAATAAGCGCGCACATATCAACAGGGAATAAGAGGCTTTCCTCCAGTCTAGTTTCCTTTTAAAATGAAAGATGCCAATATAATTTTTTTTAAAAAAAAACTCTTATCTTTTCCATATAGTTTCCAGTAATCCTACAAAGATTAGTGTATTTTGATGCCTTGAATTGAAAAAATCTGAGATTCCTGTGGGTTGCCCTAGGAATACAAAGGTCCCATGGCCGCCTGCTGTGGTTTGTGCAGAACAAAGCACCAAGTGTGTTTTGTTCCTTAAGAAAATCTCTATTAAATACTAAATAATTCAGGTGTTTTTCACATAGCTACTACTTCCTTCTCAATAAACTATGGACCAGATTGAGTGATTAATGAACAGACCTAAGTAGGGGGAAGGTGTAAAGTCACTGAGCTCCAGGTGGTGACCACTGAATCTTTTTGAAGCCTGTCTTTGCACCCACGATAGGCAATGGGGAGTTGTGACTGACTTTAATAGGGGCAAGAGCAAGTCCTCTGATAGCACAGGAACTGGGCCAACCCTTTAGGCAGGTGCAATATGCACTCTACTCTGTGGCTGTCCCATTTTGCTGCCTAGAGCAAGGTCAAAGCCCTTATTCCTCATCATCCCTTTGGAGAAGCAAATGCTCATGGAGGCACTAGCCCTGAACTACCCATGTGTCTGGGGGTTTGCAGTTGTGGCTGACCCCTGTGTGAGGGAATATGAGAGGAAGGCTCTTTGCATCCTCCCCACTTTGCACATATGTGAAAGGGCAGGCTATGATCTGGTCCTATGAGTTTTTTCTTTTTTAAGATTTGTACTGTAAGTGAAATAATTGCTGGCCTGAAAGCCTTGCAAATATAAGTGCTCTCTATAAGCACAGGCAGTGACAGTGGTTTCCCTTCTCCCCCCCGATGTGGCCTCAGGCCAGACCTGGACAGATCACCTGTAAAAGACGGACAGTTCAGTCTCTGTTCATTCCATCTTTGGCCTCTCTGCTAAGAAAACTAAGAAGAATGTGACCAGTGCCAACTGTGGTGGTAATGATGTTTACAGCATGAATTCTTATCCATTTGAAATTGGGCTGACGCCACAAACTCATTTTGCATAAGCCTACAGATGTCAGAGTAATAAATTTCAGGTACTCTGGCTTATATTTTAAATCAGTTCTACAGGGCTTCTAAGGCAAATTCAGATTTCTGTCTTGATCCTCTTTCATTGTAAGAAGAGCTCTTTTACAAAGGGAAATTCAAAACTGAGTTTGATACCTAATGTCAAGCTGTCTGGAATCGCTCATGAGCATGAGTAGCAACCTCAGGGCAGACTCTTAAGAAGCAGGGCACAAATCCCAAACTAGTTGTTGTGAGTTGATATTTAGATTTCACCAACCAGTATCAAGTGTGAACTTTTCAAGCACTAGAATAGCCAACCCTATAATAATTAACTAAAGATTTATTAACTAAGAAATAAGAATTTAGAAGGTTAAGCATGTAAACATACACATGCAAATGTATAGTCTTAGGTTCCAAAAGACAATCGAAGCTTCTGTAATATGCAAGCTCTATACGTCCTCTAGGGGCTAACTCATGCTAAGCATCTGGGGATCCCTTGCTTATGCTTGAAACTCTTTGCCCCTCACTGTTCAAGCAGCATAGAGATAATTTCTTTTTTACAAGGATTTTTATTCCCTTCCCCCAGAGTTCAAGGAGATGGGATGACTACTTGTGCATGTATCCTCTTCATGGATGTGGGGAGAACAATCCACAAAGTCTTTTGTCTACTGATGTTCCAAACTGGCTTGTCTAGTGTCTGGCTTTTTTTCCCCCTGGAGAGGAGATGACATCTCTGTGTAAACTAGTTTTTTAATACTTCTCTCGAACTGGGTTTACAGCTCAGACCAAATACTTTTGTAGGTACCGAGCAAATGCTTACGTGTTATGTCCTAGCTATGCAGTTCTCCGTGGTCAGTGTGGACTAGTGGCCATGATGTGAACTGGTGCTTGGTCTGCCGGCATCACAACTATTTCTATGGTAGCACCTAAAGGCCCCTACAAAGACTGGAGCTTTATCTTAATCACTGCACAGAGTGAGACAGTCCATGATCCAATGAGCTTATAGTCTTAAGTAGACAAAATATATAAAGAATGAAACAAAGCTAAAGTAATTTGACCGAGTACCTTCTGACTCCCAGCCCAGTGTGTGATCCACCAAGCCACTATGTTGTCTACAGTGTAGTGTATGCTCAGCTCAGTGACAACCTAAGAAGAGTTAATATCTTGTAATATGTGGAAGAGTTGATCCAGCTGTTCTTTTAATCCCTAACGATTGATTTATACTTTCATGCCCAATTTTTGCAAAAGGTCTAGAAAATTGCTTGTATAATAATAACAAATTGATATTTTCCTTTTAAACATTTAGGTTCCCCAAATCAAGAGAACCCACAAACTTTTTGGAACTCAAAGGCTGGCTCTTTTAGGCCTTGTCTACACTACGGGGGGAGATTGATCTAAGTTATACAACTTCAGCTATATGAATAATGTCGCTGAGGTCGACATACTTAGATCTGCTTACTGTAGGGTCCACACTACGTTATGTCGACGGGAGATGCTCTCCTGTCTCATTCAGGTGGAGTACAGGAGTTGACGGGAGAGCTAAATCGACCACCGATGCATCAACCGCCCTGTGTTAATCCCTGGGTAAGTGTAGGCAAGCCGTCAGTGCATATGGGATTGTAAGGCCCACTTGCAGAACATCTAAAATAACTTGTTTGGTTGAGCAGCACCAACACAGAATCTCTGCTACTTTTGAAACCTAAACACTAGCAAAATCCAACCCGGGATGTGACCTTATGTGCATTAGCAATATTACAAGAAATGTAATCCCTATCAAAGAGTTATTCAGCATTCTCTTCAATGGCATGCAGGCATACCATTCTTTAAAAGGTAGAAAGGACAGCACTAACAAGAATTCTAGCTCACAATACAGCCAATTCATCTGCGTCCCTTAAAGTAGCACTTTTAAAACCCATCTCATTGGTTATCTTTGTAAAGCTCTAAAATTTGTTTCGCAAGTGATCTCTCTCTTCCTCTGTATGAAACCACAGTTGCTATTTGTGATTCTAAAATGTGTTTCATAGTTACGCTGATGATGACTGAAGACCTAATTTTGCAAGCAGCTCTGCAGGAGGTGCCCACACAGAGTTCCTTGCTGGATCAAGGTCTAAGTATATATGGAAATACTATTTTTTTTCCTTTTTTTTTGCTTTTGTTTTAACTCATATAGCGGAACTTTGATTATTCCCACTTCACTATTCTGTAAAGATGACTATTCACACTAAAGGAAAAGGTAGCTTCATTCCACTTCAAGGAAAAAATGTAATAGCAAAGCTCTGTACTGAGGTTTTATATTCTTATGACATCTTTACTTTTACAAAATACACCACAGTACTTTTAAGCATATTCAATTAAGAATTATCATAAGCATTTTTCATAATAAAGGATATTCACTGATCCAGTATTATAGGTAGCACTGTGTATAATTTAGGTTGCCAGATACTTTCCATTGTAAGACCCTGTTTTTGGTTGCTGATGACTTTACTAAACTCTAACCATTTGGGCTAAAATTATCTCTGTCAGGTGGCTGCCTCAATTTTTTGGGAAAGCGTTAGCTAAAATGGCCTAGCCCTAGCGATTTGAGAGCTAGGTTAGGAAAAAATACATTATGCCTAATTATTACACAAGTTCTGAGGATAAGCTCTAGAATCGCCATCCTTTGGAGCGAGGACTTTAAATGTAGTGTTGGGAGGGAAGGACATGCTGATGTTAGGAGGGTGTGTGTGTGAGACGTGTGTGGGAATGTATAGGTCAGATTGGGAACTCTTGTTTTGTGAGTGCTGTTTTGATTGTAACCTTCATTGTAACCTTTACCTTGTGTTGTAACATACAAGAAGGCAGATTTTGTGCTAATTTTGTTATGCAGGCCTCTATGCACCATGGTCTCAAACAAGACCATCGATGTAGGCCACTGAGAAGCCACAAGATGGTAACAACTTTCAGTCCTTACTGAGGTGGGCTTGATTTGAACATATTAAGTAAAGATGAAAGGCGATTGTACTCTATTCTTGGTCCTTGAATCATCCAGGCCTCCGTCAAAGCTTATTTACTAGAAGATTTTGATTTTTAATCTGGCTGACAGCATCTCAAATTGCATAAACAAATCATGTGTTAATGGGAAATCATACCATTAGGCACGTCTTCTCTTGATGCTTTGAAGTGATCTAGCATCCCTATATCCCACTTTTAAGTATTCAGTGGCAATTATTTACATCTTTCTTTAATAATGGAGAAAAATTATTGGTCACAACTCTATTATGGAAATATATGGGGAGGATCCCATGTGCTTTAACACATTTCTTTGTTTGAAAAGTATTTGAAAATCTATTATTAGAATTTCCTAGATCATTGGATACAGTAGTGGAGCTCAGTTCCAGTAAGTTACTGGTGTAAGTCAATCCAATGCCAGCTCCATTTTACTCAAGTGCAGTACAGCTACATTAGAGGTGTGGCTGCACAGGTGCAAATTCCTTAAACTGCGTTGCTGTTAATGGGGTTCCACAGAGTGTAACAAAGGCAAAATTTGACTCTTAGGTATTTTCGAATAACTGCCTAGCTGTGCTTTTGCACTAAAGACGGAGAAACTGCTAACACAGAGCAACTTTGATAGCATTTTACAATCACTGGGTAAGCATGAAATACCCTTGTGATAAAGGTGAGTGAGTGCTATAATTTCTGCTTCATATACGGGAAAATGAAGGTGTGGGATGGGTAAGTGACTTGCCTAAGGCAATTAAGGCTGTTAGGATTAAAAGTTTGGGGCTTTTAGAATGGTGTTCAGACCACTAGACCAGACTTCAATTTGGTTTAAAACATGGCTGTAACTTTGTTAAAGATTTTTTTTCCCTTGCTAAATCCTGAAAGCACAAGAGAATTAGGTACAAAATATTAGGCCAAATTCGCCCCTGGTTCAACTCAGTTGTCATAAATGGAGTTAGAACAGGGATGATTCTAGTCCAATTCTTTAACATTTGTGGCAGAATGGCCAGTGTTGGTATTGTGGGTTCCGCGCTTTTCTTGGCAGTGTGTATGTGTGTGTGTGGGGGGGGGGGGGAGGGGGGACACAGAGCTGAGATACTACCCACTGCCCCGGCTCTTCGGGCGCTGAGGGCCCCGCTAGTGGCCTGGGAAGGTGGTAGAGGAAGGAATCGGGGAAGGAGTCTGAGTTTGCCCCTCACTCTGAGCACCAGCCCTCTCAACTCCTGTGGGTTTCTTACCCTTTTCCCCCTTAGGTAGGGTTACCCTCGGTCCTTGACCCTGGGGGAGGGAGTCTCCCTCCCTTCGGTTCTCTGGTCTTTCAATGCTCAGCAACACACCTCCAAACTCCAGTCCTCTCTCCTTCCTCACACCACCCTGTCTGTGTGAAGCAGGTGTCTGGAGCACCCAGACACCCAGCTCCCAATGGGATCCAAACCTCAAATAAATCTGTTTTACTCTGTATAAAGCTTATACAGGGTAAACTTCTAAATTGTCTGCCCTCTATAACACTGATGGAGATATGCACAGCTGTTTGCTCCCCCAGGTATTAATCACTTACTCTGGGATAATTAATAAACAAAAGTGATTTTATTAAGTACAGAAAGTAGGATTTAAGTGGCTTTAAGTAATAACAGACAGAACACAGTAAGTTATCAAGCGAAATAAAACAAAACACACAAGTCTAAGCCTAATATGTTTAAGAAACTGAATATAGGTAAATCTCACCCTCAGAGATGTTTCAGTAAGCTTCTTTCACAGACTAAACTCCTTCTTAGTCTGGGCCCAATCCTTTCCCCTGCCCCGGTACAGTCCTTGTTAATTATAGCTCAAGTAGTTCTGCCCCCTTTTATATCTTTTTCACAAGGTGGGAATCTTTTGTTTCTCTCTCTGGGTTCCCACCTTTCCTTCTAAATGGAAAAGCACCAGATTTAAGATGGATTTCAGTATCATGTGACATGTCCACATGTCCTGTGAGACTTCATTACCCACTGGCTGACTCCCCTGTATACAGGAAGGCTTACAAACAAACAGAGCCATTTACAACCAATTGTCCTAGTTAATGGGAGCAATCAAGATTCCAAGCCACCATTAATGGCCCACATTTTGCATAGTTACAATAGGACTTAAGAGTAATATTTCATATTTCTAGCTTCAGATACAAGAATGATACATTCATATGAATAGGATGAACACAGTTGATTATAAGCTTTGTAATGATACCTTACAAAAGAACTTGCATAAAGCATATTCCAGTCACATTATATTTACACTCAGAAGTATATTTCCATAAACATATGGAGTGCAACATCACTGGCACTACTCGGTACAAAAGATCATGTTTGATTATATAGTATGGTCCTTGGCCTTTGGTTTTCCCTTTTACTGGCACACCATTTACCTCTACTACCTCCTCCCTCACTCCGGTGCTTTTGGCATGGCTCAGTTGGTCTTGCCCCACTAACTTCCCTGAGACCAGTGTGACAGCACTCCCAGAGTCCACCAAAACTATGGTCTGAATGCTGTTTATCTTTACTGGCCTGGTGTACTCATGTGGGGCTGTCGTGACCCCCACCAGGCTGATTAGGCCACATTGGTCCCCGCGATCCCTCAGATTGCACTGCATGGGCTCCTCTCTGTTGGGGCACTGGGCTGCTATATGCCCTAATTCCCCACACTTGTAACAATGATATCTCATCCCCGAGGTTGCCTTCTGTCTTGGTCTCTCTGACCCACTCCTCCAGCCCTCTCCCTTTGTACCTCCAGGTCCCTTCAGGGCCTCAGGCTGCTCCTTGGTGCCTGTTATTCTAGCTATGGCCTTCTTGGAGTTCTTGATGATCTGGGCCCTCAGAGTGGGAATTGCCTTCCTGGAATGCCGTGTTTCACCTCCCGGGGTTTCGAACATTTCACAGGCTGCCAATTGTCTCTCTGTGAGGGTGACCAGTTTGTCATAGGTGGAGGGGTCATTCTGGCTTACCCAGGCTCGGAGGCCCAAGGTAGTCCCCTCATATAGTGGTCCAGCAGCAGGAGTGCCATCATTTTCTCAGAGAGGAGAGCCTCTGGGCGAAAGCACTTCCCGGCTAGATGGATTAGGTCAAACCGTTGTGACCTTGGCGTCTTGTCTGCGCAATACTGCCATTCATGGTACCTCTGGGCTCGCGAGGCTGGTGTTACCCTGGACCTGGCCAGGATCTCCACCTTCAGATGGGGGCGGTAATCTGCCACCTCCTTTGTGGTCATATCATAGTAGGCCTTCTGGGCCTCCCTGCACAAAAATGGGGTGAGGATGTCTGACCACTGGCCCTGCTGTATCACACATTATATAAACTAAGCCTTTCTGAATGGAGCAAATGGAAACGTGAGGACACTCATCTTTGTTCCTTTTCTTTCTGGTTGTCATTGTTTCAGTCCTGCCTTTCAATGGCAGCATTCAGGATGGAGTGTCAAACAAGTTGTTGTTTTCTGTGACAGAGAAACCTGCCTGAAGTACAGTAACCTAAATATTATTTTTCAAAACGAATGTGGTGATTGTATTTCTTTTATAATGGTTTCTATATTATCTTCCCCCCAGTGGGAACTGTCAGTGTACTGTTAGCATAATTTGTCTGAACCTGCAATGGAGTGTAATTCCAGAAAGTATAATTCCAGCCCCACCCTCATCCCCAGTGATCGAGGCAGTTACCCATCTGTATATTCACTTTGGATTTTGGCTTTGTAGTGTTTTGTTCTAAGTTGCCATTTAGAGCTTTCACAAGTGGCTCCTTATTTGCCGTCAGGTCCCAAGTGAGCAATGTGTTTCGTTTAATTTGGGTCATTCAGGAAGTATCAGTAAAAGTGGTGGCAGCAGTTTAAACACTCTAATGATATGTTGTAAGTTGGGAACAGTGCCTGTAACTACCTTGGAACCTGATGTTTATAAAGTGCATTATTTGGTGGTGGTGATTATTTTATTTTATTTATTTTATTATTTGTATTGCCATAGTGATAAGACTTTTGAGATAGGTCTTTTAATTATATGGAATCTTCTGGTAAGGAATGGTTATAATATTCATGCCTGTCTTCATAATAGCCAATTGCCATACTATCGGAAGGATGAGCATGGAATGTTCATCTTCACAGTTCCTGAAGTACCTTTGTTCTTAGATTACTTTCTAAGTTGCAGAAGGAATACAAAGGCATGTTCTTCTGCAATTCATCTCTCAATACTAGGCTTAATTCCCTTCCCTTGTTGTTCGTAGTACCACTGTTTAGATAAAAGCACTGCATCAGGCCAGTTTTAAATGATGTGCCACAGAATTAATGATCTGCCACACCAGAATGCCATGGAAATCAGGGTGTCTTGCACAGAATTTAGCCCCAGGTTGCTGCAGAGCATACGGGAGTATTGCACATAAGGCTATTACATTACTTTTTAAAAAATCACATCACAATAGTAATAAGGGCTCTGCAGTGATTCTCTCCATCAAACAAGGATCAGCTGTTATAAGTCCTCTTCTTCATTATGGAATCTCTGTCCTTAGTTGATTGATTTTTTTCCCCCCAGCATATAAAATTTATTTTTATTCAACAAAACAAGCCCTTAATACAATACATGACCTATTGTGCCATATCTGTGAAGCTTGACTTCAGAAGCAAGATTTTCCCATTTCTTTCTTGATGAAAGGCAGCTACATTAGTCCTTTCACTTTGACCTGTTTATGTCACCTGGGATCCTAGGGAATCTCTATAGTGTACTTGGAATTTCTGTGTGTGTGATTCAAAGACAGCATATAGTCATTATGAGTACAGGAGAGATTTGTTCAAAGTTGTAGATGATTTGGGTCAGAGTTTCAAGTCATTACCACCCACAATTAGGGCCAGGGTTTCAGAAGAACTTGGCACCCATTGTACTGAAAATCTGGCCATTTAATTTTGTGCCTAAATGGGAGCCGTGCTCTTGAAATTCTGACCCAATAGGATTTATTCTCCCATCAGGGAAGCCATGAGAGGCAGTTATCTGCACAAGATCCCACAAAATGAACAAAATGCAGGTTCTTTACCGTGTGGAACCCCATCTTTATTACACTGTGACTGGTAGTCAAACATTTTGGGTGCTGGAAGGGTCTCGTTCCTCATGTTGGAGGATAGAATGCTTTGTCTTTAGAAGTGTGGGTTCGGTCAGCTGGCTTGATTGGTTTATAGTAATCTCTTGTCAGTTATGACCAAGCTATGCAAGTCTGATCCGACTGTAATGGTGGCTGTCTGTCTGTGGCTTCACAGCTAAGGATGGTGACTTATAGTAACCACATGAGAGGCAGGTTTAGAATTTGGTGGAAGAAAGGATAGGTCCAGAGAGCATGGGCAAAGAATGCACTCAAACTGGTCTGAATTTGTCACTGATTTCCTTTGTATATGGAAAACATGAAGTTACTTAGCATATTACTATACCAAATTGTGGAGCCCTATAAGTGAGACTGCACTTGGATACAGAGGTGTTCCCAGCATAAACAAACATGTAATAACAATGAGTCAGTATGGGTATAAAATTCTACTACATGGTAACTTGAGCAAGAGCTTGTGGTTTGTTAGTTATTAATCTTGCTACATAGTTTTTCCTTAGCGTGCCGTAAATATTTAGGCAGCAGGAAATGTGGTCAACTGAAATAAAATGTGTGCTTTTCTTGTACCAGTTGGCATTAGCAGGTGTTAGTTTCATTAATTTAAACTGAAAGCAAACACTACTTTTTTAGAAGATGTGCTTAGGCCCATGTGCTGCTAAGGAATTGATGACTTTAGCTTCCAATGACCAAAGTGCTCATCCCAGACACACAGTAGGGGTTTTGCACTAGGATCCTGCATCATTATCATTCATGTAAGAGATGGCCTAAAAATAAAATCCTGAATCCAACCATCATGCTTGGAATCTAAATTTTGGAAAGAGTCCTTTGTTTTGTAACAGACTGAACCAAATGTAGATTAAACGCTGAAGTTGGGGACACTACAAAATACCCAGACCCAAATTTTGCAAATGACTCCTGTATTTATAGTAATCTGATACCATAAATCTACCCTCCCACCCCAATCTTGTGAGGAGCTGAAGTCCAGATTTTGAGATGTGGGTGGGGCCCATCTGTAGTCAGCGTTTTAACTTCTTTTGAAAGATAGAAATTAAGACATCTGTACAAATTAATAAGTCCCCTTCCAGAATAAGCCTATGACTTTTCCAGCTGTTGGCTGACAGGCTTCCTGTTGAAATAACTCTGGTCTGATGTAAGTTTAAAACAATACAATTATGGTAACTGAAAATATTTTTTGCTTCAGTTCTGTTCCATTTTTAGTTTTCTTTATAATTCCACATGTCTGTCTACTGTTGCGTTTCTGAAAGGTCAGAAAATGTGTTACTAAATATTTAAAACTTTATTGGTCCTTACAGTCAAGTGATTCTCTCTCTCTCTCTCTCTCTCTCTGCCCGTCACACTCCAGGCGGGGTATGGGCCACAGCTGATAAAATCATATGTTGATCATAGTCTGTAGTTTTTTTCTGCACTGTGTGGATAGTTTTGCTTTATCCTCATAAGTTATTTAAGTACTGTTGATCCGGCTCCCCTTCAAAAACCCAGTTGACTTGAATGATGCAGAAACAAGTTCCATAATGTTGGGTCATGTTATACTTTATTGCAACATAATATGCAATCCGGACATTGTATCATATTTGCCATGTATGTGAAGGAACCCGAGTCATGAAGGACCCATAAATCATGTTTTAAGCTCTCATTTGTGACTGTAGGGCTATAGAATTCAAAAGTTTAGTTTAGGCAGCTCTTTGTGATAAAATTTATCTGGACATAATAATATGCTAACCAAAAGTATGCAAGCCAACAGACTATCAGACGGAGACTAAGAATAACTGGGTGATTTTCAGAATAGTTCTACAGAAAATTTCTTCATTTTTAATAAAGTTTTAAAAAAGTCAAGCTTCTTTTTATAGCATATTTGAAGTTTATGTGAGCTAGTCATGAAGGCAGGGCTACCGTTGCTTCTGTGTATTTTTTCCAAGTGTGTGCTAGAATTTTATGTTGTAGCTCAGCTTCAGAATACAACGTTACAGAAGGAGTACAAACAACGCATTTTAGAAATGTCAATAAGTTAATAGGAAATTAAGGAAGGAAAAGACTTCTTAGATCATCTGCTCCATTTCAGGATTAAGGCAGGATTGTTTCCTACAGCTCGCTTTCCAGTGCTTCCTGCTGGTCAGATTTAAATCACACAAGCAATAGGAAACTATTCTGAAATCTATTAGACAGATATTTTTTATTATTTTGCTTCTATTTTTGTATGACAAGAATTTGCAAACCTGTTAATCAGGGTCATACCTAGCTATTCTGGGGCCCTACACAGCCCCCCTGTAGGGTTGTGTGTGGGGTCCCAGGCCTCTGCAAGGGAAAGGGGGGGGGGCTGTGATGGAGACAAGGAGCAGGGAGGTTGGATAGGGGGTGGGGTTCGGGGGGGGGCGGTTAGGGATGGGGGGTCTCTGGAGGGAGCAAGTCAGGGGACAAGGAGCTGGGGGAGGGGGAGTTTGATGGGTTGTGGATCCTGAGGGGGGCAGTCAAGGGGTGGGAAGTGGGAGACAGTTGGATGAGGGGGAGTGGCCAGGCTGTTTGGAAAGGCACAGCTTTCCCTACTCCCCCTCCCCCATACAATTTTGCAACCCCGATGTGGCCCTAGGTCCAAAAAGTTTGCCCACCCCTGTCTTAAATGCTTACATAGCACTGTAAATATAGGAGGCATGTTACAGAACATAGAGACCTGAAGAATTTACAATCTGATATGCACAAAACAGAACAGAGGACCACCTTTCAGAAAGGGAAATAAATATCAGTGCTGGTGTTAACATAGGAAGGATTAACTGAAGTGGATTTTAAGGAAGAATTTAAAGACAGAAGTGGGAGACACAATATAGGGGCAGCATAAACGACAATATGAAGGCAAGGGTAGGAAAGAGGCTAATTGCTAATCTACTAAATAAAGGATTGCAGTTAAGAAAAAAATCTGTTTTTAAAAACATTCCAACTTTGGTGCCTCTGTGACATCCATGAAAGGGTTAAGCAGCTAAAAGTTGCACCATTTCACAGGGTATGTATATGCCAGTGAGTGTTCTCTGATGAATGAGTTTTTGTAAATTAATATTCTGCTGGAGAGCTGTGGTGACTGGAGTTACTTTGGAAGTAGTAAAAGTTTGAGTTATCTCACCTGCTTATGTAGTTTCAGTTAAGCTAAGTGGAATGAATTTCTTACTGTTAGTAAAGTCAGTTGTTGTTTTGCTAGGTACCCTCCCGACTCTTACTCTAAACACAATAGAAAAGTTATTTAAAATAAACAAATTAATTAATTAAATGTGGTACTTGTTACAGGACTTATGGTAAGTGTGGAAGATTAATAAACAGGAAACGAGGCAAGCTATTTTAGAAAAGGAAGTAACATTGAAGTATTGAGACAGCAGCATTTGGACTGGGAAATTCATAAAACATATGCAGTGATTAAGAAATACAATGGGTAACCAAGGACATCATCTTTCTCATTAGAATGACAAAGTAATAACAAGCAGTACCTATGGTTTTATCAATGAAGTTTTGATGAAGCCTTGAGAGAGAAAGTGAAGCACATCCCAAGGAGATAGAAATAATGAAGAGGAGTTGGCTGATTGTCAAGGTCTTTTGAGTGGATACAATAGCTCTGTGAAACTCCTTTCTCCTAAAATAAACAAGGATATGGTGAAATCAGCCCCATGGAGGACAAAGAGAATTTCAAAACCCCAATCTAGTGATATTTGATGTCAACACCTTCATTTCATAGTGCGTTAAACTATAGTTGCATCTGTAGAGGACTCTCACTCAAATATTACTTCGTTCTGACAGTCCTTCTAATTAGAGTTAAAAACAATACAAGTTTGGGTAAAACCATGATCTTCCCCAGAAGAAATGCTTTTCTTGTTATGGCAAGGAGAAACTAATTATTAAAGTGCAACTGTAGTAAACTAAGTGACTACAAAATGACAATATGCTCCATCTTTATAGTTTTTTTCCTCAGTGACTGTCATCAAATTTATTCTCTCAATTAAAAGTTGATTTTTCTAACTGTCATCCCCGCAAAGTCAACCTGGGATTAAAAAATCTAGGTGGTTCTTTTTACTACTTTCACTTGACTTGTAATAGAGATTCTACAATCGTAACTGACAGTTTTATGGATTACTAGTTTAAAAGCCCGTGTACATGGGCCAACGGTAACGGCTCGCGCCCCCCCACTCGCTCAGCTCTCTCCCCTTTCCCCCCTCCAATGGCCCCCCCACTCGCTCAGCTCTCTCCCCTCTCCCCCCCTCCAACGCCCCCCACTCGCTCAGCTCTCTCCCCCCTCCCATGCCCCCCCCACTTGCTTAGCTCTCTCCCCCTTCCCCCCCTCACACGGCCCCCCCACTCGCTCAGCTCTCTCCCCCTTCCCCCACTCCAACGGCCGCCCACTCGCTCAGCTCTCTCCCCCTTCCCCCACTCCAACGGCCGCCCACTCGCTCAGCTCTCTCCCCCTTCCCCCCCACTCCAACGTCCCCTCCACTCGCTCAGCTCTCTCTTCCACTCCAACGGCCCCTCAACCCCTTGTCATGCGCCTGACAGCCCAGCCCGCTCCCTCTCATCCCCCCAGCAGCATGGGGAAGGCGGCCCGCTCCGGCTAGGCTGGGTGCAGCTGGCCATGCTGTGCCTGGGCGCCTCCGCCCCGCCCGGCCAGAGCCCCCTGCCTGCGCCTCCTGTGCCCAGCCACCCTCCTGCCCACGCTCCCCGAGCCCCCTGATCCAGACCCTGCTTCCCTCGCGGCGGCGCATGTGCGGCGGCCATGTTGTGCTGCCGAACTACACCTTCCAGCATGCCGTTCGTCCGGGCCCTCTCTACTGCACATGACGGCTTCGGACAAACTTCCTTAGCCTTTTATTATATAGGATGCATGAGGCAGAATAGGTGTGAGCTCATTGGGCCATCCTGAATCCATGTTGACGCTGCAGGGCCAAGGTATAAAATCTTTGTGTTTTCCCCCATAAAACAAACATAAATGATTCAAACAGTAGATTTGCTGAGTAGGAAGGTATCTTTTTATCTTCACTCTTGTAATTGCAGAACTTTTTTGAAATAGAAACCTTACTGTTTCCAGGATATAATTGTGGAATATGGTATTAACTTTAAATTTGAACACTTCATACTAGTTTTTATACAACGGCTTCTCTTTGTGACCCAGAAGGAATCAGCGAAGCAAAGCCTGCTAAGTATACAGGGGGTGGTTAATCGGCTTTAATAGTCCCTGTTATCTTTGTGTAGAATGCTTAAAGGTGAAGGGCAAAGCAAAACAAAATTTGTAATGTTTGCTTTTCGGTTATTTGATTGAAAAAATAATTCTACTTGGGTTTTTAAAGATAGAAATACCAAGATCCTGCTTCTGAGCTTAGCACATGGGGGAGGGAGGATCAAAGAGGGACCAAAAAGTCATCTTGTGGCTTTACAGTTTCTGAAGACAACTGGGGGTATGTATACACCGCAAAGAAAAACCTGCAACTGGCCCATTCTAGCCAATTCAGGCTTGCAAGGCTTGGATTGTGGGGCTGTTTCATTGCTGTGTAGACTTCCAGACTCATGCTGCAGTCTGAGCTCTGGGACCCTCCCCAGAATCATTCATGAGTGGGGAAGGAATATTTAGTCAGACCATTCAAAACTAGGTTTTGAGGGGGAAGATTCTATTTCTATCTCACACTGAATTAAGAGTTGATGGGGCTTCTCTTTCAGTGATCCCATCCAAAGCTCTTCAAACTTGAATTTCCATTCACTTCAATGGGCTTTGGATCAGGGTCCAGCTTTCCTGTCTTCTGGTGTCCTCCAGCTAAAACAGGGAGGTCAGGAATGGATATTGGGTATTGTAATATAAATAATTAGTATTTCTCTTATTTCTTATTTAACTTGGTTTTTACAGCTTTGTTTGATGCTGTCTGTACATTTTCATAAAGAAGTATGAGAAGTATGCCATTAACAAATCCACAAACAAGTAATCATTGTAGTAGCTGTGCCTTCCCTTCCACAAAGTGGTTGCTGAGTGTATTTGCATAATCATAGGTCCACTGTACACACCTTTTTTGCCACCAGTTGCTGCCCTCCTATAAGGGTGTAGAAGGAGCTCCCTCGCAGCACTGTTGAGGCTCAGACTTCCTCCCTTCTCTTCCCAACATCAAACCCCTACCAGAACTGGATCAGTTCTCTCAGATGGAGGATAAATTCCCGTGGAGAGGTGTGGGAGGATTTGCTCCTAAAATAGATCGACTAGTGTAACATACTACTTCCAAATATGTTTCAGTTATAAACATGATATTTTGAATAAACAGAGCACTTTCTATCCATTGATCTCTCAGGGCTTTACAGAGGTGAATAAACATTTTACTCTTGTTTTTGTAAACATAGGAATGGACCTTCCATTAGGAAAGAGAATTGGTTCAGATCAGGTAAATGACATCCAGAGACACTATTTGGTCTGGACAAGGTCACACATTGTAAGTTACAGTGTGAGTCCACTAGAGTAGACCACGGCAATCACCATACTGTGCATTAATTATATGGATGTATAGAAATGTGAGATGATGATTGAAATATCTTATCACTATAGACAAACCTAACTTGCGGTTGTTAGACAAAAAGACAAAACGAGGAGATTCAAAGTTATTGCTGTTACCACCCATAGTTCACACACTATTGTGTTCCTAAACTTTTCAGAATTTCATTTAATACAATCTATGAGGTACACCGTCACCACCTGTCTTGCTATTTCAGGATCTTCCCAATTTTATCAGGAGAACGCTACAAAAGTGGAATCTATAGAGCTCCCCATGGACAACAAAACCAACAAAAGGCGAGGATTCTGCTTTATTACTTTCAAGGATGAGGAACCAGTGAAGAAAATAATGGGAAAAAAAATACCACAACGTCGGTCTTAGTAAATGTGAAATAAAAGTAGCCATGTCAAAGGAACAGTATCAGCAGCAACAGCAATGGGGAAGTAGAGGAGGATTTGTTGGAAGAGCCCGGGGAAGAGGTGGTGGCCCCAGAGGATCATTCCTGCTAGTCCACGTTTTGTAATTTCCCTCTGAACCACAATCGTTAGAAGATGTGACTGCAATAACAGATTTAGACAGTGGTAGACCAAAGCTTTTAGCTACTTTTCATTCAGGAATCAGGGATATGGCAACTATGGCTACAACAGCCCAGGGTACGGTGGCTATGGAGGATATGACTACACTGGTTACAACAACTACTATGGATATGGTGACTATAGCAATCAGCAGAGTGGTTATGGGAAAGTATCCCGGCGAGGTGGTCATCAAAATAGCTACAAACCATACTAAATTATTCCATTTGCAACTTATCCCAAAAAGGTGGAGAAGCAGTATTTTCTCATTTAAAGATTCATTTGAGGTGGCTCATGCTACCTGCTAATAGCAGTTCAAACTAATTTTTTTGTATCAAGTCCCTGAATTGGAAGTAAGACGTTGGGTCCCTCTGAAGTTTAATTGAGTTCCCAGGCTCATGACTTCCCAGGTTATGACATTACATTGTTGTCCTGTGATATAGTGCTCCAACACAATGTAGTGATGTGATGTTAAAATGTAATCACATTATGTCACAGGTCTTTGAAACAATAAAACTAAAAAGTATAATTAAATGAGCATCTTAATTTTAAACCCAAAATTTAGGTTTTGGAAAATCAAGATTTTTACAAACTAAGATCAGTAAAAGTGTTTTTATGACTTTCCCATCTTCTGCCCTTTCCCCACCCCATTCCAGTGAAAACTGGTAAATATTATCCTGTAGTGTTTTTACTCAGGTATTCCAATAGCATTGTAATGAAATTCATGGAAACCTGAAAGTGAAAATTACTGGAAATAGTAACAAATCAAAGTTAAACAAACTGAACAATGAAAATGGACTAAACTTAAGTGTGTGTGTGTGTGTGTGTACAGACACACATTGAAAAGTAAATGATAAATATTTCATTTTTTAATTAAAGATTTATTAGTACTCAAGTGAAGATTTTTAAATTGTGATTTTAAACTAATTAGTTTCCCTTTAAAATATGGTGAAGAGTGAGAAATAGTTTTTGATTTTTATTCAAAGGGTTACATTTTTACAATTTGAAAGCCTAGATTGTTCACCACATCTGCTCGGAGTACATATTTCTAACCTGTTCTTGCCATGCCACCTCTTCAACACTGCTACATAGAAGAAATTGGAACTTTTGAACATTAAAATTCCCACTCACACCTTTTCTTATTCCAGGATGCTTCTCTGTTTCCCAGATAACTAATCATCGTTTGAAAAACATTTTAAATACACTGGAACCGCCTATCTGGTTTTTATGGTTGTGAATAAAGCTTGCAGCATGAAGATGGCTTATTGTGGTTTGGGTTATTAGAGCTTCCTGGAATGATATAGCTAGCGACTTGATTTAGAAAATTAAGATTACCAAGAAAGAAGTGAGTCAAACACAAGGACAGTATTAGCAACCATAAGTCACAAAAGGCTTGCTTTTGCAACCTCTCATGGAAGCACAATTGAAGTGGGAGATTGAGAGAGTTAGTCTTTAGTTTATTCTATATTGCTTTGCCACTTTTCTGTTGTGGTGATTGATATTATTGGATTTACCTTGCTCTTTGTTCCAGCTTTTCATCTCAATCGGGCTTTTTGTCCTGTTCCTTTTCTGAGATGCCCAGGAATCCCTCTGAAGCAATTTAAAGACTCTTACATACTTCCTATTTAGGCCCACCACCCCAGATTCTCAGTTTCCATCTACCTTTCTGTAGATGGAAACTGAGAATCTGGCACTTAGGTTGGGAAGCATTTATTTTGAGATTTACAGGCGCAAAAAATATAAACCAAACCAGTTTATTGACAAATATGGATAAACTCCCAGCTCAGAATGAAGCTCTATACATTCCTCATGATCATCCCACCTAGGCCATGCTATTTACTCCTATTTCCTGAAGGGTAACAAGACTAGGGGTGTCTACACTTAAACACTACAGCGGCACAGCTGTGCTGCTATAGTGCTTCAGAGTAAACACCACATACACTGACAGGAAGGATTCTTCTGTTGGTGTAGCTAATCCCCATTGACCTAGTGCAGTTTACATTGGAGGCAGGGGTGGGGGGAATAGGTCAGTATATCTTTCACATGCTGAGAAACGTAGCTATATTGACGTAAAAATTCCTAGAATAGACCAGATCTGAGCTTTGGACCAATGGAAGAAGCACAAGCTAAGGAAAAAGAATGATCCTGGAGAGTAGAGACCAACTGATAGATGTGCCAATGGTATGGGGTCTTGCAGCATTGGAATACTACCTGTGGTGACGTGGCTATGTGGGTTAAATGTTGTCCACTTAAGTAGATATGATATCAATCTTCTGAGTGCTTCCTGCAGTTCTGGTTAAAAAACAGCACACTGCATTAATGGAAAACTAGTGTCCAGGTGAAGCAGAGGTTGTCTGGCAAGTGTAAAGCAGTTTTAAAGTGAGTGTAAATATAATCTGTGCCCACTTGAAGGTCACTTGGAAAGCAGTCTCAGTGTAAATGAAAATCAGGCCTCAGCAGTGTTATGTTGTAAAATTCTGTATCACTGTTCTGTGAAGATGACTGTTTCTATTAAAATCAAATCACTGATCTGGAAGATTTTTGATTTGTTCTGATTCATTCTATCTCATGGATATTGGTGCAGTAAAGTGACATCTGCTTGCAGTTTCATCATTATAGGGGAGGAGAGAGGACACATAATTTAAGGGCTGCTGCAGTGTTAGCTCATGTTTCTAGAACTTGATATCAGCATCTTATTATAATGTTTTTAGAACTTGGTACAATTTGGCAGTAATGAGCCTGATAGCCTGTTCACTTTCAGTTAGAGTGAGCCACCACTATATTGTAGAGCAAGCATAATCTGCTATTGGTCCCCAGGAGTTGGAGTGGATTAATTTATAGGTCTTTTTTTTAATCTAAAGGTTTTCTGATGCTTGGAAATACTGTATATAAACAAAAGATTCTCAGGCCTGTAGAATTTCACCTTGATTAGTTGTTTATAAACAGACCATTGAGATTCTAACCCCATTACCAATAAAGAACATACATTTCAACAACTTTCAAGACAGACTACCTCTTTTACACCTGTAATAAACACATTGAGTTTAAGAGGAAGGAATGTTTTGTATGGCCAAATTTGGACAACCCCTGAAGCGCTATTCTACCCTGCACAGACACTCGGTGACAATGCTGTTATGAGGCTCTTTGTTCATTATCTGTCAATTATTTCCATATCATACATTAATTTAATAAATAAAATAAAAAGCAGAGGGTTTTTTGAGTGTGAGTTATGCAACCTTAACTTGGGATATGAAAGTTAATCTGCTCACATTTCATCACCACTACTAAAGGTTCTGCAAGCCAGCTTGCTCACTCTCTGGCAGCTTGCCTGTGCAATCCTGCAGTCCTAAAAGGAACAATAAGTAATGAAACTTATTGTTCTGACTTTAATGAGCAGGAATGACTAAATGCACCCAAGAAGCAGATCTGATGAGTAAAAAGGTCCACTCTTATGTAGTCACTTGTCACCTTAAACTGCAGTTCTGCTGTGCTAATGTTTCAATTCTGTCCCCTAAGGGTTAACATTCAGATTTTTCAAATAGTCCTTCGGCTCTATGCCCCAGTCATACGTGTGTACAATGAGGGCAGTACAGCCAATACTTGTGCTTGTGTTTATTGGCTCTTTCCTGCTATAGCTGAAGCAGAGTTATTGTCATGCTTTCAGAGCTATTTATACCCTTTGTGGCAGGGTGGGCTTGACCCAGCCTGCTGCCCCTTTAAGAGGGAGAAAAGCCCTCTGCAAACCTCCCTGGCAGGAAGGCTAATTAGCCACCTGAGGTGCAGGCCAATCAGCCTGCATGAGTTGCACCTGGCAGCCTCCTCTGGGGGTTATAAGGCTGCCAGGAAGGAAGCCCAGTGCGTGGTGGGGGGTGTCTGAGCTATCAAGAGCTGTGTGAGTTTGTGTAGAGCTATCAAGAGCTGTGTGAGTTTGTGTAGAGCTATCAAGAGCTGTGTGAGTTTGTGTAGAGCTATCAAGAGCTGTGTGAGTTTGTGTGGAGCTATCAAGAGCTGTGTTTGTATTATTGTATTGGGGGCTGAACTATATAGAGTTCGTAGAGCCAGAACCTGTGGAGCTATTAAGAGCTGTAAACTGTAGAGGTTGATAAAGTTGTAAACTGTAAGTTAAAGAACTGTTTTAAGCTGTATATATTGGTGGTGGGGTCCTGCACTGTAAATTAAAGAGCACTGTTTGGAGCAAGAGAAGGGTTTCCTGCCTGTTCCTGAGGAGGGGTGAGAGAGCGGTCTGTCACAAGTGGTGTCAGGAGTGGGATCGCTACACCAGCAACCCAACTGGTGGCCCAAAGATGGAGGGAACCCTGCAGTGGCTCATGGAGCAGCAAAAGCAGACCCAGCAGGCCATGCACGCCTTGCAGCAAGCCCACCTTGAGATGCAGCAGGCCCAAGCCGAGCAGCAGAAGATGCTGCAGGACTTTATGCAGGAGCAGGCAAAGACCCAGGCAACTCTCCTGCAGCACCTGGTGTGTCGAGGGGCAGGAGAGGGCATGCGGCTGCCGGGCTGGGGACTCTGTAAGATGAGCCCGGCGGATGACCCCGATGCCTTCCTGGGCACGTTTGAGAGGGTAGCCACCACAGCCGGGTGGGAGCGGACCACCTGGGCCCTCCGGCTCGCTCCATACCTCGTGGGCGAAGCCCAGGCGGCCTATATGGCCCTGGGGACTGTAGAGGCCCAAGACTTTGAAACTGCGAGAGCGGCCATTTTGGACAGGGTCGGTTTATCACCGGAGAAATACCGACAGAAGTTCCGGGCGGCCCGCTGGACGCAGGCGGTGCGGCCCCGAGCGTTCAGCCAGAGGCTGAGAGACTGGGCGACGCGTTGGCTGAGGCCGGAGGCCCGGTCAGGGGAGGAAATTATGGACTCCCTGATCATGAAGCAGTTTTTGCTCAGCCTCCCTGAGACTGTCCGTACCTGGGTCAGGAGGCACCAGCCGGAGACGGTGGTGTCTGCGGTGCGCCTGACCAAGGAGTACGTCGGGACAGAGGGACCTCGGAGAGAAGATGGACCACGACGGGTCCGGGATTTGGGGCGATGGCCCATGGACTGCGGTTTGGGGGCGGAAACCGTGTGGGGTGATACCCACTCTGCGGGTGCAGGTAGGGAGGAAGTCCCAACCGGGGGTAGTGGACTCAGCCTCCCCCTGTACGCTTGTCCGCGGAGCGTTGATCTGCCCTGGTTGATCCGCCCTGAGTTACCCACTCTGCGGGTGCAGGTGGGGAGGAAGTCCCAACCGGGGGTAGTGGACCCAGCCTCCACCTGTACGCTTGTCCGCAGAGCGTTGGGGCCCTTGTAGAGCTGATCGAAGGCTTGAAGGGTCTGAGCCAGCCCTATGGGGCTAGGCTAAGGGGGGAGGTGTGTGGCAGGGTGGGCTTGACCCAGCCTGCTGCCCCTTTAAGAGGGAGAAAAGCCCTCTGCAAACCTCCCTGGCAGGAAGGCTAATTAGCCACCTGAGGTGCAATCAGCCTGCATGAGTTGCACCTGGCAGCCTCCTCTGGGGGATATAAGGCTGCCAGGAAGGAAGCCCAGTGTGTGGTGGGGGTGTCTGAGCTATCAAGAGCTGTGTGAGTTTGTGTGGAGCTATCAAGAGCTGTGTTTGTATTATCGTATTGGGGGCTGAACTATATAGAGTTCGTAGAGCCAGAACCTGTGGAGCTATTAAGAGCTGTAAACTGTAGAGGTTGATAAAGTTGTAAACTGTAAGTTAAAGAACTGTTTTAAGCTGTATATATTGGTGGTGGGGTCCTGCACTGTAAATTAAAGAGCACTGTTTGGAGCAAAGAAGGGTTTCCTGCCTGTGTTCCTGAGAGGGGGGAGACGGCGGTCTGTCACACCTTCTTTGTGTGTCTGTAATACTTATCTGGCAAGGGGGCCATCTGTTTGCCTCTCATTGGAGAAGGGAGCCAGAAGCACTGGGATGAGCGTGCCCCGCATGGCGACAGTGTACATGAAGAGGTACATGTCTGAGAGAGTGCATGTATGAAGGGACTAGATGAATCAACTGGAGATGGATGAGTCACAGAGAGGCATAATGCACTGGTGTCACAGATCTCTCACAAAAGTGGAATGTGTGGGAAAGGGGATAAATCACCAGCAGTACTCTCTTCCCCGCCTTCAGTCTTGCTTTTGTGTAAGGGAGGCGGAAGGAAGACATTAGTAACTGCTCTTGGAGTACGACCTGGTTTGGAACCTGATAGTGCTTTTGACCTCCTCTGTATCTTTAAATGTATAAAGAACAGGAGTACTTGTGGCACCTTAGAGACTAACAAATTTATTTGAGCATGAGCTTTCGTGGGCTACAGCCTACTTCATCTTGATTATCACTACAAATGTTTTTTTTTCTCCTGCTGATAATAGCTCATCTTAATTAATTAGCCTCTTAGAGTTGGTGTGGCAACTCCCACCTTTTCATGTTCTCTGTATGTATATATCTTCCTACTATATGTTCCATTCTATGCATCTGATGATGTAGGCTGTAGTCCACGAAAACTAAATAAATATGTTAGTCTCTAATGTGCCAAAAGTCCTCCTGTTCTTTTTGCAGATACAGACTAACACGGCTGCTACTCTGAAACCTTTAAATGTATATTTTGGTGGGTTGTGGTCAGGACTAGTAGTCTGGAACTCCAGAGTTCTAATTCCAGCTCTCTTATATGGACTTTTTCTGTCACCTGGGACAAATTATTTCACCTGTATACACGAGTTTCCCCAAATTGGGATAGGGGAAATAATACTTGTATCACGTGTGTGACCAGATGAGTCGTGAAGACTCATTCATTTAGTTTTCTTAGTGACCTCCAATACTCTCTTAATCTGGACTCAGATGCAGTACAACAAAAATCCTCTGACCCTGTTTCATCATCACTTTCATTTCTGGCTATGATGAGATCCAGGTCAGCCAGTTGCTGTGATGTAAAGTTTATTATCCATTCTGATTAAAGCTCTCATGATTCTGAGCTATGCTGGAGGATGCAGGCACCAATAACAAAATAAGTGTCCCTCCAATTTCTTTCTGAATATCTTCCTGCCTGATATCACCTCATTGTTACAAAATCAATTTGCAAAAAATGAGGCAGACATGCTCTCCATCCCAATGATTTTGCTTGTGGTTCTGCTAATTTTGGATGATAATAAACTATATTACCCCAGGCACCCTAGAGCTCTGAAAGTTAGAATAAATAACATAAGATGAAGTTCAAGTGAACCTCAAATTTCTTAATGAAGAGGTAACATGAATGTATTTGGAGTTTTGTTTTGATTTGATTGCTGATGAACCTATTCTCCAGAGCACTCACTCATAGGTTTTAGTGGACATTATGAAAGAGAACTGTTGAGCCTCTGTTAACTTAATAATAATAACTAGATCAAAGAACTGGCCTATTCTCTCTGTGGACTCCAGTGGAGAGTCTTCATGGTCCTTATGACTCCTGCATGAGGGAGATGAGGAAGAATGTGCCCCCAGGAATCACTCTAGGAGTTTGCTCCCGGAAGAACTCTAATGTAGGAAATATGTGAGACAGTTTTATTACCCATAGATTTGGTCAGTTCAGTCCTATTCAGGCTTAATCTGTAACTTCAAGATCTACCTTTTAAATCACAGCCTGTTTTTGACTATATCCTCCTTAGAGTTAAACGATCACTTACCCCAGCTGCAGTCTGTGCTCTCTAGTCTAGTGTTCATAGTGAAATGTGAATTGCTCAGGAAGTTATATGAAAAGGACATTAGGCACAGATTCTACCTGGATTTCTGTTCCATGCAACCCTATTGAAACGCCCATGGTAACACAACGGTGTAGCTCAATGTAAAAGTTAGCCTATCACAATATTATGAGTCTGTTAAACTTATGAAATATCTACACATTGAAATAAAATTGTAGAAATCCCATATCAATAGGTTAAATAGCAGATTTAGATGAAAAATTAAGAACTTCAACAGAAACTGTCATTCTTTCCCTCTCCCCTCCTGGAGCAGAGGCATTAAAAGGGGACATAATAAGGTAAAATTTACATAAACATTCCAAACTATTTTGCTTTGCCTATGAAACCCAAAGACAGTTCCCAAAGAATAGCTTTGTTTCTGGAGAAGCAAAAATTTTATGTCAAAGTTTTAAAAAATAAATGGCAATATTTCACCAGAAATTCTGTTTCTGCACAGGAAACAGATGACTTTCACACAATTCCAGTAGAGAACATTGGCTAACAGTCTCAAGGATTTCTTAACATTTAGACATATAAAGATAATGATTTGGGACTTATTTCAAAATACTCTCCCTCACATTGATTCTACGCTGCAGTGACTGATTGGAATTACAGTGCAAAACCCACATCAGGATTTATTTGGGCTACAGACATTTTGTCTGGTGTAGCTATACTGTTGCAAATTCCTAACATGAATACATGTGTTAGTGCAAAACAGGGATTGCACTAGTGCGACTTGACCTGGCAACTTACTGGGGACGAGTCCCACTGTGCACTGGTTCAACAGATCTATACTGGGGGTTTGCAGTAGTGTAGCTTCCTTGGTGTAGCTCCATCTGTGCAAACAAATCTGCATAGGGATGGCTTCAGTGAGATCAGAACTAGATCATTTCTCTCTGCCACCTCCTTATTATTAATAAAAGATAAATTAGAGTTAATTAGAGTATTACAGGTATATTTTCTTCATAAATGAAGATGATAGTTACTTTAAAACTAGGTCATGTTTCTAATTATAACAGAAGGAAGAATGTTTGTAGATGCTATAGGAAACGCTTAGGAAAAATTACAGAGGCTCTCAGATTTATAGACACCATTTCCAGATGACATCTTGTGTATATTACACTGCAAAATCCCTGTGGAAAATGGGAAAGTAGACAGCTTTCCAACTTTTAGTGTAGAATTTATCTGAGAGGATTGGAAGAAGGCAGATATTACTATAGCAGCTGACAATATCCTATAAATTATCTCCTTTCAGAGGTTTCCTGATTACCTTAAAGAATTCACTAGATCAGGGGTGTCCAAACTTTTTGGAAAGAGGGCCAGATTTGGGAAGGTGAAGATGTGTGAGGGCCGGACCCCCCCCCCCCGCTCCAGCCGCGCTCTCCTTCCCTCCCCCTCCCCCCCCCGCTCAGGCCGCGCTCTCCTTCCCTCCCTCCCCCCCCGCGCTCCGGCCGCGCTCTCCTTCCCTCCCCCCCCCGCGCTCCGGCCACACTCTCCTCCCCCCGCTCCGCCTCGCCTCACCTCGTGCTCCGCCTCTGCTCTGCTCGCCTCGTGCCCCGGCCCCGGCCCCGCTCTTCTCCCCCGGCTCCGCCTCCGCTCTTCTCCCCTCCCCCCCCCGCTCGCCTCTTACTGACCCCGCCCCTCTCCTTTGGCTGCGGCTCCGCGCACTGGTTGGCGACAGTGCTGGCGGGCCGCATATTATTGATTTTAGAAAAGAGTCTGCGGGCCGGTGAAAATTAGAACACGGGCCTCAATTGGCCCCCGGGCCGGACTTTGGACATGCCTGCACTAGATGTAACACAGGAAAATCCTAGTGAACCTAATTACAGTTCAAGTGTCTCTTCCCTGGAGATGGTTCCTCCACATCAGGATTGGGTCATATTGGCATGACAGTCAGGGGGAACTTGTACAGCTATTGTCCATGCTGCAGTAATTCCTTGGAAATAGGAGTTCTGCATGTGCCCAATGCTCTAGGCCTGGTATCTTTCAGAAGCACCATATTCCTTTTTAAAGCCAAGAGGAACATTTACAGATCTCATTTACACTGGTGTAAAATCAGGGCCTCTCCAGCAGATTCCCTAACTCCCAGGTACATTCTTTATCAAAGGCATACTTTTGTGTTGTGGTGGCCTCAAGAATTATTCATTGATAGACAAAGTAGATTTTTATCATTGGTGTTAAGAATTGAGTTTTACTATTATTGAAGACGAGCGTGTGCACTGAGAAATAGGAGCTCTTAACTCTCAGGCCTGGGCCACACCAGCGGGGAGAGGGAATTCGAACTATGATATGCAACTTCAGCTATGCTATTCGCGTAGCTGAAGTAGAAGTATCTTAGTTCGACTTACCTGGCCGTCCCCACGGTGGTGAGTCAACACCAACTTGACTCGGCTCCCTTGTCAACTCCGCTTACTCCTCTTGTGGAGCTGGAGTTCTGGAGTTGACGGAAGCTATGTTCAAGGATCGATTTATCGTGTCCTGACAAGACGCAATAAATCGATGCCCGATACACCGAACACTACCTGCTGGAGGGACCGGTAGTATAGACCCGCCCGGAGGGCGGGTAGTATATACGTACCCATAGTCTCAATGGGATGGTAGTTGAGAAACCAGTAAGTCTGTCCAGATTGGAATGGAAATGTTAAGGGCCTTGTGATTAATTTAAAGGTAATTAGACTGATTAAGATTGTGAAAATGTGGGAAACAATTGTTATAAATAAATGGAGACTTTTAATCTGGGAGAAACAAGTGCTATTGAAATACTAAAGGGGTTGGTACTGGTGTTAAGAATGGGCTTATAGGTTTGGATTTAAATAAGAGCCATCCAAAGTTCAAGCCCAAACCAAAGCTTTTCTGACCTTCAAAAATTTTGGCTAATATTTCTTTTCATGAACTTCCAAGTTATAGACAGAAATGGAAAGGTTGAAATAACAGGCTCTTGCAGTATTTCTAGCTTAACAGGAAGAGACAAGTATTACCCAAAATATTGCAGCGTAGCCTATTTTAATGAGATTTCTTATCCAGTTTTGCAGACTCATGAGATTCAGGCAAGCATCCAATCTTTTGGATGTTTATCTGACCCTAGAACTAAATTCACCAGGGGCATAGTGAGGATTTGACCTGTAATCCGAGCTCTGAAATTAGAGGAGGAGGATATAAAACCATGGGTATAGGTAACATTAAAGATCATCATTTGACCTCATCTGTATCACATTAGGATCATGTGGTGGTTTCAGAGCTTAGGTATTATTTAAAAAATGTATTCCCAATGCTACTGTATTGATGGCAGGCAAATACTACACGATGCCAAGCCTTGAGATAGCACTGCAGAGTAAAATCTGCCTGTTCCTACAGAAGTGAAACTGTGGCTGCGAGGAAGAATTTACCTGCGTCTCTTAGCACCCCAAACACACTTTTACTCAACAGGAGACAGATTTTAGCCCTAAGTATGGCACCTTATGATTATTTAGGATATGCAAATCAGAGGGGAAACAATTGCATAAAAGCCTTCAGGAGGCCCAAGAGAGATTAATAAGGAAGCAGTGAATTTCAGAGAACAAGCTGTGCTTTGTTTAAAGTGCCATATAACCTGTTTACCTTAATGAAAGAAAGTACATTTAATTTGTCTTGGGGAATGAGTTTCAACTATTTGAGCACATAAGGACATGCTATAACCTAGTTCAAATTACTCAGTTTTCATAAGAGTGTCCAGCATATGACTTACACTTAATATACCCCAGACACTCAATTTAACAAATATCCAAAACATAAGCACAAAGAAAGGCAAGGTGTACAAGATGCGGTAGGGTGCTCTGTTAAAATGTATTCAGCTAATAAATTAATAAATATATAGAGTGAGTTCTCAAAGTATCATGGTTTTGTTAAAGCACCATGGAGGGGATGTGGTGTACTGGGTTTGAGGAGGAAGTCCGAGAACACAAAGGAGAACTCTTCAGTTTCCATTCCAATGTTCTGGGTTTTGATGGTTCTTATTCTCTTGTTGGATTCTGAAATCCAAACCAATTAGCTGATGATGAATGGAAGGAAAAAGAAAGGTTTGGTTTAAAAAAAAATTCCAAGAACCCATAATCAGCTCCACTGAGAATAACAAACTGCAGATGTAAGAAATTTAAAAGGGCATATTTAAGAAAGAAAAGAAACCACCTTTCATTAGTTGGGAATTCTAGATCCCTCCCTGCCTTGAAGGGATCACCAGTATATGCTTCTAATACATTGACATTTGTTCTTGTCCTTAAAGATATATTGTTTGCCTTTAAGGCTTTGCAACACAATTTGCTCTTTTGCTCTTTCTTTTGTGAAGTGAATCCTGGAGACTTGTGTAGCCTTAGCAGAGTTTATTCTCTACGATGTAAATCTTCAGTGAAGGAAAAACATCCATCTGTGCTGAGTATTGTCATACAATTTTTGTACAAAATCCCTCAACCTCCATGGTAGACTTTTGTTCTTGTTTGTAAATTCAGTTCTGATTAGACTTCCATTAAAGATAACCTAATATCACATTCTGTTAGGATAAACATTATTTTAGAAGAGTTAGGTTTCAAAAGAAATTTCATTTGTAAAGGCTGGTGTTGCACTGTAGCCAAACAAACCAAGTGGGAAACTTGGCCATGCTTGATATAAACAACTCCAAGAAAGAAGCACTAAATTTGGGAAAGAATTAGGCAAACTCATTTCTTAAGTGTTCTGATAAGTCTGAGGAAAGAAAGTGGTTGGATCTGTGTTTATACCACAGTATCATTTCATAGGAAGGGTTATCCTTTACTTGTACTTCAATCATTTATATTTTCAGATAACACCGTCTTGTTGTGAACAAACTAAAAAAGTTAACATGAAGCTAATGTCAAGACACCCATTCATTTGAGTGGTGCAGGATCAAGTTCTAATTTAGTTTGAGAATCCAAATGACACTTGAATATTCTCTTCTCTTTTATTATTACAGTGAAACCTCGATTTAACGGACTAATTGGGGCGAGGGGGTGTCCGTTAAATCAGAAAGTCCGTTATTTAAGAAAGTAGGTTTTCCGAATGCATATGTTAAAAAATTGACTTTTGTGTAATTAAAATTAAGTACTGTATGTATGAAAAGTTTAATTTCACAGAAAAGTGTTCTGTATGTATTATTGCTTATGTACTCAGCGTAGTTTTGAGACTAATAAACAAGTATGCGATCTAAATCGAAATAAATAAACATTTTTCTGAAAACACATTTTACTGTACTTATATTTAACTAAACAAATAAACAATGTTCTTAAAAACGAAGCAAAATTTAAATTTTATAAAAAGAAAGGAAAAAAAACCCCAAACCGAGCTGTGGGAGCAGCAGCCCCACCGCCACCACAGAGAGGGGGCCGCAACCCGCAGCCGGCAACCAGCCCGCCCGCGGCTGCAACCCCGGCGGCCACAGAGAGCGGACAGTCAGTCCGCACGGGTCCCGGCTTCCGGGACCCGCCAGCAAGTCCGGCTGCTGGGGGGGAGCCGGGTGGCATTCCCCCCCCCCCCCCCCCGGCAGCTTCAGCCTCGGGCGGCAGGAGAGCGGACACAGGTCCCGGCTCCCGGGACCCACCAGCAAGCCCAGCTGCTGCTGAGAGCCACAGCGCACACCCTTCCCCCCCCCCGCAGCTTCAGCCTGGGGCAGCAGCAATCCCAGCTGCTGTGGAGAGGTGGGACACACACACACACACACACCCACACCCCGGCAGCTTCAGCCTCGGACGGCAGCAAACCCAGCTGCTGCGGAGAGGTGGGACACACACACACACACACACCGCAGCTTCAGCCTCGGGCGGCAGCAAGCCCAGCTGCTGCGGAGAGGCAGGCAGTGCGCGCACGCACACACACACACACACACACACACACACCGCAGCTTCAGCCTCGGGCGGCAGCAAGCCCAGCTGCTGCGGAGAGGTGGGACACACACACACACACACACACCCGGCAGCTTCAGCCTCGGGCGGCAGCGAGCCCAACTGCTGCGGAGAGGTGGGACACACACACACACACACACGGCAGCTTCAGCCTCGGGCGGCAGCAAGCCCAGCTGCTGCGGAGAGGCAGGCGGCAGTACGCAGCTTCAGCCTGGGGGGGCAGCAGTGAGCCCACAGCCAGCCCTCCACAAACGGATTTCAGATGCATCAGACTCTGAAAAATTTTGTCCGTTGCATCCGAAGTCCGTTAAATGGAGGTCCGTTAAATCGAGGGTTTACTGTATGACAATCTTTATTTGATAAATTGGATTAATCCTATATCTTTGGCCACCTCACATGCCTCTGACCTACTAATTCATCTCTACTTTGTATACACCAAACCTCTGAGCTGCTTCAGTCATTGTTGAAAAGATCTCCCAAACACAGCCTGTTGAGGGAGATTTATTATTTTCTCCTCAGAGGTAGAATGTATTCCCTTACTTTCAAAAGTGCTGCAACTAGAGGTAATGTGGGTGCTGCTGCACCCCCTGGCTTGAAGTGGTTTCCATCATATACAGGGTTTACAGTTTGGTTCAATGGCTCTCAGCACAATAGAAATTGTTTCAGCACCTCTGCTTACTTTTCTCCTTCACTCTGAAAAAATTATTAGTCCAAGATGCAGACTGGTGGGTTTAACGTCCAGTATCTTAGGGCTAGTCCTCACTGGAGGGGGGGGGGCCGGAAATCGACGGCAGATACGCAACTTCAGCTATGTGAATCCCGTAGCTGAAGGTTGCGTATCTGCCGCCGACTTACCGCTCGTCCCCACGGCGGCGGCAGTCGGCGGCGTGCTCCCCCGTCGACTCCAGCTTGCGCCTCCCGGTGAGCTGGAGTTCTGGAGTCGACGGGGGAGCTCCAGGCGATCGATTTATCGCGTCTTAGCGAGACACGATAAATCGATCACCAGCAGATCGATCTCCGGCAGCGCTCGTGAAGACAAGCCCTTAGACCCTCTGTGACTGAGTAACTTGACATTGGAAGTTTGGAGTCTCAGACAAGAAATAAGCAAGTTTTTAAAGAAGCAAGGCCTATTCCCCTATTTGTTTATTAGGCCTCCAGACTAGGTGGATCAGGGCTCCTCTTTCATGCCAGTGTAACCAGGCCAAGATGGTCCAGTTTCAGGAAAAAAGACTATGAAGCAGGCCCTGGGAGGCTTGTCGCAAGTATGTTTCATTGACAGAGTGGGAAAAATGATGCCTGCCTATCAATCTTATTTTTGCAAAGCATGGCGGGAAGGGAAAGAGTCGGGGGCCCTATAAAATGCAGACTTTTGATAGTCAGCACCTTCTGCTGTCCTGGAGGTGGTCTCCTCTGCGAAAGACCTTTTTAGTTGTATATAGATGATTCTGAAAACTGTCTTTCTGACCACTTTGTGGTAACTCTTTTATGTAATCTTTTGTCTGGGAGCTATTGGGAATCTCCAGTAAGGTTGCTGAGCAGGGCCAGCGACAGGAATTTTGGGGCCCCGTACGCAGATCGTGTGCCCCCCCACCCCCGGCCGGTCTCCCGCCGCCCGCGGGCCCCAACCCCCACATGTGCCTGGCCGCGTGGCCCGGCCGGGAGAAGCAAAGGGGGGGCGGAGGGAGGCTGCTGGGTGCCGGGGCTGATGAGCTCTGCAGTGGCTGCCTGGAGCCACGCCTTGCTCACAGCCCCGGCGACAAGGGGGTACAGCTGCGTACCGGGCCCGCCCCGGACTTCAGGGGGCCCCCCTGAAGTCCGGGGCCCGGTACAGCTGTACCCGTTGTACCGCCCTGTTGCTGAGTGCCCTTAACTCCCTTTCAGGTCATTGGAGCCCACAAGATTAGGTCCCTGGAGACTGCCAGACCAAAGAACCACCACCTCAATTTCCTAGTGAAAAGACTGTCTAACTGACAGATCTGAAAATTTAACTCAACCTGGAATCTGAGAGTCAAGCTGGATCTTTCCTGCTCATGTGGCCATCCTCAACAATGATGATTTCACAGGCCACCTCTGAAACTTCACTCTACGCAGAGGAATTGTGCACCTGTGATGCAGTTGTTTTCAGTGGAGCTATGGAGCCGTAACTGTTTTCTGTGTGGCTGTAGAGATATAAAATGAGAGCAGAATAAAGCCCATCAGGTATAATTTGCTCTACAGCTCTATTGATGCCCGAGAAGGAATGGAATCCAGCTCTCTCTTAGCTGAGACATTTTTGCAAACTCACTTTATAGAGTAGACTCACCTAGGCCTGCTTAATGGCAATTTCTGTTTCTCACAGCTCCCCCCCCCCCCCATTAGCAGGAAGTTTTATGTTACTTGCAACTATCTGAAAATAAAATTGCCAAAGCAGGGGTGTTTGGGGCTTTTTATGTCAGTTCATGCTCTGGGAGACAAAGAACTACCTTAAGCTCTATGCAGGAATCAAGAAATTACCTGGATCTAGGCATATAGGACAGAATTACTTCCAGTTATTCTGGAAAGCCATTCAGATGGCCTTGTGAGTCTAGAGATCTGCTGGCCCACAAATACATGAAGGATTAGAAAGGAAGTCAAGGTGGGCTCACTGGATAATGGCTACTAAATTCTAGTCAGCTCTCAATGCCAAGCTTCATGATATAATAAAATATCTTTGTGGATGGGAGTTTCAGAAGTGCTATGCCATAGTCTAATTCCACTTTCATTGCGGTGGAACTACCACTGACTTCAATGGGAGCAGACCAGACAATAGTGTTGAACACTTTTGCAAGTTCCACCCACCTTGCAGCTGCAGTTTGCCCTGAGCCTCCTAGCAGAGAAGCCATTCCGTCCCACAGCAGTGTCAGCCATAGGGAGCTCTGAGACCCATTTGCAGAAGGAAATAAAGTACTCACAAGAGCTAAAATATTGAATCTCACATTTTTAAATGTCAAAATGTCACTAACTCTGTCTCTGAAAAATACAGATTTTTTTCCACCCAATTTATATTTAAAAAAAGTCTTGGATTATTTTAAACATCAAAATTAAGTGAAGAAATTCTGGGGAATGCGTTCATTTTTTAAAACCTTGTTCCCAACTACAGTAAGACTAAAATAAAGGATGATGGATGAAGGTTTGTATGGTTATACATTTCTAGTAACAACATATATGTCAAAACTTTGAGAGTACATCCAGTTGGCTATGGACTTGTGGCCTGTTCTATAAAATGTAGAGCTGGTGGGAAAAATTCCTATTAAAGTTTTTTTATGTCCGAATTTGCCAATTTGTCAAAACTGAAACCTTTTTGTGGAGATGGTTTGATTTTGAAAAAGTACTGCACTTAAAGTGTCTGTCATTTTTATGATGAAAAGAGACTAAAATGGCCAAATCTAGAAAGTGTCATTTTTAAAAGGATTGGAGAAAGGTTTCTGAGCCAGCAATAAAATCTGTGATATGTGACAAAGCTGGCTAATTTGCATGACCATCCCCCAATATGTTGTGTATATCTTTTTTTTTGGGGGGGGGAGGGGTTTTTAAACCCTTATCTTCCTGCTATGGTACATCGGCTATTCTGAGACACCATGTCACAAGAATGGTAAGATAGCATCTTATCTTATAGGGAAATATATTTTAGTAAGGTTTAAGATAAAGATTAGGTAGTTATAGTATATGTAAAAGGACAGCATTTGCAGTCGATTGTGTAAAATAACAGACTATTCTTCTTGGTTTGGGGCACAAATGGCTCACCACCTGGAGTCAAGAAGAAACGTCAATTGTGTTTACAGTATCACGCAGTTGAGTACATTTATGGGTTTCTAGCTTGCTCTGAAGCAATGAGCATTGGCTGTTAGACAATATGTTGATATGGTTTCTACTGCTATTCCTAAAATGAATATAAATTAAATGTAATTATTCTCATATGTTCTGTTTTAGGGAAAACCGAGGCTGTAATCAAAAACTTCAGCCCACACTACCAACGCCAGTATGCTGTTGCTTTTTGTGAGCACATACAAAATGAACTGGAACAGCACCGAGACTTCCAGTCTCAATTCCTGAAAACCAAGGTAACATGAGATCTTGAGGGAATCCTAGATTCTGTGATGTTGCCTCACAGCTCTGCCCTGCTAGCACAGAAACAGCCAGACCTTATTAGCATAGCTATCTTAAATATACACAAAATGCATTCTGAAACTCTAGATTACATCTGTAACCAAAAGAGGCAGAATTTCAGAAGTGCTGAACATCCACAACTCCAGTTAAAGTCAGTGAGAACAGCAAATACTCAGGACCTCTGAAAATCAAGGCCAAAGTATCTGTGACATATATATATGGAGGAGATTATTTTGGAATAAGAAAAATACTGGTATGAAACATACATTTCAACGGGGTCAAATTGGGTGGGAAGGGAAGGAATAGTGAGGCTCTGACCACTTGCAAAGTTTTTTAGGTATCTCAGGATAAAGATGATACATTATGGATAACACTGCAAGTCTGTCATGGAAGTCACAGATTTCATGACTTTCTGTGATCTCCATGACTTCTGCAGCCGACAGGTGTGACTGACCCCAAGGCCAGCCTCACGCTCTCCCACCCCCATAACAACCACGGTCCTGTCTCCCTCTCACCCTCCGCCAGCAACGGCTGCTGCAGTCCTGGGTTGCCCCCTGCCAGTAGTGTCGGTCCCGTGCTGCACCCCCCAGCACCAGTGGGTGCTCCAGAGGCCCCTCCCAGCACCAGTGGGCATCTGGAGCCACTCCCAGTACCCCAGAGGACCCCCCCCCCCCCCATTACCAGCAGATGCCCTGGAACTGTACCACCAGCACCAACAGGTGCCCCACAGCACCCTTACTCTCCAGATCTTCAGCTGTGCCCCTGGAGTTTCCCAGAACTCCAAAAGTTTAGTCATGGGGCCGTGATTTTTTGTTTATTGCCCCGGACCTGCCCATGACTAAATCTGTGCCTTAATTATGGTGGAAGTTTCTGTGGAAGAGTTAGTCAGATCTGTAAACCATGCCTGCAGGAATCCATAGGAAAGGCCAACACTTGTCAAACTAATTCATGGAATAATCTAAAGAAGCATGATGTACTGTTTTGATAAGGGAAGGAAATGTGGAAATTGACCTTAATTGAGAGATGGGTGCTAACCTAAGCATTTCACTTGGATTGGCCTGAAATCACAAGTCTTCGCCTTGAGGGGTGTGAAACCTCATAGTATATACTGTTTATGTAGGTTGGCTAGGCAAAGAGCCAGCACTCAAACACAAGCATTGTCCTTTGAAAATATATAGAGGTAATCGTGACAGTGAAGTCAAAAAAGTGTAAATGAAAGAAATGTGAAATATTTTATGCCCACATAATTGATTCTTTCAATCATAAAGTTAGTCTCCAAAATAAAATGGTCTTTTAACATGTAATGAAGAAGTACTTGGGAACAATGGGCCAGGTCTGCTGCAGAACTGACATTTAAAACAAAAGATAATTAATGAACTTTCTAATCTTGCCACCATGAAAACTGAAAGGTAAAGAAGAATTCCTCTGAGACAGAAATATAGAAATAAGTTTTGTGAGAATTAGGCCCACTAGGACCTAGCCCTTTGAAACCATATGAATTCCATCACCTGGGTTGCATCTACTTGATTCAAATAAATGAGCCTTACTCTGAATTTCATGAGAAGGCCCAAAGAACCCCCAAATGGTCATTGCTAATATGCCCTCTGGAAAATTTAGAAGGAGAACCTTCAAAAATAGCCAGTATTTGTGCAAAATGCTTTCAAATATGGTCACTTTCTTTTCAGCCCCCTGTGGAATCTGGGACAATCTTGTATGAAAGAGAATTGTTGCATTTTGCTGAAGACCTGAAGAAATGGAAGGAAAGATATATTGTGATCAGAAATGACTATGCAGTGCAGAGCTTTGAAAGCAAAGAGGTAAACCTGCTCTAGGGTGACCAGATGTCCTGATTTTATAGGGACTGTCCCAATATTCAGGCTGTGTCTTATATAGTTATCTGTTACCCACTCTCTCCCCATCCTCTGTCCCAATTTTTCACACTTGCTATCTGGTCACTCTAAGCTTCACTCTTGCATATTACTGCTCCCGTGTGGAGTGGATAACATATGAGTGGGTCTATTATTCTTTGTTCGATTAAAAAAAAATTACTGAGCTCAATATTCCAAAACTTGTTGATAATCAAGTAATCTTCACAACACTTCTGTCTTCCCCATATATATCCATCTATCAACATTTCTAAGCTGTCTATCACTGTAGTGCCTAACCAGTGTTTCTGGAACAGAAATTTAACTAGCCATATATCTGTTGATTCCCATATACCACTGTGCAGCTTTCTGCTTAGCCAGAATGTTCGCCCTGCAATAGTACCAATGTCCAAACTAGTTTTAGCCACCAAACTAAGTAGCTATAGCTTGAAAGTTGCACAATGCCTGATAAACAGTACCAAAGGGCCATTTTTTTTTACACATTTCCCTGGCCTTTTTACACTTAAACATTATTCAGATTTGATGCTTTCAGGAAATAAATCTGAATTTAGCCCACCAAAACTGCTGTCTTTAGGGAGGAACTATGTACTAGCGCCATGTAAATGAATTGGGGATATGTTATAGGCTGAGACTGCCATTATTAAAATCTTTATTTTGATTTTCTCTCTCTCTCTCATGTCCCTTTCCCCCCCACCCCAGGCTTACGAGAAGGGAGTTGCCCCTAAATATCATATTCTTCCTGCAGGAGGCAAAGTACTGACCTCAGAAGAAGATTACAATTTGCTATCTGATAAGCATTTTCCAGACCCAGTTGGTAAGCACTGTCAAAAACTGAAATGCCAAATTTCAACCTCTTTTTCCACAGTCTCTTTTTTTTTTTTTTTTAAGACGTTGAGGCTATCCTTTAAGTCAGTGGTCTTCAAAGTGAGGTGCATGCACCCCCAGGAGTGCACAAGACCACCCCGGGGGTGCACGAGACCCCGGCGCCACCACTGTTCCCACCCGGGAGACCACCGAATTCACGGTCTATTTTTGTCCTGCAGAAATGCTGCTGAAAGAAAGCAGAAGCTTTCTATTCGGCGGCGTTTTGGTGGACATACCCGGGGGCCGCAATTGGAGTGGGAGCGGAAAAAGGATCTGCCAAGCAAACACTTTGAAGAGCGCTGTTTTAAGTAATGTAAAGACGATGGATGCTCCATGTTTTCCATTATCAAAACATAATTCCAGACTACTACACACTACATGCCAGGGCCGGCGACAGGGGGGTACAACGGGTACAGCTGTACCGGGCCCCGGACTTCAGGGGGGCCCCCTGAAGTCCAGGGTGGGTACGCTGCTGTACCCCCTTGTCGCCGGGCCTGTGAGCAAGGCGCGGCTCCGGGCAGCTGCTGCAGCGCTCACCAGCCCCCTCCCCCAGCACCCAGCAGCCTCCCCCTGCCTCCCTTTGCTTCTCCCGGCCGGGCCACGCGGCCACAGCGCATGCGGAGGTTGGGCCCTGCGGGAGGCAGGAGACCGGGAGGGGAGAGGGAGGGGCAGTGGGAGATCGGCCGGGGGAGGGGGGGGGCGCGGGCGGCGGGAGACCGGGGGGCCCGTACGATCTGCTGTACGGGGCCCCAAAATTCCGGTCGCCGGCCCTGCTACATGCTATTAATTAATGAATAAGTACTGGATACTTGTCATGCTGTCACTACAAAATAGTTTTGCAAACTGCACAAAGCAAAACCACAAGCAGACTAGAAAATACCACTGCTATATTTTACTTATCCCCATCATTGGATATCAATTGTCTCCCTTTAAAGACACTTGATTCTGTGTCCCACACACAAATAGAAGAGAAGTTGTTAATCGTAGATAACTCCACATTACATTGTATTGCTTATACACCACAATGATTTTTCCTCCCATGAAGATGAAGAAAGCTCTAAGTCTAAGGGGCCAACTGTGCATTTAGAATGAGGGGAATAAGGGACACTGACGTCTTTCCATCGCCATTCTGACCTCTAAGTCTTTTCAGTGCCGTTGTGACTGTTGGCCCAGGGTTGCCAGAGGCAGCATGCTTCAATCATGCCCTGTCATGGTCCTGGAACACCTGCTAATACTAATACAGAATTGCACAGAGCTTCTAGAAGACAGTGCATCAGGACTTAAATGGAAGGAAAACTGGGGGTGAGGAAATTCACTCTTCCTTTTTGCTTAAATATAATTTGCTCAATACATTATAGAGAGGAGACAGTAAGGAAAGAATGAGAATTCCCCATGCTTAGTTGTTGTTTTTTTTACCATGAAAGCCCTGCTGCCTACCCTTTATAATCCATCTAAAATTATGAGTCTCCAAGGTGCCTAAACTTTGCCCATCTGAGGGCTGCATTTAACTTGAATACAAACATGTGCTTCTGTAACATGGAAGTGCCACCTCCAGAGATTGCAGCTGCCAAGCATACAATGCTGCAACCTAATTTGAAGGCCATTTTCTTGGATCAAGATGGATCATTTCATCCTGAGATCTGAACTTTTCCTAGGCCAGACCTCCATGATAAAGAAGAAATGTTTGAAAACCTTAATGGATTTATTTTTCCTATAGCTTTAATCACAAGATAAAAATGTTTGTTAAACTGGCTGGAAAAGCCTGGAAGCTTGTTTTAAACCAGATTATTTCTATTTATGTATGTATGTATTTATTTATTTAGCTTCTAATGAGAAGGAAAATGCCCAGGCTTTTGTTCTCCTGCCAAAAGAGTTTCCAGTTTACCTGTGGCAGCCTTACCTCAGACACAGCTACTACTGTTTTGAGGATCCAGAAGCTCAGAAACAATTTAGTGCAATGCTGAATGACTGTGTCAGACATTTAAACCAAGGTAAGTACAACAATGGCTTCCTGCTGTGTGCCCATTACTTGTAGTTAAGCCTGATTAGCCTGCTGTAAGATCCATCTTGCGGAAAAATAAACTATAGGAGTCCCATTCTGTCTCAGTGGTGCTTCCTTGTAAGTGCCTTGAGTAAAACCTGGATTAATATAGATCATTCTTTCAGTGCTACAGCTAAATCTGGTTAAAGTTAAGCTCTATTTTAGCAAATCCAAGCATGTTACATTTTAGTAGGATTCAAGCAGTTATTCAAAATGACTTAATGGTTGTAGTGTGTTTGGATGCAAAACATGTTAGCCTCTTTGAAACGGTGTTCCAATCCCTCATGGGAATTTAAAACCTGTACCATAAAGTAAAACCATCCAAAGAGTTTATTGGACTCCTGCTGTATTGTATATAAATGGTCTACTGGACATATGATGTATGCTGGCAGCAAGATGAGAATCTGATGCATGCTGTTTAACAGTGTTTTAACACTATAAACATTTTTGGTCAAATGTTATAGAAATCATATGTTAGTGATCACATTATGATAATGATGGTGCATCAATGATGGTGTTAGAATTTGTTTTCTTTGGGGGAAGCTCACCCCTCTGCTGATGGCAATGCAAGGGCTGTACACCAAGTATATACACCAGTAAGACCTCCTGGTAGAATCTGAGTGGTGCATTCACTCAGATTTTTCTCAATAGTTGGTACTAAAAGGCTTTTTTAAAACTATGAGTTCACTATAAGTAATTGCTAGGAGTATTTTTTTTACATTGACTTCAGTGGGAGCAGAATCAGTACCTGCAGAAAAAGAAATTATTTAAAATCTTCAGGATAGCTGGACTGAGGTGAGTATCCAAAGGGATTGAGTGCCACATCCAAAGGATTTTTATATCAAATGCTTGTTTACTTGTTGATTTAGGTTGTGAAGATAAAACCCCTGGAAGATGGGTGAGGCCAGAGCAAGACTTAATGAATAATGATCAAATATAGGCAGATCCCTCACTTTGCAAAAACTAAACTGGATTACCTTAAAACAGCCACTTCTCTACTAAAATAAAGCAACCTCTCTATAGGCAGCCACTGAAGAAAATATAGAGTCCACATATAGGGCTGTTATTGCATCATGCCTGAAAATTCTCTTGAAAGTTGTGCTTGCTTTGCAATTACAACAAAAGTAAAATGTTGGCTGGTTTACAGTGAGCTGTCATTGGAGGATACTTCTTAAAGGTTTGATGAAAAGATGAAGTCATGACCTCACCAGTTTCATAAGGAGTTCTTAGAGTGCTAATGGTTTTCATAGGGCAGTATTAAGAGGTTACAATATAGTCCAGGGGTGGGCAAACATTTTGCCTGGGGGCCACATTGGGGTTCCAAAATTGTATGGAGGGCTTGATAGGGAAGGCTGTGCCTCCCCAAACAGCCTGGTCCCACCCCTTATCTGATCCCCACCCACTTGCCGCCCCCTGACTGCCCCCCTCAAACCCCTCAACCTATTCAGTCCCCCCCTGCTCCTTGTCTGAAAGAACTCAAATGTGAAATTGCAGCACTATTAACGAGGGTTTGTAACCTATCCTTTAAATCTGCTACTGTGCCCAGTGACTGGAAGATAGCTAATGTAACGCCAATATTTAAAAAGGGCTCTAGAGGTGATCCTGGCAATTACAGACCAGTCAGTCTAACGTCCGTACCGGGAAAATTAGTTGAAACAATAGTAAAGAATAAAATTGTCAGACACATAGAAGAGCATAAATTGTTGGGCAAAAGTCAACATAGTTTCTGCAAAGGGAAATCGTGTCTTACTAATCTATTAGAGTTCTTTGAAGGGGTCAGCAAACATGTGGACAATGGGATCCGGTGGACATAGTGTACTTAGATTTCCAGAAAGCCTTTGACAACGTCCCTCACCAAAGGCTCCTACGTAAATTAAGCTGCCATGGGATAAAAGGGAAGATCTTCTCATGGATTGAAAACTGGTTAAAAGACAAGGAACAAAGGCTAGGGATAAATGGAACTTTTTCAGAATGGAGGGGTAACTAGTGGTGTTCCCCAAGGGTCAGTCCTGGGGCCGATCCTATTCAACTTATTTATAAATGATTTGGAGGAAGGGGTAAACAGTGATGTGGCAAAGTTTGCAGATGATACTAAACTGCTCAAAGTAGTAAGGACCAAAGCAGACTGAAGAACTTCAAAAAGATCTCACTAAACTAAGTGATTGGGCACTGCCTCCATCATCTCTAACAGTGATGTAGGTTAATAGGAATGTTTAATTGAGGGAGTTTAGACTATAGTTTATAGTTTAAGGCACAGGATTTAAAGAGTGACAGTTAGGCCTCCCCTGCTTCCCACTCCCCTGTTCGCAAGCTCCCTGGTCACTTGCTGGCTGCTTTATAAAGCCCTGGCCTTCCTGATTAGCGCCACCCCCTGATTAAGGCTCAGCCAATGAACAGAGGCTTCTAAAGGTCACCAACTGCCAGCCAGAGCAGATGGTCCTGCAAACAGACAGAGACAGAAACACAAGCTCAGCACACAGCAAGTACCCCCCAAACACACACAGCCACTTACCCCAAGGGTCCTGTATCTGCTCCTTCTTCACCTGGAGAACTCCCTCTCACAACTCCCCCGTTAGCAAGCTCCCTGGTTGCTTGCTGGCTGCTTTATAAAGCCCTGGCCTTCCTGATTAGCCCCACCCCCTAAGGCTCAGCCACTGAACAGAGGCTTCTAAAGGTCACACCAACTGCCAGCCAGAGCAGATGGTCCTGCAAACAAACACTCAAACAAACAGACAGACAGAAACAAGCTCATCACACAGCAAGTACCCCCCAAACACACACAGCCACTTACCCCAAGGGTCCTGTATCTGCTCCTTCACCTGGAGAACTCCCTCTCACAACTCCCCTGGTCGCTTGCTGGCTGCTTTATAAAGCCCTGGCCTTCCTGATTAGCGCCACCCCCTGATTAAGGCTCAGCCAATGAACAGAGGCTTCTAAAGGTCACACCAACTGACAGCCAGAGCAGATGGTCCTGGAAACAAACACTCAGAAAGAAACACAAGCTCAGCATACAGCAAGTACCCCCCAAACACACACAGCCACTTACCCCAAGGGTCCTGTATCTGCTCCTTCTTCACCTGGAGAACTCCCTCTCAACTCCCCTGTTAGCAAGCTCCCTGGTCCCTTGCTGGCTGCTTTATAAAGCCCTGGCCTTCCTGATTAGCCCCACCCCCTGATTAAGGCTCAGCCACTGAACAGAGGCTTCTAAAGGTCACACCAACTGCCAGCCAGAGCAGATGGTCCTGCAAACAAACACTCAGACAGACAAACACAAGCTCAGCACACAGCAAGTACCCCCCAAACACACACAGCCACTTACCCCAAGGGTCCTGTATCTGCTCCTTCTTCACCTGGAGAACTCCCTCACAACTCCCCTGTTAGCAAGCTCCCTGGTTGCTTGCTGGCTGCTTTATAAAGCCCTGGCCTTCCTGATTAGCCCCACCCCCTAAGGCTCAGCCACTGAACAGAGGCTTCTAAAGGTCACACCAACTGCCAGCCAGAGCAGATGGTCCTGCAAACAAACACTCAAACAAACAGACAGACAGACAGACAGAAACACAAGCTCAGCATACAGCAAGTACCCCCCAAACACACACAGCCACTTACCCCAAGGGTCCTGTATCTGCTCCTTCTTCACCTGGAGAACTCCCTCTCACAACTCCCCTGTTAGCAAGCTCCCTGGTCGCTTGCTGGCTGCTTTATAAAGCCCTGGCCTTCCTGATTAGCCCCACCCCCTGATTAAGGCTCAGCCACTGAACAGAGGCTTCTAAAGGTCACACCAACTGCCAGCCAGAGCAGATGGTCCTGCAAACAAACACTCAAACAAACAGACAGACAGACAGACAGAAACACAAGCTCAGCACACAGCAAGTACCCCCCAAACACACACAGCCACTTACCCCAAGGGTCCTGTATCTGCTCCTTCTTCACCTGGAGAACTCCATCTCACAACTCCCCTGTTAGCAAGCTCCCTGGTCGCTTGCTGGCTGCTTTATAAAGCCCTGGCCTTCCTGATTAAGGCTCAGCCAATGAACAGAGGCTTCTAAAGGTCACACCAACTGACAGCCAGAGCAGATGGTCCTGCAAACAAACACTCAAACAAACAGACAGACAGACAGACAGAAACACAAGCTCAGCATACAGCAAGTACCCCCCAAACACACACAGCCACTTACCCCAAGGGTCCTGTATCTTCACCTGGAGAACTCCCTCTCACAACTCCCCTGTTAGCAAGCTCCCTGGTGGCTTGCTGGCTGCTTTATAAAGCCCTGGCCTTCCTGATTAAGGCTCAGCCACTGAACAGAGGCTTCTAAAGGTCACACCAACTGCCAGCCAGAGCAGATGGTCCTGCAAACAAACACTCAGACAGACAGAAACACAAGCTCAGCACACAGCAAGTACCCCCCAAACACACACAGCCACTTACCCCAAGGGTCCTGTATCTGCTCCTTCTTCACCTGGAGAACTCCCTTTCACAACTCCCCTGTTAGCAAGCTCCCTGGTCACTTGCTGGCTGCTTTATAAAGCCCTGGCCTTCCTGATTAGCCCCACCCCCTGATTAGAAGCCTCTGTTCATTGGCTGAGCCTTAAAGGTCACACCAACTGACAGCCAGAGCAGATGGTCCTGCAAACAAACACTCAGACAGACAAACACAAGCTCAGCACACAGCAAGTACCCCCCAAACACACACAGCCACTTACCCCAAGGGTCCTGTATCTGCTCCTTCTTCACCTGGAGAACTCCCTCACAACTCCCCTGTTGCAAGCTCCCTGGTCCCTTGCTGGCTGCTTTATAAAGCCCTGGCCTTCCTGATTAGCCCCACCCCCTGATTAAGGCTCAGCCACTGAACAGAGGCTTCTAAAGGTCACACCAACTGCCAGCCAGAGCAGATGGTCCTGCAAACAAACAGACAGACAGAAACAAGCTCATCACACAGCAAGTACCCCCCAAACACACACAGCCACTTACCCCAAGGGTCCTGTATCTGCTCCTTCACCTGGAGAACTCCCTCTCACAACTCCCCTGTTAGCAAGCTCCCTGGTCACTTGCTGGCTGCTTTATAAAGCCCTGGCCTTCCTGATTAAGGCTCAGCCAATGAACAGAGGCTTCTAAAGGTCACACCAACTGCCAGCCAGAGCAGATGGTCCTGCAAACAAACAGACAGACAGAAACACAAGCTCAGCATACAGCAAGTACCCCCCAAACACACACAGCCACTTACCCCAAGGGTCCTGTATCTGCTCCTTCTTCACCTGGAGAACTCCCTCTCACAACTCCCCTGTTAGCAAGCTCCCTGGTCTCTTGCTGGCTGCTTTATAAAGCCCTGGCCTTCCTGATTAGCCCCACCCCCTGATTAAGGCTCAGCCACTGAACAGAGGCTTCTAAAGGTCACACCAACTGCCAGCCAGAGCAGATGGTCCTGCAAACAAACAGACAGACAGAAACACAAGCTCAGCACACAGCAAGTACCCCCCAAACACACACAGCCACTTAGCCCAAGGGTCCTGTATCTGCTCCTTCTTCACCTGGAGAACTCCCTCTCACAACTCCCCTGTTAGCAAGCTCCCTGGTCGCTTGCTGGCTGCTTTATAAAGCCCTGGCCTTCCTGATTAGCCCCACCCCCTGATTAAGGCTCAGCCACTGAACAGAGGCTTCTAAAGGTCACACCAACTGCCAGCCAGAGCAGATGGTCCTGCAAACAAACACTCAAACAGACAGACAGACAGAAACACAAGCTCAGCACACAGCAAGTACCCCCCAAACACACACAGCCACTTACCCCAAGGGTCCTGTATCTGCTCCTTCTTCACCTGGAGAACTCCCTCTCACAACTCCCCTGTTAGCAAGCTCCCTGGTCACTTGCTGGCTGCTTTATAAAGCACTGGCCTTCCTGATTAGCCCCACCCCTTAAGGCTCAGCCACTGAACAGAGGCTTCTAAAGGTCACACCAACTGCCAGCCAGAGCAGATGGTCCTGCAAACAAACACTCAGAAAGAAACACAAGCTCAGCATACAGCAAGTACCCCCCAAACACACACAGCCACTTACCCCAAGGGTCCTGTATCTGCTCCTTCTTCACCTGGAGAACTCCCTCACAACTCCCCTGTTAGCAAGCTCCCTGGTCGCTTGCTGGCTGCTTTATAAAGCCCTGGCCTTCCTGATTAGCCCCACCCCTGATTAAGGCTCAGCCAATGAACAGAGGCTTCTAAAAGTCACACCAACTGCCAGCCAGAGCAGATGGTCCTGGAAACAAACACTCAAACATACAGAAACACAAGCTCAGCACACAGCAAGTACCCCCCAAACACACACAGCCACTTACCCCAAGGGTCCTGTATCTGCTCCTTCTTCACCTGGAGAACTCCCTTTCACAACTCCCATTAGCAAGCTCCCTGGTCGCTTGCTGGCTGCTTTATAAAGCCCTGGCCTTCCTGATTAAGGCTCAGCCAATGAACAGAGGCTTCTAAAGGTCACACCAACTGACAGCCAGAGCAGATGGTCCTGCAAACAAACACTCAAACAAACAGACAGACAGAAACAAGCTCATCACACAGCAAGTACCCCCCAAACACACACAGCCACTTACCCCAAGGGTCCTGTATCTGCTCCTTCACCTGGAGGACTCCCTCTCACAACTCCCCTGTTAGCAAGCTCCCTGGTCACTTGCTGGCTGCTTTATAAAGCCCTGGCCTTCCTGATTAGCCCCACCCCCTGATTAAGGCTCAGCCAATGAACAGAGGCTTCTAAAAGTCACACCAACTGCCAGCCAGAGCAGATGGTCCTGCAAACAAACACTCAAACAGACAGACAGACAGACAGAAACACAAGCTCAGCATACAGCAAGTACCCCCCAAACACACAGCCACTTACCCCAAGGGTCCTGTATCTTCACCTGGAGAACTCCCTCTCACAACTCCCCTGTTAGCAAGCTCCCTGGTCGCTTGCTGGCTGCTTTATAAAGCCCTGGCCTTCCTGATTAGCCCCACCCCCTGATTAAGGCTCAGCCAATGAACAGAGGCTTCTAAAGGTCACACCAACTGCCAGACAGAGCAGATGGTCCTGCAAACAAACAGCCAGACAGACAGACAAACACAAGCTCAGCATACAGCAAGTACCCCCCAAACACACACAGCCACTTACCCCAAGGGTCCTGTATCTGCTCCTTCTTCACGTGGAGAACTCCCTTTCACAACTCCCATTAGCAAGCTCCCTGGTCGCTTGCTGGCTGCTTTATAAAGCCCTGGCCTTCCTGATTAAGGCTCAGCCAATGAACAGAGGCTTCTAAAGGTCACACCAACTGCCAGCCAGAGCAGATGGTCCTGCAAACAAACACTCAAACAGACAGACAGAAACACAAGCTCAGCACACAGCAAGTACCCCCCCAAACACACACAGCCACTTACCCCAAGGGTCCTGTATCTGCTCCTTCACCTGGAGAACTCCCTCTCACAACTCCCCTGTTAGCAAGCTCCCTGGTCACTTGCTGGCTGCTTTATAAAGCCCTGGCCTTCCTGATTAGCCCCACCCCCTGATTAAGGCTCAGCCAATGAACAGAGGCTTCTAAAAGTCACACCAACTGCCAGCCAGAGCAGATGGTCCTGCAAACAAACACTCAAACAAACAGACAGACAGACAGAAACACAAGCTCAGCACACAGCCACTTACCCCAAGGGTCCTGTATCTGCTCCTTCTTCACCTGGAGAACTCCCTCTCACAACTCCCCTGTTAGCAAGCTCCCTGGTGGCTTGCTGGCTGCTTTATAAAGCCCTGGCCTTCCTGATTAAGGCTCAGCCAATGAACAGAGGCTTCTAAAGGTCACACCAACTGCCAGCCAGAGCAGATGGTCCTGCAAACAAACAGACAGAGACAGAAACACAAGCTCAGCACACAGCAAGTACCCCCCAAACACACACAGCCACTTACCCCAAGGGTCCTGTATCTGCTCCTTCTTCACCTGGAGGACTCCCTCTCACAACTCCCCTGTTAGCAAGCTCCCTGGTCGCTTGCTGGCTGCTTTATAAAGCCCTGGCCTTCCTGATTAGCCCCACCCCCTAAGGCTCAGCCAATGAACAGAGGCTTCTAAAAGTCACACCAACTGCCAGCCAGAGCAGATGGTCCTGCAAACAAACAGCCAGACAGACAAACACAAGCTCAGCATACAGCAAGTACCCCCCAAACACACACAGCCACTTACCCCAAGGGTCCTGTATCTGCTCCTTCTTCACCTGGAGAACTCCCTCTCACAACTCCCCTGTTAGCAAGCTCCCTGGTCACTTGCTGGCTGCTTTATAAAGCACTGGCCTTCCTGATTAGCCCCACCCCTTAAGGCTCAGCCACTGAACAGAGGCTTCTAAAGGTCACACCAACTGCCAGCCAGAGCAGATGGTCCTGCAAACAAACACTCAAACAAACAGACAGACAGACAGACACAAGCTCATCACACAGCAAGTACCCCCCAAACACACACAGCCACTTACCCCAAGGGTCCTGTATCTGCTCCTTCTTCACTTGGAGAACTCCCTTTCACAACTCCCGTTAGCAAGCTCCCTGGTCGCTTGCTGGCTGCTTTATAAAGCCCTGGCCTTCCTGATTAAGGCTCAGCCAATGAACAGAGGCTTCTAAAGGTCACACCAACTGCCAGCCAGAGCAGATGGTCCTGCAAACAAACAGACAGAGACAGAAACACAAGCTCAGCACACAGCAAGTACCCCCCAAACACACACAGCCACTTACCCCAAGGGTCCTGTATCTGCTCCTTCTTCACCTGGAGAACTCCCTCTCACAACTCCCCTGTTAGCAAGCTCCCTGGTCACTTGCTGGCTGCTTTATAAAGCCCTGGCCTTCCTGATTAGCCCCACCCCCTGATTAAGGCTCAGCCAATGAACAGAGGCTTCTAAAAGTCACACCAACTGCCAGCCAGAGCAGATGGTCCTGCAAACAAACAGACAGACAGAAACACAAGCTCAGCACACAGCAAGTACCCCCCAAACACACACAGCCACTTAGCCCAAGGGTCCTGTATCTGCTCCTTCTTCACCTGGAGAACTCCCTCTCACAACTCCCCTGTTAGCAAGCTCCCTGGTCGCTTGCTGGCTGCTTTATAAAGCCCTGGCCTTCCTGATTAGCCCCACCCCCTGATTAAGGCTCAGCCACTGAACAGAGGCTTCTAAAGGTCACACCAACTGCCAGCCAGAGCAGATGGTCCTGCAAACAAACACTCAAACAGACAGACAGACAGAAACACAAGCTCAGCACACAGCAAGTACCCCCCAAACACACACAGCCACTTACCCCAAGGGTCCTGTATCTGCTCCTTCTTCACCTGGAGAACTCCCTCTCACAACTCCCCTGTTAGCAAGCTCCCTGGTCACTTGCTGGCTGCTTTATAAAGCACTGGCCTTCCTGATTAGCCCCACCCCTTAAGGCTCAGCCACTGAACAGAGGCTTCTAAAGGTCACACCAACTGCCAGCCAGAGCAGATGGTCCTGCAAACAAACACTCAAACAAACAGACAGACAGACAGAAACAAGCTCATCACACAGCAAGTACCCCCCAAACACACACAGCCACTTACCCCAAGGGTCCTGTATCTGCTCCTTCACCTGGAGAACTCCCTCTCACAACTCCCCTGGTCGCTTGCTGGCTGCTTTATAAAGCCCTGGCCTTCCTGATTAGCGCCACCCCCTGATTAAGGCTCAGCCAATGAACAGAGGCTTCTAAAGGTCACACCAACTGACAGCCAGAGCAGATGGTCCTGGAAACAAACTCAGAAAGAAACACAAGCTCAGCATACAGCAAGTACCCCCCAAACACACACAGCCACTTACCCCAAGGGTCCTGTATCTGCTCCTTCTTCACCTGGAGAACTCCCTCTCACAACTCCCCTGTTAGCAAGCTCCCTGGTCGCTTGCTGGCTGCTTTATAAAGCCCTGGCCTTCCTGATTAGCCCCACCCCTGATTAAGGCTCAGCCAATGAACAGAGGCTTCTAAAGGTCACACCAACTGCCAGCCAGAGCAGATGGTCCTGCAAACAAACACTCAAACAAACAGACAGACAGAAACAAGCTCATCACACAGCAAGTACCCCCCAAACACACACAGCCACTTACCCCAGGTGAAGGAGCAGATACAGGACCCTTGGGGTAAGTGGCTGTGTGTGTTTGGGGGGTACTTGCTGTATGCTGAGCTTGTGTTTCTGTCTGTCTGTTTGTTTGAGTGTTTGTTTGCAGGACCATCTGCTCTGGCTGGCAGTTGGTGTGACTTTTAGAAGCCTCTGTTCATTGGCTGAGCCTTAATCAGGGGGTGGGGCTAATCAGGAAGGCCAGGGCTTTATAAAGCAGCCAGCAAGCGACCAGGGAGCTTGCTAACAGGGGAGTTGTGAGAGGGAGTTCTCCAGGTGAAGGAGCAGATACAGGACCCTTGGAGAACTCCCTCACAACTCCCCTGTTAGCAAGCTCCCTGGTCGCTTGCTGGCTGCTTTATAAAGCCCTGGCCTTCCTGATTAGCCCCACCCCCTGATTAAGGCTCAGCCAATGAACAGAGGCTTCTAAAAGTCACACCAACTGCCAGCCAGAGCAGATGGTCCTGCAAACAAACACTCAAACAAACAGACAGACAGACAGAAACACAAGCTCAGCATACAGCAAGTACCCCCCAAACACACAGCCACTTACCCCAAGGGTCCTGTATCTTCACCTGGAGAACTCCCTCTCACAACTCCCCTGTTAGCAAGCTCCCTGGTCGCTTGCTGGCTGCTTTATAAAGCCCTGGCCTTCCTGATTAGCCCCACCCCCTGATTAAGGCTCAGCCAATGAACAGAGGCTTCTAAAAGTCACACCAACTGCCAGCCAGAGCAGATGGTCCTGCAAACAAACACTCAAACAAACAGACAGACAGACAGAAACACAAGCTCAGCATACAGCAAGTACCCCCCAAACACACACAGCCACTTACCCCAAGGGTCCTGTATCTGCTCCTTCTTCACGTGGAGAACTCCCTTTCACAACTCCCATTAGCAAGCTCCCTGGTCGCTTGCTGGCTGCTTTATAAAGCCCTGGCCTTCCTGATTAAGGCTCAGCCAATGAACAGAGGCTTCTAAAGGTCACACCAACTGCCAGCCAGAGCAGATGGTCCTGCAAACAAACAGACAGAGACAGAAACAAGCTCAGCACACAGCAAGTACCCCCCAAACACACACAGCCACTTACCCCAAGGGTCCTGTATCTGCTCCTTCTTCACCTGGAGAACTCCCTCTCACAACTCCCCTGTTAGCAAGCTCCCTGGTCACTTGCTGGCTGCTTTATAAAGCCCTGGCCTTCCTGATTAGCCCCACCCCCTGATTAAGGCTCAGCCAATGAACAGAGGCTTCTAAAGGTCACACCAACTGACAGCCAGAGCAGATGGTCCTGCAAACAAACACTCAAACAAACAGACAGACAGAAACAAGCTCATCACACAGCAAGTACCCCCCAAACACACACAGCCACTTACCCCAAGGGTCCTGTATCTGCTCCTTCACCTGGAGGACTCCCTCTCACAACTCCCCTGTTAGCAAGCTCCCTGGTCGCTTGCTGGCTGCTTTATAAAGCCCTGGCCTTCCTGATTAGCCCCACCCCCTGATTAAGGCTCAGCCAATGAACAGAGGCTTCTAAAAGTCACACCAACTGCCAGCCAGAGCAGATGGTCCTGCAAACAAACACTCAAACAAACAGACAGACAGAAACACAAGCTCAGCATACAGCAAGTACCCCCCAAACACACAGCCACTTACCCCAAGGGTCCTGTATCTTCACCTGGAGAACTCCCTCTCACAACTCCCCTGTTAGCAAGCTCCCTGGTCGCTTGCTGGCTGCTTTATAAAGCCCTGGCCTTCCTGATTAGCCCCACCCCCTGATTAAGGCTCAGCCAATGAACAGAGGCTTCTAAAGGTCACACCAACTGCCAGACAGAGCAGATGGTCCTGCAAACAAACAGCCAGACAGACAGACAAACACAAGCTCAGCATACAGCAAGTACCCCCCAAACACACACAGCCACTTACCCCAAGGGTCCTGTATCTGCTCCTTCTTCACGTGGAGAACTCCCTTTCACAACTCCCATTAGCAAGCTCCCTGGTCGCTTGGTGGCTGCTTTATAAAGCCCTGGCCTTCCTGATTAAGGCTCAGCCAATGAACAGAGGCTTCTAAAGGTCACACCAACTGCCAGCCAGAGCAGATGGTCCTGCAAACAAACACTCAAACAGACAGACAGAAACACAAGCTCAGCACACAGCAAGTACCCCCCAAACACACACAGCCACTTACCCCAAGGGTCCTGTATCTGCTCCTTCACCTGGAGAACTCCCTCTCACAACTCCCCTGTTAGCAAGCTCCCTGGTCGCTTGCTGGCTGCTTTATAAAGCCCTGGCCTTCCTGATTAGCCCCACCCCCTGATTAAGGCTCAGCCAATGAACAGAGGCTTCTAAAAGTCACACCAACTGCCAGCCAGAGCAGATGGTCCTGCAAACAAACACTCAAACAAACAGACAGACAGACAGAAACACAAGCTCAGCACACAGCCACTTACCCCAAGGGTCCTGTATCTGCTCCTTCTTCACCTGGAGAACTCCCTCTCACAACTCCCCTGTTAGCAAGCTCCCTGGTCCCTTGCTGGCTGCTTTATAAAGCCCTGGCCTTCCTGATTAGCCCCACCCCCTGATTAAGGCTCAGCCACTGAACAGAGGCTTCTAAAGGTCACACCAACTGCCAGACAGAGCAGATGGTCCTGCAAACAAACAGCCAGACAGACAAACACAAGCTCAGCATACAGCAAGTACCCCCCAAACACACACAGCCACTTACCCCAAGGGTCCTGTATCTGCTCCTTCTTCACATGGAGAACTCCCTCTCACAACTCCCGTTAGCAAGCTCCCTGGTCACTTGCTGGCTGCTTTATAAAGCCCTGGCCTTCCTGATTAAGGCTCAGCCAATGAACAGAGGCTTCTAAAGGTCACACCAACTGCCAGCCAGAGCAGATGGTCCTGCAAACAAACACTCAGACAGACAAACACAAGCTCAGCACACAGCAAGTACCCCCCAAACACACACAGCCACTTACCCCAAGGGTCCTGTATCTGCTCCTTCTTCACCTGGAGGACTCCCTCTCACAACTCCCCTGTTAGCAAGCTCCCTGGTCGCTTGCTGGCTGCTTTATAAAGCCCTGGCCTTCCTGATTAGCCCCACCCCCTAAGGCTCAGCCAATGAACAGAGGCTTCTAAAGGTCACACCAACTGCCAGACAGAGCAGATGGTCCTGCAAACAAACAGCCAGACAGACAAACACAAGCTCAGCATACAGCAAGTACCCCCCAAACACACACAGCCACTTACCCCAAGGGTCCTGTATCTGCTCCTTCTTCACTTGGAGAACTCCCTTTCACAACTCCCGTTAGCAAGCTCCCTGGTCGCTTGCTGGCTGCTTTATAAAGCCCTGGCCTTCCTGATTAAGGCTCAGCCAATGAACAGAGGCTTCTAAAGGTCACACCAACTGCCAGCCAGAGCAGATGGTCCTGCAAACAAACAGACAGAGACAGAAACACAAGCTCAGCACACAGCAAGTACCCCCCAAACACACACAGCCACTTACCCCAAGGGTCCTGTATCTGCTCCTTCTTCACCTGGAGAACTCCCTCTCACAACTCCCCTGTTAGCAAGCTCCCTGGTCCCTTGCTGGCTGCTTTATAAAGCCCTGGCCTTCCTGATTAGCCCCACCCCCTGATTAAGGCTCAGCCAATGAACAGAGGCTTCTAAAGGTCACACCAACTGACAGCCAGAGCAGATGGTCCTGCAAACAAACACTCAAACAAACAGACAGACAGACAGAAACACAAGCTCAGCATACAGCAAGTACCCCCCAAACACACACAGCCACTTACCCCAAGGGTCCTGTATCTGCTCCTTCACCTGGAGAACTCCCTCACAACTCCCCTGGTCGCTTGCTGGCTGCTTTATAAAGCCCTGGCCTTCCTGATTAGCCCCACCCCCTGATTAAGGCTCAGCCACTGAACAGAGGCTTCTAAAGGTCACACCAACTGCCAGCCAGAGCAGATGGTCCTGCAAACAAACAGACAGACAGACAGAAACACAAGCTCAGCACACAGCAAGTACCCCCCAAACACACACAGCCACTTACCCCAAGGGTCCTGTATCTGCTCCTTCTTCACCTGGAGAACTCCCTTTCACAACTCCCCTGTTAGCAAGCTCCCTGGTCACTTGCTGGCTGCTTTATAAAGCCCTGGCCTTCCTGATTAAGGCTCAGCCAATGAACAGAGGCTTCTAAAGGTCACACCAACTGCCAGCCAGAGCAGATGGTCCTGCAAACAAACAGACAGAGACAGAAACACAAGCTCAGCACACAGCAAGTACCCCCCAAACACACACAGCCACTTACCCCAAAGGTCCTGTATCTGCTCCTTCTTCACCTGGAGAACTCCCTCTCACAACTCCCATTAGCAAGCTCCCTGGTCGCTTGCTGGCTGCTTTATAAAGCCCTCACCTTCCTGATTAGCCCCACCCCCTGATTAGAAGCCTCTGTTCATTGGCTGAGCCTTAAAGGTCACACCAACTGACAGCCAGAGCAGATGGTCCTGCAAACAAACACTCAAACAAACAGACAGACAGACAGACAGAAACACAAGCTCAGCATACAGCAAGTACCCCCCAAACACACACAGCCACTTACCCCAAGGGTCCTGTATCTGCTCCTTCTTCACCTGGAGAACTCCCTCTCACAACTCCCCTGTTAGCAAGCTCCCTGGTCGCTTGCTGGCTGCTTTATAAAGCCCTGGCCTTCCTGATTAAGGCTCAACCAATGAACAGAGGCTTCTAAAGGTCACACCAACTGACAGCCAGAGCAGATGGTCCTGCAAACAAACACTCAAACAAACAGACAGACAGAAACAAGCTCATCACACAGCAAGTACCCCCCAAACACACACAGCCACTTACCCCAAGGGTCCTGTATCTGCTCCTTCACCTGGAGAACTCCCTCTCACAACTCCCCTGTTAGCAAGCTCCCTGGTCGCTTGCTGGCTGCTTTATAAAGCCCTGGCCTTCCTGATTAGCCCCACCCCCTGATTAAGGCTCAGCCAATGAACAGAGGCTTCTAAAAGTCACACCAACTGCCAGCCAGAGCAGATGGTCCTGCAAACAAACACTCAAACAAACAGACAGACAGACAGAAACACAAGCTCAGCATACAGCAAGTACCCCCCAAACACACAGCCACTTACCCCAAGGGTCCTGTATCTTCACCTGGAGAACTCCCTCTCACAACTCCCCTGTTAGCAAGCTCCCTGGTCGCTTGCTGGCTGCTTTATAAAGCCCTGGCCTTCCTGATTAGCCCCACCCCCTGATTAAGGCTCAGCCACTGAACAGAGGCTTCTAAAGGTCACACCAACTGCCAGCCAGAGCAGATGGTCCTGCAAACAAACACTCAAACAGACAGACAGACAGAAACACAAGCTCAGCACACAGCAAGTACCCCCCAAACACACACAGCCACTTACCCCAAGGGTCCTGTATCTGCTCCTTCTTCACCTGGAGAACTCCCTCTCACAACTCCCCTGTTAGCAAGCTCCCTGGTCACTTGCTGGCTGCTTTATAAAGCACTGGCCTTCCTGATTAGCCCCACCCCTTAAGGCTCAGCCACTGAACAGAGGCTTCTAAAGGTCACACCAACTGCCAGCCAGAGCAGATGGTCCTGCAAACAAACACTCAAACAAACAGACAGACAGACAGAAACAAGCTCATCACACAGCAAGTACCCCCCAAACACACACAGCCACTTACCCCAAGGGTCCTGTATCTGCTCCTTCACCTGGAGAACTCCCTCTCACAACTCCCCTGGTCGCTTGCTGGCTGCTTTATAAAGCCCTGGCCTTCCTGATTAGCGCCACCCCCTGATTAAGGCTCAGCCAATGAACAGAGGCTTCTAAAGGTCACACCAACTGACAGCCAGAGCAGATGGTCCTGGAAACAAACTCAGAAAGAAACACAAGCTCAGCATACAGCAAGTACCCCCCAAACACACACAGCCACTTACCCCAAGGGTCCTGTATCTGCTCCTTCTTCACCTGGAGAACTCCCTCTCACAACTCCCGTTAGCAAGCTCCCTGGTCGCTTGCTGGCTGCTTTATAAAGCCCTGGCCTTCCTGATTAGCCCCACCCCTGATTAAGGCTCAGCCAATGAACAGAGGCTTCTAAAGGTCACACCAACTGCCAGCCAGAGCAGATGGTCCTGCAAACAAACACTCAAACATACAGAAACACAAGCTCAGCACACAGCAAGTACCCCCCAAACACACACAGCCACTTACCCCAAGGGTCCTGTATCTGCTCCTTCTTCACCTGGAGAACTCCCTTTCACAACTCCCATTAGCAAGCTCCCTGGTCGCTTGCTGGCTGCTTTATAAAGCCCTGGCCTTCCTGATTAAGGCTCAGCCAATGAACAGAGGCTTCTAAAGGTCACACCAACTGACAGCCAGAGCAGATGGTCCTGCAAACAAACACTCAAACAAACAGACAGACAGAAACAAGCTCATCACACAGCAAGTACCCCCCAAACACACACAGCCACTTACCCCAGGTGAAGGAGCAGATACAGGACCCTTGGGGTAAGTGGCTGTGTGTGTTTGGGGGGTACTTGCTGTATGCTGAGCTTGTGTTTCTGTCTGTCTGTCTGTTTGTTTGAGTGTTTGTTTGCAGGACCATCTGCTCTGGCTGGCAGTTGGTGTGACTTTTAGAAGCCTCTGTTCATTGGCTGAGCCTTAATCAGGGGGTGGGGCTAATCAGGAAGGCCAGGGCTTTATAAAGCAGCCAGCAAGCGACCAGGGAGCTTGCTAACAGGGGAGTTGTGAGAGGGAGTTCTCCAGGTGAAGGAGCAGATACAGGACCCTTGGAGAACTCCCTCACAACTCCCCTGTTAGCAAGCTCCCTGGTCGCTTGCTGGCTGCTTTATAAAGCCCTGGCCTTCCTGATTAGCCCCACCCCCTGATTAAGGCTCAGCCAATGAACAGAGGCTTCTAAAAGTCACACCAACTGCCAGCCAGAGCAGATGGTCCTGCAAACAAACACTCAAACAAACAGACAGACAGACAGAAACACAAGCTCAGCATACAGCAAGTACCCCCCAAACACACAGCCACTTACCCCAAGGGTCCTGTATCTTCACCTGGAGAACTCCCTCTCACAACTCCCCTGTTAGCAAGCTCCCTGGTCGCTTGCTGGCTGCTTTATAAAGCCCTGGCCTTCCTGATTAGCCCCACCCCCTGATTAAGGCTCAGCCAATGAACAGAGGCTTCTAAAAGTCACACCAACTGCCAGCCAGAGCAGATGGTCCTGCAAACAAACACTCAAACAAACAGACAGACAGACAGAAACACAAGCTCAGCATACAGCAAGTACCCCCCAAACACACAGCCACTTACCCCAAGGGTCCTGTATCTGCTCCTTCTTCACGTGGAGAACTCCCTTTCACAACTCCCATTAGCAAGCTCCCTGGTCGCTTGCTGGCTGCTTTATAAAGCCCTGGCCTTCCTGATTAAGGCTCAGCCAATGAACAGAGGCTTCTAAAGGTCACACCAACTGCCAGCCAGAGCAGATGGTCCTGCAAACAAACAGACAGAGACAGAAACAAGCTCAGCACACAGCAAGTACCCCCCAAACACACACAGCCACTTACCCCAAGGGTCCTGTATCTGCTCCTTCTTCACCTGGAGAACTCCCTCTCACAACTCCCCTGTTAGCAAGCTCCCTGGTCACTTGCTGGCTGCTTTATAAAGCCCTGGCCTTCCTGATTAGCCCCACCCCCTGATTAAGGCTCAGCCAATGAACAGAGGCTTCTAAAGGTCACACCAACTGACAGCCAGAGCAGATGGTCCTGCAAACAAACACTCAAACAAACAGACAGACAGAAACAAGCTCATCACACAGCAAGTACCCCCCAAACACACACAGCCACTTACCCCAAGGGTCCTGTATCTGCTCCTTCACCTGGAGGACTCCCTCTCACAACTCCCCTGTTAGCAAGCTCCCTGGTCGCTTGCTGGCTGCTTTATAAAGCCCTGGCCTTCCTGATTAGCCCCACCCCCTGATTAAGGCTCAGCCAATGAACAGAGGCTTCTAAAAGTCACACCAACTGCCAGCCAGAGCAGATGGTCCTGCAAACAAACACTCAAACAAACAGACAGACAGACAGAAACACAAGCTCAGCATACAGCAAGTACCCCCCAAACACACAGCCACTTACCCCAAGGGTCCTGTATCTTCACCTGGAGAACTCCCTCTCACAACTCCCCTGTTAGCAAGCTCCCTGGTCGCTTGCTGGCTGCTTTATAAAGCCCTGGCCTTCCTGATTAGCCCCACCCCCTGATTAAGGCTCAGCCACTGAACAGAGGCTTCTAAAGGTCACACCAACTGCCAGCCAGAGCAGATGGTCCTGCAAACAAACACTCAAACAGACAGACAGACAGAAACACAAGCTCAGCACACAGCAAGTACCCCCCAAACACACACAGCCACTTACCCCAAGGGTCCTGTATCTGCTCCTTCTTCACCTGGAGAACTCCCTCTCACAACTCCCCTGTTAGCAAGCTCCCTGGTCACTTGCTGGCTGCTTTATAAAGCACTGGCCTTCCTGATTAGCCCCACCCCTTAAGGCTCAGCCACTGAACAGAGGCTTCTAAAGGTCACACCAACTGCCAGCCAGAGCAGATGGTCCTGCAAACAAACACTCAAACAAACAGACAGACAGACAGAAACAAGCTCATCACACAGCAAGTACCCCCCAAACACACACAGCCACTTACCCCAAGGGTCCTGTATCTGCTCCTTCACCTGGAGAACTCCCTCTCACAACTCCCCTGGTCGCTTGCTGGCTGCTTTATAAAGCCCTGGCCTTCCTGATTAGCGCCACCCCCTGATTAAGGCTCAGCCAATGAACAGAGGCTTCTAAAGGTCACACCAACTGACAGCCAGAGCAGATGGTCCTGGAAACAAACTCAGAAAGAAACACAAGCTCAGCATACAGCAAGTACCCCCCAAACACACACAGCCACTTACCCCAAGGGTCCTGTATCTGCTCCTTCTTCACCTGGAGAACTCCCTCTCACAACTCCCGTTAGCAAGCTCCCTGGTCGCTTGCTGGCTGCTTTATAAAGCCCTGGCCTTCCTGATTAGCCCCACCCCTGATTAAGGCTCAGCCAATGAACAGAGGCTTCTAAAGGTCACACCAACTGCCAGCCAGAGCAGATGGTCCTGCAAACAAACACTCAAACATACAGAAACACAAGCTCAGCACACAGCAAGTACCCCCCAAACACACACAGCCACTTACCCCAAGGGTCCTGTATCTGCTCCTTCTTCACCTGGAGAACTCCCTTTCACAACTCCCATTAGCAAGCTCCCTGGTCGCTTGCTGGCTGCTTTATAAAGCCCTGGCCTTCCTGATTAAGGCTCAGCCAATGAACAGAGGCTTCTAAAGGTCACACCAACTGACAGCCAGAGCAGATGGTCCTGCAAACAAACACTCAAACAAACAGACAGAAACAAGCTCATCACACAGCAAGTACCCCCCAAACACACACAGCCACTTACCCCAGGTGAAGGAGCAGATACAGGACCCTTGGGGTAAGTGGCTGTGTGTGTTTGGGGGGTACTTGCTGTATGCTGAGCTTGTGTTTCTGTCTGTCTGTCTGTTTGAGTGTTTGTTTGCAGGACCATCTGCTCTGGCTGGCAGTTGGTGTGACTTTTAGAAGCCTCTGTTCATTGGCTGAGCCTTAATCAGGGGGTGGGGCTAATCAGGAAGGCCAGGGCTTTATAAAGCAGCCAGCAAGCGACCAGGGAGCTTGCTAACAGGGGAGTTGTGAGAGGGAGTTCTCCAGGTGAAGGAGCAGATACAGGACCCTTGGAGAACTCCCTCACAACTCCCCTGTTAGCAAGCTCCCTGGTCGCTTGCTGGCTGCTTTATAAAGCCCTGGCCTTCCTGATTAGCCCCACCCCCTGATTAAGGCTCAGCCAATGAACAGAGGCTTCTAAAAGTCACACCAACTGCCAGCCAGAGCAGATGGTCCTGCAAACAAACACTCAAACAAACAGACAGACAGACAGAAACACAAGCTCAGCATACAGCAAGTACCCCCCAAACACACAGCCACTTACCCCAAGGGTCCTGTATCTTCACCTGGAGAACTCCCTCTCACAACTCCCCTGTTAGCAAGCTCCCTGGTCGCTTGCTGGCTGCTTTATAAAGCCCTGGCCTTCCTGATTAGCCCCACCCCCTGATTAAGGCTCAGCCAATGAACAGAGGCTTCTAAAAGTCACACCAACTGCCAGCCAGAGCAGATGGTCCTGCAAACAAACACTCAAACAAACAGACAGACAGACAGAAACACAAGCTCAGCATACAGCAAGTACCCCCCAAACACACAGCCACTTACCCCAAGGGTCCTGTATCTGCTCCTTCTTCACGTGGAGAACTCCCTTTCACAACTCCCATTAGCAAGCTCCCTGGTCGCTTGCTGGCTGCTTTATAAAGCCCTGGCCTTCCTGATTAAGGCTCAGCCAATGAACAGAGGCTTCTAAAGGTCACACCAACTGCCAGCCAGAGCAGATGGTCCTGCAAACAAACAGACAGAGACAGAAACAAGCTCAGCACACAGCAAGTACCCCCCAAACACACACAGCCACTTACCCCAAGGGTCCTGTATCTGCTCCTTCTTCACCTGGAGAACTCCCTCTCACAACTCCCCTGTTAGCAAGCTCCCTGGTCACTTGCTGGCTGCTTTATAAAGCCCTGGCCTTCCTGATTAGCCCCACCCCCTGATTAAGGCTCAGCCAATGAACAGAGGCTTCTAAAGGTCACACCAACTGACAGCCAGAGCAGATGGTCCTGCAAACAAACACTCAAACAAACAGACAGACAGAAACAAGCTCATCACACAGCAAGTACCCCCCAAACACACACAGCCACTTACCCCAAGGGTCCTGTATCTGCTCCTTCACCTGGAGGACTCCCTCTCACAACTCCCCTGTTAGCAAGCTCCCTGGTCGCTTGCTGGCTGCTTTATAAAGCCCTGGCCTTCCTGATTAGCCCCACCCCCTGATTAAGGCTCAGCCAATGAACAGAGGCTTCTAAAAGTCACACCAACTGCCAGCCAGAGCAGATGGTCCTGCAAACAAACACTCAAACAAACAGACAGACAGACAGAAACACAAGCTCAGCACACAGCCACTTACCCCAAGGGTCCTGTATCTGCTCCTTCTTCACCTGGAGAACTCCCTCTCACAACTCCCCTGTTAGCAAGCTCCCTGGTCCCTTGCTGGCTGCTTTATAAAGCCCTGGCCTTCCTGATTAGCCCCACCCCCTGATTAAGGCTCAGCCACTGAACAGAGGCTTCTAAAGGTCACACCAACTGCCAGACAGAGCAGATGGTCCTGCAAACAAACAGCCAGACAGACAAACACAAGCTCAGCATACAGCAAGTACCCCCCAAACACACACAGCCACTTACCCCAAGGGTCCTGTATCTGCTCCTTCTTCACATGGAGAACTCCCTTTCACAACTCCCGTTAGCAAGCTCCCTGGTCACTTGCTGGCTGCTTTATAAAGCCCTGGCCTTCCTGATTAGCCCCACCCCCTGATTAAGGCTCAGCCAATGAACAGAGGCTTCTAAAGGTCACACCAACTGCCAGCCAGAGCAGATGGTCCTGCAAACAAACACTCAGACAGACAAACACAAGCTCAGCACACAGCAAGTACCCCCCAAACACACACAGCCACTTACCCCAAGGGTCCTGTATCTGCTCCTTCTTCACCTGGAGAACTCCCTCTCACAACTCCCGTTAGCAAGCTCCCTGGTGGCTTGCTGGCTGCTTTATAAAGCCCTGGCCTTCCTGATTAAGGCTCAGCCAATGAACAGAGGCTTCTAAAGGTCACACCAACTGCCAGCCAGAGCAGATGGTCCTGCAAACAAACAGACAGAGACAGAAACACAAGCTCAGCACACAGCAAGTACCCCCCAAACACACACAGCCACTTACCCCAAGGGTCCTGTATCTGCTCCTTCTTCACCTGGAGGACTCCCTCTCACAACTCCCCTGTTAGCAAGCTCCCTGGTCGCTTGCTGGCTGCTTTATAAAGCCCTGGCCTTCCTGATTAGCCCCACCCCCTAAGGCTCAGCCAATGAACAGAGGCTTCTAAAGGTCACACCAACTGCCAGACAGAGCAGATGGTCCTGCAAACAAACAGCCAGACAGACAAACACAAGCTCAGCATACAGCAAGTACCCCCCAAACACACACAGCCACTTACCCCAAGGGTCCTGTATCTGCTCCTTCTTCACTTGGAGAACTCCCTTTCACAACTCCCGTTAGCAAGCTCCCTGGTCGCTTGCTGGCTGCTTTATAAAGCCCTGGCCTTCCTGATTAAGGCTCAGCCAATGAACAGAGGCTTCTAAAGGTCACACCAACTGCCAGCCAGAGCAGATGGTCCTGCAAACAAACAGACAGAGACAGAAACACAAGCTCAGCACACAGCAAGTACCCCCCAAACACACACAGCCACTTACCCCAAGGGTCCTGTATCTGCTCCTTCTTCACCTGGAGAACTCCCTCTCACAACTCCCCTGTTAGCAAGCTCCCTGGTCCCTTGCTGGCTGCTTTATAAAGCCCTGGCCTTCCTGATTAGCCCCACCCCCTGATTAAGGCTCAGCCAATGAACAGAGGCTTCTAAAGGTCACACCAACTGACAGCCAGAGCAGATGGTCCTGCAAACAAACACTCAAACAAACAGACAGACAGACAGAAACACAAGCTCAGCATACAGCAAGTACCCCCCAAACACACACAGCCACTTACCCCAAGGGTCCTGTATCTGCTCCTTCACCTGGAGAACTCCCTCACAACTCCCCTGGTCGCTTGCTGGCTGCTTTATAAAGCCCTGGCCTTCCTGATTAGCCCCACCCCCTGATTAAGGCTCAGCCACTGAACAGAGGCTTCTAAAGGTCACACCAACTGCCAGCCAGAGCAGATGGTCCTGCAAACAAACAGACAGACAGACAGAAACACAAGCTCAGCACACAGCAAGTACCCCCCAAACACACACAGCCACTTACCCCAAGGGTCCTGTATCTGCTCCTTCTTCACCTGGAGAACTCCCTTTCACAACTCCCCTGTTAGCAAGCTCCCTGGTCACTTGCTGGCTGCTTTATAAAGCCCTGGCCTTCCTGATTAAGGCTCAGCCAATGAACAGAGGCTTCTAAAGGTCACACCAACTGCCAGCCAGAGCAGATGGTCCTGCAAACAAACAGACAGAGACAGAAACACAAGCTCAGCACACAGCAAGTACCCCCCAAACACACACAGCCACTTACCCCAAAGGTCCTGTATCTGCTCCTTCTTCACCTGGAGAACTCCCTCTCACAACTCCCATTAGCAAGCTCCCTGGTCGCTTGCTGGCTGCTTTATAAAGCCCTCACCTTCCTGATTAGCCCCACCCCCTGATTAGAAGCCTCTGTTCATTGGCTGAGCCTTAAAGGTCACACCAACTGACAGCCAGAGCAGATGGTCCTGCAAACAAACAAACACTCAAACAAACAGACAGACAGACAGACAGAAACACAAGCTCAGCATACAGCAAGTACCCCCCAAACACACACAGCCACTTACCCCAAGGGTCCTGTATCTGCTCCTTCTTCACCTGGAGAACTCCCTCTCACAACTCCCCTGTTAGCAAGCTCCCTGGTCGCTTGCTGGCTGCTTTATAAAGCCCTGGCCTTCCTGATTAGCCCCACCCCCTGATTAAGGCTCAGCCAATGAACAGAGGCTTCTAAAAGTCACACCAACTGCCAGCCAGAGCAGATGGTCCTGCAAACAAACACTCAAACAAACAGACAGACAGACAGAAACACAAGCTCAGCATACAGCAAGTACCCCCCAAACACACAGCCACTTACCCCAAGGGTCCTGTATCTTCACCTGGAGAACTCCCTCTCACAACTCCCCTGTTAGCAAGCTCCCTGGTCGCTTGCTGGCTGCTTTATAAAGCCCTGGCCTTCCTGATTAGCCCCACCCCCTGATTAAGGCTCAGCCAATGAACAGAGGCTTCTAAAAGTCACACCAACTGCCAGCCAGAGCAGATGGTCCTGCAAACAAACACTCAAACAAACAGACAGACAGACAGAAACACAAGCTCAGCATACAGCAAGTACCCCCCAAACACACACAGCCACTTACCCCAAGGGTCCTGTATCTGCTCCTTCTTCACGTGGAGAACTCCCTTTCACAACTCCCATTAGCAAGCTCCCTGGTCGCTTGCTGGCTGCTTTATAAAGCCCTGGCCTTCCTGATTAAGGCTCAGCCAATGAACAGAGGCTTCTAAAGGTCACACCAACTGCCAGCCAGAGCAGATGGTCCTGCAAACAAACAGACAGAGACAGAAACACAAGCTCAGCACACAGCAAGTACCCCCCAAACACACACAGCCACTTACCCCAAGGGTCCTGTATCTGCTCCTTCTTCACCTGGAGAACTCCCTCTCACAACTCCCCTGTTAGCAAGCTCCCTGGTCGCTTGCTGGCTGCTTTATAAAGCACTGGCCTTCCTGATTAGCCCCACCCCCTAAGGCTCAGCCACTGAACAGAGGCTTCTAAAGGTCACACCAACTGCCAGCCAGAGCAGATGGTCCTGCAAACAAACACTCAAACAGACAGACAGAAACACAAGCTCAGCACACAGCAAGTACCCCCCAAACACACACAGCCACTTACCCCAAGGGTCCTGTATCTGCTCCTTCACCTGGAGAACTCCCTCTCACAACTCCCCTGGTCGCTTGCTGGCTGCTTTATAAAGCCCTGGCCTTCCTGATTAAGGCTCAGCCAATGAACAGAGGCTTCTAAAGGTCACACCAACTGACAGCCAGAGCAGATGGTCCTGCAAACAAACACTCAAACAAACAGACAGACAGACAAACACAAGCTCAGCATACAGCAAGTACCCCCCAAACACACACAGCCACTTACCCCAAGGATCCTGTATCTGCTCCTTCACCTGGAGGACTCCCTCACAACTCCCCTGTTAGCAGTCACTTGCTGGCTGCTTTATAAAGCCCTGGCCTTCCTGATTAGCCCCACCCCCTGATTAAGGCTCAGCCAATGAACAGAGGCTTCTAAAGGTCACACCAACTGCCAGCCAGAGCAGATGATCCTGCAAACACTCAAACAGACAGAAACACAAGCTCAACACACAGCCACTTACCCCAAGGGTCCTGTATCTGCTCCCTCTCACAACTCCCCTGTTAGCAAGCTCCCTGGTCGCTTGCTGGCTGCTTTATAAAGCCCTGGCCTTCCTGATTAGCCCCACCCCCTGATTAAGGCTCAGCCAATGAACAGAGGCTTCTAAAGGTCACACCAACTGCCAGCCAGAGCAGATGGTCCTGCAAACAAACACTCAGACAGACAAACACAAGCTCAGCACACAGCAAGTACCCCCCAAACACACACAGCCACTTACCCCAAGGGTCCTGTATCTGCTCCTTCTTCACCTGGAGAACTCCCTCTCACAACTCCCCTGTTAGCAAGCTCCCTGGTCACTTGCTGGCTGCTTTATAAAGCCCTGGCCTTCCTGATTAGCCCCACCCCCTGATTAAGGCTCAGCCAATGAACAGAGGCTTCTAAAGGTCACACCAACTGCCAGCCAGAGCAGATGGTCCTGCAAACAAACACTCAAACAAACACTCAAACAGACAGAAACACAAGCTCATCACACAGCAAGTACCCCCCAAACACACACAGCCACTTACCCCAAGGGTCCTGTATCTGCTCCTTCTTCACCTGGAGAACTCCCTCTCACAACTCCCCTGTTAGCAAGCTCCCTGGTGGCTTGCTGGCTGCTTTATAAAGCCCTGGCCTTCCTGATTAAGGCTCAGCCAATGAACAGAGGCTTCTAAAGGTCACACCAACTGCCAGCCAGAGCAGATGGTCCTGCAAACAAACACTCAAACAGACAGACAGAAACACAAGCTCAGCACACAGCAAGTACCCCCCAAACACACACAGCCACTTACCCCAAGGGTCCTGTATCTGCTCCTTCACCTGGAGAACTCCCTCTCACAACTCCCCTGGTCACTTGCTGGCTGCTTTATAAAGCCCTGGCCTTCCTGATTAGCCCCACCCCCTGATTAAGGCTCAGCCAATGAACAGAGGCTTCTAAAAGTCACACCAACTGCCAGCCAGAGCAGATGGTCCTGCAAACAAACAGACAGACAGAAACACAAGCTCAGCATACAGCAAGTACCCCCCAAACACACACAGCCACTTACCCCAAGGGTCCTGTATCTGCTCCTTCTTCACCTGGAGAACTCCCTCTCACAACTCCCCTGTTAGCAAGCTCCCTGGTGGCTTGCTGGCTGCTTTATAAAGCCCTGGCCTTCCTGATTAGCCCCACCCCCTGATTAAGGCTCAGCCACTGAACAGAGGCTTCTAAAGGTCACACCAACTGCCAGCCAGAGCAGATGGTCCTGCAAACAAACAGACAGAGACAGAAACACAAGCTCAGCACACAGCAAGTACCCCCCAAACACACACAGCCACTTACCCCAAGGGTCCTGTATCTGCTCCTTCTTCACCTGGAGAACTCCCTCTCACAACTCCCCTGTTAGCAAGCTCCCTGGTCGCTTGCTGGCTGCTTTATAAAGCCCTGGCCTTCCTGATTAGCCCCACCCCCTGATTAAGGCTCAGCCACTGAACAGAGGCTTCTAAAGGTCACACCAACTGCCAGCCAGAGCAGATGGTCCTGCAAACAAACACTCAAACAAACAGACAGACAGAAACACAAGCTCAGCACACAGCAAGTACCCCCCAAACACACACAGCCACTTACCCCAAGGGTCCTGTATCTGCTCCTTCTTCACCTGGAGAACTCCCTCTCACAACTCCCCTGTTAGCAAGCTCCCTGGTCCCTTGCTGGCTGCTTTATAAAGCCCTGGCCTTCCTGATTAGCCCCACCCCCTGATTAAGGCTCAGCCACTGAACAGAGGCTTCTAAAGGTCACACCAACTGCCAGACAGAGCAGATGGTCCTGCAAACAAACAGCCAGACAGACAAACACAAGCTCAGCATACAGCAAGTACCCCCCAAACACACACAGCCACTTACCCCAAGGGTCCTGTATCTGCTCCTTCTTCACCTGGAGAACTCCCTCACAACTCCCCTGTTGCAAGCTCCCTGGTCGCTTGCTGGCTGCTTTATAAAGCCCTGGCCTTCCTGATTAGCCCCACCCCCTGATTAAGGCTCAGCCAATGAACAGAGGCTTCTAAAAGTCACACCAACTGCCAGCCAGAGCAGATGGTCCTGCAAACAAACACTCAGACAGACAGACAGAAACAAGCTCATCACACAGCAAGTACCCCCCAAACACACACAGCCACTTACCCCAAGGGTCCTGTATCTGCTCCTTCACCTGGAGAACTCCCTCTCACAACTCCCCTATTAGCAAGCTCCCTGGTCCCTTGCTGGCTGCTTTATAAAGCCCTCACCTTCCTGATTAGCCCCACCCCCTGATTAGAAGCCTCTGTTCATTGGCTGAGCCTTAAAGGTCACACCAACTGACAGCCAGAGCAGATGGTCCTGCAAACAAACACTCAGACAGACAAACACAAGCTCAGCACACAGCAAGTACCCCCCAAACACACACAGCCACTTACCCCAAGGGTCCTGTATCTGCTCCTTCACCTGGAGAACTCCCTCACAACTCCCCTGTTGCAAGCTCCCTGGTCCCTTGCTGGCTGCTTTATAAAGCCCTGGCCTTCCTGATTAGCCCCACCCCCTGATTAAGGCTCAGCCAATGAACAGAGGCTTCTAAAGGTCACACCAACTGCCAGCCAGAGCAGATGGTCCTGCAAACAAAGAGCCAGACAGACAAACACAAGCTCAGCACACAGCAAGTACCCCCCAAACACACACAGACACTTACCCCAAGGGTCCTGTATCTGCTCCTTCTTCACCTGGAGAACTCCCTCTCACAACTCCCCTGTTAGCAAGCTCCCTGGTCCCTTGCTGGCTGCTTTATAAAGCCCTGGCCTTCCTGATTAGCCCCACCCCCTGATTAAGGCTCAGCCAACGAACAGAGGCTTCTAAAGGTCACACCAACTGCCAGCCAGAGCAGATGGTCCTGCAAACAAACAGACAGACAGACAGAAACACAAGCTCAGCACACAGCAAGTACCCCCCAAACACACACAGCCACTTACCCCAAGGGTCCTGTATCTGCTCCTTCTTCACCTGGAGAACTCCCTCTCACAACTCCCCTGTTAGCAAGCTCCCTGCTCGCTTGCTGGCTGCTTTATAAAGCCCTGGCCTTCCTGATTAGCCCCACCCCCTGATTAAGGCTCAGCCAATGAACAGAGGCTTCTAAAGGTCACACCAACTGACAGCCAGAGCAGATGGTCCTGCAAACAAACACTCAAACAAACAGACAGAAACAAGCTCATCACACAGCAAGTACCCCCCAAACACACACAGCCACTTACCCCATGGGTCCTGTATCTGCTCCTTCACCTGGAGAACTCCCTCACAACTCCCCTGTTAGCAAGCTCCCTGGTCCCTTGCTGGCTGCTTTATAAAGCCCTGGCCTTCCTGATTAGCCCCACCCCCTGATTAAGGCTCAGCCACTGAACAGAGGCTTCTAAAGGTCACACCAACTGCCAGCCAGAGCAGATGGTCCTGCAAACAAACAGCCAGACAGACAAACACAAGCTCAGCACACAGCAAGTACCCCCCAAACACACACAGCCACTTACCCCAAGGGTCCTGTATCTGCTCCTTCTTCACCTGGAGAACTCCCTCTCACAACTCCCCTGTTAGCAAGCTCCCTGCTCGCTTGCTGGCTGCTTTATAAAGCCCTGGCCTTCCTGATTAGCCGCACCCCCTGATTAAGGCTCAGCCAATGAACAGAGGCTTCTAAAGGTCACACCAACTGCCAGCCAGAGCAGATGGTCCTGCAAACAAACACTCAAACAAACAGACAGACAGACAGAAACACAAGCTCAGCATACAGCAAGTACCCCCCAAACACACACAGCCACTTACCCCAAGGGTCCTGTATCTGCTCCTTCTTCACCTGGAGAACTCCCTCTCACAACTCCCCTGTTGCAAGCTCCCTGGTCGCTTGCTGGCTGCTTTATAAAGCCCTGGCCTTCCTGATTAGCCCCACCCCCTGATTAAGGCTCAGCCAATGAACAGAGGCTTCTAAAGGTCACACCAACTGCCAGCCAGAGCAGATGGTCCTGCAAACAAACACTCAAACAAACAGACAGACAGACAGAAACACAAGCTCAGCACACAGCAAGTACCCCCCAAACACACACAGCCACTTACCCCAAGGGTCCTGTATCTGCTCCTTCTTCACCTGGAGAACTCCCTCTCACAACTCCCCTGTTAGCAAGCTCCCTGGTCCCTTGCTGGCTGCTTTATAAAGCCCTGGCCTTCCTGATTAGCCCCACCCCCTGATTAAGGCTCAGCCAATGAACAGAGGCTTCTAAAGGTCACACCAACTGCCAGCCAGAGCAGATGGTCCTGCAAACAAACACTCAGACAGACAGAAACACAAGCTCAGCACACAGCAAGTACCCCCCAAACACACACAGCCACTTACCCCAAGGGTCCTGTATCTGCTCCTTCACCTGGAGAACTCCCTTTCACAACTCCCGTTAGCAAGCTCTCTGGTCGCTTGCTGGCTGCTTTATAAAGCCCTGGCCTTCCTGATTAGCCCCACCCCCTGATTAAGGCTCAGCCAATGAACAGAGGCTTCTAAAGGTCACACCAACTGACAGCCAGAGCAGATGGTCCTGCAAACACTCAAACAGACAGACAGACAGAAACACAAGCTCAGCACACAGCAAGTACCCCCCAAACACACACAGCCACTTACCCCAAGGGTCCTGTATCTGCTCCTTCTTCACCTGGAGAACTCCCTCTCACAACTCCCCTGTTAGCAAGCGCCCTGGTCGCTTGCTGGCTGCTTTATAAAGCCCTGGCCTTGCTGATTAGCCCCACCCCCTGATTAAGGCTCAGCCACTGAACAGAGGCTTCTAAAGGTCACACCAACTGCCAGCCAGAGCAGATGGTCCTGCAAACAAACACTCAAACAAACAGACAGACAGACAGAAACACAAGCTCAGCACACAGCAAGTACCCCCCAAACACACACAGCCACTTACCCCAAGGGTCCTGTATCTGCTCCTCCTTCACCTGGAGAACTCCCTCTCACAACTCCCGTTAGCAGTCCTGTTCGCAAGCTGTGAAGAACTTCAAAAAGATCTCACTAAACTAAGTGATTGGGCAACAAAATGGCAAATGAAATTTAATGTGGATAAATGTAAAGTAATGCACATTGGAAAAAATAACCCCAACTATACATACAATATGATGGGGGCTAATTTAGCTACAACCAATCAGGAAAAAGACCTGGGAGTCATTGTGGATAGTTCTCTGAAGGCATCCACACAGTGTGCAGCGGCAGTCAAAAAAGCAAACAGGATGTTAGGAATAATTAAAAAAGGGATAGAGAATAAGTCGGAGAATATCTTATTGCCCTTATACAAATCCATGGTGCGCCCACATCTTGAATACTGCGTACAAATGTGGTCTCCTCATCTCAAAAAGATATACTGGCACTAGAAAAGGTTCAGAGAAGGGCAACTAAAATGATTAGGGGTTTGGAACGGGTCCCATATGAAGAGAGATTAAAGAGGCTAGGACTTTTTAGCTTGGAAAAGAGGAGACTAAGGGGGGATATGATAGAGGTATATAAAATTATGAGTGGTGTGGAGGAAGTAAATAAGGAAAAGTTATTTACTTGTTCCCAAAATAGAAGAACTAGGGGCCACTCAATGAAATTGGCGTGCAGCAGGTTTAAAACAAATAAAAGGAAGTTCTTCTTCACACAGCGCACAGTCAACCTGTGGAACTCCTTACCTGAGGAGGCTGTGAAGGCTAGGACTATAACAGGGTTTAAAAGAGAGCTGGATAAATTCATGGAGGCTAAGTCCATAAATGGCTATTAGCCGGGATGGGTAATGAATGGTGTCCCTAGCCTCTGTCTGTCAGAGGGGGGTGATGGATCGCAGGAGAGAGATCGCTCAATCATACCTGTTAGGTTCACTCACTCCGGGGCACCTGGCATTGGCCACTGTCGGTAGACAGGATGCTGGGCTAGATGGACCTTTGGTCTGACCCAGTATGGCCGTTCTTATGTTCTTATGTCCCCTGACTGCCCCCTCCAGAAACCCACGCTCTTAAACCCCCCCCCCCCCCGGAACCCCATGCCCTATCGAAACCCCCTGCTCCTTTTCCCCTGACCACCCCCTCCTGAGACCCCACCCAACCTAACTGCCCCCCCCCCACAGAACCCCATCCCCTACCTCTCCCCCCTGCTCCCTGTCCTCTGACTGCCCCGACTCCTATCCACCCCCCAGCCCCTGAAAGACCTCTGGGACTCCCATGCCCTATACAACCCCCGCCCCGTTCCCCGTCCCCTGACCAGCCCCCCAGAACCTCTGCCCCATCCAACCGCCACCTGCTCCCTGTCCCTGTCCCTGTCCCTGTCCCTGCTGACCACCCCCTGGAAATCCCTGCCCCTTATCCACCCCCCTGAACCCAGCCTCCTTACTACACCGCTCAGGGCAGTGTGGCCCGCGGGAGCTAGACATGCTGCCCTGCAGGAGCACAAAGCATGCAGTGCTGAAGAAGCCACCAGCAGGAGCTAAGGGCCAGAGAGCTGCCCATGCTGCATGCTGAGGCTGCGGGAGAGGAGGGACAGCGGGGGAGCTTAGGGGCTGGGCTTGGAGCTCGGGGGCTGGGCGGGACTGGCCCGCAGGCCTGATGAGACTGGCGGGCCGTAGTTTGCCCACCCCAGATATAGTCACTACTGAACATTTCAGCATTTAACAGCTTCTGTATAGAGCTATTGAAGATCTCAATAGTTCTATATATTTAAGATTAGAAATAGCTGCAGTATCACAGCTACCATTGTGGGTAATGGTTGGTAAATGTCTAAATTCTAGTGGTGAATGTATGTGAAGTTTCCATTGCATAAACGTTGGCTGAAGGTACAATATTATTGATTTATTTTTTCTGCAGGAACCCTTCTGAAAATATTAGGGTATTGCATGTTAATTGTTCCTGTAATGCAGCTTACAGGAACAATTACGCACTGGGTTTTTTTGTGTGTGGGCGGGGCATCAGTGCACAATACTGCAGATATTTTCTCATGAGAAGCACTTCCAGGCTCTAGAGTCGAGGCTGTCATTCCCTCTCCGAATGAGTTTTGACCGTTAGTATCTAAAGCAATGACCAATGGACAAAAATGTTCATTTAACAGCAAAAGACGGCTTCACTCCTGTCTTCATTCAGGGGTCGGTCCCACTTCTCACTTACTGAGGTGCATATTGCAATATGTGTTTAACTGATTTTTTAAGATATGCAACTGTTTGCACCCATGAACTCAATGGTGGTCATAGGTAGATGCTACCTTTGCAGTCACATAAACCAATGAACACTTGGGGGCTACATGTCTTACCAGTAAACAGATGTCATGGACTCTCTCAAGGTCCTTCAGCCCTCCTCTAGGGACCAAGTGTGGGTGATCAGGCCTAATGTGTGGGTGGTCACACTCAAGAGCATGGAACTGGAGCTGGAGTCCTACCCAGGTGCCGACTCAGGGGTCAGAGCTGAAGTCAGCATCCAGGACAACTTCCTGTGCCTCTTTCAGGTTTAAGTAGTGCATCTCAGCCAGTCAGTGGCCTGGATTTTGCCCCCAATCAGGAGCTTCGTTTGTGGGGCCCTTTGTGAGCTAGAGCTTTGGTAGCCCCCTTTTCTAGTGGTTCAGGTCAACTGCTGGGTTGCAGCCTCTGGCTGACCGTTGTCTAGGGATCTAGGGTGCAAAGCCTGTGATCCCTCAGACCTCCTTTCTATTCCTTCCTTGTTCACTTCCAAGCTAGTACCAAATTTAGTAAGACACCAGCAAGAGATTTTTCTCTGTTCTCTGATTACCTTGTATGAATCTGGGTAAGCTGCACTTCTCTACAGGTGTAGATATATTAGTGGCTAAAAGCCTCTTGTAGACATGACCTCAGTCACAGGCAGCATAAAGATTTACCATACTAGGGCCAGATTTATATATGCGAAAGACCTCTGTTTAGGAGGAACACATATGCACTTAGCACTTTCAAGTATCCTGAAACTTTAAAGCTTCAACAAATATTCCATGTATAGCTGCCATTTGAAGCCAATTTCCCACAGCATTCTTAAAGGGAAAGTTTCCCCTTGTGGTTTATAATTCTGACTAGTCTGCTCTTTTAGCTGTGATCATACAGTACAAAAGTGCTTCAAACTAAAAAGCAATACTTTGGTTCTACAGCGAGTTACAGAATTCACAATAGGGACAGAATCATGTTTTCCTGGCACTGTGTAAGTCTTCCGTGACTTGGATCTTTTGTAAGTTTTTGGATTTTGTTTTCCTTCCTATTGGAGAAGTGTTAACAGACTTGACAGGGCTTCTGGCAACCTCCATTCTTAACTTAAGTTTACCATGTGCTCTAGGGGACAATCCTGCACTAGCAGATGATGGGAGTAGGTGACCTAATAGGTCTTTTCCATCTAAATGTGTGTGATTCAGTGTTTTATTATATTTCACACATTTCAGCTGTTGCTGATATATTGGCTTGTTCCATGATTTCTTGCTCACCTCTCTCCTCTTTCCTGAAATCAGGCTTTTATCTGGTACAAGCTTTTTAATAAACACTAAGGCATTTTCACCAAGGCGCGTTAGTTACATCTGGTATATTCCCACTCAAGAAGCATATTTGCTAAAAGCAAATCAGAATAAAACATATCATTATTCCAGTAGAAGAGTCCACACATTAAAAGCTAAGGAAATTGTAAGATAATGTTACATAATTCTGATAATCTTGCATGCAGTTCCTTGTGAACACATCATTAACAGAAAATGTTGCACTGACCAGCACCCAAAGAACCTTAACTCTTCCCTTGGAGAAAACATTCCTAACAGTTATTTGAAGGAGTTAATATTGGTTTATATACTTTCTCTCATAACTGTGTGAAATGCATTCATTTTATTCATGTCAAAATTTTATAGTCTATGCTTTTGTGCATATGCAATCAGATGCAATCATATGCAACAAGACATTTTAACAATTCATGACTGCACAAATGACCTATAAATAATGTTGTCCACTGATTAAAATAACTTCATATATCCATAACTAGACAAACACCATGAGACACAAAGTAACTGTATGAACATTTCCCATTTCTAATCCCCATGCAAGGCATAAAACTGCTCTTCAGATGAAAATGCAACTTTTGTAACAAACTATCACACATAGTATTCAGAACAAATATATGCACAATATCAGTTTTACACTCAATAGTTTGTAATTCACTTTTTCAATTCAATCAGTCACTTCTGATTAATAGAAGTTATTATATTTCTTAATGTTGTGTGTGCCTTGTAAATATTGCACCGAGAACTACAGGGATTTGGTGCTGGTCAGGGAGGAGATTTTTGTTTGATGTATATGAGAACTGAGTGTTAAAGTTGGTGTCAGGATTGCATATGTAACCTTTACCATGCGAGTTCCTTTGGTTTTTAATGATTAGACTATTAGGGCTTGTCTACACTTAATACGCTGCAGGAGAGCAACTGCTCTGCTACAGTTGTGCTGCTGTAGGGCATCAGTGAAGATGCTATCAACACTGATTGGAGAGGTTATCCTGGCAGCATAGGTACTGCACCTCCCCGAGAGGTGGTAAACTAGGGAGATGGTAAACTAGGTAGAGTGGTGGTGTAGCTGTGCCAATGCAGCATTTTAAGTGTAGACAAGCCCTCAGATTTGAAGTAATCTGATTTTTTTTCATTATCAGTGGTTTGGTAACAATGTTTTCACCTTTTCTGAGTCCAATTCAACTGCAGTTAAAAATATTTAAGAATTTTGGGAGTGACTGAACCAGTCAGAACCAGCCATAGTACCAAACCCTCCCTCCCTTCTGAACTTGCTGTCTGCTTTGCTTTTTTGAAGCAGTCTCCTTTGGCAAATTCACCGTTTGATGAATATGAGTGTAGTAATCAGTCAACTGTAGGGATCAAAATGGGAGTTGGCCGTCTAGATCTTTATAACACAGTTCTACTTTGTCAGCTTTCTGGATACATCAGGTTTTATTGTGAGAGCAAATTAAATGCAACTTGATTTTAAGCTATACTTGCTTTCACTTCCCCCCCCCCCCTCTCTCTCTTTTTGGGGGGTTGTTTTTTGGAACCAATATATTTCAAAATCAGTATCATACTCTTTCTAGTTCCTTTTCACCACTGCTAATTGAAGTCTCTGGCAAAAGTGACAAATGTCTGATTGGCTTCACTGGTGCAGATTAAATCTGTGTAGCACCAGTTGGTGTGGAAGGGTGGTCCAGGTAAATATACGTGGCTAGTATAACTTTGCCACTTTTTATCACTCACCAATGCCTCACCATTAGTTTGAAAGAGGTGATAGGCTGAATTTAAATTATATTGGTACATCCAAAAAACTCCCCCTATTACCATATCTTTCCATGTTCCACCAACAGTTTAATAACTAAGGAATACAGTGACTTCTTAAGTAAGGTTGCTACTTTTCTAATGGCTGGTAACTGGACCTTTGAGGTCCTGCCCTATGCTTCATCTTTTCCCCTAAGGCCACATCCCTACTCTGCTTTTTCCCCCAGACCCCGCCCCCTTCTCTACCTGCTCTCCCCAGGCCCCACCATGCTCCACTTCTCCCCCACACCCCCAGATAAAAACACCAAATGTCAGGGCTTCTCAAATGGCACCTGGATGCATAAGCTGAAACCTGGATTATACAGGTGAAAACCAGATGGGTGGCAACTTTGTACTCAGAATTGCAACACTTAACTGATTTAGGGGCTTAAATCTCATTTTCAAAAGGGATTTAGGCACTTAGAAACCAAAATCCCATTGGCAGTTGACATTTCACAAATGAAACCTAGACTTTAAATCAGACATTAAAACCTAGACTTTTTAAAAAATCTGGGCCTAAGGGCTTAATTGAAGCCCACTGAAATTAATGGGAGTCTTTCTGTTGACTTCAATAGGCACTGGATCAGGTGCTAAATGAATAATGTATCTGGATTAATTTCAAAATATTCTTAAGTGAAACAAATGGCTCTGTGTATTATGAAAGAGGATTTCTAAAGGAATTAACTAAATATGACACAAAGGTCAACAACAAAACATACTTGGCAAAGGAGGCTTTTTCAAAGACAGCAAATTTATCAGAATAATATTAGTGGGAGAGAGTAAAATGACATAATGAAGAGTCTTGAGAAATTAAGACAGTAATTCTTGGCCTCCTCCCTTTTCTGAGATTTGGTGAATCAGATCAAATTTAACTTTCGAGGCTTGGTTCCTCACTAATAAGGCATAAAAGTCAGTCAGTTGTTTCAGGGAAAGTATAGTCAAAATGCACTAGAAGAAGATATGTTATTTTCTGGTTGCAGTATTACACAATTATGTCTACTTCATTATTTTCATTCCTTATTTTATATGGCACTCAGAATATTTTCCCCAGGGTTTCTACATTTATTTTTTTCTTCAAGCAACGTTGAAATGAAACACTATTTGTTTTCTAGATTGACGTTCACATAGTTTTTGTTTTTGTTTCAAAAACAAAAGCGAGCTGGGCAAAAGAAGGTAGCCATGTGAGCAAGTAGGGATCAGGAGTGACCTGGGGACTCTCACTCCTTGACCTAGTTGTGGTTGGAAAATGTTAATATTGCACTGAATGAAGGCATATAATAGTTCTAATTTTTAGTGAATGTATAGCTTCACTCAAGACTCAAGTTAGTCTTTAAGGTGCCACAGGACTCTTTGTCACTTCTGCAATTCCAGACTAGCATGGCTACCTCTCTGATTCTTGACTCAAGACTCGCAAAATCACCCACTTCAGAATTTGTGATTAATAACTGATTCAGAAATAAAATGATAGTATTGGTTAATAAACTGGTGTCCTAATATGCAGTGGTGTAACCATGTTGGTCCCAGGCATTAAAAAGACAAAATAGGTGAGACAATATATTTTATTGGATCAACTTCTGTTGGTGAGAAAGACACGCGTTCGTACTCACAGAGTTCTTACTTTTGAGCTTACACAGAATTCTTTGGCCATCTGAAGAAGAGCTCTGTGCAAACTCAAACAGTTGTCTCTCACCAACAGAAATTAGTCCATTAAAAGAATACTACTTCACCCACTTTGTCTGCCTTGTATCCTAATACTCATTTGTCATTGACTGGCGTGATACAACTGGCAGCAGAAAAGAGAACTATTTGACTATGTTATGTGGTTTTAACTTTCCCGGTGTACATTTTGGATTGTGGGTGGAAGAAGAAGTTGATAACCACCATTTAGTAATTAAAAGTAAATCCTTCCAAGGCTACACGGAACTTAGATCTGTCAGTAAATGGCTTTATATCACAGCTGCACCTTTTCCTTGCCGTTTTGAAAGAGACTGCTCTTCCGTTAAAACCATCATTTTACTAGCCCACTGCTGGACCTTCTATTCTGTGTGAAATCAATTGCTATTGTGGTTAACTTCATGTTATTAAAATTAGAAAAAAACCTGTACAGTCAGTGCTGGTATCTAAAGAAGTCTGACTAAAGGGGAAAAAAACAAATGAACCCTAGACTGATAGTGTAATTCTGAGAGACTCAAAGTTAGGGCAGACCTTGAAATATTTAGTATTCCCTTGGCAGACATGATACATCTCATCTTGATAACAATCATCATGATACAGGAAACCCAATGACTTTCCAAAACACATACCACTGTCTAGCATTTGACCCTACTTGACAACATATAAAGATATATGACTGCTAAGATTAAAGTGCAGTGGAGCTGAATGTATTCTGGATATTTGTGCACTGGCAAAAATTTGGGAGCAGGGGGAAGGGAGATAAGATGATCTAAGCTTTTTTCCATTACAAACCTCTACAGTTCTCACATATTCTATCTATTTTTCCTTTGAGTAATTACTCGGGCTGGTAGGTGTTTTTCCTCATTTATTTCTGCTTGTCTTAAGTTACATGTTTTTAATTCCTGTAATATGTCTCAGCATCTCCTGGGACATAATACAAGACAATGATTTAAATTGTCACTTCAGGCAGGGTTGTAAACAGGATATATTTAATGACCGTGTTATGTGATTAGTGGACTAGGTCAGGAGAAATGCTGACTTTTCCCAGACATTTTCTTCTCTTTTCCTATTGCTTTCTGCACATCTCAGACTTTCATCCTTTTCCTACCCCTTTCCTCAATAATTTCCTGGCAAGAATAGCTGAAGAAAGCTGAAGAAAGGAATTTTCATGTTTCTTCTATTAGGTGAAATGATCCAGAAGACAGTAGTAAGGAAATTTTAAAAAGCCCATAATGTGTTTAAAGCCACAATCTAGGATTCGGTTTTTGGATAAAGACCAAGAATAACACTGATTTAATCTTCCTGCTGCTTTTGTTGCTCTGAAACATCAGTTAGTTCAAAGCACATTAGGATTTGTTTTTGCTTTTCCTCTGACTTTCCTGGTTAAGTGGGAGGGGTAAGTCTTTCATTCTGTAGGAGGTGTACTCCTTCTGAAAGGTCAAGATTATTAACGTGCATAAAACTCACATTGTGATTACATTCTGCCTACTTGACCCTAATATGTTGGCATTTATTTCTTCTCTCTTCAAACTATTATGAGGTATGATACACTGCCAAAAAAAACCCCTGTCATATTCCACTGAAGAGGTGGTTGTATTTCAGTGGCTGGTGAAATAATTCCCCTTTGTATATGTCTGGCTATATCCAGGTAAAAATTCATAACTTTCAGTGGGAGTCATGTGCATGTCTGTAACTGGAATATGGCAGCTAGATAGTAAAAACATTTTGAGATAATTTGAGATGAAAGGCATTGTGTAAATGTAAGATTTTATTCTATAGGTATAATAATATATTGGGGTTTTTACTCTGAAACACGAAGGCAGTGCGCCCAAGTGATGGAGTAAGTTGGAATCTCTCTAGGTTAGCGAAACCCAATAAATGTGTGCTTTGCTGTTCTCTGCAGGAACACACATTACAAGGCTTCATTTGCTATAAATACAGCATGTTATTGCAGGGCTGTATCCTGTTTGGAAGTGACCTCATCTAGTTTCTGTTAGTGGTTAGTGGTCTTCTGCCACATGATCTATGAATAATGTGATAGTATATTGCCATGAGAGAAACATCAGCATTGCATTATTGATGCTTCATGTATCCAAACCACTCTGCTTTATTACTCTTTCAATCATGTACTATATGCTGCGTAATAACATGAGAGCGAGACAACTCAGGGTTTCTAAAACTAAACTCTTTATGAAAAGAAATATTTACAGAAATGCTGCAACTGCAGCTAGTGTTGAAGCCATATGCAAACTGACTGTCTTCCTGGTACTTCCTTCAAACTCTTCCCTCCTGCATATTATGCTGGTCCTGCCAAGTTCCATACAGGTTGCAAAGTCTTGGACTTTCTCAGGCATGTCAACTAACCTCTCTGGGTGTTTCCCTGTCCGTTAAACTTTTTTAAAAAAAACTTTCCTTAGAGATTTAGCTAACATTGGTAAAGCAGTTTGAGATCCTCAATCAAAAAGTACTAGAAGTGTAAGTTCTTTATTAATTATAAATTTATATATTATTTATTTATTATATTAAACTTCTGTTGTAAGGAAGGGCAACCGGGGGGGGGGGGGTGGTCTTTCTTTTCCATATTGGAGACTAGCATTTACAGTATCGCAAAAGAAATGGTCTGTTTGTTTTGATGAATGACATGTTCAGCTTTCACACATCCCAAAGTATCCTGAATACAATGCTTGACTAGCTGTACAGTTTAGTAAAGTAATGGTGCTTCCAAAGGGCATGAGTCAGTGAGTCTCAGCACTGCAGAATGAATGAAGATCCAAAACAAAGCCACAAAGCTTTTTAGTCTCAGTAGACAAAATTGCCTCATATATTTAGATAGGTGGAAATATATTGCTGTCTGGTTATCACATTTAATCAAAGTCCTGGCAAGAGCTGAGGAAACACTTCTAGTCCCTTAGGAGTTTCACTCACCTCCCCAAACATAGGTTTTTCCATGCAGCTGCACACGAGTACAGAATGAAGAGTGAGTTCTGCTGATAGTTATATTAAGAACTTAGTTGTTGCCATTACACTTGATAAATTGCCAAAAATACATTGGCTTTCTTCAAACTTCTACTTGCATTGCTGTGTTGTCTTATAACCAGGTGAACGGCACCTTTGTCGGTGCAATGACTTATCCTGGAATGGCCATTTCATACTAATCACTCAGAGCTTGTCTACACCACACATCTTTTAGCGACAAGGGTGTGTCAACACAGCCTTGTCGCTGAAAGTCAGTGTGTGTAAATGCTCTTTGTCAGCATTTTTGCTGACAAAATACTTCCAGCCCCGTGAGTGGCATTAACATTGTCCTCCGGAGAGCACTCCTGCTGACAAAGCTGCGTTCATACTGCCACTTGCATCAGTAAAACTTTTGTCTTTCATGAGGGGCCTCTCCGTGAAAGACAAAACTTTTGTTGACAACTTGGCAATTTACACATACCCTCAGACAGACACTGTCAGGTAGTTTAAACTGAATATAGAATTATTCACTTGTTCTAAACTGTGGTGTAGTGTTAGGTGGTGTAAAATAGGAGCCACATTTTGTTTCAGTGATGACTGCATTTCTGTAATTCCTGTTTAAGAAAACCAGCATCTCAGCAAATCAAAACACCAATGCTTGTCTGAGCAGTCTGCCTCTGAAGAATACCCACAGAACCAAAACTGTGAGCATATAGTCTGTTACAATACACACATAAATAGAAGCAGTTTGGACTGAATTGTTATGACACCTACAGGGTCCTGATTTTTAGACATACTGAGTGTCCCCATTTTCGTCAGTGGGCGCTATGGATGGGTACCTATCACCTCTGATAGTCAGGCCTCCGGGTTGCTCAGAAACGTTTGTCAGTATTTTGATTAGTATAGGTGTACCCCTCCATTTACAATGGAGTACCAAAGGATTTAGCCATGCAGTTTCCATTATTAATGGGTGTCCTCTGACTAATCCCCCGTGTACTATTTTGATGAATTTAGGGTTGAGTTTGTGAATCTCTCTTCAGAGTTCTCAGAGGGATATACATTGGAAGCTTGTTCTGTTCACCAGATACAAGATTCATTGCACACACCTATTTGATGCTTTGAATGAACTCAGAAATGCCTTTGTGAGACAGGCAAATTTCAGAAGAAATGTGAGGAGTCATATTGCTTACAGTTGGCTTTCTATCCCTTGAAAAAGAGCTTTGTAGCAGATAATGTGCTAATGAATTGCTTTCAGGTTAAGTTTATAAAAGGAAAGTACCATTAGCAAGTACTCCCATCTGCAATGGCTACTAAGAATTAGGACTTGTCTATACTTGGAAATTTACTGAAACAGCTATTATGGACTAATTATTCTGAAATTATTATTTCAGTATAGGCCTTAATGTGGACACTTATTTTGCAATAAAAGGGCTCCCCCCCCAATTTATCTTAATCTGTAATAAGAGGACACTATATTAATCATTCTAGAATTCTATATTGGTTAATTTCTGAATGTAGAAAAGTCCTTAGTCAGGTTTGCAGTAACTGTCTAGATATTTATATGGTCTTTATCACCAGATTATCTGAGTAGATCACAATGATTAATGAATTTATTTCCCCAACAGCACTGTTAATATGGAGGTATTAATATAGTGCCCATCTATAAAAAGGGAAATAAGGAAAACCTGGGGAATTACACCTACCGTATTTTTCGCCCTATAAGACGCACTTTTTCTTCCCCAAAATGGGGGGGAAAAAGTTGGTGCGTCTTATAGGGCGAATGCAAAAAAAAAAAAAAAAAAAAAAAGCGCCTCGCTCTCCCGTCCCCGCCGCGCGGGCGGGCTGCCGAGGTTCCCCCCTCCCCGCCGCGGGTGGGCTGCCGAGGTTCCCCCCTCCCCACCGCGGGCGGGCTGGGCTGCCGGGAGCGTCCCGGTTCCCCCCTCCCCGCCGCGGGCGGGCTGCCGGGGTTCCCCCCTTCCCGCCGGACCAAAAAAAAAAAAAAAAAAAAAGCGCCTCGCGCTCCCGGCAGCCCGCACGGCGGGGGACACGCCGCACGGCGGGGGGGCACGGCGGGGACGGGAGAGCGAGGCGCTTTTTTTTTTTTTTTTTGGTCCGGCGGGGAGGGGGGAACCCCGGCAGCCCGCCCGCGGCGGGGAGGGGGGAACCTCGGCAGCCCGCCCGCGCGGCGGGAACGGGAGAGCGAGGCGCTTTTTTTTTTTTTTTTTGTCCGGATTTTTTATTAAAAAACGAGGGGGCGTCTTATAGGCCGGAGCGTCCTATAAGACAAAATACGGTAGTCATCTTAATTCAGTACCTGGAAAAATCATAGAGCAAATAATTAAGCAATAATTAAGCAATCAGTTTGCAAACACCTAGAAGATAATAAGGTGATAAGTAACAGCCAGCATGGATTTGTCAATTCTAGATTTGTCAACTCAATTCTAGAGAGCAGAGACCCATCACCACTAGCCTATTGTCACATCCACATCATCCAAGCACCATCTCTTCGGCTCATCCCTTTTCCCCCTTTGGTTAGAAATGAGCACAGCTGTTAAAAATGAAAACATGTGAGTCAGAATCCCAACGCTGCAACAATTACAGTTCTGACTTCCTCTAGCCAAATCTATTCAAAGTACTGTACAAGCAGCAGCACAGTCTGGCCCCCTTGTGGTCAAAATGATTAATTTTTATACTTCTTGATACTTTTAAAAAGATTGTAATTTTTCAGCCAACAAAAAAAAATTAATTGTATGAAATGTATATTACCCTACAGTTTTAATATCTTGGTGTGTAAGCTGTGACAAAAAGTGTTATGAGCCAAGGTTGTGGAAACAGAGAAATGGTTGGAATCCTGACTGGGACTGTGTTAAAGTTCATGTAGTTAGTTGCAGTCATGATTAGTGAATTATATAGAGGCTAGCACAGGTCTGCAGAAACCTGTGGTCTATTGCCATTTCTGATACTGACTTACTGTGTGACCTTGGCCAAGTTGCTTGACCTTTTTGGGTCACAGACTAATTGTAAAATAGGGATACTTCCTACTATCTCTGTGGTATTGTGAGGCATTACTAATTAGAGCCAAAGCATGTGGAACTTACCCTTTGCAACTCCTGTTACTTTCAGTGAATGGTTTGAATGAGTAAAGCCATTAGATTGTACAGTGTTGGCACAGCTGGTTCTATACTCTCTGCTCCCTTTCTTGGTGTAGGGGACAGAGAGCTGGCATCTCAGACATGGGCACAGTGCAGAGTTCCCCACCAGATTTGATGATGATGATGTAATTTAGAGCATCTTAGAACTGTTCTTCATTATGCCAGGGGTTTTACCAGCTGTATATGGCTCAGGTTCACAGATGTGGAAAGGTGGCTTAAAGACTTGATACAAGATCTCAAAGTATTATTATTGTTTGTAATGCAGTAATGCCAAGATTCATCGCCCTGTTGTGCTAGGCACTGTACAGACATGACTGTGTATTACTATAGAGTATCTCCTTACTGTGACTGTTTGTCAATTTCCTACCCCACTCTGAACTCTGGTGTACAGATGTGGGGACCCACATGAAAGACCCCCTAAGCTTATTTCCACCAACTTAGATTAAAACTTCCCCAATGCATAAATCTCTATTTGTCCTTGGACATACGGTATGCTGCCACCACCACCCAGTGATTTAGACAAAGATTCAGGGGAAGGACCACTTGGAGTTCCTATTCCCCCCCCCCCCAAATATCCCCCCAAGCTCCAATAACCTCACCAATTGGTACAGGTGAGCAAAGACCCAAACCCCAGGATCATTAGAACAATGAAAAATCAATCAGGTTCTTAAAAGAATTTTATTTAAAGAAATGGTAAAAGAATCACTTCTATAAAATCAGGATAGAAGATAAGTTTACAGAGTAACCAAAAATTGAAAAATACAGAGGAATCCACTTTAGCCCTCGTTTGAAAGTTACAAAAAACAGAAATAAACCTCCCTCTAGCAAAGGAAAAATCCACAAGATAAAACTAAAGATACTCTAATACGCCTTGCCTGGCTTCTACTTACAATTTTTGTAATATGAGAGACTTGCTTAGGATTGTGTGGAGGAGATGGATTTTTTTTGTCTAGTCCCTCTCAGTCCCAAGAGCGAACCCTCATACAAACAAAGAGCACAAACAAAGCCTCCCCCCGACCTCTCAGATTTGAAAATATCTTCTTTCCCCATTGGTTTTTTTTGGTCAGGTGCCAACCAGGTTATTTGAGCTTCTTAACCCCTTACAGGTCAGCGGGAATTCTAGGCTACCCTTAGGTGCATGGTTATGACACTGGTCATCTACAGTTTACATAGAGCAAATATTCCAAACCAGTGGTTCTCAACCTTGTCCGTACCACAGCCCCCTTTTGTGCACTAGAAGCTCCCCAGGACTCCTTCTCATGCAGCAATACATGGAGGCCAGGGTGGCCATGAACTGCAGGTCTAAGCAATAGTGGCAATGGATAGTTACCTGACAAGATACGTCTGTATAAAGTGTTCAGCAAATATCCTTGAATAATAGACTAGTTGTAAAAAAATAGTCTTTGCAGGTAATCTGTGAAAAAAAGAGGTTCTTAATTATTTAATTTGCCCATTTCTTCATTATGATACATATAGAAAAAATTATCTTGGCAAACTCCTAACTACTCTGCCTAGGATAAAAGATATGATAAAGTTAGCATGTGTTAGATAACATAATGAAGAGTGTAATGTTAGCACGTATTAGTTCTTGCATGCTAACTAACACACCTAAAAAGTCTAGTGTAGACAAGGCACACTGCTCTCAAAACATGTTAAGATGGTTGTTAGTCTTAACACACATGAATGGTAGTGTGCCTTGTGTATACTAGACTGTTTAAGTATGTTAGAGCGTAAGAGATAACATCACACTTCTAAATTCTAGTCTAGACAAGGCCTGAAAGAAGATTGTGCCAGAGCATTTAGAAATGAGAGCTTGAGTAGAAACGTATAAAATAGAATCAGAAAGGATCTTTAAAAACACTCAGCACACGTTTATCAGTCAATTAATTTTATTATTTCTTTTTTCTTTAGATTTTCTCAAGCAGTCCTCATTTGAAGTTCAGGCATTTTTAGAAGCCGTCCAGTTCTTCCGTCAGGAGAAAGGCCACTATGGGTCTTGGGAAATGATAACTGGCAATGAAATTCAGGTACAATAGAATCTCCCTTTCTTTGCCCATGGTGGCTTTTGAGGATGGTGGAGGTAGCGAGAAAATGAAAGTAGTTTGAAGGAAACCTTGAGTAAAAATAAATATCCAAGATATTTTTATCTGTAAACAGACCCAGAGCATGTACACCAAATATATTCAATGTTCTATGCTGTGAATTTCCATTCCAAATGAAAATAGTTTGCAATGTAGTTACAAAATAAGAGCTCAGTCCTGCTAATGCCAGTCACTGAGCATAGGCCCCAGTCCTACAAAGACTTATGCTGGTGTTTTAACTTTATGCATTGTGAGCAATCCCACAGGACTACTTGCTGTGCATATAGTAAATCTTCTGTGTAAATCTTTGCAAGATCTCGGGAGCATAGTGTTTACTGCTGTGTAGGTTCATTGAAGTCAGTGGGACTAAGAGTAGTAAACAACCTACTCCTTGACTACTTCTGCACCTACAGTGGCTGACGTACACTGCACATCACCCTAGCACAGGTGTAAACAGGTGTGTAGACAGTGAGGCACTGCTTAAACAAGTAAAGACACATCAGGTCAGAGCCCTACACATCTCTCTGCAGCTGTATATACCCTATTCAGCTCTCTACATACCCAAGCTGTGCCTCTCACATATGCACTGCTATTTTTAGAAGTGTAGGATCTTGCTGCTAGCTTTCCCCTCCAGCAGCAGAGCCTTTCCTTGCTTCAGGAAAGTGCAGGAGCCTTCTCCGCTGCCTCCTTCTTGCCAGAGCCTTTCACTGCAGTGTGGACGCAGCCTTCTTTTCACTGTTGTATGTAGCTACGTGAACTCCACATGCTGCCACCAGTATAACAAGGCCTGTAACAAGTGTTTGCAGGGTTGGGCTCTACAATGTTTCTGTCCCTTCCCACTGCATGGATTTTGCAGGTAAAAAAACTTTTTTTCCCTGTTGGTACTGATTACATTAATAACTGCACTAGTTTCCAGTCACTTTCTGTCTAATGCCTCCAGATCCCCCTGCAGAGGTTTGTGCTGTCATACAACATATTTTATGGTGCTGAATTTTTAAAAATGTGCTATCTAGATTGCAGGAAATTAAATATATGTGGCTAAATTAAAAATTCCCTGAGGAGATGCCTGCTAGGAGGTTTTCAGTTGCTATTGCTCAGTGAAACTTTAGGTATACCTGTTTCTTTCCATACTGTAGGGTGGGTGTTTTCAAAATGGGTGATTTGACATCAGAGGGAGCAGTTTGCAAGCTGGTAACAACTTTTCCAGTTGGGCCATTGGGAGGTGTTTGAAAAGGGGCTTAGATATATGATATAAAAAAATTGTGCAACAGTAGAGTGAAGAACTTCAGCAGCCAGTAGTAATACTTAGTCTTGGAAGCGTTAGATTTTTATTGGTAATCACTGTACACTGAAAAAATATTTCCAGCAATAAGAATCAAATTTTACAGATAGGCAAGGTAAGAAACATACTGTTTAAAAACTTACTAGAGTTTGATTTAAGGATATTTACTTTGTTTATTTTGATGTGTAATGTTGACAATTTGTGTTCTAACAGTTATATAGGTTCAGCTTTTTGAATCTCAACATGTACTCTCATTAAATATTTTTTGTCCAAATCCCACCCCCATAGTTTCCCACAAGTGTGAAAGATTAAATAGATAAAAAGAAGAAAATGCTGAAATAAATGTTGATATTATCTGTCAAAATTATTTTTAAGTCAATCAAACTCTGCCAAGCCTAGTAATACTGTAATCATAAAAAAATTTGTTGTGAAATATATACAAATTTAATTATGAAATAAGGATAAAGGAAAACCATAAATGAATACAATGTAACTTGAATTTGGAAAACAAGCATATGTTTACAACCTGTAATGAGCTACAAAGTGCTCTCACCCTCCATCTCCCCCAGCTCTCCACCTATTATCCAAAACCTCTGTTTTGGTTCTGAGCATAGTACCAGCTCCCACTGGGCTTGCAATAGCCCTGGATCAGTAAAACTACTGGGTGGGCCAAATCCTGATTTCCTTTACTCAGGAAAAGATGCCATTGTCAACAGTGGCAGTAAATAAGAACTGCGGGGTTTGACTGGTTCCAAAACTTTCTATAACTTTCAAAACTTTGAAGACCTTTACATCTCATGGTCTTCAATTTTATATTAAAAATACTTTAATGTAAAATCCAGGGAGTAGAGAGAGCACCTGTGTTTCCAAATTATGGTGACCTACATGACTAGCCTAAGAATCAAAAGTGTAAAAGAAATTTTAGGTCTACTACTGGGTGCCAGCCTCTCCTCTCCATGGCAAAGTGTGCACAGAAGAGCAAGGACTGGAATAAGCCCTGGAACCAACAGAAGTAGGGAGCAGGTCTAGAAGCATGGTCAGCTTCCCAGGAGCCTGCAGAAGCTCTGCCGCAAGAACCTAGTGTGTCTTGACTATTGCAAGTTCCAGGGAAGAGATGATGGTGAGGATCTGCCACTTTACACATTGTTTTCCCTCTGGGCAGAAATTCACAGGGAAGAAATTCACACGTTTTCCAAAACATGCACTGGATGTGGGATCGGAACCTAGGGCTTAAATTGTAGCAAAGGGACCCAATAACACCACTGCCATTCTACTGGTGGGGAGGGGAGCTTAGAGAACAGCACAGAGGAGCAGGCCCGCCTCCAGGATGCGTAACATTGGTGTCAGACTTCTGCAAGACTCCTTAGTCTCTGGGACATGAAAACCTTTCCCTTTCCCCTCTACAATACTCCAACCCCCTCTCTCCCCGATGGGAGAATGGAACACCAGCTATCTGCAACTCTTAGAGAATCTCTTTAATATGCTTCCCCCCCTCCTTCAGGAAGGAGCTTTTAGTCTTGGGTGGATAAACTAATAGATGCTTCAGTTACTGTGACAAATAGCTGAAACAGAGCATTGCATATGCATATGCTGGAACAAGCCAGTGCTTTGCCTCATACAGCACTTAAAATGGATGGCTAAATTTAGGCTCCTGAGTCCATACTTGGGCATCTGAAATAAATGGCTTGGAATACTGGTGTGAGTCACATAACTTCAGTGAGTTCACTGGCATTATTCCAGATATATTTCAGTATAACTAAGGGCTGGTCTACAGTAAATGATTATATCGGAATTAGCCGCGTTATATTGAATTAAAACACAATCTGTCCACACAACCAAACCAGTCTTGTCAACTTAAGGGCTCTTAAAACTGGTTTCTGTACTCCACCTCAGAAAGGGGAGTAGTGCTAAAATCAACATCACTGTTCCGGATTTGAGGTACTGTGAACGCAATTCAGCGTTATTGGCCTCTGGGACCTATCCCAGAATGCTCCATTGTGACCGCTCTGGACAACACTGTCAACTCAGATGCACTAGCCAGGTAAGCAGGAAAAGCCCCGGGAACTTTTGAATTTCATTTCCTGTTTGGCCAGAGAGAATCTGGCTCCTGATTATTTTTCCCCCCCTGGAAATGCTGAGCTTTCAGCAGCTCTCATTGACTATAGTGCCAGCTGCTGGGTGTTCATCACTCTTGAAAATCATGCCACTCATAGGAAAAATTTAGGGGTCCATTGAAAAATTTGTGATTCAGGGTTTTCTCCTCACTAGCTAGAATAATTCTGATAGCTTGCCTTGGAAAACCATGGAAGATGTGGAAACTGGATGAAAATATATACAGGGCTTAAATTTTTAGAGTAGTTCTGGCGACCCCATGTTCCCCCCACCCTCCATCCCCATCCCAACATCCTATTAAAAACTCCAGAGTTTTGAAAATATTTACCAGAGCTTTTCTCCAGACAACTCCCCAAATTTAAGCCCTCTGTATAACCATTATCTACTCTCATGCTTTGGTGTCAAGCGCCAAGATTCCCTGATACCAACTAATAGGAAATACCTTAGCATCAAGGAACCCCCTCCTGCCCACCAAAGGATTAAGAGAACAGTATTCCTTGACAGGTTTAAAAAATTTTGTTTTTAGTCATGAAATTGTTACAATGTTAGTTTCATTATCTTTTCCTACTCATAATCCAAATATCTCAAGAGAACTATCATCAGAGACCTTCCCGAAAAGTTACATTATTATCTTCTTAGTAATGATAAATAGTAGAAGTATAGTGTGTTTTCAAAGTACAGTGAAACCTCGATATAACGGACTAATTCGGGCGAGGGGGTGTCCGTTAAAGACGAAAGTCCGTTATTTAATAATTTTTTAAAATAATTAAATATCAGGACTTTTGGCTTTAACGGACACCCCCTCACCCGAATTAGTCCGTTATATAGAGGTTTTACTGATCACGGCCGGGAGCCGTGACTCAGCCCGCCCAGCGGCAGCCAGCAGCCCACCCGCCCGGGACCCCGGCTGCTGGGACCCGGGCGGGAGCTGTCAGCCCAGAGCTGTCAACCCCCCCGCCCGGCTCCCCACTGCGGGGAGCCGGGCAGGAGCTGTCAACCCGCCCGCCCGGCTCCCCGCAGCGGGGAGCCCGGCGGGAGCTGTCAACCCGGGAGCAGGCGGAAGCCGGCAGCCGGCAGCCAGCCAGCCCGCCCGCAGGCGGGAGCCGGCAGCCAGCCAGCCAGCCCGCAGGTGGGACCCGGGTGGGAGCCGGCAGCCCCCGAATAACAGATTTCGGATGCATCGGAAATTTTGTCCGTTGCATCCGAAGTCCGTTAAATCGGGGTCCGTTAAATCGAGGGTTTACTGTAAGTGCTTTGACCAAGTATAATTATTGTTTTAGGCAAATATCCAAGCTAGGTGAAGATTTGGAACAACCAGACTACAAGTTTGTTGCTATTTAAAAAACAAAAAACTGCAGAATGCTGGTTAATACATTCATTGATATCTGATTACATATTATGACACACAGTATTGTCAGTATTGACTGAAGCTATCCTTAACTTAATCTGTTCTGCTTAGATATTGCAACATAATATATACATAGGCTTGGAAGGAATAGATGTTTATCAGTAAATGTTATGTGACAAAGTCAGGCCCTACGTTGCAGGAGGGGCTGTGAAAACAGGTATGTTAGCCCTAGAATGCTCAAGGCCCTTTTTCCTACAAGCTGGGAAGGGGTTACTTCAGGACAATTAGGGACACCTGAGTCCAATTAAGGGTTGCCAGAGCCCTTAATCTCTCTCCTGGTGAGAGCGAAACAAACCACTGCAAGGCTGGAGGCAGCAGGAAGAAAGGTTTCTCCAGTGTAAGAAACTATGCTTCTCCCGATAGAGGAGACACTCAAACCCTAGTGCCTGTTTAGGGGAAAGACTGACACCCCAGGGCCAGTGACAAGAAAACACCTGCCCCAGTGAGGGAGCTAGGGAAAGGTATTCCCCTTTTGTTTTGGGGCATTATAGACTTTTTCCCTTTGTTTGGCAGAGGAGCACTGCTGTGGCCTGCTCTGAGGCCTACTGGCAAAGGCTCTGAGAAACAAACCCCAAAGAGGGAAGACAGACATGCTCCAGAGTGGGGGGCTGATTTACTCCATGCCCTGTTGGTGCTAGAAGCGGGAGTGCTAAGTCTGTCGAGGCAGAAGGGGTGCCTTGCCACAGTTTATAAATACTGATTTCTCTGTATGTGCACAAATTGACAAAAAAAAAATAAATATTTCCATTGATGATAATCAAAATTTACAGATAGGCAAAGTAAGAAAAATTCTGCTTGAGAGCTTACTGGACTTTGATTTAAGGATATTTACTGTGTGTGTTTTGACATGATGTTGACAATCTGTGTTTTAAAAGTTATAAAACTTTAACTTTTGAATCTCAGAATATTCTGTCATTAAATAATTGTCTGACCCTCCTCCCATAATTACCTGCAACTGTGAAAATTTAAATCAATAAAAATCTATAAACATCAGTATCTTTTGAATTTTTTTTTTAAAAGATAAATTCTGCCAAGCCTATATATACAATAAGACAAATACTCCCACTGACATATGACATACTCTTGTGCACCCTTAAAATTCCCTGGTTTAATTTTTGTTTTCATGCTTACATCATTTTATAAAGATAAATGGGATTGTCGACAATACAAAATTATCTACTTAAGTATTAAAAAAGCATGACAAATACAAATGGTAAAGGAACACTTTGTGTACTACTGGGTCGAGGGCTGTGGCAGTATACATTTGAGATGCTGTAAGTCTACATATTACATCTGATTCACCACTGTGCTACTCTGGTTTTACACTGGGGTAACTCCACTAATCGATACACCAATGTAAACTGGAGTCATACAGTGGTGTATCAAGTTCATTGTTTTTATAAAAGTTAAATCAATGCTTGGCTTACCTTGCCTCTTTGCTTTTCCCTCTTTCTCTGTGTGACCTCAGTATCTCTGTGTTCTCTCACACTCCCCCTCCCCCCCCCCCCCACACACACCTTAAACCACTACTCAGCCCAAAAGCTCCCAGGCAGGGTGTCACACACCTTTTTCTCTTAGGTAGGGCTTATGTTTAAAGTTATGTTAACTGAAGGATGAGTTCACACTTATCAACTTCAATGGGGTTTTAACCTAACACATAGCAAGGTTTCACCCAGCTCATAGTGGTATTAATTATCATCATGACCTTAAATGTGTGAGTTCTTCCTCCATAAAAATCCAACTTTGGAGAGGCTGCTAAAGACTCAGCCTGGAGTTACTATTTTTTTATGGGCTATGCTGCGAGGCCCTGGAAAAATAAATCAGTATTGATGGTGTAAGCACTGGGTTAGCATTAACTCATTCCAAGGTTAGACTGGGTTTGTGGATTCTGTTTCCATTTACATCCTGCTCACATACCAGTTCTTCCCCCATTTTGACTTGCTGAGATAATGCTAATCCAAAACAGTCCTTGGATTCCCCCACATTGGTGTATTTATATCTTCTTTGATGGGCATCCCTCAGAAACACTTTTTAGTAAGGCTATTCAGCCTTAGGTGCAACCTTCAGCCAGTAATTCTGTAGAATAGGCTCTCCACCACAGTGATCCCTGAAGGACAGCTAGCAGTGGCCAAGAATGAGGACAGCTTGGGGCAAAGGCAGCATGAGATCCAAGGCTTCCACTCTGCCACTCTGAACCTTATCAAAACTCACCACTTTCATATTGTAAATATTTTAGTCCAGGTCTTCAGCTGATATAAATCACAGTAGCACCAATGACTTTCCACAGCAGAGAATCCAGCCTTTTATCTTTAAAACCACTCAGTAAGTTTTAGGAAAGAGAATCATAATCTCTAGTATTTTAATAAATCCATGGCCCACATACTCACATTTGTTGTCTCTTACTGCGGTTGATAGCAAGTGCATCAGGAAAGCATAAGTACCATTTCCCCCAAGTGTAACTGAAGTACCAAAAATGGTCTCTCAATCTGAATGCAGTCAATCTTCACATTGTGAAAATTTGTATTGTGAGAAGATGTTTTGGCTACCTGGGATAGCAAAACAGTTATGTAATATTTGAGACTACCCACATTTGAAAATGTAGCACAAATGCAGTGTTCAGAAGAAGGGTGAAGACTGAAAATGTCATTTTGTTTTTTGTTTAACCTTGTAGATCTTGAGCAACCTTGTGATGGAAGAGCTCCTGCCTAACCTTCAGACCATGCTCCTGCCTAAAATGAAAGGAAAGAGGAATGATAGGAAGAGGGTTTGGTTTGCTGTGAGTATTGTCCTTTGCACAACTCTTATCTCTCATAGCAATTCTCCAATGCGCTAGTCCATGCATACTTTAATTTTTTGCTTTTAGATTGTGGAAGAAACATACAATCTGGTCCAGGAGCAGGTTTCAGAAGGACTGAACACCTTGAAGGAAGAATGTAAGGATCTTACAAAGAATCTAGAAGGAACCATTCGTTCAGACATGGATCAGATTTTGAACTCAAAGAACTATTTAGCTGGAAAAATCAAAGGTTAGTGGGGATTTAGGGGGAAACCCCCCCCAACTTTCTCCCCATGTCTCACTGTTCTGGAGATGTTCTTCAGAATTACCCATTGTCCTCAGGTGCCTGAATTATCAAGTGCCCACTGGTTTGGGTGCCCGACTTGAGACTGATTTACAGAAAGTGCTGAGCACCTGCAGCTTCCATGGTCTTCAATGGGAATTGTGAATGCTTAGCCCTTCTCAATATCAGGGGCCAGGTATTTCAAACTAGATTCCCAGAAGTGGAGGCAACCCAAATCACCATCCACTTTTGAAATTTTTGATTAGAATGGCTAATTCTGCTTTAAGTTTCACCTGCACAACATTATATGATGAAGATATATAGGTTACACAAGCACAACTGAAAGCAGAATATGGCTTACATGCTCCACAGTGGAACTTTTGATTAAACGATAAAAGTCTGTAGTGCTGAAGAATACTTAAATTGAATGATTTAAAACACATATGAGATGAGCGATTATAGTTTTGTAATGAATATGTAAATTAACGTAAAAAGTAGACAAAACATTAGTGTATGAAGCACTCTTTCTAGAAACCATAGGTGACAAGAAATAGATGAAGATTTAGGCAATTTTCAAAAAACTTGGAGCATTTCTCTTTAGGGCACTAAATATTTTTGTGCAAGGGAGTGTAGGTTGTTTTCCTTGCCATGTAAAGTTCCCTGTTGAATTAACATGTAATACAGTGTACCTGAGGTCACAATGACCATGCTATTTACAAACATCCCAGTGCTTGCCAATACCTGCCTATATTTCTTCCTCTTTTTCATTCACAGTGCATCCAATCCCCTATCATTTGGCAGGAACAACTAGGAAAAAATATCCTTAAATGACCATTTAAACTCCACAAACTCTTATCTTCTTTATCCAAGTCATGTTTGAGGAGGGCAAATGGCTCTGGGAAAAGTATTCTGATAAAACTCATTCGACACTCTGTAGCCCTTTCATTTAGATTCTTCAGTCTACCACCTGGTGGCCTAAAACATGTCTATGATTCTTTAATACCTCAGCAACAGTCTCCGAGCCTGCTGAGAAGTGCTGCATGGAGAATATCCAGCCATTTTTGCCTTCCATATTAGAAGAGCTCATGGGTCCAGTGAGCTCTGGATTCAGTGAAGTCCGTTTGCTCTTTGAAAAAGAAGTTAATGAGATCAGCCAGGACTTCCAGAAGACAAATGATGCCACAAAGCTGAAGGAAGTAAGAAATCTGGGTCCTTTTTTACACTCTCACATGTTATAAAAATTCTCTATATAGATTTTAACTGACAATAGTTATATTGGCTTTGCAGCCCTAACAGGTATAAATTCCTGTTTTTCTCAGTTAAATAGTCATCTGACTCAAAGACACACAGAGTGCAATAAATTGAATATGATTCACCACAATCAGCTGTGTGACCATCACTAAATTTCTATATTAAGAATCCATCTCAGATAGCTTTCTTTGTAAAATATTTTTTCCTCTGGGATGCAGAATTTGGAGCAGCTGATGAACCTGCCATTCAACTCTGTGAAAATGGAACCTTGCTATCTGAAAGTTCATCTTCTCCAGGAACCACTCCAGGACCTCAAGAGCCGCTTCAAATTCTACCATATTGATTTTGTGGTTCAGAGGACACAGAACTTCATGCAGGAGGTACTGTAAGATCCATGTTTCCACTTTGGAAGAACAGGCTAGGTTTGCCCATCTGCTCTGCTTCAAGGTAGCCTTGATAGGGAGTTATGCACATGTACAGAATGGTGAATAGACTAGAATGAAAACAGAGATGACAAAATCCAGAAATATCACAGCTGACAGGAGTGCATCATCTTTAAATCAGTGTTTATTCCTTTTAAAGGCATAGTAGCTAGGAGCTAAAGGTTGATCATCTTTTCAGCTGACCTCTGAATTTCTGAAATCTGTGTCTCAGATTCTTAGGGAAAATTTCAGAGTGCCCTCCACCTGGCCTCTAAATTTCTTCATTAAAAATGCTGTTGGCACACACAAATCAGGTTACAAAGAGTCTGCCTCATTTACATACTCAAGAACTGTCTTTTATGAAAGACTAAAAAAATATGTATTTTTGGTATTTATGCAAGGGAATGGACTAGGTTCTTCTTTACAGTTCTAGTCTCTCCTAATAGGCAATAAGGCATTTCATTAGAAAAATGGGCAATTATTTCTATATTAATTTTTATTTAAGGGTATATAAAAAATAACCATGGTGATTCTAGTTCCCATGCAGAGGGTTGAACTGTCTGATTCTGAATCAGAAAGGAATCCCACCCTCCTCCTACTTTCACAAAGTATTTGCAGGGACATTTGCCTTTTTTACTCCAGGAGCATTAAACAGAGATCACTTATTAGGATCAAGTAGACATATGCCACACGGACGTCTTGCGATTGCCAGAGTACAGAACAGGGTCGGCTTTCATAGCCTTGTGTTGTCGTCTGTATTTTTAGTAATGTAGTCAATAAAGTATATAACCAGTTCAGTGGGGACCTATAAGCAGTGTAATTGGTACAGTTCTGTGGAGTGAGGCTCGCAAGGCACCTATTGTGTGACACGGAGCTGTATTCTGTTGCGACTCCAACTGCAGTAGAGCAAATGAGGTGGTGGTGCTTGACATCACCAGTGGTATTGGTAGCTACATGTATAAATGTGCCACCTGCCCCCCCCCCCCAGTATCACAGAAACTACTGTAAATCATTATAAAATGCAACCTCTTTAAAAATCTCTGCCTGTATATCGCACTTTCTTCCTTAGACTTTATCAGTCAGGCACTTACAAACAAGATCTGCATTGATTACGATCTTGTTGGTTCCTTCTGCTTTTTCCCCACCTGAAGTTAGAGGGCCAAATTCATACCCCTTGAGCAAACTCAACTCCAGCAAAGTTGCTCCCTCACACAGCTGCACTGCGTTTTCCTCTAAATGTTGTTTTTTGTGACACCATAAACTTTGTCAAAACAACCAGCTGTGATGTCACAGAAGATTATGATCACTCTTAGATACCATAGATTTCTTTAGGAAAACCTAAAATTAGGAATGATCAGCAGCCAAGGAATTTTTGCGAAACAAAATTCTGTTTTCACTCCCATGTTTTGAGTAGGGACTGCCCTGAACTCCTGCTCAGGCAAAACAGCTGTCAGAGGAGGAGATTCATACAAGAGAAAGAAGAGATAGATAGAAGAGAATGTTTGTCAATGTTTTCCACAAGTTGTTTGAAATGGAGAGTACAAGTTGTTCCAACAAGCGCATTTATATTGCTGTACTCTCTTAAAAAGGCCATTATTTTTCTCATGAGACGTAGAAAATAGTTTCACTTTGTGTTCGTAGGCATATAATATTTACTTTTATGAATAAGCTGCTAGGCCTATATGTCTTCATTAACATTGTTTTAATTTAAAAGAAACCGGTGGCTTAATTCCCACTAACTTCGTACAGGTGCAAATGACTTATACAAAGTGCCAGGCACTGGAGCATCAGGTTCCCACTTTTCAAAGTTGCCGAAAAAGTAGTATTTAAAGCCTGCAGCGTTACTGTCATCTTCTGGCTAATGTATGAAAACTAGGGGCCACATACTCAGCCCCTAAATCAATGTAGCCCCATTGAAGTCAGCTGTGTATCTGGCCCAAGATCTGCAAATGCATACAAAACATGAGTGGCTAAGCTTTCCAGCTGGTCTCTAAAACTATACCTGGCATTTTAATGTCCAAGATTTTTGCATGCCCAAAGTTTGAATTTTCATGCACTTGTATACATACATTGAGTAGACAGGTGGGTATTTAATTTACATGTGCAAATGCAACTTGCATGTTCAAATCTGAGCCTTGTGCAAACCTAATTCTAAAAACTGCACTTCAAAACTTGACACAGCCTATGTTTAGCCATTAAAAAAAAAAATCCCTAGGTAAGGGTACTGTGTACAAGGCCATATCTTTTGCAACAGGAAAATCCCTAGAATACTACTAATTTGGAGGTTTCCATGTGAAGCAGAGGACATATGGAGCTGTAGGATGTTTTCCCTTAAAAATGGAGTTGAAAACATAAAGTACAAATAATTTCCACCTACAAAATTGTTGCTAATGAAGTTTCTCTAAACTAGGGTAATTTGTGCCACTGGATGGTGTGAGAATGTCTCAAACCCTGAAAACAGAGAATTGTGAATCTACTTTTAATTTTCATCATATATAAGTTGGCACTAGGAGGGCTTCCCAGAGCTATACCTATATAGTTCTTCTGGAAAACCTTTTCTAGTATAGACCTGTCCTTAGACTTGAATTAAAAACTGAAATAGTAAGTTCCATTTTCTTATTCTCTTGCACTCTTGCAGTTGTGTTCTTTTGCTTTTCCAATCCCCAAAGAGTGTTCAAATCTAATCTGAACTCCTTTTTTCCACTGACATTTGAATCTTGTTTTAAGAAGTCCTGAAAACATTTGTATTGATTTTTAGGGCTTGTACTCTTTCTTCCCCTTCCCTTGCCCTCACCTCCACCTCACAAGCACACTTTAACCAACTATTAATTTTACAAAGTCTATTTGTGTCTGGAAGAACTTGTAACCACTAACATATTGTAGTTCAGAAGTCTACCTAAAAATAGTAGGGATCATAAACTGCACCTGATCTTGCTCATTTTGAAGTCATGGAAATTTTGCCATGAACTTCAGCCTGAGTGGGCCTGACAATAAGTATGGCAATTTTACTCCTTTGCCTTTATCACATTTGTCTTTATTTCTAGCTTATGGAAAATGCAGTGTATACTTTTGAACAGCTTCTCACTCTGAGCAGCCAAGGAGATACAGCGAAAATTTCAACTGCCATTGAAAAAGTCAAACTACGAGTACTAAAGGTAAAATATTATTTGACTTGTAAATGTTCCAGAAACTAGGGGATCTGCTTAAGGGGTATTTTATAATAAATTGAAGGCATTTTTTACATATATTATTTTAATAATGAGAAGAAATGTGTTTCATACCATCTAATGGGAAATATTTAAATGCATCCACTTGTTTTCACTAACTGGGTTGATTGGCCAGTTTCTTAACTGCCTTGTATCTTATCTATCCCTGTGCAAAATGAGTGCAAAATGCTACCTCTGGTATAAGTGAGTGGAGAATGCTAATTTAATAGCAATTTGCAAAAATGGAATGCAGTGGAATATTAGGTCCAAAAATGGAATGCAGTGGTAAATTAGTGGTGAATTAGGTCCTCCCTACATGGTTTGACTTCAGATAATGACACTGTTTTTCTTACTCCTATACTGAAATCATTGGACCATGCCTTTCTCTAGTCTCATGGTATTCAAGTAGCTAGGGACAAACCATATGGATAAAATTTGGCCCAAACTTGAATATTTTTTTGAGGTTCAAAATAATTTGGCTAACATTTAAAAAAATATTTATGGTATACTTCATTTGCATGCAAGATTGCACTTTTATGGACAGATCCTCAATTGGTGTGAATTTTTATAGATCCATTGACTTCAGTCTAGTTATGACAATTTAGAGGATCTGCCCCCAAAATTCTAACTGGTCCCCGAAGTGGAAGTGTTAAAATACCATGAGAGAGGCAGTTTTCATGGTGAGTGCTCATCTGAATTCTCAGACTTTAAAGCCATAAGGGAACATCATGATCATCTAGTCTGATCTTCTGCACATTGCAGGCCACAGACCCTCACACACACAATTTTTTAATAGGCCGATAACTTCTGGTAGAATTACTGAAGTCCTCAAACCTTGATTTAAAGACACAAATTCATATTCTTTGGGTTGCCTCTCAGCAGGAACAGGCCAATGGGAACAAACTTCTTGTATGAATGATTAATTATTCTAACTGTTTTTTTTCTTTTGTCTGTTTTGACAGCAATATGATTATGACAGCAGTACTATACGGAAGAAAATATTTCAGGAAGCATTGGTACAGATCACATTGCCCACAATGCAAAAGACACTGGCTTCAGCTTGCAAACCAGTAGGTAACTTTATGGCTCCGTGCTGAAAAAAATGAAAGGGATGATGGAATTAACACACTGCTGGCTATACCCTAAGACACCTAATGCAAATTAGCTACAGATAGTCATGTAAAGTGGCTGGTCACAGGGCCAAAATGATCCTGAGGGTGGTCAGTTTGAGGCAGAAGTGATGGTGAAATGATAAAGGATGTGGATCTGAATTGGGGTGGGGAGAGAATTCAAATAAATTAGTTCCCTTCTAAAATCTTTTGGCAGCCCTATGCAAATCCTGATCACATCTCTTCTATGCAGTGGAGGTAAATGGGAATTATTCCAGCAGTTTATGGAGAGATAGGAAGGGACCAGGGTCTTCATGTGTTGTTGGGTTTTTTTTGTTTTTGTTTTTTTGTTTTTGGCAGGGAGAGATTGCTAAGTTGTTGGAGGTTTAATGGTGGGGCAGTTTCTGGGGGAGATGCTCCACCAGAAAATCTGATTACAAGGTCAAGGAAGATGTTAAATACCCTCAAACCAATCTTCTCTCTGGCTGACAGCTGAGGTTATAAGTTCTGGCCCTTTAGTTCCATCTTCAAGTTCTATAGCACCTCTGGGAGGTCACTGAGCTGAAAGTCAGTAGGACACTGGAGGAGCTCCTTTTCCCCCATTAATTACCTTCAACACTAACTGCCATGTATGGGAAGGGAAGTGGGAGGAGTTGAGCAGATATATGACTACTGTGGGCTTATCTTCACTAGACTTGTATCTCATGTTAATTTATTGCCACCTAACAAGGGGTGCTTAAAACATTTGTAAAGCTTACAGTGGATACTCCTCTCATATTTGTTACAGCTACAAATCTTTGTTATTTATCCACTGGGTAAATAAATGTGAAACAAACATATCTCCTCATTAGTCTTTTTTACTTAGTGTGTTTGTAATCAATTGACATGAGGTAAAAAACTCAACTATAGACATAACCAAGTGTGGCTGTCTCAGATTTCTTTTCCTCACCCCCACCCACAAATAAAAACAAAGTCCTCTCTGATTTGTTTGGGAGCCCAAATTGGCTGTATGCTTTCTGGGTTTTGCGCCATAGAATTACCAGGGCTCCTGAGTGAATAGTCTGGAATGGCCAACAGTCTCAAACTAAAATTGACCTTTCTATAGTTAAAAAGAATAAGAAGAAATAGATTTGGAGCTGTTTAGAATAGTGAAATGTATCAGTGCCCTAAATTGCACTGCCATGTATTCATTTATCACATGGGATGATTTAGGAATAAATGGTGTCTTTTCTGTGAGAGCATATGGCAGAAATAATGTGTGAAACATAACAGATGCAAGAAATTAAATAGTGGATAAGCTGTCAGTGTTAAATGAATTTTAGCACGTTATATTTGTAAGTCTGTGAATGTGAATCATCTGACAATTAAAATTCATGACTTTTTAATATATTCAAAAGCACATGTGTACATTGTAAGATATACCTCACTATTTCTTTTCAAATCCACAAATCTAATAGTCTTTTTATGGTTTGGCAATCATAGAATATCAGGGTTGGAAGGGCTCTCAAGAGGTAATCTAGTCCAACCCCCTGCTCAAAGCAGGAGCAATCCCCAACTAAATCATCCCAGCCAGGGCTTTGACAAACCTCTAAGGAAGGAGATTCCACCACCTCCCTAAGTAACCCATTCCAGTGCTTCACCACCCTCCTAGTGAAAACGTTTTCCCTAATATCCAACCTAAACCTCCCCCACTGCAACATGAGACCATTACTCCTTTTTCTGTCATCTGGTATCAGGGCTGGCGACAGAAATTTGGGGGCCCCCTACTTTGATAGTTTGGGGCCCCCCCCAGCCCAGCCGACAGCGGCTGGGGCCCCCCCCAGCCCAGCCACCCCCCCCCCAGCCCAGCCGACAGCAGCTGGGGCCCAGCCCAGCCCAGCCGGCGCTCCCCCCCCGCCCTCCCCCGGGCAGCGAGAGCTGCGTGAGCCGCCCTTTCTCCCCCCCCCCCCCCGCGCCGCCTCCCCGCCCCTTCCCCGCTCTCCAGGTCCGGCGACAAGGGGGGACGACAACGGGTACAGCTGTGTACCGGGGCCCCCCTAAAGTTGGGGGGCCCGGTACAGCTGTACCCGTAGTACCCCCCTGTCGCCGGCCCTGTCTGGTATCACTGACAACAGTCTAGATCCATCCTCTGTGGAACCCCCTTTCAGGTAGTTGAAAGCAGCTATCAAATCCCGCCTCATTCTTCTCTTCTGCAGACTAAACAATCCCAGTTCCCTTAGCCTCTTCTCATAAGTCATATGCTCCAGCCCCCTAATCATTTTTGTTGCCCTCTGCTGGACTCTTTCCAATTTCTCCATATCCTTCTTGTAGTGTGGGGCCCAAAACTGGACACAGCACTCCAGATGAGCCCTCACCAATGCCGAATAGAGGGGAATGATCACATCCCTTGATCTCCTGGCAATGCTCCTACTTATACAACCCAAAATGCTGTTAGCCTTCTTGGGAACAAGGGCACACTGTTGACTCATATCTAGCTTGTCATCCACCGTAACCCCTAAGTCCTTTTCTGCAGAATTGCTGCTTAGCCATTTGGTCCCTAGTCTATAGCAGTGCATGGGATTCGTCCATCCAAAGGACATACAGGACTCTGCACTTGTCCTTCTTGAACATCATCAGATTTCTTTTGACCCAATCCTCCAATTTGTCTAGGTTCCGCTGTATCCTATCCCTACCCTCCAGCGTATCTACCACTCCTCCCAGTTAAGTGTCATCTGCCAACTTGCTGAGGGTGCAGTCCACGCCATCCTTCTGATCATTAATGAAGATATTGAACAAAACTGGCCGCAAGACCGACTCTTGGGGTACTCCACTTTATAACGGCTGCTAATTAGACATGGAGCCATTGATCACTACCTGTTGAGCCCGACGATCTAGCCAGTTTTCTATCCACCTTATAGTCCATTCATTCAGCTCATACTTCTTTAACTTGCTGGCAAGAATACAGTGGGAGACTGTATCAAAAGCTTTGCTAAAGTCAAGGAATGACACGTCCACTGCTTTCCCCTCATCCTCAGAGCCAGTTATCTTGTCATAGAAGGTAATTAGGTTAGTCAGGCGTGACTTGCCCTTGGTGAATCCACATACAAGACTTGGTATTTATTTGCAAATAAAGTATGAAATCAAAAACTTCTGCCACATTTAATATTCTAGAGCAGGGGTCTCCAAACTACGGCCCGCGGGCCGGATGCGGCCCGCGAGGCCCTCTCATCCGGCCCGTGGAGATCTTTTGGGCTCTTTAGAGAATGTTTGGCTCTTTTGAGCTTTCCGCAGGGACGGCTCCGCGCTGGGGCCTGGAAGCCCGCGCGGGCCGCCAGCCGCAGGGCCGGGACCCCCCGCGTGCTCGGCTGCCGCCGCGGGGCCGGGACCCCCCGCGTGCTCGGCTGCCGCCGCGGGGCCGGGACCCGCCGCGTGCTCGGCTGCCTCCGCGGGACCGGGACCCGCCGCGTGCTCGGCTGCCGCCGCGGGGCCGGGACCCCCCGCGTGCTCGGCTGCCGCCGCGGGGCCGGGACCCCCTGCGTGCTCGGCTGCCGCCGCGGGGCCGGGACCCGCCGCGTGCTCGGCTGCCGCCGCGGGGCCGGGACCCCCCGCGTGCTCGGCTGCCGCCGCGGGGCCGGGACCCCCCGCGTGCTCGGCTGCCGCCGCGGGGCCGGGACGGCTCAGCTGGGGCCGGGACGCGCCGCACCGCCACGCAGTTGCAGGGGGCAAAACAAGGCGGCGAACCGGTCTGTGGGGAGAGACCGGGTTGAGCGGGTCAGTTGGGGGGGGGGGAGAGACCGGGCTGGGTGGGTCAGTTGGGGGGGGTGGGAGGGAAGGAGGTTTTGGGGTGAGAGACCTGGCTGGGTGGGTCATTTGGGGGGGGGGGGTTGGAGGAAAGGAGGTTTTGGGGTGAGAGACCGGGGTGGGTGGGTCATTTGGGGGGGGGGGTTGGAGGAAAGGAGGTTTTGGGGTGAGAGACCGGGGTGGGTGGGTCAGTTGGGGGGGGGGGTTGGAGGAAAGGAGGTTTGGGGGTGAGAGACCGGGCTGGGTGGGTCATTTTGGGGGGGGGGGGTTTGGAGGAAAGGAGGTTTTGGGGGGAGAGACCTGGCTGGGTGGGTCAGTTGGGGGTTGGAGGAAAGGAGGTTTGGGGGGGAGAGACCTGGCTGGGTGGGTCAGTTGGGGGTTGGAGGAAAGGAGGTTTTGGGGGGAGAGACCTGGCTGGGTGGGTCAGTTGGGGGGTTGATGTGTAGTGTTCATGTGTAGTGTTCATGTGTAGTGAACAGGTGTTCATGTGTAGTGTTCATGTGTAGTGAACAGGTGTTCATGTGTAGTGTATCAATGTGTTATTAAATAATAACTGAATAAAATAATATTAAATAATTAAAAACAACATCCATGTTTTGATTCTTTTTTATTTGGACCTCGAGTGTGTTGTCGGCCCCCGAACTGCTATTTGATAGCTAATGCGGCCCTCGGGCTGAAAAGTTTGGAGACCCCTGTTCTAGAGAATGGAGTCCTCTCATTTTCTCCACTGAACAGGGATAGGGAAGGCAGTGGTGGAGCAAACATCCCCTGTGGTCACTCTGCTAGTGTGCCTCCGTGTACACAACTCTAGTAGTCAGAGGCTAATACAGTTCACATACCTCTCTGCTGTTAAGCCAACAAGGATGTCTGTTAAGACCATTTGAGATGGTGGTTTTCCTGATGAAGAGACCTCCCTAAGAACTTGACGGAGGCCTCTAGACTCCCTTCACATAAACCACCAAATAGCCATCCAGTGGTAATGACTAAGGCTAAGATTATGTCATGGAATCTGCGACTTCCATGACATTCCTTGTTTCAGCCCTGGGGTGGCAGGGCTGGAGCTGTCACAGTTGGTGGGGGGGCCCTCGTGCTCTGAGCTGCTGTGGGCAGCGGATGGCCCACAGCTGTTAGCAGCTTTGGGGGACCCCAGGTCTCCAAGCCGCCAGAGGCTCCCAGCTATCTCTGAGAAAAGGGGAACCCCGAAGCTCCCAGCTGCTGCTGTGACATGTGCTGTACTCTCTCCCTTCCTGCAGCAGGAATGGGGTTCAGCCCCATTTTTTCACATTTATTTTTAGTAAAAGTCAGGAAAAGGTCCCAGGTCTCCATGAATTTTTGTTTGTTGCCCGTGACCTGTGCGTGACTTCTATGAAAAATAACCATGACAAAATCTTGATCTTAATAATGACTCAGTTGCTACCTCGCTAAGCTGTGTATGAACCACTGAGCAACAGGTGCTATAACCCAGTAACCAATGCCGGAGTATCCCAGCACCCTGATGAGGATGAATTTGCCTCAGAGGACAGGCATAGACTCAGTCATTTCCTCACCTGCTGCATTATTTAGAATATAATAATTATTTATTTAGAGAGCTTAAGGTGATGCAATATAAAAAGTACTGATAAATGTGAAAAATACGGAACATATGCAGCTCATTTAGACCTGGAGCGCTGTCGTCATGAAAAGATCTCTCACATGGGAGCTGGCAGGGTTCTTTTCTGGGCTGACGAACCTCTGAGGACCCCAGACAGCCACATTTTTATACTGGTATTCCTTCTTTGTGTCTTTGCACAGGAGTTGCAGAAATATGAACAGTACATCTTTGCTGATTACACCAGAATCATACAAGTAGAGAATGTCTATGAAGAGATTTTATTTCAGACGTTGCTTGATGAAACCCTAAAAGGTAGGAATGCTTCTGAGGTGATAGTAACAATGTCTAGAATGTGGGCCGGTGAGGTCTTATTTCAGAGCTAGCGGTAGATTGGAGCTGCCTTATTCCAATCCAGGTCCCAATTTCCCTAGAGCTTGGAAGTGTTAAGAGTCTGAGTTTTGATTCACTCAACTAAAGAGATGGGGCAAGCCATGAAGTTTGGATTCAGATCTGAATTTCCCCAAAGCTTGGGATATTCAGATCCACAGTGTGGTTCAAGCCTCTTTCTAATGCAAATCATGTCACCTCCAGTATACCTTGGTCCAAGAAGCAAAGCCATTCTACAAGTCCTGAACTTTTAAATAATTGATTACATTTAATGACATGCAGACTGAATCTCTCAGATTGAAATATGTTGCCAAAATATAATTGCTAATAGGTCACCAGTACTAAGAAGAGCAGTCTCCAAAGAGCTATCTGTGTGGGCTTTGAAGAACGAAAAAGTTCTCAATCAATATATATAGGTGATAATAGGGACGTTGCTGTATTCCACAAGTTCTAAATAGCTTTCTGGTTGGACCTCTGGCACAAAATTTAGGTTTTGCAATTTAAAAAAATGAATAGACATGCTTATGATATTCAGTTAAAATAGTTCTCTAGTTCTAGATTTACACATCCTCTTATAGTGTTGTGAATCCAACACAGTAGCAGTCTGTTAGTGCATGAGAAATGGGAAGTGTAATTTACACTTTGTCCAAGCTGAGCAAAATAAAAAAGCACAGGTAATTAAAATTAGATCTTGTTAATAATCCATTATACAGTGAAACCTCCACTTAACGCACTAATTCGGGCGAGGGGGTGTCCGTTAAATGAAAAAGTCCGTTATTTAATAATAATAAAAAAACAAGCTGTCGGAGCAGCAGTCCGACCGCCACAGGGTCGGAGCGGCAGCTCCGCAGCCCACCCGCTGCCGGGACCCGGGTGGCAGCTGGAAGCCGTCAGCCAGCCCGCCCGGGTCCCGGCTGCTGGGAGCCGTCAGCCAGCCCGCCCGGGTCCCGGCTGCCGGGAGCCATCAGCCAGCCTGCCCGCTGGCGGGACTCGAGCGGGACCCGGCAGCCGGCAGCCAGCCCTACTGCTCCTGGGACCCGGGCGGCAGCCGGGAGCCGGCAGCGAGCCCTCCCGCTGCCGGGACCCGGGCGGCAGCTGGGAGCAGGCAGCCAGCCCGCCCGCCAGCCAGCCCTCCCGCTGCTGTGACCCGGGCGGCAGCCGGGAGCAGGCAGCAAGCCCGCCCGCCAGCCAGCCCTCCCGCTACCGTGACCCGGGCGGCAGCCGGGAGCAGGCAGCGAGCCCGCCCGCCAACCAGCCCTCCCGCTGCCGTGACCCAGGCGGCAGCCGGGAGCCGGCAGCGAGCCCTCCCGCTGCAGGGACCTGGGCTGCAGCCGGGAGCAGGGAGCGAGCCTGCCCACTGCCGTGACCCGGGCGGCAGCGGGGAGCCGGCAGACAGCCCGCGAAAAATGGATTTGGGATGCATCGGACTTGCTCATAAATTTTGTCCGTTGCATCCGAAGTCCGTTAAATCGGGATCCGTTAAATCGGGGTTTTACTGCATTAGAAACATACTAAAGGAGTATTTGTATTTTGAGTGTTCTTAAAATGTCAGTTTTTTCAGATCCGTTTGATTGATCTTTTTGTCCATTTAGTAATAAAAGAAGCTGCCATTCTGAAGAAACACAATCTTTTTGAGGACAACGTAAACTTGCCTTATGAAAGTGTGTCCAGTTTAACTGACTTGAAGACCCCTTCAGGATCAGCACAAGCCAGTCCCGCTAAGACACTGTCCACCACTTCAAAAGAAACATCAGATACTGAAACTCAAAGTAATGAACTGATTGTTGTATCAGAAAAAAAGACCCAGGAGAAGTGTCATGATGCTAGAAAGCCATCAGACAATGAAGAAGCAGTTTATGTCAATGTCTCTAGAAGTCCTGCAATTAGTAGTGAAAAGGTGATCATTCCAGACATCATGGACAAACTGGAGTCTCCTCAGGAAGAAAAGGTTGTGGAGGAAATGATAACTTCCCGGTATGAAAATGCAGTGGAGACAGAGTTTGGAGGGAACACTGAGAAAGGAAATAAGGTACAAGAAGAGGAGAGAAGTCTTACAGTCCCTGATGCTGTGAACGAGATCAGAAGCTTACTGATGGTGACAGTTGAATTACCAGCTCCATCTGAGAATAAAAAGGAAGTGGTAAATGAATGTGACATTTTGAAACGGCAAGAACATGGGGAAGAAAGTGATGAAAACAGCAAAACTAATGCAGAAATCAGTCAAACAGACCAGGTAGTGAATAAAGAAGTAGAACATTCTGAGTTCAAGGTGGAGCAGCCATCTCCAACCAGTTTGGGTACAGGTGATATGAATTTAATGATCATTTCAGAGGCAGGCAATCATGTGATTCAAGCAGAAAAAATGGATGTGTCTCAAGAGTCAAAGGCAGAAATGGAGACCAACCAAAGTACCTGGTATACTGGTCTGGAAAGCTGCAAAGGTCTGTATGACAAATCGCAACCAGAGGCAAACACCGAAAGCATAGTTGGAGACAGAAAATCTGATGTGGAGGAAGCAGGTGAAGGTCACATTCATGCTGTCCCAATGGAAACAAAGGCTGAGAACTTTCCTGGGTGTTCTGCTGAAAGTCCTGATGCAACACAAGTACCCATTTTGAGTATTGAAAACTTAAGAATAGAAACAACTGATGATTTTCAGGTTTCACTAGTGCTACAGGAAGATGAGCTTAGCACGGCAGAGGTTACAGTGAATATTAAATCTGAAAGCTTTACTGTTACTGCAAGTGATGAGTGTCAACCAGCAGGTGAACCTTCTCTAAGTGCTGAAATCACAAGCTCAGTAGGAAGTGAAACTGTTTCACAAGAAAACAGTGAGGAGAGTTATACAGAGCAACACTCTGAAGAGTAAAACATGTTCTTCAGAAATATACAGCCCAATCCTGCAGCCATTGCTCACTCCAGAAGTCCTCTTGGAGCCAGGAATATTCACATGAGCAAAGGCTGCAGGAATAGGCCTAACTGCAGTGTTGCCAACTCTTGCAGTTTTATCACCAGTTTTACGGTACTTGGAGGGTTTTGTTACAGGCCCAGTTTCTGGAATCAGGTTCTTACCTGAAAATCTCAACTTTCATTTAAAAAAGAAAAGTAAATTTCTATCCCTCATTGTGGAGAAAAGCTTGAAAACATGACCCCCTAAATACTTGAATACCTCAAGGCAAATAAAAAGAACCAAAAATTTATTCTTTTTAATCTCACAAATTTTAAGACAATGTTGTTTTTTAGGGGGCTTAACTCATGTTTTTTGAGTGGTTGGGAGTAGCAATATTACAACAGGTCTTACCTGAAGTTAGTCAATCAAAATGTTATTAAATGAATTAGTTTAGGACCTGCATTCAGTGTGTTAGAAGGAAAACATTTAAATCTCTCAAGTAGTTAAACAGGAAACAAATAATTAGTAAGTTGTTCAGCAGCTAAATTGCATGTAAATTTCGAACTTTGCAAGCTGACTGATTACTTAGGTATTTTAGAGTTTTGACAGAGATTAAGACAATGAAATGTTCTGATTTGTTTTGCTATATTTAAAACTGGGAAAACATTGGGAGCAGGTTTCTCAATCCCACTCTGCACTTCTGGGTTACACAGCCTTTCAGAGCACTTTACAGCCATTTTCTTTCTTTTCTTTATTTGGATCTAGTGAGACTATTTACCAGCTATCACCATTATGCAGCACCTACCTATGGCACTTCCTAGTACACAGTACAATCACCCACCGTCCAAAATTCTGTACTGCATCCTGCCGCACGCATAAGACTATCACTAAATCTCAAAAGCATGCAAAATCAGAATGAAGTATGAAATGTCCCATAATCATACCATTTACTCTCCTATTTCTCAATGCAATCATGGAAGAGAAAGTAGCTAAGGAATAGCCAGTTGTGCTTAGGTTTTGGGACACAAACTGGTCATATTTTCAAAAGCAGCTTCAAAAATCTGCAGTGCTTTTGTCATGTCCAAGATAAATATCACCATACCAAATTCTGATCCCCATATAAGCTGCATTAATGTGTAGTTTTCACACACAGATTGGAGTTTTTAGCCACAGAAAACCTTAGAAGTGAAAAATTGAGTTTTAGTAAATTGAGCATTAAAATTGTATCTGCAATTTTAGAGGTTGGTTTGAGATACCTTAAAAGTTTGGGAATAAGTACCATTTAGTACTGTATAAGTAAAAGGGAATAGGTACCATTTAGTGTGAATAAGGGTTGCAGAATTGGACCCATAAAGAATAATACTGGAAAGTAATTCCTTTTCAAGAGCTAATAAAATATGACAGCATAACCTCAGTCTTGTTGGTGTTTAACTGTAGGAAATTTTGTAAGGTCCAAAGCATGAGACAATCAAACTGTTATACAGTACTAACAGGGAAGTGGCACAATCTGAACAGACAAATGTGTTTGGAAATGCCATGATATTTATTGGTTAATTTGATCAAGTGGAAGGTTGCTGTTGTGAAATAAATGCTACTACAAGGTGTATTCATGCATTATAATTATAGGAATAAAGTCAAATACAAGAATTTTTTTTTGTGGAACTGGTCATGAATATTTGTTGTAGAAATGTTCATAGTACAGTCTCACACAACCAATTGCCAACCAACTGTCTTATGGAGCATTCCTGATTTTTTTTTTTTTTAATTAGTACTGGACATTAAGGAGTGATTTCAACTGTGCTTGACAATTAATCAGTGCATGTCTCTTGTAACCATTTATTTGGTGGAAGGACATATTTCCAGTATGGAATTTTGTGTGATAGAAGAATAGCTGCATAGTAACAATTATCTCCTACATACAGGACTGCATTTTACAACTAAAGCTATTTAGAAATGAAAATCTTTTTATGTACTTTCTATATGTACAGAACAAAAGAAAATTTAACATAAACATTCTCCTCCAAAGTAATATTTAATCAGTCACATTACAGGTTTAGATTTGGGGCAATACTTCTCTGTACATATTTGGTAATTCAGTGTTAACTACAAATGTTTGGTTGGGTTTTTTGTAAGTAGAGTAGGGAAGAACTGAAGACTCATATATTATCTTTTGTTCTACAGTTTTGAATTCAAGTTATTCACATCAGTAGGTGATTGTTCTGTGTTTTTATTTACATTTTCTTGGTTTCCTATGTTCTAAGATTAAGGATAAACAGTTGCATACCCCACTTCAACATAGTTTTGGAACATTAAATGTATTTGCTTAATTCTAAATGGAGCAGCACAAATCAGACTATGGTGTCAAGGATCTGTCCCCTGGTACTTCCATCATTGGAAGGTTGCTTTGGACCTTTGATCGATAGAAATAGTTTATTGATTAATCATAATCTTTTGCAATTTTCTTAGCATTTCCAGCAACATTATCCAGATTGAATTTTCTCAAAGTACGGATAATAAGACTTATTCTTTTACCTCTTAAGTTGGGGGTGTAAGAATTAATTGGTTACGAGTTCTAATGTTGAAGAGAAAAAGAGCTATATATGTATTCAGTATTGTTATTACTATTATATTTCACTTGGCTACCAGCTTGAGTAGACAAAACAAGAAACACATAACTTGCTTATAACTTTGTAACTTTGTTAAGTGCTTATAACTAAATAAAATATGGTCATCCCTTCATTGCTGGATGTCAGAGGTGGGTTTTTTGAGTGAATTTGATACTTGTTAGAAATATCAGATGCAGTTTACTTCAGATCTCATTCATGCTGGTCCATATTTTTATCAGAGGGGTCAGTAGAGAACAATCTCAGATTATTGCCAGCTGTAGATCTGAGCTCTGATGCTCCTGGGTGATGATATGTGATGCTGTCTCTAGAAGAGGGGTTGTCTATTAACTGTTAGGCTTAAAAAACTGTTCCTTAAAGTGCTGAAATTCTGAATTCACTTCTTGTCATAAACCCAGACTGTAAGTCCGTGTACCTGAACTCTGAACACTGGTGGGAATAAGAGAAAAATGTCCATTGTAAACACTGTGGCTTTACTGTTTAAATTACAGCCGAAAAGCTGGTACCAATATCATTGTTGGGAGCCAGCCTTTCTTCTCCAGGCTGTTTACAACCATTCAAATAAGTCTTTTAAAATCTATTATTAAATGCAAAAAGCTAATGTCCCATAGAAAAATATTTTTGTTTATATTTTTAAATTAAAACATTTTAGTTAGGAACAATTCAGATTATAAGTCATATTTTCAGTTCCCTTCCCTTATTTTTTGCTATTCAGGACATTTAAAGTAACAAGACCTTTTCATTTAAAGTCAGATCAGGTGACATTATAAGTACTTCCATAGTTTTGTGTTCGTACAGTGCCTAATACAGTAGGGTCCTGATCTATGAGTAGAGTCTCAAGGTGCTACACAGTAAATCAAATAGTAGACAAGCCAGGATGTCATCAAAGTGGAGGGAGTGGGAATTTGGGTAGGGAATATGCAGCAACTAGTACTCTTGCTGCCATCACAAAGACTCCCACATGAACTTGTAAAGTGGAAATCAGCTAGTGTGAGGAAAAGAGGACACTCATGAGAAAGCTAGGAAGGGAGGGCAGAAGAGTCAATCTAAACCCGATAGAGCAAAATGGAATCAGCAGTAAATGACAGAGAGGAATGGAAGAGACTGGTTTCTGCCCTGTGCTCCAACATTTGTACAGGAAGGCTGTTGTTTTAAAAAGCAACAAAACCAGAAGAGTTCCTAAAGAAGATAATTTTCCGCTCATGCATGTCACTACAATACAGCCATACAGAATGTGCAACATAGTCAGAATTGATTTAAATGGAATATGTTAAAATATTTATGGAGCACTTCCTTTTTGCATTCCAAGCAAGTGTAATAATTGCACACATTGCCTTCTTGGGGACTCTAATGTTTATTTTAAAGATGTGATTTCTGCACTATTTCAAGATGAACTGACCACGGGCTCACTTGTGCTGTCACCTTTCTCTGTCTCTCCTGGTTGGCAAATCCAACATCAGTTGAAATGTAAAGGAAAAACTAAATTCTTCCTTGACTCAATATTTTTCTTCAATGTAACTTCGTTAAAGCAGCCATACTTACCTCATACCCCACAGATTAATTGTGTAATGCCACATATACACTCAACTTGCCACCCATGGCTGCCTCTGGTTTCGGGTGACCGGACAGCAAGTGTGAAAAATCGGGACAGGGAGTGCGGGGTAATAGGAGCCTATATATGAAAAAGACCCAAACTTTGGGACCATCCCTATAAAATTGGGACATCTAGTCACCCTTCTCTGGTTCCCCTGGTATGGCAGAGTTGACCCTACTCCCAAAGCAAAAAATCTATAGTAAGTGTATATATAATGCTCACTAAATGCCTGAGCAATGAAAGTAGCCCGAGTAATTCAGCCATACTTTCTTTCAAACTTTGCCCAATTGAGGGCTGTATTGTAATTTGCCAGGAGCCATAAGGCTGCTGATTTTTTTGGTGTTGTCTAGGTCAGGCTCGCAGCATTGTAGTGTTGTGATGCTGTTCTGTTTCATCACCTTCTTCCCCCTCAAAAGAGATTTATAGGTTTATTTTAATATAGGCTACAAGGTGAGAAATATCCTTGTCAAAATTGACTGTCAGTCAAAAGAAAAGAGGCAGCTATGGCCCTCCAGCCCTATAATGCATTTAATTGATGTAACATTACAACTGTAATAGTGCTGTAGATTACTGGCTAGTATTTGTTGGCTCCATTCCTCTACTGGATACAATCAGAAGTGCTTAATTTGGTGTCATGGGCCCTATACTGCTAATACCAAAAAGAGATTCCTCTTCAGCCAGTGGTTAATGTAGACTGCAACAGTTCTTAACACCAACCAAGACGGTGGAGGGAGCACTACTTCACCAAGCTGGAGAGAGGGGAGATATCTTTTCCTCTAGCTTCTCCTTACATCAACCCCTGCCTTTGTTTCAGTGGCCTATGCTTTGGTAGTGGGGAGCAAAAAGCACTGAGGTTTATCTCTGTTGTCACAAAAGTCTGAATGGTTTAGGATGACCATACATCCCTTATTTCAAAGGACCATCTCTTATTTCATTGATTTGTCGTATGAGTAAGGGAAGGCTTTGCAGAGCAGTACTTGAAGAATGTAACAGTTGATTAAACCTTGTTTTCAATGTAGTAATCAACCTGAAGAAACCTAGTCCTTTTAACAAAATGTTCTCCTTTTATGGTCTAAGACTGCACTGAATTGTACATCTAAAATGAAAATCAAGGATGTGGCTTCTTGTTTGAGACTTTGCCTGTTAAATATATTAGATATTCAGAAGTTTTTCAACCCAAGCATCTGTTTTTGCATGTTTAAAAACTATTTTTATATGCACTTGTAACACAAGTAAAGAAATGATGGGAAGAATTTAGAAAATTTCGGGAAAGGTAAAGGTTCAATGCTAAATAAACAGGAAATGCTTGCCATATATGGCACCAATATGCTTTATTGCAATGAAGGTACCGTGAGTAGGGGAAGCAGGTGGAGCTTTGAAACATGGTATCCAGCTTCTCTTCCTCACAATTTCTTAAAACCAGTGGAATTTATATGTCCAGTCCTACCTCAAATGCAGCACTGGAAAGAATATATTCCTTGTGTAAACAGACTTGGATTGCAGAAACCTACTACATTTTTAAGGCAATGCTTCAAATTAAGCTAATATCAATTGTACATATAAAGAGTTTTATTAACTGATTTAAAATGTATATAAATGTATCAAAACTGATCATCAGTATAATTTTAAACATTAAATTGAAATTATGATAATTCCATCGGTTACTTCAGGGCAGTAGAAATGTATACTTGAGAGAGAAATACATTATATGCTAAGGGAGAAATGGAGTTTCCCTAAAACATCCCTTAAAATAAAGCATCATTTTGTGTTTTTCATGTGATTTTCCCTTTTTTCCATTCATCAAAGGTGACTGCTCTAGACTCTGAGGAACAGAGCGAGGAAGTGATCTGCTCAGTGCTAATGCTGGGCATAGTGTCCACACAGGCTTCAAGGAAATATAGGACAACTGTATAAGACACTCTTCACTGTTTTGTTCATGGCAAAATCATCTCCCAATAGAGCCAGTCTCAAAGTTAAAAGACGTGAGGCCTCAAAAATCATATGTTTATTTGTTTTGGGCAAGTTGGGAGAGGGGGGGTTGGGCAGGAGGCCTTTATTTGCCTTTTAGTTTCTGAGACTTTGGAGCTACATGCAGATGCTGGTTTCAAGCTTGTGGTGGTGAATGCTGCAAACTTTTTTTGTTTAAATGAAAGCTGTGGTTCTCACATAACCACGAGTCCAGCACCTGGGGCTTTTAGAAAAACACCAAATAGCATAAGGCTGCTGCTAAAATTGTGATAATTGGGAAACCCGCGTTCCCTTAGCCCAGTGGTAGGCAACCTATGGCACTGGTGACAAAGGCGTCACTTGAGCTGATTTTCAGTGACCGGAGTCCTGGTCACTGGTCCAGGGAGCTCTGCTTTTTAATTTAATTTTAAATGAAGCTTCTTAAACATTTTAAAAAATGTATTTACTTTACATACAACAATGCTTAGTTCTATATTATAGACTTATAGAAAGAGACCGTCTAAAAACATTAAAATGTATTACCAGTATGAGGAACCTTAAATTAAAGTGAATAAACGAAGCCTCAGGCACACCACTTCTGAAAGAAAGCGAGGAATACTTGTAGCACCTTAGAGACTAGTTTATTTCAGCATAAGCTTTCGTGGGCTACAGCTCACTTCATCAGATGCATAGAATGGAACAGAAGTAAGATGCATTTATACACACAGAAAGAAAGAAAAGAAAAAAAATTGTACATTAGCATACCAATTCTAAGAGGGCTGTTAGATGTAGATGGGTCATTAAAAGTAGGAGAAAAAAATCCCTTTTGAAATGGATTTCTGTGTCAGGGAAATTAACACAGGAAATGCAATCAATTACTGTAATCCAGCAAACCATTCACAAGTCCTACTTAGCCCCTGGTTACTTGTATCCAATTTTAAAATTAATTCTGAAAGGTTGCTGACCCCTGCCTGATGCAGGAAGTGCTCCTGTGTGGGGTGAATGTTGAGAAACAAGACATTTGCCCACAGTGACTTGTTAGAGGCAGCGGGATGAGTGGCGCACTAGGGTCAGTAAAAAGAGCTCCCAGACCATTGCGTTGGCTAGCAGGACTGAAGCCCCCCTCATTGTCTATAAGTAAGGCTCTTTACATAACGCCCTTTCAGGGCAACTCTCAAACTACTGGTCCCAGTGTGCAATGCTCCCAGAGGCGCCACGCGGCTCAGACCCATCCAGACTACAGCTCCCAGAAGGCAGTGCTCCCTCCAGAGCTCAAAGTGGAGCGTTGCATGCCGGAATTTGCAGTCCCCGCGCGCCATCTCCCTAGCCAAGAGCCGACCCCTCCTTTTGTCCACGTCTCATTCCACTGAAGTCTTTCACCGGAATCACGTGGTACAAACGGACCCCCAGCCTCTTCGACTTCGATTGGTCCACAGCGACGCCACGTAATGGGCTGAACCCGGAAGCCGCGGAAGGAGACTGTTTCCTTGGCTACGCCACGGGAGAGCGAAGGTCCGCTCCTTTCCGTTTTCACGTCGGCGGCGCGGAGAGTGGCAGTAGCAGCCGCCGCCAGGGAGACGGGGCGGGCTGCGAGCATGGGGCTGAGCCGGGCCTAGCGGGGCGGCGGGCAGCTGCTGCCATGAGCGGAGCTGCTGGTGGTGAGCGGGGGAGCGGGGACCCCGCAGCCCGCTGGGGGAGATGGAAGTTGCTGGCCCTGGGCCTTCTCTCCGCCTCCTCGGTGCTGGCAGCAGCCCCGGGCGCCGGAGCCATGACCAGGGAGGAAAAGCGCCGGCTCGGGTAAGCGAGGAGACGCGGCGCGGGTCTGGGGGGAGGGGGGTTGTGCGCAGCTGGCGCTTGCCCTGACTGGCCACCGCCCCCCGAGGGTCCCATCTCTTTTCCCGAGGGGCTGACCGCTGCCAGCGCCGTCTGCAGGGGCTCTGGCCCCGTGGGAGGGGTGCGGACCCCGAAGCTGTTCTCTTCTGAGCGTGAGGCGTTCTCCCCCATGGGGCCCGGCGATTCCCCCGGCCCCCACTGCGGTGTGGCTGAACCCCACTCCGCCCACGGATGGATCTCCTGCCCTGGGGCTGATCCCCAGCACCGTCAGCCAGCGACCTGTGTGACGTTCCCAGTGTGCGTGGTGGTGCCTGGCCCCTCCGAGATGTACTTCGATGTGACGGCCTTGTATTCCCCTAAGTTTTTGATTTAACCCCCCCTCCCCCAGTCCCATCTACCTGTCTATCAGGTCATCTTCCTTCTCTCGTGGTTGACACCCCTCCTCTCTGAGTAGTCATGATTTCAGTCAGCCATTATATATAATTGTGGGTACAAGTGGTCAAAGGTCAAAACCATACTCAGTAGGTGTTTGACATGTTGGTCTAATTATGACAGTGTTTCTGGAACCAGTCAAGGTTGTAGAGCAATAAGAGATAGCATCTTTCATATTGATAAGAGTTGAGATCATCCCTGCCCAGTCACTGTGGGTAATAAATTGTTTAGGGAGCCCAATTTGCATGTGTGTGTATAAAGCTAATTATTTTAAAAAACTATTCTTGTGTGTAAAGGATAAAGAGTACAACATCAGTGATGAGGTATGTATTCTAGTAGATAGAATAGGATTTTTAGAAGGCAGTTCTGCATTTTGATCACACACTCCCTGTGTCACCTTGACAATTTCATTACTTCCTTCATTCTTACTGCCATCTTCTGTAAAACAAAGATAGTAATATTTCACCAGTGTGTTGTGAGGCTTCATTAAGAGGTTTCATAATACAGTTATTTGCTCATTAGATAAAAGGCATTTAATTATAATATGTGTATATTATATCAATATAACTCATTGAATCTTTCAAAGATCTCAAAGCACTTTGAGTACATCACAAAGACTTGAAAAATACTTTAGCTATGTGTTCCTCACATGGCTACCCAAGTGGTTTAGACTCCTTTACGTGGCCTGTTTACATTTTTAGGTGCGTTGCTTAACTTGTTATATTCTGTGTGTGCCATCTGATATATGTATTGGTGAACTAAGATTTACCAGTACAGGCAGAAACGTGGACTGCTTCAAGTATTTGTTCTGCTTTTGCAACGCTGCAGGGGTGGAAAGAAGCCACCTTCCTTTCAGACGTGCTTATTTACTAAGTGGTGTGTGTTGGAAGCACCCATGCTAGTAAGAGGCAGTATCTATATTTATATGGTAAGAATGTATCTTCCACAGAGATCCGTCAGATAAAGGTTTGGGAATACAGTCCATTTCAAGGAGGAAAAAAACCCAAACTTTTAATGTGCGAAAACTTTTAATGTTTATAGGTTTAGAGTCTCTGATCATGCATCTGGATCTGCATGGGTAGACCACATCATCACATGGAAATGGATGGGGCTGTGTGGACCTAGGATTTCACCTGCACAGCTAAATTGCAGAATTGAGGCCATCAAATGGTTATAATTGGTGAAATGACTGAAAAAGGCATCATTGGGATCTATGTTTATTCATTTCCCTACTTTCATAATAAACTTGTTTAGATGAGTTAAAATTATTTTTTTAACTGCCAGACCAGTAAACTCAGTTGGGCGTTTGAAAATCTAGCTGAGTTCTTCTCACCTCTTACATTAGCAACATTAATAGACGTTTTGTGAACATTGTTGATAATGCCAAAGTCAGAATAGAATCCAACTTGCTCTTAATAATATTAGGGAAAAAACTATCTTTGGTTAGCAAAAGAGTCCTTGGCAAGCTAAGACAGGAAGCAGCAATTGAGAGGATGAGTGCCATGGAAAATAGTGCATCTGATGAAGTGAGCTATAGCCCACAAAAGCTTATGCTGAAATAAACTAGTTAGTTTCTAAGGTGCTACAAGTATTCCTCGCTTTCTTTAAGGATACAGACTAACACGGCTGCTATTCTTGAACATGGAATATAGTGACATTTCTGATCATGACCACAAATATATAAATTCATAAATAATAGAGAAACATTTTTTTCTTTACTTACCAAGATTGTAATTCAGGGAAAATATGGAACCCAGTAATTTTTAATTCCACTAACATGTAAAATAGCTTTGGGTGTTGATACCAACTGTTGCAGAAGGAACACAACTATGTACTGGGTTTTGCTGAGTGAGGAGTGTGCCTCCTCATTGGTTCGTAAATAGACAAAGTGTGTGCTTCTGTTGATGAGAGAGAGAAGGGTTTTTAGCAACACAGCTCTTTGGCTCTGGGAAAGAAACTCAGGGTTTCAAATACAAGACCAAATAGATTGTTTATCATAAGTAGTTAGCACGTATTCTAAGGGACCATTCAAGGTGAAGTGGCCTTTTTACATCCCCCTGCCCACCCTCCATCATAGGACAAAAATCATAGGACATCTGTTAGTGGCTTACGGATTGTTGTAATAAGCCATAAATCTGTTGTCTTTTTATGACTTTGTCTACACTGGGGGTATGTCTATACTAGCACCTCATCAGCGAAATTTTTGTTGTTCAGGGGGTGTTAAAAAAAAAAAATCCCCCTGAACATCAAAAGTCTTGCCAATGAAAAGCACCGGTGTAAACAGTGCTTTGATGGCTGGAGCCCTGTCCTGCTGACAAAGCCACTGCTGCTTATTGGGGGTGGAAGTTTTTGTCCGCAGGAGAGCTGTGTGTGTGCCTTTAGCAGCACAGTTGTAGCGGCACAGCCATGTTGCTAAAAGCTGTATATTGTAGACATAGCCTGAGACCATGATTTTTAGTGTCTAGCAAAGCATCTAGTAATTTATTTGGTCTTTTCAGTATACAGTAGACTCTCAATTATCCAGGATGATAGGGAAAATATTAATCCTGGTTAATAAAATCCTGGATAATCACCATCCATAGGAAATATGGTGGAGGGGGGGGGGGGGGGTTGGTTCACCAGCCACTCCAGGTGGAGGAGTGTTGGTTCACTGGCTGCCCTGTGTCCTGGTGGGGTGTTTTTTTTGTGTGTGCTTGGGGCGGTGACCAAGCCAGAGCCGTCCCTGCAAGTTACAAGTCTTTTTTTTTGACATCCTGGTTAATCCACATCCTGGATAATCAAGAGTCTACTGTAATTGTGATTTAAAAAATGAAAATATATTGCACTGGAAAATTGGATTTTATTATTGGAAGTTCTTTTCTTTTTGTAAGTGAAACTCTCCCAGAAACAAATAATTGCATAATAAATTTAGGGATATTAATAAGTTTTTTATTCTGAAGAAGCACTAGTATTGGAATAACAGTAGGGTTACAGGACTGGCCTGTTGGGGAGCAGTTTGCACACCACCTGCTACTCTTGGACTAGCTTCAGATTGTGTTTCCCCTCTCTTTCATGTGGTCCAAACAGACCATAAAATATCTTGCCACTGGTTGTTTTACTTCATCAGCTTTATTTGGGCAAAGTTCCGGAGATGAAGTGAATGTTATGTATTTTATGGGCATCTGATATTAATCTCCAGATATTAAACTACAGTACTTCTATTGTGTTAAAATTTGACAAGTAGAAAAGGAAGTATGAAACTGATCATTAATTCAACATTTTTTTTCCTGTTCCTTTTCTTAGGAATCAAGTGTTAGAAATGTTTGATCATGCTTATAGCAATTACATGGTAAGTAAAAATACCAATTTCTTCAATTATGCTTACACATAAATTAAAGTTTGTGTTGCATTTGTCAGCAGTTTTGTTATTGACCTGGCAAATTTAAAAAACCTTGCAGAAACTCTGTTGGGGGGAAAACTGAAGTTGAAGTTTATATGTGCAGCTTATATTATTTTCTTTTGAAATGTTTGATTGCATATGAGAAATATGAATGTAGGGGGAGAGTAATGTCTGATCACAGGAACAGTAGCAAGGAATTCCTGACAGGTTACTTAGCTTGTGCTTGATTATTCTCTTTTCCCCCCCCCCCCCCATCTGAAATGCAGTAGTTTCTAAATATTAAGATTGTAAATGTTTGTAAAGGTAGTTATGGAATTTAAAAATATTTTTAAAGGGAAGCAGATGTTGCAATACAGTCTTAAGGTCTGATTTTCCAGTTGGATCCTTACAGGTGGCCTATAAAGCTAAAAGCTAATGTGTCTCTGTACAAGGTAAACTTGCATCTCTCTCATTGCAGCGTTAGGACCTTACTATGTAAACCTGCTTGCTATTCTTAATGTAGTTTGTCTCCTCTTATGAATGTCCTACTAAATCAGTGTTCCCTTGACTGACTTGGTAGCATGAAACCTCTGAAGAAGAATGTTGCAAAATACCTACAGACCAAGAACACTTGAAAAGATACCTGTCTGTAGTTATCAAATTCTAGTGAACACAATAATTGTTAATAATTTTGTGCTGGTGAATATTGTATAAAATGTATATAACTGCAGATAACTTGGATTACACTTTGTGGGCCTAACATTAATTACGTAACCTCATATTTGCCTTGTGATGTTATATTTGCTATAGATTTTGCAGCCTCTTTGCTCACAAGTTCTATTTCACTTAAGGGGAAAAAAAGGGGAGGGGTAGGAACAACCCTGTAGCATCAGACCTATATTGCATAACCTGGTGCTAAATAGGCAATTGTAATGTAATTAAATGGTCCACATTTGCTACTAATTACATGATATATGTGTGTTGTAACTTAGTATTGTCAAAACAATTTTAGGTTTCTCTTTTAGTTGTCTTCACATGTTGGACATGAGACTTTTGTTTAGTCAGTCATCTTGTATCCTAATTTATTAGTTTGGTCTTGTTCCAGAATAAATAATTGTTTTTATTTCAACAGTAGAATCTCTACATTTAAAATACAGTTATTGATAAAAGAATACAATACTACCAATTCACTGAAATGGGAAACATTGTGTACATCTGAAAATATAAGGCTATTTAAGGTTTTTTCCACACCCCTCAATGACATAAGTTATACTGACAAAAGCGGTAGGGTAGACATGGCCTGAAATACCAATTATTCTTATGATACTGTAGTCTCATAAAGTACCCTGTTTCCCCGAAAGTAAGACATCCCCCGAAAATAAGACGTACTTCCAGTTTTGCCTCTCGCTGTACTATAATGTAATTTTGGGAGCAAAAATTAATATAAGACACTGTCTTATTTTCGGGGAAACACGGTATGTACCTTTAACAAAAACATTTAAGTTGTTTTCATCTTTGTATTTTCTCTGCTGAGAAAATGTGTTCTTATTACAACTCAAACCTTTCTTTCATAAGTTGCACCTGCTCACATATGAACACACTGTCCCTTGAGAGTATGTTGATTGTATGGCTCAAAATTATGTGTAACCCTTTAACTTCCAAAGAGGTTAAAAGTTAATGAGACATGTAAATAGATAATGTATACAGTCAATGAGATTCTTTGCCATTTATAAAAGCCAAAAGTATTAAAACACAGAAGAAAAGCTATTCTGAGGACTGGTTTATATTAAATATGTTCAACATTGTAGGCTCTGAAGTGATACAGAATTGTTGTTTGATTTTTGAAAAACAAACTTCAAGTATTTGTGTTTGTTGACATTCTAACTTTTCTCTATATTGCCTAACAGTATGACTAGCAACTGGCTTCTTTGGATAGAAATAAGTTCTAGTTAGTTACCTGAAACCTGATTACATAAAAATGTCTGGCTTTCAATCTGCCTTTCTCTGTCTTTTTTGCTTTTAATTAGATAACCTCCCTTGCCTAACATTGGACAAAGCTCTTTAGTCAGCTGAGATATTTGTGCTTTACTTAACTTCAAAATTACAATAATGCAAATAGATACCTTCTCTACATTTGTGGCAAGAAAATGTTGGGTTAAGAGAAAGTATGACTTCAGATATCCTGGAAGCATGAATGTCAAAAGGATATTTACTTGCCATGTATGCTAGAGCATTAAACAAACAAGTCTCATTCTGTGTTTGTTTAACTTGAAGTAAAGACTAGAGTTTCAACCTTGACCCTGATAGCAAGAAAATTGTGTGGGGCGTGGTTGTTTTTTTTTGGTTTTTTTTTTGTTTTTTACAGCAGTTTTTCAGGGAGCTGAAAATGGTTGATTTACTATTTCTATTAGTGTTTTTGGGCTTTAGTGGATTAGGCTGACATTTCATATATGCGTGCATGGGGATATCTTTTATACTTTTTATATGACAACTGGGAGGGCAGATAGTGGCTTTTTGTTCCCTCAATGACAAATCTAATAGCTAGGAGCATTTGTTCACACTCTCACAAAGGATACTTGAAAAGCCAGTTGTGTTAGTCCCTTGGGTCAGTAGTCCTAATCATATAGCACTGGCAGCCATGTGCGTTTTTTTCAAGTGGAAAGTAACAATGCTGTTCTTAATTTACAGTCCTGACATTGACAAATAGGGCTGTTTAGTCTATCTGGACATGTTCTTATACATTTAAGACTTAGAGATGTTTTAACCTATGTAGTTTGTATGCCAGATTTTGCCCTTGATACATCTTCTCTTTATCCCCTGAGTTATACTCCCTTCCAATTCAGTTGAGGACAGCATTTGGCCTTATAGCCTTAAACCATCTCTAGATAGATCTAGATAACTAATCTGTATTCCCTCCTTTTTCAGAGTGTTTCCTGCTCTTCAGGATGTAGACTATTACTTTTGTTTTAGTGATTAATGTTCCCTTTTCTGTCTGTCTTGAAGGTAACTTTATCAGAATTACCCAATTATTGGCTTTCTCCACAATTTTAGCTATTGATCTCTTAATTTTGAATTTGGTTCTAGTTCACAGTTCATTAATCAGTTTTAGGATAATTGTAAGGTGTACTGTATTCAAAATGAGAACTATACCCTGACCCTGGTAGCTGAACTCAAGAAGAGTAGAAGGTTGTGATAGGAACAGAGTTTTCAAGGAACGATAGATCATAGATTGAAAAACAACCCATACTTTTTCTTCCCTACCCCTTATGTCTGGATAAACAGTCACACTAATCTGTCACAGCACATACTCATAAATGATATTGAATGTGTTCCACCGCATATATTCTTTTGCTGCAATTTTGCTTCTACTGTGCTGCTCATTAGACTCTAAAATTAGAAAGTATAATACAGCAGCCAGTGGAACTGAGGTAGACATGTTCCATCACTAATTGTTCCCTCATACTACATGTCTTATGGGGAGTCAACACCTTGCACAACATTTTAAAATTTTTTTTTGGTCTTTATAAAACTTACTTGCCTTCCCTTTCCTATGTTGATTACTAAGAAAAAGCTAGCACTTCATGTGCTTTTCAAAAACACCAGGAGCAAACAGAATTTTTAAAAGCTATTTTAAAAAGAAACTTAATCAAGTCTTAAACCAAAATATTTCACCAGTCTCTGATATCACTCTTATGTAAGTTTCTGGCTCTCCAACTTTAGTGCCTTTTATTTTGGCAGTTACCAAAATTCTGGACTAGGCCCTTAAGGCTTGATTCTGCTCAACCTGAAGTCAGCTACAAAATTTGCATTGACTTCAGTGGAACCATAAACAGTATTTTAATCAGCACACCTGATTTGGGCTATACTGACATTGTTGATATTTCTGACTCATTGAAGGAAGCTAAGTAGTGTTAGAGTAAAACTGTTTTTGCTAGAGCAGTGGAAAGTAATCCCTTTCCCCACCCCTGAAGTGGCCATCATTTTCAAAAACTACTCCAAACTTATTATGTTTTCCTTTTGTGTTGCATAGTGATTTGGTTGTATTTTATGGTTTTATATTCAGACAGAGGTTTTTTTTCCCTCATCTTCACTGATTCTGTGACCTTGGACAAATCATGGAGGATAAAATTTTCAAAGCATCTAGGTCCAATTTTCAAAAGTGGCTTAGGAGCCTCAATCCTTTTAATTTTTTTTCGGTGAGACTTAGGCTCTTGAGAGGCTTAAGTGCTTTTTAAAATGTTATCCTTAACTTTTCAACTTCCTTGTTTCCTTTCGGTAAAATGGAGCTATTTTTCACATTTTAGTAAAATGTTTTTGCATTATGTGGGATGATAGATCAGTTCTTTAATGGAGGAAAAAGACTACTCAGTTTACAGGGTACATCTTCTCCACGGCAGAAATGCAATCATCTGTGCATTTGTTGCAGGAAACACAAGATGGACCTCCAATGTTCAAATTGAGCAATTATTTCATAGGTGCCATTAAGTACTTCAAAACTATTGTTTCTCTGGGGTGGGGGAGGTGGGGTATTGCACTCTATGGTCTGGCTGCGAGTATGTTTTATGTGGTCTAACGGTTGTCAGTCACTGACCATGAAGAGGAAGCTGCTGCTGTGTTGTTTTGAGTTTGAGTTTAGCCAGATAGATCAGGAGTGGGCAAACTTTTTGGCCTGAGAGCCACATGGGGTTGTGAAACGGTATGGAGGGCCGGGTAGGGAAGACTGTGTCTCCCCAAATAGCATGGCTCCCACCCCTTGCCACCCCCTACCACTTCCTGCCCCCTGACTGCCACCCTCAGAACTCCTGAACCATCCAGTGCGCCCCCCCCCCAGCTAGTTCCCTTGACTGCCCCCTCCTGGGATCCCCCGACCCTATCCGCCCCCCCAGGAATTCACCTCCTATCCAACTCCCCCTGCTCCCTGTCCCCTGACTGTCCCACCCCCTATCCACACCCCTATCCCCTGACAGGCCCCCCAGGACTCCCACGCCTATCCAACCATTTCCTGTCCCCTGATCGCCCCGACCCTGTATTTACACCTCTGCCTCTAACTACACCCCAGAAGCACTCTCCTCCCCGACCACCCTCCTCCCCGAGTCTCTGCCCCATCCAACCTCCCCCTGCTCCTTGTCCCCTGACTATCCCCTGCAATCCCCTGCTCCTTATCCAGTCTTGCCTGCTCACCACAGCCAGCCATGCCACTGCAATCCTTCCTGGCAGGAGCAATGGGCTGCAGCGCTGGCAGCATGGTTGCGGGAGAGAGGGGACAGCAGGGGAGGGACCAGGGGTAGCCTCCCCGGCAGGGAGCTCAGGGACCAGGCAGGATAGTCCCACGTGTCAGATGTGGCCCACGGGCCATAGTTTGCCCACCCCTGAGATAGATGATACTTAGATTTTCATAAGTTTACTACAATTCTGTTTCATTTCAACAGGTTTAATTAAACTGTACTGTACTCTTTACCTTCTGGTTTTGTTCTTACAGGATCATGCCTACCCAGCTGATGAACTAATGCCTTTAACTTGCCGTGGACGGGTTCGGGGTCAGGAACCAAGTCGTGGAGATGTAGACGATGCCTTGGGAAAGTTAGTATTTGAAGCAGTGATTATCTTATATGAACATGCAAATCTTAACACATTTTGTGGCTAATACTTCAGTTGATGCACACTCAGAACCCCTGTTTAGTTTTCTAGATCGGGGTGGGATCTGGCTTGCAGGATTGCCAGCCCTGTGGTGCAGTGGGGCTAAGGCAGGTTCCCTGCTTATCCTGGCCCTGCACTGCTCCCGGAAGTGGCCGGAGCCACGTCCCTGTCTCCATGCACTACCCTCCGCTGCAGGCACCACCCCTGCAGCTCCCATTGGCCAGCAATAGGGAGCCACGGCCAATGGAAGCTTTGGGGGCGGTACCCACAGTCAAGGGCAGTGCACAGAGACCTCTGTCAACCCCTCCTCCAGGGGCCACAGAGATGTGCCTTCGGCCTCTTCCGCGAGCAGCGCAGGGCCAGGATATGCTGGGAGCCTGCCTTAGCCTCCCTGTGTGATGATACCACCCCAGAGCCACTCAAGGTAAGTGGCACCAGGTTGGAGCCCCCACCCCACATACTTCCTGCACCCCAACCCCCTGTCCTGAGCCCCCTCCTGCACCCCAAACCCCTGTCCTGAGCCCCCCTCCCATACCCTACACTCCTTCCCCAGCCCTACGTTCATGGCTCTGCATGCAATTTCCCCACCCAGATGTGGCCCCTGGGCCAAAATGTGTGCCCACTCCTGTTCTAGATGCACAGAAATGAAGAAATTGTGTCATATTATAAATGAGAGAAGTGGTGGGAACAAAACATAGTTTAGTAATTTCTATAGCCACTTTCCTCTACTCCCATGAAGTTAACTGATGTATAGTTATTCCTTTATCAAGAAAAAAGGAATTGACCTCATCAAATGGGATTAGAATTCTAAAAGAGTTTAGAATAGTTTTGCATAGTACAGTTTTTTTTCTTAGGGAAATCATCGATAACATCAGTGCACATTTAAGGCCACCAGTGAATTCAGTGGCTGAAATGGGTGTGGCTGGGTTCATGATCAGAGCAATAGACTATTGGCCACTGTGCTAGTTTATTTAAATGACGGAGTTTTCAAAGGTAACTAAAAACAAGAAGTCAAAATGATTCCTACCATCATAAGTGTAAATTATTCTGTAACTCCAGTTCTGGTCAATAGGAGTTGCAAATGTCTATTCAAAGAAGTATAGGTTTGATTGCTGTCAGTATTTACACCTTCCTGTTAAATGTCCCTCATTTAAAACTAGCATATTTTTAATCAACTGGCAACCTGTGATGATTGTGTTACATTATTTCTAAGATTTTTTTGGTTAAAAAATGTCATCATAACGTAACATATCTACCAAAAACATACCAAATTTTAATTATATATCTGGTTTAATTTTTATTTCATAGGTTTTCACTGACACTGATTGATACGTTGGACACTCTTGTGGTAGGTTTGATCTGTTTTGCTGGTGAATAACGGTATATCTACCTCTAGTCAGATTTCCAGGTTAAAATTCTGTTCTTTTGAAATAAACATGAAGAGTTAAATAAGGAAACTGAGATAAGTCTCTTATTCCATCAAAAAGGCAACTACACTCCATTGTTTACAGATCTTTACAACAGACACAATAGACAGCGATGTTTGAAATTTTTTTTTAATACTAAAGCAGTTCCTTGGCTTTGTAGATCAGCCAAATGAATGCCCAATGTGTTGCTGTTACTTTTTTCCCCCCGTACTTATAACATAGTAATATACATTTGTTTCCCTGCCAATGTAAGGGCTTTTCTACACTTAAAATGCTGCAGCAGTACAGCTGCATTGCTGTAGCACTTCAGTGTAGACACTGCTTGCACCAATGGAAAGAGTTCTCCTGTCAGTGTCAGTCAGGGGTGGGCAAACCTTTTGGCCCGAGGGCCACATCTTGGTATGGAAATTGTATGGTGGGGCATAAATGCTCACTAAATTGTGGGAAGGGGTGCGGGCTCTGACTGGGGATGTGGGCTCTGCGGTGGGGTTGGAGATGAGACTGTTGGAAGTGCAGGATGGCGCTCCAGACTGGGACCGAATGGTTCACAGGGCAGGAGGGGGATCAGGGCTGGGGCATGGGAGGGAGTCAGGGGTGCAGGCTCTGGGTGGCACTTACTGCTGGTTCTGGGAGCTGCTTTATGTCCCCCCTCCAGCTCCTATGCAGAGGTGCAGCCAGGCAGTGCACGCTGCCCCATCACTTGAGGTGAGGGCAGTGTGTGGCATGTCCTCGCTGCCCCTGTGTGTAGTAGCTGGGGGATGGGGGGGGGGGGGAGAACATGCTGCACCTTTCAATAGTTGCCTGGAGCAGGGCAAGCCCCCGACCCTGCTCACCGTCAGGAGCTCAAGGACCAGATTAAAACGTCTGGAGGGCTGGATGCGGGCCCCGGGCCGGACCCCAGGCTGTAGTTTGCTCCCCCTTGGTATAAGTACTCCTCCGCCCCGTGTGGTGCTGCTTACACAGAGGGTTATGTCAGTTTAACTGGATATTTCACACCCCTGAGTGACGTAGTTATACTGAGCAAATTTCTAGTGTAGACCAGGCCCAAGTTCATCTGTTGACTTCTGAGGGGAATTCTGCTCCCCAAAATTAAAAATCTACCCACAATTCTGCAAAATTCTGATTATATTGTGTTATTTTGACAATTAAAATGATCATGCCAGTTTCAATTATTTTGGTAATTAATTTCAAACGACCTATTAGCAACTATGTCTATAACAATACAGACAACAAAAGAGATTCCCCCAGGAGTAAAAAACCCAGTTCCTGTTTCTCTGTCCCTCAGAGTCCAGCCCCTAACCCAGACACCTACATCCCCTCTTCCCCAGAGCTCAGCTTGGGGTACCCCCCAGCCCAGACACCCTTACCCACAGAGCCCAGACACCTGCACCCCCCCCTCACAGAACCCAGCTGTGGGAGAGGTCCTCCTGGCCTGGAGCCCCACACCCTTTCCTCACCCTAAAGGCCAGCTGTGGTCTCTCCCTCCTCTCTTCCCCCAAGCCTAGGGATCCAGAAGGAGAAACAGCCTGATGCTGCATCCCGGACTTGTACGCAGTTTCCTGCACACTGCCTCCTTCCTTCAGGCATACCAGGAACGGAAGTTGCAGGGAACTCTCCAGCTCCAACCCCTCCCTCCAGCAATGTCTTCTATTTGTGAGCTGGGCTCTGCCGGGTCCCGTGGCCCATCACGGCCACCAGCAGCTGTGCAGTGTCAGTTCTGCAGGAACTGACCCAGTATGGCTGTTCTTGTTTCTTAGGCAAAATGTACAATACAGTACTTGTACTAGGTGAATTGAAAAATATATTTTTTTTTCAGTGCAAATACTTGTAATCAAAAATAAAGTGAGCACTGTACACTTTGTATTCTATGTTGTAATTGAAATTGATATATTTGAAAATGTAGAAAACATTCACAAATATTTAAGTAAATGTTTAACAGTGCGGTTAATCACATGATTAAAAACTTATTTTTTTTAATTGCATGATTAATCAGGATTAATTTTTAAATTGCTTGACAGCTTATTTTCAAACCTTAGAGCAGGGATGAGCTTTAACTGTGGAGTTCAATTCTAGATTTCAAGGAATAGAATATGAGGGTGCAGGTGGTAGAAAACACTGACCACAGTGCACTACAGTGAAAGAAAGGAACAAAACTGGATAATCATTAGACACATTTTTCAGTGAATTATTCCCTGTTGAAAACTACTTTATCATTCACATTCGTCACTATAAAAACCAGACTAACACTGATATTCACTCAATGTATCCGAATATAATCTGGACAGGCAGAAAAGCAATTTGAGCTATTTTGATTATTTATTGTTTTTAGCACGTTGAACTTTATATTGTACTCGAATGTCTGACTGCACTAGTACTTTTTGAAGTAGATTACTCTTACGGCATCAGAACCTAAAATGACTAAAGTTATTTTTGTTTTCCAGGTGTTAAATAAAACCAAAGAGTTTGAAGATGCTGTAAAAAATGTGATAAAAGATGTTAATTTAGATAATGACATAGTTGTATCAGTGTTTGAAACTAACATAAGGGTCCTTGGGTAAGTAACTACCTTTCTTCATTTGCATGGCACTTAAGATGTGATCTCAAGCTTATGCCCTGTCAAACATTTCCTTCCACCTCAGCTGATGTTGAGAATGGTGGTTCCACTGGATCAACAGAATTTAACTTCTGTTGTAGGAAGGATGTCAAATTCAGTTGGCTGTCCGCACCACCTCCCCCCATCAGCTCCCCACTCCCCTAAGTTAGCTGTCCCCTCCCCCCAGCTGCCATGTGCTGCTCCTGCCCTCTGCCTTGGGGCTGCTCCCAGGAGCTTGCTGTGCTGGGGTCAGGGGGAGCTAATCTCAGGGTGTCCCCCTGCTCCTGCACCCCGCTTACCTCTTTATGGACCTCCCTGGGCCCCGGAGCAGAGGATCTCTGTCTCTCCTGTGCAGCTCCATGCTGACTCCCTGCAGCAACAGTTGCTGCGGGGTCCTAGTGCCCCCATTCTCTACTGCCAGGACAGACTGAGCCTGCCCTTCCACCTCAGACCCTTCCCTTTTTCAACGGGGCCCTCCACCAGCACAGGGCCCTCCCACCTTCCCACAGTCACCACTTCTGCCCCACACTGGGCAAGGGGCAACCCCATCCTCCACCCCCAGTGAGAGGCAGCAGGAGGGGAGGAGATACACACAGCCCCCAGCACCCACCACAAGGGAGGCGAGGAAATTCCTGGACCTGAGGGGCCTTAGGAGCACATGCAGTGACAGTGGTGGGGATGTGTGTGCTGCCGGGGGAGGGTGGGGGGAGTAGTCTTCTCTGGCCTCAGTCCAGAGGCAACCTGCCTGCACCCCAAACTCATCCCCAGCCCTGCTCCACCCCAGAGCCCATACCCCGAGCCAGAGCCTGCACCCCAACCCTTTGCCCTAACCCTTTCAATACCCCAAACTCCTCATCTCCAGCCCAGCCAGAGCACTCATCACCCTGCACTCTAATGCTCCTCTGCCCTAGCCCTGAGCCCCCTCCCACAGCCCTCACCCCTGCATCCCTTCCCTCCGCACCCCTCCCATCTCCAAACTCCTTCCCTGAGCCTGTACCCCTATCCCCTGCCACAGCCTGGGCTTGCGCCTCAGACCTCCTCCCCAGAGTCTTGGGCAGGTGGGGGGCAGAGTTTGGGCAGGGGCAGGTTCTGGGCACCACCAACATTTCTACAAACCTGACACCCCTACCCTTCTCCATATAGAGCAAGCTGGGAACACAGCGGGAGAGAGAGCGAGCTTGGGGCAGCAGCTGCTGTCTCAACTTCCTGATCCTCTTAAAAAGACAATGTACTTAAGAATGGAGTTAGCTTACTTAAAGGGGCAGTGGGCATCTCTCTCTCCCACACACAAAGTGTTTGTCTGTCTGTTTCTGCTATGCTGTCTCCTCTCCTCTCCCTCCATTTGTGCGGCCTTGTAGAGTGTGAGAGGCTACATTAACAACAATGTGTTAACTCTTGAGGGCTCGGCCAAAAGCTAGTTCATCATTTAGCAGTAAGGCATTCCCTGGGAAATATCCCATTGTTTTGCTTAAATTCGCATTTTTCAGGAACATAACTACAATGTTAAGTGAGGAGTTCCTGTATCTTAACTTCTAAGTGAAAACTTTCTGAAATGATAATCAATATTTGATTACTCGGGACTTATAAACATCATCACTTCATTTGGCTCATGATAACCTTTAAGTTAATGACCTCTACCCCATCCATATGCAACATTAATCATCTAGTTCTCTTCAGTAATATACTACTTCAATGTGTGTTCTATATATTCATGAAATGCCATAGGGAACAATTTATTGTTAATGATTTGCTCATCACTCTTTAAGTCTGTTACCTACATGAAAAAAATAATAATTTATTGTAGTAATTAAGTGCTTGATTTTTTTCCAGAGGTGCACCACAGCTTCCATTGATTTCAATTGGAATTTGTATGTGCTCAGCACTTCTGAAACGCATCAGTTATTTATACAGTGCTTGTCACAAATGATAGAAATTATTGCATTACTGTAACCTACTGACTTGAAATGCATGGGAATATCTTTTCTTGTCTTTAGAGGTCTTTTAGGTGGGCACTCTCTGGCTATTATGCTGAAAGAAAAAGGTGAATACATGCAGTGGTACAGTGGTGAACTTCTGCACATGGCAAAACAACTGGGCTACAAACTTTTACCTGCTTTTAACACTACTAGTGGTCTCCCTTATCCAAGAGTAAGTGTTTTATAATCCAGATCACTCCACGTGATAGGCAAAATTGTGTTAATATTACAGGAAGTTATTTAGTAGAGAGGGAGAGATCCTTATTTGTGACAGATTATGTATTAATTTTTCTTTGTATCTAGGATCAGAAAATAGTTCAGTTGCGAGTTAAATACAGGTGGAATGTCCTTGCTAACTAGGCTGTGGAGGCATTTGGCATAGAAATCATTTAAACTTTTTTATAAGCCCCTTTTTTATTAGTGTCAGTTATGGATGTAAACAGTTATCACAGATACTTATATTTTCCATTCACTTAATAATGCAGCTCAATGTTTTGTGACTGGTGCTAGCTAATTTCTTAAATTTTGTTTTTGGCTGCCTGAACTTGTTGCTTTTCCAGGTTTGCTGACAACGACCCAGAATGCATCATGCTGACTCATTAGAAATGGTAGAAATCTCATGGAACCACTGTCTACTAGTATCTTACATCTCTAGGCCTGACTCAATAATCGGAAACAAATGGTTTTTCAGTGTTACTTAAAATTTACTGATGTGCCTTCTACTGCCTGGTTAATTGAGAGTGTTCAGCATGCGCTTTTGGGGTCAACTCCAAAATTCACCAAACTTTCATAGTTTGTCTATTTTTTTTTAAAAAAAAGTCTTCATAGGTTATTGTTGGGTATAATTTGGAATTTTTCTTCATATTTGTAATTTTTCATTACATGAAGCTAAAGCATGGCACACTCTTAGCTTCTTGGTTAATTATAGTGTATCAGACAGAAGGAGGGACTTGAACCTGAGTGTTCCATATCCTAAGTGAGTAGCACTTACCTCTGGGTTGTTGAATATATTGGATTCTCTCATTTTTCACGAATAATTTCAGAAGTTCTCTGTTTTGATCTGATGCAGAACAAGAATTTATTTATTTATTTATTTGAAATCTTGAACATTTTTGGAAGGATAAGAATCAGTTTCCATGTAGCTCTACTTCTAAGTGATTTAGGCACGTCTGAAAATTTTACGCAACATACCTTTTTGTGGCAGTAGAGTTAAAAGAATTGTTTAGGGTCAGCTGAGACTAGATTAAAATTTTTGTTTTTTAATTAGAACAAATAAAGAACTGATAAAGTACAGTACCTAAGTTCCTGTCTCTCTCACATCATTGACATATAATATATATAATTTGCAGCTAGTAAAAGATACAATCTCTACTTTCTTTTAGGTTAATTTAAAATTTGGTTTAAGAAGTCCAGAAGCTCGAACAGGGACAGAGACTGATACCTGTACAGCTTGTGCAGGTACCTTGATACTTGAGTTTGCAGCTCTAAGCCGATTCACAGGAACATCAATATTTGAGGTTTGCTTTCTATGGTCTCTTATTTATTGGGGTTAGGTTTTGAACTCCTTATTGTTACATTATTGTAATTCAAATCCATGGGTAAAGCGTGAACTTGTTTCGGGTTAGTTGTATTTTTGGCTGATAATGGATTTTGCATCTTTTAGCTTTACTGTGCATAAGGATAAGGTGCATTTCCAGAAACACTTACACTAATATGGCATATCTAATTAAATACTATTTTAAACTTTTTATTCAAAAAGTTCTTGAAGGGGGTTTACAGAACAAGTAATAATATCTATACAAAACTAAGGCCAGGTCTACACTACCTGCTGGATCGGCGGGTAGAGATTAATCTGTCAGGGATCAATTTATTGCATCTCCTCTAGACATGATAAATTGATCCCAGAGCGCTCAAGCTCCCATTGACACCAGAAATCCACCACAGCAAAAGGAGCAGGCAGAGTGGACAGGGAAGCGGTGACAGTTGACTCAGCGCCGTGAAGATGCCAAGATAAGTCAACCTGAATACGTCGACTTCAGCTACACTATTCGCATAGCTGAAGTTGCGTATGTTAGGTCGATTTCCACCTCCCAGTGTAGACAAGGGCTAAGTAAACTTACTATATTGAAGAATCAGGTTAATAAACTCTCCGTGGTGCTTGGCTAGGTTCTACTGATTTGTTAGACTAACATTGAAGAAGAGAATTGAGGCACATGGTATTTAAAGTACATTTCTGTTCTGAAAATTCACTCTGAGAATAGCATAGTGAACTTTCATGTTTTATGATTTCAAGGGAAACAAGTTCACTTTATAAGTGTCTCTCTGTGCTGTGTGGGCAGTGCTCTGGGGAGCAGGGCAGCACGGTGCGTTCCTGTGGGTCAGTGGGCCAGCGTGTCTGGCTCCAGCTGGGTGGCTGCTAGACACGCTGATCTAAGAGTGGTAAGGGGGCCGGGGCCAGGATGTTTGGATAAGGGGCAGGAGGGTTCTGGGAGGGCAGACAGGGAACGGGGAGGGGGAGGGTGGATAGGCATGGGAGTCCTGGGGGGCCTATCGGGGTGGGGTTGTGGGTAGGGGTCGTGGCAGTCAGGGGACAGAGAACAGAGGGGTTGGATAGGGGTTGGGATCCTGGGGGGTCATTAGGGATGGGAGGGGGTCTCGGGAGCAGGCGGTTAGGGGACAAGGAGTGGGGGGTTGGAGATTCGGGGGGGGCAGTTAGGGGGTGGGAAGTGAGAGGGGGCAGGAGCTAGGCTGTTTGGGGAGGCACAGCCTTCCCTACCCAGCCCTCCACACAGTTGTGCAACCCTGATGTGGCCCTCGGGCCAAAAAGTTACCAACCCCAGTTGTATCTGAACAGATCGTAAATTATTCATGGTGTACTCCCCTTTAATACTGATCTATTCCCTTTATAACATATTGCAATATAAACTAGTTAATGTAAATTGCCCAGGCATTCGGTTTGAAGCCTTTTGAATCAGAGACTTTTTGCATATGTTCAACAGCCCTCTCACTCTCACTGCTGTCTGCCACTCTCTCCTGTTGTTTGTAGAAGGGAGTCACCATCCAAGAGACTCTAAATCAGCAGTCCCGTTTCAGCCAAGTGAGCAAACAACTCAAATTCTCAGTAGTCCGCATGAGAAGTGCTGTATAGGTAGCTGTATTGTCTTCAGTTTGTACTGTTAAAGATAGAAATCCTACGTCAAGAGAGATGGGGTTGGATTTTTAAAAAGCTCTCAGTGTTGGCCTAACTCTGCTCTCATTAAACTCAGTGAGAGCAGTTAGGCCAACACTGAGTACTTTTGATTATCTCACCCTTAAAACCCAGCATGTCTGGCTGCTTGTCTGTGTCCTTTTTTGGCTAGGTTGTCACCGCAGTTCATGCCTCCCTTGGTGTATTAGCTCCCTGTAAATACACATACTTAACCTAACTATTGGGTAGAGCTACTGTGCCATCTAGAAACACCCGAAAAGATGTGTATGGCAGTAGGGTTGGGATAGGTTTAATTTGGAAGGCAATCTGACTATATTCCCATTGCATTAGAAATTAGTTGTTGCATTATTTCATTAGAGGATCTTGAAATGTGTTATAAGGTTTTTGTTTATAATTTTTAATGATTATAAACAAAAAGTGTCTTTATATCTTTGTCTGTTAGAAATAAAGGCACAGACAAATTAAGTGACTTCCCCAAAGCTATAAAGTGTGTAGGTGACATTTACAGATAGAATGCAGATCCTTTTAATTAGCAACAAAATGATTGGTTAAATAGAATAAGTGCTGCTTTTCAATAGAATTCAATGCATTATTGGGCTTCATAGTTCTACCTTTAGGAAATTCAGTATAAATATGAATCTCTGTATATAATATATTCTACTTCATAGCTCCATTATTTTAGCAGACAAAAAACCCACCTGATACTTTTTCTTGCCTCCTGCATTGCCTTTAATTACACTTATATTAAAATATTTTTTGTTGGTTGCAGGAATATGCACGGAAGGCACTTGATTTTCTTTGGGAAAAAAGACAACGCAACAGTAATTTAGTGGGAGTTACCATTAATATACATACTGGAGACTGGGTCCGCAAAGGTATGTGGTTTTGACTCTTTTAAACCCATGATCACATGCAGCTCTTGGGAGTTTAAATTATTTTAAAGTACCATTAGAAAGGCAAGTGGACGTGTGGACTTTCAGATCTGAATAAACCCGGTATAATGTAGCCTGGTCTTTCTCTGCAAAAATCTCTTGTCTGAGAAATCAGTGTTAGTTTCAAGGAAAACATCCCCTAATTCCCTGGTGCTGAGAGATTTCTTAGTGCTAAATTTTCAAAGAATCTACTTTAAGTGCACAGTAAAGTACAAATAAGAGTGCAATTGTGTATTAAGGCCAATAAAAATATTTTCATACAAGGAAATTCAACACTGAACAGCATGCCTGAGCCTACTTTAATGTTCAAATATACTGAACACATTTTCAAAAAAGTAGGAAAATACTGCACAGTGCAGCCATTCATGAATCTACATGGTCCTTTATTTGCAACCTTTATTCGGTTGTCCTGAACATCCCTTCTTTTCTTTCAAACAATAGCCATTGAAATCAAATTGAAAATTACTAGTTGAAAACTTTTATCCATGTAACTATTTACATTTAAAAATACAGTACTTTTGTATCTTTCTTTGTGCTATTTCTAGATAGTGGAGTTGGAGCAGGAATAGACTCGTATTATGAATATTTATTAAAGGCCTACGTCTTGCTTGGAGATGACCGTTTCCTGGAAAGATTTAACACAGTAAGTTGATTTAAGTTTTTGCTTAAGTATTTTTCCCACTTAAGAATTGTAGTGTTAGCTGTTAGATTCCTGCTTTGTACTTCATGGACTTTGCAAGATTGTGTTTTTGTAGCCAAACTTGAGTTGACTATAGTACCCACGTATGTTCCTCTCCCTTGCCCAGCAAGGGTGGAGTCATCCTATGTAGCTGTGGGACTGATATAATCTCCTTGTTTGCTTCCCACACCAGTATAGCCATAACTTTCTAACCAAGGGAGGCTGTATTGAGATTTTGGAGATCACCAGTGCTACTTTTACACTGTTTTACAGAAAGTCCTATTAATGTAAGGCCTCTCTTTTCACAAAGTAAGCTGAAAGCTCCTGTTGCTCTCAGAGCAACAGCTAGAACCTGAAAATCAAATTCTGGGTTTCATCTACCATGGCAGAGCCATGAGTACAGAGAAACTAAGCCAGCCTAATGATTATATGATCATGACCTGCGAAAATATGTGCCCTTGTTCTTAGGTTGATTAGATTAATAAGACTGTTAAATTTTCTGAAAATCATGGACTTTTTTTCACTAAAATAATACAGAATGATGATTCACAACTTAAATGAACTTGGTTCTTGCAAGCAATATAAAAGTCAGAACTATACAGTTTAAAAGCCTGTCATAACAGTAAAAATTTATATTGCGAATATGTATAGCTGCCATTATAATAATGTAATTGGGCTTCCTATTCAGCCCATGATATAGTATTGCATCCTAAACTCCTCAAATGAAGGTTGAGGACTTTGCATTGCAGGCCTTACAGTTTTTAATATAAACACAAATAAGACTGCTATCCTGAGGAGAAGAGGAATTAGGAATGGGTAAGCAGACAAGTTATCCAAAGGGTTTTTAAACTCTTTACAGCAGTTAGTCCCGTCTGGCGTTTTTCTTATAAATGCATTTTGGAGTTCTCTGATTCAGCCAAAGTAAGTGAGAAACTGCAGCCATCTTTATTGCTGATAGCCAGCTTAAAAACCAGCCACAGGAGCCAGTCAAGTGGAGATGAGGTATAGTAGTAGCCAAGCAGAGAAAAAACTTGGATGTTCATAGTAATGGTTGCTGAATATATTTGTGCACATGTATATGCATATTACTGTATAGCTGTGCAATAATTATTCCGGCTCTTGCATTCTGATTTGCATAACTAGAAACTGTGTTTTTATCTATGTATCACTAATTGCAGGGATGCTGTTCCCTGAGACCATTACCTTGCTGAAATGAAATATAGTGAGCTACTGGGCTTTCATGTCCCTTTTGAAGGAGATGTGAGCTCATGATGTTTCTGTTTTTATTAGCACTATGATGCCATAATGAGGTACATTAGTCAACCACCTCTTCTGCTCGATGTTCATATTCACAAACCAATGCTAAATGCTCGGACCTGGATGGATTCTTTGCTTGCATTTTTCCCAGGCTTGCAGGTAAGGTTTCTAAAACCTCCAGTCCCCAGATCCCATTAAAGGGGCTTACTAATAATCTATATATATAAAAGTCAAATGGTGTATGCGTGTATGTATGTATGTAAGCTTACTCCTTCCACACCGTTTGAGCTAGAGACTTGAAATTTGGTACAGTTAGAGGTCTTAGGGTCCTAATGACCATAAGGGTCGAAAATTTTTCAAATCTCACCTCTGACGCCCCCCAGGGGTGAAATTCTTTAAAGGCCAATCACATCAGCTGGGCAGCTGCTGTTCTCTGTGACATAGTTATGATGTCATAATACCCCCCTCCAACAGACACCGCACTCGCTCAGCTCTCTGCCCCTCCCCCCTCCGACGGAACCCCGGAATCCCTCAGCTCTCTGCCCCCTTCCCACCTGCGATGGACCCGAGTTGGGTTTGGTTGGAGGGTAAGTGAGCTGGGGGTGTTGGGTTTGGTCTGGGGGCGTGGGAAGGTAACTGGGTGGGTGAGGGGTGAGGTGTGGGGGTTGGGGTTGGTCAGGGGGTGTTGGGTTTGGTTGGGGGGGGTGAGGAGGGTCGGGGTTGGTCGAGGGGTAAGTGAGGTGTGGGTGTCGGGTTTGTTTGTGGTGGTAGGTAGGGGTGTCGGGTTTGGTTGGGGGGGGAAGTGAGGTGGGTGTGTCAGGTTTGGTCTATGGGGGGTGAGGTGTGGGTGTTGGTCAGGGGGTGTTGGGGTTGGTAGGGGGGAGACGGGGTGTTGGGGTTGGGTGGGGGGGTGAAAATGTGAGTCGGGGTTGGTTGAGGGGTAAGTGAGGTGGGGGTGTTGGGTTTGGTCGGGGGGGGTGAGGTGGGGGTGTCAGGTTTGCTCTCTGCCCCCATCCAACGGACCCCGCACTCGCTCAGCTGTCTGCCCCCTCCCCACCTCCGACTGACCCGAGCAACGCCGGGTATTTTCGCTAGTTGTTCATAAAAACAGATATGAAAAATACATAAAATAGTTGTTGTAATTTAGGCTCAGTAATTTAACTTTTAAACATATCTGATGTGGAAGAGGATTTGTTTGCCTTTGCTGGTTATATTAAATCATGCAGCCGACACATTATTTCCAATTTTGTACAGGCAATTAGGGGAATCTGTCTGAACTTTCATACTCTTAGTTTATCTATTTGGCTTTGCTTTTGTCACCTCTTAACTCCTTGATGATCATGATTGACTCAAACATGATATGATAAGTTTCCTGTTTGTTTTTCTTCCCTCCATTTAGAATAAACCTTTATAAGAGTATACTTTGTATGGATGAATACAGGATTTACTTACAATCAGAGTCAGAAGGCTGGTATTATGATTGCATGAGAAGTCCATTCTGCAGCCCGCTAGGCTGTTACACATATGAGCCACTCTGAATTCGTAAGGGGATTTACATGTCTGCTTGATAATCTGTCCTTAGAGCTTTCAAAAGCAATTCTGGTAGCAAAATTTGAACTGAAGGGAATGAGTCCGTTCAAGTTCTGGGCCACAGCTGCATTTTTTAACATCTGTCATGAACCTGGGCAAATTCCCTTTTAAACCAGGATTTCAGTCTCAGTATGATCCTGTCCTCTTTCCTGCAAGTCAGTTATGATTGCTATGAAATAGTGGTCTCTTAGGGGTTGCAGTCACTCATATGTTTCCTATCCCGTGCTAAGTAGAAAAACATAAATAGATTATACACCGAAACAGAGGATCAAGATTTACATTGCCAGCATACACAATAATACAGTATACATTGATGTGTAGTCTTGTACAGATATCGTGATTGACTTGTGTATTTATTGCTATTGTTCTTGATTCATAGGTATTGAAAGGTGACATTAGACCTGCTATTGAAACTCACGAGATGTTATATCAGGTGATAAAAAAGCATAACTTTCTTCCTGAGGTAAGGCGGAAGGTTATGTAAACTGATTGTGATCTCTGTTCAAGTAATACTAGACATAATGTATAATTAAAAAAACAAAACTGATTTCAACATTCTTCTGAAACCTACAAAACCACATTCACAACAGGAGTGTCGTTCTGGATATAAAACATGTTTCCCTGAGATGTTGTAACTACTAGTAGTAGGAAACAATTGTTATATAACAGATAAGTGATGATGAATAAATTTTGTTTTTTAAACTGACCTTGGATCACTTCACAGTAGTATACAAAGTTTACACAACATTGATATGATATGTTGTAATGGCTTTATGCTATTAAATCACACTGACTTTTCTTTTCCTTCTGTTTCTTGGCTAAATGAAGCCTGAATCCATTGGAGAAGTAATACGTTCAGGGCCGTATTTGCATCGAGCCTCTAAAAATGTACCTACGGATATTTGTGTTGAGCCTGAAAACAAGTTTATTATGCACACAAAAGCCTCTTTGCCTATGTAGTCATTACTGGAACATTTGTATAGGCACTTAAAAATTTGGTCCTTTGGTCTTCAGTGGACAGGGACTTCCTTGTTTTTCTGGTACTCGTTTGATTGCTGACTAGCTTCTGTAGTGTTCATTCCATAGGTGGCTGCTTCCCTGTCCTAGCATTCAGCGATAACAAAAATGCATTTTGATTTTGTTTCACATAATCAGACCTGCTTATTCTGGATCTATACCTTTGCTGCACTTGAAGGATGAATAACTTTGAATGTCTTACTTCATCCCATCTATGAGAATCCAGAATAAATCAAACGAGCGCATAGGGCCTAATTTTAAAATTCTGTCTTTACTCTGCTTCCCAGATGTGTTTGTGGCAAAACTGGCAGGAGGAAGGTGGGGTGGGGGCAGGCAGTGGTACCAGGGCCCAGCGGACAGCCAGCCACTGCTGTGCATGGTAGGAGGGGACAGGTTGGGGTGAAACCAAAACAAAACGGCTTGCCTGACTTATACTGGTGTATGTAAGATCAGAATCAGGCTTGTCATCAGAGAATATTACTCACTGTCAATTTTTTTCCCCAAAAGTAATTGTCTAACTGTTGATAGGAATTCTAGAGCAAGTTTGGATAGGGGCTTTTTATAATTAGTAATAAATGAGAAAAGAGTAGAGCTTGTTGATCAGGACTTGCATCCTTCTGCTTGTTGGTGAATTATTGTTTTAGATTTCAAAGCAACCTTTGTATTTGTATACCTACATTTATTTATCTCTATTCTTTCTTCCTCAGGCTTTCACAACAGACTTCAGGGTTCATTGGGCTCAGCACCCTTTAAGACCAGAATTTGCAGAAAGCACCTATTTCTTGTATAAAGTAAGACCACTTTCTTCATCGCTTTGGCTTTCCGATACTTGGTACTAAGGTTTGGATTTTATTGATGCTGCGGCCCAAAACCTCATCTCATCCACTGGTGTTAGAGTTAAATACTTATGGCATGGAAGCCACATGTAGGCACTCTTTGTTAGAAAATGTCTTCAGAGTTTTGTTTTCTAAGTAAAGGATTTCAAAAGGTACAAAGGGGCCCAGTGACATTTGGGTGTCTGAGGCCCAGACTTTTAAAGGTATTTAGGCATTGCTGCACTCAGCACTGCAAGGCCTAAGTCTTATTGTCTGATATCTTTAAAAATCTGGGTGTAACTCCCTTGTCTTCCTTTGATTGTCCCAGCATAGTATAGTGTGTTCATATAGTGTAAATAGTAATGCACTGTATTTTGAAAAGAACTTCCTCTTCTCTTTTGAAACAATGACATTAAATTTCATGGATGTGTAAAAAGGCAACATATCAGAAACTAATGCATAACAAGTAGTTCTAAAAACAGTGATACATATTGCATAACATCTAAGCATTATGCAACTTTTCTTAAAAATAGGCTACTGGGGACCCTTACTACCTAGAAGTAGGAAAAACGCTCATTGAAAATTTAAACAAATATGCTAGAGTACCTTGTGGATTTGCTGCAATGAAGGATGTTCGTACTGGAAGCCATGAGGACAGGTAAGTGTGTAGTGATTTATAAGTTTACTAGTGTAACAGCCCGTGTACACAGGCAAAAGTGCTTAATGCTGTTTGTCCGGGCCGTCTCTATGGCTCGCGGGCACGGTGGCCATTTTGTGCCACCGAACTACAACTCCCAGCAGGCTGTTTGTCCAGGCCATCTCTACGGCTCGTGGTGGCCATTTTGTGCCACCGAACTACAACTCCCAGCATGCTGTTTGTCCAGGCCGTCTCTACTGCGCATGATGGCTTCGGACAAACATCCTCTGGCCTTTTATTATATAGGAGGATTAGAAAATATAAAAGGTATCTGATTAACTTCTTTTTATGTGTATTCAGATGAACTGAATTTTGGATAGTTACTGATGGTGTATTTTGTGTTCATCTAAATAAACCAACCCTCAGATTATGCACATATGATTTGATAATGGAATCTCTGTAGTCTAATTGGTGTAAACACTTTCAAAATTCATAGCCTTAAATGATAACATTTCTGTATTAAAGTGAAGACAGCCTAGTCTGATATTTTCTTTATATATATTTTTACTAAAACTTGATGATGGGTAAGTAGATTACATTTGAAGCATATTTCATTTGAAAAATGTTGACTTTGGAATTCTCAAGCAGTATATTATTATTGTAACACCACTTTTCCGTAGAACTTTTGGAACTGTTAGTTCTCTCTGTAAATAGTTTCCTCCTGTTGGAATTCTGCAATAGTTGCAGCACTCAAGCAGTGCGAATAAGCTCAAAAGTTGTCATTAAGGATACAGATTTGTCACAGCCTGTACAGCCTGCATCCCCTGCCTGAGCCCTGGCACTGTGGGCTGGGAGGGGAGGACCCTGGCCCTTTCTTGAGCCCTCTTCCCAGGGTGGAGCTTCCCGCAAGGAGAGCAGCTGCAGGAAGCATGCAGGACTGAACGATACCTCTCCCCGCCTTCTTTAGGATGTATTCTGTGCCCAGGTTCAAGTTCAGTACAACCCCGTGCTGCTATTCAGCTCAGTTTAATACGGCCTGGCTGCCCTACTTCCCTCTTTCTCCTCATCATGACATAAAGGCAGCTGAGCTAAACCTGAGCAATGCTGCGACTGTGTGTGCCAGGTTACAATGCCCAGAGTGGGGAGGTGAGCCCAGCCACCCAGGACAGGATCTCCAGCTGCAGGGAGTCACGGAAAAACGGGAATATGACCCTGTTTGACTCTTTTCCCCACCATGACAAACCTGCAATGCTAAGTATTATTAACTGTTTGGAGATGAGTACCCGGAGCATTTGTTTTACTGCCACTTTGGGAAATAACACTGCTCTTAAGACTATCTTCTCTCTCCCCCCTCCCTTGCCCCATAGAATGGATTCTTTCTTCCTGGCTGAGATGTTTAAATACCTTTACCTGCTCTTTGCTGATAAGGAAGACATGATTTTTGATATAGAAGATTATATCTTCACTACAGAGGCTCATCTGTTACCCCTTTGGCTCTCTACTACAAACCAAACAATATCTAAGAAAAATACAGTGAGTGCCCTTTTAAAACTTTAATCTATTTTTAATACCATTTTAATGTGTTTTTAGCTGGAAAAATCAGGGTAAATGGTAAGTTTAAGCAAAGTAAGATTTTTTTGCAGATGTTTAATACAAACTTTTATTGTGACAGTAATTAGTGGCACCCATGAATATTGTCAGGTTTTTTTCCATGATCAAACCTGTTTTTTAGGTATTTATAACTCAACTGTAAAACCTTGCTCCGGCCTGGAACTTGGCAGAAAGGTCACCGAGCACGCTTGCTTACAAAAACCAAACCAATAAAACCCTAATCTTCCATTTTTGTGTTTCTAAAAAATAAATGAATAAATATGTTGTTTTGTGGAGCTCAAATTTATTTCCTCTTTAAAAATACTTTAACCATAGTGTAGATTAAATATACCAAGTAATTTTTTTTGTATTCGGGAAAAATAAAATGCAGAGAAAGTTAGCCTTCTGGCATAGGGTTTAGTACCTGGGAGGAGGCCCAAGTACTTTCCAGCTCTAGGGCCAGATCCTCAGCTGGTGTAAAATATTGAAATCAGTTGAGCTATAGCAAATAGAAGTTCAGGTTCAGGCTCTTTTAGTCTACTTCTCCCCAGGCCGACTTGGAACCTGTTGAAATAGCATACTCAGATGCTGCTGGAAGTGGTCATGGTGATGTAGTCCAAACAGTACTTTTCTTGCTGCTTTCATTCTGGGAGACATATTTCCAACATCAGTAGCTCATCTGACAGGCAAACAGATGAGAAACTGAACAGAGGATTTATCACCCGAGTGTTAATCTGCCATTATTTTGACTTGAAGTGTGTTCACTGTTGGATAATTCCTAGTTAATCCTTTATTTAGCATTTTGTTACTTATTTATGCAGCATGGCAATATGCACTGAGGGCGAGACTTCTAAAGTACACCAGGGTGTTGCGCACTAACTGGCCCAAACTAAAGGCTCCCAAGTGCACGTTAATGTAGTGCTATTAGAGAGCACTACTTTAATGTGTAATAGGGAACGTTTAGTTCATGACAGCAGACCAGTTAGTGTGCAACAAATTGATGTGCTTTAGAAATCACACTCGCTCAGTGTGCACTGCTGTGCATTGTAGACAAGACACTCAAGGTATGTTACACTGTAATAAAAGACCCATGGCTGTCCTGGAGCCTGAACCACTGCACTGCAATTTTATAGACCAACAGTCCAAGCCCTAAAACCCTTTGTGGGGTTACCCAGGCTCTGAGACTTGGTGCATGATTAGTAAGGTGGCCTCCTGCTGTTTCGCTAGTCAATTTGATAGAAGATAGTGGGGGAGCAGTTTTATGGGGCTTTAGTGTGCAGCCTTTTTTTTTTTTTTTTTTTTTATGTTATGTTATAGCAACTTGATTTTTTTTTTTCTGTAGCCTTTTTATATACCTTTAAATACTGGGTCTTGGAGAATTATTATTGTTGATAAATACTCTTAAATGACATTTCTCACAATGGTGTTGTAAATAGATAAGTATTAAACTCATTTTTCAAATTTTTTTTGTGTCAAGCCATCTTAGGCAGCTCAGAAATCAATAGATGACATTTAACTGAATTGAGATCTCATGGAATATTCTTTAAGAAAAATAATCTGAGGCATAAAATCAGAAATCTTAATGGCCTGGAGCTGCCACAGCATAATATAGGTACTCTTAACTTTACACCTAAAGCAAAAAAGCAGGTTTTTTCCTGTCTGAGAGAACAAGAAGTTACATAGGGTGCCTGATGTTTGGTATGGTACTACTTGGAAACACCATTTACCAGTAGAGGGCCTAATCCTTCAATTTCTGTAACTAGTTTTTTTGTTTGTTTTTGTTTGTTTGAACATTGTCGATGCAAAGATAACCTTCTAAATAGGAACCAAGGCAGGACTGCATTTGAGTCTTCAGCTACACACCTCTGGCACCTTTGCCGCTGTTCATATCTTTGCCAAATTGGAGCAAAATAGAATCATGACCAGCATAATTTTTCATTTGGATTGGGAATGCTATGAAGACAGACATGAGACCTATTCAGAAAGGAAAATATAAAAATGGAGACTAGGGGACACTTAGAATGTTAAAGGCTTCAAACATTAACAGTTAATTTTGTACACATGCCAAAGCTAGCAAAAAGGTAGGCAAGTCAAAGCCCTACTACTTCTCGCTAGTAATTGCAGTTGTATATAATATCTTCCTATCGTCAACTCTTATGTATACAAATAACTTTTGATGATGCAGTCACTTAACACTGCAGAGACCTCAAGTGCTAAACTAGTGGAGTCTGAGACCAGAGAATTGGCATCTTCTACAGTGGTTAACAAAGCAAATACCAATGGCCTTTTTACATATTTTTCTTTAATGAGGAATAATATGCATGTAGAAAAGTCCTACTTAAAGGCTTCATTTATATTCTTTTCATATTTTTATTTATATTCTTTTTCCATATTTTCTTTTGATAAGAAATTTAGAGTAATTGGGTTTCTTAATAGATGATCTGCTTTGTACATTATAGACAACAGAATACACGGAGCTGGATGACAGTAACTTTGAGTGGACATGTCCGAACACCCAGATTCTCTTCCCAAATGACCCTACGTATGCTCAGAGTATCCGCGAACCTTTGAAAAATGTGGTGGATAAGAGCTGTCCTAGGGGCCTTGCCAGAGTGTAAGATGCATATTTTATATTCTCTGTCGCTAGGAATGGCCAGAAACGGCTGTTTTTCAGTTAAAAAAAAAAAACAAACAAAAACCAAGCCTCCCCTTCCCCTCTGTATATGTTAGAGCAGGGGTGGGCAAACTAGGGCCCAAGGGTCACATCTGACCCATGGGACTGTCCCATCCGGCCCCCCACCCCCACCCCCCTGGAACCACACTGCCAGTTGGCGGGGAGGCCTGGGAGGGGGTCTCGGGAGGGAGGTGTCTCTGGAGGGGGCAGTCAGGGACAAGGAGCAGGGTGGGGTGGATGGATCGGTGGTTCTGAAGGGGGCAGTCGGGGTGGAAAGTGGGAGGGGCCAAATAGGGAGCAGGGCCAGGCTGTTTGGGGAGGCACAGCCTTCCCTACCTGCCCCTCCATACAATTTTGCAACCCCGATGTGGCCCTCAGGCCAGAAAGTTTGCCCACCTGTGTTAGTCAGATATGCTTACTTTGTTTACAGGATGGTATTTTTTTTGGCTCTGTAGAGGCAGTAAAGCTAGCTGCATTCCTACCAGTGTTCAATTGTGACAGTTCTTACATAATCAACTGCAGCTGGAAGAGTAGAAGGAGCTCAGCACAAGTCACAGATTCTAAATTGGGATTGCAGCAGTGCCAGTTAGGAGGGGAAAAAAACAATTTGTAAACAAAGCAAAGAGGATCTGAAATCACTGGGAATAAATAAGAAATTTAACAGTTTCATTTCTATAGTCAATTGAATAACCACTTTTCCTGACTTTATTAATGCTGCCATAGATATTGTAGTTTATTTTAGGTGTTCTGTAAAATTTGGAAAATAACTGTATTTATATGACTACTGTAATATTTATGCAGTTGGAAATTAAGTGGGCTAAGTAACTGTTGCATTACATGCATCTGATGCTCTGTCTGTTCGGAAAACTGACTTTTCTGGCTTTATTCAAACTTATTTTCATTTATTACCAAAATGTTGAACATTTAGAAATGATATTGAGGAGTGCTGGCTCACACTTTAACCAGATTGCTCATATCAGTTTTACATTATCAGCATTGTGCTAGAAAATTGTTGGGGAAGTTCACCGCTTTTTAAAACAATTCTAATTTTAGGGTAGCATTTTACCAAGAGTTTTGTTTTCTAGAACTTTAATTCTAGGTTCTGATCATAGGCCTTAATTTCTCATCTGTTATGTGGGTGCTTGACCCCCCTGCCCCCATGGCCCCATCTCCACTCCACTCCACCCTTTCATGAGGCCCCACCCCCATTCCAACTCCTTCCCCAAATCCCCGCTCCTCATTCCCTCCTGGAGCATGTTCATGGAACCAAACAGCTGGTTGGAAATGCTGGGAGGTAGGCGGAGGAGTTGGGATGCGGTGTGCTCAGTGGAGGGCCGGGGGAGGTGGGGAGGGGGAGGGTGTGTGTAGAGCTTGGCTGCCCATGGGTGCTCCAGCTCCAGAGCACCCATGGCATCAGCACCTATGGTTCTGATGGCTTTTTATATATTTATTATGTCTCTAGCTTTTCACACATCTCATCTGTAAAACTTACATTTGTTTAAAAAAAAATATCTACCAGTATGAAACTTTGGTCCTTATCATCTTTGGCAGAGAAGAGAGTTTTGGGAGTGGACCAAAACCACCACTGAGAGCCAGGGATTTCATGGCCAGTAACCCTGAGCATTTGGAGATACTGAAGAAGATGGGAGTCAGTTTGATTCACCTCAAAGATGGAAGAGTACAATTAGTGCAGCATGCAATTCAAGTAAGACCCACATACATTTTGTAGAAATCTTGACCCATTGAAATCAGATTTAATCCCTTGCTTTCACTCTCCTTCCACACTTCAGGTTGCTTAGTTTTAAAAAGGGACCTACTGAAGTTTTGAGCATACCTTTCCTTTGTTGCTACATGTGAAAAACATTTTTAGAACAACTGGTTTGTGTGTTTTGCCTATTTCTTCAATTTTGTCTTGCAATTAAGTGCCATTATCTCCACTTGTTACAGCCAGTGCCCCATTTGTTTCAGCAAAAGACTTAGATTGTGCAACACCAGCAGAAATTAAAATGTGAAATTTTATCGTATTTTAATATTTCATTCAATCAGTAATCCTTGCATTTGTTTAATTGGTATTACATGCAGTTTTTTGCTGTCTGTAAACTTAATTTTCAGTGTGTGCTACAGTTTAGCGTTAAACACGTAACATCACAGTAGAATTTCCTTTAGAGGGAAAGCTGCAGATTTTGGAAGCTTGGACATTTGGCGCCTGAAGAATGTGGGAGAAGCATATAAGCTTTACTAGCATGATCAGAGGTGCAGTTGTTAAGTGTTTGAATCTATAGCTGATAAGTTAATCAGCCCTCCGGCAAAGTTAAACTGTTTCAGGCTGTCTGCAGATTCAAGCAGACTTCACTGCATGAGTTTGCATACAGGTCACCTTTGGAAAGTTTTTGCTGCCATTAAGAATAAAAACTTTCTTTTTAAATGAAGGCATAGATTGTGAGGCACATTGGGCAGTCCCTAAATTGTAGAAGATACGGTGCTCTAATTAAGACCTCATTGTAAGGAGAAGCTGAAGGAGAGAGCACTTGTTCTAACAAATCTAAAAATAGCACAGAAAAGGGAAAAAAATAATAGTTCAGTTAAAAATATTACAAATGTTTGTTCAAATGTGCTTTAGGATAAAAATTCCTAAAGTGTAATTTTATTTTTAAATTTTTATATTATAGAACAAAATTATCTTTTACGAACAGTACAGTCTTGGTACTACATGTATGTGAATAGATTTTTTTATAATAGTAAGAGAAGCTAATATTTAAGACAGATATTAGCTTGATCACTTCATAATGAAGTCTCACAGCATCCCAGACCGGGATCACAATCTAATATAGTATTGGCACATTTGTATACATGATGTAAATGCCATAAATATTATACAGTTATCAAATTAATCTTCTCTTAAAGTGGGTCTCTAAAAATTAAGTTTGTGCACCTAATGTATCATAGTAGCCCAACGCTACATTTAAGGTGGATGGTTTCAAATACATTTTGAAATACTTGGCACTTGCGGTATCATGGATTTAGAGTTTATAATCTTATACTTGTCCTTGTCGAAATTCACACAAGCTCCTAGTTTGGAGCATAAAATGTATTTTCCGGATTTTAGAGAGAAATCAAAATGCTATCAAAAGAAATACCCACTTTTGTAAAGGGAAAATGGTAAAGGACACATGAAAGGTGATAAAGCCTCAACAGTTTGATTCTCTGAAAACAATATTTTATTTAAAGACTGCTTTAAAAGTATGGATTTACCACTAATTCCAGATCTGCAAAATAACACATTCATGTATTTTACACACTAGTCAAAACACTAGTTATTTACCTTAGACTTATTGTATGTGGTCAAGTTGATGCTTTTTTTTTTTTTTTGTATCTCTATTGTGTTAGTGTTTTTCTTTAGATTAAATTTTAAAGAACACTTGTCAGTTATCTTATTATAAGCATATTTCTGTGTTACTGATAAAGAAAAACTAGATTTTTAAGAATTTTTGGTTTTAATAGTATGTGTTGTTTAACTTTGGCATTTCTCAGACTGAATAATGAGGATCAAGTCAGTTCCCATTTTGTTTAGATTTGACTTCAGGTTTTCTGCAGGATCAAGTCAGTTCCCATTTTGTTTAGATTTGGCTTCAGGTTTTCTGCTGTAATACCTGGAAATAGACATAGCAGGTAAAGGTTTATTAGTTTAAAAACAACTCTTTTCATTGCAATTTAAAAGTTAGCAAACTTGTGTAAACCGGAGGTTTGGAAAAAATGAAATTTGTGACAAATTTGATAGACAAAATGTAATTGTTAAAGAATTACATATGAAATACTACAGAACAGCTGATGGAAAACTCATGGGCCTCTGGGAGCTAGACTTTAGCATGCAGTGCTCTGTTTGGTTGACTGAAGGCAATACTAGTAGATTCTGGAAGAAGCCAGCTCTTTTTCCGGGAGGTTGGCTACAACAGTGACTTCTGAGGAATTCATCAGTGGCAGTAAAATTTTGGTTCTGCAAAATATTTAAGAAGTTAGTGCATGTCTTTACTCCATAGGCAGCAAGTTCACTTGATGCTGAAGATGGTTTACGATTCATGCAGGAAATGATTGAACTGTCCAGTCAGCAACAAAAAGAGCAGCAGCTACCCCCACGTGCTGTTCAAATTGTTTCCCACCCATTCTTTGGCAGGGTAGTATTGACAGCTGGGCCAGCACAATTTGGAATGGACCTATCCAAACACAACATAGGGGTATGTATCATTTGAAAATCTTTAGAACATAGGATTTGCTCTTGAATTTTATTTATTTGTGCTTCTTATCTGTTGCATTGGTCTTAATTTTCTACTATTGCGTTTATTTCAAAATACTCAGCTAGCTCTTAGATTTATAATGGACATTTAAAATAGTTAAGACTTTAAGATGGTGTCTTTTTTTCTTCTGACTCAGATGTTGTAAAGCTCAGTCTCTGTTTCCTAGGCACCAGTCATGATTCAGACTCCACACACAGGTGCTCCAGTTGTTTTCTGAATGCTATATGTGGAATATAACTCTTGTGTCCTAGGGAGAGGGGCCAATGTAAGAGAAGAGAGCTTGTCAAGCTGCTAGGATTCAGAATGGTTACCACTCGTTTGTGAATTTACAACATTTTAAAAGTTTAATGAGGATTAGGCTCTCCTTAGCCCATTAGAAGGCCCGAGAAAGTGTCTTTCTAGATAGACAAGGAGGAGAAATTACTTGTCCCCTTTGAAGTCAATAACAAAACTCCCATTAACTTTAAGGGGGGCAGGATTTCAGCCCACAGGGTATACCAGTGATGGCAAACCTTTTTGAGCCCAAGTGCCCAAACTGCAAACCAAAACGACTTGTTTTTTTTCAAAGTGCCAACACCCCCGCTCGACTCGGGACTCCCCCCCGGCCTCAGCAGCGCGGCTCACCCCCCCCCCCCCCCCCTGGCCTCAGCAGCGCGGCTCGCCCCCCCCCCCGGCCTTGCCTCGCCCCCCCCCCGGCCTTGCCTCGCCCCCCCCCGGCCTTGCCTCGCCCCCCCCCCATGCCTTGCCTCGCCCCCCCCCCCTTGCCTTGCCTCGCCCCCCCCCCCTTGCCTTGCCTCGCCTCCCCCCTTGCCTTGCCTCGCCTCCCCCCTTGCCTTGCCTCCCCCCCTGCCTTGCCTTCCCTCCCCTTGCCTTGCCTCGCCTTCCCTCCCCTTGCCTTGCCTCCCCCCCTTGCCTTGCCTTGCCTTGCCTCCCCCCCTTGCCTTGCCTTGCCTCCCCTTGCCTTGCCTTGCCTCCCCCCCTTGCCTTGCCTTGCCTCCCCCCCTTGCCTTGCCTTGCCTCGCCTTGCCTCCCCTTGCCTTGCCTTGCCTCCCCCCCTTGCCTCGCCTCGCCTCCCCTTGCCCTCCCCTTGCCCTCCCCCCGCCTCGCCTCGCCTCGCCTCGCCTCGCGCGGCGGCAGCGCCGCCTCCTGCCTTGCCTTGCCGCGCCTCTCGCCTCTCGCCGCCTCCTGCCTCGCCTCGCCCGGCGGCGGCGGCGGCGCCTCCTGCCTCGCCTCGCCTCGCGCGCCTCCTGCCTTGCCTCGCGCCTCGGCCCCGCCTCCGCTCTCCTTCTTGCCTTGCCTCGCCTCCTGCCTCGGCCCCGCCTCCGCTCTCCTTCCCGGGCTCCGGCCGTCCTTTCACTTCCTCCTCCACCACCCGCTCGCCTCTTACTGACCCCGCCCCTCTGCTCCGGCGTTTTGACGGCGTGCCCACAGAGACGGCTCGGCGTGCCGGCAGCGGCACGCGTGCCACGGGTTCGCCATCACTGGGGTATACTGTAGCTATGAAACAAACTTCTAAGGATATCTGTGTTCTCGGATGGTTTGTGATGTCTTAAGCATAATTTTTCAGTATTTTGTTGACCATACTTAATAGGTTACAGATGTTGGCTCAGCATCTTATTATAGCCTTTGTTTGTACTATATGAAAACCAAATAAGTCCAAACTGTTCAAAGAAATTAGTTTAAAAATTGTTGATTAGACAACTTTTTTGAGAATCTGCCATAATAAAGACTCTATGATAAAGGTCTTTTAGTATGCTGGGAAACACTGGATGTCTTTTTGGGATGACTAGAAAAATTATAAAAGGTAGGAAACATTTACAGGCTTGACTCCAGTATTTTAAATCATTACATCTCTCAAACAGACAAGAGGATTTGTTGCAACCAGTAAACCTTACAATGGATGCTCGGAGATCACTAATCCTGAAGCAGTGAAGGAGAAAATTGCTTTGATGCAGAGAGGCCAGTGCATGTTTGCTGAAAAGGCACGAAACATCCAAAAAGCTGGAGCAATAGGGGGCATTGTTATTGGTAAATAAAATTATCATTATTATTTTGTACAAAGGTAACCTGTGTTTTTCCCCTAAGATTATTTAGGTTATAAGCATATATTCAAGGCTGACAGGCATCTGTTACATTCTTGTGAGCAGTCAGTACAACAAGGTACAGAAATCCTGTTGTTAGAACAAATGAGCTGTGTATACTTAATATCCTGCTTGCACGCAAGAATGGAGCCAGACAGAAACATACTAATGGAGAAATTTAGTGAGGCGGTTTGTTCTGACAAATCGGAAGTTACAAATTAACTTTCGTTTACAGCTGAATGTTGTAAAATGAAACAGAATGGTGGTTCTTTTTATCTTCCTTTCCTCGTCTATGCTTTCCCAGCTAAGTTAGTAGTTCTAGAGAGGAATGTACCATTTACAGTCCTTATTAAAGTAACTATCATTACAGTATTGAAAATAGATAACTGATTAGTAGCAATCCTGAAATGATGTACTTTAAGAACTTACACATTCAGGAATACATCTGCTTGTGAAATAGCTTTTCCCTTCTAGATCCAGCACTGTTGTTGACTTTCCACAGCCAGGCAGGCATCCACCAGTCATTGAGCCTTTTGTGGCAAATTGAAAATACAAAATTAAAACTGCTGGAGATGCCAAAGAATATTCCCTCCCCCCCACAAAGTCTCATCACCATCTCAGGCAAACAAATAGAATTGAAATACATTTCACCTTTCGACTTAACTTGCTTCTGTCCACTCAGAAACCTCTTCTTTGCTGTCTCCACCAGGAAATAAGGTTAGAAAATTGTAAATCTGGGGAATTCTAATGAAATTACAGCACATTCTTTGAAATTCCCACACCAGTTATTCAAGCTACCTTTATCCTGTGAAATGAGAGAGAGCATCAATCTAAACTATATATGTAATGGAAAAGCTTGCTTACTCTGACTTTCTGTTGGCTAGATGATAATGAGGGAAGCAGCAGCGACACTGCCCCTCTATTCCAAATGGCTGGTGATGGAAAGAATACAGATGATATCAAAATCCCCATGCTCTTCCTGTTCAACAAAGAAGGAAATATTATACTAGATGCAATCCGAGAATATGAGGCTGTAGAAGTGCTTCTTTCTGATAAAGCAAAAGACAGAGGTAATGGCAAAGCCGTGTGTGTCTTATAAAGATAAGTAGTAATCTTTATCAGTTGGCATAATATGAAATATAAAACAAACAATGGTTCTTATTTTCTACTGAAAAAAAGTGAATTGGGATTGAGGTGAAAATTCTGTCTGATTTCCATAATTCTAGTTTGTTGAATTAATTTCATTCAAACTATAACAGTCTCTTAGAATTTCCGAATATGTGTCCAACTTATTTAACTTGAAACACTTTACACAAGATCTCAAACAGAAAAAGTGAACAGTATACGTTTGGTGTAACAAATCTGACTGGTAGTGCTACGAAGTGGGGTTGGTCTTTTTAAGCCGCTTAAACCCTTTTTTCTTGGAAGAGATTTTCCTATTCTGCTTTGATATCAAGGCAGGACTAGGCTGTGTGCGCTTCAGCATCCTGACTTTTAGATGCTTCTCAGTTCCAAGTGATTTTCTTCATAGCTGTAAAGATGCACCTGATTTTTCTCAATGCAAAGACTAGGCAGACGTGGTTGTCATTGAGCATTTAATTTCAGAAAGGGGAACTACACAAAAATGAGGAGGTCAGTGAAACAAATTAAAAGGTACAGTACCAAAAGTAAGCTGTATGGAATTTTTTTTAAAGATACCATAATAAAGGCTCAACTTAAGTGTATACCCCAAATAAAAAAACATAAGACAACCCAAAAAAGAGCCACCCTGGCTAAACAACGAAGTAAAAGAAGAGAGAGGCAAAAAGGCATCCCTTAAAAAGTGGAAGTTAAATCCTAGTGAGGAAAATAGAATAAAATCTGTCCCAGATTGAGGTCATTAGTGGAGGTTTTGGAACAAATTGATAGACTCAACAGTAATAAGTCACCAAGACAAGATGGTATTCACCCAAGAGTTTTGAAGGAACTCAAATGTGAAATTGCAGGACTAGTAACTCTAGTTTGTAACCTATCATTTAAATCAGCTTCTGTACCAAATGACTGGAGGATAGCTAATGTGATACCAATTTTTAAAAAGGGCTCTAGTGGTGATCTCGGCAATTACAGGCCAGTAAGCCTGACTTCAGTACTGGGCAAACTGGTTGAAACCATAGTTCCTAAAACAAACAAACAAGGCAATGTAAAAAACCAAACCATTCATATTGTTAATGCGTTAACAAAAACATTCAGAATTGCCACCGCAAAAAAGCTAATATCTTACCATTGGTATAATGTTTTTTTAAATGGTCTCCCACAATTGCTGGCATATTATTGGTGGTAATATTACCTCCCCTCCCCCAATCACATCCTTTTCAGTCATCCAATAATGTGGGTTAATCTTTGACAATTTTGTTCTTTACTATTATTTTTAGACACAGATGAAGATAATTTGTTGGGGAAGAGTCAACATGTTTTTTGTAATGGGAAATCATACCTTAGCAAACTAGAATTCTTTGAGGGGATCAATGAACATGTGGACAAGGGGGATCCAGTGGATATAGCATATTTAGGTTTTCAGAAACCCTTTGACAAAGCACCTAAGCAATCCTGGGATAAGAGGGAAAGTCCTTTCATGGATTGGTAACTGGTTAAAAGATAAGAAACAAAGGGTAGGAATAAAAAACTGTTTTCATAATGGAGAGTGGTAAATAGTGGTGTCCCCTAAGCGTCTGTTCTGGGACCTATCCTATTCAACATATTCATAAACGATCTGGAAAAAGGGGTCAACAGGGAGGTGGTAATATTTGCAGATAATACAAACTACTCAAGATAGTTAAGTCCTAGGCAGACTACGAAGCGCTACAAAAGGATCCCTCAAAATTGGGTGACCGGGCAACAAAATGGAAGATGAACTGTAATGTTAAATGCAAAGTAATGCACATTTGAAAACATAATCCCACCTATACATAGAAAATGATGGGATCAAAATTAGCTCTTACCATTCAAGAATGAGATCTTGGATTCATTGTGGATAGTTCTCTAAAAACATCTACTTATGTGCAGTGGCAGTCAAAAAAGCAAACAATGTTGGGAATCATTAAGAAAGGGATAAATAATAGGACAGAAAATATCATATTGCCTCTATATAAATCCCTGGTACCACCCACATCTTGAATACTGCATTCAGATGTGGTCACCACATCACAAGAAAGATACGTGTTGGATGAGAGATTAATAAGATTGAGACTTTTCATCTTGGAAAAGAGATGACTAAGGGGGGATATGATAGAGGTCTATAAAATCATGACTGATGTGGAGAAAGTAAATAAGGAAGTGTTATTTCCTTTTTCTCAGAACTTGGGATCACCAAATGAAATTAAAAGGTAGCAGGTTTAAAACAAACAAAAGGAAGTATTTTTTCACACAACACACAGTCAACCTGTAGAGCTTCTTGCTAGATGATGTGAAGGCCAAGGCTGTAACAGGATTAAAAAAAAACCTAGTTGAATTCATGGAGGTCCATGATACCAGATAGGTCCATCAATGGCTATTAGCCAGAATGTTAGGGATGATGTCCCTAGCCTCTGTTTGATAGAAACTGGGGATGGATCACCTGATGATTACCTGTTCTGTTCATTCCCTCTGGAGTACCTGGCATTGGCCACTGTCAGTAAACAGGATACTGGACTAGATGAATCTTTGTTGTGACCCAGTATGGTCATTTTTATGACATTAAAGTTGCCAGTACCAGTCATTTTACATATTAATTATCGTGCTTCTGCACTCTCTCAGCGTACATAGCGGATATATTTTCAGTGAAAATGCACAGCTCAGAGATTATTTCTATACTTTCTTTTAGCAAAGTTCCCCCAGGTTTAAATTTAAATTCCAGTAATATTGCTTTTTTTCAAACAGGATATTTGGGGAGCAGCCTATGAACTTGAACTTCTCTAGTAAACTAACACTAGGACATTCATTTTTCCCCAAACGTATATACAAAGTTACAGCACTTCTGGATTCCTCACATGGACTCTTGATGTCCAACTACTTATATCAATTAGTGACCTGGGGCAACTGCAATATAAACAAACCAATCTTTCACTTTCACCAAACACAAGAGAATATTATGTTTTATGGATTTTTAATGCATATGTGCTTTCTCCCCTCCTTTTGCTACCATTGGAATTTCAGCAACAATATTTAAAGGTAAAATGATTCCAAACTACATTATTGATAGCAGTAAGTATCTTATGTTAATAATCAAGTTATATACAGTTGGACTACCTAGAATTCTTGAAAACAGTTTCTTTTATTTAGCAGTGTCAGTTTTCTTTAGTTTTGAACATTTTCATAATTGAATCAGAAGAACCTTCTAATATTAACATAATTGGGAACCAAAGTAGAGTGCAGTTTTCTGTATTAGTATGTCTGAATTTAAAAGGATAGATCATAGCGTTGCCAGTTTATCAGATGAAGACTTTGTGGCTGTATCCACTACCTTCCATGGATTTTTAGGCTGCACTAAACTCCAATCTCATAATTCAAGAGCCATGGTGGGCTGGAGTGTACACTCATGATTAAGAGGCAGACAGCAGTGATGTAAGTTCATTGCTAGCTAAGCCTGAAGAACCACTACAGAAGCTAGTACAGGAACTCCTCACATAAAGTCATCTTGGTTAATGTTGTTTCATTGCGTTGCTGTTCAATTAGGAAACCTTCTCATTTAAAGTTGTGCAATGCTCCCTTATAGCATCGTTTCTCAGCTGCCTCCTTTGTCCACTGCTTGCAGGAAGAGCAGCCTGTTGCAGCTAGCCGGTGGGGGCTTAGAACCAGGGTGGACCGGCAGACCCCCTATCATCCCCTTGCACCCTAACCTTCCTCTGCCTAAGCCCTGAACCCCCTCACACACCTAAACCCCTCATCCCCAGCCATGCACCACCTCCCATCCTCAAACTCCTTCCCAGAACCTGCATCCTGCACCCCAGATCTCCTCCCCCACCCAAACTCCCTCCCAAATCCTTGGGCAGGTGGGGGGTGTGTGTGTGGAGTTTAGGTACCACCAAAATTTCTACAAACCTGCCACCCTGCCTTTCTCCATATAGAGGAATCTGAGGATATGGAGGGAGGGAGAGAACTTGGGGCAGCAGTTGCGGTCTCAACTTCCTGATCCACTTAAAAAGACAATGTACTTAAGAATGGAGTCAGCTTACTTAAAGGGGCAGTGTGCATCTCTTCCCACCCCACACACACACACAAGGAGTGGGTCTGTCTTCAATGCTGCCTCTTCTCTCCTCCCTCCATTCATGCTGCCTTGCAGAGCATGAGAGGCTTCATTAATAACAATGTGTTTACTTCTGAGGGCTCAGGTGAAAGCTAGTTCATCATTTATCAGTAATGCATTTCCTGTGAAATATCCTACCCTTTGACTCTTTCACCTCAACCAAGCTTCACAAACATCACTGTGTACCAGTATTAAATTATTTATTTAACACTTATAGTGTGTGTGTGTGTGTGTATATAATATATAATATGGGGTGTGTGTGTGCATATATATTCATCCTTTTGTCTGTTGAAAAACATTTCCCTGGAACCTAGCCCACTCATTTACATTAATTCTTATGGGGAAACTGGATTCACTTAACATCGTTTCACTTAGTCGCATTTTTCAGGAACGAACTACAACGTTAAGTGAGGAGTTCCTGTACTCTGAATTGACTAAACTTATGAGCAAATGATAAATTGACGTCATAATTAAAGAACCAGTATTTGCAAAAGGCTTAATATGCAGCCCTCAAGAGGAACTAAGATTCTCCATATTAATAAAAATCTGAACTTTCAGGAGATCTGGAATAAGATCAAAGGAGACAATTGAAAATCAAATTTAAGTGTTCGTTTTCCAGTGTGTTGCGCCTTTTGAAAGTACTTACAGATTTTTTATTTTTTATTTTTTTAAATAAAGATCTGGAAATGGAAAACATGGACCAGAAGTCCTCTGAAAATGATTCACATAAGCAGAGACCAGAAGAGACTTCAGCATCCCAGGACCTTAGTTTGGTCAGTCAGGAGCCTGAAGGAGAAGAAAATTCTGATGTTACTCACCTTGATTCATTATCTCCTGTTGATGCAGACAGCGATAGCATTTCCATTTCAAACCAGGAGTCCTGTATCACAGAAATCCATGAGGCTAATGTTCAAGAGACAGAAAGTACAGAATTAAATAACCAGCCTCAGGAACAATCTCAGACTGAGACAGATTCCAGCTCCAATGTTAATTGGGATAATAAAGTCCAGCCTATGGAATCCATATTAGCAGATTGGAATGAAGATATAGAAGCATTTGAAATGATGGAAAAGGATGAACTATGACTTCTAATAACTTATTTGTGGTTAAACAAAATGGTGAATTTGTTGGGTAAAAGTGAGGCCCTAATATCGAAGAATTAGAAATTGTTCAGTATTTTGATGAGCAGCCAGGTTTCACCTGGATAATATAACAGAAATCCAGCACGTGTTATAATTTATATAGTTTTAATTTTTCCTGTTCTGAAATGGGAATGTGCAATTGAACTGTTTGTATGGCTCTGTTGTATGGTGCTGTAATACCAGAGGTTTCATTCAGGGAATTGGATTTCTACATTCCAGACTTCCGGAGAGCAGATTGCCTTGGTCTCTGGAAAGGTAGAAGTTGAATGTAATGGGATTAATGCACCACTTGTTGGCTGGTTATGGCACTTGAAGGCAACAGGCAGAGGCTATTCTAGGTGACGGTACAGTTTCACTGATAAAGGCCTTTATGGAGAGAGAGAGGTGAAACTGAGAGACATTTCCAGCTGTAATGTCTTTAAAACACAGCTAGAAACAGCTCAATTTGTCCTGAGATTTATATCTTAATAAGATATAGCAGTGTTGCTCATCACTCCTTCCATCTGTTGTTTTGAAGAATGACCAAGATGACTTGGATTTTTCCTCTTCTGTTCTTATTTCAACTAGAGAGGCTGTATAAACCAAAGGTAATGTGCTTGATTAGGGAAAATTAAGAAAGCTTTGCTAACTAGAGGACTAATACATAAAGGTTCACAGTGATTATGAAGATTGCTACTTGAATAAAGGTAAATTGGGCAAAACACATAATACAACTTTTCCTTTTTGGCCTTCCATGCTTAAAGCTATTAAGCTTAAAACTACCCTAAGACACAGAATTTAGCATTATTATTGTTCTCTGAAAATAGACACTTAATAGATGAGAATTTCAATGACAATTTCTGTTTGTTTTTTTTTTACAAGTTCTATATCTGTCAGCCTTACATTTGTAACACTTTGGGCAAGAAGGCCAGTATCAATAATGAAGTACAACTGTTTACCTTTAGCTGTTGGGTCCATAATTCAATGGTATGAAGTCAAAGAATAATTGATACGATACTTCGTGGCTTCTGGGTTTTATTTTATGCAGGTAAGCATGGTTCCTAATTTATCACGTTTTCAGAAGTATCCTCTAATTAAACCACAAATCTGTTTAAGCAAAAGAGGCAGTTAGCTTAACTGTCCAAATTAAAACTGCCAAAAATCTTGTTTAAGGTGATAGACACTGATTTTAGTGAATGATGGTTCAATTCAGTATTTAATTAACCTGTTTTTTCCTTTTCAAAGAGAGACTTAACACTGCCTATATCATGCACCAGACTAAAATGGAAAGTTTTTTTTATATTTGTATATAATCTTTATAATGGCAGACAGATGTATCCCTGTCTGAAGTGCACCTTTCAGTTTACCGGTGAGATTAAAATGTGCCGAATATGCAAATGTCTGTCAGTACAGCCATACTGTATTGTACTTGTGTATATTCAAATACGGTTTCAAGTCCCAGACAAATGTTGTATACATGTAAGCTGACAGCGACACTTGCTTCCAAGAGTATCAAAATGAACAAGTACCTTTGAGAGCATGTTAGTCAATCATAATACTATACAGAAATTGAATGACCATTTAACTGAATAGAGGTGTAGTTAACTTTGCGGTAGTGAAGCAGTAGGGAACTAGTGAATAAGTGTCCTTTTAAAACATAGTTTTAATTTCTTTGCACAAATAACTATGGCGGTATGGACTTAATATATCGGTACAGTGCTGAAGCTTAATACTTTATCATTTTAGACTGAGGGATTGATTTTAAAGGATGGGATTATTCCTCAGAATCTTTGAAGTGTCCTTTGTAACTGGGTGCCCATCTTGTACAATTGAGGCATGCCTGGTATGGCCACAGAATCCATTGACTTCAGTGCCTGTTTTTCTAGGCAAAAAGTGATGTGGCTCCAAGTGACCAATTGCACCATAGGGTGGTGTAGTTCATAAATCCTAACTCTAAAAAGGAATTAGATATTTCCAAATGTCAAAACCTAGTGCCACTAATGAGGGTTTTTATTTTAAATCTACTGGATGTAGGCTACATTAATGAAAGCTGCACAGGTTCTGTGTTTATATTCTTTGGTCTGTGCATGGAAATTAGCTCAGTTTAGGTATTTTTAAGGATTTTAGGTAAAGTGTTTCTCTGATCATTACATTAGCAAAAGGTTTGTCAAATTAAATTTTAATATGACAGCTAAAGTTTGCAGTTCCTTCCTCCAGAAAATGATTTAGTTTTTAACTCTAAAATTTGTCTTTAGAAACATTATTAGAAGTTGATGCTCTAATTCTCCCTGTCACTGCAAGGTAATCTTTTATGACTGACTGACCTTACATTAAGTGTAAGCCCTGGCACAACAGTTCTGACACAGGCACATTCCATCCTTTGAAGGGAGGGATTGTTAAGAGAATCCCTTAATATAATTGTTGAAGCATCTATTGAGTGGTGGTCTACCTCAGATAAACATTGCCCCCTTTTTTGAGATACTTTACCTTTTTAAGTGATTAGGACTGCCATAGATCCATGGTTTTACAGAACTAAATCAGGTAAAGTTGTTTTGAGAAAGAAAAGGATACATTGGGGACAATTTTATTCAGGTTTTTTCATTGTGTCTTTCCTAATAAAGATGGAAATAAACTTTTAGTTTTAACCTCTTCCTGTGACTCTAAAAATACAGCAACATTTTCTGTAACATGTTAACGCCATTTTAAAAAGCAAAAGGAATGTATGATTGAATAGAAAATAATTTTGGGCAGTAGGGTGTACTTTGAAAATTTTAAAAAACTTCCATTGTGCTTAGAGAATATTGCTCTTGCATAACTGTAAGTCAAGATCATGTGCTATTTGCTTAACTAGAACACTGAAAAGTTTAGGATTCTTATTTAGAACTAGTACATTTTATTCCCTTATGTAATTCAAAGTAGTCAATTTACTATCTCCTTTGATGTTAGAGGAATATTCTCTATTTACACTTACTGTTTCATAATGAAGTTTTAAAATAAGCTAAGCATTGTTCCTCCTCACCATGGTTTTAGCAGAAGGCTTAGCTTTAGTCAGTGAAACAGTGTGTGTTGAGATTATAGTAAATGTTAACAGGACACCTTATGCAAAGGCTTCAGTCAGAACATAGAAAAAACATTCTGTGAATGAAATACTGTATGTTCGGATTTTATAGGATTTTTTACCAGCCTAATTTACATCTGTATATTTTCTTATGATGTAACTTATGAAATATCTAATAACAGGTGCTCTAATACTACTGTTGGGTTTTACTGTCTGGTGGTAAGTGTATACAATATTTCTAAGATCAACTGAGTACTGTGATGTAAAAGTCTGGGCTAAAATGTATATAATCCTTGTATATAATTGAGTACTGGATTATAATTGCTGCTTGTAAAGATTTAATAAAATATGTAAATATTCTGGTCAAACACCCTTGAGCATTGGCTGCATGATCCACATTTTCCCCTTCTGGTAAGCTTTACCATCAGGGCTTTAGACATCATCCCTCACCTTATCAAAGGATATAGGAGGAGTCATGACCCATCACTCATTTCCTTTCGGCAGACAAAGAATCTAATCACTACCTCCTCTAGCTGTTTAGTAACATTGAGCTGTACATCTTCCAGTTTAAATACCTGCTTTAGCTTCAGCCCAGAGGAACTAATGCTCAGTACCAGTGTGACTAATAAAGTAACATGTTGCACAGGGTACCCTTCTATGGTGGACACCCATATCCAGAGCTTTGCTTGTGCCAGGGAGATGCTCTATTTGTGGTGTGTGGCAAGGCCTTGTGCTTTGGCATAGAAGAGTAAGGATTCACTCCACCTCTCAAACCCAGGTCTCCTGCAAGGTTCTACAAAGGATAAATAGCCTCAGATCTAGCCTGATTTGAGCAAGGTGGGTAATTAAAACATTGGAACAACACATGGTGGGGTCTCTATCACATGAAGACTTTCAATCAAGATTGAATGTCCTTCTGGAAAGTAAGTTTTAGGTCAACCACAGCCAATGGGCTTGATGCAGGAAATACTAGATAAGTCTGTCCTGTATTGTACAGACAGTAAGATCAAATGCTCATAAGAGTCCATTCTGACTGAATTCTCTAGAATAGGAACCTATTCCTCCTTGCAGGAGGCAGACATCTTCTCAGCTATTATCACCCCTCTTAACTAGCCCTGAAAGATTTTGAAATCCTTAACCTGCCTATCTACAGCATTATGCTTGAAACTAACAGCTGTTCAGGGAAAGCTCAATCTATTTGATTGGCTGCTCTGATTCCAATCCTTCATTGAATGGTACCTTATGGTCATTACGATGATCCAGAAGTCTACTCCTAGTAGCAAGAATAGGTTCTAGAGAGAGAGGCTTATTCTTAGCTATTAATGCATAGCATATTCCTAACTGCTTCATTTTTTAAAAAGCAACATTCTACACTTGGACCTGATATCCCTGCAGCTGTTTGAAGCCTTAACATGGCAGGTGTGTAAGTGCAATAGTTACCAAGAAGCTGTAATGCTTGTAGAGAAACCCATACTACAAAATGGAAAAGTTTCTCTACTAGAGCAATCTGCAACCAGACTGCTGTAGACTTCCTTCGAAGACTCCACCTCTGTTCAGTGAAGAGATTTCTCCAGTAGCTGTGAGATACCATGACATCTGTTCATAGACCTACACCTATGATATTTAAATCTACCCCTCAGCACATTGATTAAACAGGTAGCTCTCCATCTTCTTTGTTTTATTAACATCAGAGGAGATGGTTAAGTTGGTGGGTGTTCTCCTATACTGTTTTCCGTAAGGATAGAGTGACTTTCCAGCTGCACCTGAAGTTTTTATTTAACAGTCTCAACCAAACCACAAGAATTATCAACAAAGACTAGAAGAGGACCAGGTCTATGCTGCTGACTTATATTGGTATAAAACTATCAGGGATGTGAAAAATCCACAGCCCTGAGCAACAGTCATACCAAGCTACCCCACAGTGCTGGCAGTGGAAGGGCATCTCCTGTTAACAGCTACAGGCTCTCGTGCAGCTGCAGCTCGTGCAACTACACCCACGGGAGAAGCTCTCCCATCAGCATTGGCGCATCTTCACTTAAGTGCTACAGCTGCACCGATGCAGCGTTTTAAGTGTAGGCCTCCCCTAAACTACATACTTGTATGTCAAGAGTGCACTGAGCTTTTATCTTAATAGAGTTTGTTCAATTAAAACGTCCCCTTGTTTATTTGTACCTTATAGGCATAAACCCACAGCTAGGGAACACTTTGCATCAAGACATGTTACAATTTAAGGGATTGGTTAAGTGTCACAGTTTTCAAGCCACTGAGCCAAAGCAATCACCACTAGAACTGAGCAAATAAACACATTTTTCACTTTAGGGGACCAACCAAAATATCCCCTCCAAAAAATGTTTTAAGCCCAAACTTTTTTTTTTCTTACCAAAACAGAACTGAAAATTTCATTTCAGATGGAAAAAACTGAAATAAAACAAAATTAAGTTTTTCTTTGTGGGTGTTGTTCATGTTTACTTAAATATAGATAATTTTCAAAATGAAAAGTGAAATGAAGGATTGAAATGATGTTTCTAAATAGTCAAACTAAACTTTTGCAAAAAAAAATTTTTAGGCCCCCCAACTACCAAATTTGACATGAATTCAGTTTCAGAGCCCCCACAAAATGCATTTTCTAGCTACTGTACTATTCACTGAAAATTCTTTACCCAGCTCTGATCACAACTGCTTGTCTCAAACACTGAAATGCACACCAGCTACTCAGAGTATCATCCATTCTTTCACACACAATTACTCCCTAGGTATAGCCTCAAAATCAGATGTTCTATGCGGCTTTTTGTATTTATTTACTTAGATCATCCGCAAGGATGATTGCTAGTAAAACTTTCAGGCATGTGCCTATATATGTAGGCACTACGCAAAGTGAACCATGTACTCTGTTGTAACGAGTTCTTTAATTGGATTCCCTGTACAGCTCCACGTGACCCAACCCCTTTCTTTTAAGTCCAAATGATGGAGTTTTAATTAAAAGAATTAAAGAGCAGCCCCTGGCTCCTGTAGAATCTTGGGTCTGAACGCCCAGAGTTCTAACAGCCAAAGGTCAGGCAGGAGTTCCAGCTCAGAGACGGAGTGTATAGGCCTCTCCCAGAAATGTAGATTTTCCAATTTGAGGCAAATAACCTGTTTAAGGGACTGTCTCGACTATAACCGGCAATCTTCCTATTTAAGGCAGCCCTGTTGTTATGGCGTCCGAGATCAGCAAAAAGTGCAACTTAAAAAAAAAAAAAATCCGACCTGACCTGGAGCTGGGGGCAGGTTTCATTTGAACTGTTCAGGCATTTGTTAAGGAGAAAGTATTTTCATCCCTATCCCAGATGTTTAATAAGTCACTTGGGCCGCTGAGGGAGAGGTCTGTGGGCCAGTCCGATCTAATGTCTTCATTTAGGATGAGACGGAAGAAAACAGCAGTTTAAGTGCACGCATACCTCACTGTCACAACGCTTCCCAATTTATCAACAGAAATAAACTGTAAATGACTTACCACAGTATCGCCGGCCCTTTGAGATGATGGCCTGTCTGGATCACAACAAACAATGGATGCTTGAGCTCAGAGCCTTCGAACAGCAGTGTCTGGTGGGGCTGCTATACACTCCTGCCCAGCGAGGAGTAGCTCAAGTGACATACTGTAGGGCAGCCATCACCAACCTTTTAATGCTCAAGATCACTTCTTGAATTTAAGGGCAACCCAGGATCTACCCTGCCGCTTCCCCAAGGCCCAGCCCACTCACTTCACACACACCCTCTTGCTGTCCCCCACCCTCACTCACTTTCACTGGGCTGAATGGGGGTTGCGGGCTCTGGGCTGGGGCCAAGGGGTTCACAGTATGGCAGTGGAATCTGGGCTGAGCCTGGGGCATAGGGTTGGGGTGCAGGAGAGGGTGAGGGTGCAAGCTCCGGGAGGGAGTTTGGGTGCAGGAGGGGGCTCCAGACTGGGGCAGAGTGTTGGAGTGCAGGAGGGGGTATAGGGCGCTGGCCCTGGGATTAGGGTCAGGGCTGGGGCAGGGAATTAGAGTGCAGAAGGGGCCATGGGGTGATGATTCTGAGAGGGGGGCTCAGGCTCAGGTGCAGCCTCCCACCAGGCAGCATTTACCTACAGTGGCTCCCGATGGGCAGCACAGAGGGACCGCCATTAAGGCAGACTCCCTGCCTACCTCAGCCCCACACCACTCCTGAAAAAGGCCAACACGTCCCTGTGTCCCCAGGGGAGGGGCTGCATGTAGCTCCATGCACTGCCCTTCTCTGCAACCACCACCCCCGTGGCTCTCATTGACCACTGCTCCCCATTCCTGGCCAATGGGAACTGCGGGAACGGTGCTTACAGGAGCTGCATGTGGAGGGAGACCCCAGGGCCGTGGGTCGCGCAGTCAGAGATGACGATTGACCGACTGGCGACGATTGCCACGGGGGGGGGGGGGGTATGTACTAAAACAATGTTCTATAGAAGCAAATAAAAAGTTAATGAGACTTTGGCATGTAGAAGGAGGTCTTACCTCATGAAATGGGACGGTGAGGCACCGTTGCTGGTCTTACCACACCAGATGCTGCACTCAGTTCTGGGCGCCTCACTGCCAGAAAGACTGACTGACTGGAGGAAGAAGTCAGAGGAGAGCAACACGTGATTAAGGGACTGGACGTATTTAACTCACGAGAAAAGATTAAAAAGGAAAAACTTGGGTAAATGATGGCCATCTCCCCAAGTATCTGATGTGTGTAGACACCATAGGGAGGAGCCTCCTATTTTGATTTTAAAAACACCAAAATATATCCTCCTCCCTTTCCATTTCTTATAAGGAGTCTTGACATTTAAATCTCCTCAGTATGATAGACATGCTTGCTTTGAGCTGCTTTGCTCTTGGAAGTCCAGGGGCTCCAGGCTGCTGGCCTCATGCTGCCAGAGGTCCCTAGAGACTTTTTTTCCCCCCGAGAATCCCCTGTAACATTTCATGAACGAACCCCAGTTTGGGAACCACTGCTCTAGTCTACTGAAAGCAATAGCAACAGCAGCAGATTTGATATTTCCTCCAGTAGAGGGCAGGTGGTCCACACAAACCAACCCAATAATTTCATTACCAAGTGAGATGTAGTTGACTCCTCATTGCCCAGGCTCCATAGACTGAGCTGGGATAATGACCATGGAACTTTATTCAGGATTTCCTAAATACCAAGTGGCTCTATTTACAGGCATGCTCATTTAGGTAGAAATGAGTCTCACACATCACTTACCTCTGAACAGACTGGCAGCCACAATACCAACAGTTTATGCTTTTATCATTTTAAGTCAGATGTTTAGATTACTTTGGGATAATTTTCTATATTTGATTTAGAATATACCCTTTAGCTTGCACCAAATATTCATACATTTGAAGCCAACTAACTCTAAAGGTTCCTTATAAAATGCGGTCTTCAAAAATCATACTTCATTAGCAATCGGTGTATGGCCAGCTCATGGAATGTGCTAGGAGACCTCAAGGTGCATTTTCTTCAATGAGAGTTGAAGGTGCCTGGCCGCTTGCCACTCAGGCCTTTAGAACAGTCAGGCTGTTGCGATCTGTAAGTTTTAACTTACCCATTTAACAGATGTGTATACTGGTCGAGATGAGTTAGTCCCACATTATCATGCAGCATGTTGTGGTGGGAATGGAAGGCAGACCTCTCAATTCCCCGTGCTCTGTTTTAACCACTAGCCACACTTCTCCTCTGAAAGGAGACGTGATTTTGTAATAGAATACTAATACTAGGAAGATAGTATAAGAGTGCAGGTACAATAGGGTGCTGAAGAGGCTTACAGTTATGTGCATATCAGTAATCAATTGCCCCAAGATTGGCCGGAACACCTGCAACTTTTGGAGATTATTACACAAGACTTAGGACAACGTGATGGCTTTTACTGCCGATGAACAGCCACTAATGCTTAGCCATGTGAAATTCGTGACACTAGTTTGATTCTGTACTGAAGGCATTTTTCTAATAATTATCAGTTCCAGATTCTCAAGGGTCTGTTCAGTCTTGCATGGGGGTTTAACAAACCAAACATCCTGTAAAGAAACAAGGGGTGCATTCTCAAGGATTCAGCTGGAGTATTTGTGAGGAAGTCAGTTAGAAGTCTAGGCACAAAGGCTCAAATCCTCTCCCCTGCACAAAGTCCAAGTTAGCTTTGTGCAGATGGGTTACACAGGGGTTGGAGGAGAATTAATCCTCCTTTCCTCTCCGCAGCACGTTTTGGCTGTTGATCCATGCATGCTATGGTAGAGATTGTGACCACACCCCACCCCACTCCAAAACAAGCCTTCATGCTACTGCAGATGGCAAGGCCACAGAAGAAACACTATCGAATACCAGGCTGTAACTCCCCACTTCTGCGTGAGCTCCCAACTAGCCAGCAACACCGCACCTATTTCACTACCTTAGTGGGAAGGGGGTTTACAACAATTACACGGGTCTCATTTAATCCACCTGTGGCAAAAACAAACAATTAACTCCATCACTGGTGCCCAGACTCCTCCCAAAAGCACAACTCCAAGAATCAATATGGCAAGACTCGTCCCTGATAAACCCCTAACTTCACTCTATAGACATGCCAATAAATGGAGAACTAAGGCCCAGGCATCTCACTGGAGCCAAGGGAATCTCTTCTGGCTAGAAGAGGTTTCTCCTGTGTGACCCATTACTAACCAGGCGGACTGTGGAATCCTTCCCATCAATCTACAATTCCTGGCAAGGAAATTTTCACATAAGTATAAAATTAATTAATTTGTGGTACTGAAGCTGGACTTCAGCTAAAGTAATAATGTCAAACTTATTAGAACGACTAGCGCAGGGAGAAAAGCAACCCGCACACATGGGGATAATGTGTAGTAAAAAGAGGCTGCTGCACTGGAAAGATTATGTAAAGAAACTGGCAATCAGAAATAGCTCAAAGTAACATAGTCCCAGACAGAGTCAACACATGAATGTGTGGGACAGTGAAGCTGCTTCAACAGAAACGGCCTTTTTGAAAGGCTGATGGCCTAGAGTTTTATCAGGGATGGACAGAAATGGAAATAAAACAACATGCCAAAGGACTAGAGGAAGAAAATTATTCACAGGCCCTCAAATTAAGAAGTCTGCCCAAGATTTCTACACAAATCGATGCTTCTCAGAAAGAGAGGGCGGATTAAAATTAGTTAAAAAATTTACCCAAAGGGGAGAGAAAGCTTGGCGAGGAGGGGTGTGTGACAGAGAGTGGGGGTTAGGGGATTATTTCTTCAGAAACAGTGGGGGAAAGTTTACACTCAGACAGAGCATGAGGAGGCCATAACATTTTCAAATCAACTAACCCCGTGTTAAGAGGACATTTCTTTTCAGAGAATTTGGAAATAGCAACATTATTCCGTTATGCTACATTGGGGGGGGGGGCGCAACAGGCAAGCACACAGCCTTCTGCGCATTCTCACTCTGGAATCAACTTATGAAAATGCTGGAAGGACGCTGGCCACAAAACTTGATGGAACATTAGTGAGATGAATAGAGATGAAACAGCGGGTCACTCGGGGTGAAGGTTAACCAGATACACTCAGTCTACTCTACACAAGGAGAGGAGATTCTGTGAGTGAAATAGCCACACGGAGGGACTAAACAAGGATGTCCACACTAAACAAGTCACCTGCAGAGGGGGGCACTAGCAGAGCAGCCATTCAAGGGTCCTCTGCATATTGCTTTGGAAGATGTTGATCTGCAGGAGCCCCAAACAGGCTGGCATAGAGGGGCTATTTGGGAGCAGAGGGTAGGTTCAAGAGCCGTGTTTACACAGATCTAGTGGCCTGAAACCCTAGCGGAGCGGCAGCTGATGCTATTCTAACCCAGGTACTCAGATAGAACAGTGATGGGAATAGTGTGCTTGCCTAGCTACTTTAGATCGGGGTGTCAAACTCATTCTGTCCTGAGGACTAAATTCCATTTCTAATTATGGTCCATTGGTTCAGGGTATAAATTTAGGACGATGCATCTACAGTGGCTCTCCCGCACATGTCAAAGGGAAGATTTCACAAAGATGAAGGCTGAAATAACTGAACTTTCCATTATTTGTTCAGTGACTTATGTCATTGAATAGGAAAATAAGTTTGCTTTTAGGAGTCCCACTGTTTCTGCCCTTTGTCTCGCTCTTCAGTGTTTTAGTCTCCCCTCTGCTCTTCTTTCCCTGCAACAATTCCCACTTCCCTTCCATTTCATCCCCTAAAATGATCCATAATGCAATAGTTAAATGTTGACATTAAAGTATTGTTGTTGGGTGTCACAATTTACACCTCTGAGAGCCATTTTTTCCAGGCTGTCAGCAGACTCAGGCAGACATCACTCCCTCAGTTACATTCAGTTGATGGCAGGTTCTCTTTGCACTTGTGAGGGCCAGAAACATGCATTTTTATTTTTAAATAAAGTTTAGATTGTGCACAATCGGATTGTCTCATGCAGGTAACAAATTCATCCTTCAGGCCAGGGGTTTGACACCCTTGAAGGGAATCCTGCCCACAAAATAGGGTGAGATGCTTCACTCCTCACCGCAAGCCATGCTGAGCTGCCCACCAAACAGCGGGTGGTTTGGGTTATATTTCACCCTGACACAGATCTCCTGGCACTGCCCTCTCCCTCCCCGCGTAATGCTGAGGCACCTCTGATTGTTGGTTCACCGCTTACAGAGTGGGGCAGGGTTAAATCTGCTCCCTCCAGGAAGAGTGTTCTGTGTACTAAAAAACCTTCCTCAGCAGCTGAAGTCAGAACAGTGTGGGGGAGAGTAGCACTGGGAAGCCAGCTTCAGAGCTCTGCTTGGGGGTTCCAGCCAGTAGATGGTGAAACTAGACCACAGGTTTGAATTAGAACATTTTTAAAAAATTCCACTGGAAATACAAAGCAAAACAGAGGCAGCTGCATCCTCATTCCCTACTCTCCTCCACTGCCCTGCTTCCGCTTCCCAGACGGAGTCAAAGCACCACTCACTCCCCACCTCCCCCCCAAGATGTTGCAATGTGTCAATTCCATCTCCCTGCAGTTATGTTAAGGTCCTGCTGAATGAGCTAATCGCACGAGACAAGCAATGCTAATGTGGAATATGGACGTTTCAGTCTAATCTCTAGGCTGGTTTTTTCCTGTCTGAAGAATTACAAACCCTTGTAATTCAATCAGACACAATCCTGGGTGTGGGAATCTAGCTCACCTGGGAAAGATTAGTAGCTTTTCTCAGTTACAAAAGGGTCATCTATCTTAATATACTGAAAACTGCCACAAAGTCCTTCTCGCTGAGAGGATCTCTCACTCTCTGATTGGTGCATTTCCCAGCACCCGTTCAAGCTGTTTTGTCAAATCTCACAGGCTACGCTGGGCCAGTCTTGTTCATTATTTGGACAGGAGACTACAGGAAAGTTCAGAGTAGCGAAAACGGTGGTGAGGACGACTCAGTGCGTTCGCCTTTCTAATGAACCAATGCCCAAAGGGGCCGTTGTTCAACTGGAAACACACACACACTGACAGTGAATATCTAGTCCAAATCAAACCTTCCATTAGAACTCCAGTGTGCGGTGGAGTATGAATAGGGTGACCATATTTCCCAAAGGGAAAAGGGGACAGCGTGTGGGCTACCCTAAGGCTCCGGTCCCCACCATACAGGGATGGCTTCAGTCAGTCACCCAAGCCCCACTCCTACTTCCCCATGCACGGAGATGGCTCGTCATTAGCCCAAGCTTCCCCACTCCCCACTCGTGTGGGGCTGGCCCATGCCGCTCACGCGAGCTCCCATCGCGGGTCTGGCATCACTGCTCGTCTGAGCCCTGCCTGCATCCCGTGCGAGGCTGGGGTTGCTTCTGCTGCTTGTCCATGCCCTGCCTCCCCTTCTGTGCACAGCTGGCGTCACCACTCATCCGTCCACGTTCCTCTAGTCTACACCCTACTTTGTGATCATATGGCAAGAGCAAACGGGATAAATGCCCATCTTGCCAAAAAAGTCTGGAAAGCCGGGACGGCTTAAAAAAGGGACTGTCCCAGCCAAAACAGGACGTATGGTCACCCTAAGTATGAATATTTATAATCCCTGCCTGTTTCCTTTTCTGTATACAGGGAATACTCTTAGGGAGGCAGCATGGTCTAGTGTATGGGGCACTGGACTGGGATTCAGTCACTGGACTGGCTCTGCCACCAACCTGCTGTGGCCAACTCACGTCACCGCTGAGTGCCTGTTCACGCTCCCGCCCTTCATCATCTCTCCTGAGACTGTAAGTTTTCCAAGGATATGTTATCATCTCTTGCTGCATGTCATACACAGTGCCTAGCCAAACGAGGCCCTAATCTCAGCTGCGATCTCTAGGTGTTACCATAATACACATCATAAATACACTGGTGATGTCTGGGACAAAGGGTCTGATCTAAAGCCCACTGAAGTCAATGGGAGTTTTTTCTGGGACTTCAGTGTGTGTGGGATCAAGGCCCACAGGTCCTAGGAGCAGCACAAGAAACACCTCTCCTAAATGTCATCTCCCTTACAAATATTATCTTCCTTCCTTCCCCTTCTTCCCTCAATCCTTGTCTCTGTGATCCTCTCTCTTTCCTTCATCCTTAGAGCTCAGCAACTTATCAGTAGTTTAAATTTATGATGCATACAGTCCTATGGCAAATTGTTTTCTGTTGCAGTTTTGCATCCCCTGTTCTGATACTGTACAAAAGTTTAACAATAGCAGCAAGTAGAGAATTGGACCTTAGGTTATCAGGGTTGGTAAGAGAGCACTTTAAGCCAATATGCAGCAAGCTCCAGTTCTTCCCTCCCACTCGCCCCCCCCGAAAAAAATTAGTAATAAAAGCTCCCAAAGATTGGAGGCCTGTAAGAGATATGGAGTGTTCTGTTCTTAGTAACGGCCTCCCTTAGCCCTTTGAGAATTCAGATTTGCAAAGGGCAGTAACTTTCTGTGTTTTCAGGTTTTTTTTAAAACTAATGATCTATTACATCTTTACCCATTATGTGTAGATATACTTAGTGCTGCCATGAGTGCAGGGGACTGGACTAGATGACCTCTCGAGGTCTCTTCCAGTTCTATGATTCTATATTATTTAACTAAGAGGTTTTTGCTCCTGTCACAAATTGCCCATCCCTCTCTGCCATTACAAAGCTAACTTGATCTGCTATAGGAGTAGAAGAGGCAGCTGTATTTCTGTCTACCAAAAACAACTGAAATTGTAGAGGCTCCAGGGCCAGATTGTAAACCCATCCAGTGGGACTCTGGCATAAAGGCTCCTCATTGTGTGATTGTAATTTCATTCTGTTTGGGGATGATCACCACACACAAGGTCAGACACTTGAAAATATAAGGTAGCAAATTATATTTATGTGGCATCCATATAGCCACGGGGCGGGCTGTCTGCTTCCCAAAATACCACACCGTTCCCCAAGTAATAAGAAATCAGCCTGTAAAGACCAAAGCAGATTCTTTTCCAATCAAAATCCTAAGAAAACATCTGAGTCCTCAAGGAAACCCTGAACTTGATCACAGAGACAAGAGAACATTAATAATGCAGCGTATCTAGTGATTAAAGCACAGAACTAGGAGCCAGGACTTTTGGATCCCAGATTTGCCACTGACTGCTTGTGAGATCATGGGTGACTCACTTAAACTCTTTATACTTCAATGTATGCATCCATAAGATGAGAACAATAATATTTACTTACATGTTACATTACATTAACTGGAAAATTAGCCGGAAAAGTGGTTTGAGGTCCATAGATGAAAGGTGCTATAGAAGAGAACAGAAAATAATTTTTAATGGTAAACAGCGAGTATCAAGATGTATCAATCAATAGCGTACAGCTGATAACTAATAAGGGATTTGCTCTAGGATATTAGTTCACCAAGCTACAAATAAATGGGAACCTGGCTTCACAGTTAGGAAGAAATGTAGTGGTCAGTAACAGGTTAATCAGTGGTGTTTCACACAGCACTTGATACTCACAATACTCTAGCCCTCTTCCTCACTTTCAGACAAGATTGATTTCAAATTCAATCCCACTATTACTTTTGCCATGTAAACATGTGCTGTAGCTGCCACAGGGCTGCTACCTGAATGGAAGGGGAGGTGAAGCTGGGTGATAAACAAGACGGGAGGTTGTGACACAGAGGGAAAGGGTCCCCTGTTCTTTGCAAAGAACTCTCACCTCAGATCCGACAAACTCACTTCACCAAACTTATGGGATATTTACGCATAAAGAGTAGCATGTAAGATATCTACAGAAAGCTCATAACTTGTCAAGAATCAATCATTGTGAGAGGCATGTGTTGGTAATATTTAAGGAATAATTTAGTTACATTGAAAGAATTCTGTATGGATTTGGAGTAAACATTAGTCACCAGAGGGATAATAGATCTTGTTGATGGCACATTCAAGCAGGAGGGAGTTGTCATCAAGCCTGTATAACTGGCCGTGCAATGCAAGACTCAACTGTTTAGCATTGCTAAGTCCAAAAACTTTCAATGGAAAACCATCAAAGAACAGCAAACAATTGAAACCTCTTGAGGGTAAAAGAGGAATATTACAAGAAGACAGGGTTTTGCCTCTCTATGAATAGAAACAAAAGATGTCTTCAGGAAAACACAGAGAAGGGAGAGACACTCCAAATTCTTTCACTGTGGACACATCTTGCAGAACGAGATGTTCTCATGAAAAATTGGATCCTGGTTCCTGTGAAGCCAGCCCACTAGCTCTGTAACAGACTGAACTTTGGGGGAGGGGGGGAGCCTAGCCAGTCTTTGATCGTGCAAGAGTCCCATTGCATGCTAAGCCCTAGATAAAAAAATGTATGTTAATAAATGTGTTGTGCTCAAATGGCCTCTGTAAAACAGATTGTTACAGAAAGGTTCAATCAAGATATTAAACACTGACATAGGATAATTCATCTTTATTAACCTTTGGATGCTAGGAAATATGCAATAGGAAGGCTAACAAAGGCACTATAACACACAAGGGTTTGTTCTAGCCTCAGTTCAGCAAATCAGGTAAGCACGTATTTAAGTGCTTTGCTGAACTGGGACCTTAAGGCTCAGGGAGGGCTGTACATTAAGAACAACAACGAAGACTAGACAATGTGTTTGTGTGGGTGTGTTTACACACACATATATATCTGGATCTACATACACACATGTACATATACATACTCCACACTCACACACAACAACAATATTCCGTATAACAGATGATTGCATACATGTTTTAGCGGGAGAGTTTGGCACAGTGGAAGGACTGTGCAGGCCATCCCAAACGAGTGCTAACACAACGTTTACTCCACCTCCTCAGATGTTCTGAATACAACATTTTCCAGAAAGACCTTTTCAAATGTTTTACAATGGTTTGACAACAGGTTTGGTAATGAGTTTCATGTCCCACTGTCTGAAAAACCGGGTTCTCTGTGTATCATGAGTCCAACTGTACAGGCCAGAGAAGAATAAAATTATAACCAAAAAAAAAAGTGGTTTTTTTTAAGGTCAACACTTTGGGACTATCCAGAGCTAAGAGCAAGAGCTCTCTCTCTCTCTCTCTCATTAGGGAGCTAGGAATGCTCGGCTCTTCCATGGCATAAATCAACTATTTCTAGCCCTAATGGGTGACAGGATATTTGAACTTGAACCAGTCCCTGCTCCAGGACTGAATTTTGCCTGCCTCAGCTGTTGTATTTTGAGTTGTGTGTTGTGATAAAATAAAATTTTGTGTAATGTGTGTTGAGGTAAAATTAAGAATTTCTTCATCATCTGTGAATTTTATTTACATGACAGCTGTTTGAAGCTCTGCAGAGGTTTGCAATACTAGAAGCAACACTAGGGAAAATAAATTAGTGGGCAGGGTGCAGGTGAGGTGTTTAAAGGTTGACACTGTACTGTTTAATACACGGTTCTGTTATTTTTTTCCTGTGGCCCTCTTCACATTGGTGGCATCTATATAATAGATAATATTGGGTTTTTTTGGAGATTTTTATACATCCCTTTTCACCCATAAAACTGAGTTTTGGAAAATTAGAAAAAAAGGTTTCAAGAAATATTTTGTCCAGTTAAGAAAATAAAATAGAAAAGGAGCTATGGGAAAAGTGGAAGGAAATATAGTCCCCGTACAAGGGACAGGAGATATTTCCATAAATATTGTATATAAAAGAGAGTAGATTTGGGCATTACTTATACTAAGTTTGGCAATAACGTATCTCTATAAAATGATGTCACTGGCATTATAGCATCATAAAAAATTACATAGCAGCTATTTTAGGTAGCTGCTCTCTCCAGCTCAGTGAATAAATATATCTCTGTATGACTCATTCAAACAGGCTATTAATAGATGCAATATCAGAATCCTAGAAACTGAGAATTGCATTCAGTCTCCATGGATTTATCTAGGCTTTAACCACAATCCCATTTTAAATCTCTGTTTTTCAAGATGTTTTGAACAAAAAGGACGTATTTTCTATTCAACACAGAGCTATACACCTTCAAACCCTTGAAGGAAAAAGGCTGGATAGTGATTCAAGATGCTAATTATTAGTGTTATGCATTCATTTGTATTGTACTCAACCAGTGCTTCGCACAGTGGATTAGAACAGATCCAGGAAAATGCCTCCTGTTAATGGACCAGCTAAGGTGAAACGGTCACTATTATCAATCTTAAAATAAACTCACGTGTGTCTCCTTCACCGTTAATTTCATGATTTTAAAGAGCTAAGAGCCCAGAACGATATCATACAACAGCACAGAGGAATCAAGTCAATCCAACAGAGTGAGGAAAGAGACAGCGGGATTCTTACCTTGTTACATAGCAACCTGCCACTAAAATAGAAATAGACAATGACAACTGGATATAGCTAATATGCAAATAGGGCGTAAATGCTCCTTGAACCAACCAGTATGCATTTAGTAACACTTCACCTCCGATATTTCCCTCAAGACTCTAAGTCTTAAGACCACTTAAGTCCCTCCTGCTCTCTCCTTGTGCCCTCTTATGCTGGGATGAGTTTCGCTCTTAACTACAGGTGTCATCTTTACAATATAGCTATTTTTTTCTTACAAACGTTACATGGCATTTGCTGTGTTCCCTAGACTAAGCATGGACCGTATCTATAATACTTTAGCTAGTGAGGTTCAGGTTACCTAGCTTTCCAAGGCAACTGGCTAGCTAAAGGAGACCACCGCAGTTGCTTCCAACTACCTAGCATGTTTCTCCTGGACAGTGCACCTGACAACTTACCACATCCTTCACCTGTGTTAAGTAGACGATTTTCAAACTGCTATAATGTGGCCAAGTCAAAATGAGAATTTTTTCATTGTTAGCAGCAATTCAGAACAGAGGTCTCTAATGGAAACCACCCTTAAAGTCATGATTAAGGCTAAGATTTTGTCACTGATATATTTAGTAAAAGTCAGGGATGGATCATGGGCAATAAAATGAATGGAAGCCGGTGACCTGTCCTTGACTTTTACTAAAAATATCTAGGATAAAATGGGAAGGGACTGGGCAGCTGTGGAGTGGTTAGAGCTCTGGTGCCCTCACTACTCATGAGGGCTCAGAGCTGCACGATCCCCATGTCCCTTCCCCAGCGGTGGGGGAGATGTGGGCATCTCCTTGCTGCCACCAGAGTGGGGAGCTGCAGAGATTCCCCAGCCTCGACATGGCAGGGGAGCTGCTGAGGTCTCCATTCCTGGAAGCAGGAAGCCGCCAGGTCCTCCTGCTGCCGTGACAGGTAGGGAGCTGTGGGGTCTTCCTGCCCCGCCATGGCAGCTGGAGAGCTGCCAGGGTCCCCCCAGCCACCGCGGCTTGGGATCCTCCTGCCTCTGGCAGCTGAGAGTTGTGCGGTATCCCCCCGACTGTAGCGGCCAAGGACTGCGGGATACCCCACCCTCCACCTGCGGCAGCTTAGAGGGCCTGCTACCTCGCTGGGGTACCTTGCTGCTGTGGGAGGCAGTGGGACTCTGCAGCTCCCAGCTGAAGGGTCTGAAGTCACAGAGTCACAGATTCTGTGACTTCTGCAACCTCCATGACAAAATCGTATCCTTAGTCATAATCAATGGGACTGTTCTAGAAGGCAGGCAGGCAGGCAGATGGATCCTTCTTGTCTCCATGTTGGGGTGAAGTTTCTCACTGTAGGTGTTTTTATTGCATAGGAAGATAGTTTGATAGACTGAGCTTTCGGCTTCCATAGAGGCTGACCAAGTGCAGTGTTGTTCGCTGAGATTTGGTCGATATCACTCAATAAGGCTCTGAGGGAGCTTCAGGCTACTATTCAAGAGCAAGATGGACCCTTGTTCTTCCTGGCTGGTAAAATGTAGGAAAGGGACAATGGGTCCATGATTGGAGGGTACTGCCAGTGACATCCCTTCCGGCACCATTCCTTAAACAAGCGATTGCTTCGTCTTTGCTCAAGAAACCATTCCTTGACACGGATAATCTCTTCAGTTGTTACCCTGTCTTCAATCTTCCTTTTTAATAGAATGGTTGTATATGTAGAGAGGGTGGTGTTGTCTGACTTCCTTAACCCTGCTCCTTTTGGTTTAACCTTGAGAATGGTAGCATGAGCACTTTGGTTTGGCTGGCTGGTGATATTTAGCTGAGGATGAAAACCGAGTGTCCAAGCTGATTTTGATTTTACTGACACAGTGCTGTTGACCTGTGCTAGAAAGGATATAGGACTCTGTATGACTCTATCCTTGCCGAAAAGTCCCAGAGGGTAATACAGTACAGTATATTTGCTCATTTGCGCCTTTAAGGGACGCCTTCTATTCATTCGTGTCATCTGTATACCATCTGTGAGGCTCCTGGGGGAGGCAGAGTACTGTGGCATTTCTAAAACATGGGTGGCATTCCCTGGTTAGTAGGTCTTAGTCTGGTGCCTGGATTGAGACTCAGATAAAGGCAAAAGAGCCAAATTTAATTTCAAACAGGCTAAAGTTATGCTGGCAGTCTGGGGTGCGAACATTGGAAGAAACATCAAGAGTGACATCAGCTCCCTTAATTGAGAGAGTTTAGTTTAGCAAGCTGGGGCTCATGTTGGAGCCTCAGCTGTTTCTGGATGCCCTGGCTATAGCAGCAGCCAAAAGCACCTTGTATCATTTAATCTTGTCCAGAAAAGTTAGTACCTTTTCTTTCAGTTATGGACTTTGTCATAGTGACCCGCTACTCTGTCACCTGCAGGATGAAATACTGCAGTGCTCCCTACATGGGGGCTACTCAAACTTTCACCGTTTGTTAAGGGGATTTCTTACTAGAAACAAGCTGTGGCTGTGCTCAGAGATCTATTCTAGCTTGCAGATGCAATTTAAGGTGTTGGTTTTAATCTTTAAAACTGTTGTTGAGTCAGATACTAAATATCTCAGACTCCATTTATTTCCATGTGAGATCCCAAACAATGAGGATCAGCTGACACACTGACTAGCAGCCCCCCCAATTTAATTGTAAAGGGCCTAACTAACAGTGGTTCCCAAATGTTATGGGATTACATACTGCCTTCTTGATGATTGAAGTATTAGATGAAAATTTCTCTTTTTGTACATATTTATTTTAAGCCAAAATAGGCTCTCTCAAGTATTTAGAGACTCACTGTAAAATTAGTTTTGACTAGGCTGATGGAGGGCTGCTTGAGGGAAATTAGAAGGGAAAGGAGTTTGGCCGAGGGAAATGTGGGAGCAAGGATTAGCGGACATGAGGTTTAGATATGGTTGGGAATTTTTTAAATAAACAAGTTTTGGTCAGAAAATGCCAATTTGTCAAACACAATTTTGGGGGGGAACTTTGTGTTAAAGTTTCATTGGAGAAGGTTTTTCAAGTCGAGGATACAATTTCTGGTCAAAATCACAAAGAGAAAAGGACCCACCGCAGCACTGCCTACCGGTCAGGGCACTTAGGAAGTGAGACCGAGGCTCAAGTACCAGGTCTGCCTGATTCAGATGAGTACCCTGATCGCCAGGTACTTAGTGGGTGTCTGTCTCGCTCACGTTTTTTGTTGATTTTTGTGTGTAAAACTTCAAAAGATCTCAAGTTCATCTCAATGCAGAATGGGAAAAATTCAGAAATCACAAGACAGGAAAACCATTTCCTGCCAAACTCTAACAGGTTAGACTGAGGGTAGGAATTCTGGCTGAAGTACGGGGAGGGCCGTGGTGGGATATATGGGAGGGAGGGAGGGAGAGGGAGAGAGAGAGAGAAAGAGAGGGCAGGGAGAGCTGTAGTGGTGGGTAAGTGTTGGGGGAAAAGGGCAGCAAGGCCTCCGGAGTGGGAGAGGGTATGTCTCTCCTGCAGCTGGGTGCATGCTGGTTGCAGGCCAAACCTCTGATAGACACACACATGCTAGTGCTGTTCAAGCTACCATAATAAAAATAGCAGTGTAGACACTGCCGGATGAGTTAGCCACCTGAGTACAAGCCTGCCTGACCCCCTGGATCCGTACTCCAGTGGCTAGCCTGAGTCATCTTAAAGCAATGTCTACACTGCTGTTTTTGGTGAATGTGCTTGAGCAGCTAGTGCAAATCGGTGTATCTGGACTTGGATGTAAGGTCCCAGCTGCAATGTAGATGTACCCTCAGAGGGGTGGAAAAAAGAGTTGGAAAGGGACTGGTGGTGTGGGAGAGAGGTTGGACAGGAAGGGCACAGAAGGATCAGATGGGATGTGTGAGTGAGGGGGGAAAAGGAGAGCGAGGGCTCAGAGGGCTGGGAGTGTCTTGGCTGGAAGTGTGGGGCTTTAACTGGGCATCAGGTAGCTTCAGCTTCAATTCACTCTTGTTCCAAGGCCTCAGGTTCCTGGTTCTCCTCCAGTTTCCTCCGAGCTAGGGAGCTCTGCCAGACCCACTGCAGTCCCTGGCCTCTCCGCAGATTCTTTCGCCCAAGCCTCCTCCTGCCCTGGTCTCACAACTGACTCTTGCTTAAGAGTTTCTGTAGCCTTCCTGTATGAGGCTGTGCCATGACTCAAGCAGGCTTCTTCAATCCATTAGTCTTTAGGGTCCAGCCCCATTCCACAGATCCTCCCTTGGTCCTTGGACTTTCCCCTTAATTACAGGGCCCCACATCCCTCCTTCTTGGAGCTGGGCTGTGATTCAGGCAGGCTTCTTTAGCCCACCAGTCTCCTTTCTGGTTCCCATCCATGGGAGCATTTCTCCTGACTTGATGCTCCCCTAGTCTGCTTTCCTGGCAGTCTGCCCTCTCCCTCAATCTTCCTGGAAGTGTCACCTAACAGCTCGGTTTTATCACCTTAAAGAGGTAGCTACATTCCTCAGCTGGTCTGCTGCTCTCTTGAATACCTGTTTCCTTAAAAGGGATCATGTCATGGAACAGAAGTCAGGCCACCACGTTGCAGTGTACCACTTTCAACAAGCTCACACATCACCAGTGGTACAGATACCACAGTTGGGGAACCTCTGGCCCAAAAGCAGGGCACTTTCAGGGCCAAGGGGTCTTGATTGTTGTATCCACTTCACCTTTGGTCTGTCAGAGCTCAGGTTTGCTGGTGTTCAAATTATTCTGCAAAGACTAACTGAAGGTCTAGGGAGTCTCAGGTTTAGAGAGGGGTGGGGCAAATAGTCATTGTGGGGATGAATACCATAGAAATGTGTATTATGCATAGAAAATGTGCACATTAATACACAAACACACAGAGTCTACTTGACTAGTGAGACCAAAGCATTATTATTATTAGCCTCTTACAGAAATGTCCACATTTCAGATGCTATAGAACAGATTGCTCCTCAAAGAGAGCAGGAAAAACAGCACTTTTGATCTGTGAAGAAGCAGAGCTAATGATGCTATTAGTAGGACAGGGAAAGCTCAAAAGCATTTGTGCATCAGGCGTCTTTTTAAGTTATATTTAATTCACTCCTTGGTAACTGTGTACATTAAGCAGTAGGAAGCTTTCCTTGTTGTAAAGGCCCACTGTGTTAACCAAGCAGATTGAGATGAATCATCTCTCTAACTCCAAATCAAAATGACAGATAATTATTGTTTTATAAACTTGCTAAAATTAAAATATAAGCTGAGATTTGAATGTTTATCATAAGACTAATTTTTATATTATAACGACGACAGCTTTTGGAGCTCAAATTTGCCATTTGGGTGCTCAATTTCTTAGCTCATTATTATTTATAACAGAGACTATAACTCAGATTCTAAAATATTTATTTTCATTTGTAACAAGTGCCCATCCATTACTTTGGGCACTTTTACAATGACTAAAAATGCACATTCTAAAAACCCCTCAACCCATTATGTGTAATATTACAGACTGCCTACATTCTCTTATAATGAATTATTGTTTTGTATTACAGTAGTATGTAGTGGCCCCACACGATATCAGAGGCCAATTTTGCTGGTCAACATACAGTCCCTGCCTCGAAGAGTTTATATTATCTAAACAAAGAAGTGTTTTTATCCCCATTTTGCAGATGGAGAACTGAGGCACAGCAAGATTACTAGGTTTTGGCTTAAAGACATGCAGTCAGTCTAAGACAGAGCCAGGAACAAGACTCAAACCTTCTGAATTTCAGTTTGGTGTTGTGACGGGATGGACTAGGTCCTGAGGCCCCGTGCTGGAGGCCTCGTGGCCCTGCCTCACCCCACCCCAGAAAAGAGCAGAGGAGAAGTCCTCCAGGTGGTCTAGAGTGGGAGCAGCCAATCAGGGGCCAGGAGGGCCTTAGAAAAAGAAGCAGCAGAGACAGAGCAGACAATTGCTGCCTGGAGCTGGAAGAGAGAGCACCAGATTTCTGGCTGGTAGGAAAAGCAGCAGGACCATGGATAGCTCAGTGTGGGCAGGGTTGAGCCCAGGCAGGCACATGCCAGTGACCAGGGGGGCACTCCTGAGAGATGGGTACCACCCAGTTCTAAAAGATGAGAAACAACAGGCTCACACTCAACCAGAAGGAGACTCTCATGACAGATGGATGCCAACCCCAGTGCCTGATGATCCTTCTTCTCTGAAAGGAATCAATCCATTTTTAGTTTCTAGATAGTTTCAAGATGTACCTGCATATTGACCACATTGGTGGTATTTTAGTCTTAAGGTGGCAATGGCATGGCTCAGTATAATGAGATCCACATCCAAAAGAAACTGCCACACTTGTCCTGCCAGGTGGGGAAAAGGGGAATAAAAATAAAAAAAGTTCCAGCTTCTACTGGAACAACAGGTATCTACCTTGCCTCTAAAAAGGCTACAAAATTACAAACCAGCATCATAAAATGGTGGCTTCTCAGCCTTAATTAGGGTTGTCAATATAATCCTCACCAATTCTTTCCAGTTGTGTCCCACCAACCAACCTCACCTTGGTAATATCTAGATTGAGCCTTTAAAACTCTCATCTAATGCCAAATCTTAGACAAATACTGATAAATTTGAAAATTCAAACACTACTGAAAATATTTGCAGAGGTGAGGAGGAACACAGGATAAGACAGACCAGATGATGCATTAAAAGCAAAGACAAATAGATTCTCTTCTCTTCCTGCAAAAAAAAAAAAAAAAGATTCTTCTTTCATAGAAACCTGGATTTTTAAAGCAGGCATATTTACCAAACTGAAATGACAAGCAGTGAAGACTATCAAAACATTCCCCATCAAGAATGCAATGTGCATGGCCGAGAATTATTACACCCCTGGACATCCTCCCTAGTCACCATTCTAAAGTGAAGTTCTTTATAAAGGACCTGATCCAAAACCCAATCAAATCAATGAGACTTCCCACTGGAGCAAGCCCCAAGAGACTAATCTTGCAAGGTTTGCACCCATGTAAATAAACTCAATGGACATGAAGAGGGCATGTGGGATCGATTCCCATTTCACAGTTCCTTAGTCCTAATTCTGTACATTTGGAACCAGAGCAGAAATATTACTAGCCCATTATTAGTCAATTGTTTTTATGATCCGGTTCCGAATACAAGCTGCTTTGGCCAAAAGCTGTAAACTACTTGCAGTTTTCTGTAAAATCTGTCCACCCACCACCCAACCATCTGTCCTAGGTGTTTCAAAAGCACTGCACAAGACTGCCCTGCAGTTAAACATTCAAAGCTAATTGAAAAAGTTAATCCTTCGGAGAGATTTTTTATGGCATTGCATTACCATTCATCTCCACACAGGACTATCTGGCAAAGAACATCTGCCAAATAGTCAACATTCCCTGTAAGTCTGGAGAAACCTACCACACTACTGGGAAAACACCGTCAACAGCAGGGATTGTACCTAGTACTTCTGTCCTCCTCTCCTTCCTCTCCAAAATATAGAGCTTCCCATTAATCTTTACGAGTTTCAAAGGTAGCCCAGATATAGCAATATAAACCTCTACGCCATGACAGTTCCCAATGGGATTCCTAGAAAACAATGCAAGTGGGCATTAGCCTCGGGGGGGATGTGGTACAGGATAAATGGGGGTGCACAACATACCTGCTATGGATAGGTCCACAGCCATGTAACCAGTTCAGTTTGTGGGAGGGTAAGGCTGATCTGACTAAAATGGAAGGTTGTTGAAGTCCCTCTGCAGAATTCTGTTGCAGGTTATATTTTTATTTTAGTACTTGTGTACACACACCCTACATTCAACACCTGGAAGGAAATGGATGTGTTCTATGAGGGGTTATCAGAACCGTCAGCTATTTTAGAAAATATCTATATTTAAATGTGTGTTTTTACTGATTTTAATGCTCGCAGAGCATAGATGGAGCGTGCTAGACAACAAGGATTACTACATAGAACAGGTACACAGCACTGGCATGGACACAGGGTTCCCAAACATGACCCCACTCATCTGGTGTGCCTCACTCAGTATTTCACACTAGTTCAGTCCATGGTCTCTTTGCTGAAAGTATAACACAGAGAGCGCAGCACTGGAGCTTGTGATATGCATCTCTCTCTCTGTCTTCAGGACTGAATTGACATTGAGCTCATTTTCACCACCCAGACAGCTAGCAGGAGGAAACAACTTAGGGGGCATTTGAGCCAATAACTTAGACGTGAGTCTCCATGTCTGTGACCAATATCCGCACCATAGTGTTCCACCAGGGTCATTTACCACGGCGTAACAAAGGCCCAGACAGTGCTGGTGCATGGATAGGTGCGGGTCCCCCTCCCAGTTTCCAAATCTAAATTTCTTGCTTACCTTACAGAGAGAAGAAATTGTTTCAGTTCAGAGGCCACGCAGCAAAGTGCCATCATATCCCAGAATGCCCCTTTCTACCACTCCACAAACACAGACCCCGGAATGAACCTCCAATCCACATATACCCTTCCTCCACCAGCCCGGCACACATCCCACTCACTGCAGCCCCCAACACCTTAGCCCGATCAACCACAGCTCCCAACTTCCCCCACTCACCCCAACACCTCACATTCGCTCACACCTTTAAACAAGTACCCTCACTCACCCCCACCTCCTCATCACACAGCCTTTCAACACTCAACTCACCCCATAGATCGTCAACAACTCATCCCCTTAGACTCTCACCTATCGTCCCTGGGGCCTCCTGGCTACTCAGCACTCCTGTCCTGGATTAGAGTGGCTTCTCCTGATCCCAGTGCTCCAACTGGCCACCCCTCACTCACATGGTGTGGACAAATTTGAGTGATGAATAGCACTGCACACTTGGCACATAGGGTCACAGCACCAGTCTGGTTTGGCCCAGCAGCCCCCTCTCTCATGACAGGGGAGCAGCCAAGCCAAATCTGAGTGGCGCTGCAACCCCTGCGTGCCTAGTCACAATACCACTCAAACTTGGCCCAACCAATCCTCCATCTGACAGGGGAGCAGCAAGGCCAAATTTGAGTGAGCAGTGTTGGGACTCCATGCATGAAATGAAGGGCTGGAGCGCCACTCTATCTGGTTGGGCGGGGCACAATTGCACCTCCAGAGCTATGCCAAGTGTCTATCCACCCTCCCTCTTTGTATAAATTATTCCTTCTCCAGAAGCAACAGAGTTAGTAATACATATTCCATAAGGCGTTTGCATTTTGAATGGCAACAAGTAGCAAATGCGAGCAAAGTAGGACATATTCATTTAACAGTACCTCAGTTTCTTGTGTGATTATCACACACAGAGAAGCCTGGATTATGCTTCCAGGTTTCTAGAGAAACGTAGTCAATGTGCCCAGTGTTTGAATGAATTGAATGATCCCTGCTCTCCTGTCCTCTGAGAAGAAAGAGAAAAGCGCTGATCTAATGTGCGTTTTTTAATCTAAGTAGATTTTCATTACTTGAGACGGAGCTTGGGTCAAATTCTGTTCTCAGTTATATGAAGTAAAAACGCACGTAAAAGCCAAGTAACTTCTCTGGAATCAATGGGACTGAAATTTACTTGAATGTGAACAAGCAGAATTTGTTTCTGTGACTCTGGGATAGAACAGAATTTTCCTCCAAGCCCCCCATTAAAGCTTGGGCTATTGACATTTTCAGCATCCTGTAATTGTCAGTATCACAGAATAACACAAAAATGTCACATGCAAGACTCAGGCTTCCCTTGAGATAGAATAGTTACTACAGAAATTACTACAGAAGAACATTAGTAAGTCTTAAAGAAAAAGGAACACTATGCATATTTAAAGTTAAGCATGAGATGCTTGATTGACTTCATTCAAGTGTTAGGACAAAAATGTACACCTGGGGTTGCTGGCTTTGCCTGCTGTGACCTCACCATGCAGGCTACATGTTTTGAATTGTTGTAGTCAGCACTGCAAAGATCTGGTGATGTCAAACACATACAGAAATAACCTCATGCCATTCATTTGAAAAGAGTAGTTATGGGCCTTACCCAAGATTCTGTTTAAAACCTTTAGCACTGGATTGGGACTCAGGAAACTTGTGTTCTATTGTTGACTCCGCCACTGGACTGCTAGGTGACCTTAGATAAGTCACTTCACCTCCTAGCACCTCAGTTTCCTCATCTGTAAAACAAGGGTAATGACACTGACCTACTTTGTAAAGTGCTTTGAGATCTACAGACGAAAAGCATAATAGAAGAGCACTATCTAGAAGGTATTATTATTAATACACAATGATTTAGTATGTGGGAGCAAATGCAACACTTCTTGCTTCAGGGGCTTAGAGCACCACAGCTAAATTTATTATAAGCTAAGAGGAACCAGTGCCATCTGACATCGTGCAGTGATTAGGGAATACATCCAGGTAACAAACAAAGAGCAACCGGATAATAAATAGTTTTCTCATGTTATTTACTCAACATTCAAATTCTAGAGGCTTTAAAATAAGGCAGCAAAGTTGTCTCTTCTATTTTTTAACAGGATGCTGTTAAGAAGCCAGCTTTCTTTTATCTCCCACTAAGTCCCATGACATAACATGACAAAGGTCACTGGAATTCTGTAGCCCTTGTAAGACTGGTTCTGTAGCCATAAGGAGAACACTGCAGCCATCCCAAGAATGCAGCTGCAGTACTCTGACGAGATCATGGAAGTTAGCGAATGAAAAGACCCATCAGACCACATCACAAGTGTAACATACAGTCAGATCCTCTCAACAGTTATTAAACATATGTAAGAAAGCACGGAGGCTTTCCCACCTTTCCACTTAGCCACAAGACCACAATCCTACTAAGAAAGCAACTATGGAAACTATCTTCTTAGCTCCTTTAATTGGCTGAGAGGTCAGTGAAGACCAATACGTGGCATTCCTCAGAGAGCGAAAAAAGCTGATCCCACAATGCCACTTGGCTTGAGCAACAAGTCTACATCCTAAAACCAGATTTTCTCCACATGGCAGTGCAAAGCAGCAACACTAAGGCTGGACCAAAATCTACCTTTTAATCTACCTACATATGTTACACTAGACACAGAAACAGACAGAACACGCAGAAGTGAAAATTGAATAAACCTCAAAAGACAAGAACACATGCATCATCTCCTTGGCTCTATTTTTTTCTCCTATGTAAGTGATGAAAATATTAAAATAGTATGTTACGGTTGCCAACTCTCCAGGCTTGTATTGGAGTCTCCAGGAATTAAAGATCAACCTTGAATTAAAGATTATGTCATGTGATGAAACATCCAGGAATATGTGCAACCAAAATTAGCAACCCCAGTGCCAGATGTTCACAAAACAGAGCTGATCCAAGATGCCCTTCAGTGACCAATTCAAGACAATACCCAAGATTAAGGTTTTACAAGTGTGATACTCTCCTACCAGTCATGTACCTTTAGTTTAACATTCAGCGATAGCCTGATTTCAGAGGTAAACTTATACACACATTGTATTAGTGCTTACTTTACAAGGATGCTTATTAAATCAAGACATGAGGATATTGCTGGAAGAAAATCTTTCACTTAAACAGAAATACATACATAAAAATCCTGACTTGCAGCTTCTTGTCCATGTTCTCAGCATAGTCCCAGGTAATTTATTTCTTCAGCTTCAATGGCATATTTTCTGTACAGAGCACAGTTCCATCTTGTACACACTGAAGAGCTGCTTCTGTTCTGAAGATGCAAGTAAAAATCTATTTCCCAAAATTCTGCATGAAAGAAAAGGCTACAGGTGGGGGGTTGTTGCCATGTAAAGGCCTAAAAATGGGTCATGGCTTCGTCTCAAGAGATAGAAAGAACAACTTCAACGATTAAATAAAAATAAAACCCTTTAATCAGCACTATAAAAAGAGTTCTGTGGGCAAAGCATGAGACCTTCTCAGTAGGAAAGTGTGCTTCCCCAAACCTCTCTTGGAGAGGGCTCTCTGCTTGATGAGAAACCATCCCCAGCTGCAGTCTGCCTCATTCATTCAGTGACTGCCAACAGCTGGAGACTTTCTCCTGCCTAGGGAGAGAAATTTAACCCTTTCATTTCTCAGCACGATATCAAATATCCCCCATTCTAGGCCCTTTGAAGGCTGAGATTTATTTTTGCCAAGCTCTTCTCCACACACCCCTTTGTGTCTGAATAAAGTGCAGTAATGGTGAAATTCTCAACACAACCAAAGGGGGCTCTAAAATGGACAAACCAGTCCCATCATTCCCCCCTGTTCTCTGCAGTCTCTGGCAGTAGCACAAAGGCAGTGGGCCAGTGGATAACACTACTACCCAGAGAACTCAGCACAGTTCTGCCAGGGATTAGGTGGTGAACACACTCCAATAGTGCCAGACTGGCTTTCAGTGTCTCTTAATGCCATTCAGAAGTTTGATATTTTATTTACCCAATGATCCAGAGTACAGAAATAAATGTCCTTATAAAAATGTTACTGGACTTTATAGTGACTGGCCTAAATACTTATCACAGTGATACTGTTTTCTATTAATAGGTTATGAAAATTCCTGCCCCTTCCCACACATAGCACAAACCGGCAGGATGCCTGTGGGATTATGGCCAGGATTCGGTCCTTAATGCAGCTCAATTCTGACAATTTATGTATTTACCAGGGCTCTGTGGGTGGAAAAGAAAATTAAAATGGTGCAGATTCAAACACAAAGCCTTTTAACTCAGGCTCTGTACAGAGAACCAGAATTTCACCCTAAGCTTCCAGAGTATAGGCACCTTATTAACAATATACTTTGGCCTAGAATCACTTTCTTGGTGCTTCTTGCATAATATGCCTTGAAAAACCCATTTAAAAATATTCAGCAGCACATATGGTGTGTACGGTTAAATTCTCCCTTCCCCCAATGTATTTGATCAGTGTAAAAGTTGAGCTACAACTTGAGAAGAGATAAATTTTAAATCGACAGTAATCTGCTTATATTATTATAGACCTTTAGCAGAGGAGGACTGGCACTATATGTTTAGATTTCTAGCAAAATTTGATAGGTCTTTGTCAAAGGAAATAAAATAAACCTGATTAAAAATATAATTTATCTGAAGAGCTTAACACTTCTGCTGCTTTTGGTACCTGCAAGTTCTCCCTCTTACAAAAAACAATTAATAAATTAAATACTATTTTTCACCAATGGCAAAACAGAACAGGCATTTAGTTAAGATCTCACTCCTGGGCAGTTTCAACTTACAGGAAGTCCAATTGTTCATTGCCCACTTTCCAGCATAATACTTCCAGCCAACTGTATGCACTCTCTCCACTTGTTCTGCTGAAGTTCTCTCAGTACCTCAATGATCAAATCTTCAAGAATCATTCCAGTGGAGTTCTATTGCTTTGTCAATCGAAGCCGAAGGCTTTCAGTGGTTCAGGTGTAGAGAGAAGGATATCAAAACAGAGCCTTAAATATTCAGAAGCTATCTTATCTCACAGAACTCTGTCTGACACTGGAGATTAGAAAAAGGGAGACTTTTACTGTTTCTTTGTTTTTTCAGAAAACAAAGTTTCTTTCCTTTTATCACAACTGCAGAACTCTGCTTTTTCATGGTGAAAAGAGTAAGACAGCCAGTTAAATGACCAGGCAATAGCCAAAGTCAAAGCACAGAAAAGTATTAAGGCAAAATTTTCTTTTTTGCATGGTGGCTGTCAATGACAACAAATATTTCGATGGCCCAGGATTTGCTGACTAGATATCAACAAAAGGAATAATAAAATTCTCAGTTCTATTCACACTTACCGCACAATAAAATTGGTAAAGTAACTATGAATCTTGTTGACAATCCCTGCACATCCATTGGCAGTCTGCTGCAGTCTTGAATTCCACAAAGAGCAAGTGGCAGCTATTAATTTCCCTCCAAATTCTCCTCCCAACACTTTCTTCCCCTCACCATTGCAACCACCAATACAACCGCCCACCCCAGCACTTGCTGCTGTTGTCACTTGAAGGCAGCAATACACAAGTCAGGTTATAATTTACACAAAAGCTTAAAACACTAGCTGCTTAACAGTACAGTCACATTAAGACACATAAGAAGGGTCAGGTATGTTTTTTTCTTCCTTCATAAGACTTACAATAGTATACAACAGCAACCAACTTTGTTTTTAGCATTATAAACAACTATACATTTTTATTTACATTTAGTATTCGCACGTTGAAAGTAACTCCATACTGATGGAGGCTGATATATTTAAGGACTGCTGTACATGTGTTTTTCAACACAGAACTTGCATGGCAAGAAACATTTATCACATGGAAACTATTAACTATATTTGAAAAGAAGGGGCTCAATCCTGCAACCCTTCATAATTCACTGAGGTTTAATCTTGTAAGGATTGCTCCCATGAGTAGGGCTTGCAAAACCAGGCCCAAGTTTTTTAAGGAATTAAAATGAGTGTTCCTGATGCTCCTGCTGGGGATGGCCGCCTTACTGAGAGATGACACCACTCATGAAATAAGTTCAGTACTACAGGGGCACAGTCACAGTGCAGGAGAACACACACAAACCAGTTTCTATCATGCTTCAACTCCAGGAGAAATCAGGACAAACCTGATAAAAATGATGTGACACATGGACCACAGATGAGAAAATGTAGCTTCTGGTCAGCCTGGGATATGCTATGCCACAAAATATATAACATTAAATTGTTAAAATCAGTTGATAAAACTGAATGAAGATCTGAGAAACTGGAATTCTCCTGCAATTTTCAGTCATAAGCAGGATGAAAATCCGTGCAATCTGGTAGAATCCGTCTGTTAGGACAGTTGTACCTGGAATCTTACCCTGAAAAATATTAACTTGCTAATTGGTAACTTTGTGCCCTATCCTGTGATGTACTGAGCACTCAACTCTCAGTACTGTTGATGGCAGGATTTAGGACTTTTTTTTTTTAAAAGTCATATTGATATAGCAGTCTTGCTAAAGCCTCCAGACATATTACTCTTGCCATAGACATCTAGAACCAGTCCCGTGTGAAGATAAAATGTAACAAGTATTAATATACTATGTTGACTATTCCAGAGTGAGCATTTGATGGAATAGGTGATTCTACATCATTGCTTTTTTATCTCTGTCCTCCAGTCAGAAAAAGGAAAAAGTCTGGGAGGAAAAATGAGGAAGTGGGGGGAGGGAGAGAGAGAAAGCAGGGTCGCATTGTACACCATTCAAGCAATAGTACAGAATCAATTGCTCCACTATGACATAATTTCAAAACAGTACAAACCTTTTCATACTGGTTGTTAAATCTACCCTTAGCATCACTGCATTCTGTTGCTGGAGATCTCTTTAATTATTGGCCCTCCACAACTCCCAATATTCAGGATTCATAACGTTAGACAAGATTTTCAAATGGGACTAGTAGAAAATAATGGTCCTTTAAGATGCCTCAAATTGGGCACGCAAAAATGGAAGCACCTAAAATCAGTAGTCATTGGAAAATCTTGTTTTGAATACATCTCAAAATTCACAGTATGTCCCACATATATAACTCAACAAAACAAAACTGAAACAAACTTAATACAAAAACCTCTGTCCTGGTATCACATTGACAAAAACAGAATCTCTTCTTGGTGTGGTCATCTTTTGGGGTTACAAACTGACATATAAAGATAAAGACAGGCACAGTTACCTAACTACTTTTAAAGAATAAATACAAAAGGTGTTCCTCTCCCCCCCCCCCCCCTTAGGATTGTTTTTACACATGACAACATTTGTTAAAAACATTACATCTGCCTGTAAGAAGATAATATCCTCCTTTGCATAATATGGAAAAAGAAATGCTACAGAACACACAACAGACATTCCAAATTGGCACATAGGTTCTTTAAAGTGTTAGCATCTTGGAGTTGTAACTGTAGAGGGCTGCCTTTGCCTTCCCAAGTCCCCCAGACTCAAAGGGTGGAACTGCATGAATGGTAAAAGACAAGAATACATAAAAACAGTAAATGTTTATTTTCTTAGAAAAAAGAGATTCAAATGATTGTGATCACACTTCCATTTGCGTTCAGAAAAGCCAATACGGTAAGCTTAGTCCTTGATTAAGATACCTATTAAATGAAACTTTTTCCCCTTTAAAATACAAATTTCTGCTCCTGCATCACTCCAGTATTTGTGTGATAACATGCTTTTAACGGACAATAATTTCTCAACTTCTTCCCAGTAGAGAAACAAGGCCTGTCATGGCAAAACACATCCCATCTCCGAAGGCTGAAATCACCAGTAATACTAAGCACTCCAGCCCATCTGTGGACTGACAAACAGCCTGAGGATTTCTTAGAAGCTTGAATGTTCAGTTATGGAAGTTTTGTATAACACTACCTCATCCGATAGAAAATAGGCCAGAAACCTTAGTAAAATCAACAGCGTCTTTCAGATTAAATTTAAGGATTTCCTGCATACCTGGACACAGATAAGTGAAAAGTTGCAACAAGTTTTAACTAGCAGCAACAAACACAGTTCCATATGAGTTCTTAGCAATATTCCTTGTCTGCTGTTTTAAGAAACGCTGTAACTGAATGGAGCATACAACGAGGAAATGATCTTCTTTTGCTATGTAGTGCTGCTCACTCCAGAAGACTTCCAAAAGATTTTGACCGGGTTGTAATCTATTTACACAGTAGTATTTCTGTTTTGATTGGCAGAATTGGCACTATGTGATATCCTCCTCTTCTGAACAGTAATCACGACCCTTTAAAAAGAAACACACACACAAATGAACAATTCAAGAGAGAGAGAATGAAAAGTAAATAAGTAATTGGGTAAAATGACTGAGGTTTACAGGGAAGTACACACACCTTTGATCCACATATCCCAGTGGATTCTATACACTGATTTACAAAGATACTTTACACATAAATGTATCTAAATAGATGCAGAGATGTAGATCCACCACTAGAATGCAGCAACCTATGGAGTGCAAGGCAGCAGCCATTATAATACTGTAAGCAAAATAAGACAACCATTTTGGGAACAGAAAAATGAAGAGGAATACTTTATCCATTGAAAGCAAAAAGGTCATTTTATATGAGCAAAATACATCCATATTGAAATTAAACCAGGACAATGAGGCTAATACCCTAAAGCTTGCGAAAAGTTTCAGGAAATCCTTACTGACCAGGTGAGTTATGTTTTATGTCTCGTCTGAAATACGAGACTTCCAGTAGTACAGTTCCCTGCTCATCAAGGTTTGTTACATCACTGATACTTGGGGGGATTCTGCTTAGTATTGTTATTAAATTCTTCAATGTAACTAAAGGCCTGCTGAGCAACACAGATACTTTCCAAGTGGCCAAACTGCACTGCATAGCAGAGACTGCCATTTATCTTGCCCGTATAAACACCGAAACATTTATAAATGCTATAAAACATTTCTAATGCCACAAAACTACTCTATATTAAGGGCCAGACTGTGCCAGGCCCTACATGGGTGCATCGAAGGTGCAGAGAGCCTCACTCAATTTGGTGCCACCATGAAGGGGTTAGACACAATGAATTCCCCTGAGTGCAAGATCTATGCAAGGCCAGTACCCTCAGCTCCACTAGCCTCTCCAAAGGGGCTGATCAGGAAGGGACAAGGCCTCCTGTTCAAGGCACAGTGAATCCCAAAGTTCCTGCTAGCACTTTGGTCCTCCATGCTACCTCTAAACACAAACCTCAAATGCCCATAGGCAAGATTAATCCTTGAAACCTAGTACAAGTATTAAAAGCCTATCTGCATTACTTCCTTCTGTTCCTATGGTCAGGCTATTCAGCAAACACACAGGTAAAAATTATTGGCTGAAGCATGTCAAAGAACTAGTTACTAGGAGTTAAAAAAAAGGAGGAAGCTCATGTCTTTGGAGAAGTCGGGGGTAGGGAGGGCCCTGGCTGGAATAAAAGCCTGGTAGCATACTGAAAGCACAGACGGCCAGTTCAGTCCTACTGCAAACGGGTGAAACCCCACTAGCTTTAATCGAGTTGTGCCCACACCCCACAACTGAAATTGGGCCATTCTTGCCAGGTTTTTATGCTCAGGAGGAGAATTTTAAGAGTAAATTGTTTAACAATTGCAAAGTACAGAATAAAGGTAAATACCTGCACAATAATTGGGGGGAGGGGGAGAGAAGTCTTCAAAGCCATCTTGTTTCATTTTCTGCTGCTGCTTAAAAGTTATTTGATGCACATGACACATGCACTGTACATTGGCTAGAAATAGAGGTTATAAAGCGTCTCTGGGTGTGTTACTTAAACCCATTGAGCTGCCATGGGATAATGATGTCCGCTTTGGTTTGGTGGCATTTCCTTGCTCCTGTCCTCCCAGTCTAAACCCTAGGCCAGCAGTGCCTTATTTGTCAATGGCTGAAGATGGAAATTTGTGGGTTTTGTTAGTAGATTAAAAAAGGATTAGCACAGGGCTGGCCTTACCATGAGGCAAACTGAGGTGGCTGCCTCAGGTACCAGACGGGAGGAGGGGGCCCGCATCATTAGGACCCAGAGTGTAGAAAATTGTGACTGCTGCGGGTATATATGTATTCCCTCCATTCTAGATGCACAGAGATGGTGGAGTGCTGTGCTGGAAGAAGAAGGAAACAAGAGACATAAGAGGCTGGCAGGAGAAATGGTGAGAGGGAATAACAGAAAGCAGCAGGAGCTGCAGGGAGAGAGAGGAGAGCAGCCTGGACTGACTAACATCAGCTTTTCTGGGAGCTTTCGGTTTCCTGCTGCTTCCCTGAACCCCTTGAGGAGAACAGTCAGTCAATTGAAGTAGCAGGAGCCAGTTAGGCCCTTAAGATGCTGATATCTTCCATCACTCTCACCCCGCTACCAGCCTGCTTGTTTGTCAATTGAGTGCTGAGAGCCATATAGCTGGCACAGAACAGCCGTTATGAGTGAAAGAAAAAAACGCCCCTCTGGGGCAGCATTCAGAAAAAGAAAGAAAGCAAAGGAAGCTTTTCTATCTAAGCAGGAAGGAGTTCTCCAAAAATACATAGACACAAATGTTCACGGTGAGCCTTCTGGCCCCAGGGAGGATGTGAATGGTGAGGAGATGCCTGATCTTCCAGGTAGTTAAAGTGCAGGTGACCCGGCAGCTACTGTAGCATCCATATCTTCATCTCAAATGGATGTAACCATGCACATTCCTGAAGAAAAGTCTAGATCAGAAAAGAGCGTGGTGGAGGCACAAGAAACAGCTGCTGCCAAGTTTAGTTCCTTAAGTCTAGATGATCCAGGATTGTGGTTCCACTTGAGCAGTAGCCTGAGGGACTTCCTTGTACTGCATGGGCCACAGCAAGTGAAAAACTTCATGTTCCCCAAAGACAAGGAAAATAGAAGTTTCCATTCAACTAATTACTGGCATGAAATCCCCAATGGTGACAAAGTGGAGAGACCATGATTTATGTACTCAAAAACTCAGAATGCTGCATACTGTTTTTGTTGCAAACTCTTTCAGTATAATGTTCCAGCCACATTAGGTTTCTATAGGAACAAAGGACTGGAAAAATCTGTCTAGAAATCTGGCATGCCATGAGAAAGCAGCAAATCACTAGAGAGCATTCCATAGGTGGAATGAGTTTGAGATGAGACTAAGGTAAAAGGCCACCATAGATGACGAGCATCAAGAGAAGATTCCATCAGAGTCTCTTTACTGGCAAAATGTTCTGTAAAGACTCATTGCCATTGTGAGAATGCTTGTTACCTAAAACCTAGCACTATGCAGCACTTCAGATCAGCTGTATGTGCCAAACAATGGAAACTTCCTTAAAATTGTGGAACTGATGGCTGAGTTTGATGCTGTACTCCAGAAGCATCGAAGAAGAGTCACCACCCAAGAAATGTACACACACCACTACTTTGGGAAAACAATTCAAAATGAGATCATACAGTTACTGGCAACAAAAGTCAAACAGAAGATTGTGGCAGATCTGAAGTCAGAAAGATATTACTCTGTTATTCCGGACTGCACACCTGACATCAGCCATACAGAACAAATGACTTTAATGGTGTGTTTTGTAAAACAGAATCTAGTGAAAATGTCCCTGCAATGGTGACTGTCAGAGAGCATTTTCTAAAATTTATTGACATTGATGACACTACAGGAGCTGGTATGACAAATGTGCTTCTTAAAAAGCTGGAAGATGCAGGAATTGCGATAGCTGACATGAAAGGTCAGGGCTACGATAATGGCGCCAACAGAGAGGAAAGAACAGAGGAGTGCAGACATGGATCTGAGAGTTAAACCCTTGAGCTTTTTTTGTTAGCTTCTAGTGAGGCTGCTGAATTTTTTTAATGTAATTCAAAGTCGAGTGGAGGAGATAAAGCCTACCAAACACCAAACAAGGAAGATAGATGATGTCATAGTTGCCGTTATGGAGGATAATTCTATGACAGGAACTGTTCCTGGGAGAACAGTGGGAGAGGGGAATGAAATCACCAGAAACATACATAACTTCAAATTTCTGTGTGGTTTAGTGTTGTGTCATGACATACTGTTTGAAATAAATGTTGTAAGCAAGAGACTCCGAGGTGTTGACCTTGATCTATCTGGAGCAATGGAACCACTGGACAACGCTAAATCATATCTACAGTCTTACAGGTCAGATGAGGGATTTAAAAACGTTCTGAAGAGTTGGCAGAGGAACTTCACACTGAAGCTATTTTCCCACCCATTCAAGAATACAAGAGTCACTGAAGAAGACATTTTGATTACGAGGCACAGGATAATCCCGTAAGAGACCCCAAACAACAATTCAAAGTTGAATTCTTTAACCAGGTGCTAGATTGTGCAATACAGTCAGCTGAAGAACTTTTCTTGCAGCTCCAGGAACACAGCAGTATATTTGGGATGTTGGATGATATTCCAAAACTCCTTGCTATACCTGTACAAGACCTACACCAGGAATGCAGGGCACTAGAGACTGTGTTGACACATGATGACATGTGCAATATTGATGTGAGTGATTTGGGTTATCAATTGAAAGCCCTTTCAAGATACATTTCAGCAGGATCAACTCCAAAGGCGGTTCTGGAATATATGTGCACAAATCAGATGACCACCCTCTTTCCAAATGCTTGTGTTGCTCCGCACATACTTCTAACTCTTCCTGTAACACCAATGGAGAATGCAGCTTCTCCAAGCTGAAAGTTAATAAAAACACATTTACGCTCCACAGTGACACAGGAGAGGCTGGTCAGACTTGCAACCATCTCAATAGAGCATGAGTTGGCCCAGACTGTGGACCTTCAGGAAGCAGTTCAAATCTTTGCAACAAAGAAGGTACTGAAAGCACCACTTTGATTATTCAAACAGATAAAAATGCCAGTGTTTACTATGCAGACAAGAAAAGTTAACTTTCAAAACGCCTGGACAGCAAATGTAAGTGTTACTTAAAATTTTTGAACAAGGTATTTTAAGTTGCTAGCTTTCCTTTATTGGGGTAGGTAGCAGAGCAGTACCATGAGAGGAGTAGAACAAGAAGGAGGCAAAATTTAGACCTTTCAAATTTTTGGTCCAAGCAAGGGTGCATGGAGGCATCATTTGAGCTCCCTGCCTCAGGTGACATAATGTTGTGGACCAGCTCTGGATTAGCACTCAACAGGCATATAATCAGTTCCATGTTTGTGGCCATCAGAAAAGCTAAAATATTCACTTGGTTTTAGGAGGAGGAGAGTGAGGGGACAGACAGAGCAACATTTTACAGAAGGCCAAAACCACGTGGTTGCCTTTATTTCAGAGACCCTGACAAAATTCCTAAACTTTTAACGAAACTATATGATTCAGCACTGATGAGGAAATACTTGTCAACACGGGCCAACAACTTTTGCCGGTGCCGGTGGATGCTCAGAGCTCCCCACAACCCCACTCCAACTGCACCCCTGCCCCAAAGTATCTGCCCAAACTCCGCCCCTCCCTGCCCCTATTGGACACCTCCCCAAATTACTGCCCCGGCCCCGCCTCCTCCCCTCCGGCACACCGCGTTCCGCCTCCTCCCCCCTCCCTCCCAGGCTTGCTGCGTGAAACAGCTGTTTCGTGACACAAGCACTGGGGGGCGAGGGAGAAGCAGGATGCAGCAGTGCGCTCAGGGGAGGAGGCGGAGTATAGGTGAGCTGGGAGCTACTGGAGGGTGCTCTGCACTCACCAATTTTTCCCCATGGGTGCTCCAGCCCCGGAGCACCCACGGAGTCGGCACCTATTTATAGCTGTGAAAAACCACCCTTGAAGAAGAATAATTGAGGCCCAAAATATTTCCTGATGATTAGAAGCTGGCAGACTTGATAACCCAAAGTGGAAACACTAGCTGGTCATTTATTCTATGGGAAATGTTCTGCCGTGAGCATCATTATTACTGTTAGAGGCTGTTGTACAAGAAAAACATGTAATGTTAACTAGCATCTTCCCTCTTCCTCCTTTCATTTTTCTTTTCTTCCACTGTATTTTTGAAAGTGAAGCAGAAAGATGGAAGGAAAATGTTTTTGAAGACATACACAAAATAAATCTTAGCAGAGTTATGGACATAAACCCTTTGTTTACATTATCTGCTTCCCTGCATAAAGGATTGCTCACTTCTGTGCCTAAAAGATGGGGCAGTTCCATGTTTGCTTCCCTTTTGATGATTATTTTAAAGTGATTATTGCCTGGTGTGGCTGTCAGTTCAGATGCCTGATCTACTTTTTAAGCATTCTGTCAGCTTTCTGATTCCAATTAGCTTGCGTAGGCAGCAACAGCACTTGAAAGAGAAAGAGTGAAAGTGCTGGCTGAAATACCAGGGATACATCCCACATTCTCCTGAAGTGTGACATGTAGAATCTTTTAAACATGATCACTTAAATCAACTAGCAGGAGGAGAGACTTCAGCAGAACATACTAACTGAATTAAAAAACAAAAACAAGGCACTGCCTACCCACACTACAATCACACCTTCATTTGCTGTGTAGAAATAGAAGAGTTTTCTGGTCTGAGTGTTGGCTAGAAAAAGAGGCTTGGAGTAGTTTTCTGACACAATATCTCTTGCTGTTTGATTCCTACTGTAATCAGGGAAACAGACCTTTCTGTACATTATTTTTAAATAAGCAGGATGGCTTCAATCTCTCTTTCTAAAGGGAACAACCCACAAGACCCTGAATATTAGCTAACTGCTTGGGTCAATTGGGGGTAACAATCTTATAATTATGATAGCCAGTTCAATCTAATAAGCACAAGTTTTAAAATGCTCCCACTAAAAGTTATCAAGATCAAGTAAAAGTATTCGAGGAGGGAAAAAATAGTCCAGGTCATTTCCAGCACACACCACTTTTTTGGCCTCTCAGTTCTTATTTTTGTAGGATTACCTGCACCACAAAAATACTTTAATACAAGTCTGTAAGTGTAAGGAGAAAAAAAGATGGCATAGAGGTCTCTTCAACAGCTCAGACGCAGGGGATAATAAAAAGTTAGGAGATGGCTCCCCTTCTCCCCTTTTTGCTGCATCTAGAAACTGCAAGTATCTTGTATGTTTTATGATATCCTTTATACACAAAAAACCCTTCATTCTGTTGTTCTAGATGACAGACTGATAAACTCTCATGGCAGGAATACTGAAGCCTTCCCAGTTAAATGGCTTTTTATGTAGCTGACAGAGTTCTACACAGGGGGAAAAAAGGTATCTAAGGAGACACTTCTTCCACTATCACTCCAAAGTCTGGCACCAGAATCCTTTAGCTGGAAACCAAAGCAAATAAAGAGGAAGGAGGAAGAGGACTGCTGGCCTGATGGAGTGAAATGAATTGCACCAAACAGTCCTTTCTTCTGCTATCGCTAAAATGGCTAGCTCTACACAGTGGCCTCTTTCAGAATAGATCCCAAAGCTGGGAAACATTAAAGTGGTTCTTACAGAGGGAACTCTTTTCATCAATCTGTTTTTGTTTACAATGTTCACAGAAAGGCTGGGAAGAAAATGCTAACAGGCAGCAAACCCCCCCCCCCCCCTACACTGAGTTAATTTTTTCATTTCTTATTCTGTAAGGAAAATCAATGGATGCATTAAGAGCAATCCACTTTACTAATGAGTTTTAGTCTAAAAATCCTGCACTCACATATGTTTCAGTTAGAAAATTCCTTATTTCTAATGGCACACTTTACACACCGTACAAGAGACTGCTTTGTGTTGCTGATTGGATCTCATGCCCACAGTTTTACTAATGAGATCTACTGAATCCTTACCATAGGATGACTGTTTGGCGGCCTATGCCAATGGAAGTTGATGGTCTTAAATCCAATTCCCAATGCATAGGGTATAAACATCAAAAAACACTGTCATGAACAGTTCCATTGTGGGCAGTCTTCAGAAGAAGAGACAAAGACTGAATTCTTAGAGAGACTTAGCATCCCTCAAATCCTAGAGGTGATCCCTTTAGATTGGGGTGAAGCACATTGCTGTAGCACTGTGCAGAAATCTGCCTTGTAAGTGTGTTTTGTAGAGATGTCCTCAACATCTAGGGCTGTCAATGTGGCATTTCTCAAGAGCAACAAAGTCACTTATAAAATATTGGTTTAAGTGGAAAGGGAACAAAAGATTCATATGCATAAATAAATGTGTATGTTCAGCAGATATTAAGAGATTCAAGCACAGAATGTTAACTCCTTTTGGAGCAGGGCCGAAGCCAAGTGGCAGAAAATGTATCATCATTTAATCAGTTATATACCAAAATGAGGGAACAAAGGCTTTAAAAATATTGTGGAACGTTAAAATCCTCTACTGCTTCTCTCTAGAGTGTTAGGCCTTCAATGACAAAGCCAGCTCTAGAAATTGTTCACATTGTAAGTTTTCTGAACAAGAGTAGCTATGCTGACATAACAAATATGCAGTGTAGGTGTCTCACATTGGTATAAGTGATCTGCCCTAGTCTGCACTAGGGTTTTATATTGATGAAATTACAATTGGTGAAAAAAATCCCCAGCACAGACCAGACATTAGTTGTTAGGTATGTAATTATATCTCATAGCAGTGATGTTTTTGCTCTAGGAGGATGTTAAATGTGCCTACAGATTGAGATAGAAACAATAATAATGTATAAATAAAATATTTACTATAATGAAGATAAAATGAGAAATCAAATTAATACTATGCTTCATACTTGTGATGGTAGGGTAAAACCAGAATTTTTCAGAATCTGGTTAAAAAAGTAATGGCCATTTGTCAGGATTTTTCTTTTGCCACCAAACACTTTTATTGGGGCAATTTTGCATATATTCCACTTCAGATCCCTTTTTTATCATGATTATATAATAATTGCACTGTGGTAGCACCTATGAACCCCAGATAGGCATCACAGCCCCATTGTACTAGAAGCACATGCACATCCATAATGAGAAGATAGTCCCTGCCCCTAAAAATTTGCAAACTAAAGCCCTGAGTCTGCAAAGACTTATGGCACAGGGTTAACTATGTATTGTGACTAGTCCTATTGGAACTAAGAGGATTACTCAGTAAAGGTAAACATGTGTCCTAAAACCTGTGTAGGAACAGTACCCAAGTAAATTTGGGGTTTCTCTTTCCTGTTCATTTATTTGCTGGATAATGGGGGAGTACAGATTGGAATATATTTTAAGCAGGACATGAAGAAAATTTCCTTCTTCATCACCAGCCTGAATGATCTTGATTACCATGTTGTGCTTCATAGCAATTCTTTGTTAATTCAGATATAATTTTGGCCTTGCATTGCTCCATCACGTGCATTTTTACAACCCTGATTCATCTCAGAACAGCATGAGCTGAGGTACCTGCTTCATTATTCTGAGTGACACTTGAGGATGATGATCTTTGTATTCTGCACCAAAATTGTGTGTTTGTACAGGGAGTCTGCCTCCTACAAGAATATATCTCTATGTTCCTTGGAGGTTTTACAGTGGGTTCCATTTTAAAAAATGGACATTTAACATCCTCAACAATAACACATTGCAGTCAGTGCCCATTTGTGACAATTTTGAGATCATTTAAATCCCTCCTCCCTCCTCTTCAGGCATATATTTAAAATTGCTCTGGTTGATTCTGCAGCATTTTCTCTCTGGCAAAATTAATCAGCTTCAGAAAACCATCATCCATGATTGAGAATTGCTATTCTTCATTTTATTCTCTTCTCTTTTGTTGCTTTCCCTATCTAGGGTTTCTGAAGATAATATTTGTGCCTTGATTTCGAAGGTCAAGTTAATTACTTGTCCCTCTGACCCAATTCCCTCTAATTTACTCCAGGGGCACTTTCCTCAGGCTTAATTGATGCTATTATAAATTCTTCACTCTCCACTGGGAAGTTTTTATGTGATTTCAGGCATGCTTTGGTGAACACTTTTAACAAGTACTGTCACTGGATTAAGCTATTGTTAACTATCCGCCTATCATTCCCTCTCACTTCTTCCCTTTGTTTTTGAACTCCTTGTACGTGTGTGTCATATTTTAAAGCCGGAGACTATGTTCACAGTAGTTCCATGCCAGCATGAAAATTTCATGAGATTGGGTCTGCAGCTGCTAGCAGCCAGTAGGAGTATTTCTGATCCAACCTCCTCTCAGGCCTTGCTTTGCTGCAGGGAGGGAGACACCCTCCTACTCTCTATTCCCTGTACTGTTTTTCCTCACTAGCTACTTTACACATCTAATATTTGCATCAAGCAGGAACTGAAGCCATTATCTTGTACACCGGCTCTATGGTGGTCCAATCAGCAGTACCACAGGGCTGAGCAAGTCCCATGGCACTATTGCTTTCTCTAGATTTCTATGCTAACAGCAGGAGAAACCATTGTCACGGAATCCCCAGAACTCTATCTACAAAAAATTTAAAATGAACTTCAACTGCATGAGCTGAGGAACCTTTTCCATTCTGCTATTCTACTAAAAAAGCACCACTAGAATTGCTTAATGACCTTTTGGAAGTTAAACTGTTTCCAATAGTATGGATCATTCAACACTATTTCAGGATGATCATCCTGAAGTTTCTACATGGCTTAAACCAGTGGTTCTCAAACTTTTTGAAGTGGTGACCCCTTTCACACACCGGGCCTCTAAGTGCGACCCCCTCTAGGGGTCAGGTGGGGGGGGGGCGTGCCTGCAGCCCACTGCGGCAGGGGCTGGGATGGGGGGGTTCCGGCAGCCCCCCGAGGCCAGTGAGGGGGGGTTCCAGCAGCCCCACAGAGGCGCCGGCAGCCCACCGCAGCAGGGGCCGGGCTCACGGGGGCACCGGAAGCCCACATCTGCAGGGGCCGGGGCTGGGTTGGGCACATGGCAGTGCCGGCAGCCCACCGCAGCAGGAGCCAGGGCCCGGACTGGGCTTGCGGGGCTACCAGCAGACTGCCGCCGCAGGAGCCGCGGCTGGGACCATCCTTATGGGGGCACTGGCAGCCCGCCATGGCAGGGGCACGGGCTGCCTGCAGCAGCAGCAGGGGCTGGATGCCAGCAGCCCGCGGCAGCGGCATTGTTCAGGGCCAGCTGCTGGCAGGAGGGGCTCGCGACCCCCACAGAACTTGCTCGCGACCCCAGAGGGGTCCCGACCCCCAGTTTGAGAACCAATGGCTTAAAGCTTATTTGATTTCCATTGTATACCTTTCATTTTTTTCTGAATCAAGGATCAAATTCTGGTGCCACTGAAGTTACTGGAGAAACTCCCATTGAACCTAGTGAGACCCAGGATGCAGCCACAACAAATGGCTCAGGCTTTTGATGGTATGCTCTAAATGTGTTGGTATAACTCAGAATTCAGTACTAGGTCCTTAGCTTTCTTCATTTTATATTTACTTATTCCTCAGGCATTCTGAGTTGTATGGTTTTCAGCATCATAACTACACTGATATCCATTTCTAAGATTCCTTTTCAGTCTTTTCTATTAAGGACAGATACTCAGAGAGAAACAACAGATGTCTCCATCTGGATGCCTCACACAATGGTGTTTTTTTATTATTATTATTATTTTTACATTGAGCTCAGACAGAAACTTTCTTAGTTGGGAATGACATTCTGTGTTCTACCTTTGGGTCGCATTTTGTGGAAGTTAATTCCGCTTTACTGTCCCAGTACCAAGTATAGCTCTACTGTCCTAGTGTTCCCCCAGGCTCTTGGGTATTGTTTTTTTGAAACTGACTTCCCTCATTCCACCTTATACTGGTTCTCTAAGTTATATCACTGTCATTTATTTGACCTCAAGGATTGATAAATACTTAATAATTTCAGCTGTTAAAACATCAGTCCTTGCTCTTGTAATTTCATGTTTGGACTGCAGCATTCCTGTTTTAACCATTCAGTTGTCATCATCTCAACCCCCCCCCCCCCAATCAGTTTAAAATACATGTTTAACTTTCTCCATTCTTCACAGTGTTCACATTCTAACATCTGGGTTATTTATTCAACTGCATTGGTTGATCAACAGCCTTAGGGATTTAAATTTAAATTCAGAGGTTTTATCTTATTTAAAATTATTCACTTTATAGCTTCAACATATCAGTCTTAGATGATACCAGTCTCCGTCCCGGTCTCCACTATAAATACAAGGCTGTCTGGGGATGCAGTTACATCATGACTCGGTCACAACACAGTTCTGTTTTGTAGAAGAGATGGAACTTTCACTCCATTTTGTAACCAGACTGACCACACTTCACCTTTAAACTGGGGATGGAGGAGGGAAGGGGAGGAGAGATTTGGCGGGCTGGCCAAATTAAGTGAACTGAGAGCTTTATGATTTGGGGAGGGGGGAGAAGATGAAAACTGCTGATAAAGGGTCAGCATGGTCGCTGACTCATTCCCTGGGAATGAGAGGTTTAAAAGAGGCAGCCTTGTGCCATACCCCTCCCTTTTGCAGAGCACGCTAGGAGAAGTATACAATGACCAGATAAATGGCTTGGAAAACAACTTTAAAAGAGGTGTTCAGTAAAGGAGTGAATGGGGGAGAGAGAGAGAGCATGCAGGTGGGGACTCCTTTGATTGGCACAGCAGGAAGCCAACCCTCATTATTATAGCCCACCATAACCTTGCTACAGGGAGAAGAGGTTGATGGTAAGGTGCCAGCAATGAATTTGTTGGAGGGACCTGGATGGAAAAAGAGGGCGAGCTGGTAAAAGCCCCCAGATAGTTATGGAATAAACACAGGGGTACCTCCACTATACACTTTTATCTGCTGGATAGTCCCAGACATCTAATAATAAAGCTGTGGCCTGAATAAACCTCATCAACTGTCTCCAGTCCTTCTTTCAGTATAGCCAGACAATAAAACCTTGGACACATAAGGACCTGTGACATGGACAATCTTTTTCTGGTGTTCTCTGGGTCCCAATCCCAGTACCTCCTCCCAGCTCAATTTGGTGGCATGTCAGTCGACTTCATACAAAGTTAAGTAATTCACTCAGTATTTTTCAGATCAGATTTATAACATTTTTTTTTCATTTCCTTTTGATTGCATGTTTTATCATTGTCCTGTATTTTTCTTTAAAATGGACAGAAAGTGCTATATAAAAAAACCAAATATATATTTTCCCATCCATTTTGCATTGTCGGCAGATACTGTGAAAACTACATTTCTGACAAATATTTAGTAAAAAACAAAAAGTCTTTTAAAGAAGAGTAAAAATTGAGAGATCATTTTCTCAGACAAATGAACTCCTCTAACAACAAAGATATAGGGTTCTGCTGTACAGTAATCCCTGCCAGTCTTCTCGAGATGTCACTGGTTTGAAAAGCAAAAGAGAAACTTCTTAATTCAGTTTTACCAAATAAAATTGTAACTTTTGTTCCTATAAATGATTTCCTGGCCTTTTGGATAATAAATTACTATCAGGAGCACTGGAAACATCCATAAACGTAGGAGAAGGTGATTCTGCCCATCAGTGAAAACAAGGGGTTAATCCCCTTCTAAGGTCTTTGTCTGGTGAATCGTGTCTATGGTTCTCCTGAAACAAATCCAGCAAATGAAGGACAACATGAATCCACACACAAACTCATTGAAATGAGTTCACTCTTTAGGGAAGATCCTGTAGGAAAGGACATTTTAAAAGGTGTATTTAGTGTTTAACTGACAAATTTTAATATTATGAAGGATGATAAACTACAAGCAATAAGTGTTTAAACACTTATTAGGTCAACATGCTAGAAGCAGCTGCAATGTGGATGAACAGGACAGTTTATTTTTCAATCCTTGATGGGGTATGTCACACATTAAACTAAAACCACGCTCCTTGTTTGATGAAATATTCGGGAAACAGTAGAGTACTGAGATGCAAAAGCTCTTATAAACGCTTCCTTGTTCAGAGAACTCTTCTGTCAAATAGTCCAGTCACAAACATTGCACCTTTTCTGGTGCAACACTTTACCTGTCATCCTCCCAAACCAGAAGATTAAAGAGACAGACTTCAGGCTGGACTATTGCATTTAAGGAAATAATCCTCCAACTAAATTAAAAAAAAAAAAGATGTAGAATTGTCATTGTGGAATCATTTGGCGTAAAGGGAACACAGAGTGAATTCTACTCAGCTGAAAGTACCGTATGTTGCTTCTCTCAAGGACAAACCTTTTTTTCCCCTTCCAAATTAACAATTCAGTTCTAAGTATTTTAAAAAGGCTCTTTAATACACAACTGTCTATTTCAGGGGTCTCAAACATACAACCTGCAGGGTTATTTCCTGCGACCTGCCAAGCTCCCCCCGCCCGCAGTTATTTCCTGTAGCCCGCCAAGTTCCCTTGCTCCCCACTTCCTCTCCCTCCAGTGAGCTGTTTCCCCGCTCCTCTGCTTACCCCCGGGCACTTCCCACCTCCAAACATCTGTTAGGTGGCGCTTAGCACTTTCCAGGAGGGTGGGGGAGGGGCAGGGAGCTGCAAGCTCAAGGGAGGAGGTGGAGAAGAGGCGGGGTAGGGATTTGGGGGAGGAATTGTAATGGGGGTAGGGAAGGAGTGGGAAGAGTCAGGGCCTCATGGAAGGGGCAGCATGAGGGAGTGGGTCAGTGATGTGGCCCTTCGGCCAACGTACTAGTCCTCATATGGCTCTCCTGGTGATTCAAATTTGAGATCCCTGGTCTATTTGTTGGTGTCACACAGAGTGAAATATTTGCAGTTTCTCTAAATTTTCCCTTTTGCCAAAATAAAATGTGATTTTTCAGGGAATAAAGAACATAGTTGCCCGAGCCAAATATGTGATTTCCTTAGTGAGGCATGTTGCCAGTTTTCTAAAGTACTGTGATCACTGCAGAAATGGCAGAAGCTCGCAATCAACCAATATGCCAGTTCTTGTAAAAATTCACAGAGTGTTTTCCATATATGAAAAGCTACAGAGTAAAAACTGGTGTCTGTAAAGCTGTATTCAACACCCTCCCATTCTTTAACACATCACCACAATTTGTAAGTATACTTAATTCTGTTTCAGTAGAAAGATTATATTATATGATGCACCTCATCCCAAATTAAGCCTAACATGTGCATTCATGAAAGAGTATCAGCTAGTGATTATAGTAGGGGAAAGGGAGAGAGGACTTCTGGGTTCTGGCTCCTGAATTTGTCACTGACCTGCTGAGTGTCATGGATAAATCATTTAGCTTCTAATGCCTCCATTTCCCACTAGTAATGATACATTATACAGGGATGCGGTGAGGCTTTGTTAATAAAGGTGTGTAAAGTGCTCTGAGATTCTCAAATGAAAGCTGCTATAAAAATATTCTTTGAGGTTAATAAAACAGGCCAGGAGGATTAATGTGCCTAAATCTCCTACACTGCTCTGAAAAATCTCTAGTGTTATCTCTATTCAGTGCAGGTCTGTTGCAGAGATGCTTATATCTGCTGTCTGTATTCATGGCTTTTTGAAAGGCTAGTTAATTTGAAAAGGCTCGCCAATAAATAAACTGATACCATCAGCATTATTTCAAGAAAGATCTTTAAATGATGGCTGATAATTCTGACAGTAGAATTAAATTTCAAATCCCTTTCCTCCCCTTCTTCCCCCGCAAAAAAAGATGAAACAAAACTTCAATAGTAGAAGGTACAAAAATCATCTAAAAACCGGCTTTGCTATTCTGTTTATTAATTGATCCAAGCCCTCCCTTAATGCTTGGTCTAACTTTAATCTGCTATTCATGATGAGTTTGGATCGTTTTCCAAAATTAAGTATCCTTCCTCCACTATTCTCACTCTGTAACCTCTTACCCTACCCCTTTCTCATCCTTCCTGCACACAAAAGTTTCATTGAGGCTACTAACCCCCATAATGGTTTATGCCAAGTGGCTGCTTTAAGTCGAAATTGATGCATCTTCTAGGACTGGTAAATCATGGAATATTAAATACACTGTGGCCAATTTCCTCCTTCCATGTGGCTAGGATACCTGTATGTCAGTCATCTAGTGTACTCTGTAGTTATCACACAAAAACTATTTATTTGATTCTTACCTTTTCAATTTTCTCATCTAGCATTCTGAAGAATTCCTGTTGGCTTTCAGAGATGTGCATGCTGAAAGACACAAAGAAAGAGTGTCTATATAGGCACAGATTTATCTATTTTCAAATTAATGCAGTATTCCAAAATTACTTAGAGACCCAATCTCAGACTCTGGATTACCACTTGGAAAGAGATATACTTGTGGTTATGCCAACAATGACAGTAACATCAAATGTCATATATACACTGGAAACCTCCCCGCTTCAAAGCTGTATATGACTCTATCAGAAGCTAAGGGCCCAGTTTTGCAAGGTACTTAGTGAGTGAGAGTTTTTTAAACAAGCTGAGACTCTCATTAATAGATAACAACCTTTGCCCATATAAGGACTGGCAGATTTGGCTCAATGTACACATCTTCTCCCCTTGAATGCTATTAGGAATTGTGTGCATATCAAGAGGAGACTGAACTCCTCCAGCATCTTTTCTTTTTGTTAGACAGACTGCAGGAACTTAATATTCAGCTACATACTCCATAGGCGGAGGCTGAGCTAGCCAAGTACTGACAGACCCTTCTGTGTTGAAACTGAAGATTTCTAAGATTGCAGAGTGCACCATCACACCAATCAGAGGCCTTCAATGTGAAACTAAAGCCCATTTTATAACCTTACCCTGAAAGGTCCTTTTGTAAGCACAGTCTTACCACAGTCAAGCTCCATGTTAAATAGTCGGGAATCTGTTGCACAACTCTCTTTTTTTAATCCCCAGACGGGGGGTTCACTGCTCTGACACTCAGATCATTTACTTCCATTAACTCTGCAGCACCAGGAGGCTCATGTTTTAGTGAAACTGTGTTCTGCATTAGTGTGCAGCATTGGAAAATACTATTATTAGTTATCTGTAAAGCGCTGACAGCGTGCTTGTATGGAACAAGACACGAAAGACAACAGACAGGTCTTGACTCAAGGGGGGCTTACAATCTGAAAATACAGAAAGGTTGGACGGACAGACAGACAGACAGAGACAGACAGAGACAGACAGAGACAGACAGAGAACAGGGACATTTAGAGACTGGCACTTTGTTGTTTTTTTAAAAGACCCTCTAAGTATTGAGTGATGAGAGCATTTTTAGTGATGTGGGTAAGCCTATTTGTGGAGCTCACAGGAAAGTGAGTTTTCAGGTGCGATTTGAATTTAAAAAAGGTCTGGTGGGGTGTGTGGCACATTAGGATAAGGCAGGAATACCAGGCTTTGAACAAAGCATAAAGGAAGAGTGAGGAATGGAAGAGGGGTACAGATCTTAACGACGGTGTCAGACATTTAAAGAGAAACTCCAGTGTGATAATGTCACTATGTAACGAATATGAAAGCTGATTCGGCTTGTTAAATTCAACTCCTAGATTGTTCTGAGGTCTGACTTTTTCAGTATGATCTTTTGAGCTGTAACAAGTTAATACCCCACTCAAATGCTCAATGACATGGTCTAACAAAGCCATGCATACATGTTGTATCTGCTATCAGGATGAGCATATACAGTGCTCTGCTCACGCTAGGACCTTGAATAAAAATACATTTGAAAGGGAAGTTCTTAGAGGGAAGCTAGAAGTTAAATTACAATCCAAGTCAATTTATTAAGCAAGATAAAATTTTAAAGAGTGGATTAAAAACAAGTGAATAGAGTCAAGGTTTTAAAACCAAAGAAAACAGTTTGTTTATGTCATTACTTCAAATCTGCTTTCTATAACTATTAGGCTTACTACACTGCCAACCAGTTTTCAGTAAGGGCACAGATAGGTCATAAACTCATTCCTCTATTTGAGATACAACACACAGTGTGTTGGTGTGGACAGAAACATAACTCTGATGCATCATTTATAAGATAACATAGCACTTTAGCTCCAGCAGATAACCCAATTGACATGCAAAGTATGACAGAGACAACCAGAATAAGCAAACACCCACAACAGCCTAATTATACTACATTTTACAGTGGTTCTCAACTCGTTTCAGTCCATGGACCACAAAGCCAATCAAAAAATTTTCGTGGACCACCTTTTTTTAAATTTTTTTGTTGTTGTTGTTGAGACATGATTAAAAAGAGCAGACACATTTTGGTTTGAAATGTATTTCTTACTAGATGTTGGATTCTCTTCTCACTGACAAGTTTTCCAGTGTTTGGCGTGGTACTTGATAATGCACAATGAATATCGCTTTCCACTGCAAGCCAATTCCTCTCTTTGGACTTAATGTGCAACAAACACGAAAATCCCGTCTCATACATATAAGCAGATGCAAATGGCAAAAGAAAGCTGGTTGCGTGTGCTGACAGATTTGGGTAACTCCCAGTCACGCTGGCCCAAAATTTCTCTATGGTAGACTGCTGGTACACATCTTGGGCTGCAAAATCATTTTTCAGATCCAAAAATTCCTCCTGCAGATCCTCTGGAACACTATTAACATCTATTGTGAATGGATTCTTGAAGAAAGATAATCCATCCTTTGTCCTGACCATCTACTGAAAGTATCATTGGAATTCACCTAATAACTTCTGTAAATGATCAAGTATTTGCGTCCAAATGGCTTCTTTTTTCCCTGAGCATGGCATCCACATATGGAAATTGAACCAAATTATTGCCTTCGACTCTTACGATCCAGAGTTCCAATTTGCCAAGAAAAGCCTTGATGATGCTTTGATGAGAGAACAGATTTGCACCTTTCCCTTGCAGCTGAAGATTCAGTTTGTTCAAGATTCCAAAAATATCGACAAGATATGCAAAATTCTAAATTTGAGTGCATCAGCACATTTTGGAATTCCTCTTTCCTCCTTGAGCCTGGAGAAACAAATCCAACCCTCTCTCAATTGGAAAACTCTGTTGAGTACGTTCCTTGCTGACAACCACTGTACAGAAGTGTAGAACAGCAATACATTAAAGTCAGAACCTATGTCCGGCAAAATCTTTTGAACAGCCTGGTGTTCAGAGCTGATGATTTGATGTAATTCACTACTTTCACCAACCCTTTGAAAACGGTGTTGAGTTGAGCAGGCAATGTTTTTGATGCCAAAGCTTCCTTATGAATGAAACAATGAACTCCGGTTACCATTGGAGCACACTGTTTCACCAATGCTTGGAAGTCTGATCTTGAGCCTAGCATGGCAGGTGCACCATCAGTGGTGACATCCACAAGATTTGCCCAATCCAGACCATGCACTTCAAAGAAATTGTTAACAATTTCCATCACATCCTGAGTCTTTGTGGTGTTATCAAGAGCCTTACAAAAAAGAAACTCATCTTTGAAGTCTCCCTCAACCATATATTGTGCGAACACCAATAGCTGAGAGCACAATGCGACGTCGGTTGATTCATCCAATTGTATGGCAAACAATGGAGACTTTTTTATTTCATCCACAACTTGTTCAGTGATGTTCTATGATATCTCATTTATCCATCTCGATATTGTGTCGTTAGAGACAGATATATCATTCAGCTTCCTTGCTGTTTCCTCCCCAGCAACTAGTCGCACCATTTCTTTGGAACAGGGGAGCATAAGTTGCTCTACAATGCTATGAGACTTTTTGGCACGTGCAACTTTGTATGCAGCAGTGTAGGAAGCGGTCACTGTATTTCTTGTATTTTTGTAGAATGCACCTCTTGAATCGAGGCACTGTCGTTTCAGACCTGGTAACTGCTGTTCAAAATAATCTTTATCCTTTTGCAACAAGTTTGGATGACACTTTGAGATGGAGTTTCAGTTTAGCCGGCTTCACTGACTCATTTCCCAAGACTTTGAAACAAACAACACATTGTGGCAAATCCACACCTTCTTTATCTTGACAAGTGAAGACTAATTTGATGTAGTCCTTTGAATACTTGCACTTGACATTCCTTCCTATCGTTGCCATTATCAGATCTATGAGGTTACAAAGAATTTTTTATTTTTTGAACAGATGATTTATTTTGGGAGATGTACAGTAATTATAAATCACTCCTATAGATGTCCCAAAATAAACTGTCCGGTGGCAAAAATTGGAACTATAATATATCTATTTTACTTGCACTGCACACATTACATGGGCTATGAAAAAATAAACTATGCAGGTTAGTTTTTATCTCTTCTATTTGGTTGAGTAAAAACATATTTTAGGGTTATTTTTTAACAGATAATATTTTATTAACCTGCAATACCAGCGCTAAAGTATTATTTATTTTGGGAGTAGACCATTTAACTTAGTACTGTCAAAACTGAAATTACTTTCATGCCAACCTGATAAATTCTACAGATGCAAATGTAAAAGTTTGTATCTTACCCCCTGCGCTAAAATCCTTATATTAAAAAAAGCCACAAACAAAATAAAAAGTGTGTAATAAACTAACAAAGTTGAAAATTGTGTGCAAAATTACATTTTACAACAGAAATTATAAACAAACTAAAACAGCACATTTAACACAGAACGAGACACACAACCACCACTCAGCACGACGGCGGGAGCTAGACTCACACTCAGAGCCTTAGATGGAAGTTACTGGCAACACAACGCGGTCGCGTCCTAGATGATGGTATGGATGACATGCTGCATGCTTGTGAACACAGCGTAAAATAGCCTAACGGCAGCGCCTGCTCACACTATCTGACTTTGGACAATATTAGTGTGGACCACCAAAAACGTGGTACATGGACCAACAGTTGAGAACCACTGTATTAGGAGGAAAGAGCATTTGAAATTCATGTCTGCCTCCACAGCTCTCAAAGTGCCAGCTTCGAACACAATAATAAGAGACTTTCAGGGCCTACCAAAGATGTAATTTTCAGGAAGACTAATTACAGGGAAAAAAATTATCTACTGCTACGTGGGTAAAAAGATCATTCAAAATAGTTTATTAGACTACTTCTACCATTAAAAGTCTGTATAAATTGTCACTGTAATAAACCATTATCTTCAGAAGTGCATAACTTGGCAATAAAATTGCCCTCTTGTTGGAGATGTAATACAGAAAATGCTGACTTAATAGACACTCTCTGGAATTGTGTGAAATGACAATACTGGGAATATATACAGCAAAGAGTGAATGAACTACTGGAAGAGAATGAAAACTACCCAAGGATCTAAGATGGTACTCTTGGGTATGCCTCTTCAAGAAAATGCTTTTGACAAACAGAAATGTTTGGATAATCTTTTTTCTTGTGATATTTTATGTCTTAGGGCATGTCTTCACTACCACTTTAATTCGACTTTAACGACGTTAAGTCAAATTAAACGTGTACCTGTCTTCACATACATGCCCTTAAAGTCGATTTAAAGGGCCCTCAAAATTGAATTTGTAACTCCTGCCTGACAAGAGAAGTAAGGCTAAAATCGACATTCCAAGCTCGACTGTGGGCTAGTGAAGACGCAACTGACATTAATAGCCTCCAGAGGCTGTCCCACAATGCTCCATTCTGACCGTTCTGGACTGCCTCACTGCTCCACTGTGACCGCTCTGGACAGCACTCTGAACTCGCTGCTCTGGCCAGGTAGATAAGACCCGGGAACATTTGAATACCATTTCCTGTTTGGTCAGTGTGGCCAGCTCACCTGAGCAGCTCAGTCGCCATTCAGAGCAATCAGCAGCACAAGCCGCCATGCAGAGCTCAGCATCACAAGACGCCATGCAGATCTCAGCTGCCCTGGAGACCAGCCAGAGGAAAAGAGCTCCAGCATGGTCCACTCGTGAGGTGCTGGATCTCATCGCTATCTGGGGAGAGGAATCCGTGATGTTGGAACTACGCAACAACAAACGGAATGCCAACACCTATGGAAGAGTCTCCAAGGCCATGCTAGAAAGGGGCCACAACAGGGGCGCCCAGCAATGCCGAGTGAAAATAAAGGAGCTGAGGCAAGCGTTCCAGAAAGCCAAGGAGGCAAACGGACGATCAGGGGGCGCGCCGCGGACATGCCGGTTCTACAACTAAATCAGATAATGGGGGGCGCCCCCACCACCATTGCACCAGTATGCGTGGACTCCACCGATGGGATAATCGTCAGGGAGGAGACTGATTCCGATGAGGACGACCATGAGGAGGAGGGAAATTTCACGGAGCAGCAGGAGCCCAGCGGCGAAACCGTGTTAGCAGACAGCCAGGAGCTGTTTATCACCCTGCAGCCAGCACCCTCCCAAGCCTCCCAGGGGGGTAAGTGTTTCTTTTTAAGGGATTACATGACGCGTGATTTTTTAAAGGAAGCATTTATTAATGAGTAACTTGCCCTAAGGACTTAGCGTGCTTTCATTGCTGGTCAATTTCTACTCAAAGAGTTTGTCAATATACTCCGGGATTGACCAGAAGTCCTCCGCGGACATCTCAATGAAGCTATCCAGGAGGTAGCGATGAATCTTCCACAGCAGATTTCTGGGGAGAGCCACCTTATGTGGTCCCCCGTGATAGGAGACCATCCCACGCCACGAAAGTAGTAAGTAGTCTGGTATCATTGAGCAGGCTAGCATTGCAGCGAAGGGACCAGGACTTTGCATGTAGGCAAGAAGCATGCGCTCTCTATCTCTCTGAGAAATTCTCACCAAAGTGATGTCATTCATGGTTGCCTGTTTGAAATACGGACTGCAATTAGTAGGGAGATAAAGATTCCCAGCTGCAAAGTACTCTTTTCTGCTGAGGACCGACCAACTGCCCTCCCCCCCCCAAAACGCTCACCCCCCGCCAGCCCATAGAGGTAGCTAGCAGGGAATCTGAACAGTCTGCAAGCGGTTGCTTCCGCTTCAGATCCAACGCGCACCCAACCCCCCCCCCCCCTCCAGCCCGTAGCGGTAGCTAGCAGGGAATCTGAACAGTGTGCAAGCGGTCTGAAGAGCCCCAACCACCCCTTAGCCCTTAGCGAGAGATTTTTTGGCCTTTGTTTTGCAGTTTGCGGTTCAGTGGGAGCCACGCGGTGGGGGGAAGGGGGTGGGGTTACTCTACAATATGCAAGTGCTGCTTTTAACTTACCATGGCCGGCTGCACGGTGCTTTCAGAAGCCGTGTTGGGCTGAGGCACGCATATGTGTCTGAGATGCTGTGACTTTTCTGTGAGCTAGTCAGTCACTTTTAGGTTTAGAACATGACCTTGTACAGAAATCATATCAGGCCTGTGAATACTGAGGTTTTTAATGGCATAGTACTCCCATTGTGTACCGTCCGAGACTGCATCTGCCTCCTAACCTTGAATGTATCTGTCTCATAACTTTCAAACTTTCTTTGCCCACATTCGCCCACAGATGAACAAGTATTTCAGAATCCCCCGTCCTGCTCCTCCCGCCGTGCATCGCAGATACGAAAGCGTAAAAAGAAAACGCGAACGCGCGATGAGATGTTCAGTGAACTCCTGGAGAACTCGCGCGCTGAGGCAGCCCGCCAGATGGAATGGAGGGAAAGATTGATAGAGGCAAGGAATTGAGACAGGCAGGAATGGAGAGCCGCGGCAGAAAAGAGGGAAGAAATGTGGCTGCAGTGACAGGACCGCGAAGAAAGATGCATGGATGCTTTGATCCGTATAATGGAGGACCAAAGCAACATGCTGCGATCTCTGGTGGAGCTGCAGCAGGGCCAAAGATCACCTCTGCAGCCCCTGTCTAACAATCCCCCCCCCCATCCCAAGTCCCATAGCTTCCCCACCCAAACGCGGGGTGAGAACCCAGGGGGGCAAGCTCTGTGGACTGATCCACTCCACCCCACAAGCCAGCAGAAGCAGAAGCAGCAGCAGCAGCAGGCTGACCTTCTCGGAAAACTTTTAAAAGCTGCTGTGTCTTGGCCACCCCTCCTCTCCCCCCTTCCCCCCCCCCCCTCTGTCTGCTCCTCCCCCAGTGCGACTGCTGGTTTCCCTCCAGGCTACCATGACAGTGATCCCCTGTATTTTTATTTCTGATGAACCAATAAAGGAACCATGATTTTTCAAACAGTGATTTTATTTTCTCTGCAAGCATGGGGATGGGGGAGGGAAAGCATGGGGATGGGGGAGGGAAAGAGGGTTCAAGGACAGCAGGCTTAGAGCACAGCAAGGGAGCAGGTTCTCAAACGCCATGTCGGGCACTCATAAAACTGGCTTTCAAGGCGTCCCTGAGGCGCAGGGCCTCATGGTGCGCTCTTCTACTTTGCTGTCTGGCTGCTGGTAAGTTGCAGACAGTAAATTTGCCTCTGCCTCCCAGCCCACCATAAACGTTTCCCCCTTGCTTTCACAGATATTGTGGAGCACAGAGCAAGCAGCAATAACAATGGGGATATTTCTCTCGCTGATGTGTGAGCGAATCAGTAACGAACGCCATCTCCCCTTCAGACGGCCAAATGCACACTCTACGGCCATTCTGCACTTATTCAGCCTGTAGTTGAACAGCTCCTGACCACTGTCCAGGGCTCCTGTGTAGGGCTTCATAAGCCAGGGCATTAGGGGGTAGGCTGGGTCCCCAATGATAACGATCGGCATTTCCACCACCCCCCCACGGAAATTTTCTGGTTGGGGAAGAAAGTGCCTTGCTGCAGCTGTCTAAAAATCCTAGAGTTCCTGAAAACACGAGCGTCATGAAGCTTTCCCGGCCACCCCACGTACAGGTCGGTGAAACGTCCCTTGTGGTCAACCACTGCTTGCATGACCATTGAATAATATCCCTTCCGGTTTCTGTACTCTGCGGCCTCATAGTCCAGTGCCAGGATAGGGATATGAGTCCCATCTATAGCCCCACCACAGTTAGGGAATCCCATGGCGGCAAAGCCATCTATTGTAGCTTGCAGGTTTCCGAGGTTTATAACCCGGTGTAGCAGGTGATCGACGATTGCCCTGCTTACTTGCATCACAGCAAAGCCCACTGTAGACCTACCCACCCCAAACTGATTCGCGCCTGACCGGTAGCTGTCTGGCGTTGCAAGCTTCCAATGGGCTATCGCCACTCGCTTCTCAACTGTAAGGGCCGCTCTCATTTTGGTGTTCTCGCGCCAGAGGGCCGGGGACAGCAAGTCACAAAGTTCCATGAACGTGCCCTTTCGCATGCGGAAGTTTCTGAGCCATTGGGAGTCATCCCAGACCCGCAGCACTATGCGATCCCACCAGTCCGTGCTTGTTTCCCTGGCCCAGAATCGGCGTTCGATGGCATGAGCCTGCCTCATTGCCACCAAATTTGACAGATTGTCAGTCGCCCTACTTCCAAAAACGGCAGTGTCCCTGTCCCTGCTGTGCACGTCCTGGTCCATCTCCTGCTCACTGTCGTCGGGTTCCAGAAAGCGCAGTTGTCCCCGGATCGCATTCCTCTGCAGACGGTGCAGCATGAACTCCGCAACCGTGATCGAGGTCTTCACAACGGCCATTACTGTTTCCGTGGTGTCAGCGGGCTCCATGCTTGCAGTGCTATGGCGTTAGCGCGGCGCGGAGAAAGGGTGCGAATTATGGGATGCTTACCCACAGTGCACCGCTCGTAATGGGGGTCGGCGGCGCGGAAAAAGGGCACGAAATTTGGAAATGCCTACCCATAGTGCAGCACTCGAAATGGTGCCTGCTGGGGGATCCGGGAACTGTGGGATAGGTACCCACAGTGCAACGCTCGTTATGTCGACGCGTGCAAAAGTTGTGCGGACAGACACTGTCGACTTGCTGTGCTTAGCTGTGCCTAGTGAAGACACACAACATCGACTGTATACAGTCTGCTTCACAAAATCGAATTAAAGGAAATCGACCTACTGCTGTAGTGAAGACATACCCGTAGACAGCAAGGGAAATCAAACTATCTTGATGTGTATGCATTTTATAAGTTCCATAGTGTGCCACCAGTTAAGAATGAGTTGATAGAGGGAGAAATCACGTTTTACAGAAATCTGAATTCCCTGGCAAGATACAATAGCACAAAATAGGTTATTTCTTTCACTATACTTCCTAAGGTCCCCATCTTGAGATTTATGCATGTGAGTAGTTCCAATTACTTAATGGAATTAACCACACATATAGGAGATAAATGTCTGAGCAAGTCTTTGCAAGATCTGGTCTTTAATTTGTAAAATCCAAGTGCTGTAAGATGTAGCAAGAATCTCCATGATTGTACTTGTACACGTAAGTCAACAAATATTTTTTTTAAATCTTCAATTTATGTTTCAATTTATAACATTTGGTCCAAGTTGGGCTTTTATTTTTTAAACAAACATTTTACAAAAAAGTATTTAACTATTTTTGAATATTCAAATGCAACAGCCCTCTCCACCCAATACATGAACACCCAATTGTAATAAAAAGTTGAATATTTTAATGTTGTATTTCGGCTTCTACATCTCTAAATTTAAAAAAACAAAACCAAAAACCTAATATTTAACGAGTGTTTAACTAATAAGTTGGCACCCAAACCTGAAAAAATGTTTGTGTAACGTACAGATGAATTCAGTGGAAATAATTCTGTAAGTAAAACAAGTCAGTGGGTAAGTGTTGGCAGGATCAGGTCATGTTGGATAAATAGTGCACATTTTACAGAACAGCCCAATGTTATATGGAATAACAGTATATTTATTTATGTAGAAAGACAACAGAACTTTTCTATTATTTTATCTAGGTGCATTTCTTTTAGTAAGCCTGTTTTCTGTAGGAAAGAACAGTTACTCACCTTTCGTAACGTTTGTTCTTCGAGATGTGTTGCTCATGTCCATTCCAAGATGTGTGTGCGCACCGCGCATGCACGATTCTGGAAAGCTTTCTCCCTAGCGGTACCCGTAGGGTCGGCAGGGGCGACCCCTGGAGTGGCGCCGATATGGCAATGTATATATGCCCCTGCCGACCCTTCCCCCGCTCAGTTCCTTCTTGCCGGTACTCCGACAGAGGGGAGGCGGGAGGGATTTGGAATGGACATGAGCAACACATCTCGAAGAACAAACGTTACGAAAGGTGAGTAACTGTTCTTTCTTCTTCGAGTGCTTGCTCATGTCCATTCCAAGATGTGACTTACGAGCAGTTCTCTCGGAGGAGGGTGAGGAGTACCTTGAGTTCCCATTGACAGGACCGCATGCCCAACAGCTGCGTCCTCCCTCGAGTGCTGCACGATGGCGTAGTGCGAAGTGAAGGTGTGTACAGATGACCACGTCGCCGCTCTGCAGATGTCAACGATCGGAGTGTGCGCCAGGAACGCTGTGGATGCGGCCTGAGCTCTGGTCGAATGCGCTGTCAACGCTGGAGGAGTAACCTTTGAAAGATTATAGCAGAGTTTAATACAGGATGTAATCCAGGCCGAGAGGCGCTGCGTGGAAATTGGTGATCCTTTCATCCTTTCCACTACTGAAATAAAAAGCTGTGGAGATTTACGAAAAGACTTAGTTCTTTCTATATAAAAAGCTAAAGCCCTTCGGACGTCCAGTGAATGAAGCATTCTTTCCTTATTATTAGAGTGGGGTTTGGGAAAGAATACCGGTAAAAACAAGTCCTGGTTCAAATGAAATGGGGAGACTACTTTGGGAAGGAAGGCCGGGTGAGGGCGTAACTGGACCTTATCCTTATGGAAGACTGTATAGGGGGGCTCTGAAGTGAGCGCCCGAAGCTCCGACACCCTACGAGCGGAAGTAATCGCTACTAAGAAAGCAGTCTTCCATGAGAGATAAGACAACAGGCAAGTGGCCATAGGTTCAAAGGGAGGCCTCATCAAGGCCGTTAGGACCAGGTTGAGATCCCATGGGGTCACCGGCTGACATACCTGGGGATGCAACCTTTCCAGCCCTTTCAAAAACCTAAGAACTAAGGGGCTACTAAAGACCGAGGTCCCCCCAAAGCCTGGGTGGAAAGCTGATATAGCCGCCAGGTGCACCCTAACAGTGGAAAGAGATAATCCTTGTTGTTTTAGCTCCAGGAGGTAATCGAGGATATTGGGTAGGGAAGAGGACAGGGGGTCCCTCCCCTTGCCCCGAGACCATAAAGAAAAGCGCTTCCACTTGGCAGTATATGTCGCCCTCGTAGAAGGCTTCCTACTACCCAAAAGGACCTCCCTGACCGCGTCTGAGCACTGAAGCTCAACAGGGTTCAGCCACGGATATTCCACGCCGTGAGGTGGAGAGACTGTAGGTTGGGGTGTAACATCCTGCCGTGGTCCTGGGAGATTAGGGTTTGCGACAGGGGAAGAGTGAGCGGTCTCGTCACACACATGGACATCAGCACGATGTACCAATGTTGTCGAGGCCACGCCGGTGCTATAAGTATGAGGGACGCTCTGTCCTGTCTGGCCTTGAGCAGGACTTTGTGGACAAGGGGGAACGGGGGAAACGCGTACAGCAGACCACCCGTTCATGGTATCTGAAATGCATCCCCCTCCGACCCCGGGCTCAGGTTGAGGAGGGAGCAGAACCTGTGGCATTTCCTGTTGGCCTTCGTGGCAAACAGATCCAGGAGGGGAAATCCCCACCTTAGGAAAATCGAATGGGCTATATCTGGCCTGAGGGACCATTCGTGACCCCTGAATGAGCGGCTGAGCGTGTCCGCCAGCACGTTCCGAGTCCCCGGGAGGTAGTTGGCTGTGAGGGAGATACCTCGGGGAATGCCGAAGTCCCAAAGGGCGAGGGCTTCCCTGCAGAGGCGAGAGGAGCGAGCACCACCCTGTTTGTTTATATAAAACATGGTGGCTGTGTTGTCTGTCAGGACCGATACACACTTGCCTTGCAACATACCTTGGAATGTCTGGCATGCGAGGCGGACTGCCCTGAGTTCCCTGACGTTGATATGAAGGCCCAGCTCCTCTTGGGACCAGAGACCTTGAGTCGTTACCTCCCCGAGATGCGCTCCCCAGCCAAGGGCGGAAGCATCCGTCACTAATGTCGCTGTCGGTGGGGGCTTGTGAAATGGGACCCCGACGCTCAAAGACTGGGGTTGGAGCCACCAGTTGAGGGAGTGGCGGACAGGAATTGGTAGAGTCACTATGAGGTCCAGGGGGTCTCTGCGCTGGTTGAAAACACTCGTGAACCACAACTGTAGAGGCCTGAGGTGGAGTCTTGCATATGGTATGACGTAAGTGCACGCCGCCATGCAGTTCCTGGCCGTAGTCATAGGGAATCTGATGAGTGAGTGAATGATGTCTGCGATTGACTTGGCTCGAGAGGGAGGTAGAAAAGCCCTTGCCTGCATTGAATCTAATATCACTCCAATAAATTCTATCCTTTGGGTAGGAGTAAGGGTCAATTTGGGCTCGTTTATAATGAGTCCCAGCCTGCGACACGTGGCTCTGAGGAAAGTTATGTGGATTAACAACTGCTCCCTTGAACTCGCCCTTATTAGCCAGTCGTCCAAGTAGGGGTAGACATGGATGCCCCTCCTTCTGAGAAATGCTGCCACGACGGACATGCATTTTGTAAACACCCTTGGGGCAGAGGAAAGGCCGAACGGGAGCACTGTGAATTGGTAGTGCTGGGTCCCCAGCACAAATCTCAGGAATCTCCTGTGACATGGAATAATTGAGATGTGGAAGTAAGCATCTTTTAGGTCGAGGGCGGCGAACCAGTCTCCATGATCCATAGATGGGATTATGGTAGCGAGAGATAACATGTGAAACTTCAGCTTCTTTATGTAGGAGTTGAGGCCTCGCAGGTCTAGGATGGGGCGAAGACCACCTTTGGCCTTCGGGATAAGGAAATAATGGGAGTAATACCCCTTGCCCCGAAATTCTTGAGGAACCTCCTCTATGGCACCCAAAGACAAGAGGGTTTGTACCTCCTGATCTAGGAGTTGCTCGTGAGATGGGTCCCTGAAGAGGGACGGGCACGGGGGGTGGGTGGGAGGGAGAACAGAGAATTGGATAGAATATCCCACCTCTACCAGGCTGAGAACCCACTTGTCCGAGGTGATCAAGGACCAAGCCTGGTAGAAATGGGATAGACGGTTCACAAAGGGACGGGTAAGTCCAGTGGTGGAGTCTGGTTCGGCGCCCTCGGGCGCAACTTCAAAAATTTTGTCTGTCTCCCTGCTGCTGCCTAGGGCCTAAGCTGTGTTGTCCCTGCCTAGGGGCCGAGCGAGGGCGGCCTCTGCCATTCCCTCTACCTCCCCTTCTAGACTGGTCCCGTCTGGGGGGAGCCTGATATTGTCGCGGTTGGGCAGCGGGAGGGGGTCTGAATGGCCTACGGACGGTTTGAGGAGTGTGCAGGCCTAAGGATCTCAACATGGCCCTGGAGTCCTTCATTGACTGCAGCTTCTTGTCGGTATCCTCTGAAAAGAGGCCCTTTTTGTCGAATGGCAAGTCTTGTATGGAGGCCTGGACCGGAGGTGGTATTCCAGAGACCTGCAGCCAAGCGCCCCTACGCATTACTATCGCCGTTGCCATGGTTCACGAAGAAGCGTCTGCGGAATCTAAGGCTGCCTGCAGAGCTGCCCTAGAAACCAATTGGCCTTTTTCTACGATGGCCTTGAACTCAGCCCCGGAGTCCCTTGGCAGTTGTTCTTTAAACTTTGACATTGCCGCCCAGGTGTTGAAGGCGTATCGACTGAGCGCCGTCTGTTGGTTTGAAATTCGCAATTGGAGCGCTCCAGACGAATACACTTTCCTTCCAAAGAGGTCCAGTTTTTTAGCCTCAAAAGATCTGGGGGTTGACCCCAGTTGTCCTTGGCGTTCCCTATGGTTGACCGCATCCGCTACTAGGGAGCCAGGTTGTGGGTATGTAAAGAGATGTTCACAGCCCGTACGGGGCGCAAAATATCTCCTCTTGACGCCTTTTGCAGTAGGTGGGATGGAGGAGGGCGTCTTCCACAGCGTATTAGCCATCGAGGTGATCTTCTTAACAAATGGAAGGGCAATTTTTTTTGGCCCACCCGACGACAAAATGTCAGTCATCGGGTCAACCTCCTCCTCCACCTCCTCCGCTGGCAAGTTCAGATTTTGTGCCACTCGGCGGAGAAGGTCCTGGTGACCCCGCAGATCCATAGGCGGCAGGGTCGGTGAGGAGGACCCTGCTACCGCCTCGTCTGGAGAGGAAGAAGAGGAGGTAGTGAACACAGCTGGGTCCTGGGGCTCTGCTGCAGACGAGTCCTGGGTCACAGCCTCCTGCCCGTGGTGGGACACCGAAGACGGTGGTCTATCGGCCCCTGATGTGCTCGGCACCGCCTCATCGGGGCCTGAAGGGGGAACCGAGACCGTAGCAGTGGGCGGCCCTCGCGGCACTGGCGGAAGTGAAGCAGCCACTGAAGATGGGCCCTGGGCCTGGTGATATGCCCAGGGTGTCCAAACAGGCAATTGTATTTGTCCCTGATTGTGATGGACCCACGGTGCCGGGCTCCCATGGCGAGAAGACCTCCGGTGCCGTGAGTAGTGGTGGGAGCGAGCTGTGCGCCGAGAACGGTCCAAGCGAGAGGACAGCGCATCCGACTCCGAAGAGTAATCTGACGCAGGCCATGGCGGTGCCGTACCTTCCGGTGCCGTAAGCCTGCCGAATGCATCCATCTGCCAACGACTTCTCTCCCTCGTTAGCGTAATGAAGTCCTGCGCCGCCTCAAAAATGTCCGGGGTGGAAGGCATCGTAATCTCATCAAACACCCCTTGCGGGGATGGCGCGGCACCGAGGGGGGTTCGCTCCCGCAGCTCGGCTGTCGGTGCAGGCACCCTACGGGACTCGTCCAGGCGACCCGAGGACTGCCTTGCCGCGGAGGGTTCCCCTTGAGTTTTTCGACCAGGGGAACGGCCTCTTGACTTCTTGACCGGCACCGGGGACTGCGACCGGTGCCGTCTCGAGTTACCGGACCGGTGCGGGGAGCGGTGCCGGTGTTTCTTAGCGTCCGCCTTCGGTGCCGCTGCCGTCTTCACCGATGCCGGGGCGCTTCTAACCTCCTGTGGAGGCTGCTGTTGAGGCTGCAGTGCAGATTCCATTAAGATAAGCCTCAGGCCAGAGTCCCTTTCCTTCTTCGTGCGAGGCTTAAACGATCTGCAAATCGCACAGCGATCTGCCTGGTGACCCTCTCCCAGACACTTAAGGCACTCAGAGTGCAGGTCACTCACGGGCATAGGTTTTCCACAGCCCTCACAAACTTTAAACCCTGGCGCTCGAGGCATGCCCCGGCGCCAAACGAACTATGAAACTAATTACTATCTAAGAACTATACTATACTACTAACACTAATTACAACTAATTAACACTAACTAACAACTAATTAAGTACTAACTAATTTACTAAGGAACGATACCGCTTAAGTTTAGCAAGTTCCAGCAACCGCCAATAACGGAAAGAAGGAACTGAGCGGAGGAAGGGTCGGCAGGGGCATATATACATTGCCATATCGGCGCCACTCCAGGGGTCGCCCCTGCCGACCCTACGGATACCGCTAGGGAGAAAGCTTTCCGGAATCGTGCATGCGCGGTGCGCACACACATCTTGGAATGGACATGAGCAAGCACTCGAAGAAGAACTTTTAAAATTTCTGCTTAAAAACAAAAAAGGATCAAGCAAATTACACAGAAAATAAACCTGTAATCCCTTTCTGTAGCTGAACAGATGGCGGACTAAAGTAATTTTTTCCCCTTTAACCCAATCTGATAGTCACCGGCTAGCAGTGGCAGCCAGAGAGGAAGAGCTACATTATGTTCCTGTACCCAAGTGTGTCTTTACATCCACGAACCTGCTTTTGAGTGAAGTAAAATACTGCAGTACTGCCTTGATAAAGGGTACAGATTGTCCTTCTCACCCAAATGAATTTCTTTCCATTTATATCTGTTTTCTAGTCTAAAAAAAAAAGCTTACTACATTTCAAGGACTCTCTTGAAACTTATATGATGTGACAATTTGCACAATGTACTTTGTATGCAGCAAGTTTAAGTTTATACTGTGCCTTTATTGCTTAGAATGCAACAACACAACTTTAGCATTTCACTGTTAAATACTGTACCAAATTTATGCTACCATGAAATCTCTTACTTTCAATTCAGAAGGTGATTAAAATGTAATGGTGATTGAGATATGAAACAAATAATTAATACTGGCACCGGTACTGTGACAAGAGGTAAATATGGCATGGTAGTGCTGTGTTTAATGCTGATTGATTTTGAAAGGAAATAGCAAGAGAACTTTAATCTAACGGTTGCATAAACTGACTGCCACATAGCACACTGAAGGCATATAACAAACACCATCATCATCTTAAATGGAAGCAGTTTAATCTAATTCCCAAATTTGTCATGCTGTTTATCTACCAAAGTACGCCTAAACATTGGACAGAATCTTTGTAAATAACATCATGTTAGGGTGCGGGCGAATGTGTATTTATTTATGTGTATAAACAAATGTATCATATGAGAAATATAGCGTAGTGAGGTCCCATGGTAAGGTGTGGCAGAGTAAATCTATTCAATAAGGAAAAAAAAGTTTTGCATCTTTGAATATCAAGCCAAGAGCAAGGTATTGCAAGGGTGGCTAAAGTTCAGCTCTGACCCATCTAATACCTATGGAATTGTACAGCACGTCTTAAAGGTACTTCCATCATAAATACAGACAGGCACAGAGACTAAACATCCTGGCATGCAATGCCCCAGCTTGATCTGAGCAGTTCTCAATAGGCCACCCACCTGTAACAAAAATGAGAGAATGGCTGCATTCTTCTCTTTTTTATTTAAGCTAGGGGTGACCTTGTGGTTGTTAGGGAGCTCCCAATGCAGGCTTTACTTGGGCAAAGTTTGGGTATTTTGGGAGTATTCTTTTAATTCAATAACCATTCATTTCCATTAAAATTATAGAGCGTAACTTACTTTGCTCTGGGTTGATGTACTAATCCAGGGACCTCTTTGTTAGATTTAAGTCTTACATTTGAACTGGCACTTTTTTCCTGAAACACACCAAAACACACATATAATCAGCATTTATTAAATATACTTTCTCTATATTTGTCATCAGAATGTTACTCTCTAGCACAGAGAAACTGGCTTCTGCAAATGGATTTGTAAAAATCCAGGTATTTATAAACATAAAGCATTAACCATGAAGAAACCAAATTAAAAAATCTTTAAGGAAATCTAGAACAGTTCTGTAATAGTACAGCTAGCAGCCTACAGATAACTCTTGTTAAAAATGACAAACGGGGACCTGATAGCTCAGAGGATTTATAATAGGATACAGAACCTTGGACTTCCAGGTCACTGGTTCAAATCTAACACAGGCTGATAGTGATCAAAGTTGTTACTATCAGATGACTGTCCAGTGGCCTGTACAAAATCTGAGTCTAGTTACTCATAGACAGGTAATTACATGACAAGTAGCACTAATTGGCACCTTTAATGAGGTGGTGAGGCAAAATACCGAACGGTCACAGAAACTAAACTTTTTACCTATAGAGTTAGCTCTCTCAAAACAGTATTGGAGTTAAAGACTTCCATCTCCCAGGCTGTCAATTCAGCACCTTGTTGAAAGTGCTAGGATCACACTCACACACTAAATTACCAAGCTCTCTCTCTCTTTCTCATCTACACTTTAGTTCTTTTGTAGCTCAAAACATGGGTGGGTGGATAAGTAAAGCAGCAGCAGCAAATTTTTGAGGCCTGGTAATGGAAAGAAGTATCACTGAAGAAACTTCTCTATGTAGAACTGCTAGAGCTTTAAATTAAAGCCAAGTCAATATTAGGAGTAAACTGCAGGCATGCACTTGTTGTGCAGCTGATCAGAGGGAGCAACACAGGGAGAAAAATCAAATGTGGTTGTGAAATTAATTATGGGAGATTTTACTTATTCAGCCATAAAATAAGACAGAAAGGGACAAAAGACTAAATCAAGCAATATGCTTATGGGCAAGTACACAACTGTGTCCTGTACACAGAATCATTAAACAAAAAAAGAGAAAATCCTTGGCTTAGCTTTGAGCCAGCATTTCAAGATAACATCTTGTTTTCAGTACAAAGATTTGCTATGAATCAAAACTTGGCGTACAAGGTGTCACTTACCTTGACAAAATTTGGAAAAGAATATGGTCATTTTTTACTTAAATATTAAAGTGATTTGCAGTAGAGAAATCTGACAGTACAGCTGGTGTAGAACAGTCAAATGTTGTCTATCAACTAAATAAATCAATCTAATTTCCTTGGCACTTTGCTGCTATGACCATTTTTGAAAAGTTAAACTAAAAATTATTTTTTGTGATTTTTTATGTCTTCTATAGTCTCATTTAAAAAACCCATATGGATCGATCACTTTAAATTATTTTCAAAAATAGGCTGCTGAGTTGCTTGATTTTAAAAGTGGGTCATGATACAGTTAATTTTTGGATGAATAATTCCAAAAGGACTGGAAGCATCAACTTCGTATGCATGCTTGATAGTTTTTGGTGCAAAATCACTGTAACCTCTCTGAAAGGACTGCAAACTAAGTGGTATCTTACTTGAAAATGAGTTAATAAAATTCAGGAAAAAGCAAGCCTAAACTTGGGCCTTCACTCATATGTTTACATCTTACCAGTTATCTTATCATTATTCAATAGCACAATGCTGAAGCATCAGGATAAAGAGTGCATCCCACTTTCTGAATTCATTTGCTTTCATAGCATTTTTAAAATCTTGCTTCGACAGTTATTTGTAGATGACTTTATTTAGCACGTGTGCATATAGGATAATAAGCCAATAAAACTGTCAAGTGAAAGAGAAGAGGAGTAGATCTCAAGGCTAAACAGAGGGAAAGAGAGATGCTAGGCTAGGAACATATCAGAAACTCTTCCAGTCTCATATATACAGGTAGGGCTACACTACCCGGTGGATAGGTGGGTAGTGTTTGATGTATCGGGGACCAATTTATCACATCTCGCCTAGACGTGATAAATCGATCCCCGAAAGTGCTCTCGTCAACTCCGGAATTCTAGCTCTGCAAGAGGAGTAAGCGGAGTTGACGGGGGAACCGCCACAATCGACCCACCACTGTGGGGACGGCCAGGTAAGTCGAACTAAGGTACTTCAACTTCAGTTACGTGAATAGTGTAGCTGAAGTTGCATATCATAGTTCAAACCCCTTTCCCTCCCTACCCCCTGCTAGTGTAGCCCAGGCCTATGGCATGTCTTGCTGTTGTATCCCAAAATATCTGCTGCTGTTCTAGCCAGTATGTGATAATGGATATTACAGACATACAGTGATGTGTATCACATATCTGGAATTAGAATACAGCCCAAAGTATGCAAGTTCAGTGACTATAGGTGCACACTACCTAGTAATTAAAATATAAGTTGAATTCTGTGATCCCCACTTTCTCAACACTCATATGCCACACCTCATTTCATACCACTTCTTGCACTCCTCCCAAAGATACACACCATGTCTCTGCCAATTCCTATCACCAGTGCAAAGTAAAAGAAAAGAGAGCTGTAATTTGCACCTTACTCTGGTTTCAAGCAGAGATAAACTGCATCAGTATAAATCACAACTTTCCTTGTGTACCTTTGGGGTTTTTACTAGTTTAGCTACATGGGTGGCTGGAATCAGGACAAACCCCTCTACTAACAAGGCCTTAGTTGGCTTCTGAGGAGAAGCTTTGGTCAATCAAAAGCAATTAAAAGATCAGAGAAAAGAATAATTTGCATTTATATAGAGATTGCTGTTCACAGATCATAAAGCAGCATACAAAAAATTAACATAGCCCCCATTGCTCTGGACATATTTTTATACCCATTCTACAAATGACAAAACAGGAGCAGAAAGATTACCAAGGTCACTTCGGAAAAATTCATGGTAGAGCTGGGAACAAATTCCCAGATCTTGACTTCCAGGCTGGTGCTTTTGTGAGAATTTCTATTACCCTACGAAATGGGCATCAATAATTAATAAATTTCAATTATTTTATCTAATCAGAGTATGTTTCTTCTCCCCTCCACTCTCCATCTGTTGCTCAGCTGGAGTAATGGGCAGAATAAAAGGAATTAAAAAAACAAAACAGAAAACAAATAAAAATTGAGCCCAACTCATTCTTGTAAGGTTCTGCCTTAAGCTGGCTCATCACTATGTTTATAGTTATTTACCAGCAATATTTTGTAATGTAGGACAAATATTTGCTCTGATAAAAATAGATTTTCAGAAATAGTTCTCCAAAGCTTAAAACAAAATAAATCAAATATTTCCCATAATACGGAAGACAAATTAATTCAGTAGTAATTGTCTGAATTCTTATATCAAATAAAACCAATCAACCACCAAAAACTTACAAAAGATTTGGAACTATCAAGTTATGTATTTGGTGAGCCTATGTAACTATGCAGTTCTATTTATGCTACTCTTCTGGACCCCCATAAACACGTACTTGGTGTGTGCCAAGTTAATTCAGGCACCCATCCTGGTAATATTAATATGCAATATAATATATATACACACACACACACACACAAAACAAATATGCATTTGCTTTAATTTAATCAGACATCAACAGGACTACACACAAGCATGAATTAAAGTGATTGAGTGAGGTCTTGTACACATACAAACTTGTTATTATTTAAGCATTGCTTATTTCAGTTCAACTTAAACCTGTTCAGACTCAACAGTGTCTGAATAGGTTTCCACTATATTGGTTTAAAAACTGATTTAAGTTAAACTGGTACAATTTTCCTGTGCGGATCAGGCCTAATCAAATTAAACTAAACCAAAATGAGTCTGGATTAAACCAATATAAGAGTTTCCACACAGCCTCTTGCAGTTGTTTACCTGAATCAGTTTAAAAATCAAACCTGAAGTTAAACCAATGCAACTCTGCATACGGGGAAGCCCTAAAGCTTTGCAGAACTGAAGCCCCAAATTCTAAACTCTTTAGATAGGGACTGTATTTTTTTACGTTTGTACAGTGCCTAGCAAAATGGGTCCATCCTTATTGGGGAATTTGGGCATTATTACAAAACGAAAAATAGCAACAGCGGAAGAAAGGAATGTAATAACAATACTCAACATCATGTAAGCATGTCAAGCCTGTCATTCTTGAGCAATCTCAGAGAGAAACTAGCAAAAGGCCAACTACAAGCTCAGTTAACAAATGCCAACATTCTAGAACCACCACAGTCTGGATTAGGTCAGGTCACAGAACTGAATCTGCTTCAGTGGCACTGACGGATAATCTCCTGCCAATAGGGAGAGAACAGACATCCATTCTAATCCTCCTGGACCCCTCTGCAGTGTTCAACACTGTTGATCATGAGATCCTGCAACCTTACTTGTGAGAGGTGGCAGGAGTGTAGGTTAGTGCATTAACATGGTTTGAGTCCTTCCTAGAGAGACTCAACTAAAGAGTAGTAATGGGAAACTGCATATACAAGAGCCCTTGCTTGTGGGGTTCTACGAGACTCAATTCTCTCTCTAATCCTTTCAATCTATATATATAAAAGTCAAATGGTGTATGCGTGTGTGTATGTATGTATGTTCCCTTACTACTTCCACACCGTTTCAGCTAGATACTTGAAATTTGGTACAGTTATAGGCTTTAGGGTCCTAATCAGGGTAAGAATAGAAATTTTTTAAAATCTCACCTCTTACACCCCCTGGGGTGAAATTCTTTAAAGCTCATTAACATCAACTACACAGCTCACATATCATCTGGGCAGCAGGTTAACACATGCTGTTGTCTGTGACATAGTTATGATGTAATAATACAGATAACCAGAGAACTTAGTGTTGTGTAGTGCAAACAATTAAATACACTGTTTTTTTCTTAAAAAGAACCCTATTCGTTATGCCGCGTAAAAAGCAAAAATGCTTAGAATCAGGTGTACTTCCAGACAAATATAAGAGCAGAGGATCTGGAGGCTGAATTAAAGGTGGTAATTTAATTTGATAGTAATTTATGGAACGTACTGATATACAATAAAAACAAAATTTGTATTAATAAAAAACATTGTAGTCATTTTACATCCCAGTTTCAAATTACAAATACCCCGAGCAACGCTGGGTATTTTTGCTAGTATCTATATAAAATAAAAGCATTAGGTGAAATGGTCAGAGGACATGGACTCAAATCCCAACAATATGCGGATGATACATACCTCTACCTATCCTTCATCTCATATGACCACACCACTACCACCAATATGGCCCAGTGCTTGGATGAGAACAGCTCATGGATGAAGAACAGCTGACTGAAACTGAACCCAACCAAAGCAAAGGTGATGCTGGTGGGCAAAGAGAAGTATTATGAGGAGTTTCCAGCCAGAGTGCAGTCTCCTTTTACCGAAGGTTCACAACCACAATTGGTCAATTCAGTCCATAGTTTAGGAGTACTCTTAGATTCTTCACTGATACTGAGCTTCCTCGTTGTAGCAGCAGCAAGTACAGTAACTCCTCACTTAAAGTTATCGGGGTTAATGTTGTTTCACTGTTACAATATTTTGATCCCTGATCAATTAGGGAACATGTTCGTTTAAAGTTGTGAAATGCTCCCTTATAACATCGTTTGGCAGCCCCCTGCTGTGTCCACTGTTTGTACTAGCTGGTGGGGGCTTGGAACCAGCGGCCCCGCCTATCAGCTCTCCGCTCCGCTCCCGTAAGTCCCTTGTGCAGCAGCTGCCCAGCAAGCTATCAATTGAAGGCAGTCCCTTCCCCCCACTGCCATGTGCTGCTCCTGCCCTCTGCCTTGGAGCTGCTCTTGGGAGCTTCCTGCTTGCTGGGTTTTTTTTCCCCTGCCCCCTGCTTCTGCACCCCACTTACCCCTTTCTCCATATAGAACAGGGCGGGGACATAGAGGGAGAGAGACAGAGAGAGGATGGGGCAGCAGCTGCTGTCTCAACAATGTACTTAAGAGTGAGGTCAGCTTACTTAAAGGGACAATGCACATCTATCTCTCTCCCACACACATGCTGTCTCCCCTCCCTCCATTCCTGCTGCCTTATAGAGTGTAAGGCTATATTAACAATGTGTTAACCCCCTGAGGGCTCAGCTGAATGCTAGTGCATTATTTAGCAGTAAGGCATTCCCTTGGAAATATCCCACCTTTTCCCACCCTCTTAACTTCACCACCTCAACTAAGCTTCACAATCATCATTGCTGTGTACAGTATTAAACTGTTTAAAATGTATATTGTGTATGTAAGTATACATAATATATGTATTACTGTAATATATACATAACTATAATATATCGTTTTTTGTCTGGTGAAAAAAAGTTCCCTGGAACCTAACCCTTCCATTCACATTAATTCTTATGAGGAACCTGAATTAGCATAACATCTTTTCGTTTAATGTCACATTTTTCAGGAACATAGCTACAATATTAAGTGAGGAGTTACTATGATGCTTTCTACCATCACCAGTTGGATAGGAGACTCCATCCCATCATGGGAGCCTAACACCTTTCCTCAGTTATTAATGCCTATCTCACATCTTGACTGGATTACAGCAATGCAGTATACCTGGGCACTCAGAAAATTCCAACTAGTACAAAGCACTGCAGTGTGTCTCCTCAGCAACATGGCCTACTGTGAGCATATCACTCCTGTCCTCTGCTCTGGCTGCTCATGGAATTTTGAATCAAGTCTAAGTTCTCAGACCCTATCTTCAAAATGCTTCGGGGCCTGGCCCCAGGATACCAAAAGCCCTTCTAAAGTTCTGTGATGAAGACTGAAGTGACAACTATGATCCTCTAGCACAATGGAACTGTCAACAATAATAGTAAAACTTGTCTGTGTAGGAGACAGAAGCTTCTCCAGGGGTGAACACTCTGGAATGAACTTTTCCAGGAGCTAAGGACTATCACAAACCACTTTCTGCTCTGTGCATGGTGCATTTCTTTCAGCCTGGCTTCTGTAATATAAACAGAGATATATTTATTAGGTAATAAAAATCTCTCTACCAAACTAAGATGTTCCATTCCACATGCTCCTCCCTTGGGAGAAAGGAAGAGCACAAACAACATATGACAGATCTGTAGTCACAATGCACTATTTATTGGAAGGCGCTCAGACACCATGGTGATGAGCATGGTATAAAATATAGAGAGAGAGAATACATCAGAACATGTATAGCTGTCCCATGCCATAAAAATACTTTAAAATATATATAGATGTATGGTTTGCTCTTTTTCGTTTTTCTTTGAATTCAAAAAGCAACCTGTCTTATGATGTAATAATACAGATAACCAGAGAACTTAGTGTTGTGTAGCGCAAACATAATTAAATACACTGTTTTTTTCTTAAAAAGAACCCTATTCGTTATGCCACGTAAAAAGCAAAAATGCTTAGAATCAGGTGTACTTTCAGACAAATATAAGAGCAGAGGATCTGGAGGCTGAATTAAAGGTGGTAATTTAATTTGATAGTAATTTATGGAATGTACTGATATACAATAAAAACATGGAACATGATGTCTTGCGCTCTAGTGATTGTCTGCAAAAGATTATTTCATAAACATATTTTGGGAAACCAGTACCAACAGAAAAGTTATTTTTCTTTAATTGGTATGTGGGATGTGTGTATGTGAACAATTTAAAAAACATGTTATGCTCCATGTGCTGCTGATACAGCTATATTATTCAGAAGTTTAAAATATTCTTCCACTAATAAGGATTTAATGACATAGAAATGAACACACTTTTTACAAATTTAAACTAAACTTTAAACGGGACCTTGGCTCTCCCTGCCCCCTCCCAAGATCACACATGCTGTAAGGATGTGGCAAATGCATAATATTGTAGTTACTTCCACACTGCCCCTTACATTTTTTTTAAAGCAAAGTTTGATGCCTGAATATTTGTATTGGATATTCAACAACAAAAAAGGAAGTCTTATAACAACCATGCATATTTTGTGTTGTATTTCAAAGATTATCTCCCCATTATGTTGCATTTTAACTCAATCAAGGTAAAGCAGTCATCAAATTAAAATGATTTCATTTGATAGATTTCTTAATTATCATCAGCTCCACCAAAAAGGATATGCTATACCAGAATGTCTGGGTATTAACAGATGGCGATGACTCTACTGCCAGATGCTATTAGTATTGCGGCAACCACTAGTGCCACATTAATTAAATGTCTGTCAGTGTTTCCATTCAAATCAGTTTCCAATAGGTTTATTAACTTAATTTTAAATATTCTCTCTCTTCAGAACCTTGGCATAGAAAGACTCAGGACAGAAGCAGATTCTCATTTCCCCCACCCAATACGAAGGTTTGTAAAATTTCCTTTGGTTCATACTCATTTTTAGGAAATGTATAAGAAAAATAAAAAGAGAGCTGAATTTTAAACTCAGAAACACTTCTCAAACAAACTATATGCTGAGATCACTTCATTCACTACTGAAATGAAGCAACTTTTTAACAGCACACAACAGTAATTTACTATTGAAGGTCAAATATTTGCACTTTTATATGCACAATATTTCTATGAACAATTAGTTGTTCTTCTAATTAAAGTTACCATTTTGCTAGACATTTACCCAGAGTAAATAGGACCACGTTCTTCGTTTCCTAGAATCATGACAACACAAAGCTGCTTGAAACTGTTGATTATGTCAGTTAGTTATTGGGCTATAACTTTACAGTGAAGAGCTGAACATGTGACAGTGGATTTAAAAGCTTTAGCAGTTGGTCAAAGGTAAACAATAAAAGCAGTTTATCATATGGTTTCTATAATTTACCTGAAGAAATCGTACATCACTATATGTGGCATATGTACATGTGTACACACACAATTATACTGTGCACATTTGATGGCTTCTATCTTGGCCAACATCAGAGACTAAACTCCAGAACTGAAAGTAGACATAGCTTGAGCTAAACAACCATGCTCTGTAGCTGGAAGCTGTAACAAACCCATATCCTCTGTGGATCAGGCACAGAGGAGGAACATGTAACATACACTGACCCATTGGATACACAGACCACCAGTTATACTTCTTTTAAATTAAAGTAAGGACTTCAGCATCAACAGCCAAAGCGAATGAAAAACGCCAACAGTACAAAGTCCCCAGCCTCCCACACGCTAGGCTATGATAATTTTACAATGTGGATTCAGTCACGTAGATTCCTGTACACACAACCATGATATAGTCAATAGACTGGCACTGTTCCATTACTGACTCACATTTTGCCCTGGGCTGGTAGAAAATATGACTCGCGACCTGCCACGAGAGCTGTTTTAAAGAGTATCTCGTAATTGAGGCACTTGAAGCAACAATGATGTCTGGCCTATTCATTTCCCTGTATGTTTTAACATTGATGCCTGGAGCACCTTGGTTCTTTTAAAAAAAACTTTTTAAAATAGACCTTATATTCACGTGCTGTGTGCTAAAAACACATGCACAGTACTGGGCTGAAGTTTGTATTACAAGCAGAGAACGAGTCATCTATGGATTTAACAAACAGGAAACAGATTGTCAATGTTTGTTAGACTATGGCCTTGCATGTCTTTTATCCACCTGAAATATAAAAATGCGCTGAACACATTAAAAACAAAACCTGAAACAAGTCTCTGGTAAAGAGCCAGGAAATCAGACTGAAGCAGACTGTTAATAAAAAAAAGACTCTTCTTGAGAAGGGTAGGAAGTAACTACAAGTTACTATTTGGTAAATTCAAGCTTTATTCAGACATTTTCAAAATAAAAGCTGCTTAATATTTATTGGTCCATTTTGGTAAATAATAAATGACAATGTAGAACCAAATCTTTGAGTCCTTATTCAGTCCTAAAGAGGGAAGAGAAAGGGGGGTGGGGCGTGGAGGACCATGAGAATTTTCTATGAGAAAAGAACACAGGATTTGTCCCATAATTCATAGCACATTCTGATGGTCTCAAAGCAATTTACAAACGTTACTGCATTAAGCCTCAACACCCTTGTAAGCTAGGTAAGTTTTATTATTTCCATGTAACAAATGAGGAAACAGAATCAGAGATGTTAAGAGACTGGCCTTTTGAGCCTGCAAACATGCAGTTTTCTGCTAAGTCGTGGTATAAAACTGCACATCTATGGGTTTTGGGTTTTTTTTTTTTTTTTTTTTTTGGAAAATCAGGCCCCAGCCACCCAAAATCACACAGCAAGTCTGTGCAAAAGATGGAAACAGAACCCAGATTTTCCCATGGAGAGTCCTGTGCTTTAACCATTAGGCCTCTGGGTATGATTTTTAGGAAATTCTGAGCACCCAAAGCTCCAATTCCAGTCAGTGAGAGTAGCAGGTACTCAGCTCTTCTAATAATTAGGCCCTATATTTTAATTATTGAAGTCTTTTAAAGATTGAAAATAAAAACTAGCTTCTGCTTAGCTTCAGCTTGCTGCTTTCAGGCAAAAACAAACAGCTGAGCCAGTGGAAAGCTGGCCAGGTGGTAATCTTAACAGAAACTAAATAACCTCAGATCAGATATCACTGAAGAGGACATTGGAAGATCGATACAAGGAAGAGAGCAGGATGGCAGTCTGCAAGTGCCAAACCTGCAGATGAAACACATTTATTACTGTGACTACAAGAGTCAAGCTGTGTATGTTTAAAAAAGGTCAAATAAAACTCCCTAAAAGAGTCTGAAATAAAATTTGGTGTGCAACCCTTGTGAGACACATGGTTTGCCCATGCATAAACAGCTAGCTGAACTGTAGTTTGAATCATTAACCTTGTTTTCAAATACCATTCCAAACTGAAACATAGGCCAGACCTAATACATCTCCAGCATACTCACGAAAACTTAAAATGTTAGAAAAAGGAAAAACCTTGATCTACAGTCACTACTGAGCACCAGGTTTTTGATGTATAATAGGGGTGGCCAAACTCTGGCTCACGAGCCACATGCGGCTCTTTTACTGTTAAAGTGAGGCTTGCAAGCCTCCCAGTTCTCCCCCATTCTCCACCTACCAGATTTGGGGGGGAGGGGGACAGCTCAGGACCTCTGAAGGAGATCAGGTTGGTTTGGCACGATCTACCTTTTGTAAAACCACATTGTATTTTGTCCCATTTGCCATTGACCTCAATGCCCTTAACTACTTTCTCCTTCAAAAATTTTTCTAAGACCTTGCATACTACAGATGTCAAACTAACAAGCCTGTAGTTACCCGGATCACTTTTTTTCCCTTTCTTAAAAATAGGAACTATATTAGCAACTCTCCAGTCATATGGAACAACCCCAGAGTTTAAAGATTCATTAAAAATTCTTGCTAATGGGCTTGCAATTTTATGTGCCAGTTCCTTTAATATTCTTGGATGAAGATTATCTGGGCCCCCAATTTAGTCCCATTAAGCTGTTCGAGTTTGGTTTCTACCTCGGATATGGTAATATCTACCTCCATATTCTCATTCCTGTTTGCCATGCTACCTTTATCCCTAAGATCCTCATTAGCCTCATTAAAGACAGAGGCAAAGTATTTGTTTAGATATTGGGCCGTGCCTAAATTATCCTTAACTTCCACTCCATTCTCAGTTTTTAGCGAACTTACTTCTTTCTTTGTTTTCTTCTTATTTAACCCTCCCTCTCTTGCTCCTCCGGCCGCTGGTGTAGTGAAGGATAATTTTCCATGCTGGAACATGCTACCGGTAGCACTTATCAATATGTATATATTGTAAGATACTGCTACTGTATTAAACTGCTACTTTATGTAGCAAATGCCTACAGGTAGCAAGAATCAGAGAGGTAGCCATGTTAGTCTGGATCTACAGAAGCGACAACCAAGGGCTTAAGTACTGAAGCATAACTGACAAAGTGGGTATTAACCTACGAAAGCTTATACACTTCAATACTTTTGTTAGTCTTTAAGGCACCACAGGACTCTTTGTTGCTTCTACAGGTAGCACTTTCTGTGGCAGCAACTTGCGTGGTGGGGCAGCGGCGGCTTCTCCATGTGCCTGTTCAGCTGGGGATCGGACAAATTGGGCCGGATCCAGCCTGCGGGCTGTAGTTTGGAGACCCCTGATTCAGATAATGGCATATAAAGTTTGAAGATGATACAAAGCTGGGATTGGTTGGATGTACTTTGGAGGATAGGATTATAATTCAAAATTATCTGGAAAAGTTGGAGAAGCGGTCTGAAGTAAATAGGATGAAATTCAATAAGGACAAATGCAAAGTACGCCATTTAGGAAAGAACAGACAATTGCATGCATAGAAAATGGGAAATGACTGCCTAGGAAGGAGTACTGCAGAAAGTGACCCCGGGGGTCATAGTGGATCACAAGCTAAATATAAGTCTACAATGTAACACTGTTGCAAAAAAAAAGCAAACATAATTCTGGGATGTATTAGCAGGTTTTTTAGTATTGTAAGCAAGATACGAGAAGTAATTCTTCCACTCTCTCTCTCTGCTCTACCCCGTGCTTATTAGGCCTCAACTGAACGAGTGTGTCCAGTTCTCGATGCCATATTTCAGGAAAGATGTGGACAAATGGAGAAAGTCGAGAGAGGAGCAACAAATATGATTAAAAGTCTACAAAACATGACCTATGAGGGAAGATTGAAAAAAATTACGTTTGTTTAGTCTGGAAAAGAGAGAACAGAGAGGACATGATAACAGTTTTCAAGTACATAAAAGATTGTTACAAGGAGGAGGGAGAAAAATTGTTCTCCGTAACCTCTGAGGATAGGACAAGAAGCAATGGGATAAAATTGCAGTTAGGGAGGTTTAGGTTTGACATTAGGAAAAACTTTCCAACTGTCAGGGTAGTTACGCACTGGAATAAACTGCCTAGGGAGATTTTTGAATCTCCATCTTTGAAGGTTTTTGAGAGCAGATTAGACAAACACCTGCCAGGGATAGTCTAGAGATAATACTTAGTCCTGCCATGAGTGCAGGGAATTGGACTGGATGACCATTCGAGGTCCCTTCCAGTCCTACAATTTGCCATTTGTGATTTTGTGTTGTGATTACATCCAGTACTAACCTTCTGCAACTATTCCTCATGAGTGGCTGATGCCTTATAGGCTGCACAGCAAAGGTGGGGTCTTCAGAAGGATCTTGGAATAGGAGGAGGAGAAGATCAAGGAGGAATCCAAGAATAAGGAATGGCACAGAAGAAAGATGTGGTGGAAGGAGTGAAATAAATGGGTGGTTGAGGCTGGCATCGCTTACAGAAGGAAGGAAGAGCATTATGTAATAATATATGAGAAAAGAAATAGGGAGAGGAAGAATTGTGAAAGGTAGTAAAGATTAGAACAAGAAGCTTGAGCTTGACATAGTGGAAGAGGGAGAGCCAAATGAGGAATAGAAAAAAAGGTGAAGTGTTCAAAGTAATGGGCAAGGAATATTTTTGCTGAATTTTGTACAGATTGAAGAAGGGTGCCTTCAGAGGAGAAGGAAGTTGAAGTAATGGAGCTATTGAGGGCCTGGACAACAGTTTTAGCTGAATGGATTGAACAAATAAATTAGATTTCAGAAGTGTTACAGAGGAGGAAGATTAGCCGCTTAAAGTTGGTATGGCAAGCTCCACCTTTTCATGTTCTCTGTGTGTGTGTGTACATATATACATATACACACATACACATATCTCTTCCTACTGTATGTTCCACTCTATGCATCTGATGAAGTGGGTTCTAGCAAATGAAATCTTATGCCCAAATAAATTTGTTAATCTCTATGGTGTTACAAGTACTCCTCATTCTTTTTAGGCAAGGAAGTGGTAGGATTTGGACACCCTGGTTATGAGAGGCAAGACAAAGAGGAAAGAGTTTAAAGTAAGTCTCTGTGACAAGAAGGACAGGGTGGTGGAACTGTCAACAGTAACAGAGATTGGTAGGAGAAGAACCTTTGATATACAACATGATTTTGCAATGTGTCTCCATGGTTTAGTTTTCCAAGTTGAAAAATGTCCCTAATAATTGCACACACACAGTTAGGTGATATGAGTTGCTCCAGGGAACTAAAACCTCAAGAAGGGTTTTCTGAAGTAAAAAAAATAATAATACCCAGACAAGAAAGGAAATTCTGAGTGGTATCAAGGAGAATGGGTTATCTAATACTCATTAATATACCAGACCCCAAATGGCTTTTTAGACATCGAAACAAGTTACAATTTTACTTAGCAAATTAAATATAGATGGACAAAAGCTGAAAACTATATCACTAACCAGTCATAAAAGGTTGCACTGACTCTCAGGGTAATTTTATAGGTTTAAGAGCAATTAGAAGCAAAAGCTCAACACATCTTGCTTTATTTGTGTGCATCTCTGTGGTCGTATGCTACGAACATTCTGGGTAAAAAACCCCACTCAAAACTAATTAACCCACTTACTAACCCACATTGTAACAGTTATCATGCATCTCTCAACAAACTGATAACAGAGAGAATTTTATAATAAACATATATATTATTCATGCTCTCAATTTTTTGTGCGCGTCTCCTGAAGTCAATGTTCCACTAAATGCAGAAATGTGTTCAAAGTTGGCATTAAACATGAAACAACATTATTACATGAAACTCCTAAAACATTTATATTCAGGCGTAAGCTGTGCAGACAGTCTTAAAAGTAAATTGGTATATCAAACAGTCCATTTATAATAGTGACATGCCTCCATTAGTTTCCTCTCAAGAGCATATTGTGCTAGAATGGTAAGCAGGCTATGGCTGCAAGATTTTTGTTGAGTTTTAATGGTTTTTCAAGCAACTTAGATGCCTCCAAAATGCCCAGTACACATGAATAGGTAAGACTATATATTGTTACACTACTTTTTAAATACCGTATGTTCCGGCGTATAGGATGACTTTTTTGAGACTATTTTCCTGGCTTAAACTCAGGGGTCGTCTTATACGCCGGTAAAAAAAAAAAACCACACACAAAAAGCACGTGCGCCCCGCTCTCCCGTCCCCGCCGCGGGCGGGCTGCTGGGAGCGCCCCGCTCTCCCGTCCCCGCCACGCAGCAGCCGCGGCGGGGACGGGAGAGCGGCGCGCTCCCAGCAGCCCGCCCGCGGCGGGGACGGGAGAGCGGGGCGCTCCCAGCAGCCCGCCCTCGGCGGGGACGGGAGAGCGGGGCGCACGCGCTTTTTGTGTGTGGGTTTTTTTTTGTTTTTTTTTTGTAATCTGGCTTTTTTAGTGGAAAACTCGGGGGTCGTCTTATACGCCCCGTCGTCCTATACGCCGGAATATACGGTACTTAGGCTTCCATTTTCAGAAGTGACTAGTGATTTCAGGTGCTTCCATTTTCAGATGGCCCATCTGAAACACTATAAAGGTGCCTAATTTTTCAGAACATGATCAACACATGCTCTCTGAAAATCAAGGCAAATTCTTCACAAATATAGGCCCACTTGCACAGTCCTTATTCTGATGATCAAGGTGTCTAATTAAACTTGCTGTTTTACTGCTCTGCTTTGCATTATGTTGCGACTTGGATCAGTTTGCAAGAATGCCTTTCCAGCTGCAGCTATGTTGTGGAGGAAGTGATAGGAAAACAATTTCTTTCTTTTGCAAAATGGCAATGTCACCTTTCCTAAGGGCTGCAATTATATTGGAGTAATTTATTCCCAAATGAAATGTTTGATTAAGCGGGCTGAAAATAACACAAATTCACGTACACTTCCCGGTTACATCAAAACAGTTTCATAAAGTGGTTAGAGGTGGGGTTTTTTTCCATTTTATTAAGTAAATGGCCTATTAATCCAATTTTAGTGGGCTATGTCAGTGTCTGATATTTCACAGAGGACACAATGCTTTCATTTTCCCTATGTTCATGACTGGCGCATAATGCACAGAAAAATAAGAGAAACCAGTGAGAGAAGCAGCCCTTGCTGGCAGCTTGTTAACAGGAAGGGACCCTACAGTATGCTCTATTCGTGAATTAGAAAACATAGCCCCCTTGAAAAGATGTCCCTTATGAATGACTAAGCAACATGCAAACAAAGCAAAACATATGACAGTTTGATAGGAAAACAGTGACAGCAGTGAGAGGGTAGTAGTCAGAGAAAATTGACAATCCTTTTAAACATCAATATGAATGTAGTTCTGTAGCTGGAAGATTTTGGTCATTCGCTGGCTGTAGGGATCATTCCTACATATAAAGTAATAACATAAACTTCAAAAATAATACCAATTGTGTGGATCTATTACCAATAATCAAATGCGGATTCTTGCAGCTGACAACAATGTACTTCCAATACCCACAAGTTTACTTCATGTGAAGCTTTTGAACATGTAGAATAATGTATTCTCTGCTGTGTGCTCACACAGAACAGAGATACTGTTGGTAATCCACATTTTCCACTTGCTGTGTTTTGTAGCCAGAGAAGAGAAAAACACAGTAATGTATTTCTCTAAAAAGACTTACCATATAGTAAGTACGGATTCTCGCAGTACTATGTACAAGACTAAATTATGCAAATGCCATCACAGTAACATATCTTTTCCATTTTTGTGATTTGGTTCTCTCATCTTTCATTTTATTCTCCTCATGTGACCCACAGATGTGCTTCAGGATTAGGCCCAAGAGACCTGGCTTCTTCTCTTTGCTGTACCGCAAACTTCAATGTGAATATGTGTAAGTCATAGATTTTAAAGGAAGAAACTGTGACAGATATAGCAATTTCCTACAGTATCCTGGAAAAGCCTTACTGAATTAAATTTAAGTATCTTTGGGGTATTGTATTACATGCAAAGTTTATATATGTATTATTATAAGGCATGGATGATCAAAGGACTATGTTGAACAATGTGGCAGACAAGAATGGACTGCTGAGACAATATGTGTGAAGCGGATTTTGCAAATTCTTCACCTTTAGTACACTAAAACGACACCTTGAGGAGTTGGCCTTTATCTGCTAATCACCTGGTACATGAGGCCAAGATCAAAAGACCCAAGCTGTATAACAGAATGACTGGACTATTCATGCTTGTTTTGATTCTGAAGCAGACTTTTTCCTAAACCAAATTTTTTAGTGTTAAAGGTACCAGTTCATTTCAGACCTATATACATGACTATGTAGTTTTAACTCATACTCTTTATTTTCTTTTTTTTAGTGAAAAAGAAAAGCACCTGTAAACTTCAATGGGGTTCTCCACAACAGAATTCTTAAAATATGGCTGGTCTTTCATTAAATGCTAACATTACTGATATCTGGGCAGAGACCAACACCAGATTTTTCCGCAATGCTGTCAATATTCAAGGTATGTTCAAGTTGCTAAATATGTCCAAATTTGTGCATCACCATCCTCTGCCCTATTACAAAAATCCAAACTAAAATAAAAGAATCAGAACTAGCAACAGATAAGAGCTTTTCCTGATTGCTTTTAAGGAATTTTATCAAAATAGTCTTGGATACTAATCATAGACCAGTGGTTCCGAAACGTTAACAACCTGTGAACCCCTTTCACTAAAATGTCAAGTCTCGTGAACCCCCTCCTAAAAATGAATATTTCCAGGGATTTTCTCCTTTACCCGAGTATAAATTATAAAAGCAGTGATCTTGCAAATATAAAATTTGTTTTTATGACATGCTCCTTACACACTATTTATTATTAATCAATACAGTATTTTTATGACATTACGAAAACAGCAACACTCTTCCAAGATCTCATTTTCATAGTGTGTATCACTTTGAATAAGTCTGTTTAAGACAAGGCTCTTATGTTTCACCAAGGAGTATCAGATGTGAAACAGCATGAAGGTATTTAAGAAACCAACTCAAATCATTCCTCCTACACAAGAATTCAGGTCTTGAGCAGTCCAGGCAAACAACGCACGTTACAACAAAGCTTAAACTTGTTCTTCATAATAATTTTAAAAACAATACTAGCGCCAATTTAATTTTAAACACAGCAAAATTATCCACCTCCCTTTCCATTTCTTGTAAGGAGTCAAAGTTTAAATCTCCTCAGTATGATAGACATGCTTGCTTTGATATGCTTAGCTCTTGGAAGTCCAGGGGCTCCAGGCTGCCCGCCCCGTGCTGCCCAGGTTTTGTAGGGACAGCTGTCTGCCATTAGGAAATTTTTCCTTGAGAACCCCCTATAACATTTTGTGAGGTTCACAAACCCCCGTTTGGGAACCACTGTCAGACTAATAGAAATGTAGAACTAGAAGGGACCTCAATATGTCATCTAGTCCAGTCCCCTGTATTGAGGCAGGACTAAGTATTATCTATTCTAGATCATCCCTGAGTGGTGTTTGTCTAATCTGTTTTTAACAGCCTCCGGTGTCAGAGATTCCACAATCTCCTTAGGTAACTTGTTCCAGTTACCTGTGTTCCAGTGTTTAACTAGCCTTACAGTTAGGAAGTTAGCCTTTGTTTAGACATTAGGAAAATGTCTGCGCTAGAGATCTTACAGCAGCACAGCTGTATCAATGCAACTGCATGGCCATAAGATCTCCAATGTAGCTGCTCTATGCCAAAAAGAGAGTTCTCACATTGAATTAATTAAACCACTTCCAATGAGTGGCGGTATCTATGTTGGCAGGAGAGCATCTCCTGCCCACATAGTGGTGTCCACACCAGTGCTTCTGTCAGTGTAACTTATGTTCATTGGGGTGTGTTTTTTTCACAACCTGAGTGAAAAGTGATAGCCTAAATCTCTGTTGCTACAATTTAAGCACATTACTTTGTGTCCTGTACCCAGTAGCTAAGGAGAACATTTATCACCCTCCTCTTCATAGCAACCTATTACGTACTTGAACACTTATGTCCCCCTTCAGTCTTCTCTTCTCCAGATTAAACAAACCCAATTTTTTCAATCCTCCCACGTTTTCTAATCTTTAATCATTGTTCTGCTCTTCTCTGGACTTCCTACAATTTGTCCACATCTTTCCTGAAGTGTGGTGCCCAGAACTGGACATGATGCTCCAGCTGAGGCCTAATCAGAGCAGAGTAGTGTGGAAGAATTACTACTTGTATCCTGCTTACAACACTCCTGCTAATTCAACTTTAATGATGTTCATTTTTTTACAACAATATTACATTGTTGACCCACATTTACTTTGTGATCCACCATAACCCTCAGATCCTTTTCTTTAGTATCATTCTAAGAAAGTAATTTCCTATTTTTTATTTGTGCAATTGATTATTCCTTCCTAAGTATAGAGCTTTGCATATGTCTCTATTGAATTTCATCCTATTTAATTCATACCATTTCTCCAGTTTGTCATAATCATTTTGAACTTTAATCCTGTTCTCCAAAGTGCTTGCAATCCTTCCCAGTTTACTATCGTCCACATACTTTATAAGTGTGTTCTCCATGTCATTATTCAATGGATTTATAAAGATACTGAATAGAACCCAACGCAGGACAGATCCCTGCAGGACCCCACTCGACACACCCTTCCAGCTCAATTGTGAGCCACTGATAATTACTCTCTGAATAAGGTTTTCCAGTCAGTTGTGCACCCACCACATAATATGTCTAGGCTATATTTCTCCAATTTGCTTATGAGAAGGTCATGTGTGACAGTATCAAAAGCCTTTCCAAAGTCAAGGCTTTTCCCCATCTGCAAGGATTGTTACCAAGGATCTCTTAATCCAATCCTGCCACCCCTGCTTGCTGGAGCCAGTCATACCCCTGCAATGCTCCCTGGCAGGAGCAGCAGGCCGGAGCGTTATGGCTGCAGGGGAGGGGAGCAGCAGGGGAGGGGCCGGGGCTCGCCTCTCCGCCCAGGCGGGCCGGACAGGATGGTCCTGCGAGCCGGATGTGGCCCTCGGGCCATAGTTTACCCACCCCAATCTAAACCCTAAGAATGACAGAGTTGTACTGATCTGTCAATTCAAAGTGTCTTTTGGGGTGGACCTAGGAGGCAGCCCCTGGGAATCTCTGGCAGTTTAGAATCTCTGGCCCTTCAGAGTTCAAACAGCCAAAAAGATGGAAATTTTCCCGGGCTTTTTTTTATTTCCTTCATTCAGCTTCCTAGCCCATAGGACGAGCTTCGTTGCACGTAGCATTTCCCAGGTCTGATAGAGCCATTAACCAGTCCTTTGCATTGCAATGTTTCTTGATTGGGGGAGGGTGGGGTGACAATTCGCATGCCTTAGTTAACAAGTTCAGAGAACACATTTTCAAAGTTATGAACCAAAACGTACATATTTTCTTATAACATGGAATACAGACTTGCAAGTGAGATTAATGCATGCAGCAACCTACAATTATTTCCTAGAGTATAAACACAAAATACATTCTTATAAGACTAATAAGCCTGAATGGAATACTGAGTAATTATTCGCACATTGCTGAGGCTTTATTGCTACCAACACCCTAGCTAGCTACATTAAAACTAGCTCAAGTATGTCTACAAGAGCTGCCCTCCCAATGTGATTACTATGTAGATCAGTGGTGGACAATGTGTGGCCCATTAGGGTAATCTGATTGCGAGCCATGAGACATTTTGCGGATGTTGACTGTTCATAGGCATGGCTCCCCTGCAGCTCCTAGTGGCTGGGAATGGTGAGCTGCGGCCACTGGGAGCTGTAGGGGGGCGTGCCTGCAGACGGTCAATGTAAACCAAACATCTTGCAGCCCGTGATCACCCTGATTACCCTGATGGGCCGCAGGTTGCCCAAAACTGGTATAGAGATACCCTAAGTATCTTGAGTTGCTGGGTGTGGACTATATTGAATTGACAGTTGCACTTTTGTTCCATGCAATGTATTTTTAATTTATGCCAAGGATGCCTACAGGATATGGATAGGTGCTCTTTTTTAAAAAAAAACCCATTTTGATGAATCTAAAGACAAAAAATAAGCAAATAACCATTTAAGATAAACCCCAAATCTGGAGCATATTGAGAAAGAGCATGTACATATAGGAGGGGAGATACAAATAACGACTGCCATCACATTGTGCAGATTAATATCCACATCAACCCCATTTCTTCAAATTACTATTTCTTGTTTACATTTTTATGCATGTTGAAACCCAATTGAGAATGCAGAGCATCCTCCCTCCTCTCAAAAAAGTCCTTTCTAGAAGAAAACTACGTCTAGAACCCTTCACTCCTGAAGCTGGATGGTGGGTAATTCTCTCAATAGAACGGATTTAATTAACTTAGAGCTATCAACCACTACGTCTGGTCCAATCTACAATACTTCTAACCATAATTATTTAAATCTCTGAAATTTTCTATTATATTCTAAAATGACAAGACTTTGCTTTAAAATATGCAATATTTTAATCATATACCAAGCAACAGCACCACTGAGAGCTTGGAACATTTTTTTTCTCATTTGAAGAGATGTGCAAATACACAGTAGCTTAAACTTTTAATAAATTATCTGTATAGAATGGAACATTGATTCAGTAAAGCATATAAGGACTTGCTTAACTTTAAGCACGTGCTTAGGTCCATAATGGAATCTAAGCATATATTTAAAGTGCTTTCCTGAATTGTGGCCCTAATGCATGTTACGATGTAAGACAATAGTTTTGTTGAAGGTTAATTTTACAGCATGCATAATTGTGTCACTAATCATAAATCTATGATACTATCTTAAAGTTGTGAGCCTGTAATCCAGCATTGTTATGGGTTTATTGTTGTATCATTAAATAATAATTTTTAAAATGGGCTGAATGTATATGCATGGCATAATTAATGGAAAGTCTACACAGAAGGTGGTGGAACAGGTGGCTACAGGAAAGAAAAATATCAGAAGCCCAGGATGAGATGCCAGGGCTGCATGCAGGGAGATAATAATTAAATAATGTTCATATGACAATTGCTAGAAGAATGCTAGAGGGGAGAACATAATGGGCAGGTCTTGTGATGTTTAAACTCTGCTCAAATATCACTGAATGACTCAGTCTATGATAAAAGCTGTTCTTAGATTAAAACCTTATCTGTTTCCTCTAAAAAAAGTAAAGAATTCTATATCAACTTAAATTTCAAGCAATAGATAAAAATTGGCAGTAACATAGCATTACCCTATTTTTCTATTACTATATTTCTATATTCTGTTACTATACCCTATATTTCTGTTACTATATACGTCACCCCTCACTATTTCTGTGTTTAGCTCTTCTTCCATCACATATCAGATGTCCGCATTGTGCTATGCCCATCATGTCCCTTTACAAAAGGATTAGCTATACAGAATGCCAACTGTATGAAAAGGCATGTTCACACTACTTCACTGCACCTTCTTTCTGCCAAGCCTATCTACTCATATATCCTTTGTTCAGACAAGCACTTCACAGACAATGCCAACTTCTGGCCTCCCTGTTGAAGTTGAGATGGGACAGCATAGCTATTTTTCCTGTCACTTAAGCTTCTGAAGTTGACGGTTTAGGCAACTCTCTAACATCTATATTGGGTACAGAGTAAACCCAACAGATAAACCACTACAGACGTTGTCTGGGAAAGATGATGATTTAGCTATAGATACACATGTACTAAGAAAATAGGAATTGCCAGACTTGATCAGATCTGCAGTCCATCTAGTCCAGAATCCCATCTCTGAAACAATCAGCAACAGATGATTCAGAGGAAAGTGGAAGAACACTGTAGGAGCTGTTGAAGATGCCCTGCAGCCTACCAATAGACCCCCTCCTAATCCCTAACAGAGACTGTTTTAAAATCTGGCATCACTAGGTTTAAAATATCTTCCAAAATTTATAGCATGCTATAAATTATAAACTTGTTAGGAAGAGGACTAGTAGTATAAGGGCCCTACTATCAATCAAACCCTAACCACGCCCCTAACCCTGCCCCTAACCCCGCCGCCTGGCCCCACACCACGCCCCCCTGTCACCGGAAGTTCCGTCCCAGGGGGGCGGGTCAAGGCAGCCACCTGACCGGAAGCTAGGGGGGTCATGTGACCCCTCTAAGAACTCCTCCCACCGCCCTCTACCAATCAGGAGGGGTTTCGCCCCGATAGGACCACCCTGAGAGGAGATTTTGACCAATTAGGGTGATTTCCGGGGTGGGGTGACCCGTCCGGAAGTGGGGTGTGTGACCCCCTCTAAGAACGCCTCCCACCACCCTCTACCAATCAGGAGGGCTTTTGCCCTGATAGGACCGCCCCGAGAGGAGATTTTGACCAATCAGGGTGACTTCCGGGGTGGGGGTGACCCATCCGGAAGTGGGTGTGTGATCCGCCTCTAAGAACGCCTCCCAGCGCCCTCTGCCAATGAGAGCACACCACCATTACCCCATAAATCCCAGCGCCAGACAGAGGAGGCCATTGCTTACCCCAGGACACGTGTTTTAGAAATCGTGGAAAGGCAGCTGAGAGGAAACATGGACTCCTTCACCACCCCCTTGAGAACTTCGGACTTTGTTCTAGCCCCAAGCACCTTTGGACTTGTGTGGAGAAAGCGCTACATCAGCGACAGTTCCGAGGTGGACCCTTTGGCCCAGCCGTTGATGGACACTCCGGAACCTGACCCTGAAACCCTCATGAGACACCCCGATGAGTGTGACGGCCTCTCATTGTCCACCCCCTTATAGGTGGAAGGCGATCACGGCTCGGGGGAGTCAGCGGTGGACCAGGTGAACGGAAAAGACGCTGCGCAGGTAAATGAATGATTAAGAAGGGGTCGGTCAAGGAAGGGAAGTTGTAATGGGGCTAGGAACCAGGGGTTACGTAAATTAAAAACCAACAGTGGTGTGCTTACACGCTTTCTTTTTTGAAAATCTCTTAACAGCTCGACGATGCCTTTCTAGAGGCCTTTGCGAACTTACACATCGGTAGCCCTGTGGGAGTAAATATATCGTGCGTCAGCTGTTTTTGCTCATGTATGAAACACAGATCTCAAGACGAAAAGGACAAAATGGAAGAATGAACCAACTCAGACTCCCTTATGGTAGGGGTCATGAGTCACATTTTTACAGGGCCTTTATAGAATTGTTGCTCAATTACAGCGACGACACCCTTGCCACGCAATTTTCCGCAGGCCTGTTTTACAAAGACACTGGTGGACAACATGAAGAAACAGATTTGGGTGAAGGGAATCTAGGGTTTGTGAGGCGTGCAAAGCTGACGGCCCAGAGCAGGACGGTAGAGCTGCTGGGCCATCTACACAGTGACCTGTTTTTTCAAGAAAAACTTTTGTTAAACGGAGTGGATGTGAAAATTAAACTGACGCGCAGTAAAGACGCCTTCTGTTTAATGAGTAGTACGGCCGGAGGCTTTAAACTGCGCATTGTATCAGCGTCCCTTTTTGTGAAGAAAGTACGGGTGACCCCGAGTGCCCGTCTGGGGCATGCAGAGGCCCTGCTTACCGCTAATGCTAAATACCCCGTGGACCGTGTGGGAATGAAAGTGTTTAGCATCCCCGCGGGCAGCAGGGTCAGTAACCAGGAGAACCTTTTTTGGGACAGTTACCTAAAATGCTTGTCCTAGGGTTTGTGGATAATGATGCCTTTAGCGGAAATTACGCTAAAAATCCCTTTCATTTTAAACATTACAATATTAATTTTGTGGCCCTGTATGTGGATGGTGAGCAGATACCAACCAAACCTCTGCAACCAGACTTTGAGGCAGGACGCTGCGTGAGAGAATACATGAATTTGGTACAGACGGGTGGTAAACACATGAAAGATCGTTCTCTATTAATCGACCGTGAGGAGTTTGCACAGGCTATGAAAACATTGGTAGGGCCAGAGACCCTGACGAACTCCTGCAGTACCTGTTTCCCCCCAATTATGAGGTTTCATCCTGCGAGTTTATCGATGATGAAACAGCGTGTGTGTCTTGGAAGCATGCAAAAGAACGATACTGTGTCTCTGGCACTACCAATGTTTTCATAGCCTGTTTCACCAGTGCTTATGCCCGCTTAGAACTATACAGCCTCCTAGATAGTTTGCAGGAGCGGTGCCTGTACCACGACACTGACTCGGTGATATTTGTGAAAAGGGCGGGTGACTGGAATCCCCCTCTGGGGGATTATTTAGGGGACCTCACGAGCGAAATCCCGCCAGATGAACACATCACTGAGTTTGTGTCAGCAGGCCCGAAAACCTATGGGTATAAGCTGTCGGGAGGAAAGGCTTGTATGAAAGTCAAAGGTATTACTCTAAACGTAGCAAACTGAAAAGATCAACTTTGACAGTTTGAAAGACCTAGTCCTGGACTATTGCACGGGTCTGCAAGAAAACACCTCAAAAAAGATAGAGGTGCAGCAGCCCTCTATCGTAAGAAACAAAAACCATTGGCAAATAGAGACAAAAACCCTTAAAAAAACACAAAAAGTCATTTATAACAAGAGGGTCCTAGGAGAAGGGTTTAAAACCCTGCCCTACGGCTTTTGAAAAAAATAGATACAAGATGGAAACACCCCTTTTCCGCAATTCTCGCGGGGCCTAGCAACTGTGGGAAAAGTTACTTTATAAAAAATGTATTAGATAATGCCAAACACACACAGTCTGTTATGCCTGAGAATATTGTGTGGTGTTACAGTTGTTGGCAAGCTTTGTATAAAGAACTTCTTTGTAAATATCCCTTTATCAATTTTGTGGAGGGGCTGCCTGATGCTTTTGACGATGACAGTTTGTTTCCTACCAATAAAGTAAATATGATTATCATAGACGATCTGATGAACTCTGCTTGTGAAAGCGATGAAATTGAGAAAGCCTTTACCAAGTACGTGCACCACAGAAACCTGAGCATTATGTATATAGTTCAGAACGTATTTTGTCAGGGAAAAAAGAGTCGCACGATTAACCTAAACACAAAGTACATGGTTCTGTTCAAAAACCCCAGGGATAAATTACAGATAGCTACGCTCGCTCGGCAGATGTACCCTGGCAAAGCTCAATTCTTTCTAGAAGCTTTTGAGGATGCTACCAAAAGACCTTATGGCTACCTGGTGGTGGATTTAAATGCTTCCACACCAGAAGCGTATAGACTAAGAACGGGCCTTTTCCCTCCAGACTGGCCGGTGGTTTATACTTTGAAAAGAACAGCCGGCTATAAGAGGAGATGAATTATCGGCAGGCCCCTTTTTAACAGCCAGGGTTCCTGACCAAAAACATGTCTCGCTGCATTAAAAGAAACCTGATCCTTTTAAAATTACTTAGCAATTCGTCCCCGCAGAAAAGGAAGGCTATACTGTGTTCGGCCTCTGACGATCTAGTAGCGGCCATCTCAGAAATAGTGCTCAATACCTTAAAAGGAAACGTACCTTTGACACAGAATCAAGTGCGTGTGCTAAAAAAGAGACGCACGCTTATTAAAACTCTGTGTAATAAAAGGATTTCACTTAAAAAAAAGAAGCATCTGGTGAAGCAGTCTGGGGGGTTTATCGGCCCTCTGTTAAGTTTTGCTATCCCTCTAATAACGGGGCTTTTGACTAATCGATAATGGAGTATGCAGAAAAAATGTACCTGGTGCCCAGCCACCAGTTGGAGCAATTAAGGGCTCCCCCTCCGGCAGAGGAAAATATCAGAACGACCGCAACTCGCTTGCTGGATGCTGAAATGAAGTCTGTTCTTCAAAGACCTGACTTGGCCGAATACGAAAAGGCTAAACTTTACAGCGCCGTGCTTCAAAGGTACCTAACGTACGTGAAGCAGAGCGATGCGGATAAAGGAAAAATAAGCTTGTTTCTACCGGAACAGGAACAAAGTGTGACTGCCAAACCTCCAGAAACATCAAAGAACCCAGACTCTGTTGCTCAGGAGGTGTTGGATAACATGAATAAGCGTTATAAGAAAAATGCGATAGTATTGCTAAATAAGCTGGGCCAGGATAAAAATATTTCTTCATGGGACGATAAAGGGTCTTTTGTGTACAAAGGCTCTGTGGTTAATGGTTCTAACATGCTCGACTTAGTCAGGGCCGTCACCCAGACTCGCTCTGTTCCTAGCAGACATGTACCTAAAGGTTGGGATGTGTTTATGAATGCCATGGCGGAATGAACGTACCATCTTCCGTCATGGGCACTACGGCCAACAGAGATCTTTTGGAACGTCTCAAGGCCTCGACTGCCGACACCGGGGTGGATCGAGAAACCGTAACCCCTTTTTTGCCGTCTAGAAAACGAAAATTGGCTAAAAGAGCTGCATGGCTCAGTGTGTAATGTGTTTTTTTTTAAAAAAAAAAAACAAACTGGTAATGTTTTGCTTTAAATAAAACATTTTTATACTTAAAAAAAACCCACCCATGTTTTTTTTTTTTTTTTTACTTTTTTTAAAAACCAAACACACACCAATTATCTTTAAACCCCTCACCTGGGGTGCTTTATTGGGTAACATGACTATGAAAATCATTGCAAGATACAGGTCTGGGCTTGTTGAAACATGTTTTGAGCAAGGCTAGGCATGCTCAAGAATTTAAATTTACTTTTCACAAAATTCATCACCATCAGGTCATTTTGCACTAAGTCGTTAGAATACAGTTCTAAAATCCGGTCAAAAGATAAACACTTGCTACGATAATGTAAGAAAAACACACAGTGATAGCCGCAAGCAACGGAGTGGGGGTCTTGTAATTGTTTCTTGTGAAATACAATGTCTGTGGCATTTTTGTTTAAAAAATTCATAATGCTTTTAGGAAACAACACACTGTTCGGGGGGTGCCCGTATGAGTCAAAGAACTCTCCACGGTTACGCTCTGGCAGATACAAGGCGAGCCAGTGTTCACCCGGTTGGTTGTGTGGATGCGTGTTGACCACCAATCCTAGGGGTCTCTGAGACAGCTTGCCGCCCGGGAGCCAATCGCAAGGGAACACATCTAAGAAATTATTTTTTGTGTAAGGGTCCGATAATAAGACACGTAAAAGCTGCACCGTGTCCATGTTCACATGTAGTCAAACAGAACGTTTCTCCTCTGATTTATCTCTATGACATTGTCAAAAACCCCATACACAATCATATTGACGGTGACGGTTAAAGCCTTCCCAAAACGTATTTCGGCTCTCAGGTTCCCGGTTTTAATTAGGGAATAGTGATTGGCGCATTCCTGGTCGGGAGACAGGTCAAAGGCAAACAAGGTATAGCCCCGTGCAAACTCCTCACGGTCGATTAATAGAGAACGATCTTTCATGTGTTTACCAGCCGTCTGTACCAAATTCATGTATTCTCTCACGCAGCGTCCTGCCTCAAAGTCTGGTTGCAGAGGTTTGGTTGGTATCTGCTCACCATCCACATACAGGGCCACAAAATTAATATGGTAATGTTTAAAATGAAAGGGATTTTTAGCGTAACTTCCGCTAAAGGCATCATTATCCACAAACCCTAGGACAAGCATTTTAGGTAACTGTCCCAAAAACAGGTTCTCCTGGTTACTGACCCTGCTGCCCGCGGGGATGCTAAACACTTTCATTCCCACATGGTCCACGGGGTATTTAGCATTAGCGGTAAGCAGGGCCGCTGCATGCCCCAGACGGACACTCGGGGTCACCCGTACTTTCTTCACAAAAAGGGACGCTGATACAATGCGCAGTTTAAAGCCTCCGGCCGTACTACTCATTAAACAGAAGGCGTCTTTACTGCGCGTCAGTTTAATTTTCACATCCACTCCGTTTTTCTGGAAAAAACAGGTCACTGTGTAGATGGCCCAGCAGCTCTACCGTCCTGCTCTGGGCCGTCAGCTTTGCACGCCTCACAAACCCTAGAGTCCCTTCACCCAAATCTGTTTCTTCATGTTGTCCACCAGTGTCTTTGTAAAACAGGCCTGCGGAAAATTGCGTGGCAAGGGTGTCGTCGCTGTAATTGAGCAACAATTCTATAAAGGCCCTGTAAGGGTAACAGTTGTTGCTTTGGCTTACAAGGCGGTCTCCCAGCATAACATCCAACTGGCTGAAAATAGAGGCCACGGGATAATTCACCAGGCTCACCTCTGTATCCGCGGCGAGGGAAGTTCCGTCTCCTTTTACAATCTTGCAGCACAGGTACAGCAGCGTGTTGTTTAAATCCATATAATCTATGCCATTCCCGGCTATGAAAAAGTCAATGGGGGCAGACTCCGTAACAGCTGATAGAGGTGGCACCTCTATGTAGATGCTTTTCTCAATGCTGGTCTGCGTAGGGGCTATTTGGAACAAGTCTAGTTTGGATTTGGTGCACTCTTCAGACCCGCAGTGAACAAAAGCCATGTTGATTAAAATATCTCTCTCTTACCAGGCGGAGAGCGTCTCCTCTTTCGCCCAGGCTTCCTCTTGGGCTTTCGCTTATGGCTGGCCCTGCGCATCAAAGCCCTTCTTTTAAGGGGTTTTGGGGGGCCTGTGCGTCGTGGGTATGACATATTTCTCTTTCTTTTCCTCCTTTTAATGTACATCAGCCCCGATCCTTCCTGTGAAGCTGTATTCCCCACCTTCTCCAGAACAGCGCGGGAGACATGACCTACCACGTCTTTAGCTATGTTTTGAGCGGCGGTTTTTACGTGGGGTTTAATCATCTCTAGCCCCCTCCTCAAAAGCGGCACGGCTTTTCGAAAGAGGCTGTGGAATATTCCACCGACGCCAGCCCCGTACATCACGGGGGCCCCATGATATCCAGGAAGGGCATATCCCGCCTGGGCTTTGTAATAGTTCCTGTAGATGCTGGGGTCGCCATAATTTTTTATGATTGCCATAATAGGGGTGTGTTTTGCTTTTTAGAAACCTCGCTCTCTCCGCTGGCGCAGATGCAGCTTGACAATCACCTTGCCGAAGCGAAATGAGACGCTTCTGTTCTGATCTGTCTTTATTTCAATGGTGATGGTGTCGATGTGGTGTTTACTGACAGGGACGTAATGAGGTTTATCGTAGGTGATGGTAACAAACTCGTTGTTCCTTCCTTGGACGGGGACGCAACGTAACAGGGGAACAGAAAAGTCCTCCACAAACTGGTGTTCTACGATATCCGTGTACAAATACAAAGAGTTAAAACCCCCTGTGATGTCTGCCGAGAAGGGGAATTTTTGGACGCGGCGTTTGGGGCCCAAACCCAGAATGTTAGCTAGCTCCCCACCAGTAGAAAACATATTCATAGAATCGGTAGATTTAAGTCTAACTTTTCTACCCACAGGGTCGTAGTTCATGACCGTCTCAGGCGGTCCGGGATGACGAGTCACGGTGCTGTTCATATGATCCAGTAATTCGGGTATGGTCGAGTAATAACCTCGTCGTAGGATGAAATTCCACGTTTTATTTCCAAAGGTGATTTCGAAAGGGGTGTCTTCGTTGATAGTATTCCAGCTGTGCGGGTATTGTATTTCCACTAACCCCACCTCCCAGGCACCCGGGAGATCCAAGGGCTTAACTAGCCGTATTGTAAAGTCCGAGATGGTGTTTTGGGGAAAAACTGCAGAGCTGGCATTGCTGGGCAAAGTAATGTAAAACCCGCCATCGCTCATTTTTTCCCCCCCACCTCTCTCTCTGTGTCTTTGCAGGAGGAATCTCTTTTGTTCGTGTCTAAATGTCACAGAGTTCAGAAGCTTCCACCCAGCTGTTAAACTTATCAGGCCACCCCAACCATTTCACCAGTAGCTGCTTTTTTCTCCCTTTTCCTTTCTCCCCTAGAACTTTTTCAATCCTGTAAATCCTGTCTCGTTTGGGGTTTACTTTTTGTAGTTCTTCAGGGTAAAAAGATCCAGTAACTGTCTCACCCTCGTAATCTTTTAAGCGGTATACAGGTCTCTGGCTCCTGGTTAAGGCTTCATCCACTATGAATATTTCATCGGTAAACGTCTGTTCATAACCTTTTTCAAAAGCGCCTTTGGTTTTAGATAGTCTCACGTGGTCACCTTTTCTAAAAGGCGCAACAACCGGTTTTATTTTTAAAACATCTCCGTAAACCGTTTTCCATACCTTCAGAGAATTTGAAGGGTTAACATCAACGGGTCTGGTACGGATAGTTCTGTGAAAGCTCTGGTTGTAACTCTTTATAAAGTCAGGTAAGACGTCAATGTAGCGAAAGGTGTTATGGGCTGTAAAATATCTAAACGTCCTAGTTTTTAAAGTTCGGTTAAATCTCTCCACAACCCCTGCTTTGACTTCATTATTCGTAACAAAATGGTGAACTCCATGCCGTTTTAACAATCTGCTTAAAGGTTTGTTTAAAAATTCTTTCCCCCGATCGGTTTGTAATTTTTGAGGCACGCGACCTTCACTGAAAATAGCTTTAAAGGCCTTGGATACCTCACCACTCGTCTTGTCTTTTAGGCCTAAGGCCCAGGCCTATTTGGAGAGAATGTCTATCACTGTTAAGATGTACTTAAAACCACTGTTGTGTTTGGAGAACCGGTGCATATCCACCAAATCTGCCTGCCATTGCGCATCCACATCTGAAACAACGGTCTTGTTTCTTTTAAAACTTATTCGAGCCGGTTTGTGTAGAGTATAAGCATCCTGGTCTGAAAGCCAAGATGTTACCTGTCTTCTATTTAAAGTTTTACTACGCTTTTTGGCCACTTGAAAAAGAGGGTTCACCCCGCCAAAGCTCCCAACTTCTCCAGGGGTGTAATATATTTTCTTTAACAGAGCCGTTTGCGTAGACATGACTGTTACTGGCACCGTCTTTTACTAACACAGTATGAAGGGTGAGGGACACATTCATACAGTAAAACCTCGATTTAACGGACTAATTCGGGCGACTGGGTGTCCGTTAAACCCAAAAGTCTGTTATTTAATAATTAGAAAAAAACCCAGCCTGCCCAATTAGTCTTTAATTCGAGGTTTTACTTTAATTCGAGGTTTTACTTTAATTTGAGGTTTTACTTTACTTTTTTTACTTTAATTCGAGGTTTTAAATAAAACAAAAAAAACAACCTGCCCTGGACCCTCATACACCCCGGCCCCAGTCCCCGCTGGTGGCCGGGGCTCGGGGCTCCAGGCGCCGCGCTCCCCCGGGCTCAGGGCTCACTCCCTGGGGGTCGGGGCTCCAGGCGCCGCGCTTCCCCGGGCTCGGGGCTCACTGGCTCGGGGCTCCAGGCGCCGCGCTCCCCGGGGCTCGCGGCTCCAGCCGCCGCCGGGGGAGCGCGACTCCAGCTGCCGCCCGGGGAGCGCGGCTTGATCCGCGCTCCCCGGGGGTAGGGGCTCACTCGCTCCCCGGGGCTCGGGGCTCCAGGGGCGGCGCTCCCCGGGGCTCGCGGCTCCAGCCGCCGCCGGGGGAGCGCGGCTCCAGCTGTCGCCCGGGGAGCGCGGCTTGATCCGCGCTCCCTGGGGCTAGGGGCTCGCTCGCTCCCCGGGGCTCGCGGCTCCAGGGGCGGCGCTCCCCGGGGCTCGCGGCTCCAGCTGCCGCCCGGGGAGCGCGGCTTGATCCGCGCTCCCCGGGGCTAGGGGCTCGCTCGCTCCCCGAGGCTTGGGGCTCCAGGGGTGGCACTCCCCGGGGCTTGCGGCTCCAGCCGCCGCCCGGGGAGCGCGGCTCCAGCTGCCGCCCGGGGAGCGCAGCTTGATCCGCGCTCCCCGGGGCTAGGGGCTCCAGCTGACTGCCAGGACCCGGGCGGCAGGCGGGATCCGGGCGGGTGCCGGCAGGCAGCCCGCCTGCTGCCGGGACCCCGGCGGCAGCGGGGAGCCGGCAGCCGGACATCGATAAACGGATTTCGGATGCATCGGACTTTCTTTAAAATTTTGTCCGTTGCATCCGAAGTCCATTAAATCGAGGTCCGTTAAATTGAGGTTTTACTGTATTGACACATTTAAAAAAGGTTTTATTAATCGCCTGGTTTTAACATAGGTAACAAAGTCCTGTGGCACCTTAAAGACTAACTCCTTTTTACAGCCGCCTGTAAAAATGTGACTCATGACCCCTACCATAAGGGAGTCTGAGTTGGTTCATTCTTCCATTTTGTCCTTTTCGTCTTGAGATCTGTGTTTCATACATGAGCAAAAACAGCTGACGCACGATATATTTACTCCCACAGGGCTACCGATGTGTAAGTTCGCAAAGGCCTCTAGAAAGGCATCGTCGAGCTGTTAAGAGATTTTCAAAAAAGAAAGCGTGTAAGCACACCACTGTTGGTTTTTAATTTACATAACCCCTGGTTCCTAGCCCCATTACAACTTCCCTTCCTTGACCGACCCCTTCTTAATCATTCATTTACCTGCGCAGCGTCTTTTCCATTCACCTGGTCCACCGCTGACTCCCCTGAGCCATGATCGCCTTCCACCTCTAAGGGGGTGGACAACGAGAGGCCGTCACACTCATCGGGGTGTCTCATGAGGGTTTCAGAGGTTCCGGAGTGTCCATCAATGGCTGGGCCAAAGGGTCACTGTCGCTGATGTAGCGCTTTCTCTACACAAGTCCAAAGGTGCTTGGGGCTAGAACAAAGTCCGAAGTTCTCAAGGGGGTGGTGAAGGAGTCCATGTTTCCTCTCAGCTGCCTTTCCACGATTTCTAAAACACGTGTCCTGGGGTAAGCAATGGCCTCCTCTGTCCGGCGCTGGGATTTATGGGGTAATGGTGGTGTGCTCTCATTGGCAGAGGGCGCTGGGAGGCATTCTTAGAGGCGGATCACACACCCACTTCCGGATGGGTCACCCCCACCCCGGAAGTCACCCTGATTGGTCAAAATCTCCTCTCGGGGTGGTCCTATCAGGGCAAAACCCCTCCTGATTGGTAGAGGGTGGTGGCAGGCGTTCTTAGAGGGGGTCACACACCCCACTTCCGGACGGGTCACCCCACCCCGGAAATCACCCTAATCGGTCAAAATCTCCTCTCAGGGCGGTCCTATCGGGGCGAAACCCCTCCTGATTGGTAGAGGGTGGTGGGAGGAGTTCTTAGAGGGGTCACATGACCCCCCCTAGCTTCCGGTCAGGTGGCTGCCTTGACCCGCCCCCCTGGGACGGAACTTCCGGTGACAGGGGGGCGTGGTGTGGGGCCATGCGGCAGGGTTAGGGGCGGGGTTAGGGTTTGATTGACGGTAGGGCCCTTATACTACTAGGACTCTTGATATTTGTGTCGTCTACAGAACCTGGCTTTTCAAATGAGTTAAACATTCAAACTGCGCCCTTAACTCCCTTTGAAAATCTCAGCCTACAAAAGTAACATTAATAATTAACAACATACAATAAGGTTCATAGCATAGCAGAAAAATAAACAAATCGAAAAAAGAAAAAGAAAGAAAGATATAGAAAGGCAAAGATAAGCATAATTCTCTTGGTAGGGTCCTTGCCCTTCATCCTGTTCCCTACACTGAGCATACTCAATATTCTCTATCCAATCCCACTGCAGAGCTCACTTCTTTAGGCAAGCCTTGCACCATGAACTGTCACCCTTTGTACTTATTTTCACCTCATAATCCTTTGTTTATGGCTCACACTACAATTCACACAAAATTCAATTAAGAACAAAATTAACAAATTGTATGTCTCACCACTAATTAATGGTTTTACATTCATGCTGGATTTGTTCCTCTCACCCCAAGTTCATTTTCTATTTATATTGTAAAGCTTTTGGATAGGGAACTTGTCTCCTTCCAGATCTAAAAGGTGCCATACACACCAGAGATGCTAAATAAATACAGTTGCATAAAAGAAATTATAAAACCAGGAACAAGCTTCAGCTCAAAGTCATTTAATGAAATGACTCCCAGGATGAGTTAGAGATGGTAAATTTTCCTATGTAGATAAATGACAAAAAGATCTTTCAAATATTTTGTTTTAAAATGCCAGGGTGTCTACACACATTTATTAGAGACTGCAAGTGATTTACAAAAAAAGTTAGATGAACTGTGAAATCTTTCTATTAGTACAAAAAGCAAACAGAATGTTTACGAATCCCAAGAGAGAAAGAAAAAAGTGGGAAACTTCAACATATTGTACTATTCTTTTTGTTATACTTGATGGAAGCTATCATCCATGCCTACCTATAAAAGCTGCCAAGAAATTTTAAACTCTGCCAGAGCAAGTAATGCTGTCCAGAAATATATGTCATATCTCAGCTCAGTTTCCAAATAAGAAGATAGGAGGCTTACAGAGCCAGGGGGAAAAAATGCAAAGGACAATAAAAACAAACACTGGCAACTTATTATTGTTGGAATACATCAGATCGAATGAATCCAAGTGCTTTTAATCCTATAGGACCCCAGCATGACAAATACACTTCATTTAGATTTTAGTGGCCCTATGAGTCACACACTGCTTAGGAATTACTGCTGGGCAAGTACTGGGTATTATCCAATTAACATGAGGCAATGATTTCCAGTACTCAGCTACTAGATAATTTTACCTTGGAATGAATTCATTGATGTTTCCACTGCATACATACTGCAATATCAGACAACTTAGTGAGTCAGCCCTCAGCCATACTAATAGCTTTTGCTGATTTTTCAAAACACTCATACAACTGAAAACATTGTCCTGCGACCAGGTGTGATTGGAGAGGCAAACTTGTAAAATAAATAAAAAATCCATACACCACAGGTACTATGTTGACACAAATATCTCCTTTCAAATACTTAATACAGAGTATAGTGCTGACAACCATAGATAATCCTATTGCTTTCAGTGAGCTTACTCCCCTGGTAGTAAATCCTATGTCCACTGTGGAGTGTTGGCAGGAAAGGGCCCAAAGTCAGGATTTGGTAATCTGTGCTATTTTGGACAGAACTAAGAATCTTTTTTTAATTGTAACCAAGCTAAGGCCTTGTGTAAAGTAGGGGTCTGATCCAATTTCACTCCCTGGAATAGCTGTAGCAGCACAGATTTCCAGTGCAGACAAGGTAAACTGCTAAAAGTCACAACTTTTACCAGTGCATCTTACTCCAATTTCAAGCAGGAATAACATTTACCAGTTCAAATGGCAGATTTGCTTGTCTACACCAGAAACCTGCAGTTGTGGCTGACTACCCCACAGCTGGACTCAGGGCAAACCCACAATGCAGATAAATTCTAAATATTTTCAAGATGCTAACGGGACTTTGGTTCTGGAGGAAGGCTTGTATGCTCTTTCCTTCAAAGGTCTTATTAGAGACTCTTCTTATAGGATTTGGTATAATTCTAAATAAGAACAAGAAATAACATTTATTGCCTTTGTTTTTAAACTTTATTTTGACATTATGATGGATGTAATGTCACCTCTGTATTCACCTCTGTATTCGCATCCTATATACTACTGTAATAATCTTTGTATAAAATTATGCCTTGTTAGATATAATTTTAAAACTCATAATTTCCTGGTCAGCATTGTCCTGAAAGCATACGTTTGGCAACGCTGCTAAGAAGTTATAAGATTCCCTTGTATTATGTGATAAGCACATTTTCCACATCACCCATCTCTGCCCAGGCAAAAGTCAGGTCTGTCTTACACAAAGGAAGGAATGTGTGCTTGCCTGAATTTGAACTTAACCAGTAAACAGAGTCATCAAGCAGGGAGGGAAAACAAAGGAAGACAAATAGATGAAAAAAACCATCAGGGAACACCTTCCACATAGTCTATGTCTCCTTGGTGTCAGCTGGAAATGTTTTTCAAGTGAGGAACTGAAACTATAAAAAGGAAGGACAAACACCCCACTGCACTTCTCTCCCCCCCCTCGTCATCTTCAGTCTATGCACCTGAGAAGACACAAGGAAACAGTTTCTGGACTCTGAGGGAGGGATCCTGGGTCTGAAGAGTTTGGTCAGTAATTTTGCTTGAAACATGTCATGAGAAAGTTTGCTTTGCAACAAAGTTTCTTAAATAAAGATAAAATGCTTACTTGTATCTATTTTATCTTTATCTAAATCTCTCTCTTTGTAGTTAATACACTTATTCTACTGTTTCATTTAATCCAGTTTGTTAAAGTTGAAATGTCTGGATAACTATCTAAAATAATAAAACAGCATACTACTCGCTTAAAGGAATCACAGACTTAATATACTTGTATTGCCCAGTTTAGGGCTGGGCAGCAAGTACAGGACATTCATTTCTTGGGGAAGATCCAGATCAGGGTGTATGTTGGGGGTCACTCTGCAGTATAACCAAGGCTGGTGAGAATCAGGGTGTAGCTGGCAGGTATACACACAGGTGCTCAGGATGTGGCTTGCATGCTGAAATGCTCTGAGCTGCCCACATGGAAGCTACTACAGCACAGCATTGTAGGGCACGCAAGGCGGCAGGACATAGGTGACTCAGCCCACCACTAGTCTGGATTGTGCCTGAGGTTACAGATATAATCTCCTGAAAACTAAATATACTTATATAGTGAGGTTAATTATTCAGATTGAATATATGTTTCACTATTTATGATAGAGTTGCATAACCAAGGCATTGCATTTCCATAATGATACGGTCACAGAATTTGTTAGAAGAATCAACTCCATGGCTCTGAATTATGCTCCAGAATCTAAGGGTTTTTTTTGTTTTTGTTTTTTTAAAAAGAAAGGTTCCATTCCTAGCCCTAATGTTTGCTGAGAAAACCATAAAAATGCAAACCTGGTGTGAACCAGAAGTGTTGGAGGCTTTGTCTACAGCAGTTTTAGTTACGCTAGAGCAAATCCTCAATGTAAGAGCACCGCAACTGCACCACCAGGACTTACACCAGTGCAGCTTTCAATATGCATTTCCTGAGGACATGTCCACACTACCGCCATAGCTCTGCTGGCATAAATCCATAGCATAGATGCAGCCTGCAGTGATGGAAGGGGTTTATCGAGCTGAGTGACAGTAGCTAGATTGATGGAAGCCCTGACACAAGATTCTTCACATAACTGAGCCTGGTGTATAATTAAAACCTATATTGAAATAGCTACATCGCTCACAGATGCAAAGATAAACCTAATCAGCACCATAGACACAGGTAGGTTGACAGAAGAATTCTCCTGTTGATCTAGCTACGACTTGGTACCACAGTGGTAGCAATGTGATTAGAACACAGGACTACTTGGGATCCTGGTCTCATGCTCGTAGACCTCACTGCCTTCCTGGAAGAGAATGTGTGTGTGTAGATAACAGGAGGAGCAAATGTGGGGCCTTTATGTAACAGTTTATTTTAAAAATGAAAACAGGGGATTTAATCATTTGGTTTTTATTTTAATAATAAAGTGACTAGTCAAAAACAGTGATGATGGGCTTCCAAATCAACATGGTTATAAAGGCACTTCTTTGAATTTGCTTGAGTACTGTGACCTCTACAAATGTAAGTGTAGTCAAAATTAATTGGTAAAGTCAGGAGGCATAAGGCCGGAATAAGATTCAAGTCCAACATTTTAATCTGTTGCTAGCATACGGAGTGGTTCTCAACCTGCGACCCACCAGCACTCAGCTGCAGCCCATGAGACATCCTCAGGGTCATATTGGTAGTACTGGATCTGATCCACAATGGTAAATGGTTGAGAATCACTGGTATAAGGACATTCACATATCATTATAATTTCATAGTCTAGTTTATTTTGACAGATTCACAAATACAGTTTTAAATATATAATGACATATTTAGTGATTGAAAATGAGACTTCTTTCATGCTAATCTTAAAATGAAGTGTCAATGTAGGCTGTTAGAGAAACATTCCAATGTTAAGTCTGAATAGCATTAATTGAAAAAAGAAAAGCTGTTCCATGTTTCTGGACTCCCTGAAACTAGACACTTAGAAAGAGAAAATATGTATCCTTTTATCTTATGATCAAGTTATGCTTCTGTACTGATCCACTGCATTAAAGCCAAAACCATTTATTTAAATAGCGAAACCTTGTTTCAGATGCAAGTTCATAAAAGAAGCATTACTGCAAAAACACTAGAAACTAAAAGTCCACCCTGTTTCTAGCAACATGCACTGTTTAGATGAGACTGGATATGTTTCTAACATCTAAAAGAGTACCAAAGGGGGTTATTCTTAGAGTAGTTATCTTATGTAGGATGCAGCTTGCAAATGCACTGGAAGTCAGCCAGCACTGGAGGAGTTAAGCTGCAAGACCCCCTTCCCTAGCAGAGCGAAGCTATCAAATGTTTGTTCTATAATGTAAAGTTCATTTTATTATTTTTTTGTTTTTTGCACAAAAGGACACGGAAAATATACTCGAGTACATGAAATAGTATGAATTGTGTGTGTCCTGGAAAGATGCACCACTATACCTCTGTTCCTGCAGTCAAACTCCACAGGAACCATGAACTCCATGTCAGTCTCGGACCTACACGTTAGCAATGGGCTGTTCAGGAGATTAACTGTCCAAATGAAGCAACCAATGAACAATGCTCCAATGATGGAAAGATTTTCCAAAAATATATGCAGCCTAGATCAGGGGTTCTTAACCTTCTTCTTTCTGGGGCTCTCCCAACATGCTATAAAAACGCCAGGGCCTAGTAGGGATGGAGGGGACTCAGGACCAGTTTTACTTTTATTTTGGGGCCGTAAGGGCCAGCAGGGCTTGAGCCAGCTCTGCCCAATAGGGTCTAGGGAGGGAGTGCCACCTCACCTCAGCAGGCCACCCTCCTCTGTGGGGCTGTGTGCCAGTGGCTGCTCCCCAAGGGCTTTACCGGGACCGGAGCCAGGTCCCGGCCTGGGCAGCTCTGCCCAATTTATAAATATGAAGGGAACATTACTGGAATAAATTCGGCTACTTCTGATGTAGCCAGTACAAGGTAACAGTAAGACAATTATTCATCCGCCTAAACATGTGGACCCACAACTGTGGGTATCGGGGACGCTTTGGGCAGTGGCGGGAGCATGGTGCAGAGCTTCCCCTCCTTCCCCTTTGGCTGTAGATATGTTTGGCTATCATGAGCAAATGAGAAACTACTGAGAGTGAGAGATGAAGGTGTCAAGGGAACGGATTTCATTTTAACGCCTCAGAGGTGTTCTTATAAAGACCAAAGATGAAAGGGAATGGGGGGCATGATTTAAAACATACAAAAAGTGCCAGTACATTGTGTTGCTTCTGGTGAAATGCTGGCATATGTGCCAAGTTTCTCTATTTTCAGATTAAGACAACACAAGTGGTGAATAACTTCCTCACTCATCTGCAGTGCCTGAGTTATGTGTAACCAGACTTCACATCTCTGTGTTTCTGATGACTTGTGGGACTCTCATGTAACTAGCTTCAAAGTGGTTGCTTAAAATCATACATCTTAAAGATTAAGATCACATTTTACTTTTAAAAAGGAGTTGATGATGCAGAATTTTTAGTTGCAAAAACCATAAATCCACAAGCTATTTTATTTCTGCTCCTGGTCCTCTGGTGTTTGTAAACTGGTCTAGGTCAGCGGTTCTGGGAGCGCCTCACTGAAACCCCAAGCCCTGGCGCCTCCCCACCCTCCATGGGGCTCAAACCGAGAGTGGTGCAGGACTGAAATCCCCATCCCAGCTGCCCCCCTGCAGGGGCTGAAGCCAGGAGTGGCATAGGGCTGAAGCCCAATCTCTAGGGCACCCCCATGGGGCTGCAGTCATGGACAGCATGGGGCTGAAACCCTGAGCTCCCCTTCCCTCTCCTCCTCTTAAGCCAGAAGCAACACAGGGCTCAAACCCCAAGCTCCCTGACCTTCCACTGAAGCTGGAAGCAGTGTGGGTCTGAAGCCCCAAGCTCCTTTCTCCCCTGAAGTTGGGAGCAGCGTGAGGCTAAAACCCCGAGCTCCACTCTCTTCCTTTCTCTCCTGAAACTCTGAGATCCCCTCTCCCCCTTCCCATTGTGGACCATGCTGAGTAACAGACACCTACAAGTGTACCTGGGTAAGACCAGCTCACCCCATATCAAACAACAGGATACCACAAGGCTCTGTACGTGTGCCAACTCTTTTTAGTATTTATATAAGTGACATGTCTGCAACTGAATCATGAAAAATTGGATATGCAGATGATCTTTTCACAACAATCCAAGAATCAAACCTCCATGACATGGAGAAAGCATTAACTGAGGACCTTCAAAATATGGAACAATATTTCCAGAAATAGAGGCTCAAACTAAACCCTGTATAAACAATAGTAAGCGCTTTTCATCTTGATAATAAGAATGCCAAAAACAAAGTAGCTTTCTGTGGTAAAAATGTGCAACATGATTACACTCTGAACAAAACTCGGAGTGACACTGGACCACACTCTCTCCTTCCATGATCATCTTGAGAAGGTAGCTACAAGATAAATATGAGAGCCAGCACAATCCAGAAACTAGCAGGTACAATCTGGGGTGCATCAAAATTAGTGCTGCAAACATCTGCAACACATATATATTCAGTAGCTGAATATTGTGCACCATATGGAGCAGATGCAGCCACACACAGCCAGTGGATACCCAACTAAATACAGTAATGCGGTGCATCCCAGAAACCCTCAAGTTGACTCCAACACCATGGCTACCTGTCCTAACATGCTCTCCCACCGATATGCTGAACTGCTGCAACATTCTGCAAAACTCAGCGAATCCAGGAAAACAGATGTCTTCCTATTTATCAAAACCTTGACAATGGCCCACCCCCACAATGTCTTAAGTCCTGCAAGACTTTCTTCCTAATTTAAAAAAAAAGGAATCTGAAGAAACAAATTTCATCAAAATGGAATCATACTGACTTCTACATAATTAATCAGCAGGGTTGGAATCTTTAGATTCACTACACAGACCTCTGCCACATGAGCTAATTGATAGTATCAGTAGGTTGTTGTCCCCTACCTGAACCACCACTGGCAGGACATACACTTTGCCAGATACAGTAGTCTCTCGATTATCCAGGATGATAGGGAAAAAGTTAATTCTGGTTAATAAAATCCCGGATAATCACCATCCATAGGAAATATGGGGAGAGAGGTTGGTTCACCAGCCACCCTGCACCGGGGGGAGGGGGTGTTGGTTCACTGGCTGCCCTGTGCCCTGGTGGGGGTTTTTTGTGTGTGTGCTTGGGGCGGCAGCAAAGCCAGAGCCAGCCCTACGAGTTGTGCGTATTTTTTTTTTTTTACATCCTGGTTAATCCACATTCTGGTTAATCCAATCCTGGATAATCGAGAGTCTACTGTACTTGCTGATAGCAGGGAAATTCTGAGATTTAGCAATCTTGGGTTCAATTCCAGCTTCTAGAGGAGAGTATGTCTGTTGGTCCCAGATCCCATTGCCCCCAAGTCCTGTGACTGTCCTGTTTATCAGAACCCAACCCAGTTCCTTATCCCAGTCTCCATTCACTCCCAGTTTTTTGTCCAGCTAATCCAAGTCTCTTCTGCAGGCTCCTCCTCAGAGTCCCAGTCTTCCTTCCATCCCTGCTCCCACACTCAGGCTCTTTACCCAGGCTCATACCAATCTCTCAACAAGCCAGTCCTAGTAGCTCTCCTACCCCCAGCCTCCCCCACCAGTCTCCTTGTGCAATCTACTATCTTCTCTCCTCAAACAGCTCTGAATCCAGCCCCTCATGTCTCTGCATTTCAGTCAGTCTGCTTTTTCCTATTCATCCATGCTGTCAGGACCTCAGCAGCAGGAGTATTAAGAGCACAGGCAAGGGAGTCTCTCTGCTCCCTTGTCAAGTGCCCTGCAGCAACTAGATCATGCCCAGTGCAGATGGAATCTTGAGACAATTTAGCTGCCAGGCCAGGGGAGGGCAAACTTTTTGGCCCGAGGGTCAAATCAAGGTTGCAGAACTGTATGGATGGGTGAGCAGGGAAGGTTGTGCCTCCCCAAACTGCCTGGCCCCTGTTCCCTATCTGACCCCCTCCCACTTCACACCCCCTGACTGCCCCCCTGGAAACCACCAACCTATCCAACTCCCCCCACTCCTTGTCCCCTGACCACTCCCTCCCAGCCCCCCCCCCCCCCGATCATAACTGAACCCTCCTGCGTTGCCCCGCAGGAGCACGCAGCCCTGCCGCCCAGAGCGCTGCCCACATGGTAGCATGGTTACGGGGGCAGAGGAACAGGAGAAGAGGGGCCGGGGGGCCCTGACCAGGAGTTCAAGGGCAGGACGGCCCTGCCAGTCAGATGAGGCCTGGAAGACTCTATTGAAGATGAATGAATTGAGGTATTTCAAAGACTTATAACTAGGCCAAATTTGAACATTTTTTCCACAGGGACAGCAAAAAGTCCCTGACACCAGAGCCAATCCCTCCCCTAGCCAAATGTTAAGCCTCTACTCCAAAACATGGAGGTGCTTGATTCTGTCAACAAAACAGTCATATGAATTCCTTTTAACATGGGCAAAACAATGTAATTTCCCCTGATTTTGTCCTCGGAAATGGCTGAAGTATTTTTGTTGAAACTATATATACACAATTTCAATATTCCTGAGGCAGACATATGACATGATAAATTTCAGCCACAGTGGCTGGAGTTTTACACAATTATACGCAATTCTAAAACAACGTGTTATAATGGGATGTATCAGGCAATCATAACTATAGGCAGTGCTACTAGCTCAGCATTCATCCACTTTTCAGTAGGTGTTCTCTTTGGAATAATTTTAAAGCGAAGACACTGCAAATATTCAAATCAACATCTCTAACCACAGAAGAACCTCAAAATTAAATGATCTCTATATATCAAGCCACGGGTCTAGGCATCTTACATAATTAATAAAGCGTACAAACGATAACATTTTATATCAAAATATTCCTCTCATCAAAAATTCCTCCCTTTATTTCATTCAACATCCCAAGAGCTGCTTGTACATATTAAATTAAATACACAGAAGATTCTATAGTTTTGATGTATTCTGCCAGGTTGAACGATATTCTCTCTATAGACTCAGTAATATTTCAAAATGGAAGAATTTTTTGATGTTTACACTGTTTTCGTGTGACATATATTGCCTGCAATCCATTATTAGGATTCAAACCAACTCCCTTTCATCAATTTGGGTTTACAAAAGTGGCATTCATTTTACCCAATGGTCACTATTTTTCAGCAGGCAGGTACATCTAGGACTGGGGATTTGCAAAGGCAATTGTCAAGTGAGATGTATTATCATTGCTATTTACTTAGCTTACATATTTCCAAGGTGCCTATATCTAGAAATTATTAATTACTGGAAATTATTAACATTTTTAAATAAAAAAAATTGTAAAGCTTATTTTTCAAAAGGAAAAAATTTCCAGCAAAAAGTTTTCCAACCAGCACTATTACTATGGCATCTAAACTCTGAAAGTAATACTGAACATTTACATAGCTTTTTACACATTTAAACACTGGACAAACATGACTAATTATTCCTTACCATGTGAAGTAGGTGAACTTATCCCATGATATCCCTATATTACAGATGGGGAAAAAGGAACAGAGAAGCTAGGGTTTTGCCCAAGGTCAATCAGCTAGTCAGTGGCAGAACCATGGTTAGAGTTTAGGACTTCTTGACTCCCAATCCTGTCCTCAGTTCAGAGTACCCCGCTAATGTAAGTTTCTATACTGTAATGACTACCCTACTCTACAAGCTCCTTTCATTCCTATTCAGCAGATCACTTTGAAACATGCCTGCACCGCTTAGAACAAACAGTTAGCTATTCTTAACAATGTAGAGATTCTGATATATTTTTACCTTCTTTGTGGTCTTAAAAATGTTTTACCGCATGATCACAAATTAAGACAATGCATCATGAGTTCACCCCAAATGTCAGGGAGAATTCTACTTGCAAAGCATAGCATTCTAAATGTACATTATTTGAAACTACAGAGCTATGGCCTATCATGAGCAAGTTAATACAGCCAATGAGCTTCCTTAGCAGCAATTTCCATCTTTCTCTGACCCTCTCCTGAGAAGACAAATGGTATCAAACCGGTAGGAGGTTTTTGCCCACATGAACACAAATGCCACTTCACCTATAGTGTTATTTCAATAAGCCTAAGGAGATAAAATGTCTGTACACACATACCATGCTTGCTGACTAAGCCACAAAAAATCCACCTACACTATGGTTTCAACTAATTTGTTTTAAAATGTCTTCATTTTCTGCCCAGTAAATACTAATGTAGATTTTAAATATGACTCAACTGTTAACCTAGGCATCAGTCTTATAAGCCTTTTGGAAGCAGTAAGAAAATATGAAACGACCGCAGTAAAAGTTAAAATGAAAGAACACAATTAAGATACTTATTAAAAAATGGCTTTACATTAAAGAACATTACTAAAGAATTCTAGCAAGAACAAAATTCTAATTTTTTTGCCTCTTAATTGTGGCTGGGATACTGTGCTGCTCAATGGTCCTTAAAATACATCTTTAAATAAAAAGGGCATCAGAACACATTATACATCTCACAGTCAAAAAAAACCCAACCCCTCCCCCCCCAATACTGAGTATTATAGCAGGTAAGTACAGTAACGTAAGTATAGTATAGTATTCATTATGTGAAAGACACATTACTGTTGGTGATGGCTTATTGAATAATTTGGCCTTTTCTCCTGCAACTTTTACTCCTGCAAGTAGTCTTTACTTTAACATTTCTATTGTAAGTATCTTATAACTGACAACTTATGTACTATATATAATATGTATATATAATATTTATAAATGACTAGAGAGAGTTCAGAGAAAGGCAATGAGAACAATGTGGGGATTTGAAAAAACTTTCATAATAAGGCATATCAACAGGGTTGTAATTGTTTACTTTAGAAAGGAGACAATACAGATGTAAATAAAATAATAGTCATGAAAAAGTAGATCAGGAGTATCTGTTATTCTTGCCTCATAACACAAGAATAGGGGACATTCAATGATATTGAGAAGTAGCAAATTTAAACCAGTAAATGGAAATACTTTTTCACACAACAGGTAATCAGACTGACCCCCCCTGCACATATAATATTTTCTTCTGTAAATATTGTTAAACACACCCCTATATGCTGGACCATCCATGTATAACAAAAAAGTCTTTTTTAAATTGACACCTCCAAGCTTCTATAAGAATTTGCCTGAGAACAAGAAAGTAAATCCTCTCAGCATTAGTAAATTCAACAGTTGTGAACTATAAGATGGCATATCCCTTCTGTCAGCACCCTGACAAATTTCACACCCCAGGTGCAGAACTGTATTATATTCCATACAAAAACCACATCAACGGATGGTCATGGATGCAGTTAAAGCCCTTGCAACTTTAACTACCCCCACATGCATATACACTAGGATACAATATTTACTTACCTGATGACATATGATTTCTCATCAATATAATATATACATACTTCTATAACTGCCTCAGCTGAAGAGCTCCTGAAGCACATGAGAGGAATGCTCAGTCAGACTCTTCGCGTCTGTCTCTGCATATTTTGCAAATCGCACAGAGGTCAAGGGAATGTTAAGGCTACTCGGGCTCTGAATCAGGAAAACAGCCCTATTTAGTACAGCATTAAGCCCGTGCTAAACTTCAAGCACAAGCTGAAGTCCTACTAAAGCAGGGGTGGGCAAACCACGGCCAGCGGGCCACATCCGACCCGCATGACTGTCCTGCCCAGCCCCTGCTGTTCCCCCTCCCTTGCAGCACGTCAGCACTCTGGGGGGCGGGGCTGCACGCTGTGGCAGGGCACCGGGCTGCTGCTTTAAGCAGTGTGGTAAGGGGGTGGGAAGTGGGGAGGCTGGGTAAGGGGAAGGGAGTCCCGGAGGTTTGTCAGGGGGCAGGAGTGTGGACAGGGGTTGGGGCAATTAGAGGACAGGGAGCAGGGGGCGTTGGGTAGGCGTTGGTGTCTCTGGGGGGGTGATTAGGGGCGGGGATCTCTGGAGGAGATGGACGGTCAGGGGACAAGGAGCGGGGGTGAGGGGTTGGGACTTGTGAGGGGGGAAATGGGAGGGGGTTGGATAAGCAGGGCCAGGCTGTTTGGGGAGGCACAGCCTTCCCTACCCAGCCCTCCATACAATTTTGCAACCCCAATGTGGCTCTTGGGCCAAAAAGTTTCCCCACCCATGTACTAAAGTCAATAGCAATTGCATGTGCATAAATAAGGATGGACTTAAGCCTGTGCTTCAAGTCCTTTTCTGAACTGGGAGCAAACAGAACAAAGCACACCAATAATCTTATGGTTCTCCATGTGAACTGAAGGGACCCTTGCATCATTAAAAACTTTATGCCTGTATAAGACTTCTCTTCATGTCCTACACAGCATCACACAAATATATTTTAGATAATTAACATTATTTAAGGGACAAGTGAGGTGTCTTTGCTCTCTCAAAGCTTGCTACAAAAGAAGTGGGCTTCTTGTGGATACAGAGTAATATGGCTACCCCTCTGATACTTGGCTCCATTCCCAAGGTGTTTAACTCAGAGGCTCTATTGTATTGCATGCAGAATTCTGAAGTGATCTAACACATTTTAGTCAGAGCGACAATGTTTAAGCTCATCAGGGTAGGATTTATACAAAAACTGGATTTTCTCTGCAGCAATCATCAATGAATTTCTGGTGAGATTTATCACAACTGAATTTAAATCAATGATTGCCACAGAAAGCGTTATTGGGCCGGATCCTCAAGTGGACTTCAATGGAACTATGCTAGTTCACACCATCAGAGTACCTAGTCCATCATATAAAAAACACCCAGAGCTAACGAGCACTGGCAGTCAAGGATTAGGAATCATTAGAAATTTAAAAAATGGTACACACAGTATCATATATATTATTGTTCATTGTTGACAGTGATCCTGTAAATGAGGTTTATTTTCCTGTTTCACAAATTAATCTTTTTCCTTTCTCTTCAAGGCATCAACTTTTCCAGAGTGAAAACTGGGTGGATACAGACATAGAATGGTCATTTCAACAAAGAAAAAAACCAGTTAAAAATCTACCCCACATGTAAGCGATCAGCTTCCTGAAGTAAATAAATAGATGTCTCTTCATTTGGGGTCTAAATGGAAAAACTGTTATACTGTCATAGAGCTGTCCCTGAAAATACTTTTATAAAACCTTACACAAGACTTAAGCGAATGTAAACTTCCCATGACAGCAGTAACATTCTCTAGAGAAGCTACCTAATCGAAGTGACAGTTTGAAGACACACTGTATTTGCATTTAAAGAAACTTGAGCATTTCAGAAACAGTCACTGTGTTTCATAATAGCAAAGTATAATGAATAAAAAGCAGTTAAAAGTTTTATTGGAAAATTATTCCTTCTTTTCGTAAATAAAAGGTTAACCTGAAACTGAATGAGCTAAAATGCTGCAAGGGCCAAGGGCATAACAATTATTAAAATATTCCTGTTTATTTTAAATTATTTTACCAGATACAAAGATAAAGGACATAAGTAGCAGAAAATAATGGCACAAAATAGATATTAACGTAGACACACGGGTTTGACCAAAATGTATTTGGTGGCCTTAATTACTTTGAAACCCTGGAATAATAGGGTTTTTCTAACAAACGCTGGCAGATCTATAACTGTATGTGGCTGCTGGATGTCCCTATAAAAATGCATTTTCAAGGCCACAGAGAAATATCACTTTTTTTTTTAATACTTCCTACTTTAAAAATGAGTGTGCACTGAGACCATAATAGAACTACCATTCTAAGCTGTGAACAAATCACCAGTATTTTATATAATGCAAGGTTTTTCATAATAAAGTGTGAAGATTTAAATTAATACTAATTTTAAATCAAGATATTGGAGTCATAAACATGCATTTGTTCCCATATTTATATATAATTTTCTGCCCTGTCAAAATATCCAGGAATACCATGAATTTATTTTGCTTCAAATGCTAGTCACTAAAAAGAACACATCAACCCCCCTCACCTAGTACTGTTTTATATGAATTGGGAGGAAAAAACGAATCGTAATACTTAATGTAATAATTTGCTTTGATCTTTAAATATGCAGTGATCCATAACTGAAATGAGTTAAACTGACATAAGCTCATTAGGAGAAATCATCTTTTAAAGAGCATCATAGCAGTTCTCAAATAAAACAGATTATTTAAATAAGGAAATAAGAAATAGCATGATGTGTTTAAAATAGACACATTCATAACTGTGTCCTTTCCCTGGGATGTCTACTTCACTCCAAGTGTACCTCTTTCTATTCAGAGACACAAGCTTAACAGAATAGTTTATAAAGTCTGATATATTGTACTGCTACTTCATTTTAATGTCTACACCTTTGGTGTATCTACTGCATCTGTAAGTGGTGTTTAAACCCCAAATAAGACAAACTGAGCTGAAAATCTGATACGTGTTTTTTCATCTCCTGAGGAAAACTCAAAGCCAAACATGAAGAGGGTGAGGAGAGGGACCGAACTAGGGGGTGGGAGGGAATGAAGGACATGAACCCAGTGTGTGCACCAGTAAAGACTACAGGCAAATATATCTGCTGTACTGTGAGCAACAGGGGATGGATCACTTGATCATCACCTATTCTGGTCATTCCCTCTGAAGCACCTGGCATTGGCCACTGTCGGTAGACAAGTTACTGGGCTAGATGAACCATTGGTCTGACCCAGTATGGCCTTTCTTATACTCTTATGCACGTCCAAAAAGCACATCTTTGGCCTAATCCCATAGAAGTCAATGGCAATGTTCATTTAAGGTGCTTCTGACTTTCTTTTTTTCCACCAAGCAGGTGATTCAAAAAAAACACACACAAAATCTCAGAGGATGGTGGCAGTCCCACCGATGACGAGAAGACTATGCAGCAATTGAATCATTACAAAATGGCACCCTATTTTTGGATTTCAACTCCTATGAGCCCCGGACACTTGTCGATGAGCTTTGAGGAGTTCAGCAGGATTATGTCATGTACCATCTAGGGCAGTGGACCCCAACCTTTTGATCGCCGCGGACCGGTGAACGCGGACCGGTCACTGCTTGCGGCCCGGGTGGTCTTTTTAAATTTTTTTCTCGGCGCGGCGGACCCTTGTATGTCCGCCGAAAAGCCGCCGAATACAAGGAAGAAGCAAGAAAAATACTTATATTACTGATTTCGCGGCGGCGTGACCTTGTGTGTCCGCCGAAAAGCCGCCGGAAGCGGAAGTTAGGACTACGCGGAAGACAATTCGGAAAGGGAATGCAGAGAATGCGGAAGGGAATGCATGCAGGCATCTCGGAGGGGAAGGCGGCCGCGGCCCGGTACCAATTACTCCACGGACCGGTACTGGTCCGCGGACCGGGGGTTGGGGATCACTGATCTAGGGTACATATGTATATATAGACACAATATATAGACACATCACACACACCCTTTGGCACTGAATACAGGTACTCTCTCTAAATCAGTGGCTCTGAGCCTTTCCAGACTACTGTACACCTTTCAGGAGACTGTTTTGACTTGCATAACCCCATGTTTCACCTCACTTAAAAACTACTTGTTTACAAAATCAGACATAAAAACACAGAAGTGTCATTGCACACTATTCCTGAAAAATTGTTTACTTTTTCATTTTTACCATACAATTACAAAATAAATCAATTATTGTACTTACATGTCAGTGTATAGTATATAGAGTCACTGTCCGTATGAAATTTTAGTTTGTACCACACCTATCTCCCATTGCTCAGCCCAGCTCCCAGGTCCATGTGCAATATGTCTAGGATATGTTCGGGCTGTTCCCAAATACTTTAGATGGTTCTGCCTTCAAGAGGCTCTGACCTGGCACTTGCAAATATCATGGACGGACAGTAAGCAGTTCTCACTGTGGCTACTGCTAGACTGACTCTAAAGCAGGGCCGGCGACAGGGGGGTACTATGGGTACAGCTGTACCGGGCCCCAGACTTTAAGGGGGCCCCCTTAAGTCCGGGGCCCGGTACACAGCAGTACCCGTAGTCATCCCCCCTTGTCGCCGGGCCTGGAGAGCGGGGAAGGGGCGGCGCGGCTCTCCTCCGGACGAGCGCGTGTGTCCCCGGCAGGAGCAGAGAGCCCTGCCGGCGGCAGCGGCGAAGTCCCGGGGAGAAAGGGCACGGGGGGAGGGGGGGGAGGAGGAGCAGGAAGGGCGGCTTGCGCCGCTCCCGGGCTCTCGCTCCCGCCAGCTGTCAGCTGGGGGGGGGGGGAGCGCGGGTTGCGCGGGGGGGGGGGGGAGGCGGCTTGGCTTCCTCCCCCAGCCGCTGTCAGCTGGGGGGGAGGAGCGTGGGCTGGGCTGGGGGGGGCGGCTGGGCTGGCCTGGGGGGCCCCAAACGATCAGAGATGGGGCCCCCAAATTTCTGTCGCCAGCCCTGCTCTAAAGGGCTAGTGTACACTACTGCGAGGGGTCAATCTAAGATACGCAACTTCAGCTACGTGAATAGTGTAACTGAAGTCAAAATACTTAGATCTACTTATCGCAGTGTCTTCACTGTGGTAAGTCAACAGCTGACACTCTCCCATCAACTCCACTTGCACTTCTCATTCTGGTAGAGTACCAGAGTCAGCGGGAGAGCGCTCAGTGGTAGATTTATCACATCTATACTAGATGCAATAAATTGACCCCCGCTGGATTGATCACTGCCTGCCGATCCAGCAGGTAGTTCAGACAAACCCTGAGATATGGAGGCCCAGTACATATAGTAGGACAAGCCCTATCACCTTAGAGTTCTTGAGGGGATAAAAAGCTTGATCTCATTATTTTCATTCATTTCTTCAATTTTTTAATTTTAAATGGTCATTCCTGTTTTTCTCCTTTTCTCATTTTGTAGCTGAACGAAGGATTCTTCTATCTTGTGGTTTCTTTCTACAAGTCCAAGACAGGAGCAGTCCACAGGAAGGACATCCCTTCAGGCTGCTCTGTGTGGCTCACTGAGTTCCCTCCATTCTTCTTCTACTTACTGCATTGGAGCCCCCAATGGGTGCTGAAGCACCTGGGAGAGGCAAGTGGCTTTACTGAGGGTGGGTGGGGAGGGGAGAAGGAATTTGTTTTGCTGTGTGTCTGTTAACTAATGACTCTTCTCTTTTTTAGGTCTCAGGAGTACAGTAGAGCTGATGAGGTAGTGGGTGGACAGCTGTGGCAGCGCACCAGTAAAGTACGTACATTAGCGAGTGTTTGAATGCATCTGTGGGTGTCTATATGTCTGCACTGACTTTGGTCCTTTTCGTTACTCTTGCAGAACAATGCCAAAGTATTTTTAATCTGTTTTATTTTTATTATGCTTTTGTGTCTTCCTTTAGGAACCAATTCAATCAGGCATGTGCTTAAGTCCCAATAAAATCAATGACAGGTAAGCATGTGCTTTGATGAACTGAGATCTAAAATCTGACAGTCAGTGTCAGGAACAGGCAGAGCTGACAGTAGCCAAGATCTGCATGAAGCCACCTCCAGAGAATCATAGAACTGGACAGGGCCATCCCTAGAGATTGTGGTGCCCTACGAAGTACCCCCTGTGTGTGGGGGGGGGGGGGGCATCCCAGGCTTCTGTAGGGGGAAGGGGGGCATCCCAGGGCTCCGCAGGGCAGGGGGGAGTGAGGGGACACTGCACCCAAGGGCTTTAGAAGGCAGGAGCACCAGTGCAGGAAGGCAGCAGGGGACGGGCCCGTCCCCGCACTCAGGAGCGGTGGGAAGTGGAGTGACGGGATGTGGAGCGACCCGGCTCCAGCCTGCTCCGCTCTGCTCCCCTGGCTCCCAGGCCTGGGGGAAGAGGGAAAACCGCCCCCCAGAACTCACCAATGGCACGGCCGAGTGGGCTGTGGCCAGGTCGCTCCACTTCCCGCCATCCAGTAAGTGCAGGGCGGGCCTAACCCGGACCCCTGTTGCAGTTCCCCAGGACACATAGCTCATGGGACAGAGTGTGGGAGGGGAAAGGGCAGAGTGGGGGCAGGGCTGGGGCGGAGCAGGGGCTGAGGGGAAAGGTAGGACAGGGGCAAAGCCATCTTTCCTGGGCCCTGCTGTGGGCAGCCCATGAGGGGCCGGCTCAGCCATCTGGGGCATTGGGCTGGCAGCTGGAGCTGTATGCAACATGCAGCTGCATAGGGTACTAGGAAATTTGGTGCAATTTGGTTCAGTCTGGGGCAATTTCCTGTTGCCCTATGATCTGCGTAGTTTGCGTATGGGTAGGGAGAGCCCTGGGACTGGAACAGACATTGAAGGGTCTCATCTATCTCAGTCCCATGTACTGAGATAGATGAGACTATCTGAGATATATGATCCCTGGGACTGAGATGGGACCAAGTTAACCTAGACCATTCCTGACAGTTGTTTATCTAACATGTTCTTTAAAACCTCCAATGATGGGGATTCTACAACCTTCCTTGGAAGCCTATTCCAGAGTTTAACTACCCCCATGATGAATAACAAGCATGCTATGGGGTTAATATGGCAAAGCATGCCTGGAAGGTGAACACGGTTGAAGAGTTTTCTTTTGTTCAAATGGTTTTGTGGTGTAAGTTTCTGGGTACCTGTATTTGTGTGTGCACACTCTATTGTATCTTGTAATAAGGTCTTCTGGAACAGTATTGCTGTAAAGTCTTAAAAAATTATCTAAGAATGCAAATGCTGAATTCTTAGTATAATTCTATTTAGCATTTATACAATACCAGTGTTTATACAGCAGTGGACATTACCAATGCCCTGTATGAGCACATGAAACTATCAAAACTATACAGCAATACATTCAACATAAATAGCCATTCAATGCATACCTAAAAATAGCAATCAAGGGAAGCTTCAGACAATGGACATTGTTAAAAAAAAACACAGACAACTTTTACTGCATTGTGGTTTCTGACTTTGCAGATGCATTTGCAGTCTTCCCCATATTTAGAATGGAAAATACCACAAATGCCAGAATAAACTTCACTACCATGCATAGTACTTACTGTAACTTATTTACTGTTTTAAATTACATCCATTGTAAATAATTTAGTAATCTTTTTTTAAATAAGGTAACAAAGTCCTGTAGCACCTTAAAGACTAACTATAAAGTTTTGAAGCATAAGCTTTCGTCGGCTAATACCCACTTTGTCGGATGCAAGCAGCGGAAGTGTCCAGAGGCAGGTATAGAAAAGTAGGCAAGAACCAGGTGGGAGGTAAAAAGGTTAGTCCAATTAGGCTGAACCAGCTTGTTATCTCCGATCAGGGAGGGTGGGTTATTCTTCTAGCATTTGAATGGGGGGTGTGAACATGGAGAGAGGAGAAACTATTTCTGTAATTAGCAAGCCATTGTAGGTCTTTTTTAATTTTTTTTTAAAATGGTATTTTTAAAAATTATTTCGTAATACAGAAATGTAAATATTGGCATTTTTGTGGTAACAGACTAGAATCTGGTCTGAGTTCAAAACATAGCCGAAAAGTAACAGCATAGGTATGGGTGGCACAAATTACATTCTCAAGTAACTGCTGTGGAAACTAAATACATCTCGAAAGAAAAATAAGTGTTTTTTTTCCCCTCATGAAACTGAGACTGAGATATTGGCAACAATCAGGTATATAAGCCATTCTCATTCAACTGTCTACAAACTCCTCTGTGAATCTGTCTTAGACCGGACCTGTAACTTCCCTGTTATTCGTACTTCGCTTCTCTCAAGATGTATAGTTGTGTCAAACTGTTTGGTAGGTTTAGTTGATAAAGTATGGAAATCCTCTAATATAGCCCTTATAGGCTATATATTTATCTATACATATAGCAAGTCCAGATTTTGACAAGCACAAGTTGCAAAAAAATCTAAGAAATAACCCTCCCTCCAAAAAATTAAGTGAAATGTTTGAAAACATAAGATGATTATAAAAAGAGGAGTCTGTACTGTAGCAAATTGTGTCAAAATAAAACCAATATAGCTCATAACATTTTGTAAAAAGAATGCCAAGCTGCATGAATAGAAGGTACTTTTCCTTAAGGTATTTTAAAGTATTTTACCTTATTCAGTAGTGTCATTTCACAATGAAATGCCATTAGCACTCCATGAGTATGTAAATGAGGGCAATTAAATTAGTCCTATTATGAATGTTAATTAGTCTGTTATGATGGTACTTTTGTATACCTAATATGATGCTGTCAAGCTAAACAATGAGTTCTTTCTAAAGAAAAGATTAATGGGTCTTTACAGCTGGCAAACATTTATTCCAGTCAGACCCACATGTACTAGAGATGTCTTCAACCAAGAATTTGTCTGCCTTTTAAAATATTAGTTTGTGCCAGTTTTATTACTTAGCCATGCCTTTTTAAAGTACAAATAAACTGACACATTACGCATGCTGACTACGCACCACTGGCTTTTGTTTCTACTGGATCCATTAGCTGGATCTATTAAGTAGCAATCTAAAAGTAGTAACTGATAAAAATTATTTCCATTTGGGGTTACAACTGGTATGGCACAAAAACCTTAGTTCCATGAAGATAATTAATTTAATAAAAGACTAATTCATTAGATGACAGGTGACTGAAATTATGGGCCAGAATTTGTAAATTAGGTGCAACAGCCTTGTACTGCTCATTTGTGTGTATTTGCAAATCACGTATTTGTACTCACAAATAGCCATTTTAGGACCAAGAGATCTCTGTGTTTGCACACATTATGCTCGCACAAATGTAAAAAAGGGTTGGGATGTGGGCTTAATGATTCTCCCAGAGCTTTTTCTTGTTCCTAAGGGTATGTCTACACTGCCACTTCATTGGTAAAAATTTTGTCATTCAGGGGTGTTTAAAAAAAAAGCACTCTCCTGTGGACAAAGCTGCTTGCCACTCATGGGAAATGGAAGTTTTTTGTCAGCAGGAGAGCTCTCTCCTGCCGACAAACAGCAGCTACACTGCATGGCTTTTAGTGGCACGGATTTTAGTGGTGCAGCAGTGTCGCTAAGAGCCGCATAGTGTAGCCATAGCCTAATTTTGGTTGCCAAGAAGTGCCCGATGAAGAGTCAAGATTAAATAACTTATGACTCAACTTTACAACCATTAGGAAAACTAAAGCCTTAGTGATACATGACTTAACCTGTCTTCTAAATTGTGAACTTAAATTTACTAGAAGGAAGCTTCAGCTTTAAAAATCTAAAATGTCAATGACTTGTCAATTCCTAGGATTAACCAACTGTATACATTTACAGAGGGAGATGTAGTATCCTTATATGGAAGTAGGATGAAAAGAAAGTGAAAAACCTACTGTCTGGATGTCTAAGATATGTTTTTTATCTTTTAAAAAACCTCTATCAAACATCAACATCCTCTCTGATTAAAGGGTTTCACTTTATTTTTCTATATTTCTATAGATTAGGGATAATATATTTCTTCATATTAAAATGTTTTTCCCAAGAAATTTGCAATCCCGCTCAAAAAGAACCTGTTGATACATTATATACATACAATTCAACTGTTCTACAGAAACATCTTTTAATAAATATAACCAAGTTAAGAATTAAATGTTACAACAAGAAAGCAGCGATTAATAAAGCATAAGATTATCTATCTAGTTGCTAAATGTCACTGAGACTTCTAAAAGTGACTCAAGCCTTTCTGAATTCTTCCTGGTTATCATTTAAATGGAATCTTACTCTCCTCTAAATTATGCTGTATCACTTAAGGCTGGCAGTCAATCTACAACCAAACTTATCTGCATCTTTCCATTTATTAGAAAACTAGTAGCAGCTCCCAATTTCTCTTCCATTGCACTGACCAATAAAGCATCTCTGACTCTAAAATTATCTCTAATTTTTGCAGCAGCATTTCTTAAAAGTAGCTAAACAAAAACAAATACGCTACATTTGCAATAAGGCTGAAGACACTGCAGATACTGCTAGAAAAAGTCATGTTCTCAGCAATGTTTCTTAGGCACACTAAAAACATCCTGCTGCAAGCTAAATTTGTGCTGTCCAATGGAGCATCACCAATGCAAAACTGCAAACTGAAAATCTATATCTAGAGTAGAGACTGAGGAGAAATCATATTCTGTGCTGTTCGGTGGCCTTCAACCACAATCTGAAATATCAGTCTAGATCAGCACATAAGGTGGTAAACAGGGCTATTTACCTACGGTAATGTACTGCAGTTTTGTACTGCAATCTCCAGAATAAACACCTAGGAGAGAAATGTATAGAAGGTGGGATTGCCTGGAGCACCAGTGAGGAAAAAATATTAAAATGGTGACATTCCCAAGAGCCATCTAGCTACTCTGACAGGCAAATTCCTCAGGTGGTGTTAATGTTTATAGCTCCATTGAAGTTAGCGGACGATCTTTCCCTCAGTATACCTGAAGGGAAAAAACTGCATGAAAAAGTAGAAGAAATAGGCCCAGAAATCTGAAATGTTACATAGACAAAATACAGCATTTTAAAATGTTTTTGAAAATAGTAACTGGATCAATCCTCCAAGCAGTTCTATTTCAAGCTCAAAAAGAAAAAAGAAAGAAACTTCCACAAGAAAGTCAAGCCTGACATGATTCACCTAAACCTGTTTTTTTCCCCGTAAGAAAAAGCAGCAATAACATAATTAGAACTCGCCTACATAGGGAAGTTAATGTGGAGTTAGCGAGGGTGTGAATTTAAATTACAGCAAATTACCTATTCCACACTAACTCCCTCTTTGCATTAAGGCCTTGGCTACACTTACATTTTATAGTGCTCTAACTTGCTATCTCAGGGGTGTGAAAAATCACCCCCCAGAGCACAGCAAGTCTCAGCGCTTTAAAGCACTAGTGTAGACAGGCTCCGACCGCTGGGAGCCAGGCTCCCAGTTCTCTGAGCTAGTTCCCTCATGGACGTGAATTACCAGGAGCGCTGGGAGGGAGCTCCCTCCCAGCTCTCGCACACGACCACACTCACACTTCAAAGTGCTGCTGCAGGAGTTTTCCCACAACAGTGCTATAGCCATGCCCTAAGAGTGCCTTTGTGTGTTTTACCTGAATATACTTTGCAAATGTGTTCAGCTTGAGTGTACAAAGGCACACTCACTTCAGAGTAAGGGCTTGGCTACATTGGCACTTTATACCACATAAAGTCTCCCAGAGCACTCTACCTTACTCCCCGTCCACACTGGTAAGGCACGTAGAGCGCTCTGACTCCCTGGCTGAAGCGCTCCTGGTACTTCACCTCCCCGAGAGGATTAACTGCTGTTGCGTATTGGGTGAGACGCTTCAGGTCAGTGTGGAATACGTTACTGCGCTCTAATTGACCTCCGGAAATGCCCCATAATTCTCTTAAGTCAAGTGGTCACTCTTCCCTTTGTTGTGACATCGCTGCAGGAATTTGGATGTGCCTTTTCAAAGCTTCATTTCAGACAGCGGCTGCTTATCTGCTACCAGGCAAAGCAAACATTTACTGAGTGAGTGAGTGAGAGAGGGGCAGCGGGGTCTGAACTTACAACATGGAATGCTGACACACTCAGCACTCCAAAGACCCACTCTCTCTCCCCCCACATACACACAACATACTCCACCCCATCCCTCTCATTTGAAAAACACGTTGCAGTCACTTGAATGCTGGGATAGCTGCCCATAATGCCCCGCTCCCAATGTCGCTGCAAAGGCCACAAATGTGGCCACACCAATGTGCTTTCAGCTGTCGGTGTGGACATACTGGAGCGCTTTCACTAATGCACTGTCCGAAGGCTGGTTTAACCCAAAGCGCTCTCTCTACAGCTGCAAGTGTAGCCATGTCTTAGATCTCCACATAGGGAGGTGGTGCAGAGTAGTTAATGTGCACTAACTACTTTGTACCAGCTATTCCAGGGGTGGGCAAACTATGGCCCGCAGGCTCCTCCTAACCGGCCCCTGAGCTCCCAGCTGGGGAGGCTAGCTTCTCCCCATCCCCCGCAGCCACAGGGTGCTGTGTGAGCAGCGCTCTGGAGGGTGGGGCTGCGCGCTCCAGCTGATCAGTGCGGCAGCATGTCTGGCGGCCTGGTAAGGGGGCTGGGGCCAGGCCGGAGTGGGGGGTTGGATAAGGGGCAGAGAATCTCGGGGAGTGGTCAGAGGACGGGGGCATTGGTTAGGGTGTGGGAGTCCCAGGAGACCTGTCAGGGGGTGGGGGTGTGCTAAGGGTAGGGGCAGTCAGGGAGCTGGATAGGGGGTGGAGTCCTGGGGGGTGAGTAAGGTGTGGGGGAGTCTCTGGAAGGGGCAGTCAGGGGACAAGATAGGGGGTAGGGTCCTGGGGGTGTGGGTAGGGTGGGGGGGTCTCTGGAGGGGATAGTCAGGAGTCATGGGGGGGGGGCTTAGATAGGGGGTGTGGTCCTGGAGAGGGTGGTGTTTGGGAGGGGTCTCGGGAGGGGGCAGTCAAGGGACAAGGAGCGGGGGGCTTAGATAGGGGGTGGGGTCCTGGGGGGGGTTAGGGTAGGGGCGTCTCCAGAGGGGGCAATCAGAGGACAAAGAGGGGAGGGGTAGGATGGGTCGGGGATTCTGAGGGGGGGGGGCAGTCAGGGGAAATGGGTGGAGGTCAGATAAAGGGTGGGGCCAGGCTGTTTGGGGAGGCCCTCCACACAATTTTGAACCCCGATGTGGCCCTCGGACCAAAAAGTTTGCTTCTCGGCACTTTTCCCCAGGTATACAAGCTCTTAAAAGTAATAACAGTAATGATGATTTCAAATAGAAATTCTCTCAACTGACAGTGGAACAAATAATAGATATGCTCAATGAGCCACAAAGGAAACAAAACTTGAGTTTTATATAAAGATAAATCTTGAGGATAATACTAATTTGATGATAAATAAGAAAATAACTGGTGTTCAGTCAAATTACTGAACACCGATTATTGGCAATTCTGTGTTATAGATACTTTATTTATTCTGAGCACCTGATTTTGCAAACTTTAAAATTCACAGTAGAGAAGCACAGAGTAAATTATAGATGTGCTCCTGTTTTCTTCTGATCAGCTGTGAATTTCAATATTTTTAAGAACTCCTTTGCACACAAACACATTCAACATGACCTGTTTATATTTCTATTTGCAAAGGAGTTGAATACAAACACTACTTCCACTGAAGCACTCTCCACAAGATCAAGTACAGGCTAATTCAGAACGACAAGCAGGAAAAGGTAATATTTTCACTTTCCATGCAAGCTATATATAGTTATGACATTTTCAAGAAAATCCTTTTGCAGAATGTAAGTTGTAATATAAACATACTGCACGTTGCATATTTTATTACAAAAGCAGAATCATGTTCATGTGAATTTTGTTAAATAAGTGATAAATTCAGTGCTTACCAAATTTTCCTGGTTTCTGGCAGCTATTTTCTGCTCATCTTCTCCCCCATTTTTCATGTATTTGACCTCTTCCACTGGTTTGATCCTATACTCATCTGAGTACCAAGAAAAAAAAGAAAAAGTTTTGTACCACTGTACTTCGGTAAATGAAAAACACAGCTAACTGGAAAAAACATGCTGCTTATTATTAACCAAGCCCTAAATGGTATAGACCCTAATAATCTCAGAGGCTGCTCTCTTCCTAACACCTGCCATGGAAGCGAGTCTAGAAAAGAACAGTTCAAAAAAGTTACCCAAAAGTAAATCTCATTTTGAATCACAGGCAAAAAATTCTCAGTTGTCTCTAGAATTTGATCCAAACAGATATGCATCTTGGACCCAGATCTAGAACAATGTGTAAGGCATATCTCTTTGTTTAGGTTTTCCAGTAACTTCAGGCATTGAAATTTTCTATCATCTAAATCTTTAAGCTACTATTGACATCATGGATCCTCTCTGGGATGATGGGTCTGCTGCTCTGAAAGTTTGCATGCTCCCTATTTTTGGGAAGATATTGTTTGATACAGTTCTAACCGAGGCAACGTATGTCCAAGGTAACTTGAATGCTTATTACAGCTACAAAAGAAAAAGTGAAGCAATTTTAAAATATAGAAACAGCATAAGATTAGTATATTACAGAACTAAAGAGAATTTAGAGCTAACAAAAATCCTATGGCAGTGTAGTATTTCATGGGATTGGGTAGGAAAATTAAAGACTTGTGTGATACTGGAGTAAAGTCTATGCTTGCATTGAGGGGAGGAGGAAATGATTCACGTAAGCATCACTCACATGGCTAACATATCCTCATTTAAGACCAAGTCTTAAAAGCCTTACATAAACCCTGACCATGGGCATCGGAACCTTTGTAGAAGTGGGGGAGGTGGGGAGAGAAGAGGGTGGCCAAGGCCAAAGTGGCAGGGGATTAAACTACTACTTAAATATCCCGCAGACTACAACAGTAACATAGGGGACCAGAATACAAAAGGAAGCCACATTATAACATTTAAAGTATAGTTATGGAATGCACAAATGAAAAAAAAAGAAAAGACAACTTTAATTGTAAACATCAGGACTGCATTTTATTTTTGCATTTTTATTGTACTTCACTTGCATTTACAATCAAATCATCCTTGTTTATACATAATGTATAATTTAAAAATTGTAACCGTAAACTGTAAATCTCCTTGGGAAAAGGCATCAGCCAAATAAACAACAACCAACTACGAAGGGAGATTAACATGTCCCAATATGACAGCTACCATAAGAATGATTTTTTCTAGCTTGTATAAAAAAATCAAATCAAAAATATACTTTTAGAAAACCTAACAAACACCATCAACAGGCTGTAGCAGACAGAAGGAATATGATCCCTATTAAGCAAAAAATTTAAATAATGCAATTTTGCTCATGTGATTATCTAGGATTGCAGTGGTTATCTAGGAATGCATCTGTTTCGATCTCATAGTGCACCTTGGTCTTTAGTAGTACGATCATGTTTTCCCGACAGTGCATATATTTCTTTTGTTAAAAAAAGAGGGGGCATGGCACCTGGGACTCCCTGGTTCCAGCATATGACCCTGCATGCTTAACTTTAAACGTGTGAAAATCCCACTGACGTCAAAAGGAAGTTTAGACTGACTAAGACTAAAGTAAAGAGCACAGGATTTGGCATTTATAAATGGTTCAATACATACTCCTTCCAACATTGCCACCACAGCACTATGACATTATACATACAGAGGAACAAGAATTACTCTGCAGAGTCTCCTTTGTTTTCCATGTGATGTGTTCCACTATGAATGAGTTCTACGAGTCCTTGCAATCTCTGTATCATCTTTGACATGCAAACAAGTGAAGAATAGTAGCTATTACATATGAGTTTACCCAGGGGTGAAAGTAACTTACAGCACTTACTGATAACTCCAGAGTCCTGAGGAGGAGGCATGGCCACAACCAGAAGAGGAGTGGCATCTACCAGAAGAGGTGAGGCCTTTACATCCCCAGGCCCTTTAAATCAGAATTTAAAGGGCCTGGGGCTGTGGTAGCAGCAGCTGGGAGCCCCATGCCCTTTAAATCACCCCTGGAGCTACCAGCTGCAGAGGTGGATGGGAGCTCCAGGACTCGGGGGTGATTTAAAGGGTCCAGAGGGTAGTGGCAGTGGGAGCCCGGGCCCTTTATATCGCCACCTGAGCCCCACTGCCAGAGCCCTGGGGTAGCAGCAGCAGCCGGGGCTCTGGTGGCAATTTAAAGGGTCCAGGGCTACCAGCTGCCACTACCGCGGCAGAGTTCCAGACCCTTTATATTGCAAAAGGAGCCCCAGGGGTCCCGACTGTTGCCGTGATCCCTAGGGCTCCAGCAGCAGGACTCAGACGGCGATCTAACAGGCCCTAGGCTTCAGCTGCTGCTACTGCCCCAAGCCCTTTAAATCATCCCCAGAGCCTGCCGAAGCCCAGGCCCTTTAAACTGCCGCCTGGAGAAGCCGGTACTTGCACCTCTTAGTTTATATACTGTCTGGATTGAAAAAAAGTACAGATTCACAGTTAAATTAAAGTTGCAAATTTACCCAAATTCCAATAAACTTTTTATACTTCTTCTGTATTTTCTTTTCCAGTCCCGCTGATTATTGAGATGCATGTCTAATATCCCCTGTTGGATCACAAAAAGCTTTTTTAGTTCCATGGCACCACTGAACAAAATAATAAGACAAGCTGTTTTTTCCAACAACTACAGTAATCTGAAATGCCATTGCTGCAATGTTTTAACAGGCTGGAGCAAAGGTAACACAAAGTGCCGTCAGTTATATGCTGAACTCTGAGGGGGAAAAGTAACAAAAAACCTTTCCCTTTCAAAGGATGTTCCTTCTTTAAAGTGAAATTTAAAGACAGACAGACCTACAGGGCTGAGAAAAAAAGAAACCTCATATTCTGCTATTACTTAATAAGCTTAATACTTTTCAACTGCACATTTCCAAGGGGAACTGATTTTTAAATAATGGCTGCCTATTCAAGTGTCATTAGTGAATTATCCAGAACTCAAAGCTCACATCTTATCAACATCCTATTACATGTGCATACAGTGAGAAATGTGAACAGCCTTCTTCAAAGCCTGAGTAAATGGATGTTGTGCTGGAGACAATGTAGGGGTTGGAAAACATAATATTCGAAGAGGAAAGAAGAGGAGGAGGCAGTGCCCTGGGTACCTATACAGTGAGGGTACATCAACATTTCAAAAAACAGAAACAAAATACAACAGCAAGTCTCAGAGCTGAGGTCAGCTCACTTGGGCTCTTGGGGCTCTTGCTATGGGGTTAAAATAGCTGTGCAGACATTCCCATTCAGGCTGCAGCTCAGGATTTGGGACCTACCCCCTTGCTGGGGTGCACAGCCCAAGTTCCACCCAGAGTGGGAATTTCTACACTGCTGTTTTTAGCTCCATTTGAGAGTCCCATGAGCCCGAGTTAGATGACCCTGGCTCTAAAACTTGCTGCAGTATTGTTTTTTCCAGCATAGATGTACTCTCACTCCTCAGTTTCTACTATGATCCTGTGCCATGTAGTGCATGTAGCAAGTGGATCCACAGATGATGAAACCAGGACTCTGCAAAGATCACCCCTCAGCCACAACATCAGGGTAGATTGATTTAAAAGAAAGCAATTTAAATCATTAAGCATAAAACCTTCATTTAAATGTATCGATTTAAAGTATGTTTTGCATTTGAACTTTTCTTATTTTTGTAAACAGATTAATTCACATTGGTTGATAACCATTAAAACACGTTGATTTGCAACTAAATCTAGTCTTTACACTAAAATTTGGTGCTCCTTTTTGCTAACCAGGAGAACAGACTATATCTATACATATTCATTTAAGTTGAATATAAACTTAATATATAGCTTAATTTATATTTGTTTAGATTCTTACTTTTTACTCTTTTTTATGTTAGAAAATGTTGATTGATGCATGTCCTAGATTATTAATATTTTAGTTGTGATTTGTGTCAAGCTCTATTTGTATGAAAATTCAAATTCAGCTAAAGGTGCACAAAACAAACAAAAAAATGTATTAAATAAAACGACCCTAAATGTGCTGGACACAAAAAAGTTTTACCAAAACACATTCTATGGGTTAAACTAATAGATTTGTGAAACAAAGGAAGTATTATTTGTAGTCAGTGAATGAACTGATTGTTTCCTGTCCTCATGTCCTTCAAGATTTAGAACTAGTACATCTCCTTCTCTCACACCTTGTTTTTATTCATAGATTGGCAGAGGAAAACATGCTTTCCTGCTTCTTCAAGTCACAATCCGTTTCTTAACTTTTAATGAACCAGTCATTGCACTGAAATGGGTAAATAAACTGAAATGTAAGAAAATATTCTCTCTGCACCTGCAAAAGAGGCTACTGCTGTCAAAAGTTGGTTTAGCACGTCTACAAATGTTGGTTGCAGATGCTTAACCAGTGACTTCCACCAGTTCAGTGGTTTGACATTCTTTAAAACTTTGCAGCAAACATGTACTGCTTATTTTTTGTATTTACAATATTTTCATAGATTATAGTACGATTAGGCCTTACACCATAGGCAGTCATTTTCAAAATTAATTTTAAATAGCTTTATTTAAAAATAAAACAAAATCACCCTGTATTTAATTTATATAAAAATCCAACTCAAATTAAAAAACTGTTTGTTTTTTTAATTATCCATTTTTATTTACCCTTTTCACAGCACACGCATAGATAAAATGTTAACACAGAATGAAACAGGAAAAAAGTATACTGGGGCATAAGGAGGCACAAAAGAGGCAGGCAAAATAGACAGGGCAACTCCTTCTGTTTTACTATTGGGCTTTCAGTCTATTTCCCTTGCTAAGCGTTAACAATCAAAACAAAACAAATGAGTTTTCCTGGTTTTATTGCAACAGAAAGTAAGGTCTGGAAATGAAGTTACTCATTATACCAGCAACTATTTGGCAGCAAAAGAAAGCACCAAAACAGCTCATTTTTAAAAAGTGTACTTTTAAACTGACGGTAATTGGTTTTTAATTTACTGGATGGTTTTGTATTTGGTCTAGTCCATACGTGTTTCTAACCAACGTAAATAAAACCAAGATGGCTGTAAAAATGTGCCAAACAGCAGCAGCAATTCAGTAAGACAGACCTAATATTGAAAATAGATATGTATGGATAATTTAAAGCCATATTTCTATACTAGCAAATATAAACCAAGTCCTATTTCTGAATTCCATCAAAAAGGGAAGTTGAGGAACTGGAAAACTGCTGTTCAAAAAGCCCTAGACACCATAAAGACTGGAAATACTGAGTTAAGATTGCAATATCAACCTTCATTCCCCCCACCCCCCTTCAATGATTTTCTCAATCCTCAAGAGCGTGCCACAGTAGATTCCACATGAAAAAACCTCAAGGTTCCCATGTTGCATATATGAATTAGAAGAGCAGAAAACAAATAGAATAGAAAAGTTTTCATATAACTTGCTTCATATAACCTTCATGTAACCTGCAACAATTCCTATATAATGCCAGAATGTAAGGGCCAATAGGGTATCAAGTGCTTGTGGCCCATATGTTCAGTGTGAACATGAAAAAATTAATTGCTGGGCTGTATCTGGAGCCTAATATGCTTGATGAATACTGGGGAAAAAGGGGAGGATAAATCGAAGAGAGGTGGCTATCCAGCCTACACTGGAATAGTAGACAAGGGCAGGGACTTGTATAGACCGTACATAAAGGGTCATGAGAGATGATGTGAACATGAGAACTTCCTTATGAGTGAATTTACAGATCACAAGCCAGTATGTAATGTTTTCCATGGGACAGTAGGTGGGCTGTGGTTTGATGATAAAGGTTTGATGAGGGCAGGGTAGGTGAGGGTAACAGAGCAGAGATTATGGGCTGGTCTCCACTAGGGGTGGAAATCGACTGTAGATACGCAATTTCAGCTACATTAATAAAGTAGCTGAAATCGACGTCTCTACAGCCGACTTACCTCCCATCCTCACAGTGGTGGTGGTCGGCGGCGCGGTCCCGTCGACTCCAGCTTGCGCCTCTTCAGGAGCTGGACTTCCGGAGTCGACGGGGGAGCTGCTGGTGATCGATTTATCGTGTCTTAACGAGACACGATAAATCGATCACCAAAAGATCGATCCCTGCCGGCTCAAGTGAAGACAAGCCTAAAGATGGTAGACCTTAAGTAAAGGTGATACCCAGTGCCTCTGACATTTGAACTACAAACTTCCAGTTACCTAACTTCAAATGTTTATAGTTATAACAACATTTTCATAATTATTATGGCATTAATACTTATAGCAGGGGTGGGTAACATTTCAGAAGTGGTGTGCCGAGTCTTCATTTATCTATCTATCTATATAAAAGTCAAATGGTGTATGCGTGTATGTGTGTATGTATGTATGTTCCCTTACTACTACCCGTTTCAGCTAGATACTTGAAATTTGGTACAGTTATAGGCTTTAGGGTCCTAATCAGGGTAAGAATAGAAATTTTTTAAAATCTCACCTCTTACACCCCCTAGGGGTGAAATTCTTTAAAGCTCATTAACATCAACTACACAGCTCACATAACATCATCTGGGCAGCAGGTTAACACATGCTGTTGTATGTGACATACTTATGATGTAATAATACAGATAACCAGAGAGCTTAGTGTTGCGTAGCACAAACATAATTAAATACACTGTTTTTTTTTCTTAAAAAGAACCCTATTCGTTATGCCGCGTAAAAAGCAAAAATGTATTGGAGAAACCACATCTAAATGCAAGAGAATGAAATTAATTAGACAAAATGAGACTTCTGAACAAAATTTATATTAATAAAAAACATTGTAGTCTTTTTACATCCCCGTTTCCCATTACAAATACCCCGAGCAACACCAGGTATTTTTGCTAGTTCACTCTAACTGAAGGTTTCATGTGCCAGTAATACATTTAAAAGTTTTTAGAAGGTCTCTTTCTATGTCTTTAATATAAAACTAAACTATTGTTGTATGTAAAGTAAATAAGGTTTTAAAAATGTTTAAGAAGCTTCATTTAAAATGAAATTAAAATGCAGAGCCCCTTGGACTGATGGCCAGGACCCTGGCAGTGTGAGTGCCACTTAAAATCAGCTCACATGCCACCGTTGGCACACATGCCATAGGTTGCCTAACCCTGACTAATAGCATTGGCAGCCTTAACTGCTCCAGTATTTTTGTACATTTGGGAATTCCCTTAGTTATGGAAGTTTTGCATAGACCTTGGATGTGTGAGAGCTTGATGCTGAAGAGTCACACAACAAGTTGGAACAGAGAGTTGGAGCCAGGATGTCTATAGAGTTTACAAGCTCCACAGGAATCCTGCCCTCATCCCGCTCACTCTTTATGGAATTTACAAGCAGCACAAAAGTCCTAGTTCCAGCTCTTCTCCTGCTTGTTTAAGTTCTGCAGGAGTCTCCTCCTCAGAGATTATAAGCAACATAGATTTCTCAACCAGTGTTTTAAATTCACTTTGAACTTGGGCACTCATCCTGGAAATACTCCATACCTTGAAATGATGCACAGCATTTAGAAATAAGTGTTAGAAGACTTTTCCAAAAACAAAACTGTCATTTTTACATCACCTCTCTCATACAGTTTGAATAAGTCAACTCAACCACGAAGTCAAATATCAGACGGGATGGATAAAAATCAATTTAAAAAAACAGATTTTTAACATTTAAATTGGATTTTTTTATTTAAATTAAATATGGCTTAACTTTTTAAAATAAATTAATGTATTTAAAAATAAATCAGAAATTTACAATGTATGTTAAGGCTTCAATGTATTATAATCTATTAAAAGCATGAAAAATATAAAAATTAATATTAAACTTTATACCTGAGAAGTTTTAAAGACGCTCAAATCACTGAACTCATGGTAGTCACTGGTTAAAGCACCTGAAACTAGTTTTCTGACACAGTAAACCAGCCTCTGATTGTAGGTGCAGAGAGCTTATTGTAGGTGCATTTCCAGCTTATTCAACTATTTCAATTCAATGAGTAGTTCAAAGATAAGAAACCAATTCAGAGTTGAAAAAGCAGAAAAGCTTGTTTTACTCTCCCACATCTATGCAAAAACACTGGGAGTGAGATGCACTTGTTCTAACATTTTTAGAGGACCTGGTAACCAGAAACAATCACTTCAATTCCCTGACTACAGATAGTATTTCCTTTGTTTAATAAATCAGTTAGTTTTGATAACCTTTTTTATAAACCTTTTTATCCTTATGTATTCAGCACATTTAAGGTAGAAGGTTTTTTCTAAATGCTGTTTTTGTGCATTTTTAATTGAATATTAATTGCCATTTAAATAGAGCTTGACACAAATCACAATTAAAATGTTTGTCATTATCTAGCAAATAAGAAATACATCATTTACTATTTTCTAACTTAATAAAATGTAAAAATTAAGAGAATAGGAATAAATATAAATTAAGCCATATAATTGGTTACACAAAGGTACATAGATAGGGCACTACCAATTTCATGGCAGTGAAAAACAGGTCATGGATCGTGAGCTAACAACTCCTTCCCCATGAAATCGGGCTTGGCAGTAGTTCTGGAGGTGGCTCGTTGAGGTGGGTCTGATCTCCCCCCTGAGCCTCCCCAGCATATCTATAAATCCAAGATGGCCAGGGAAGGGACAGAACTTGTCCTTCCTGGGCTAGACAGGGACAAGAATTGTCTTTCCCCTGCATGGCTGTTCTGGCCTGGGGACAGCGGGAAGTGGGGGATATCAGACCCATCTTTGGGTATCTTTTTGGGTTCTGACCCCTAGGGTTACACTACCATGAAATTTCAGATGTAAACATCTGAAAACATAAAATGGACCAATTTTAAAACCCTCTTGCCATGAAACTGATCAAAATGGACCATAAATGTGGTAGGGCCCTATATATAGATAAAGTATATTTTCCTAGCTAGCAAAAAGTAGCACCAAATTTAGTGTAAAGCCTATATTTATTTGTAGACAAACATGTTTTAATGGTTACCAACCACTGAGAATCAAAATTTCTTTAGGAAAATAACTAAAAGAAGTATAAATGCAAAACATGATTAAAATAAATAATTTAAATAAAGGTTTCCTACTTGCTGAGTTAAACAGTGATTAAAGTCAATGATTTAAACCAATCCACCCATTCTCCTGTGGCAAAAGACTACATATTCCAAAATGCACATAGAAGGAATTAGAAGTTGCATAGTTTGAGACTGTAAACAGGTAAACCATCTAATGGAAACTGTCTTTCCTCCCTAATTTTGCATGGCTATCATGGTTCCATAATACAGTATCTGCCCTTGCATGACAAAAATCTATATTTGTTCTTTCAAAAATCATTGTACATTTGGTAAAAAATAAGGTTGACAATCTACCTTGAATGTAAAATGACTACTTAGGAAGATAAACCTATCAGTCAAAATGTGGACTAGATGCGTAAAATCCATGAAGGTGCCTGAACAGATGGCCTGGTTTTCAAAAGTGTTGAGCAGCAACTCCCACTGATGTGTGTGTATGTAATATACATATTACACCCGCAGATTAACGCACAGTAATGGAATATATCAGGACCAATTTTTGAGAAATGTCAGTTATTGATATGCTGTTATAAGAAACCAGATTTCCTGTTATACATGAAGAACTACTTCCTAGAATAATAAAACAAAAATACAGTATCAAATAAAATTTAAAAAAGTGATGCCAACATATTGAAGAATCACTTGTTAGAGGTAGGTAAAAATGAATATAATTCCCCGACAAAAGATAAATATAGCTTTCTAGGTAATTATAGTGTCTTCAGAAGTAAGAAAGAAAAATATGTGACCAATTATGAGCCTTGCAGCCTCCACAGTAGCGTAGGCAGCTGCAGGATAGCTTGAAGTATAACTGGAAATATCCACTTTGAAACTACTGACACACACAGAAAACAACTCTTATTGACTTCAGCGGACATTGGATCAGGCCCTTTATGATTCAGAGAGAGGCTAATGTTTAGAATGTTATACTTGGTGCCATTCTTGGTTCCTGAATATAATAAACCAGTAAGTCCAAAATCCAAACTCCATATTAAAATACTACATTTTTCTCACTTGTTGGCAGGCACATGAACAAAAAGCTTAAGAAAAATGCAGACTAACACATAAAACACTAGTCTATTGTTCTTTCATTTCCTATGTGACATAGAATCATAGAATACTAGGGTTGGAAGGGACCTCTGGAGGTCATCTAGTCCAACCCCATGCTTAAAGCAGGACCAATCCCCAACTAAATCATCCTAGCCAGGGCTTTGTCATGCCTGACCTTAAAAACCTCTAAGGAAGGTGATTCTACCACCTCCCTAGGTAACCCATTCCAATGCTTCACCACCCTCCTAGTGAAGAAGTTTTTCCTAATATCCAATCTAAACCTTCCCAACTGCCACTTGAGACCATTACTCCTTGTTCTTCATCTGGTACCACTGAGAACAGTCTAGATCCATCCTCTTTAGAACCCCCTTGTGCCATGCATCCCTTCATTTTCCCTGCTCTTACAAAGTAAAGCTATACTGATGTGTCCATTATGATAGGCCTGTGCTATATTTTTCTAATAGGTCTCACCCTAAGAAGTGCACAGGACCTACGACGACTACTGACCTCAGTAAGAGTTATGGATGCTTGGCACTTCTTAGGGTGAGATCTTTAAAGTATAAGGCAGAGGTTTCCAAAATTTTCTTATTGCATACCCCTTTCCAGATCTACTGCTACCCGCATACCTATATCCTTCTCATCACTGTTACTTTGTGTGTTCTTAACACTACCTGACTTCAGCCATCTGTCCATATTTCACTGTTACATACAGATATAGTTATAGTGTGAGGTATATAATCAAAAAAACCCTGACATTCTGAGCTCAGACTGGACAGTAGCGGAGCCACTGAACCCACGCTGTACAGTTATTGGCGGTGAGGGCTCTTTATGTAAGGGTCTTTGTATTTCTATGTTCTCACTTGCACATCTTTAAGTAAATTAACTACAGTATTTTATATAACACATTCCCACAGAGTTTTAAAGCTCTGCATAGCTTATTATGAAAATGCAATAAACAAAACAATTAATAAATAAAATTCACCATTACACAATATATCTCCTGTGTATCCTCAGAAATGTCTCATACCCGCAGGGGTACGCGTACCACAGTTTGGGAACCCCTGCTATAAGATGGTCAGGAAAAGGACATATGTGATACCTAGAGCTCTATCTACATTTATTTTACTATACAGATTAAAACTAAATAGTAACATATATTTTACACGCACCTTTATGACAAAAATAAATAAAAAGTAATAAATTTTTAAGCACCTTTTTTCTTTATGTGGTACAAAAAATCAAGTATTGGACAGAATCAGAATTGTAGGATATTGTTATGCATAGTGTGGAATATTCTATATGAAAAGAAAGCCACAAACAATGAAAAAGGAAGAAGAAAATTTGTGGGATGTACTTTGCTACTATTGCAAATGTATTGAAGAAAAACAATGTAACTAGATATAAAGAAGCAAAAAGCAAACAAGCTGAAAAGAAAAGCTAGACAAATCATTGTTACTTGTACAACAAATTCCACAAAATCCATCACGATACAAAAAGAAAGGCAGCAACATCCCTAAACAGAAAACAATTTTGGGGGATGGTAAAGAAAGCATTTTAAAAAAAAATATGCCATTGGCATTCTCAGAAGGCAAATACTCTGAATGAAGTTCTCCATCTGGAAACAGATAATTCTGCTCAAATGTGTCACGCAGTTACCATGGTAATGTAATGAAGAAAAACAGCGCTCATTAATAATGGTCGGGATGATAAATGAGCATATCAACTTATAATATTGAAACAATTATTACCAGGAAAATAAAGCAGTGAGAACTACTGCATATTGTCAAGAATTCAGCTGGCTCTTGATGCACTCGCAACCCAATGAGCTTGGCTGAGCCCAATAAACCCTCATTAAGTGACTGTGCTTTCTGATTGGACTGAAGGGCCAACAGCTCACCATTTAAGCCTTGTACCAAGAGCAGCACAGCGGCTGCTCAATGTGCTCTACATCTGTAACCGTGGGAGACCTGGTTCCTGCTTTGGCCCTTGCTCCTACCCGTGCCTGCTTCCGCTCCACCCCAGTCCCAACCTTCCACAGAACCCCTTATTCCGACCACTGGCCTGACCCCAACCATGGCTCTGGCTCTGTATCTATGGTTGTTCTAGCTCCTGACTCGGACAACTGGCTTGTCTCCTCACCATGTCTCCAGTTCTGTCCTCTGATTCTGCTCCGACAACTAGGCTAGATTTCTGTTCCAACCACTAAGTAATTCTGCCTACACCCTGGTGTATGACATATACACTACAATGCATTTCCACTTTAGACATGTACAGAATGGCAGGGTTTCTTGTATCCTAAAAAAAATAGACGTGGGTTAAGATGCACAGAAGCACAGAAAAAAGAGGATGTTTCAAATTTTCCTTAACTTCTCTTGCATCTAGATGACATTTAAGTTTATCCTTCACCCCTTGTAACACACATTACTGCTCTGTAAAATACGAACCTCTTCTCCAACACACTGTTAAGCAAATTTCTCTGTACTGTAATTATTCCTACTGGGTGCTGTAATTATTCCTACAGCTGTGTTCAAGACACACACATAAGAACATAAGAAGAATCATACTAGGTCAAATCAAAGGTACATCTAGCCCAGTATCCTGTCTTCCCACAGTGGCCAATGCCAGGTGTCCCCGAGGGAATGAACAGAACAGGTAATCATCAAATGATCCATCGCCTGTTGCTCATTCCCAGCTGCTGACAAACAGAGGCTAGGGACACCATCCCTGTCCATCCTGGCTAACGGCCATTGATGAACCTATCCTCCATGAACTTATCTAGTTCTTTTTTTAACCCTGGTATAGTCTTGGGCTTCACAACGTCCTCTGCCAAGGAGTTCCACAGGTGGACTGGGCGTTGTGTGAAAAAATACTTCATTTTGTTTGTGTTAAACCTGCTACCAATTTGGTGATCCCCAGTTCTTGTGTTATGAGGAGGAGTAAATAACACTTATTTACTTTCTTCACACTAGTCATGATTTTATAGACCTCTATCATCTCCCCCTGTAGACCAGCCCTTCACCGCTCGTTGCAGAAATGAGCTAAGACCACGCAGTTTCCAACACCAGTGCCCCTTTTATTGCCTTGTGCAAGCCCCACCACCACCTATACATAGTTATTTACACTATCCACTATATACAAGTACTCTTACTTAGCTGCTTGGGGGACAGTTAGCTCCTGCAGCTAGCTGGGAACAACAGCCACTTGCTTCTCCCTTTCCAGTCCCCCCCCCCCCCCCCCCGTGCACTTCCTTCCTGCCAGCTTTATCCCTCTGGCCTGGAAAGCACACAGGTGCTTTGCCTTAAGCCCTTCTTGCTAAGGGCCACACCCTGACAGCTCCAATTAACTCCCCTGGCTGGGGGCTGAGCTAGCAGGAGCTGAGCTAACAGGGGCTGGCTCAGAGCTTCTTTGCCAGCACCCTGTTACACCCCCTTTATTCATCTCTTTTCCAAACTGAAAAGTCCCAGTCTTATTAATCTCTCCTCATATGGAAGCTGATCCATACACCTAATAATTTTTGTTGCCCTTTTCTGAACCTTTTCCAAGTTCAATAGATCTTTTTTGAGATGGGATGACCACATCTGCCCACAGTATTCAAGATGTGGGTGTACCATGGATTTATACAGAGGCAATATTATATTTACTCTCTTATCTATTCCTTTCTTAATGATTCCCAACATTCCATTTGCTTTTTGAACTGCTGCTGCACATTGAGTGGATGTCTTCAGAAAACTATTCATGATGAATCCAAGATCTTTCTTCAGTTATAATAGCTAATTTAGACTCCATCATTTTATATGTATAGATGGAATCATGTTTTCCAAAGTGCATTACTTTGCATTTATCAACACTGAATTTCCTCTGCCATTTTGTTGCCCATTCACCGTTTTGTGAGATCCTTTTGCAGCTCTTCGCAGTCTGACTGAGACTTAGTTATCTTGAGTAGTTTTGTATCATCTGCAAATTTTGCCATCTCACTGTTTCCCCTTTTTCCAGATCATTTATGAATATGTGGAATAGGACTGGGACCCGTACAGATCCTGGGGGACACCATTATTAACCTCTCTCCATTCTGAAAACTGACCATTTATTCCTATCTTCTAAACAGTTACCAATCCATGAGCTGACCTTCCCCATTGATAAGGGATGACTTTATCCCACGACAGCTTGCTTTGCTTAAGAGCCTTTGGCGAGGGACCTTGTCAAAGGCATTCTGAAAATCTAAGTACACTATATCCACTGGATCCCCTTTGTCTACATGCTTGTTGACCCTCTCAAAGTCTAGTAGACTGGTGAAGTATGATTTTCCTTTACAAAAACCCTTTAAAAATCCCATTTAAGGCAACCTCTCTTTCCCTCTTTTTTTCTGCTGTGGACATTTGGAACCTTTGAACATGCAGTATTTGAGGCTGCACTTTGCATAGTGCTTGCTGATAGCTGATGAAGAGTTGGCAGGTTACACTGGTGTTGGCTCCCTCTCCTTGCTTCCATCTACTTCTACAAAGTGTCCAAGCTCTTCATTGTAATGAAAACCTGGATGCCTGTAAAAGGAGTTGAAGAAGGGGAGGAGGAGGAGCCAGGTTAGCTGCCTCCTCTAGGTGTCATTGGAAAGGAGGCAGGAGCTGCTCTTGGGCGCTGGAGCTGCCAGGTAACAGTGGGGAAACTCCAGCAATAGAAGAGTCAGGAGCTGTCAATGGGACCAGAGCTGCCAGTGCAGGAGGAGTGTCCAGGAAAGCAGGAAACTAAGCATCTGGGCAGAATATGCAGAGGCAAAGGATAACCAGGTGGCAGAGAAGCACATGCAGAGGAGCAGATCAGAGAATCCAGGATATTCCACAGTTACTTGGCTGTTGAATTTCCTGCCAAATTGTGCAGTAGTTTTGGGTTTTCTTTTAGTTTTTTAAATCTTATTTCTAGCCCTCCTGGCTATGAAGAAAAACTTCCTGTCTTAACCCTAAATTACTGTAAAAACGCCAACCACAGTTTGTCAGTGTACCACACACCTTCCACACCAAATCACAAGCCTCTACCACTGGGGCTAAAAGAGTAACTCCAGTAACCACTTGTGGACATGGGGAATATAGGGGTTGGTTACAGTAGTAACTGGTCATAGATCTGGCCACATTCTGCCTCTGTGGCAGATCAAAGTGCTGTGGGGGGGGGGGGGGGGGAAATCGAACCACTGGATCCTCAAGTGTTTTAAGATTTCTTGGGTTTCAACAGGCTGCAGCACTGTTTCCTTCCTTTGCCTCTCTGGTACATTCCCTGGACAGCAACTCTGCTACTCCGTCATGGGAATGGTGCTCCTCAGCCCACACTAGGGACCACACTAGGGATCAAATATTCACAATTTCTCACCTATAGAACATTTGAAAGCTAGAGCCCTATTTTGACAAGTGATTATATTGCTCATTCTAACAATAAATGGCAAACATCAAGAAACCTGTTGGCAAATCTTAACTACTTCAAACATACTTACCAGTAAAGAGAGCCTCTTAGCTGCTAAAACCAAATATGTCAGTGTCAATGGAATGACAGCAGCACAGTAGATGTCACGGAAGATCAGCAGTAGGAGATTTAAACACTCTCCAAGATCTATTTACAAAATAACGTTTTTCAGATAAAATGTTGCCAACCTGACCATGGTCCTCTCATTTTTTAGCAAATGTGTGACAGGGCCCCATGACAACTGATCTCAACTGTGACCTGTGGAGTAATTCAATGCTGATGGCTTGTTCAATGTTGACTTCATTGCAGAGACTAACAATTGGGTTGGTGGATTTCACGATGTGTACAAATATCTACTAGGAAGCTAACCAGATCATGAACTCTCATTACACAGGCCAACAAATCAGCCCTCCGATGTCCAACAATGAACAATGACCAATTCCGCTGAGTCATCTAGTCCCTTAGCAATTCTACATCACAATTATTATTGACTATTCTAACTACATGGATTTTTTCAGTACTGTGCGTTACTTACTGAATCTAAAAAATGTGCTCATTGCCAAGAGCCAAGGGTACTGTTGAAGTCACGTCGGTGAGTAGAGCTAGATTTTTTAGACTACAGTTGCACAAATAAAATATAAATATTGCAAACAAATTAAAAAGTTATCAGTGATAAAGTTACTTGGAAAACTGTAAACAAGTTACATTTCAGCATCACAAACAGATTTCTGGGAAGACTACTATGTTTCAATTTCTGCAAAGTTCAAACAGGGATCTCAAGAGAACTTGGTATTGCACATTTGACTAGTAATGCTAAGGAGGCTTATTATTTTTATTTTGTAGATCTTGGGAGAAAAAAGATCAGTCATTGGCTAGTCAGCATGGAGGAGGGTTACAGGATTAGATGGAGCATGGTCTGGTCCAGTTTGGCAAATTCCTACCTTTCTGGTATGAATTAAAGTGAACACCTGGTAGGACTGGCTATTTTTTAAGGCTGCAAAATAGTTTCCATTACAACTCCATTTTCACACACACTACTTTCTGAAACATTCACCATTGGGACAAAATTTCCATGCTTGATCTCAGTCCCCCCCCCCCCATTTAATTAACATGTAGCTGAGTCAGATGCCACTTTTTCAAAGGAAGCCATTCCTCCAGTGGAGGAGATTACTGACATGGTGCTGTGCAGGAAGGATATTCAGTAAATGTGATTATCTACAGCCCACTAAAAAGATCAAATCAAGAAATGAAAACAGGAGCGGAAACAAGAAAATATTAAAAAGAAGAGAGAGAAAAGAAGGAATGGTGTGTGGCTTTGAAAATATTGCCAGTCAGATGTAATATTCAGGTAAGTTGGGGCGAGGGGATTGGGGCACCGTCACAGCGTTACTATACATATTTGTTCAATAACTGCATGCTGTTCAGTACTGGACTGTCCATGGAGGGGTGCTACCATAGATCCTAGAATGACAAAGTTCAGAAACACCTTTGCAGCCATTTATTACATTTACAGCATCACAGATGTGTTTGGCCATTTATAAATACAAATAAAGACAGTGACGCTATCCCAAAGAAAACTTTGCATCACTCAGGAACTATTAAAGCAGAGGACAAGGAGCAGACCGTACACAGATAAATTTCTTACGTAGGATGTGACTACACAGTAGCCGGGAGGGTGCTGCACAGCATAGGTAAACAGACAATTTTTTTTCTGTTTCAGCTAGTGTGTTAAAAATAGTATGGAAGCAGCAGCCCAGACTATTCTGCCCAACCGTATGGGTACAGACTTCGGCGGCTAGCTCAAGCCACTATCTGTGCTGCTGCAGCCACACTGTTATTTTTAACATACCAGCTCAAGCAGAGCTAGCATGTGTCTGTCTGCCAACTCTGGGAAGCATACTACCAGCTGCTGTGTAGATGTCCCCCTATTTATAAGCTAGTGGCATAGGAATAGGACTGGGGAAGAGAAGTGGCAGATGAGTAGTGCTTGTAAGGCAAAGCAAATAAATCAAAATATAAAAAAGTAGGTCAGTGTTTTTACTAATAAGTGAAACATACACACCACTTCCTATTGCTCCTAAAAAGTTGCTTTAAATATATACTTATCCTATATGCTAGGAGTCCAGTGAAATATTTGTTTTTTTCATAAACACGCAAAACACCTGCCCAATTAAATATTTCTCTAAGACACTGAACCATTCTGGGTTTGTTTGTTTTTTAGGGTATGCAATAATTTATACATTACAAGGACTGAAAATTACACTGGTTTGATGAGGTTTATTCAGTCTTGGATCTGTTCCCAAAAAATTGCTGCATTCAGGGACCAGTGACACTTTACCGTCTGATATTTCATAAACCATCAGGGCTATAAAAACAAAATGCTAAATACGCTGAGTGGAAAGGATCTTACATTTCACAGCTTCCATTTCTAGCCATGGATACAGTGGACTCAGAAATCAGAATGAGGTGACTTTTAATCATCTTTTTTTTCCTCCCCTTTTTAGTAACCAATATTACAACACTGTCATAAAAGAGCTTGGAATCTCAGTTGACAAATGGGGTATAAATGTTTCTAGTTCTTCTCATGATTCTGGCAGCTAAAGTTTCAGAGTTTGTCTGGGCATTTAAAAAATAAAAATGAAGAAAAGAATTAGGTAGGCTTTTTATAGCATAGAATTCACCTAAATTAACATTCAGAACAGGGAAACAGGGACTTGAACAGGGTTTTTCCATGTCTTGGCGAGTGCTTGAACTAATGGAGGGGTGGTTGGTTGGTTGGTTTCGCGTGCACTCTCTCTCGTTTTCTTTTATTTCTGTGATAAACTTAACAGCAACAAGTCACTGGGACCAGATGGTATTCACCCAAGAGTTCTGAAAGAACTCAAATGTGAAATTGCGGAACTATTAACGATGGTTCGTAACCTGCCTTTTAAATCAGCTTCCGTACCCAATGACTTGAAGATAGCTAATGTAATGCCAATATTTAAAAAGGTCTCTAGAGGTGATCCTGGCAATTACAGACTGTTAATTGCCAGGATCACCTCTAGAGACCTTTTTAAATATTGGCGTTACAGTAGCTATCTAATGGTAAGTCTAACATCAGTAGCGGGCAAATTAGTTGAAACAACAGTAAAGAACAAAATTGTCAGTCACATAAAAGAACATAAATTATTGGGCAAAAATAAACAGTTTCTGTAAAGGGAAATCATGTCTTACTAATCTATTACAGTGCTTTGAAGGGATCAACAAACATGTGGACAAGAGGGATCCAGTGGACACAGTGTACTTAGATTTCCAGAAAGCTTTTGATAAGATCCCTCACCAAAGGCTCTTACGTAAGTTAAGTAGTCATGGGATAAGAAGGAAGATCTTTTCACGGACTGAGAACTGGTTAAAAGACAGGGAACAAAGGGGTAGGAATAAATGCTAAATTTTCAGAATGGAGAGGGGTAACTAGTGGTCAGTCCTAGGGCCAATCCTATTCAACTTATTCATAGATTATCTGGATAAGGGGGTAAAGAGAGAGGTAGCAAAGTTTGCAGACAGATAGTAAACTGATCAAGATAGTTAAGACCAAAGGAGACTGTGAAGTACTTCAAAAAGATCTCACAAAACTAAGTGATTGGGCAACAAATTGGCAAATGAAATTTAATGTGGATAAATGTAAAGTAATGCACATTGGAAAAAATAATCCCAACTATACATACAATATGATGGGGGGCTAATTTAGCTACAACTAATCAGGAAAGAGATCTTGGAGTCATTGTGGATAGTTCGCTGAAGACGTCCACGAAGTGTGCAGCGGCAGTCAAAAAAGCAAACAAGATGTTAGGAATCATTAAAAAGGGATAGAGAATAAGACAGAAAATATCTTTTTATCCTTATATAAATTCATGATATGCCCACATCTTGAACACTGCATATAGATGTGGTCTCCTCATCTCAAAAAAGATATAATGGCATTAGAAAAGGTTCAGAGAAGGGCAAGTAAAACGATTAGGGGTTTGGAAAGGCTCTCATATGAGAAGAGATTAAAGAAGCTAGGACTTTTCAGCTTGGAAAAGAGGAGACTAAGGGAGGAGACTAAGGGAGGACAGGTATATAAAATCATGAGTGGTGTGGAAAAAGAAAATAAAGAAAAGTTATTTACTTGTTCCCATAATATAAGAACTAGGGGCCACCAAATGAAATTAATAGGCAGCAGGTTTAAAACAAATAAAAGGAAGTTCTTCTTCACACAGCACACAGTAAACCTGTGGAACTCCTTGTCTGAGGAGGTTGTGAAGGCTAAGACTATAAAAGGTTTTAAAAGAGAACTAGATAAATTCATGAAGGTTAAGTCCATTAATGGCAATTAGCCAGGATGGGTAAGGAATGGTGTCCCTAGCCTCTGTTTGTCAGAGGGTGGAGACAGATGACAGGAGAGAGATCACTTGATCGTTACCTGTTAGGTTCACTTCTTCCGGGGCACCTGGCATTGTTCACTGTCGGCAGACAGGATACTGGGCTGGATGGACCTTTGGTCTGATCCAGTACGGCCGTTCTTATGTTCGGAGTAAATCCTCTCAGGACCAGTCATTTTTTTCACTAGTGTGTGTGTTTGTGTGTGTGAGCGCGTGCACGCATGTATATTATATAAAAACTGTACATACATCGAGAGTTTTCCCTCTCCCATACCTTTCACATGTTGCATTCTTTGGGAAGGAGTGGGGAGAGGAAACCAATATGCCTAGCATCTATGCCCTCACTATGTACCAGATTAGAGGAAGCGATGATTTGGTTGAAAGGATACAGGGAGTGTACACAGTATACAAAGCTGTCAGAAGTCCTGGAGGTTCCAGGGAATTGTATGTGGGATAGACTAGGAAGGGCAAGCTAACAACTGTGCTGGGGTAAGAGAGTACTGTATAAAATGCATAGCAAGAACTGCTTGCCTATGTGCTCTCCTCAGTGTCCTTGGTGTTTAGATGGCGTGCCTGCTGCTCAGTGCACCACTGCCCTGTAGGAGGCATAATTGTGTCTGAAGTGGCTGAAAGAAGATTTGTAAAATGAGTGCTACTGTAGAGAGTAGGTGGCTCTCAAAGGTAATGCAATAACTCATAGTTTTGTTGCTAGTCAATGATACCTACAGAAGGGAAACATTATGCTGTGTGTTAAAGTGAGTTAACTTTGCAGCTATTTATATGGTCCGTAACTAAAGACATTTTATTAACTGATATATCTTTTATGTCTGGAAGATTTGTGCTGAGTGTTATAAGCTTCAATTACTCTTTTTTGGCTTTGGTTTACTGAAGAGAAATGTTAGCAGTAAGGAGCTGTTTCAACTCCTCATGAGACTTCAATGATTAATTATTCTATCTATTAAAATGAACAGATTGCAATTAATAAAATTAAATGGCTGGTGAGAAGGGGTATTCTTTTCATGCTGCATGAACAATACACCCTGATAGATTAATATTACATTAATAGGAGGAAGCTCTATAGCAGGAAGAATATGAAAGTATATTTTTAAATTCACAGTTTGTGGGCTGACTGTCTTAACAGTTGACCCATTAAGAATACAGCCTAATTACGAAGCAAGTTAAAGAAGTATGGGCTGGATGAATGGACTATAAAGTGGACAGAAAGCTTGCTAGATCGTCAGGGTCAACAGGTAGTGATCAATGGCTCCATGTCTAGTTGGTAGCCGGTATCAAGTGGAGTGACCCAATGGTCCGTTGGTCCTGGGGCTGGTTTTGTTCAATATCTTCATTAATTATCTGGATTCTGGAGGATGGCGTGGACTGCACCCTCAGCAAGTTTGCAGATGACACTAAACTGGGAGGAGTGATAGATACGCTGGAGGGTAGGGATAGGATACAGAGGGACCTAGACAAATTAGAGGATTGGGCCAAAAAAAATGTGATAAGGTTCAACAAGGCCAAGTGCAGAGTTCTTGCACTTAGGACGGAAGACTCCCATGCACTGCTACAGACGAGGGACAGAATAGCTAGGCAGTAGTTGTGCAGAAAAGGACCTAGGGGTTACAGTGGATGAGAAGCTGAATATGAGTCAACAGCATGCTCTTGTTGCCAAGAAGGCTAATGGCATTTTGGGTTGTATAAATAGAGGCATTGCCAGCAGATCGAGGGACGTGATCATTCCCCTCTATTCGGCATTGGTGAGGGCTCATCTGGAGTACTGTGTCCAGTTTTGGGCCCCACACTACAAAAACAATGTGGATAAATTGGAAAGAGTCAAGAGGAGGGCAACAAAAATTATTAGGGAGCTGGAGCATATGACTTATGAGGAGAGACTAAAGGAACTGGGATTGTTTAGTCTGCAGAAGAGACGGATTTGATAGCTGCTTTCAACTACCTGAAAGGGGGTTCCAAAGAGGATGGATCTAGACTGTTCTATGTGACAGAACAAGGAGTAACAGTCTCAAATTGCAGTGGGGGAGGTTTAGGTTGGGTTTTAGGAAAAACTTTTTCACTAGAAGGATGGTGAAGGACAGGAATGAGTTACCTAGGGAGGTGGTGGAATCTCCTTCCTTAGAGGTTTTTAAGGTCAGGCTTGACAAAGCCCTGGCTGAGATGATTTAGCTGGGGATTGGTCCTGCTTCGAGCAGGGGGTTGGACAAGATGACCTCTTGAGATCCCTTCCAACCCTGATATTCTATGATATTCTACTTGCCAGATAAAGAGGCATCAACTATTTATTTGCAAAGCCCCAGAGAATATCTTGTTAGGTAAATTCGGGGGGTGGGAAATAGCAATTCTTAGCTCATATAGGCTAGTGGTAGGGCTGCTGCACCATGGGAGATCTTGCTTTCTTGAGACCTTGTCCAGCTGGGCTACAGAAGCAATACACTGTGTCACGGTATGCACAAGGTTAATGTGTGTCCCTTATGCTGCTCAGTAGTGGCAGAACTGAAAAGAAGTGGCTTCAACTGATGTCTGAAAGAAGTCTCTGTCAGGCTCTCTTAGGGAATGATGAATGCTGCAATGTAGTACTGGAGAGGCCCATTGCTAGTGAGGGATGGGAGAGAAGAATGGCAGAGATCCAACAGGGACTCGGAGCTCTTTACACATGAGGATTTAACACACACCCACTTCTCTATCTATTAATTTAGTAGGCCAGCTTTCTTAAAGGAAAATTTGAAGCTTCAGCAGCCAAATGCAACTGAAATAACCTTTCCACTCTAGCTGTACTGTGCCCTCTAGATTGTTTTAATTGGTGCCCTGCTGTTTGGTACCAAAAAGAGTGCTCAAAACGAAGTCTGAAAAGTTGGGATGATGGCACCCATACAAGGCATGAGATATACTCAAACTCTTCACTTTTCTCTTCCAACTACTAACTTAATTGAGAAGGTTTTAATGTAATCAGAATACATTAACTAAATTTGTAGGATATAATTGGATAGTTATTCATCAGGATTATAGTAAAACTTAGAAGGTTAGGTATGTAAAGCCTTACATTAAGAAATTGTGTGACCGCTCAGGTAAAATGGTTTCTTAGGGTCATTTTGTGACTAGTGATTAGATTAGAATGTTGTCCTGGGTTTTAGTCCCTTCTGCCACAAACCCTTTGTGTGACCTTGAACTCATCACTTAACTGCTCTATATTTAGTTAATTCATCTGTAAAATAAGAATACCTCCCTCCCAGTAATTCTGAAAAGATTTATATATAAATGATTTTGAAATATATTTAAATATATATTTAAAGCAACTTTTTATGTGAAACAGAAAGTGTTGTGTGTAATTTAATTATTGGTAAAAACATGGACCTCTTGTGGATGAAGGGCAGGTTTTACACCTTGAATTATTAGTTTATTTGCCTTTCAAATACTGCTCACTTGCCATTTCTCTTCTTTAGTCCTATTCCTACTCCACTAGTTTATCAATAAAGAGACATCTACACAGCAGCTAGGAAAGCACTTCTCAGTGTAGACAGACACATGCTACCTCTGCATGAGCTTCAGCAGGCCAATGTAATTTTCAGGCCCTGGAATATATAAAATATTGCTTATCTTAAAAAAACAGAATGGTTCAATGGATAAACATATATTTAAAGCAGGTTTTTTAGCAACAAGCATTATATAGTGGACAGGCTGCAGAGACTCCTTTGGTTGCACACACATCAGTTTGTGCAAATGTCCATCAGCTGGGTATATTTTCCTTATATTTTTATTCATACAACATCAATAAATATTTCTACTACAAAATGAGAATAGCATATCGATGAAATACACACATATTTGGGCATCTTTAAAAAAATTATTTCTTACCCGATGAGCCAAAAAACTTACACCTTACATGCCTTGTTTGCCAAGTTTCAGCTCCAAGTGAATTTTTGTGGCCATGATGTACACCACTAAAAAAAACCCGATAGGAGCTAAAACAACCTAAAGATTAATAGCTCCTCTGTGATGCACTTTTACCCCATAAACATTCCTCATCTTCATACTCAGTTTCAGAGTTTACAACCTACAGCAGTGGAACAGTAATGAGTTTCAAAAGACTTAACCTTGAATCCTGTTCTGAGAAAACTGAGTTTGTCTTAAACTTAAGATAAAAGGATTCCCTTAAGCATAAAGTCTGCCATGAACATTTCCTGATTTCTCCCAGCAAATGGGGATAAACAGATCTAGCCCTGATAGACACATTAAAGTAATATACTTCTGACATGCACACAAAAGGATGCTCTTTAAAGAGCTCAGTAAAAGACAATTGTAAATATAGGACTAGGACTCTTGCTGGGAGGAGGGATTCCAACAACTCAGAATGCTTGCACTCTTCTCCTCCTCTGCCTGTGGGGTGGTACTGACTAAACAGGAGACTTCACCAGGAATGTAGTGATCTAATATATTCTCTCCTGGAGCTCCTACAGAGCCATGACTACAAATTAAAGCTGCCCTCCCTTGGCCCAATTCCAAGGAGAACAAATGCTGCCTGTCCTCATCCACATATACATCTCTTTGGGGTACTGGAGCAGAAAGAGGTGCAGGCTGAGTTTATATCCTTTATCAACTTGCAGGGCAGTCACTTAGCCCTGGTCTACACTACGAGGTTAGGTCAAATTTAGCCATGTTAGGTCGATTTTTAACTCAATGCATCCACACAACCAATCCAGTTTTGTTGACTTAAAGGACTCTTAAAATTGACTTCTGTACTCCTCCCAGACAAGGGGATTAGCACTAAAATCGACCTCACTGTGTCGAATTTGGGGTAGTGTAGATGCAATTAAATGTTATTGGCCTCTAGGAGCTATCCCAGAGTGCTCCATTGTGACCGCTCTGGACTGAACTTTCAGCTCAGATGCACTAGCCAGGTAGACAGGAAAAGCCCTGGAAACTTTTGAATTTCCTTTCCTGCTTGGTCAGCGTGGAGAGCTCAGCAGCACAGGTGACCATGCAGTCCCAGAATCACTCAGCCTATAGTTGAACTGCTCCTTACTAGTGTCCAGGCTGCCTGTGTACAGCTTCATGAGCCACAGGAGCAAAGGGTAGGCTGGGTCTCCAAGGATAACCACTGGCATTTCAACATCCCCAAGAGTAATTTTCTGGTCTGGGAAGTAAGTCCCTTCCTGCAGCTGTTCAAACAGACCAGAGTTCCTGAAGATGCGAGCATCTTGCACCTTTCCCGATCATCCCACTTTGATGTCAGTGAAACGGCCCTTGAGATCCTCCCATGTTTGCAGCACCATCGAGAAGTACCTCTTGCGGTTTATGTACTGACTGCCAAGCTGGTCCAGTGCCAAGAAAGGGATACGCATTCTTTCTGTCTGTCTATCACCCCACCACAGTTAGGGAACCCCATGCAGCAAAGCCATCCACTATGATCTGCACATTTCCCAGAGTCACTACCCATAATACTAGCTGGTCGATGATTGCGTTGGCTACTTGGTTCACAGCAGCCCCCACAGTAGATTTGCCCACTCCAAATTGATTCCCGACAGATTGATAACAGTCAGGCATTGCAAGCTTCCACAGGGCTATCGACACTCGCATCTCAACTGTCAGGGCTGCTCTCATCTTGGTATTCCTGCGCTTCAGGGCGAGGGAAAGCAACTCAAAGTTCCAGGAAAGTGGTCTTAACACATGCAAAAGTTTCACAGCCACTGGGAATCATCCCATAGCTGCAACACTATGTAGTCCCACCAGTCTGTGCTTGTTTCCCGGGTCCAGAATCGGCATTCCAATGTCTGGACCCGCCCCACTGCTGCCATGGTGTCTCAACTGCCACATCCCACGCTTACAGTGAAGTCTGTGTCCATGTCCTCATCACTATCGCCATTGCACTGTCATTGCCTCCTAGCCAGGTTCTGCACATACTGCAAGATAATGCGCAAGATGTTTACAATACTCATAACAGCAATGGTAGCGGTGATCTGAGCGGGCTCCATCTTTGCTGTGCTATTGCATCTGCACGAGTAACCCAGGGAAAAAAGCGCAAAATGATTGTCTGCCGTTGCTTTCACGGAGAGAGGGAGGAAGGGAGGGGGACTGACGACATGTACTCAAAACCACACGCAACAATGTTTTTGCCCCATCAGGCACCAGGAGCTTAACCCAGTATTCTAATGGGTAGTGGATTCTGTGCTACCCACAGTGCACTGCTCCACAAGTTGATGCTAGCCACAGTATTGAGGACGCATTTTGCCAACTTAATGTGCTTAGTTGGGACACACAATCGATCATATAAAATCGCTTCCTACAAACTGACTTCTATAAAATTGACCTAATTTCAAAGTGTAGACGTACCCTTAATTGACATGCCTTAGCTCTGTAAAGTGGGGATAAAAAATACCTCTCTCCCCCCCCCCCCCCCCACACACACACTCTTTGTCTTCTGTATTTAGATTGCAGGCTGCTTGGAGAAGAGACTGTCCCTTATTACAAATATATAATCACTACAATGGGATCTTGGTATGACATGGGAAGTCTATGCGCTGTTGTAATACAGATAATTATATTAGTAGAGTTTTATAGGTATTCACATTTATTTACTTTATGTATTATGACATTGTAGAATCACTTACTCGCTTAACATCACAATGAGGAGAGGAAAACATTGCAAGTGATTAACTGGTGCTGCAGGACATCTACTAAATCTTTGGCCTACTATACAGTGAATATATGGATACCTGGTCCACTACATATCCTATTGTTTTCAAAACATTTGACATTTTAAACATGCTTCTGAACAATTTAGAAATGGGAGGTTTCAAAAATGTTGGGAAAAAATAATTTTCTTGCTTTATAACTAATCATAATATGTTTTGTAACTCCTCCTGAGCTAAAAGTAAACATTTTTAGATTAAGCATTTGATGTTTTAAACTCTGTATCAAGGCTAAAGGAAGAAGAAAAAAAACTTTCAGCAGATACTTAACTTTCAAATCCTCTGGCTGGATACCAATTTTTTAATTTTTTTATTAAACAGAGAACAACGATATTGCCCCTTATTTGAAAAATACCCCCAGGTAGAGGGTCATAAAAGAGGTCATGTTCAGGAAAACTAGGACATATTGTAACCCTAGGTGTGGGCATGCATGTCCTATTACTATTATTTACTCAGATCACTCCTGGGGGAGGGGGAAAAGAGTACTGCACCTGTTTAGGGATGGGATTAATCTTCAAACATGGTGATCTGACATGGCTGGAGCATCTCAGGAGAGTAAGAAAAATTCAGAACTAAATAAGATCATCTGATATTCCAGTAACCCGTCTAGTAAAGAACCATTCTACCACTAACTTGGAACTGATTTTTCTTCATCGGGGTATCAGTGAAGCCACACATTGAAAAGGGACGCTGATAAAGTGGCGAAGCATCTTATGTTTATTGTTTCCTGGAGCCTGATCCAAAACCCACTGAAGTCACCAGGACCCTTTCCACGGACTTCACTGGGTTTTGGATCAGGCCTTTAATGACTACCAGCTCAAAACTGCTCTACTTGGCAGTAAGCAGAGGGGGGGGGGGGGGAATCGGGGGGGGGAGGGACAGAATTACTACTATCACTACACAAAAGTTACTTAATGACTGTTATGAAAGCATCTTATTGATTCTGTTTCCTACTATATATTTACTTGCTGTAGTAGCATGAACAGTCCATTTTGTTGCTATTCTGTAAGTACATTTTTATATTTAACTAGCAAAAATACCCGGCGTTGCTCGGGTCAGTCAGAGGTGGGGAGGGGGCAGACAGCTGAGTGAGTGCGGGGTCCGTTGGATGGGGGCAGAGAGCAAACCTGACACCTCCACCTCACCCCCCCCGACCAAACCCGACACCCCCACCTCACTTACCCCTCGACCAACCCCGACTCACATTTTCACCCCCCCACCCAAACCCAACACCCCCACGTCTCCCCCTACCAACCCCAACACCCCCTGACCAACACCCATACCTCACCCCCCGTAGACCAAACCTGACACACCCACCTCACTTTCCCCCCCCAACCAAACCTGACACCCCTACCTACCACCACAAACAAACCCGACACCCACACCTCACTTACCCCTCAACCAACCCCGACCCCCCTCCTCACCCCCCCAACCAAACCCAACACCCCCACCTTACCCCCCCACCAAACCCAACACCCCCTGACCAACCCCAACCCCCACACCTCACCCCTCACCCACCCAGACACCTTCCCACCCACCCCAGACCAAACCCGACACCCCCGGCTCACTTACCCTCCGACCAAACCCGACACCCCCACCTCACCCCCCCAACCAAACCCGACACCCCCACCTCACCCCCCCCCCGACCAAACCCGACACCCCCACCTCACTTACCCTCCGACCAAACCCAACTCGGGTCCGTCGGAGGTGGGGAGGGAGCAGAGAGCTGAGGGATTCTGGGGTCCGTTGGAGGTGGGGAGGGGGCAGAGAGCTGAGCGAGTGCGGTGTCTGTTGGAGGGGGTATTATGACATCATAACTATGTCACAGAGAACAGCAGCTGCCCAGCTGATGTGATTGGCCTTTAAATAATTTCACCCCTGGGGGGCGTCAGAGGTGAGATTTGAAAAATTTTCGACTCTTACGGTCATTAGGACCCTAAGACCTCTAACTGTACCAAATTTCAAGTCTCTAGCTCAAACGGTGTGGAAGGAGTAAGCATACATACACGCATACATACACGCACGCATACACCATTTGACTTTTATATATATAGATAGATAATCCACTGAAATATACACATATTCTGGGAATGTTTTAAACATTGTATTAGGCCATTTTTCAGAAAAAATGGAAAATGCAAAGTAGTTTGAATTAATGAGGAAGGTGTTTACTTTGCCTACACTAAACATCAGTAAATATCTAAATTGGATTTGATTTTTTTAAATTAAAGTTTAGCAGCTTCCTTGTTAGATCTCCACAGTACATAAATGATTTGTCAATGGCATTCTCCTTGTTGAACGAGTAAAACATAAACTTAGATACCAACTGTAACAAAGTCCTGTGGCACCTTAAAGACTAACTATAAAGTTTCAAAGCATAAGCTTTCGTGGGCTAATACCCACGAAAGCTTATGCTTCGAAACTTTATAGTTAGTCTTTAAGGTGCCACAGGACTTTGTTACCTCTGCTATTCCAGACTAACACGGCTACCTCTCTGATTCTTTAGATACCAACTGTAATTTTATTACAATACTGACTGGTAGGGTGACCAGATGTCCCGATTTTATAGGGACAGTCCCAATTTTGGGGTCTCTCTCTTTTATGAGTTCCTATTATAGGCTCCTTGTCCCAATTTTTCACATTTGCTGTCTCGTCACCCTATTGTCAGGGGGAGGAGGGGTGTTTCTTCCTGGGCAATGCGTCTTCAGTATCAAACTGTGTTTGTTGAGAGGAAAATTAGGGAAAATCTAATCGAAAAGAAGGGTATAAATCGTTTGGCTGATACATCTCATTTTGTTCTAATAAGAGCACATTCTTCTAGATTTTCCCTGTTTTGACTCTTGTGGTTTCCCTCTCCCCATTTTATTGTGTGACCATAAAAATTTATGATTTAGCGCTCATGAAAAGTGAGGGATTTTAAAGCCTGGCATTAATATTAGAAAGTGCTGTACAATCTCCTCCCACATACTGTTATCAATATATTTTAGTCCCACCCAGAAATACACTTGCCTCCTCTGCAAAGAACTTCTCAACCTGTCCAATGAGAAATAAGTAAAAGCTTAATTTAAAGTATTCTGCTAAATACAGTAGAACCTCAGAATTCAGAACACCTCGGGAATGGAGGTTGTTCACAACTCTGAACATTGACTTAATACAACTTTTAAACTTTACTATTACTTGGATCCGACTTGTCCTCGTTACACGGCGTCTTGGTTCTGCCATGAACGCAAATAGATACTGCTCCTATCTTGCGCAAGTCGATGCCATCTCTGCCCGAACATCTTGACCATAGGATCCTCCCAGCGTCGTCGAAGGCGACCACGTTGGCGCGGTTGTCCTCGCGGAATCCATTCGGTTAATCATACGGTCCATCTGTTGTCCTGGAGCTGTGCTACGTGACCAGCCCACCTGCGCTTATTTTCGTAGATTGACTGAATCACATCCTTAACTCCACTTCGTTGTCGAATGACTGCGTTTGGAATGTGGTCTCGAAGGGAAATTCCACACATTCTGTGCTCTATGGCTCTTTGCGTGACTGCTAATTTGTTTTCATCGGCCTGTGTGGTGCTCCAGCACTCCGAACCATATGTCATTGCTGGAAGAACGGTAGAGTCAAACAATTCTTTATGCAGTCGCATGGGGATCTTCGAGTCGAACAGCGAGGTTTTAATTCGATTAAAGCTACCCCATGCTGCCTTTCTCTGTCTTGCACACTCTCCATCGAATTTGTTGGTCTTCGCTAGAAGATATCCAAGGTACACGTAGACATCCACTTCTTTCAACACTTCACCGTTCAAGATTATCCGTCCCTCTGTGCAGTGATCGTTTCGCATCCACTGTGTCTTCGAGGCGTTCATTTCCAGCCCCACTTCGCGTGAGCGCTCTTGCAGTTGTTGAACCTTTGTTTGCAGCTCAGCGGTGTCCCTGGCAAAGATAACACAATCATCTGCGAACAGAAGGTGTGTGAGATGTTCTCCGTCCACATTTATGCCTCCATTCCAGTCAAGTTTATTGAAGAACGACTCCAGTGCAGCTGTAAAAAGTTTTGGCGATATAGTGTCGCCTTGGCGTACTTCTCTTCTGATCTAGACGTGACAAGGCTCGTCGAACAACTGAATTTCTGTGGCACAGTCACTGTTAAGTTCGCAAAGCAGATCAACGTAAGCCGGGTTTATTGCATGATCATGCAATGCGTTAACAACGGCTGCAAACTCGACAGAATCAAATGCCTTTTTAAAATCCACAAATGCAACACACAGCGGGATTCGATATTCCCTACATTTTCCCATCAGCTGTTTCACAGTATGCATTTGGTCGATAGTCGAGAAGCCCGTTCTGAACCCAGCTTGTTCTTTACTTGTTAGCAGCTTTAGATCTTTCTTTATCCGATTGAGAATGATGCGAGTGAAGACTTTGTAGACTTGTGAGAGAAGGGTGATCGGTCTGGTGAGGTATCTGGAAGCGATGCAGGGGCCCACTCCAGGTAGGGGAGACGGTGATACCCGACACACGTCGGAGAACCTCCCCGTGACCAAAACCTCACCAAGTGCTCCCCTAGAAGCGCTCATTGGGCCGAGCGGTCTAGCGGAGACGAAGCGGCTACAGGACACAAGGGCTGGCAACTCGAATGGACTGCCGCGAAATACATTTGCCAAAACTGCAAAACTTTACTATACAGAAGAAAAATGCTGCTTTCCCTTTATTTTTGAAGTAGTTTACATTTAACACAGTACTGTGCTATATTTGTTTAGGATTTTTTGTCTATGCTGCTGCCTGACTGTATACTTCCAGTTCCAAATGAAGTGTGTGTGTGATTGACTGGTTAGTTCGTAACTCTGGTGTTCTCAGCTCTACTACACTGGCTAGAGATAAGGGAAATGAAGTAATCTCTGGATGCAGAGAAGCCCCCAAAATGAAATACCCATGTGCTCCTGGTGCTATAGTGAGGTGGAGAGGACAGCAAACAGCTTGGTTTACAGATGACCTTCAACAAATAGAGTGTGAGGGAAGAAGGTTGGAATCCTGATTTTGAAAGTTCCATGAGAAGGCTAATTACTTGCATCCAAAATATTTATTTATTTGAATTTCTATGTCTTGGTTGAGTGAGAACCAAAGAAGCGTTTGTGGCTGTTGTACTTGAACCAGTCTTAAATCAGCAGACTTGTTTTTGGTGGTTAATCTGACTGACTTCATTTACTGGCTAAAGGGAGCCCCTCCTGTTATGGGGAGACATTTGATAATTATGTTAATAAAAATCAATCAGATCTGTACCAAACTGTTTGGAACCATGGAATCAGATCAATCTTTAGAGGGGGGAAATGCTAGTTTTTCTGCAGGAGTTGCAGACAGCATTACAGTCATCCAGGGTAAAGATGATGAACACAGAGAAAAATGCTGAAGAAAAGGAGAGAGGAAAGATAGGCAACTGGTCTGGGTGCTAGTGTGGAACATGGGAGATCCACATTCAGTTCCCTGCTCTGCTAAAAACTGTGTGTGTTATTGGGCAAGTCACTTAGCGTCACTGGGCCTCTGTAAAACAAACACTATCTCTCAGGGGTACTGTGAAAATAAATACACCAGAGACTGTGAGGCACTAGGATACTGTGTTAATGAGGATGATATGCTTATAGCTTGTATTTCTGTCAATCTTAGAACTATAAAGATTCCCAGTTCTCATACTCTCACAATTGTTCTACATGAGAGAACTTTGTTAAGAAATTAACTTTGTGCTTGAAAAGAAATTACATCATATATAACACAAATTTTCATATCTGATGGGAAAATATTAATATTTAAGTGCCCGGGTGGCATAGAGAAGAGCTTGACATAAACAGCTAAATTAATAGACACTAAAACCATTTCCTAACTTTGTTCTTTCTGTAATAATCATGGTTATTTATTACACACACTAAATGATTTCATAACTCTAATGGGTCAATATGCCCCCAAAAATGAAACACATCATTTCTTGTATGAAAAAATAACACTTATGGCAGATGTTACACAATGAAACAGTATGTTGAACATGACAATATTCAAGCCTCTCTGCTCCTGATCAATTCAGAGTCACGTGCTGAGGGTGAAGAGGGGATCTGCACACATGGGAACGTGGTGCACTGTATGCATACAGGTACACAACAAAGGGCTAGAGCTTGTCGTTTCTGGATGGCTTCTTTGCTTGCTTCTCCAGCCTAAAGGGCAAAAAGGCATCTCAGCCTTAGGAAGCAGCTGTTTACTCATGGGAGCTAAGAGGAAACTGGGGAGTCTGCCTGCACAAGGCTCAGCAAGGGGCGGAGCCTGACAGAAATTCCTGCATCCTGATTGTACAGAAGTTATGCCAGGAGAACAGAATTATTTTCCTGATGCCTTGAGTGTAAACAGTTTGAATTAGTTTAATTACTTTCTCTTTATGCATTAATTAAGCCTTGTGCCCTGGGTTTAAACTCACCCCAAAACAAAAGCTTGAAGGCAGCTCTCCATTTACAGTTCTGGGACCAGCAAAATTTGAGTGTCTCATGCTTCTTCAACCCATAAATCTGCATGCAGTTCCTCTGCCTCTACTTTATGCAGAGAAGTCCTCCACCCCTGCAAGCATCTATTTTTAACTGTATCCAAGCAGGGTGGGTGTGTTTTTTAAACTCTTCCAGTTACAACTCTTTCCTATCAACTGCTGCACGGAACCTTATTACCTTGTGCTGTGCCTATATTGCATTCCCACCACACCTTAAATTTCTCACTATTACTACCACTAGGGCAGTCTGCAAATTAAAAAAATTAATAAATATTACTGTTAAACAATACTAGAATACCATTTATTTAAATATTTGTTGTTGTTTTCTACATTTTCAAATATATTGATTTCAATTACAAAACAGAACACAGAGTACAATGCTCACTTTATATTTTTTATTACAAAGATTTATGCTGTAAAAAACAAAAGAAATAGTATTTTTCAATTCACCTCATACAAGTACCGTAGTCCAATCTCTTTATCATTAAAGTTGAACATACAAATGTAGAATTATGTACAAAAAATAAATGCATTCAAAAATAAAACAATGTAAAACTTTAGCGCCTACAAGTCCACTCAGTCCTACTTCTTGTTGAACCAGTCACTCATACAAGTAAGTTTGTTTACATTTGCAGAAGATAGTGCTGCCCACTTCTTGTTTACAATGTCACCTGAAAGTGAGAACAGGTGTTCGCATGGCACTGTTGTAGACAGCGTCGCAAGATAATTAGGTGCCAGATGCACTAAAGATTCATATGTCCCTTCATCTTCAACTACCATTCCAGAGGACATGTCCATGCTGATGATGGTCTCTGCTTGATAACAATCCAAAGCCATGCGGACTGATGCATGTTCACTTTTATCATGTGTCAGATTTAAATCACTAGTCAGGAAGACTTGATTTAATCATGGATTTATATATAAAAGTGCGTTATTCTTGGTTGTTATAACCTTAATATATATTTTTCACAACTCAGAGATAGATGGTTTCATTTTTAGAATGTACACACTATACATGTTTTAAGTGATTTATTTTGAAAACTTTTCAGATTAGTGTTACAGGTATATCAGAAAATGAATGATTGATTATTTCATTTACCAAAGGTAACTGAAGCAGATATGTATGAACTGATTGGGAAGTGAACAATCTCCAATTCAACAAATTAATCATTAATATTTGGAGAACTTTCTTGCCATGATGTATTAGGATGAGAACATCACCAGAAAGACATTTAAATTGTTTTGTTTAACTAAAACAACAATGTTATATATTCTGGATATTTTTCCTCAACAGAAAACATATTTTAACAAAACCAGCATATGAATTTAGTTAAACATTTAAAATTTTCTTTGTTGCACTATTTGCATTTGGCATGCATGCTTATCTTACCCACAGGTAGAGGAACTTCATTAAAAATATTCCCAAACTGAGTCTCTTAAGGCCTGCTACCATTATAGGTTTTCCCTTCTAGGGAGAGAATGGTATGGTAGATCTCAAATCAGTGACGGCTACACTCAGAAAGACCTCAAGACTTCTGGAACATACTGCTCAAACAGTTGCACTTTTGTTTCTACTGCCTGTCCCTCCCCACTTCTCACATTTATCCCCAGATGTCTTCTCCTTGTCCAGATCTATTCTGACCCCAACAAGCTCCTATTCACTGAACTTTCTGTAACTTTGCACTTTTAGAGAGAGGTAAGGGACTAACTCTGTGTACACAAATTTGCAGAGGGACAATAGGGTTGAGTGCTATTATTTCTCACCTCTAGATATTAAAATTTATTTATTTATTTTAAAATATTGTTGCTGTTAACAAGCATGTTCTCTTTGGAGACACAAATCCACAGTTTGAGAACTGCAAAACTAAGCACTGATGATGGTATCTTTTAGATGAACACTGAGTCCCATTGGGTAGATAGAAAGATTAACCTAAATAATCTATACAGAAGCCTCTGGAACCCCATAAAATTGGGTCCCTAATCCACAAACTATTGGAACTCATTTATAAAACTTTTCTTAAACATTACATGAATATATTGTCTCATACTATAGAATCAGAATTTATAATCCCTATTCCATGATGAGATATCTTTGAGATATAATGTATCTTGATGAAAACTGTCTTTAGATAGGCTTACATCCGACAAAGTGGTTATTAGCCCACGAAAGCTTATGCTTCAAAACTTTATAGTTAGTCTTTAAGGTGCCACAGGACTCTGTTACCTCTGCTATGCCAGACTAACACGGATACCTCTCTGATTCTTGTCTTTAGATAGATTTTTTCCACAAGACATTTTATTTAAAAAAAAACAAAAAAAACCCCACGATTTAAATTTTAAAAAAATCATTGATTTTTATCCACTCCAGATGCCACCAGCAGAAGGTTGATTTTCTTTTTTGGTGGTTCGGGTTCTCTAGGTTCCACATCAGAGTCTTGATCTTTTAAGACTTTTGAAAGCATACTCCACAGCTCATCCCTCTCAGATTTTGGAAGACACTTCAGATTCTTAAACACTGGGTTGAGCGCTGTAGCTATTTTTAGAAATCTCACATTTGTACCTTCTTTGAGCTTTGCGAAATCTGCAGCGAAAGTGTTCTTAAAATGAACAACATGTGTTGGGTCGTTATCCGAGACTGCTATAACATGGAATTTATGGCAGAACATATGTAAAGCAGAGAAGGAGACATATTATTCTCCTCCAAGGCGTTCAGTCAAAAATTAATGCACTTTTTTTTTTAACAAGCATCTTCAGCATGGAAGTATGTCTTCTGGAATGAAGGGGCATACGAATAGTTAGCATATCTGGCACATAAATACCTTGCAATGTCAGCTACAGAAGTGCCATGTGAACACCTGTTCTCACTTTCAGGTGACATTGTAAATAAGAAGCCAGCAGCGTTATCTCCCATAAATGTAAACAAACTTGTTTGTCTGAAAGATTGGCTGAACAAGAAGTAGAACCGAGTGGATTTGTAGGCAATAAAGTTTTACATTATTTTGTCTTTGAGTGGAGTTATACAACAACAACAAAAATCTACATTTGTAAGTTGCTTTTTCATGATAAAGAGATTGCATTACGGAACTTATATGAGGTGAACTGAAAAATTATTATTTCTTTAATTTATTATATTTACAGTGGAAATATTTGTAATAAAAATAATGTAAAGTGAGCACTGTACACTTTGTATTCTATGTTGTAATTTAAATCAATATATTTGAAAAATGTAGAAAAGCATCCAAAATATTTAATAAATTTCTATTGGTATTCTATTGTTTAACAGTGCAATTAAAACAGTGATTAATCGCGATTAATTTCTTAGAGTTAATCGTGTGAGTTAACTACAATTAATTGACTGACCTAATTATTACTGGTAATAGAGGTAGTGTAGCGCATCCAGGTGGTTTTAAACCACCACTGTTACCTAAATATGCTCTGAACAAGTCTAGATGACATGTGGTTAGCACACTAGCAACAAATGACACTTTGTTTATATTAGCACTCCAACCACTGATACCTACCCAGTTTTAGTTACAAAAACAAGAACACTTTGCTCTGTTTTCCATCTGTAGATCTCAAAGTGCTTAATGCTAGCAATGTAGAAAAGGCTCAGAATCCCTCTAAAAATTCTCTAAGGCTAAACCAAGCAGGCTGAGCTGAGTAATGCTGAGTAGGTTACAGCCAAGTCAAAGATTGTACTGTCCCTCCTTGATCGTTCAGCATCACAATTCTCTGTAAAAGCAGTCATACTGGTTATACCTACAAGCTCTCAACTGAAGCCACTTACTACTGGGCCCCAGTCAGGTAACTCTATGAAGAAAGTGTGAGGGGGGAAGTCACCTGCTTTCCAGATTCCAGCTGAAGAACAAGGGGCAAAATATTGCATGTCACGTGCATTCAAATTAGATTTAACACCAAGAAAAAAATAGCACTAAATGGGATAGATTTCTCAGATTTCTCCTCCTCTCAATTATCTGGAGAAGGAACTGAATATAGAGATATTAATAATAAATAAACAGGCACCTAAAAGGAAGGAGAATGACCAAGGAATCTGAGCAAGCAAACTTCTTAAAATTAGGAAACTTTATATTTAGAGCAAATATATATATAGAGAGAGAGCTTTTTACAACTTCAAAGCACTGTACCAGTGCGGACAATCTAATCCTCAGAACCCCTTAGTGAGGTAGGTAAGTGTATCCTAGAATAGCTTGTTGGAAAATCTAGCAGAATGAAATTCAAAATCCCCTCTCCCCAGAGAATATTTTTCAGACATCCCAGCACCAAAAGATATATCATTTTCCTAAATTTGCTCTAGTGATGTGTATTAGGCACAAACACATAAAATCCTGGCTTCAGGAAGTAATTTGATCTTTAATAGACAAAAGCTGTGCACTGAGTAAAGGAAAAGGCAGTCTTTAAATAATTAAAGGGTATAATTTTTATTATTCTTCATCTCAACCTTTAATTTATGATATATGTATAGAGCAGATGGAAGTCTTGTTCAAAAACATACTATAGGATTAATTAAACCAGATCTGAGTGTTGGTCTATTCAGTTTCATACTTCAGCTTTGGCAATAGCCAAAACCTGATGCTTTGGAAGAAAGTGAAAAAACAACAATGTGCTTAGAGGCAACTGTGCAATGCTGTACATAACCAAATCTCCCCTGAAATAGGAGATTTAATTATCTTAATTTATCTTGCATAGCTACAAATGCTATTAGCGGTCATAAAAGTATCCTGGGCTTTCATAAATCTGACCAGAGCATTTTTCTATGTGACCCGATTAACACAAAGTTAGAATTAAACAAGGTACATGTAGTCTTCTTGCAACTACAAAGTCCACTGCCTGTTATTGAACAGATCCTTTTGTGACAGATTAGTCTCCAATATTACGGCACAGATTTGGGCATCACTAATTGCAAATACATTTGCATCTCTCTGGTTTCTCTTTGTATAGAATCAATGCTACCACCATAGCATCAGCTCTCCTTTCTGCTATTCAATATCATTATTTCTATTTCACCTCACTCCCCACATTCTCTTCTTTATATAACTGCACCTAAAACACTCTCCCTCAGAGTCTCACTCCACTTCAAATGTATGCTCCCCAGTCTCCCTCCTCCATCCAAACTTGATCTTGCTTTGCCTAGTTTGTCCTGAAGATAAGCTTAGCTCCCAATGGTCTGAAGAAATAATCTGTCCATAGCCATTGGTTGGATCAGATATATTGAAGCTTTTATGGCTCCCAGCTGTTGACAGGAGAACATACAGCAGTTTTTCGGCAGCTGGCAGAAGGAGGGAGAGGCTGAGCACTGGCAGTGCTGTGGCTCCCTTGAGTGCTATGAAGCATCTTTAGCAATCAGTAGTGCAGCGGTTCTCAAACTTGTTGAGACCGCGACCCCTTTTTGTGCTCCGGCGGGGGGGGGGGGTGACCCCTCCGCCAAAAAGCCGCCAATTTTATTATTTTTTTAAAGTCATGCCAGAACCCCCCTGCGCCCCGGCCCCAGTCCCCGCTGGCGGCCGGGGCTCGAGCCGCCGCCCGGGGAGCGCGGCGCCGCCCAGGGATCCAGCCGCTGCCCGGGGCTGCAGCCGCTGCCCCGGGAGCACAGCTCCAGCTGCCGCGCTCCTCGGGGCTCCAGCCGCGCTCCCCGGGGCTCGGGGCTGCAGCCGGCGCGCTCCCCGGGGCTGCAGCCGGCGTCCCTGAGTGCAGCTCGAGCTGGTGCCGGTCCCCGGGGATCCCGCAGCAGGGAGTTGCTGCGGTAGAGGCCCGCGACCCCCCCACTTTGAGAACCCCCGCAGTAGTGGCTGTGGCACTATGGACGAACAACGTCCTTTGAAGCTCAGTTTAAGATTCATGTGACATCCTACAGTAAAATCTAGCATTGCTAATATCTCTGCTTGTAGTGGATTGGTTGTGACAGCTCTCTGCTACAGTGCTTACTGTATTTCTTTTTGCCTTTACTGAAAGAATAACTCTACAGATGTGTCAGATGGAATTTTGTTTTGGATTAACAATATAAATGTTTAATGGGAAATTAAAAAAACCTTGCAATGTCAGATCCAATTCATCTTACACAATGCAACTGCCCAGTATAATTGAAAACATGAAAGGAGGAGTGAAGCAATGGTTTTGGTCTATTATGAAACAGACTTAGAAATCTAGGGAATTCTGATTGGCTATTGATGAGGTTGCACAAATCCTATGCTTAGGTGTAAACTTCTCCATCTCTTTTTTATATTAAAAATTGTGCAGGACATATTTTATATGCCATGCACAAGAAAGTGCGGCACACTGCCAGACCTGGAGACCAATGTGTTCCGTTGATCCACAGAACAGATGCAACAAGGACAGCAATAAAGCAAGGTTCCCCCCATACTGCTAGTCCAAAATGTCTCAAATCTAATCTAGCCAAGCCACAGCCTCCCTGGCTAGACTGACAAAAGGATGGTATGGGAACCTCTTTATAAGAAGATGGAAAAGGAAACAATTTTGAAACAGTCCCCTGAATATCTGATGGTAATAACTTTCAGTCACTTTATATCTAGCCCAGGGTGGAAAGGTGTCAACATAATGGGGCAAGATTCTACATCCCATTACAATCCCTTGTGCCCTCAAATTCCTCTTACCTTTTGAACATAATTTAGGTTCTCACATGACTGAAGTTATGGGCTATGACCTTGTGTTACTGTGTAACAAAGTGACAGGTTTCAGAGTAGCAGCCATGTTAGTCGGTATCCACAAAAAGAACAGCAATACTTGTAGCACCTTAGAAACTAACAATTTTATTTAAGCACAAGCTTTCGTAGGCTATGGCCTGCTTCATCGGATGCACAGAATTGAACATATAGTAGGTAGGTAGATAGATATACACATACATACATACCAACAGAGAACATGAAAAGGTGGAAGTTACCATACCAGTTCTAAGAGGCTATGGTATGGCAACTTCCACCTTTTCATGTTCTATGTATGTACGTATGTATATACATCTACTATATGTTCCATTCTATGCATCCGATAAAGTGGGCTGTAGCATACGAAAGCTTATGTTTAAATACATTTGTTAGTCTCTAAGGTGCCATAAGTACTCCTGTTCTTTTTGTGTACATGCAATGAAAAAAATCTCCCAAAAATACATTGTCTGACTAGTCTTACTGCTTAAATATCAGTTAACATCCAACTTAATATTCCTTTCATAACACAAGAGGGGAGTTTGCTCAATAGTCCATAAAGTCTGTATTATATAAAAATTCAAATACGGAAATCAGAATTCCAAAGGCATCATCTTACAAGATAGTAAAAGAGAGCATGAACAAAAAAAATCCAACAAAAAACACTCTCATCACTCAGGTTCAAATTTTTGAAGACCCTCAATTCAGATTACAGATATAATTTGAGGTAGTTTTACTTTGTGTCTGCTGCTGGGAATAAACATACCCTCAACAGACAGGTTGAAATGAAGCTCCGCCTCCTTACTTACTTCAATAGCAGTAATAGCTTTGCTACTGCAGCATGGCATTCTTAATTCTGCACAAATAATTGCTATAACAACCACCACAGAAGAGAAGCTTGGCATTCTAAATAGCAGTGCAACTATTTTAAGAATATTGAATCCAAGGGGTTTATAAACAATACCAGATCACTCTTTAGTAGGAAACAGTTTCCTTATAATGTCTGGACAGGCCTGAAAACTTCACATAGTGTATATTTTTCTATAATCATTCTTAACACATTTCATAATCTACTTCTGATCAATTTAAAAAATAGTTAGCATATGTTTAATAGAATCTGAAAAAAATCACAATGTTGACATCACCATACTTGGCATTTAAGTACCATGGCAAAACTCTGATTTCAAAACAATCTTCTTTTCAACTAAAGGATTAGCTTTAAATTAACAGGCCATGTTCAAAATCTTCCTCTACCACCCTATCTTCACAGAAGGTTATTTAAATATTGATAACTTCCCACTAATTTTACAGTACTTTCATATTCTGCTCTCGAGAAGACTTAGGGTTTGACATTTTCCTCCTGTTATAGCGGGATCGAGGGAATTGGGGGATTTATTTTGCTTACATAGTAAGGTTTTTAAAGCAAATTTTACATTTGGCACCTGATAGCAGAAATATAAAATGTATAACTTGGGAATTCAAAGTGAATGGTTGCCCTTCAATTTCCTTACACTATGTGGAGTTGAAGATGGTACTATACTTCAGATTGCAGAAAGCAGAATGTTCCATAGATCTGCAATAAGCTCTCTGATTTCACATCTGATCCCAACAACAACATAATTTCAACACTTCCGATACTATCCATGTGATGTGATAACTCCACTAGTAATGTCATGATTCATTTCAACTTTCTTTTTTTCTTCTTAGTTCATAAGAAGGTGAGACTCCCAATTAGAATTTAAAAAACATTAATGATACGTAAGCAAGATAAGATCCCACAATACTCACCACCAAACACATCTCCATTCTGGTAGTTCTTTCCCTTCTGAGCTTCCTCTTCATTTTGAACAGTAGAAACATGCTTGGCTGATGCACAGCCCATAGCTTCATTCAGTCAGCTCCAGCTGGACTGAAACACAAATCATCTCTACAGATGCCTAAGCATTGTTTTAAAAATAATCCACTTTCTTGCTTGGTTGTCAAGACACTTCTACCTGCAGATATAAGAGGAGAAAAATATTTCTAAACATATTGACAGAAAGTCGTCATTAAGAAGGTTGCGCTTTTTGGCAATCAGGAAAATATGACGACGGTATTTCGGGGAGAGGAGTGCAGGAAAAAACACCATCTGAAAGAATACACACAGGCTTTTTTTCCCTGAAGCACATATAAGAAATCAGAGACATTTGCTTCTCTTGATACTTTTCATGATCTGTCCATCAAGCTAATTTTCTCCGAAAGCTTATTAGTGCTTGGGAACTAATACTTGCAAGTGTCAAACACAGGGTCAGACAAAAAGAAAAGTTAATCAAGATCTTGTGTCCCTGCATGGTTGACAGAAGTTGTAGAGAGCATGCTCAGGGAATGTCTAAATCCCACATTTAGGATTTGTATAGACACAGAAAATGTACTGATTTAAACTTAATTCTGTTTAAAAATCCAATACAAACTGCTGCAGGGATACTCTTCAAGCTAAATCAATTTTTAAAAAGTTTAAACCAATATAAAAGAAGGAGTGTCCACACACAAAGCTGCACTCATTTAACTAAATTAATGTAAAAATAACACCTTTAGTTAAACCAGTACAACTCTGCATACAGACACAAATGCTTATATGTACTTAAATGCCTATATGAGTATCCAAAAGTGGGGGACAGACATTGTGGGTACGTCTACATAGCAATTAAACACTGGAAGGTGGCCTGTATCAGCTGACTTGGGCTCATGGGGCTCAGGCTGCATGGATGTAAAACTGCAGTGTAGATGTTTGTGACTCGGGGCAGCTGTGGCTGTTTAATTGCTGTGTAGACACAGCCACTATTACTTTTATTTCTAAGGTTATGCAATTCAACATCACTTAGTGGATTATGTTTATTTATGTTAACAGTTGTAGCCCTGTTTTTTTTCCCAAACATCATGTGAAAGTTTAGCTATAAATGCACAATGAGATTGAAAATCCCATTACAGTTCAAAACCAAGATACTGTGCATTGGCCAATCTCCTTCTGACACTTGACTGTTCATAATTTGTAACCAAAATCTGAACTATATAATTTCATCCACATCTTGAAAAAGTTATTGATACTTTTACTGACACTTTTCTGATCTACAAGTACTATGCCAAGATCCTGAATTTAAAACTCACTCTCCTCTAAACAGATTAGTTTCATGCCCAAGGACTGAGCCTACTATCCAGGGTGGAAAATAGCTTTCCCATCAAACTCCAAAGGCAAGCCTCTCACCCAATTTAATGGCTAAGTGTCTTGATTCAGCAAAACATCTAAATATACACTGAAATTCCATCCCAAACGATGTCTGTTTCCCAACCCTCCATATACACACTTTCTGTTCATGGTATCTTCTACCTAATCACATATATTTTCTGCATTCTTTCTCCCCAAGATAATGCCCCCCCCCCCACAGATTTCCAACTTATTCAATCCTCTTAGTCCCATCCACCCATTCATAGTATAGGAAATTTTACCAGACTCGGTAGCCAGAGGATTAATGTACTAGCTGTAGACAGAAATAGGCAAGCACTGTTCAGAAGAAATGCAACTCTAACCTTCCCTCGTTTTCCGGTTGCTACAAGGGAGGTAATTTCCACTACTGTCCAATATCACCTAGCTTTCAGTGTTGGGTTCCCTCTCCCACCTTTGCTACAGCTCATAGCTTTCCCAAACAGCAGCAGAATGAAACGGACCTGATCCCCACACTAAATAGTGTTCTAGGGCACCACGAAATTTGGTGCCCCACGCAGCTACATATGCTTAAGGACGTCCCTGTGTTTCACTCTTTTCTCCCCCCCCCCCCCCCAATCTTTCTTCTCACTCTTTTTCTGTGTCCTGGGATTCCTCTAATTCATTTCCTCTTTTAGTACCTCTCAAAGGCCCTGCATATAGACGTGATCTTCCCTCTGGTCAAGGAAGGCTGGACAAACTTCCCTTTGTAGCCCACAATGCTGCTCCTTTCAGCTGGTCAAAGGGAAACCTTGATGAGCAATGCAAGGCATTCCTTCCTCCCAGAGTGTGGGAGTATAGACAGTTTTCACAATGCTCTTAAATCACTTTTCTACTAATCTTTCTTTGGTTTCTACATAGTGCTTATTTCCACAGACTCCAAGTTCCTGTTGGCCCAGGAAAGGCAAGCAGTGAAATGCAGTAAAAGTTGTTATCTGGCATTTTATCAACTAGAAAGCTCTATTAACTGGCATTTCTGATATCTCCCAATTAAAATCTTCAATCTAGTAACCGGGACTAGTATACTGCCCAGGAGATTATGCAACTGCATATTCTGCACTCTACTTTTATGCAAAAGAGGCAGAAGACAAGTAAGCAAGATGATATCAGGGATTTATTCAAAAAAGCAGCTTCTAGGGTGTGTCATAGGGTCATTACAGATTCAGCCCAATCTCCTATGCCTTCTACATCTACAATGATAATTGATAATGATGACCCTCAGGCACTGTAAGATCCTGAAGTACCTTTGGAATCAAAGAAATATTAAATTATGTTCAGTATGGTTTTAGAGTTAAGTGTATTTTTAGTGATCTGGGTGTATGCCATGCACTGCCCATAGTGATATGTAGTGTCATAAGATAACCTACTGTATAAAAAACTTCGCCTGTACACACCTAAGTGCTTCAAGAAACCAACCACTCTTGAATGCAGTACTGCTACTGGACTGGTGAGTACCTGTATGCTATTTTATACTTTATTCATTTTATTGTATTCTAATTCTTTGAAAATTGGTATTCCATTGGTAAATATAACTCTTAGTTAACCAGAATTTTTGATTAACTAGCACCCTCCATGTTCCCAACATGCTGGATAACGAAGCTTTTACTGTAGTATATATTTTAGAACTTATTTAGCCTCTGATGCTGTCCTTCCCGTCTTTTGTCAGTCTCTCTTCTGCTCCCCTCTCCATTTGTTTGACTCTTCCTAATACCAGTACCTATGGTAGTACTCAACTAATCCCACAGGTGCTACAAGGAGCAGAGTGAAACTGACATGATCATCAGTTTCATTCTGGAGCTTACGCTATTGGCAGGATGGGCACCAAAGGCACTATTCTACCCCCAACAAATTCTCTTGCCGAGTAGTTTTCTAAAATACCATGGTGAGTTCCACAAGTAAACTAGATTCCTAGAATTCTGTACCAAAGTTGAAAGCTTTGCAAGGTATATCTTGTTTCCCACAACTTAGTTAGGGGCTAGGGTCTCATGGAGAAACTGTAAAGCTGAATACAAAATGCTTAATAGAGGAATTTGCAAGTGCTTCTCTATTTGTTTTTTTCTTTGTTCACTGCACTGAGAAAGCCAGATCTACATTTTATGGGGGTTGTTAACACATGAAGTTTCCTCCCATATTGACCACTCAGAAAACCAGATGATAATTTCACAAAGCTTCAGAAATCACTTAGCAGTAAGTGCTAAACGAGTTTACAAGGAGGGGAAAAAAAGTTAAAAAAGAGAGACCACATTAGCTTCTTATAACAGTTCAGCCAGTGAAAAACCCAAGCATTTTACGTACTACTGTTAATTATAATTGTTCACTGCAATACACAGACTAGTTTGATTTTAATTTTGAAGAAAATATTTTCAGAATTATAAAGCAACAAATTTCTGTGTTCGCATTGAATGAAGGACCTTGGGAGTCACGAGAGATGTTTCCCATTTTCCTATGCTTGATCAATCTACCTCCCTTCCTAAGTTGCCCTGTGCCAGGAAAGATATTTTTAATTGAGTAAAAGTTCTCTCTGAGCAAGACAACCATAATTTTTGTCTTTAGAATGCACCAAATGGCCTATGTTGCCTTTAAAAAAATACACTGTATAAGGTCTGAGGCCTTCAGCAGCCATATTAGGAGAGCATCAGCCTTGAGTCAAGAAACAGAAAGTCACATCCTCACATTCCATCTAAATGACATTAAAACAATGTAATATAGGATTAAGAAGGCAATCCTGTCCTAATAGTAGCCACTGCCACCAGATAAAGAAACAGATCTCCAGATGTTTAAAGGAAACTTTCTTTGATTGCATTCTGTCTGACAAGACATCACTTATCAATAACGCTGCGAGTCTGTCACGGATTCCATGACTTTCTGTGATCTCCATGACTTATGCAGTGGCTGGTAGTCTTGGGCCACTGCGCCCCCTGTAGTAGTTTAGGTGTGAGAGGAGGCAGGAGTTGGGGCATGGGATGGAGTGAGGCAGGCTCTGGGCAGCACTTACCTGGGGGCTCTCCGAAAGCGGCAAAATCCCTCTCGCTCAGCAGATAGATAGAGGCGCGCTGCCTGTGCCCAGAGCGCTGGCTTCACAGCTCCCACTGGTCGGGATACTTTAGTAAAATGATTGGTTAAGGTATAGCTAAGCAGGACTCAAGTTTCACTATATAAACTGCAGTCCAAAAGGAAGCTCTTTGGAACCAGCTCCAGGACACAGCCCCAAGATCAGAGCTCCCAGACCTTAACACCCTGGCAACTATATTGTGCAGAAGTTGGAGCCTCTGGATCACCTGATCCTGACTAGCCAGCAGGGAAAAGTTTGTCTGCCTTATTGAGAGTGGGGACCATTGTATGCTTAGCATGTCAATTCTATTTTGCTGATTGTTAATAAACAGATGTTAACAATATTATTGTGCAAGGCTCTTTCACTGGTGAAAGACCCACAAACCCACAGAGGGTAAGGTTACACCTTAAGATCACAGAAGGGTAAGGATTGGTGCCTAAATTTACAGGGTTACGCCTTGAGCCTGAGAAACAGGGTAAAAGTGGGTGTCCTAGAGTGTGAGGTATGTCCTGAGCCCTAGGAATGGGGTAAAAGTTCCTAAATTAATTGGGTTATGCCCTGAGCCCTAGGCACTGCATATAGATGGGTGCCCCTAGGGTGGGCAGGTAACACCTGGACTTTATTCCCTGCCTCCCTTTGCAAACAGTTCAATCTCACACTGTTAGTAGGCAACATAAAGCAGTGCTGAAATCAATCAATTTATCTGCTAAATAAGCAGAAAAATATGTCACAATGTAATCACATAGGTGGCAGGCCTTTATTCCATTTCCTACACTGTGTCTTAAAAAAACACTATGACCCGTTGTGCATTTAAATTAGTCTGCTAAAATAAACCATTAAACAAGTATTCTGTGCAATATATTTTTTTAAAATCCATTCTATAACAAACAGTTACACAAGGAGATGGAAAAAAAGTCAAAGTGAATAATGATGTTCCTTTCCTTTGAAATCAGAACCAGAATATGCTTGCCTTGGCTTGTTCATGTTAATAGCCATGAAACGAAGCATCTTCTTCCTCTATGAACTCTGGTTGCTTCCATGATGCTATAATCCCATGTCTACTGCCACATTTCACTATCCTGTTGCAAACATCATATTGTAGCCCTGCTAGATTAATCTTGAAGGATGATCTAGACAATTATACATGGAAAAAGCTTTACCATCCAAAAAACATCAGCAATAATGGGAAAGGAAAATACAGGGAGAGGTACAACACAGTTTAATAGGATTTTGCTAAAATTGTATTAAAAATCATCCCCAGTATGGTGGGAGATTGTTGGAAAGGCACTTTGCATTTATCCTGTCAGCTAAACTATGCTGAGTGTAAAACATACCTCAAGAACATTGTGATCTTAATGTTAAGGAGAAAAGAAAAATAAAATACACAAGCAGGCAGGCTAGATTTTGCTAGCAGAGAGTGAACTGGCTTGATTTAGTGCCCCTAATTAGTACCTCTGTGTTATTTGTTTTATTACTTGATGCCGTTGGTACCATTGCCCCATGGAGGCCCATCATACTGTCTTCATGAGCAAAATTATTTGTCCCTTTGTTTTGGCTCATATCCTTGTTTCACAATAAACATTTCCTCAATACATATTTTTGATCCATTAAGATACAAATAATCATTTCTGAATACAAAGTACAGTAAAACCTCCATTTAACGGACTAATTCGGGTGAGGGGGTGTCCGTTAAATCAAAAAGTCCGTTATTTAATAAATAAAAAAAAAACGAGCTGTCAGAGCAGCAGCCCGCCCGCCACAGGGTCGGGGCGGCAGCTCCGCAGCCCGCCCGCTGCCGGGAACCCGGCGGCAGCCGGCAGCCAGCCCGCCAGCGAAGGGGACCAGGGCAGCAGCCGGGAGCCGGCAGCCAGCCCGCCAGCGGCTGGGACCGGGGCAGCAGCCGGGAGCAGGCAGCCAGCCCGCCAGTGAAGGGGACCGGGGCCGCAGCCGGGAGGGGTCACGGTCTGATATGGATCAGAAATTTTGTCCGTTGCATCCGAAGTCCGTTAAATCGAGGTCCGTTAAATCGAGGTTTTACTGTATGTTGGCCACAACTATGATGTTATGTCAAGGGAACATTTTTTCCTTATTTCAGTCCACTAAATTCCATATGTACTAATGATTCCCTCCATACAGATTTCATTACTTCCACAATGAGATACGATTGAGGAGGATCTTCCTCTACCTATTCCATGATAATCCCACTATTTGCAAATTAAGACTCACAAGCAAAAAAACCTCAAAATTAATGAGTACATAAAATAGATCAAAGACTAATGATTCTGGCAGTTTGCAAAAAAAACCCCACTGAATAAAATAAAACAATAATAGCTTTTTAAAAATCTATTTATACAATATCCCATGTGCTGGGTAGTATTGAGATGTTACAAAATAAATGATCATCATCAACTTCATGAAAAAACTCGTACAGATACAGACAATGCAAGGCATCAACAAGAAAGTCAGTCAATCGCTTACCTAAGTCAGAACAGATTTTATTTAAAGTGACATGGCTTTTACAGCACATTCTCTCTTGAATTTTTTTTTTTAATTCCTAGAAAATTAATACATCAAGGAATTGGAAAGTGGTGAAGATCTTACAGAATGATGAATTGTTGATAACACCGTAAATTTAGTTTGGTCTATGCAAACTGGAAATATGATCCTTTGGCAGAACCCAGAGAGAAACCAGAATAAGAGAACAGTATATTTCACCTGTACGTCCCATTCCTCCTTACAATCATTGCATTTGGTATGGTATATCTATATCAGGTAAGACGTGGGTTCTCAGCCTGCGGGTCGGGATCCTCAGGGGGTCGCAAGGTTATTACATGGGGGGGTCATGAACTGTCAGCCTCCACCCTGACCCCTGCTTTGCTTCCATCATTTATAATGGTGTTAAATATTTTTAAGTGTTTTTAATTTATGAGTGCAACACACACACCCCTTAGAAGCTTGCTATGTGAAAGGGGTCACCAGTACAAAAGTTTGAGAACCACTGATGGAAGAGGTGTTTATACTTCCAGACTTTCAAAAGGATTGCACATTTATCCTATCTTTTTTTTTTCTTTCAATCAGGGTATTTGGTACCTTAAATTGCATTAAAAGAAGCTAAAATACATAAAATACCTTCCTAACTGTTCTTTTCCACATAACCAATTGCTGTAGCTATCATACAGGATGTTATGAAACTCTTGGGGACATCTCCACCTGCTATGAAAAAAACATTTGAGGTAGTGGGTTACCAAGCCCTGGTCAACACTAGGGGGGAGAAGATCGACCTAAGAGATACACAACTTCAGCTACGAGAATAGCGTATTTAGGTTGACTTACTGTGGTGCCTTCACAGCGGTGAGTCAACTGCTACCGCTACCCGTCGACTCCTCCTGTGCCTCTCATGGCGATGGAGTGCTGGAGTCGACGGGAGAACACTTGGGGATCGATTTTTCGCATCTAGACTAGACGCGATAAATCAACCCGATAGATCGATCATTACCCGCCGATCTGGCAGGTAGTGAAGACATACCCCAAGACACCTTCCACCCCACCACAGAACAGTTTCGTGGAAGAAAGATTCTTGTTTTATTACTTGACTCCAAAGGACTTTTGGAAGCACACAGTATCTACATTAGCTATTAGCTTGTGTAACCTACTTAGGCCAGCAAGATAAAGCAAAACACACACACATTATGTTACACAAAAAGCTCTCGCTAATACCAATAGCAGATAGAGGGTGTGGGCCATTTATAGCTGATAACATTTTTCTAAGGCATGTTTCTAAAGATCACTCATCTTTATGCAAACCAACAATTCAGAGGAACTTATTTTCCAAAGATATCACTCTGCTACCTGGTACTTAGCTTATCTGTGTAAACATTATGTGGTGTCTCCTCCCATTATTTCAAAGTTACAAGAAACCTTTCCACCCTACAGGAGAAAACAAAACTGTAAATTCAGCTCAATGCTTAAAGAGAGCCATTCAGATTATTTAGTGCAGTCATAATGTGGATTATTATTCTGAGACTAAGGCTACATCTACACTACCCGCTGGATTGGCAGGTAATGATCAATCTATCAGGGATCGATTTATCGTGTCCAGTGTAGACGTAATAAGTCGGTCCCCGAGCACTCTCCCCATCGACTCCAGAACTCCACCGTCACGAGAGGCAGAGGCAGAATCGACGGGGGAGCAGAAGCGGTCGACTTGTCACCGTGAGGACGCAGAGGTAATTCGACCTAAGATACTTCAACTTCAGCTACGCTGTTCACCGAAGTGAATATAGCTGAAGTTACGTATCACCATATGAACTGTTTTTTCTAACAGTTCTTAGATGTGCACTCAGCTGCAGAACATGCTATATGGAGAGTCTTTTGCCATGGCGGCACCTTCCTTGTGGATGACAGACAGACAGAGTTTGACTTGATTGACTGTCAAAGTGCAATGCAAGAAAGATTTTTGGCCAGCCATTTCTTAACTATAGACCATAAAAGGACTCTTTAGGGTTAGATGCAGGCAGTATAAGGAAGAAGGTTGTTTATGCAGCCTATTGCAGATCATTCCATTTAACATCTGTTTGCATTTAATCTATGTCATTTGTCTAGATACTATGTGTACAGAACAAATCAAATCAATAAAATGAAATAAAAATTGCCAGACAAACTTGCATAACTCATATATACCAGCTGATCTATGGTTTCAGGTGCCATGAAAAATTAAATGTCTCCCAACCACAACGGTCTGAACATACCCCATATGTTAATCAATCACTGAGACATGGCAGGCTGGGCAGTAGCACTGATTAATGAATACCTCAGGTGCACAGTGATGCATGGGCTCTAGTAGAATGCCTTCAAGGCACCCAAAGTGTGCATTAATCAACACTGCAGCACCATCTGAAGGGTCTCATTGTGATCATAATAAGAACCTTTTCATTACCAAACTGTGGCAAGTTTAAAATAGTCTCCCAACACCCTTGTGCCATGTAAAATAGTTTCTAAGGACTTTTAAAAAGTCATATGGTGGCATTTAAAAGTAAATTTAAATGTTTCTAAATTGAATTATTTTTATTACAGATTTCCAGGATCAGGTTTCTCTTCTTCCTCTGGCCCCACTTATTCATTTGGACTGCTCTACAATAAAACAGCATCACTTCCCCACCCCCATCTAGACCTTTGGGTGCCAGAAAAAGCTTTTAAAGTAAGTAAATACAGAAACAGACTTGCCAGTTACCCCAATATTCAAGAGGTAACAAAGAGTCCTGTGGCACCTTAAAAACTAACTTCAAATTACCCAGCGACTACAAAAAGAGAACAAATATTAACTAACCTCCCCACACAATCCTCACCACCATCCTTTGTTCAGCATCATTCCACCTTGTCCTGGGAATGGCCTTTAGTCCCTCTCATTGGCTTTGCAACCCAAGCCCCTGTATATCTGTACTTTAGTTAAGACTGTTTTCAGGACTCACCTGGGAACAGCTTCATGCTCCCTAATGACTGTAACAATACAATGCAAGACACCAACCAGTCAGAACACAGGAATGGTGTAACAGCTTCAAATAAAAATGGAGCTATCGAACCTCTCGCTGAGCAGCAATATCAAGTTGCAGATCGCCCCAAGGCTGCGTCTTATGTATCTGTGATAATAAGAGCTACATCAAGAACTGCTATAATGCTCTACTTACATTAAAACTAAAACAAAACAATTCAGCCGTGCATAAGCAATCAGGAGAGATGAGTGGGGGCAGGATACCAGGCGACCTGCTGTAAATGTCTCAGCGAGGCAACACTTTCCTGCCATATGCCCCGCTGATGCTGCTTTACTGGGTACAAGCAGACAGAAATTTAATGGGGTTCTCTTGGTGCGATATCTGGGTAACTGGAAATTCCTTCTTTCTGGACTGACAAAATTAAAACTACAGAGACAGGATCTGGCTGACACGCAGAAAATTGGTTGTTGGCTCATCCTAGTTTGTGAGGAGATCTGCTCTTGCTCCAGCTCTCTGGAGGACTCCAAAAAGTTCCAAAGTCTGCTAAATGACAGACAACAGCAATCCACTCACAGGATGAGGAGTTGAAGACCTGGTGAATCATTCTATTCTAGACGAGCCATGCTCATTAACACACTGACCCCCCCCCTCCCCAAATGGTCCCTTGCTTCCCACTGCCAACACAGATCTCCTTGGTTTTCTGATACCCTAGGTTGGATGACTTGAGAGGGATGGAAACTTGAACACTGATAGCAGAAAACATGGCTGATTCAGACAGGATAAAACACAAATCCCTCAAAACCTATGCTGAGTCTGTATTACAGGCCAAGAGAACCTTCCTGTCTCTCTCTACTGAGGTTGCCAAATCCCTCCATAAGCAGGTATCCACAGTGGCTGCCTCCTTCATTCAACCTGAATGCCTATAGCACCAAGCTCTGTGAAAAGCTATCATCCTACTTTGTTGGAACAATCATTCACATTCGGGAATGCTTTTCAACCTACAAGCTCATATAACAGAAGTTAAAATTCTAGATCTGGCTCAATCTAGACTCAGGACACAGAATGGAAACCTGTCAATAGATAGAGGACAGACGTTTATTCTCATTCTCCTGAACCTCTCCACAGCATTCAACACTGCTGACCATGAGATACTGCTGCCTGACCTGAGAGCAGTGCCTGGAGTCCAGGTTAATGCACTAACATGATTCGGAGTCCTTCCTGGAGGGATGCAGCCAAAGAGTACTATTGGAAACTGCATCTCTACCACTAGCCCCCTGATTTGTGGGGTTCAATTTTCACCAGGGTCCTTTTCAACAGGGATGGCCAACCTGTGGCTCTGGAGCCACATGAGGCTCTTCATAAGTTAATATGCAGCTCCTTGTATAAGCACTGACTCCGGGGCTGGAGCTACAGGCACCAATGGGCTGGGGAATGCTCACTTCTCAACCTCTCACTCTGCCACAGGCCCAGCCCCCACTCCACTCCTTCCCATCCCTACCCACCCACCCCGAGCCTCCTGCAGGCCACAAAACAGCTGATCAGGAGGTGCGGGGAGGGAGGGGGAAGCACTGATCAGCAGGGTTGATGGTGGATGGGAGGTGCTGGGAACGGGGGCAGGAGAGGCGATGGGAGGCTGCTGACGTATTGTGGTGGCTCTTTGGCAATGTATATTGGTAAATTCTGGCTCCTTCTCAGGCTCAGATTGGCCACCTCTGAAGTACCTGCAACCACTTGAGCAATTGGCTAGGGTCAATTTCACTCTGGTACTTTTCAACATCTCTACATGCAACCACTAGGTGAACTGGCCAGATGATATGGATTCGAGTGACAGCAATATGCAGATGATACACAGTTCTACCTATCCTTCCCCACTACCAAGATGGCCCTTTGTTTAGATAAGATCAGCTTATGGATGAAGAACAGCTGGCTGAAGCTGAACCCGAGCAAAACAAAGGTGATGCTGGTGGGCAGAGGAAAGTATTTTGAGGAGTTTACAGCCATAGTTCAGTCCATAGTTTAGGAGTATTCTTGGATTCCTCACTGATGCTGAACCCTCTTCACAACAGTCACAAGTAATGCTTCCTACCAGGTCCGGTTGGCTAGGAGACTCTGTTCCATCCCGGTGGACTTCACCTTGCCTTAGTTATTCATGCCTTTGTCACCATTTGGCTGGACTACAGCAATGCAATGTACCTGGCCATGAAGATTTGAGCACTTGTGAAATTTTAACTAGTTCCAAACACTGCAGCATGTTTCTTCACAACACAGGCTACTGCGAACATATCAGACCTGCCTTCCGCTCTCTACATGGGCTCCTTGCAGAATTCTGAATCAACTCTGAGGTATCAAGTCCTTGTCTTAACTCTATGAGCTGGGTCCAGAATATCTAAAAGATCATATAAAGCTCCAGGACAAAGAGCATAGCTGACAACTATGCTTCTCTGGCACAGCGGAACTCTCAACGCAAGGGTAAAGCTATGGGAGACAGAACCTTCGACTGGACTGGTCCGAGAGTGTGGAAGGAACTCCCCCAGGTACTCCCCCAGGAACTCCCCCAGGTACTAAGACCCTCACAAACCTCACCACTTTGTACTCCGTGCAAGGCATTTCTTTGATCTTGCCATTTCTAATATAAAGCCATAGCAGTGAGAGTGAGAGCGCGCACGCAACGCATTTGTGGGTGTGTGAGAGAGAGAATATATAAATTAAAATATATATGTGTGCGGAGGAGTTTTCTTGTTTTGGAATGTGTTATATATATATATATATAACACATTCCAAAACAAGAAAACTCCTCAGCACACATTTCACCCGCTGGGTCGAGGATGAGAAAACAAACAACACATGACAGATGTGTATTTATGTTGCTTGATGCACTGCTGCAAGGTGCTTATACACTACAATGATAAGCACAGTTCAAAAACCTATGTAGACCTGAACAGAATAATATTCTATGCACTTCCGTCTAATTTTCCTCTCCAGGAGGAGTGTGCAGGTTCACTTTTGGTTCATAATAAAGTCAATAATATTTTCAGCTTCTCACACACTAGCACAGCAATGTTGTGCTTTGACTCATAATACTGCAGGGATGTATTCAAATCCAGAAAAATATTTTAATTGACTTTAAAAAAAATTGTGGGAACATTTCTATTCACAAAGCTTGGTGAAAATATTTTTAGAAACCTGTTTAATTTTGTAGTCTAAACAACCTCACAAAGTCTCTTTGACAATGCACTAGTTCACTCGGACAGGGTCCCAAGGCCAAGAAATGTTCAGAAACTTAGTGAGGAACATTATAATAGGAATTAAATATAGCTAAGTGTCATCAAGGAATATCAAGCATAGCTCCTCTAAGGTGAGGTGTAGTAGTACAAGAGAATGTCAGCCAGGGTGGATATGTCTTGCAGGAATTCCAAAATCAGAGACAAGAGTTGTCAGTTTTAGATCCTGCAGTTGTGAGGAAGTAATGAATCTAATGGGGCACCCAGCTGAAATCTTATATGTTTTCTTTGCCCTCTGCATCAGCACACCCCTGGCAAGAAGCCACAAGGAAAAACACAAACTGAACGTATAGACCATCTAAAATTCTACAGATTCATTTGAGGACAAAGCACAAAAAGTCACGTGAAACAGAAAAAACACATGAACTCCACTGAAACACCAGCCAAGAGAGGAAATTTGAATGAAATAATTGCAACATGTTCAAATTGCTAATACAATAAGAAGCAGCTGAAATAAGATGGGCACTTCTGAAGAATCAAAAGTACTGCTAAAACCTCCTGACTGGAAGTGATTGGTTGACATAACCTTTGCAGACAGCTAGTTTTCCAAAATTTTAAATTGGGTGCTGGCGGACAACCCTATATACTGTATGTTGCATGCAACTCTATTTGAAAACTAGGTAGAACTGATTAATATTAAAATGTACGTGACTATTCTGTTCTTGTGAATTAAACACTGTGGTTAGCTGAAGAGAAACCTTCATGCTAGATCTATATCCAAGCTCTGAATTCTTATTTCTACCTCAGCCCTGAAACCCAGGGAAAAGATGAGTAAGAAAAGTTTGAGAGAAGATTTTCAAACAAATGGAAGTAAGACATGCAACTCCCATTCGCTTTCAATGACAGCTCGGTACCCAACTGTCCTGTGCCTGAATACATTACCTATAACAGTCTTCTGTCTTTGTCAGACTCAGAATATTATTAAACGAACACTTATATGCAAGGAGTGGAAAGGTAGTACAACCATTCTGGGGATATTTACAAAGTGAGGATGTGGAAATTTCAAATGTTTTAAATCTGTTTACTACCAACCAAAGGGCTGGATTCACTAGTATACTCCAGCTGCTTTGTATCACTCCAGCAACACAAATAAGCCATCCTAACTGGTTGGCATTGGTGAGTCTGGACTCACATTAGCTATTGTGACTCAGGTTCCATTCTGCCAGTAATAAAAAACTTTTGTTAGAATTATTTTATTATGACAAATACTGAAATATTCTCCCTTTTCCAACACAATCACCACTGTGTAAACTCTTCAGGAGAGGAACTACGTCAAATGTATTTGTACAGCACTAAAGTACAATGAGCCCCCCTTACATGTTATCCATAACAGAAGTAAAAACAACAATAAATCACTAAAATTATCTGACCTGGTTTTGGTACTAAAATCAAAAAAATTTCTTTTTACTGGTATTGTTCAGATTGGTAGCTGAAACAACATAGTTGCTGTTGCTTCGGCAGTGCTGTATGTATTGTAATATAAGCTCTATACAGTGCTATATGTCACGCCAATATCTTCCTTATGGGTCTACCTTAAAATGTACATTTCCTGGCATGTTGAGAAGTTTTTCAATAAATGATAGATTTTAATTTAAAGCTTTGATCCTTGTTCACTAATTCAACGTGCATTATTATTGAGACTCTCCTGGCTATGTCAACAATTAATTACAGAAACTTTTCTTACTGAAGTCTATGGCCCCAACCCTGCTCTGCATGGGCCCAGGCCACATGAAACATCTTGCAGGAGCAAGGATGTATGTGTCTGATATTCTATGTGACAGTGAAACTTCAAAGCAGCTGCATCCACTTTAAAATGTAGCCAGCAAGCAGCTGTAAAACGTCAGACATATTGGACCTTTACTCCTGCAGTTAGCTTTTCACACGTGAAAAAGAGCAGCTGTTTCCTTGAGAGCAAGTCCTGCAATATATTTATAACTTCTCTCCCCCTTTAAATTTCAAGTCTCAGGAGGATTTCTTTTAAGGTTACAAAAACACAATTTATGAATTTAAGCACGTCTCTCTTAGATAAGACTTTATTGTATTAGTAAAGCAATATCAAACTCCTGATTTATTTGAAATCAAATCTGAGAGTTTAAATAAAGAAGTCAGAAAACTGTTAATCCCAGCACTTTTCTAAACATTAACACTAAAGAGTCCTTAGAAAGCTAACAAGAAGAAAAACATTTCCAGGAGAACAAAACTGCAATAAGTGAAACATACAATAAATCTCTTTTTTCCAAGGTAAGTGGCGAACATAATTACAATCTAGAAACGGAGAAAGATTTGTACTTTACATGAAGCTCAATTCCCTTTTTAGAGTGATTTTCACAATCACTCAGGCTCTCCCAGCTATGGAGTTCACATGCAGCACATTTCACCAACTCAGGTCCTAGACCTCAAGCCCATTTTTCTAGCCCCTCTCTCTCTTCAAGAGGATGATATTGTGCTTCTCAGCAGTTAGGAACATTTCACTAGGCTGCCCAGAAAAAGGCTGGAGCACCCAGCTGCCTGACTGCTTGTTTACAAGAGAAGAACTGCCATAGCAAAACACAACTCACCTGCCCTTGATATACAGCAATCCTCTCTGCAGACAAAAATTATTTGATAGTTTTTTACTAAAAACTGAAGCAAAACAAATAAATCAGCAACCTTGTGCCCTTCTAAAGTGCTTCTCTCTGATTCCTGCTTAGAACACTGTAAAAAGTGCTCAGGCTACTGACTACTTATCTATAAAAAGACCACTTTTTTTAAAATGCAAGTGCACCACACAAAATGGCTTCTAAACAGGGCAGCTACATTCCCCCAAAGTATAAATTAGTGCTGTACAACAGCATACAAAGATTGTGTGTTCTTCATCACAAATGGCCAAATGATGATGATTACGACTGAATAAGGATAGCATAACCTGGGAGCTAATTCTGTTTTATTTATAAAGCAGTAACATACAAACTGAGTCTAATTTACTACAACTGTATTTAACTTCTGTCAGTTTCTGCAGAACAATATAACTGCAACTGATGGCATCATTTATAGTTGCTATATAATGCACAACTCCAGACAACTGCTGAATATAGATTCAAGAATAGCAGCCGTGCTAGTCTGCATCCATAAAGAAAGCAAGGAATACTTGTAGCACCTTAGAGACTAAACAGTTTGTTTCAGCATAAGCTTTCATGGACTATAGCCCACTTCATCGGATGCATAGAATGGAACAGAAGTAAGATGCATTTATACACACTGAAAGAAGAAGAAAAAAATCCACACAATCCAATCCACACAAGCGGTCCATTTCCTACACATAACTGTGCTAACAAATGATGGGCACATACACACCATCCTATACCGAAAACCTACTGACCGCTACACTTACCTACATGCCTCCAGCTTCCATCCAGAACACACCACTCGATCCATTGTCTACAGCCAAGCTCTAAGATACAACCACATTTGCTCCAGTCCCTCAGACAGAGACAAACACCTTCAAGATCTCTACCAAGCATTTATAAAACTACAATACCCACCTGGGGAAGTGAAAAAACAGATTGACAGAGCAAGAAGAGTACCCAGAAGTCACCTACTACAGGACAGGCCCAACAAAGACAAAAACAGAACACCATTAGCCGTCACCTTCAGCCCCCAACTTAAGCCTCTCCAACGCATCATCAAAGACCTACAACCTATCCTGAAAGATGATCCCACACTCTCACAGATCTTGGGAGACAGACCAGTTCATGCTTACAGACAGCCCCCCCCCCCAACCTGAAACAAATACTCACGAGCAACCGCACACCACACAACAAAAACACTAACCCAGGTACCTATCCTTGTAACAAAGCCCGATGCCAATTCTGTCCTCATATCCATTCAACTGACACCATCATAGGACCTAATCACATCAGCCACAACATCAGAAGCTCATTCACCTGAACATTGACCAATGTGATATATGCCATCATGTGCCAGCAATGCCCCTCTGCTATGTACATTGGCCAAACCGGCCAGTCTCTACGCAAAAGAATAAATGGACACAAATCTAAAATCAGGAATCATAACATTCAAAAACCAGTAGGAGAACACTTCAATGTTCCTGGCCATTCCATTAAAGATTTGATGGTGTCAATTTTGAAACAGAAAAACTTCCAAAACAGACTCCAACGAGAAACTGAAGAACTGGAATTAATTTTCAAATTGGATACAATTAACCAGGGGCTAAATAAGACTTGTGAATGGTTCTCTCATTACACTAAACGATTGCATTTCTCAAGTTAATTTATCTTCAACACTTACTACCTAGTGCAGATACAGAAATCCATTTTAAAAGGTATTTTTTCTCCTGCTGATAATGGCCCATCCAGATTTAACAGCCTCTTAGAATTGGTATGCTAACGTACAACTTTTTCTTCTGTGTGTATAAATGCATCTTACTTCTATTCCACTCTATGCATCCGATGAAGTGGGCTACAGTCCACGAAAGCTTATGCTGAAATAAACTGGTTAGTCTCTAAGGTGCTACAAGTATTCCTCACTTTCTTGATGAATACAGAATAATGGAAATCAGTCTACTCCAAAGTACAAAAAAAAAGAAAAACACTTCAACACTTAATTCTTCAGACAATATCATTGTCAATATTCTGTATTTTTCAATCACATACTATATGTAAATTTTGTGCATTTGAATTACTGAACAGCAGCAGAGAGTTTATATTTTAATCACTTTGTTACACACGTGTATATTTCACTATTAAAATGTAATCAGGGCTGGAACTAAGCATACAACACAATGCAGAAGATAAACTAACAAGTCTTTTCTGCATGAATGTGTGTCTTGAATCATATTTTTCAAAGTTAAAATGTTATATGTATACGAACATAGCCAAAATATACAAATATTGTTTCACCATATACAGTAGTTCAATGCACACTTTTTGTGCTAATAAATCAAACACTTCATTATGGGATGTTAGAAACTCTGGAGGGTAAATCTAGGGCCTCCAACATTAATACTTGAGGATAAAAGGAGGGCAAGGAAGGAGATTATCTTTCCATTTCTGTCAAGGCTGACTGAGGAACAATGTGGGGAAAATTCAATACTGAACACAAACCCTCAACAGGCTTTTCAACTGGCCCCTTCTCATACTATTGTATGACAAGGAGGGACATCAGGGACAGAACTTTTTGGAATCCCATTAATTACATTTAACTTCTTGGGTGACTGAGACAAAATTTTCTCAAAGTGTTAGAAAGAAGGTTAACTACTGGGATGGTAAGCTAATTTTTTTTGGATGTCACAAGGGAAATAAGTCTGCAGGTGGAGGCTTCAAAGGGACACCACACTTTTTTTTTTTAAACTATACTTCTATCTGAAAATATAGTACCTGCTATTGTAATAAATAGCCTTTATTACATTATTCTATTCCTCCATATGTAGAAACTTTTCTTTTCTATGTCAGAAATAGCCACCACTGTTTTCACAGAGGAGTTTCCAAAGTATTGAATAGCTTCAGTCACAATTATCCTGCAATAAGCTCTTTGCAAACTCACAGATTCACCTGTTCAAAGCTCTTGGTAGGACTAGGGGCCTATATATGCAAGCTGGGCATTCTGAAAATATTGAAGATAAGCTCAAACCTCTCTAACTACCAGGAGGTGAAGTAATGCACATGTCATTTGCAAGGTAATTTCCCTTTTGATTTGTCATAAGGAATTTGAATTTACCTTGAATTTTACCTCTGTAAAAACTGAATGATCTCCTAACAGCACAAGTATAACCTGTTAGAATTGTATTAAGTTCATGGATAAACTTAAATCCATTAGCTTCTGAAATGTAAGCTTATTCACAACCATTACATCTGTTCCTCAGCCAAATAACTCTATTAAGAAATGTACAGACATCCAAGTATAACCCTCTTGGCTATGTTATTCCTGCATGCTTTCTTCCACCAGGAACTAAGCAAAATAATTGAAAAACACAAGGAAGGTTTTTTATTACAGATCTATTCTGGGGTTTGAAACCCCCCAAAATGTTAGTCTTACTTTAACTATGGACATTGATGAAATAAATTCCATTTTTTTGTTTCCTAGAAATAACCAGCAAGGTCTATTCACTCTAGAGAAATATAGAAATGTGAACAGCAAGTCTGGAAGACAGCTCTTTGTGCATTCAGATCGAGTTAACATGGTCACATCTCACCAAACAGCAGTGACCATACACAGTGAGGATCTATAAAGTATTAACTCGTACATGGCAAGGAGAAGGCTCTCTCCACCAGTACGGAAACATGTAAAAAAGGAGAATTACCACAACAGCAAGGAAAAGAGGGGGAAGATGCTAAGCAACTAGATGGTTCTGACAGCTGAGTTTGGGGGGAGAGAAATAACACTAAAGGGGAGGAGGGATTCAACTGAAAAACATTTTGTTTATGAGCAGTAAGGAGGGGATTGAGAGTCAGACCCTCAGCTGATGTAAATCAGCATAGCTCAAGTGACTTTGATGGAGATAGGTCAGTCTATGCCAGCTGACGATCTGGATTAAAACCTACAGAGACTGATAGATTAGATAGTGAAGACATAAAGCTGCAAAGAAAATGGGGAAAGAAGCTATAAAAGCACCTACCTGAATTTCATTAACTAAGGGTATGTCTTCACTACAGGACTAGGTCGATTTCCCTTAATTCTATTTTCTAAACTCGACTTTAGAAAATCGAATCAGTGTGTCCCCACCAGGACAGCAGGTCGACAGTGGTCGACACTGTCTGTCCTAGAACTTTTGCAGGGGTCGACATAGCCCACATTGCACTGTGGGTAGGTAGCCCACAGTGCAATGCGTGCCGGACCCCCCCTCCCGCCCCCCGCTCGCCCAAACCGCTCCGCGAACCCCCCGCTCACCCAAGCAGCCCTGCGCTGGACCCCCGCCTGCCCAAACAGCTCTGCAAACCCCCCTGCCCGCCCAAGCAGCCCCGCACTGGACCCCCCGCCCGCCCGAGGGGGGGGGGGAGCCGGCGCCGGGCTGCTTGGGCGAGCGGGGGGTTCGCGGAGCTGTTTGGGCGGGCAGGGGTCCGACGCGGGGCTGCTTGGGCGAGCGGGGGGTTCGCGGAGCTGTTTGGGCAGGCGAGGGGTTCAGCGCGGGGCTGCTTGGGCGAGCGGGGGGTTCGCGGAGCTGTTTGGGCGGGCGGGGGTCCGGCGCGGGGCTGCTTGGGCGGGCGGGGGGTCCGGCGCGGGGCTGCTTGGGCAAGCGGAGGGGTTCGCGGAGCGGTTTGGGTAGGCGGGGGGGTTCGCGGGGCTGCTCGGAGGTCGGAGGCTTAACATCAGATGCCTCTTCACTTACTGACAATAGACGTAGAGAAGTCGATTTTAGCCTTACTTCTCTCGTCAAGCAGGAGTTACAAAGTCGATTTTGAGTGCCCTTTAAATCGATTTTAAGGGCATGCAGGTGAAGACAGGTACATGTTTAGTTCGACTTAATGTTGTTAAAGTCGACGTTAAGTCCTAGTGAAGACATGCCCTAAATGCCAAAAAGAACAGTTACTCACCTTTCGTAACGTTTGTTCTTCGAGATGTGTTGCTCATGTCCATTCCAATATGTGTGTGCGCGCCGCGCATGCACGATTCCGGAAAGCTTTCTCCCTAGCGGTACCCGTAGGGTCGGCAGGGGCGACCCCTGGAGTGGCGTCGTTATGGCCATGTATATATGCCCCTGCCGACCCACCCCCCGCTCAGTTCCTTCTTGCCGGTACTCCGACAGAGGGGAGGCGGGAGGGATTCGGAATGGACATGAGCAACACATCTCGAAGAACAAACGTTACGAAAGGTGAGTAACTGTTCTTTCTTCTTCGAGTGCTTGCTCATGTCCATTCCAATATGTGACTTACGAGCAGTTATCTCGGAGGAGGGAGAGGAGTACCTTGAGTTCCTACTGACAGGACCGCTTGCCCAACGGCGGCGTCCTCCCTCGACTGCTGCACGATGGCGTAGTGCGAAGTGAAGGTGTGTATCGACGACCACGTCGCTGCTCTACAGATGTCGACGACGGGAATGTGCGCCAGGAACGCTGTGGACGAAGCCTGGGCCCTGGTCGAATGCGCTGTCAACGCTGGGGGAGTAGCATTTGAAAGGTTATAGCAGAGCTTAATGCAAGATGTAATCCAAGTCGAGAGGCGCTGGGTGGAAATTGGTGATCCTTTCATCCTTTCCGCTACTGAAATAAAAAGCTGTGGAGATTTACGGAAAGGTTTAGTTCTTTCTATGTAAAAGGCTAAAGCTCTCTTGACATCCAAGTAATGAAGCATTCTTTCCCTATTATTAGAGTGGGGTCTGGGGAAGAATACCGGTAAAAATAAGTCCGGGTTCAAATGAAATGGCGAGACTACCTTGGGAAGGAAAGCCGGGTGCGGGCGTAACTGGACCTTATCCTTATGGAAGACTGTGTAGGGTGGCTCTGAAGTGAGTGCCCTAAGCTCAGACACTCTACGAGCGGAAGTAATCGCTACTAAGAAGGCAGTCTTCCATGAGAGATAAGACAGTGGGCAAGAGGCCATAGGTTCGAAGGGAGGCCTCATTAATGCCGTTAGGACCAGGTTAAGATCCCAAGGGGCCACCGGCTGACGCACCTGTGGGTGCAACCTTTCTAGTCCCTTAAGAAACCTAAGAACTAGGGGGCTGCTAAAAACTGTGGTGCCCCCAAAACCTGGGTGGAAGGCTGATATAGCCGCTAGGTGTACTCTAACAGTTGAAAGAGATAACCCCTGCTGCTTTAGCTCAAGGAGGTAATCCAGGATATCGGGAAGTGACAAGGACAGGGGGTCCCTTCCCTTGCCCTGAGACCACAACGAGAAACGCTTCCACTTGGCCGTATATGCTGCCCTTGTGGATGGCTTCCTACTACCCAAAAGGACCTCCCTGACAGCGTCCGAGCACCGGAGCTCAACAGGGTTCAGCCATGGATATTCCACGCTGTGAGGTGGAGAGACTGCAGGTTGGGGTGCAACATCCTGCCGTGGTCCTGCGAGATCAGGGTTTGCGAGAGGGGAAGAGTGAACGGGCTCATCACACACATGGACATCAGCACGGTGTACCAATGCTGTCGAGGCCACGCCGGTGCTATAAGAATGAGGGATGCTCTGTCCTGTCTCACCTTGAGCAGGACTTTGTGGATGAGGGGGAACAGGGGAAACGCATACATCAGACCGCCCTTCCACGGTACCTGGAATGCATCCCCTTCTGACCCCTGACTCAGGTTGAGGAGGGAGCAGAACCTGTGGCATTTCCTGTTGGCCCTTGTGGCAAACAGATCTAGGAGGGGAAATCCCCACCTTAGGAAAATCGAGTGGGCTACATCTGGTCTGAGAGACCACTCGTGACCTCTGAAGGAGCGGCTGAGCGTGTCCGCCAGCACGTTCTGGGTTCCCGGGAGGTAAGCGGCTGTGAGGGAGATACCTCGGGGAATGCAGAAGTCCCAAAGGGCGAGGGCTTCCCTGCATAGGCGAGAAGAGCGAGCACCACCCTGTTTGTTTATATAGAACATGGTGGCTGTGTTGTCTGTCAGGACTGATACACACCTGTTCTGCAACATACCTTGAAATGTCTGACATGCGAGACGGACTGCTCTGAGCTCTCTGACGTTGATATGAAGGTCCAGTTCGTCCTGGGACCAGAGACCTTGAGTCGTTATCTCCCCGAGATGCGCCCCCCAGCCCAGGGCGGAAGCATCCGTCACCAATGTCACTACCGGTTGGGGCTTGAGAAATGGGACCCCTATGTTCAGGGACTGAGGTTGAAGCCACCAGCTGAGGGAGCTGCGGACATGAACTGGTAGAGTCACTATGAGGTCCAGTGGGTCTCTGTGCTGGTTGTATACGCTCGCAAACCACAATTGTAGAGGCCTGAGGCGGAGTCTCGCGTACGGCACTACGTAAGTGCATGCCGCCATGTGGCCTAACAGCACCATGCAGTTCCTGGCTGTAGTCATGGGGTATCTGATGAGGGGGTGAATAATGTCCGCGATTGACTTGGCTCGGGAGGGAGGTAGAAACGCCCTTGCCCGCCTTAAGTCTAATATCACTCCGATAAATTCGATCGCTTGGGTAGGCACAAGGGTCGATTTGGGTTCGTTTATAATGAGGCCCAGCCTGTGGCAAGTGTCTCTGAGGAACTCTATGTGGATTGACAACTGCACCTTCGAGCTTGCTCTTATAAACCAGTCGTCTAGGTAGGGGTAGACATGGATGCCCCTCCTTCTGAGAAATGCAGCCACGACGGCCATGCATTTTGTAAACACCCTTGGGGCAGAGGAAAGGCCGAAAGGGAGCACCGTGAATTGATAGTGCTGGGTCCCCAGCACAAATCGTAGGAATCTCCTGTGGCATGGGATAATGGAGATATGGAAGTAAGCATCTTTTAGGTCGAGGGCAGCGAACCAGTCTCCTTGATTCATAGCTGGAATTATGGTAGCTAGGGATAACATGCGAAACTTCAGCTTCTTTATGTAGGAGTTGAGGCCTCGCAGGTCTAGGATCGGGCGAAGGCCACCTTTGGCCTTCGGGATAAGGAAATAACGGGAGTAGTAACCCTTGCCCCGAAATTCTTGAGGAACCTCCTCTATGGCACCCAAAGACAAGAGGGTAGGGACCTCCTGATCTAGGAGTTGCTCGTGAGATGGGTCCCTGAAGAGGGACGGGCACGGGGGGTGGTTGGGAGGGAGAACAGAGAATTGGATAGAGTATTCCACTTCTACCAGGCTGAGAACCCACTTGTCCATGGTGATCGAGGACCAGGCCTGGTAGAAGCGGGATAAACGGTTCACAAAGGGACGGGTAGTTCCAGCTGTGGTGTCTGGTTTGCTGCCCTCGGGCGTACCTTCAAAAGTTCTGCCTGTCACCCGGCTGTTGTCTGGGGGCGAAGGTAGTTTGTCCCTGCCTAGAGGCTGGGCGAGGGCGACCCCTGCCATTCTCCCTACCTCCCCTCCTAATCTGGTCTCGCCTAGGAGGTGCAGGGAATGGGCGCGGTTGGGCAGCGGGAGGGGGCCTGAACGGCCTACGAACAGTCTGCGGCATGTGTAGTCCCAGCGACCTCAACATGGCCCTGGATTCCTTCATGGACTGTAACCTCTTGTCTGTATCCTCAGAGAAGAGGCCTTTTTTATCGAATGGCAAGTCCTGTATCGATGCCTGGACCGGAGGCGGAATGCCCGAAACCTGCAGCCAGGCCCCTCTATGCATCGCTATGGCTGTTGCCATAGTACGAGCAGACGCATCCACAGAATCCAGGGCTGCCTGCAGGGCCGCCCTGGAGACCAGCTGACCTTCCTCCATGATGGCCTTAAATTCGGCTCCCGAGTCGCTAGGCAACTTTTCTTTAAATTTAGACATAGCTGCCCACGTGTTGAAAGCGTATCTACTTAGAGCTGTCTGTTGATTTGAGATACGCAGTTGGAGTGCACCCGATGAGTACACCTTCCTTCCTAGAAGGTCCAGTTTTTTCGCCTCAAAGGATCTAGGGGTTGACCCCGTTTGCCCTTGGCGCTCCCTGTGGTTGACTGCGTCCGCCACGAGGGATCCTGGCTGTGGGTGAGTGAAAAGGTGTTCGCAGCCTGTGCGGGGCGCGAAATATCTTCTTTCCACGCCTTTAGCCGTGGGCGGGATGGAGGAAGGCGTCTGCCAGAGCGTGTCGGCCATTGACGTAACCTTCTTGACGAATGGTAGGGCAATTTTTGTGGGCCCTGCCGACGACAGAATGTCTACTGTCGGGTCGACTTCCTCCTCCACTTCCTCCGCCGGAAGGTTCAGGTTCTGGGCTACCCGACGGAGGAGGTCCTGGTGCCCCCTCAAGTCCATAGGCGGGAGGGTCGGTGAGGAGGACCCCGCTACTGCCTCGTCTGGGGAGGAAGAGGATGAGGCCCCGAATCCCGCTGTATCCTGAGGCCCTGCCATCGGTCCCTGGTCTGCAGCTTCCTGGTCATACTGGGGCATCGAGGGTGGTGGTCTGACCTCCTTTGATGTGCCGGGCATCGGCTCCTCAGGCCCCGAGGGGGGCACCGATACTGTAGTCGTGGGTGGCCCCCGCGGCACTGATGGTAGTGAGGCGGCTATAGAGGACGGACCCTGGGCCTGGTGATACGCCCAGGGTGTCCAAAAAGGCCATTGAATTTGCCCCTGACTGTGGGGGATCCACGGTGCCGGGCTGCCATGCCGGGACGGTTTGCGGTGCCTCGAATGGTGGTGCGAGCGCGAAGAGCGTCGGGAGCGGTCCGATCGCGAGGACGGTGCATCCGACTCCGACGAGTAGTCCGACGCCGGCCACGGCGGTGCCGTACCCTCCGGTGCCGTGAGCCTGCCCGATGCATCCATGTGCCATCGGCTCCTTTCCGGTACCGCCAGCGTCTGGGGCGGAATTACTTGAGCGTCCAGTACCGGAGCCCTTCTTTCTTGCGGTGCCGCGGTAGCCGGTGCCGAGCCGGGTCGTACATCCGGCGTCGAGATGGACGGCACCGGGGCTGAAGGTATTAACAGTGCCGGCGTCTGCGGAATCATCGGTCCAGTAGACGCGGGCACGGGCGCCGGTACCGCGAAAGGGATCGGTGCCGGTGGCGGGGCCGCCTCCCTTGTCATTGAGATGAAATCTTGCGCCGCCTCGAAGATGTCCGGCGTCGCGGCCATCACGATTTCATTGAAGACCCCTTGTGGGGACGGTGCGGCACCGAGGGGGGTTCGTTCCCTCCGCTCGGTAGTTGGTGCAGGCAGCCTATGGGACTCGTCGGAGCGACCCGAGGAATGCCGTGCCGCGGCAGGTTCCCCTTGTGTCTTACGACCAGGGGAACGGCCTCTTGGCTTTTTAACCGGCACCGGAGACTGCGACCGGTGCCGTCTCGAGGTGCCGGCCCGGTGCGGGGAGCGGTGCCGGTGCTTCTTGGAGTCTGCCTTTGGCGCCACCGGGGCCCTCACCGACGCCGGAGCACTCCTGCTCTCCTGGGGAGGCTGTTGCTGGGGCTGCAGTGCCGATTCCATTAATATGAGCCTCAGGCGAGAGTCTCTTTCCTTCTTTGTGCGAGGCTTAAACGACCTGCAAATCGCACAACGATCTGCCTGGTGACCTTCTCCCAGGCACTTAAGGCACTCAGAGTGCGGATCACTGACGGGCATCGGCTTTCCACAGCCCTCGCAGACTTTAAAGCCCGGCGCACGAGGCATGCCCCGGCGCCGATGAACTATGAATTTTACTACTTAACCTAAGAACTGACTATACTACTATACAATTTACAATTGAATTAACACTAACAACACTAACTAACCACTAACTATTAACAAAGAACTATAGAACGATACCGCTAACGAACTCGATCGTAGAGAGAGAAACGCTGTTCCAGCAACCGCCAATAACGGAAAGAAGGAACTGAGCGGGGGGTGGGTCGGCAGGGGCATATATACATGGCCATAACGGCGCCACTCCAGGGGTCGCCCCTGCCGACCCTACGGGTACCGCTAGGGAGAAAGCTTTCCGGAATCGTGCATGCGCGGCGCGCACACACATATTGGAATGGACATGAGCAAGCACTCGAAGAAGAACATCACCCTTCTCTCTCCTAGGTGCAGGCCAGAACACAAGCTTCAGCAATGTATCATCTTGGCTCCAATAGACTCTAGGCAACAGAAAGATAACTGACATGGACTTCTCCTGAAGTCCATGTGCATACAGTCTAAAGTAATTCACTTTTTATATATGGATTTATTCAGTGCATTGAAGAACTTTATCCAACAAAGGGCATATCGTTTTAAAGGAATAAAAATCTTGACTGACATAAGAGAAGGAGGCAGTTTCAAATTAAAGACACAGCAGCTAAGATTAAAACAAAACCAAATATGAAGAACCACAGTGTCTACTGGATAGAAATCAGGGCTGTAGGTTCTACTCGGGGTTTACCATGGACTCACTGTGTTACTCTTTACTGCTAAGTGCCTCCTTTTATATATCTGTAAAAAAGGCATAACAGCTATACCACAGAACTGATTAAGCATAATGAATGAATGTTTTTAGGTGAACGGTATTATATAATGTACCAAAAAAAAAAACAAAAAAAAAAAAAACCTATCATCATCACCATCGATACCACCAAAGGCTAATGACCATAACTCACAAGCCCGTATAAAACAGAAAGGTTCTGGAAGCAACTGTTAAAATTCCTGGTTAGAACACTTATTAGCCTTCTCAGTGGCTTAAAAAGGAGCCCTAGTAAAACACAAGTTCAGCCTGATGAGCTAACTGCAGCAGAGCTCCGAGCCTTTGGGACTTCAGAGTTAGTAAATTTCTTGCTTCTTTCACTGTGTGCTTCTAAGAATATATGCAGAATACAGATTAAATCAGATGACACAATGTGAGTCAAGGCATCCCGTACTCACCCCCTACAGACTACTGCAATGACATTTGTATACAATGACGTATAAGGTATAATTTAAAAACTAACACCACATTAGTCAATATCATTGTGAAATGCATCCTGACAATGCTCTATGTGGAATTATATATTTTCACTGATATTATGCTTTAAAGTCTGAGACTTAAAGGTGTTTAAACCAGGCATGACATGGGGAGCTGATAAACAGGTTTTCTCCAGACAAAGGAAAGAGGTCAACACCTCAAATCAGGGGTAGCCAAATTCAGTGGGACTATTCATTTGTATTGGAGGTTGCAGGTAGAGAAGATTTACATTGTAAAACTGCAGCAGGAAGCATGACGATGGAACACACCATGGAACATTTGTAATCAAGATGGAGCTGTCCCTCCCCCACTCTCTGAGGAGAAAGGAGACTGAACCTCGGGGGATCAATTTGATCCTTGAGACAAAGGCAGACTTTGAGATGTAAGGAAACACCAAAAAAAATTTAACTTAACCCTCACCTGAGGAGACAAGGAAAACCAGTGCCTTGGACTCTATAGGGAACCTGGCAAAGAGTTAGCCAGCTATTGCTGGGAAAGGAAGATGGTAAGGAAACTACTTTGAACAAAGACTGTAGCTTGCTGAGTAAGGTCTTAGCACAAGGGTGGCCAGCCTGAGAAGGAGCCAAAATTTACCAATGTACATTGCCAAAGATCCACAGTAATACATCAGCAGCCCTCCATCAGCTCTGCTCCCGCACCCCCACACACACCTACCATCAGCCCCACCAATGAGCACCTCCTCCTCCCTCCCTGCACCTCCCAATCAATTGTTTCATGGTGTGCAGGAGGCTCAGGGGGCAGGAGGAGCGAGGGCATGGCAGGCTCAGAGGAAAGAAGGGGGTAGAATGAGGGTAGGGCCTATGGCAGAGACAGGGGTTGAGCAGTGAGTACCCCGCGGCAGATTGGAAAGTTGGCACCTGTAGCTCCAGGCCCGGAGTCGGTGCCTATACAAGGAGCCGCATATTAACTTCTGAAGAGCCGCATGTGGTTCCGGAGCCACAGGTTGGCCATGCCTGTATTAGCCATTAGAAAGCACATTTTTACTTGTATTTGTTTGCAAATATTTCTATCTTTATTCCTTCTACTTGGTATCACTTAACATTTTTTTGTTAACTTGTTTTATTTTTACTAGAAACCAACTCAGTGCTGTGCCTGAAGGGAAGGGTGTGTTTACCCCAGTTAGCTGTACATAAGCTGTAATGTACTGATTTTAAAAGAGCACTGAATTTAGTATCTTCTGTGAATGTACAGTGATAAGTATGAGAACTGCAGAAAGATATCTCAAAGGAGTTCAGGGGGCTGATTGCTACCTACTAGGCAAGCTTAAGAGTGGTAGAGTCTTGAGTTTGCTGGTGAGGAACACAGACTGGTATGGCAGGGAGCTGACAGACAGTCTCATTTCCAGCAAAGCTCATTCTTGCTGAGGAAGTGAAGTAACACAATGGCTCACAGCTCTGGGTATTCGGAGAAGCATGTTACACACATCTCAGAATCAAAATTAGGGATTCCAAAATAAACAGACATACTGTAAATAGGCATCTTACTCTGACAACAAGTACTATCTATTTTAGTACCACTGGAACTGAAAGTATAAGATTAGCATATGCCACCAAATTATTTCTTATTTGCAGTACAACTGTTAGAAAAAAGGTTAGATTGCAAGCAATATGATTCACTTAAAAATAGTCTGAGCGGTTAGTGTGTCTATTCCATGTTCTAATGCACTGAACTTGCAGTTTCAGGGTAGAAAACAGGTGATAACAGATGTATGACAGTGTTAAAGTCATTCAAAATCAAGCTTACTTTGTGGGGGAAACAGTTGACTGCTGGCAATTTGGTCCATTTCTCAACTCTTAATTCCATACGAAAAGGTGAACCCAAATCCTTCAGAGAATATGCAGATATCATTTCTAACTTACATGAACAGTTTGATGTGCTGTTTAAAGATTTCAAGGCACTTGAACCACATTTTCAACTTTTTTCCACACCATTTGCTGTGGAAATTGACAATGTTGCACAGGAAATGCAGATGGAGTTAGCGGAGCTCCAGTGTGATGCCATTTTTAAGAAGTTTACAGATGTTGGAATTCCAGAATTCTACCCGTTTCTTTCACAAGAAAGATTTCCCATGTTATTCTCTGCTCCCACAAGGGTAATAGCAATGTTTGAAAGTACAAATATATGTGAACATGAAGATTAACAGAACAATCTGTTTTAAGGTCAAGGCTCACTGATGAACATTTGAAAGCAACATTGAGATAGGGTTGATATCCTGAGATAAAACCAAATATTGATGCTTTGATTGATGCAAAACACTACCAAGCTAAGTGGACAAAAATTAAATGACTGTCAAAATTAGCACTGACTTTTTGCATTACAGTTTTAAAAAAGTTAATACAGTGACTTAATAGCACACTATATTGCTCTTCATTTTTTACTATACATCTGTATCGTTGTATGAAAAGGTTTCAGTGGTGCGGCCCTCGGGCTAATGTACTAGTCCTCAAGTGGCCCTTGTGGTGATTTGAGTTTGAGATCCCTGCTGTAGAGGAACATGATATAACTGGGACAAATCTACACAGATTCAGGAAATGAAAAAATTGTGCCTCTATAATTTGCCAGGATTCTTTGATTGCGTCAAAAACGGTGGATAACAGTAGGTTTTACATAAGAATGGCATACTGGATCAGACCAATAGTCCATCTAGCTCAGTGTCCTGTCTTCTGATATTGGTCAATGGCAGGTGCTCCAGGGAGAATGAACAGAACAGGTAATTATTCAGTGATCTAACCCCTGTTGCCCATTCCCAGCTTCTGGCAAATAGAGGCTAGGGGCACTTTGTCATTGTCTTAAATAAAGTCAAAGTTCCTCCACAAGAGGCTATTAAGAAAACTAAGAACCCTAACTCCCCTTCACTTCAGTGGGAGTTTGATTGTACTCTATGTAATCACAGTCTGAAAGGTAAAGTATTTCAATGGACCAGAGGCTAAGAGACAGCCAACAACACAGAAATAAATGGTTGGTTTCCACATGGAAAAAAGGTTAGTGCAGAACTTTTAGGCACCTTGCTAGTAGGTATTGGGGTGGTGTAATGTATTTGCTAGTGATATAAAAAGGGTGAAACAGTGAGGTGGCAAAATCGGCAGACTACCCAAAATTATGTAGGTTAATCAAGATTAGAGAGAACTGTGCAGGACCCCAGTGGGACCTAACAAAGGTAGGCAATTAAGCAGCATGATAGTAGATACAATTTATCTCCACAAATTTAAGGTAATGTATATTGGGAGGAATAATTTGAACTGGTCATATGCATTACTGGGTTCCAAATTAACTGTGACCTAGGTGCCACTGTGGACAGCTCAATGAAAACATCTGCCTGACGTGAGGTGTGGTCAGTTGAGAATACATGCTCTGGATATATACAGAATGAGTAGAAACTAATACGATGCATTATAATGCAATTATGTATTACTAGGACACCCTCACCTTAACTAGTATGTTCAGTCCTGATCACTCCATTTAAAATAAACCTATAGAAATAGAAAAGTTCCAAAGATGAGCAGTTAAATTTATTACAGGAGACACTTCCATATGAGAAGAGACTGAAATATTGACTGAAAAATATTTGATATGGAGATGACAATAAGAGGGAACATGATATACATATAAAATAGTGACTGGCAGAGAGAAAGTCAACCAGGCACACCCTTAATTTAGTTTGCAGCAAGGGAGATTTAGACTGGATATTAGGACAACCTTTCTAACTATAAAGATAACTAAGGACTGAAATAGATTACATACAGCTGTGGAATCCCAGTGATTGGAGGTTTTTAAGATCAGGTTAGACAAATACCTGTCTAGATATATTTAATAGATTTAATTCAGCACAGGAGATGGACTAGAGCAGTGGTCTTAAAAGTGGAGTGCGTGAGCCCCCCCTCCCCCAGGGGCTGCGGTGGCTCAGCACCGCCGCAGGATCAGCCCTGGGACACCACCAAACTCAGAAGCGTTCTATTTGTGTCCCGCCAAAATGCCACCGAAAGAAGAAGCATTCTATTCGGCAACATTTCTGCGGACATACCCCCGGGCCATGAGAGGACGCGGGAAAGCAGAAAGGGGTCACAGAGGAAAAACATTGAGAAATGATGGACTAGAGAACCACTTGATGTCCCTTCCAGCCCTCTATTTCTATGATTTACCCCCATCTCTTAAAAACAGAGCAAAAGAAAATGTAATGAAAATGAAAGGCACCAGTTTTCTAATTAAAGGGCATATTTAAATAGTGAAACTTACTGCCATAAAACATAACAGTAACTACAAACTCTCTCCTCTAAATATTTATGTATGTTTAACTTACATACATGAGTAATCCCACTGAAATCCTTACTACCAGAGAGCCTCAGACTCACATATTCTGTAATTATTGAGTAGATACTCTTACAAAAATATTTTTTTGTTCTCTAGAGTAACTATTTCTCAAAAAGATCCTCTTCAACGATAAGCATCATTTTACAGCATAATTTGAGTCTAAGTACAACACTGGGAAGGGTTGATATGTCGAGATATACCAATAAGATGAGGTAGTTCTTCAAAATGCCATCATCTCAAATTTTGTCATTGCCAAAGGACTGTTGCCTTGGTTCATTATATAAGGTCAAGAAAAGTCTATACTGAGTCAATCTTCCAAGAACTGGAGCTTCTCAGGTCTATATTAATGTATCTAATCTATCAGACCTGCCAGGCATTGCAGACTCTGTCTGTACTTACCAATTCATTTCTTAAAACCTGATAGAAAAGTTAACAATTTGGATTCTATATTCTCCCATAAGAACCCAATCAGCTTACACTCCCAGAGAGCACTTCAAACACATTCACTGATTAAGTCTCAAGTCACCTGTAAATAGCAACTTATCCCATTTTACATATAGGGAAATCATGGCACTTTTTGGTGAAGTGGCTTGCCCAAAGTAATACAGCAAGTAAAGGCAGATCCTGATGCTTGGAATCATTGATAACTTCATCATCCTGGCTTAAATTCCTTCTTAATATATAAACAGACTCTAATGTACGATACTTTTGAGAGAGCATACTCTAATTGGTCTTTCCTCTTTCCAACTACAGTGATCCTATTGCTGAATGACAAATAGCTGCTGCATTTGCCTACACAGTTGCTGTGCTATTAGTAACCAATTCATTACTGCAAAGTACTTTAAAATAGCCTAAGTGTGACAAGTTGTCAGAGAAAATAACTTCTATTGTACTTAGAAGAATAACATCAAAAATTAAACTTTTCAATAGCATCAGGACTTAGGGGGGCGGGTGGGGCAGGGAGAAGGGGCAGGGAAAGGTTTAAGCACTTTAAAACGAATGCATTCAGTTCAGGTTTCAGTTCCAGAACAACCCACACTACTTTGGAATAGATCTGCAGCTAAGGGAAGGTATCCCTTCCACCTGCAGTGTTCTTACAGTCTCTCTACCAGACTCTCGATGCAACATACCAAAAGGCAATCTTTTAGTTTCTTGGATACACAGAGTGTAAACCTTTGTTATCTCCAAGCTCTTTACCTTTCAAAATTAGCACAGCCCATGATACGTAGAGTTACCACACAAGGTTTCCATAAGTCATGTAACAGTAGGTGCCAATTTAGGTATTTGTGACACAAGAGAAATCGATCCACACAGCAGTGTTTGCTGAAAATTGAGTTTTAATAAAATTACTCTCTGCAGGGAGCAGCATACTATAGTGCAGACTTCCCATGAGCCTATGCAGGTTCTCCCACATCCCTCCCTGAAACGATTTATCACAATTACCTCCACTGTACAGATTCTAACCATTGTCCCCATTATCTTTATTTTAACTTTGCAGGTCACCTTTAAACTTCAGTAATTTTACCAGTAAGCATCACCAAATGTGACCCATCCACAATTGCAGAACATATCTAAGCACCCAGTGTACCACCATGAACACGATGCAACAGTCATCCAGTAGCTGCATCTGCCAATGTTGAGGGGTTCCCCCACAAATCTGCTTCCACTGGTTGTGAGTGAATAAGGCAAAACCTCTGTTCCTTCTTCTACAGTCAGCTGTTATGGGAAAAGGAACAGACCCAGGGTTTCTCTGAATGGGTTCTACACTCTGTCAACACAGGAGCAGAGCTAGCTAGTTGCAGCAATATTCCAGAGTTGTAGCTAGTACCCTTTCAGAATGCTCTGTGTGACATTCTTTATTTTTAAAGAATCATTATTACAGGAACCATGCTACAGAGATTACCACTCTCTGTAGCACTTTTTCTGCTAGTGTGGTTGTAACACTGTCAGTAATACAGTGCATTTTCACACATCTTGAATACATAATAATTCTTCTTTATACATACTTGCTCTTTCCCTTAAGGGTAAACTGCAGTGAATAGTTATAAATGCCTCAGATAACTACACAAAATGTTTACTAGCTACAAACGTACAGTAACACTATTTCCAAAACAGTTTTTCAAAGTACCTGTCCCAACTTCACTACTTCTGGAACTGGATGATGCTAGCCTCTCTTGGTTCAAACGGATTTTAATGATCCTCCAAACAAGAACTTCTATTGACAAATTAAGATATAGGAGCTGCATTTCACTAACTGGAAGCAAAGGCCTTGATTTTCAAAGATATTGTACAGCAAATTATTTCAAAAACTTTTTGTTAATTCATCACTATAAAATTAACCAAAAAAATTGTCTAAAACAAAAATATATATTAAAATGACTTTGAAAATAATTCCATGTGCATTCAAATAGCTAGAAGCATTTCTTACATCCGAACCTACCTCAAACTCTTAAGGTGGTGAGTATGTTTGATCAATCTTTTATCAAGTTAGGAACTGGTTTTTAAGACCAAGCAAAGATCTTTTCAGTTTTCAATATGTCCTGTGTTTTGAATTTAAAGTTAGTAATTCAAATTTACCACTGATGAAAGAGTGCACAAAAGCTTGCAGTTCCATGAAAGAGCATGAAAAGATCCCAGTTAGAACTGTGGAAAACCTTCAAATCAAAACCCAAAAGCAGCTGAAACTTTGGTGAACCCAAACTAAACTTAGATGAATCTCTATAATTTGCTTTCTGATTAAAATCATGAAAAAATTAGTAGACTTGCGTAGTTTTTACCTGACCCAGACAACAACCACTGACATCAGCTGAGTTTTGGTTTTAAATTTTGGATAAACTAAAACCCCAAAAACTCAGAGGAAAATTCAGGACCTCAAACCAAAGAGTAGTTTCATATTATCAGAGGTGTGTTCTCCACAGTATTTTCATACAGCAGCTAAACTGTTGTCAGTCAACTGCACATAGTTTACTCAACATCAGATTCAACAGGCAAGACATTCTTGGAAATAGACGAAGAAGACAATGTTGCAACTAAAAGAGCTAACCAGCATCTGTTTCAATTAAGAAAACGAGGAATACTTGTAGCACCTTAAAGACTGACTAGTTTATTTCAGCATAAGCTTTTGTGGGCTATAGCTCACTTCATCGGATGCATAGAATGGAACAGACTGTTCCATTCTATGCATCCGATGAAGTGAGATGCATCTGATGAAGTGAGCTATAGCCCACAAAAGCTTATGCTGAAACAAACTAGTTAGTCTCTAAGGTGCTACAAGTATTCAAGTATTCCTTGCTTTCTTTACGGATACAAACTAACACAGCTGCTATTCTTGAACCTGTTGTGTTTCTATTAGTTAAATTAGTGTATTAAGAAACCTCAACTTTAGATCTAATAAGAGTGCTGCTTTCCTGGAGCTGGTTACATTGCTGTTTTGATATCCAGGACATTACTACTTAGAAATATTTTGTAAGTAAAATTTAAATATTTTTTATTTGTTATTCAATAACAATATGTTTGAGCTGTACAAAACTTTCGCACATTTCATACCATAAAGAGCTTACAGATAGGAGGGAGATGTAGAAAGAAAACATACAGGAACTCCTCACTTAACATTGTAGTTATGTTCGTGAAAAATGAGACTAAGCGAAACAATGTTAAACAAATCCAATTTTCCCATAAGAATTAATGTAAATGGAGGGGAGGGGTTTAGGGTCTAGGGAAAATTTTTTCACCAGACAAAAAAGACTATATTATATATATATATACACATATATACACACACACACAGAGTGTAAGTTTTAAACAAACTTGTGAAGCTTGGTTGAGGTGGAGGAGTCAGAGGGTGGGATATTTCCCAGGGAATGTCTTACTGCTGAATCAGGGGTTCTCAAACTGGGGCTCAGGACGCCTAAGGGGGTCATGAGATTATTATATGGGGGGGGTCACAAGCTGGCAGCCTCCACCCTAAAGCCCGCTTTGCATCCAGAATTTATAATGGTTTTAAATATGTTAAGTGTTTTTAATTTATAAGTGGGGGTTCACACTCAGAGGCTTGCTATTTGAAAGGGGTCACCAATACAAAAGTTTGAGAACCACTATGCTAAATGAATTAGCAATTTGCTGAGCCCTCAAGGGTTAACACTCACACTCTTCTCCTTTAAGTATCAAGAGTTAGGTCAAAAGTACATTGTTAATCAGATCTGCAAGCCTCCCTCCCTGGGTTCCCTCTGCTCTAGTGGGGTCAAAAGTACACAGTTAATTAGATCTGCAAGCTTCCGTCCCTGGGTTCCCTCTGCTCTATGGAAGATGGGGTAAGCGGGGTGCAGGAGCGGGGGGAAGGGAGACACCCTGACATTAGCCCCCCCTTCTCCTCCCCACCCCAGCAAGCAGAAGCCTCAGGGAGCAGCTCCAAGGCAGAGAGCAGGAGCAGCACATTGCAGTGGGGGAAGAGACATGAACTGCGGGCAACTGACAACCTGCCGGGCAACTTAACTACCGGAAATTGATAGCCTGCTGGGCAGCTGATGATGTTAGAAGGGAGCACTTCACAACTTTAAATGAGCATGTTCCCTAATTGATTAGCAACGTAACAGGGACAACTTTAAAGAGGAATTACTGTACTGGGAAACCCAAAGCAAGGAATCGCTTTAGAGAGAATTTTTATTTTAATAGGGTTGGTGGGGGGGGGTTGTTTTTGTTTTTTGTTTTTTGCTTTTTACACATTTATACTTATTAAAGAAATAAAAAAGCCTTGTGATCCATTAGTACAAACAAAGCCCTCTGCTATTTCACATATATTACTTACCCTGCTCTCCACACACACAAAAAAACAAACATCAAACTGCATATGGCAAAATTGTGAGAGTACGGTAAATGTATTTGAAAATAATTCATAATGGATTCCTAGTAAAAAAAAAAAGGAAAAAAGAAAGAAAAACAAATTTTAAAATATTGCTTTAAGGTTGTCCTTGTTGCTTAACAAAATGACTCATCTATGGATATGTTGTTTTAGACCAGTGATACACTGAAGATCATGGGCCACAGGACTAATGGCATTTAATAGGAAGTTCTTGTGTATTCTCTTCATATATATTCTTTATAATACTTGGCTTTTTTAAATGTATTTTACAATTCTGGACGCCTCTCTTTTGTACTGACCCATCATCTTCTCTGTCTACCAGCGATGTTCTTTCCACACACATTTAATTAACAGCAGAGGTCCTGATCAAGGACTGCCTTGATCCTTACCTGTGGGCATGATGCTGCAGTCACTCATCTTGGGTAACAGAAATCTGGCTATTGGTGCACAACATCCAATGATTCTAATCAATATTACTGTAGATTCAGAAATCCAATTAAGATGGAAAACAGTATTTATTTTACTGCATTTTATTATTTTAAATTAAAATGCTGTAACTTTTTAAGGTGGATCTAGAGATATCCTCCTTAGCTCCCTCAGATTACATCCATGATATTCCTAGCTCTAAAACTCTTGAGGGATGCTTATAAATATCCTGAGATATTTGTGACATGCCATGCTGCTCTGCCAGTTTCTCTCTTTATTTGGCTATTTGCTTTTGCTAGATATTATTTCTTTTAAATTAAAAATAGTTACTGCTTGAGAGTAATCTTTTGGGAATCCCTCTAGGGATTCACCATACAGCTGATTTGTGATTCTATTTAATTTGATTTTTGAGCTTCTTGTGATTACCAGAAGAGACAGTAAAGGCACAATATTTATGTTGGCTAATATGAATTTAAATTGTTAACTTAAACTGATGATATGAATAGATCCTGTGCTTAAATGCAGACCTAAAACTTCATTGGTTTAGAACGAGTCAATCTTTCACCCCTCTAAATACCATTGACATTATCCCCATTTTCATCTAGCATTAGGTTTTCCCATTATGAAAAAAATGTTTCCTTTTCACTGTTACTTTATATGCCTTCCCCTTGCCTGAACCTTTATATTAATATTTTGATTATAACTGAAGTGTTATTATAGAACAGCCCAGCATGAGAAACCAACAAAGTTTCCATACTATGGGCAAACAGGATTACAACAAAATGTACAGTTTTTCTGTGAAACTTTATACTGTGTAAAAATCCCCGCATTTTCTTTTGGGATTGAGGGGGAATAGGACCTTGATAAAATCTAGTTCTATATTTGCTTACAAAGTAGACCTCTATTAAAATTCTTTTCTCCCTTTTGCAGTAACAAAACAGGTAGGTGAGTCCAAACTTCACCATGAGCTTAGGGATTCTGCCTACAATTTTTTATAATGGCTTCTCCCAGAGAAAATTGGTCAGAGACCTGCCAGTCATCCCATATGTCCTGGCCCCTCTAAACCAGTGGTGCCCAAACTTTACCTATTGCACCTCCCCTTACCAGTAATTGAATCTGTCTGCATCCCTCTCCATTACTGTACAGTTGGCTCAGCAGAGGAGCTTGGACTGAAGGAAAAGCTGGGGGCTGAACTGGGGATAGGGGAGAAGCTGGGGCTATGAAAAGAAGCTGGTCTAGGAATGGAGAGGGAATAACAGAAGAGCTGTGGCTGGGGGCAGAGTGAAGCTGTGGCTGGGGGGTGAGTGGGGCTGGGAGGCACTCCCTCCCCAGCCCCAGTAAAGGGGGTTCATGGCTAGTGAAGGAGGGTGCAGGAGGGGATAAGGGGTACAGGGTCCGGGACGCACTTATGTTGGACAGCTAACACAGGCACAGCCCCTGTAGCTCCATTTGGTCCCAGTTTCTGGGAGCAGCGGAGTAGGCGCTTGGGGTGGAGACAGTGCACAGAGACCTCCTGGGACCCCACCAGGGGCCATAGGAACATGCCAGCTGCTTCCGGAAATGGTGCAAGGCCAGCACAAGCAGGGAGCCTGCTTTAGCCGACCTGTGCCGCCAGACTTTTGCAGCCTAAAAATCTCCCGGGAAAAAGTTTGAGAACTGATAAACTAAATAAAGAAGATGGGGTTCTGTAAATTTATGTTGGACTGATGTTTAAACTAGGGCTGTCAAGTGACTAAAAAAATTAATCACGAATAAAGGTTATAGGATATTATTTAAGTACTTTTGGATGTTTTTTACATTTTCAAATATACTGATTTCAATTATAACACAGAATACAAACTGCACAGTGCTATTTTTTAATCACAAATATTTGCCCCATAAAAACCAAATTAATTAGTATTTTTCAATTCACCTCATACAAGTACTGTAGTGCAAGATCTTTATCATAAGAGTTGAACTTACAAATGTAGAATTACAGTAAAATCTCCATTTAACGGACTAATTTGGGCGAGGGGGTGTCCATTAAATCAAAAAGTCTGTTATTTAATAATAATTTTTAAAAATGAGCTGTCGGAGCAGCAGCCCGCCCGCCACAGGGTCGGGGACACAGCTCCGCAGCCCGCCTGCTGCTGGGACCCAGGCAGCAGCCGGGAGCCGGCAGCCAGCCCGCCCGCTGCCTGGACCCGGGCGGCAGCCGGGAGCCGGCAGCCAGCCAACCAGAAATGGATCAGGAATGCATCAGACTTGCTCAGAAATTTTGTCTGTTGCAGCCGAAGTCCGTTAAATCGAGGTCCGTTAAATCGAGGGTTTACTGTATGTACAAAAATAACTGCATTCAAAAATAAAATAATGTAAAACTTTTGAGCCTACAAATCCAATCAGTCCTCCCTCTTGTTTAGCCAATTGCTCAAACATTTGAAGGAGATAATGCTGCCCGCTTCTTGTTCACAATGTCACCTGAAAGTGAGAACAGGTGTTCTCATGGCACTGTTGTAGCCAGCTTAGTAGGATGCGCTGAAGATTCATATATCTCTTCATGCTTCAACCACCATTCCAGAGGACATGCATCCATGCTGCTGATGGGTTCTGCTAGATAACAATCCAAAGCAGTGCGGACATTGCAATGCATGTTCATTTTAATTATCTGAGCCAGATGCCACCAGCAGAAGGTTGTTTTTCTTTTTTGGTGGCTCGGGTTCTGTATTTTCCACATAAGAGTGTTGCTCTTTTAAGACATCTAAAAGCATTTACCATACCTTGTCCCTCATAGATTTGGGAAGCCATTTCAGATTCTTAAACCTTGGGTCAAGTGATGCTGAGGCATCATCCAAGACTATTATAACATGAAATATATGGCAGAATGCGAGTAAAATAGAGCTGGAGACATACAGTTCTCCCCCAAGGAGTTCAGTCACAAATTTAATTAACACTTTTTTTTTTAACGAGTGTCTTCAGCATGGAAGCATGTCCTCGGAACGACTACCAAAGTATGAAGGGGCATACAAATGTTTAGTATATCTGGCACATAAATATCTTGCAATGCCGGCAACAAAAGTCCCATGTGAATGCCTGTTCTCACTTTCTGGTGATATTGTAAATAACAAGTGGGCAGCATTATATCTTGTAAAGGTAAACAAACTTGTTTGTTTTAGCGACTGGCTGAATGAGAAGTAGGACTGAGAGGACTTGTAGGTGCTAAAGTTTTGCATTGTTTTGTTTTTGAATGCAGTTATGTAACAAAAAAATCTACATTTGTAAGTTGCACTTTTGCGATAAAGGAATTGTATTACAGTACTTATAAGAGGTGAATTGAAAAATACTTTTTCTTTTATCATTTTTACAGTGCAAATATTTGTAATAAAAATAATAATATAAAGTGTTTACTGCTCACTTTATATAATTATTTTTATTATGTATTCTGTGTTAATTGATTGCAATATATTTGAAAATGTAGAAAAACAAAAATATCTAATAAATTTCAATTGATATTCTATAGTTTAATAACAAAATTAAAACTATGATTAATGATGATTAATTTTTGTTAATTACGTGAGTTAACTACTATTAATTGATAGCCCTATTTTATAGTAAAGGTCCTGTACAGGGATCCTGTAACATAGGCCAATACAGTCTCTTGTGCTGCTGGGATTTAGGTCAGGATTAGGAGCTACTGTATAGTTCTTGTGCAGAAATATGATTTCTCCAGGCATCTCTAATAGCCAGAAAATTAACCATGCAAAAATTTAAATCTCCACTAATCCATTAGATCAGGAAGTGACTTCGAAGGATTAGGAGATGAGGCCACCTTTTCAGTGAATTCCTTATAGTATCCTATGTAAATTAGACCCTTTCAACCATACTTAGATATTGTCCTTTGGTAATTTTAACTTTACCTCAAAACTACGTTACATTCTTTATTAAAATTTGTAACATACTGAGTTTAATATATGAAACTCATTTAGATGATAAAAATACATTTATGTATTTGTACAAAAAAAACCCCACATTTTTAAAACCTCAGATGTTTAATTTTTTCCAACAGCTGGAGTTTCTGCCAAGTAGCAGAAACCCAAATGGAGTAAGAATTCTTTTAGGAAGGCATGTGTTCAAATTGTTTATAAAATCCCCATCACTGATGAGGTTCAAATAGGGCTTCTGGATTCTATTGTCACACAAATATTAAATCATAATTAAAATGGAGGTTAACTGATTGTCCTAACTATATCTTTAAACATCAGCTAAAAAGGTATCTACTCTCATAATTAGTGTTATGATAACACAGATCTTTGTGATCTAGAATTACATCTTGTGAGACAAAAATATAAGATCATATGATTAACAGTTACCATGTACACAACTCCAGTTTCTGCTGCTAACCTATATACCAAATTACAGTTTGATGCAGTCTGACAATGTTTTCCCTGAAAATAGCAGCTATGGTTTTGGATCTGATATAAGGAGCAGGCTCATTCTCTAGCTACATAAAAGAGCATAAACATGAGCTTTGAAAAATAAAGATATACATTAACTCCTCACTTAACGTTGCAGTTGTTCCTAAAAATGCAACTTTTAAGCAAAACGATGTTAAGTGAATCCAATCTCTCCATAAGAATTAATATAAATATGGGGGGGTAGGTTCCAGGGAAAAAATTTTCACCAGAAAAAAAAAATCTATTATATAAATATATACACACACAGCATACATTTTAAACAAACAAAAACAATTGTTTTAAACAAACAATTTAATACATGATTGTGAAGCTTGGTTGAGGTGAAGTTAGAGGGTGGAAGAGGGTGGGATATTTCCCAGGGAATGCCTTACTGCTAAATGATGAACTAGCTTTTGGCTGAGCCCTCAAGGATTAACACATTGTTGTTAATACAGCCTCTCACATTCTACAAGGCAGCAGGAATGGAGGGAGGGGAGACAGCATGGCAGACAGATAGTCACACACCCTGTGTGTGGAAGAGGGAGAGATATGTGCACTGCCCCTTTAAGTAAGCTGACCCCACTCTTAAGTACATTGTCTTTTTAAGTGGATCAGGAAGTTGAGACAGCATCTGCTGCCCCAAGCTATCTCTGTCTCTCCCTCTGCGTCCCCACCCTGCTCTATATGTAGAAGGGGTAAGTGGGGTGCAGGAGGACACCCTGACATTAGCCACACACACACACCTCCCCTGCACAGCAAGCAGGAGGCTCCCAGGAGCAGCTCCAAGGCAGAGGGCAGGAGCAGCAAAACAACTCAAAAATTGTTGCACAAGATCTATAAATACTTCTTATTCAACTGATCAAAGGATAATCTTGGTTTTCTGCCATGTGCAATATTATTGAAGTAGCATAATCATATTTGGAAGAATCCTACGCGTTTTCCCTAGCATCCTCCAAAATTATTCCCCAGAGATAAGGACTTTAGTTTTAACGGATGAAGTGTTTAATTCTTACAAGTCACACAATCAGCTCAGTGAAATGGCACTCCCACAGGAAAACAGTCAAATGACCTATTCTGAACAAAAAAAACCCTCCTGCAATTGTTTAACATGACCTTGTGTTTCTTTTACAAAACACAGCACATAATTCAATATTTATATAGCATATGTTCTAATACACTGAAATTATGCTGCTGGTACAGAGAAATGGTAGCATTTGAAACAAAGTCTAACCACTTGCACTAAAACTACAAATGAAGAGACTCAAGATACCAGTAAAAATGATGTTTCATTTACAAATATCCTCCAAGTATGGAATTCCACTAATGAAAAGAAGCTAAAAGTTTATGTTTAAAAATCCACCCGTTTTTCACATAGCATCATTAAAGTATGATTTGAAAGTAGAACGTAACTGGGGGGGGAAAAGACACCTCCTTACTCAACAATCTGCTTTCTGCATAATTTAGAAAGAACAAAACATGGATTTTACTAAATTCTACTCCTGCTAGAAATGGTGATCTCAAAAAGACAAGTTTTTTTTTTTATCTGTTTCTTTACAATATTTAATGAAGGCCTACTGGATCTTTCTTCGGTTTGTTGGTTTATCTCAGAAATATCTGGAGTAATAAGTCTTATCTTCCTTTTTTTGTTGGATAACTTTGGAAAAAACAAGAAACTGAGGATGCTCTCTCTGCAGAGAGGATGAGAGAAAGAAAAGAACCACACGACAGATGTTAGTCATGTTGCTTAGTGCACTACTGGAAGGTGCACAAATACTATGGTGATGAGCTCTGTATGAGAATCTATACAGCACACAAGAGAATAGCGCATATAGAACAGAATAACTTTCATTTAGAGGAGCTGGGATGATGAAACTTGTACAGTCTTTCATCCCAGCTATTTATCAAGGATCTGCGATAGTGCCACCTATCTTTCCTACAGCACTTTTAATCTTTAGAGCTCAAAGCACTTCACAAAAGGAGATTGGTACAATTATTCCCATTTTACAGATGAAAAACTGAGGCACAGAGAGGCAAGGTGACTTGTCTGTGGTCAGTGGCAGAGCTAGGAACAGAACCCAGGTCTCCTGAGTCCTGGGAATGGTCTTTAATTCACTAGGTCACAACATATATAGGTGTTAACAAAAATGAACAAACCAAAAAATATTATTATAAGAATATTCTGACCAAAAATCTTTTCACTTTCCCAACTGCTCAGGTTTCACTTCCTTGATACTTGTTATGTCATATTATAATAGGTCTCCAGTTACCCATAAAGTCTTTAAAAAAAAATTCCACAGGACAGACATCATCTGAATTACTATCCTATATAATAAAAGGCCAGAGGAAGTTTGCCCAAAGCCGTCATGCGCAGTAGAGATGGCTCGGACGAACAGCATGCTGGGAGTGGTAGTTCGGCGGCACAAAAGGGCCACCGCGCGTGCGCCACCGCTAGCTGCAGAGACGGCCCGGACAAACAGCGGTAAGCACTTTGGCCCGTCCCCAGTGAGGTAACAGGGCACATTGCTGAGAGGCAGTGGTAGAGTGGGGGGGGGGACCCCAGTGAGGTAACAGAGCATAGTGCTGAGGGGCAGTGATAGAGAAGGAGAGGGACCCCAGTGAGTTAACAGGGCACGGTGCAGCGGGACTGAGGGGCAGTGATAGAGAAGGAGGGGGATCCCAGTGAGGTAACAGGGCACATTGCTGAGAGGCAGTGGTAGAGTGGGGGGGGGACCCCAGTGAGGTAACAGAGCATAGTGCTGAGGGGCAGTGATAGAGAAGGAGAGGGACCCCAGTGAGTTAACAGGGCACGGTGCAGCGGGACTGAGGGGCAGTGATAGAGAAGGAGGGGGATCCCAGTGAGGTAACAGGGCACGGTGCAGCGGGACTGAGGGCAAACACCATTAAGGACTTTGGCCCGTGTACACGGGCTTTTACACTAGTTATATATAAAAAAAGAAAAGTATGAAACGTCCTTGTTTTCCTTTGCAGGTCCTCAGAGCCAAAGGAGGCAGCTAAATTCTATTTGATCACACAAAATTGCTAATAACGTTTCATTAGCCAGCCCAATATTTGCCCTCGGTTACACTTGGGGAAGCCCAAGTATGAGGTGAATAGGCTTGCACAGCTAGAACCAGGGACAGAATTTACCTGTGGAATCTTCAATATCGGTGATGATGCACAAGGCCAAAATAAGTTTGTCTTTCAGATCCCACAATAGTTTACAGATCATAGTTAATTGGGAGGCACTGAACTGCAATAAAATATGGAATACCTATAGCACCAGCCCTGCAGTCATCTTCCACAGGAAAAATACCCTTTACTGTTTTGAAAAGCTATTTTAAAAAAATCACATACCTGTATCAGGCCTGAAATTCCAAATAGCTAGGTGCCTCTCTGGACAAGTACACACTTTACAGGGATGGGTAAACTACGGCCCTCGAGCCACATCTGACCCGCCGGACCATCCTGCCCAGCCCCTGAGCTCCTGGCCAGGGAGGTTACCCTTGGCCCCTCCCCCAGAGCCTCACCTCACCGCACGGGCAGCAGTCTGAGGGTATGTCTTCACTACAGGACTAGGTCAATTTCCCTTAATTCGATTTTCTAAACTCGATTTTAGAAAATCGAATCAGTGTGTCCCCACCAGGACAGCAGGTCGACAGTGGTCGACACTGTCTGTCCTAGAACTTTTGCAGGGGTCGACATAGCCCGCATTGCACTTTGGGTAGGTAGCCCACGGTGCAATGCGTGCCAGACCCCCCCCCCCCCCAAGCAGCCCCGCGGACACCCCCCCCGCCCGCCCGAGGGGGGGGGGGAGCTGGCACGGGGCTGCTTGGGCGAGCGGGTCAGCTGCCTGGTCAATTTCAGGTGAAATTGACCAGGCAGCTGACCCGCTCGCCCAAGCAGCCCCGCGCTGGACCCCCCTGCCCGCCCGAGCAGCCCCGCGGACCCCCCCCGCCCACCTGAACAGCCCCCCCGCCCGAGGGGGGGGGGGAGCCGGCGCGGGGCTGCTTGGGCAAGCGGGTCAGCTGCCTGGTCAATTTCATACTGGGTGAAATTGACCAGGCAGCTGACCCGCTCGCCCAAGCAGCCCGGCACGGGACCCCCGCCTGCCCGAGGGGGGGGGGAGCCGGCACAGGGCTGCTTGGGCGAGCGGGGGGGGGGTGTCCGCGGGGCTGCTCGGAGGTCGGAGGCTTAACTTCAGATGCCTCTTCACTTACTCACAGTAGACATAGAGAAGTCGATTTTAGCCTTACTTCTCTCGTCAGGCAGGAGTTACAAATTCGATTTTGAGGGCCCTTTAAATCGACTTTAAGGGTATGTATGTGAAGACAGGTACACCTTTAATTTGACCTAACGTCGTTAAGGTCGAATTAAAGTGGTAGTGAAGACATGCCCTGAGTAGCAGAGCTGAGAGCTGCCGCGGGGTTGCCAGACATACGTCTCTGAGCAGCATGGTAAGGAGGCCGGGGTCAGGATGTGGATATGGGGCAGGGAGTCCCAGGGGGCAGTAAGGGGATAGGGAGCAGTTGGATAGCACAGAGGTTATGGGGGGTGGTCAGGGGACTAAGAACGGGGCGGGTTGGATACAGCATTGGAGGCCCGGCGGTCTGTCGGGGTGGAAGGGTAGATGGGGGGGGAGGGGGGAGACAGACAGGGGCCGGGAAGGTGGGTAGGGGGTGGAGTCCGGGGGTGGGGGGGCAGTTAGGGTGGGGGCGGTCAGGGGACAAGGAGCAGGGGGGCTTAGATGGGGGGGGTTCCGCGGGTAGTGGTTAGGGACGGGGAGTCTCTGGAGGGGGCGAGGGTAGGCTCCCTGGCCGGGAGCTCAGGGGCCAAGAAGCAGCGGAGGTTGGATGGGTCGGGATTCTGAGGGGGGCAGTCAGGGGCGGGAAGTGGGAGGGGGTCAAATAGGGGGTGAGGGCCAAGCTGTCTGGGGAGGCACAGCCTTCCCTACCCAGCTCTCCATACAATTTTGCAAACCCCATATGGGACAAAATGTTTGCCCACCCCTGCTTTACAGGGTGTCACAGTTACTAGACTAACTGCGTCCCTGACCCCTCCTAGTCTGTGAGTGCATCTCCGTTAGGTCTCAGGCCTCAAGTCACCACCTGTCTCTCAGAGAGGCATCACGTGATTCTCCCACTCTCAGATTGGGCCCTGGTTTGAAGTCCCCAGTCTATCAGTTGTGATTTACCTCGGCAGACCTGACTTATGTCCAGACCTTACAATCCTGCTCCCTTCAGGGCCATTACAGGGATAAATGGTGACCAAACAGCCTCCCTAAGGCAAAGCATTTATTAAGAAGAGCAGCACTTCACAGAAAATACACCATAAAAGCAATAACACACAAAGTACTCACAGCTAGTTTCTCCCTATACTTATATTCCCTGGCTCTAGTAAAGCCCAACTTCTTAGATTCCCTCTGCAGTGTCTTTCCATCTGGGTCAGCCTGTCTCCCTAGACAGCTTCTGACCATTGACCCTTCCCTACTCCCCCTAAGAGGCACTGTTTAGTTCTTTAGTATTTTGATCTCCAGACTCCTAACTCTGGCAAAATATGGCTACAAATGTGTGCGAGAGAGGATTCCTGAAGCTAAAGATTGCCCCCTTGTCTTTTAAGTGTGTTTGGGTTGTGCATATATAATTTGTGTTACGTTCCTGTTTGCTCTTCATAGACACACACACACTATATTAAGTTAACTGAATATAGTCACACAGGAAATTCTAATAGTCTAATACACCGTAACTTCCCCTCTCTGACCAGGACACATACTGTGTTAATAAAATAGTTATAGCTCAGTATTCATTACATTATTACGTATCAGCTCCACATCTGTCACACAGGGTATCATTAAGTTTTGAGAAGTTGCCTTCCACTGGACAACTAACTCAGTTGTAACTATCATTAGCCTCCTTTTCCTATCGACCTTCCCTATGATTCCTTGGCTGACTATTCCTTATCCATCAGTTCTGTGTTAGCTGCAGGGAAGTTTCACTTGCAATAGGTAGCTCATAAAACAGAACAGCATTGGGAAAATTCAGTCTTGTCTGCACTTGAACCACCACAGGGCTGTCTGGCACAGTTAGGGCCTCCCTATTAGAACAACTGGCCTTTGTGTTTCAAGTATGAACAGAACTAACAGAGACAATTATAGAACCATGCAGGGAGGGAATTGTGGCATAGACTAGGTAATCCAAATTCTATTCTGCCACTGAAACCTAGTGTCATGGTTCTATACCCATGTCGTCCTGTCTATAGTACAAAAAAGAAACTTATAGCACTGATCAAATGTACAAGACAGCCGTGGCTGGGCCAATTAGTCTAGACAAGACTTTGGGTAATGAATGCAGGCAAATTATGAGAGAGATAACTGAAGGGGGGAGAGGGGAGAACAGCCAAGGATGGTGTAAAAAAGATAAAACATCCAAACAGCAGGGAAGATTGCTCTTGGATGGAGTGGGAAGGAAGACATTTAATTTTAGGAAGAAAATCTGTGTTTTGGCTACCCATCATGGGGGGACGGGGGGGAATGATAATCCAAGTCAACACCCAATCATTGATTTGACTGGCAGCCAAATCAAACTAAAGCCTACCTTCTTAAAAATGAGGTTTCCACATAAGAAGGAACTTGAAGATATTTCCTCAAAAGAGAAAAATGTACATTTAATTCCCAATTTCAAACCTCATCAAGTTCAGCCAACCATGAAAAACAGTATCTGATGTGATTCAAGTGGATTGACAATGGAAGATAACTATTCATACAAGACCACATTATTTCTGATTCTAAAGCACTGCTAATCAGGTCAGGAATATCAGAGATTATGCAAGTATCATCATGAATCTGTGTGCCAATGTGCATGGCAGCATGTTGTACTTTGCAGAACTCATTCATCGAAAGGTGAGAATTTACAAGCAAGAATAGGAAACTGAGTCAGTAATAACTGTGCAGGCTTGTTCTGTTAGTTTAACTCAGAAGCCTATTGCTAGCATTGACAGATTGCTACTGAAACAAAATCTGCAGTACAGTAAAACCTCCATTTAACGGACTAATTCGGGCGAGGGGGTGTCCGTTAAATCAAAAAGTCCGTTATTTAATAATAATAAAAAAAAATGAGCTGTCGGAGCAGCAGCCCGCCCGCCACAGGGTCGGGGTGACAGCTCCGCAGCCCGCCTGCTGCTGGGACCCGGGCGGCAGCCGGGAGCCGGCAGCCAGCCCGCCCGGGTTCCGGCTTCTGGGACCCGGGCGGCAGCCGGGAGCCGGCAGCCAGCCTGCCTGCTGCCTGGACCCGGGCGGCAGCCGGGAGCCGGCAGCCAGCCTGCCCGCTGCCTGGACCCGGGCGGCAGCCGGGAGCCGGCAGCCAGCCAACCAGAAATGGATCAGGAATGCATCAGACGTGCTCAGAAATTTTGTCCGTTGCATCCGAAGTCCGTTAAATCGAGGTCCGTTAAATCGAGGGTTTGCTGTATTTGCTTAGTTCTTTTACTTTAAAGCAATAGCTACACCTCATGCAGCAAAGAACAACCGAGGGCTTGAAATACAGAATGTGGGGATTTATTGCAGGATAATTTTAATGCAAAAGCCTTAATTAAAAATGCTGAAGACTTATGCCAGGAACAGACAAACCAGATACACAATAATCAAATGATGCATCTATTGTAATCAGCTGCCAACACAAAATATAAACATATCCACCTCACACACAGGTATTTGATTTGCTAATCACTAGCTAAACACTTTTTATTAATATCTTTTCCCCGTATGTGCGCTCTGCTGAGAATGTTTCTGGTAGATTAAAGACCAAAAATAAGTAGTGTAATATTCTGAAAAGTGAAAATATTGGTTTGTCATTCATGTGTTTTTGGAATCTCTAGATTGTATATGCATGAGTGTTTCTGTTTAATGTGCAGAAGTGTTTTGGTTTACAAATATATAAGTAAAGGTAGCACCTCTTTTAAAAATGGGCCACAGTAAGAGTTCCATTTAGGTCAGAAAAATATCAAGCACAACTCACAGGGCCTCAAAAGCAGACAGACATAGGAGTAGACCAGAGTGTATGTCAGCGGTGAGGGAGAGGAGGGGAGAAGTTAGTTCTATGCCATTTAAAACTATTTGCACTTCTATAGCACCTACCAAAAGAACTCAAATAGCATTAAAAAACCACCAAATATAATTTAAACAGTTCTTTGAAGTCAGCAAATGATGGGCATTCAGCACCTCTGAAAACAATTTGGCACGGGCATCTCAAAGTGAAGCACCCAAAATTAAAAAGGAAACTAATCTGGGGCAAAGTCAAAAATACAACCAGAGTCTCCTCACCAATCTTGTGCACTAAATGAGCAGCTTCAAGAGCACAAATTTAATTCTGGTAAATGCAGGTGCATAGGGCAAGAAGTTCAGGGAGGCAGGGGAAGGAGAGGTGACTGCACACAAAGCAATGCCAGTGATTTATTGACAAGAAGAGATGCACAGTGACTGATTCACATATAATAAACAGAATTAGTAACAGAATCTAGACAAGCTTTCAGAGGTAAAAGTGAACCATACAATGATGTGAAATATTCTAGAGGGGACATGCAGGAACCACTTATTAAAAATTCTGCCAAATAATTAAAGGACAGGTTGGGATGACTTCCCTGCCTCCGATGGTGCCCACCTGTCTAGATACAGCTGAAGCACCACTGGAAGAAAGGACTTATCTCTGTGGTTATAAAGTTTCTGCAGAACACAATATTTTGCTTTTAGAAGAATATTTTAAATGGCTAAAAATACTTGTGGGAGGAGAGATATTAACCCCCACAACAACTTTGCTTCATATACATGCTCATTTCAAACTGCACAAGTGAAACCCTGTGCTATAGTATCAACAAACTCCACATACTTTTCAAGAACTACCGTAAGTGAAAATACTGCCTCCCTCCTTCGTAGTTTTAAAATATTTTTCCTTCAATAGAAAAACACATGATTTGCTGCTGCTGTCTTTTACCCCTCCACTTTGTAAACACACCTCCTAAAATCATGTCTGAAACCTCAGTGTACTCTGAGCCTTATTTTCAATAGCACTTGGAAAATATCAATTATCTAAATATTATTCCATTTGTGTACAAGCCTTTGTGGGTAATAATGTACTGAACCAACAAGGCGGCTTGTGTTATGTAGAAAACATCTGGGGAAAGTGTCTAAGACTTCTGGGTGAGAAATTCAGGGGTTTAGTCTTCCGTTGGTTGGAACTACCTTGAAAACTGATGCAATTTGTACTGAATATAGTCAGAAAAACTTCAGACTACAGACCACTATCCACACACACATAGAACTGAAATTCTAGGATTAGGAGACACTTCCACTTGGATCATTCCCATCAAGTACAGAGATAAACAAACACTTTCTGGTTCAAGCTTAAATTATCAAATTAAACTCCCATGTTAAAACAAACTGTTTGCAGCTCTGATCACAGGAAACCTTGTCAGGAATGGGACAGAAACTGGACACTTTCCCATTTGCAGCACTTGAAAGTGGGGAGAGTTCAGAATTTTGGTTTATTACACTTGGCCCCTTTTCCCCCCCGTCTCCAAACTCCCTCTCTTTCCTTTCTCTGCTGATAACAACTACATTAATAGAACACTTCAGCCTCAAAATTCTAGAATCACTGCAGAGGATTGATAGCAAAGCATCTGCATGCTAGTGATAGTTCTCATCAAATAAATATTTTTAAATCCCACTAAGGATCATCATGCTTTAAGACAATTTTAATATTTTCAGTCTCTTAATCACTTAGGCTGATTCAATTCAGCAGCCCCTCCTAATTCAGCAAAACACAAACATATGCTTAAGTCCCACTGACTTCACTGCTTAAAGTTAAGCATGTGCTTAAGTGCTTTGCTGCATTGGGCCAAACTGACAACCCAGACAGCCTAAACTACAAGCTCACCAGCTGCATCTCCCTGTAGTCAGCTCACAATTTAGGACTGTAAGTTGTGTGAGTTTATTTAATTAAAAAGCAAGTCAGGTTACCTTCAAATATGTTTGGCATCATCATCATTCAACATAATATGCCATATTCTAGATTTGTGGTTTTTTCCAGGCAATTACAATTAGACCTTCAGTTTTCCAGTAAAATAATTACATTTGGCAGGCATTTTTCAGCACTGGTTTTAAAGCCAAAAACAAAACAAAATCAAATCAAACATTACTATACTTTTCTGGGAAATTAACGTGTTTCATACGATAAATCCATTTTTTAAGTATTTTCTTTTCCAGTGGTTTTAATCCAGCATTAGTTTAACTTTTTGTGAAAGCTACATGAAAAAAATTGTTAGCCATTAGGCCACAAGACTCCTTTCATAAGAAAAGCAGTGAAGGAAGAACTAAAAATCTACTATAAAAATATGCTGCAAAAACTATTATGTATTGTGACATCCAGTCATGAGAAAAACTGCTCATAACAACTAACAGGGGGCATGGTTAGAAATAACCAGATATCCACAGAAGTCACAGCACAACTCCCATTGTCTTCCTTGGGAGGATTGGTCCCTAAGAGATTCTTTCACACAAATGGGTGGACGCAGTGGTGGGAGAGGTAAAGAGGAGGGTGAACTCAGCTGCTTCCAATCCAGCAGCAGGACATCTTTAGTGATAAGAGGTTGTGTTGCAATTGCCTTTAACCTACAGCACTCACTTTTCTCTAACCCTCTCTACTGCTCCTCATAGCTCCTCTCCACAACATGATGAAATTTGCAGGGGGAGAGAAGAGATGAAGGTGTAGGAATAAAGGCATCACTGTCCCTTCAGGCTGAAAGGAACAAGGTGTTGAGGGAGAATGGGTCTCCCATCCCCATGCAATAATTACCTCTCTGGCCCACAGAAATGTGCAAAAGGCTTTTCTTCTGAACTCTTTGCCTTTCTTCCTACAATGCATATACTCAGTCCATTTTTACATGGACCCTATCTATGCTTAGCTTTCCAATGAAATAGTTATACTTTTTCAAACTATGGTGTAGATTTCTGAGAAGAATCAACTTAGAGCTCAGTCCTGCAAGCTTTACCACTTAATAAATGGACTAACTAATGCAAATACTCCCATTTGCTTCAGTGAAACTACACTCTTTAGCAAGCTCGAGAGCCACAAGTGTTTGCAGGATTGGGCACCTATAATGTTTTTCCAAGGCAATGTATATATAGAATTTGTGCTTTACCCTCACAATCTCACGTTGCTTCAGGTGACACTATGTACAAGTTTGTAGATGTTTAGCAGATCTATACCAGTCTCCTTTGCAAGTTAGAACAAAAACATACCAAGTAGTGGTTTCAGTTTGTGAGTAGAATTTTGAAGGGTTGTAACCAGCCGAGCCTGCACACACAATTCTGAGGTTTGTAATAAGTTGCTATGCTTTTTTGGCACACAAGCCATGGTAGCATCATAGCCTATTACTCCCTAAATGATTTCTGAATTCTCAGGCTTCCACAACACAGGTACTCATGTTTTAATGGGGTTCTCCTGTGCTGGAAACAAACCAAAAAGGCTAACCACATTAGCGATGCTAATTCTCAAACACTGAACACGTCCATAGCTGTCAGTTTATCTTGGCAGCATTACTAGGAAACTTCCTTTACACGGAGGGATTCCCTTATTGCACACTCTTCCCATGAGGAGCACATACGAGCACATCCAGACACCTTCACCACTGACTTTTTCCCTGCCCACATTTTCTTTTAGTGGAAATATGAATCCAGGTTATAATGCCATCCATTGTTTCAGTTCCCTGAGAGGCACTGATAATATGCAGCATTTTCCTCATCTGCCTTCTTTGGCCCACTCCTCCTTTAATAAACGCACACAGTATGGTGGTGGTGAGTGAACATATGCCCAAGTAGTTTAGTCACTTGAAGAATTTAAACTGAGTTTTCTCTGAGCACGAAGAGCCAGAGAATGCCCTTTGACCCCTCTTTTAAGAACAAGCATGGTATCAATAGCAAATAATATATTGGAGAAGAAGTTGCAGACCATGTTGAGTCAATGCTATGCTACAGTCGCATGAAATGGAGCCGTGTTGGCTGCAATGCACACACAGGGAGGAAGAGCATTAGTATGTTAATGAATTAGGTAGCATAAGATATAAAACCGATGCTGAGGCTTTTAAAATCAAGAAGGCAGCAATTCAATGCCATTTTCCACCCCAGATCCACATTTGGTTAACCTTTGTCCATATTTCTGTACACAGCTACATTTTTCCAGCAATACTGATTATAAAAACTATGTAGAAAGACTGCTCCATCAATCTGTGAAGTATCCAGAAAAATCTCTGGGGGAAAGAGGAATTTTCATCTAAAGAAGTATATCTTGTATGAAATTATTCCTTCCATGAAACTTTTGGGAAGCTTTGATGATACTGATCATCTTCCTTTTTTTAAATACAATTCAGATATTTTCACAATCTATTAGATCATTAGCCTATACCATGCAATACAGAATGGTTCCATAGAGCACATGTGCCCCTGTTTTGTCCAGTCTTTTGTAATACAGTACTTATAACTTAAAGGGGTTGCCATTCTCCATTTCCTAGAGCAGTGGTTTTCAAAGTGGGGTGCGCGACCACCACTGCACAGGAGACCACCGAACTCGGAGGTGGTCTATTTTTGTCCCGCTGAAATACCACCGCAGAAAGTGGAAGCTTTCTATGCGGCAGCATTTCGGTGGACATACCCCCGAGGCCGCAAGTGGATGCTGGACCGCGGAAAGGGGCCGCAGCTGAAAAAGTTTGAGGACCGCTGTCCTAGGAAAGTCTATTTAATAATTTCATTGATCTCATCATGCCTAAACAATTTGCAAACTCAGAAGTCCTAGTGCTCTTTCTAGTCTAGTGTATTATGGTTTATGGGCTCTGAAAACAGGTTCTAGACAGAAATCATAAACAGAGAGAATACCTAAAGCAAAAGTATGTCAGTACTAGTTTCAGCCTCATTCTCCTCTACTTATTTAAAGCCAGCAATACTTCAATCAGAGAAATGTTTCTTTTCTGTCATAACCCACCCAACACTTCCAAATTACAAATACACTTTGGTTACTCCTTGATTTTGTACTTTTCACTATCTTCGGAGGATGAAGGGTTGGGGTCAGGGAAAAAGGAAGATGGGGCCATTTCAGAATGCTTATTTCAGAAAGCTAAATATTCAACAGATGTAGTAGAAGTTTGACCTTTAAATTTCAGGTCAGGCAGCTATTAAACCTAGATACATCAAAATGCAAAAGCTGAAGTTCTAACAACAACTGCTCCTAAATTCTGCATTAATGACCCCGTGGACAGTCTTTGGTGAAATGGATGACAGAATGACACTATAGGGGGGAGGGGAAAATCAACAAGCTGTTTTTTTCCTCTTTAAATAAGACATGCAATGTGGAACTGGAACAGAAAAGGAGCAAACTTTTGTCCTAAACAATAGAAGAGTTTAAAAAACTCTCCAAGTGCTACAATTGAGAGTTCCACAGCTATCTAAGGGATTTAGATGCCCAATTCCCATTAAAATTCATGGGAATTGGGCACACAAATCTCCTTAGTGGCTTTGAAGATCAGATTTTTTCCATGTACAGATAGAGTCAGGAGACAGATGGATACATCATAATGGAGATGACTCACTTCTGAAACAACAAAATAAACTCTCATAAAACGCTATGCAGTGTTTAGCAGTCTTTGGTTCCTTTTTCTGGTATCATGCTAGACCCAGCAAATCCTAATCCCATATAAATAAAGTAGCTATTTTCATAGATAAGGAAATAAATCATAAAATCTTAAACTACTTATGATTTAACCAAAGTTTACCCTTTCATTCTATCTCAAGTCTTCCGCCCTCTATCCCCTTCACACTGAAGCTGGCAAACAAGAGAAACAGAAATAGATATCCATTAAAATGAGACAATTACTGCCACTAAAACACAACCAAAGAGACCTTCAGAAATTCAAATTACATGAGAAAGGGAGAGCACACAGATGGAGATGTTGACATTACTATTATTCATTTCCACAGATCACCCGAGACCTTATATAAAATGCTGTCTAACTAGATAGAGAATGCTAAGTTTAGAGTGGTTTTGAATTTTAAAATGCTTGGAGCAGTCTTTCCACTGTTGCTTTGATTTCACTAAAAGCCAACTGGCACATTTCGAACCTCCACCCTCCTTTTTGTTTTTAAGTGAGCAAGAAGCAGATGTTTAGTACCCATTCCAAACATAATGAAGCCAATAGAGATGGTTGTACCCAGGATGGTCATGATCTGACATGCACCTTGTCCATCTGCTTCTCTCACGTTCTTTTGAAGTAGTTTATCTGCACACATATTTGTTTTTGTTTTTTTAAAAGATGAACCAATAATAATTTCGATCCAATTTAATTTGCATATGAACCTGTTGCAAACTCAGAATGATAAAAGCAGAAGGTACCATGAGGTGTCAAGGATATCTGTTTTCTTTTGCCATCCAGAAAAGGAGGGGTCAGAGTTAGTACCCTGACTGCCACTGATGCTTCGATGACTACTACTTACTACTTGGGCTGAATTCTTGGAAGGAGGATGCTACACTTCTGATCTCTCTCTCAGATTGTTGATTTAGGACAGGGATTGGCAACCTTTGGCACACGGCCCATAAGGGAAATACGGTGGCGAACCAGGACTGTTTTTTACCTGCAGTGCCCACAGGTTTGGCCGATCGCAGCTCCCACTGGCTGTGGTTCACTGTTCCAGGCCAATGGGGGCTGCAGGAAACGGTGGCCAGCACATCCCTCAGCCCACGCGCCACTTCTTCTGGAAGGGGCAGAGGAAATCTGGGTTACTGGTCCTGAAAACTCTAGTGGATGCCCAACTAGTTTCATTTTTATTTAAAGCCAACGTATATCTTTGTGCAAAACATCATGATTTAAAGTGACGCAGCTTTGTAATAATGGCTGTAAAACTAACTACAGCAGCAGTCAGCAGAGGATGTCCCAATTATTTATTGACATCTCAACAGAAATACAGGCCAATTGTGTATCCACGGGTAGACACCTATATAAAGGTGGCCTGCTTTTCCGAGGAATATGGAAAGATGGTAGTATACCCCTCTTTTTTATATGATTGTATTACTTTTTTGTTTACATTTTCCATATCAGTACTGAAGATACATGTGATACATGTGTCTTTTTGTATGTTCATAAAAACTGCTGTATATTTCCCTTACAATTTCCCAGGTGGTGGGTGAGGTTCTGTGGCCTTCAATGTGCAGGAGGTCAGTCTAAATGATGGTCCCTTTTGGCCTTAAAGTCTACAAGGTGGATATGCATTATTAATGCCATTTCACAGACTGGGAAATCAAGTGCAGAGAAGTTAAGTGATATAGCATATCAATGGTAGAGCTGGGAATGGTCTCTTGACTCCCAATTCTGTGTTGTTCTCTGCTGAAAAGGAAAACTATTTTTTTAAAGATGCAATTTTTAACCTGCCAGTGCCCTTATTTTCCTTTGGCAGTATTACTTATTACTCCATTAGGCACATGTGGCAATGGACAGACAACGGAATTGGCCTGCTAAACCCAGGGTTGTGAGTTCAATCCTTGAGGGGGCCATTTAGGGATATGGGGCATGTAAGGAGGGTCAATAGGTCCACCAAGCTGCCGGGGCGGTGGGGAGCTACTGCCCCTTTGGGACAGCCTTGGTCACACCTCCACGTTACTGGGGAATTAGGGTCGGGAGGTGTGTCATCCCGAGTCAGCAGCGCACCCCTCAGGCAGGGGAGCGCCGGCAAAGGCTCCGTGGCGTGCCCCTCAGGCAGGGGAGTGCCGGCAAAGGCTCCGTGGTGCGCCCCTCAGGCAGGGGAGCACCCGCTAGAGTCGGGGTGCACCTCACAGGTAAGGGGGCACCAGCAGCAATCTGGGTCATCCACCGGGGGCAGCCCCGATCTCTCTTCAGCGTCTGCCTCCAGCTGCCAAGGGTCACATCTGTGCTCCGGTAGTCCCACCGGGTACTCTGCGGCTGGCAACCCCGGTTCCCCCACAGCGTCCACCTCTGTCAGCCACGGGTCACTGCTGAGTTCCGGGAGTCCCTCCGGTTACTCTGCAGCAGGCAGGTCTGGAAACCCCAGTCTTTCCTCAAGACCAGGGTTCCCAGGGTCCAGGGCCTCCCCTGGCTCAGCAGCAGGGTGTGGAGGGAGCAGCCCACGATCAGCATCTGCCTCCCTTCCTGGTGCTGCCCTGATTGAGCTAGGGTCCCCACCCTTTATACGTCCTGTTCCGCCCCTCCTCTTCCTGGGGACGGGGACGGCTTGGTCTGAGCCCGCCCACTCTGGCCGAGAGAGTGTTTCTTTATCCTCCAGCTCGGAGGGAGACCACGCTGCCTCTCTACAGGGCAAAAATAGGGATTGGTCCTGCTTTGAGCAGGGAGTTGGACTAGATCAGTGTTTCCCAAAGAGTGGTACATGTACCTCTGGTGGTACGCGAAAGGATTTCAAGGGGTACGCGGCAGAATGTTTTAATTTTACTTTATCATAGTTTTTTTTTTAGCAGCAGAAAACAGTTCAGTAAAATTTAATGTATAAGAATGGTGTACACTTGTACAGTAGAAATATACACAGGTTTACATTGTAACTAGTGTGACAACTCATTCAGTAACATCTAATAGCACAGCAGCGTAGTAAACCACGCATGCGCGTTACCGCAGCTCGGGCAATACACTTGCCTTTGTAGCATGTGCAGAAGTTTCAACTGTACGTAATATAATTTTGTATTTATTTCTAATAAACATTTAATCGAGAATGAAACGAATTAGGAGTTATAAAAATGTGGCTTCCCCCACCCCCAAATTATCTTCGCCAGAGAAGGGGTACGCCGGTAAGACAAATGTCTCAAAAGGGGTATGCGAATGTTGTAAGTTTGGGAAACACTGGACTAGATGATCTTCTGAGGTCCCTTCCAACTCTGAGATTCTATGATTCTAAATGAAGAGAAGACCCCATCGCGAAGACTTTGCAATCTGAGGTCCTCATCCTTTAATTTGTTCCATGAAGGCAGATCCTATGTCCACTGATCTCCCAGTGCCTTGTATAATGGTAATAACACTTTCGTTTCTCTAATGGAAATACCTCGTCTGATGCATCCTATGATTGCACTGGCCTTTTTCTCAGCCTCATCACATTGACTTTAATGGGTGCCCAACCATGCAGAACAACGTAAAGAATTATGGACTAATGGCTTTGCTCATGTGAGTATTACTATTTTAATCAATGGGCCTACTTGCATGAGTATGACAATTAGGATTTGGCCTTAAATTAGACAACAGAAAACAGTTCTGCGCCTCTCTACCCGCCCACGCACACTTGTTTGTGATGTCTATTTAGATTGTAAACACTTAAGAAACAATTCCTACTCTAACTAGACACTGGTAGAGTTCCTAACACAATGGAGTTCTGATCTCTGTTGGGGTTTCCATGCACTACTGTAATATAATTAATAATACAGAGAGAGGGATGGGGGTAGGGGGTGCGTGAATCCACGGAAAGTAATAGGAACGCCAAGGGATAACAAGTCTCATCATATAGAAAGTTATTATTCTGAGCCATAAGGAAGATAATCTAAGAAGGTTTTTATATATACACCATTTAGTTTAATATTCAGCATGGTGTACCATATGGATATACAGTAAACCCTCGATTTAACGGACCTCGATTTAACGGACTTTGGATGCAACGGACAAAATTTCTGAGCAAGCTGATGCATTCCTGATCAATCTCTGGCGGGCTGGCTGCCGGCTCCCGGCTGCCGCCCGGGTCACAGCAGCGGGCGGGCTGGCTCCTGGCTCCCGCCCGGGTCCCACCAGCGGGCGGGCTGCCGGCTCCTGGCTCCCACCCGAGTCCCGCCAACAGGCGGGCTGGCTGACTGTTCCCCACTGCCGCCCCGGTCCCAGCAGCCGGGACCTGGGCGGGCTGGCTGATGGCTCCCGGCAGCCGGGCCCTGGGCGGGCGGGCTGTGGAGCTGCCGCCCCGACCCTGTGGCTGGCGGGCTGCTGCTCCGACAGCTCTTTTTTTTTTTTAATAACGGACTTTTTCATTTAACGGACACCCCCTCGCCCGAATTAGTCCGTTAAATGGAGGTTTTACTGTATCATGAAAAAAACTGTTTTCTTGCATTTTGTTGCACTTTAGATTTAACAGTACTTTAAAAATTACAAGTTCACAGATCCAAAACGTTACACTTTTTTTCCTCTTGCACTGGCTACTTTTGTATGTATATTTCACAAAGACACATATACCCCTTTGCAAAACAACTTCTGAAATGCTTCAACAACAGTCTAGGGTACCTAGCTGTATAACAGGAGGCAGAATGTCTTGCCTGAACCACAGCTGCCTGGCCTGCAAGACAGCCCCTGTTCTTTGGTGCCATGACAGTATTTCAGATACTGCTCCAGTCAAATGTGCGAAGAGAGGCTGCAAGATACCAATAAAATATTGCTAACATGCATATCATAACTTTACTCACAAATAGCTCACTAAAGTCATGACAGTAAAGTTACTCACATGTAAAGTGTTCACAGGATCAAGTCTCAAGTTCTTATATCACATTCATCTTTGCTGTATCACCTGTAGCCCTTCTTTCATACAGCCTCCTAAGCATAGTTCAACATTTCTAAGCCTCTACCTTCTCCACATTTAAGTTTCTCTTAAAGACTCCTTTCTGCCAACTGCTTGTAGTGTATAAAGTTGACTTGTATTTGCATTGCGTACAATTTGCCTCTTGTTCCTGTTCCATTCCTAACCCCTGTCTACTTGCCTGTCTTTAGATTGCAACTTTCTTCCATGAGCATTTGGAAAGTGTCCACCCACACACAGCAGGCACGCTCTGAGGCTATGGTAAAATAATAATCTGAACATCTAAGGCAGGGGTGGGAAAGCTATGGCCCTAGGGTCACATCTGGCCCCTGGGACCTTCCTGCCCGGCCCCTGAGATCCCGGCCAGGGAGGCTACCCCTAGCCCCTCCCTTGCTGTTTCCCTTCCCCTGCAGTCTCAGCATGCCACGCCACCAGCACAATGCTTTGGGCAGCGGACTGTGAGCTCCCAGGGCAGCACAGTTGCAGAGCCATGGCCTGGTCTAGTGCTCTGTACTGCACAGCTGCCTGTCCTGGTGCAGCTGCGCCGCCAACCATCAATTCTCCAGCCAACGCGGTAAGGGGGAGGGGGAATGGATAGAGGGCAGGTGAGTTCCAGGGGTAGTAAGGGGGTGGGGTGTATGGATAGGGGTTGGGGCGGTCAGAGGGCGGGGAACATGGGGGTTGAAGGTGGGCAGGGATCCCTGAGGGCAGACAGGACAGAGAGGGGAGCTTGGATGGGGCAACGGGGGGCAGTCAGGGGCAGGTGTTCTGGGTGTGGTCAGGGGACAGGGAGAAGGTTGGATGGGGCAACGGGGGGCAGGTGTTCTGGGTGTGGTCAGGGGACAGGGAGAAGGTTGGATGGTGCAGGGGTCCCTGGGGAGCCATTAGGAAGGAGAGGAGTTGGATGGGGTGGAAGAAGTAGTTAGGGGCAGTCAGGGGATACAGAGTGGGGGCAGGGGTGGATGGGGCAGAGGAAGGGGGGCCCTCAGAAAGGAGAGGGAGGGTTGGATGGGGCAGGAGTCTTGGGAGGGGGTTGTCGGGGGTGAGAAGCACGAGGGTCAGATAGGGGGCAGGGGCCATGCCACGCCTGGCTATTTGGGGAGGCACAGCCTCCCCTAACCAGCCCTCTGTACAATTTCAGAAACCCAATGCAGCCCTCAAGCCAAAAAGTTTTCCCACCACTGAGCTAAGGACGAATACTAGACAGAAGAAGAGAGAGAAAACAAACACTGGGGAATAAATGAAGAATGAAGACAAGGGAACAGAGGAAACACAGCTCCAGAATCATATAAAAGTTTCAGAGACTTGAAAAGTATATAGAACAAGAATAAATAGGATAACATGCTGAACAAAAACATTACAGTTCACCATTGGAACATTTACAATTGTTTTAATTTTGGTTCTTAACGTATAGAGATTGTGGAAAACCCCTGTCCCCCACTGAGTTTTCTATTTTCCTTTTCTTCTTCCTGGTTCAAAGTCAATCATATTGTCCACTGATTGGGTATGAGTTCTGCCCTCATTACTTCCTGGACAGATCACTACGCTGATGCTCTCTTTTCGGGGTGGAGAGGAGGGGAAGGGAGCAAAGGCCAGCGGATAACCCTAATATAATTGGTATTAGTAGTAGTATATATATAGCACCAAAAATATGCTAGGTACTTTACAGACAGAATAAAACAAGTTCCTGACCCACAGAGCTCTAGGAAAAGAAGGAAGCATTTTATCTTTATTTTAAATCTCTGCCTTTCCTCCCCCACCTTTAAATTAACTCTTGACTTAGTCTTGTAATACCCATGTAAGCCACACCTGTCTGTTGATATACAAACCTTATTCTTTCATTTTTGTTATCAATATTTTCTAGTTTTGGTTTTTTGACACCACATTTTCTCTTTAGACCTCACCCATTCGTTCACCACAGCATAGCACCCCTTACCTATCAACTGTTTAACCTTTTACTGTCCATTTCTGACCAACAGCTAACCCGATACCATCCCTTCTTCTCATTTAATAAGCTCACAACCAGCGAGACACACCCTCTACCTTACTACACTGCAACCTGCCTCTCAAATCCCTTTGCACACTGACAACCCTGGGGCTACTGTGGTAGAGATGAGGTGTCCATTGCTGCTGCTCCATAAATCCTTGCTCAAGAGTGGAGGAATAATTAGCTGTTCTGGTCCATATGATAGTGCTGGGAGAATGCCTCTCAGGAGGCCTGATGTCCACAATGTTTTGTTCCGCTAAGCACCTGCTGGTTTACAATCCCCAACCACTGCTCTGAATTAGTTTTCCCGGGGGGCAGCAGGGAAAAGTATAAACTCCCCTCCCTCCCTAATCCAGATGGTGTGGACTCCTGCCCATTCTGAGGAATGAAGTAGGGGTATAACAGCAAGTCTGGAGCCATAATGTCAGGTGCCACAACCCACATGGGAGCATGTGAACATCTAAACCACCTGAACAGCATGCCCACAAGACTGAGGGGAATTATTTTTGGTAAAGAAACATATTTTTCCCCTTTTAAGATATTGTTATAGAATGGGTTTTTAAAATAAGGCTTTTAAAGTTATGGTAAATCCCTCAAACATCCCTTTTAATATACAATTAGAGCTACTCAAAATGGTGGTTTTTCCAAATTGCCTTTAAACATAAAAAAAGTCAAACCCCAGGCCTACTAACCTCGATGACAAAACTCTCTGACTTCAGCAGCACCAGAATCTTGCTCTAAGCCATTGGTTCTCAAACTGGGGGTCGGGACCCCTCTGGGGTTCACGAGCCAGTTCTGTGGGGGTCGCGAGCCCCTCCTGCCAGCAGCTGGCCCCGAACATTGCCGCTGCCACGGGCTGCTGGCATCCAGCCCCTGCTGCTGCAGGCAGCCCGTGCCCCTGCCATGGCGGGCTGCCGGTGCCCCCATAAGGAAGGTCCCGTCTGCGGCTCCTGCCGTGGCCCCACGAACCTGGTCCCAGCTCCCGCCGCAGTGGACTGCCAGTGCCCCCATAAGGCTGGTCCCGGCCGCAGCTCCCGCAGCGGCAGACTGCTGGCAGCCCCGCAAGCCCGGTCCGGGCCCTGGCTCCTGCTGCGGTGGGCTGCCAGCACTGCCATGTGCCCAACCCAGCCTCGGCCCCTGCAGATGTGGGCTTCCGGTGCCCCCGTGAGCCCGGCCCCTGCTGCGGTGGGCTGCCGGCGCCTCCGTGGGGCTGCTGGAACCCCGCCCTCACTGGCCTCGGGGGGCTGCTAGACCCCCCCCCCTCAATCCGGACCCCTGCCCTGGGGGGGCTGCTGGAACCCCCCCATTCCAGCCCCTGCTGCAGTGGGCTGCAGGCACGCCCCCCCCCCACCTGACTCCTAGAGGGGGTCGCGCTTAGAGGCCCGGTGTGGGAAAGGGGTCACCACTACAAAAAGTTTGAGAACCACTGCTCTAAGGTATCCATCCAAACACGGGAACACAGAAGGTAGAACCAATTTTGCACTGATAATTACATAGTTTGTTTACATAAAACTAGATTAACGTGCCCATAATACTGTAACCAAGACAAACAGGAATTGTTTGTTTGTGATTATTAACAATAAAAACCTGAGATCAATCAGCTTTGGCTTCACCAGACCATGACAGGGACAGAGTGGCTGTGAGCAACATTAGTAGTAAACTACATCAGACACATTGGGTCCTGGGGGCTGCATTTTAGGTATTTATACTTGCTACACTGTGACCACACAAACACATAAGTTTATTCGGTGAAATAGGTTATGGTTGGAGGGAAAGGGGAGAAGTCACAGAACATTTTTCCCAAATTTGGACACATTTTAAAGGAAAGCAAATTTGCTGCTGCAGCAGAATTCAGCTACCAGAGTTTACGCTGACAAAGGAGTTTAGAAAGTCCTGACATCATCACTGTAAAAAACTCATGAGGCCTAAGTTAAGATGGGGGTCCAGAAGTGGACAGAAAACTAAATTAATATGATCCTTCAATTCAATATTACTTTCTTCTCAGAACTTCTTTCAACAACGTAAATGCTGTAAAATTACTACTAAGTAGAGCTGGCAAAAAAATGAAAAACTCATTCTATGGAAAATTCTGAAATTCCCCCTCCCCGCCAAAGTTTCTAAATTGACCTATTTTTCAATAAAATAAAATAAATACCAAAATATTCTAGCATTTTTGTCACGAACATCTAAAAACACCAAAACTGTGATAGGCTCTTTATTCAAAATCTGGTTTTGGTAAACTAAACTGTTTCACTTACCAAAACACAGTTTTGGGGGTGACAAAATGTTTCTATATCCATTTACATAAAGAATTCTATTAAAAGAGTCAACATTTTTGCAAAAATTTTAAAAAGGCCATTTACCTGTTTTCCGTTCAAAAATTTTCAACTAGCTGTACCACTAGAGACCATTCTAGATTTGCTCTTCTATGCTGTAACAGGGTAGGGTGCTGGCTGGAAGAACCAATCCAGGCCCTGTTAGCCCAGCTCCAGGGGAGACAGGCTACTAGTTGGGGCTAGCTGGGAGGCCACACCCTAATTATCCTGAGGGGTTGCTCCTCCTGGCCTTAGTAGCTAGCTTGGTATAAAAAGCTGACGGGAAGGAAACAGGGGGGAGCTGAGGAGACAGGAAAGGGAGGAGGTTTGGGGCTCTAGATCCCTGCTAATAAGGATGCTAGCGGTCTGACTGGTTGGTCTATGTATATTTGTAAATAGCAGGTGGTGGGAACAAACAAAAGCAATAAAAGGACACGGGTGCTGCACTTCAGTTGGTCTCCGGGTGTTTGTGGAGTGAGAACTGGGGAGAGCCTGGTTACATATGCTCACCAACCAGTCACGCTGCTCTGTAAAATTTATTTTTAAACAGATGATCAAAACAGTGTTTTTACAGTAGAATGATTTTTACAATGTCTTATTGTTTTCCAAAAAATTTCTGCTATATTTGTAAGTACACCGGACCTCGCTATAGCACAGGGTTTGGGATCCATGAGCGGGACACGCGTTAACGCGAGGGATGCATTGCCATGGATCCCTATTTAAAATTGGGATCCATAGCAATGATCACGCTGTACACGAACTCGCCCTATAGCAACACGGGCTATAGCGAGGGTCTGGTGTATCATGTTTTTTCTTCTATTATTTCTCTCCCTACCATATGCTTCTAGGCTGTTTCAGTCTTACCTCATTTACTTTTACTTTTTTGCTTGCTCTTCTTCCACTTTCTCCTCCCTTACCCTCCAAATTCACTTTGTAAAACTGTGTTCCTCCTAAGTATTTCTGTTATAGATCTAACACAATGTCAGTTACTGTAGGACAAACAGCAGAAGGACTGTTAAAGATATTTAATCTCCAGTTTTGCTACATGCAGGTAACAGTAAGGGAAGAGATGGAAAATGTAGAATCCAAGATGGCCACCATATTCCTTCTCCCCCCCCCCCCCCCCAACTTTGACTTAGTTTGTCTTTGTTGAGCATCTCACTAGTCAAATTTACTGAATTTATTGACCAACTGCCAGGAATATCTAAATTTCTATCAGGGCTCCTTCAGTTCACATGCCAGTTAACTAACACTTTATACTACTTCAAGGGTGAAGATAATTCCCCTTCTCTGTTTTCCATCCACTCTTACTTAGTACTAATTTAGAGGCACAAAATCAGTGACACATCCTTATTACCGTATTTTTCGTCTTATAGGACGCTCCGTCCTATAAGACGCCCCCTCGGTTTTTAATAAAAAAGCCGGGGGGGGGGGGGGGGGAAAAAAGCGCCTCGCTCTCCCGTCCCCGCCGCGCAGGCGGGCTGCCGAGGTTCCCCCCTCCCCGCCACGGGCGGGCTGCAGCGTCCCGGTTCCCCCCTCCCCGCCGCGGGTGGGCTGCCGGGAGCGTCCCGGTTCCCCCCTCCCCGCCGCGGGCGAGCGGGAGAGCGAGGCGCTTTTTTTTTTTTTTTTTTTTTTTTTGTCCGGCGGGGAGGGGGGAACCGGGGCGCACATTTTTTTTTGGTCCAGCAGGGAGGGGGGAACCTCGGCAGCCCGCCCGCGGCAGGGAGGGGGGAACCGGGACGCTCCCGGCAGCCCGCCCGCGGCGGGGAGGGGGGAACCGGGGCGCACATTCGCCCTATAAGACGCACCAACTTTTCCCCCCCCGTTTTGGGGAAGAAAAAGTGCGTCTTATAGGGCGAAAAATACGGTATGCACAATGGCCCACATGCCCCTTCCAGAAACTACTGTACTTTTTTCCTGGACTCTGAGACTATAGTCCTCCCGGAGAGAATGCAAGAAGCATCCACTCCCATTCCAGCTCTGTTTGCAGCTTTAAGGTATGTTATCAATACCAATTGTAACTTCTAGGCCTTGGTTACACTGGCACTTTATAGCGCTATAAAGCCTCCAGGAGCTCTATAACTCCCTACCTGTCCACACTGGCAAGGCACAAATTGCGCTATAAGTCCGAGTTTATAGCGCTCGTGGTAATCCACCTCTGCATGGGGATTAAGGGCTGTAGTGCTACCGCCGTAGGGCTACGACGCGAATGTGGACACCCATTGTGCGTTAATTAGCCTCCAGCCTGGCCCATAATTCCCATTCGAGCCACTTTGCTCATCAGTTTCAAACTCTTCTGTCACGTCCTCAGGTGACCACACATCAGACCCGCCCCTTAAATTCCCAGGGAAATTTGAAAATCCCCTTCCTGTTTGCTCCAGCCAGGCGCGTAGTGCTCCTCAGGCAATCGTTGCAGGTAACCATTTTGCTTGGCCATGGCTCCACGTGCCATGCCTCCTCGCAATAAGCGAGCTTCACCGTGGAGCAATAGCGAGGTGATGGACCTCATCAGTTGTTGGGGGAAAGAGACTGTCCAGTCTCAGGTGCGGTCTAGCCGCTGGAATTACGATACATATGTCCTGATATCACGGGCCCTGTCAGAAAGAGCCCATGACTGGGACACTCTGCAGTGCTGGGCAAAAGTAAAGGAGCTTAGGAATGCCTATCGCAAAGCCTGCAACGCAAACAGCCGCTCTGGGGCAGCCCCTGTGACTTGCAGATTCTACAATGAGCTGCACGCGATACTTGGTGGTGATCCAACGTGCACTCCATCGACAACCCAGGACACTTCTTCCCAGTCCACCAGTGAAGTGGGGGAGGGAGGGGAGGCCGAAGAAGAGGAGGATGGAGAGGAGCAGGACGGAGAGGAGCAGGATGAGGCAGTGGCCACAGCAGTGACCCAGGGCACAGAGGAGTCCCAGGACACATGCAGCCAGGAACTCTTCTCAAGCCCGGAGGACAGCCAGAGCCAGCCACAGCGTCCGGCGGTTTGTTGGGCGAAGGGTAGCAGCAGCGGATTGCGCAGGTACAGCTACTTTTCTATAGGGAAGGCAGGCAGCTTGTGGGAGGGTGGAAAGGGATGCTTGCTGCATGCTTGCCTACATGTGGAATAGTGCATTGATGTACTCTATCACATCACACTAATCATCATCCGTGATTTCTTCAAAGGTCTCAATAAGAGCTCTTGCAATGTGCCTGCGCAGGTTTCTCGGGACAGCCAGCGTGGTCCCTGTCCCGGCCACGGTTACTAGTCCCTGCCACTGTTCTACGAGGGGTGGGGGGAGCATTGCTGCACAGAGGCAAGCTGCATATGGCTCTGGCCAAAAGCCGCACCTCATTCGAATGCCCTCCCTTTCTTCCTCCGTCACCCGCAGCAGCGAGATATCTTCCAGCACGAACACCTACAGAGAATGTTGGGACAGTGCTCAGAGTACAGTTCCCGCAAATGCCCTCTGCTCCCCCCAAGCCATAGGACAGCAAGGCAGGGAAACAATCATTCCCCCTGCATCCTGAGACAACTCATCATGGCGGGGGCTCCATTGCTGTCTGTGTGCTATAGCTGTGTGGAACAGGCAAACGGGACAGAGAAACATGGAATGCCGGGGAATCATAGCACTGTCTGTTGTGAACAAGGGAATACTCTGTTTTAACTTTGTACTGACGTTCCCCAGTTTTGACCTTGAACACCACATCACCGTCAGTCTTATCTGCAGCTGAGAAGCTGAGGAGGATTAGAAGGAAACCACGAAAGAGCAAGGAAGATCTTTTACAACAAGTTATGAAACAGTCTGTAACGGAGAATCGCGTTGCACAGCAGTGGCGGGAGAATAAGAGCAAGCGGAGGGATGAACAGATCCAGTTGGCGGAGATGGCTCGTGAGCAGCACGCTGACAAGCTGTTTACATTATTACAGCTGCAAGTAGAGACTCTGCAGCGGATCGCTGCCATTCAGGAGGAGAACAGCACCGTGCTTGCTGCCCCCATTGTCAGTTGCCCCCTAACCCTTCCCCTTCTGGCCCTCTGGCCCCTTTGGGCCACTATCAACAGCTGCCTGGTTACCACCACCCACAGCTGCCTCCAGCCCCCATCTTCGCCGACCAACCCACAGCCCCAGCACCCTTATCCACTGCACTCAACCCCTACTAACAAGCATAATCGCCCTCCACAAATGGGGTCGGGGGGGAACACAGCAACTCGAAGGGCATTGGAGGTTATGAGGCCAGGACATACGCCAATCTCTGACTGACCCCTTCCCACCCCAATTGCACCCCCCCCCTCCCTCACACATTTTACTTTATTTCAACTTTTATTTCAGAATCTGAAAAAGCTGTTCAATAAATGAATTATTTTTAATAAATGGGTTTCTTTATTCGGTGCACATATGTACCTAATAGCTACAGAAAAGCAAATGCCTTATCCTCTTAACAGAATGCACCCTCCCTCTGGAATTCCCATTAGAACTCGCTTTCAGCATCAAAATGCTCCCTCAAGGCATCCCTGATCCTTGTATCCTCGCACTGGGCCACTCTAAGAGCCCTGCTCTCTGGCTGTGCATACGTGGCCTCCAGCTGTTGAGGACAATGCCACAGTGAAGCCTTCGCCCTTCCGCTCACAAAGATTATGTAGGGCAGAGCACGCGGAAATAACCACGGGGATACTTCCCTTTGCCAAGGCGAGCTTCCCATAAAGACAGCACCAGCATGCCTTGAGACGCCCAAAAGCACACTCCACAGTCATTCGACAGCGGCTCAGCCTGTAGTTGAACCTTTCCTGGCTGCTGTCCAGGCTCCCTGTGTAGGGTTTCATGAGCCAGGGCATTAGAGGGTAAGCGGGGTCACCAAGAATCACAATGGGCATTTCAACTTCCCGCACGGGAATCCTCTGGTCAGGAAAAAAAGTGCCTTCTTGCAGCTTCCTGAACAGGCCGGTGTTGCAGAAGATGCGTGCGTCATGCACCTTTCCCGACCAGCCTGCATTAATGTCAATAAAACCCCCACGGTGATCCACAAGCACCTGAAGAACCATGGAGAAGTACCCCTTTCGGTTAATATACTCGTCTGCTAGGTGGGCGGGCGCCAGAATAGGTATATGGGTCCCATCGATCGCCCCTCCACAGTTAGGGAAACCCATCTGTTCAAAGCCAGCCACAATGTCACGCACGTCATCAAGAGTCACGATTTTTTGTAGCAGGAGGCTATTAATGGCCCCGCACACTTGCATCAACACGACTCCAACGGTCGACTTTCCCACCCCAAAGTGGTTGGCCACCAATCGGTAGTTGCCTGGGGTGGCCAGCTTCCAGAGTGCTATAGCCACCCGCTTCTCCACCGGGATGGCAGCTCTCAATCTGGTGTCCTTGCGCTGCAGGGCGGGGGCGAGTTCAGCACACAGGCCCATGAAAGTGGCTTTTCTCATGCGAAAGTTTTGCAGCCACTGCTCATTGTCCCACACTTGCATGATGATGCGATCCCACCAGTCAGTGCTCGTTTCCTGTGCCCAGAAGCAGCGTTCCACGGTCGTAAGCATGTCCGTTAATCAATGAGCAGTTTAGTGTCCAATGCGTTCCTCGGCTCGAGCTCATCTTCAGACCCATCACTGTCTTACTGCATGTCAAGAATGAAATCCACTGCATGGAGAGTTGTGCTGGCGACACTCGCCAGCATGCTCCTCAGCAGTTCGCGATCCATTACGGCACACGAAAAAACGGACGACAGAGCATGCCTTGCTGAAACCGTTGAAAGATGGCGCCTGAGGTGGACGGAAATACAGGGATTGCTGGGATATGACACAAAACATCACAGGGAGTTGGAACAGGATGCAGAATGCCCGCAAGTGATGCCCCCTTCCCACAAGGCATTGCACCAGATTGGAAAGAGGTGCTCTGTGGGATACCTGCCCTATTGCGCTACTCCTAATGCTGCCTGAAGCGCCGCAAATGTGGCCATGCTCTAGTGCTGGCGGGTCTAAATGTGCACACGCTCTAGGGCAATACCTATTGTTGTATATGGGACGCGCTATAACCAAAAGCGCTATAATCCTGTAAGTGTAACCATGGCCCTAGTCTTTGACTCTGTTTACGCCAAGCAGCACGCTCACACCCACTTTAACGAACTACCTTTGGGCTTTTCAAGCAATACAAAACTTTCTTTAGACAACTTCATGAGAGTCTAGTGGTGGCGGAGGAGAGAAAGAGGAGGAACGGAGAGATTACAGAGCAAGTGGGGAAAGGATAAGCAGCTGCACAGGCTAAAAAGTGAATAGGTTGGCAATCAACTCTAAGAGAATTAGTAACAAGCAAACAAAGATAAGCAGGGCAGAGTAATTCATCAGGTAAAACCAAGTCTTTCAGGTCTTCTGTGTTCTGCCCTACTGAAACCAAAACAGAACTGGTTGTCAGAAATCCCTAGCCTGGTAATGACTAGCCTGATCCTGTACAACAAATATCTGCCATTCTCCAATTAACCTTCAATAATCATGGGGAGCCCAGAGTTCCTTCTCCCTAGCCTCCAAGCTGAACAAATAGACTGCAATCAATCGTTTCTCTAGATTATCAGCCTATGAATTTATTGCCTCCCAAAATGATCCAGGGCTACTTTAGACAGTAAGGGGCCAAATCCTACAAACCTTGCTAAGGCAAAACTCCCCCTGACTGAACAAGAGCTTTGCCTGAGGATTATATTGTGCCTTGGCCTGGACAAAGGAGTGAGGATTCTTTCTTGCAGCCATTGACAGACCACCTTGATTTAGATCAGGGCACAGAGGCATGAGCCAGGCTACTCACCTGTTTACTCCCTCATACAGCAAGTGGGTGAGGAGTCATCTAGGAGGGCAGAGAATGGGCTACGCCTTAGTTCCACTCCTTTAGCTACTCTGGTCAGAGCAGATGAGCCAGCATGGCATAGGTAATAATTTATTGCTACTACAGACTAAATTACTAGTTCCCAGAAGCAAAGAGGAAATTGGAGGAGTGTCTCTGAATCATCATACCTCCTGCCTCTATTCCTGGGTGGTACAGTGCACGTTCTATTTCTTGCCCAGAGCTGTGCCTAAGACCCACATTAAGGTCTGAGCCAAATCCTATAGTTGCATTCATGGCTGAAGAATGTTATTTACTCTGAAAAAGAACTCTTGTATGTTCCTGAACTATGATAAATAACTGTCCTTTGAATTATTTGATTAACTGATGAGTCTATTTAACTATAAGAGTTACATAGCCTATGCAATGTTTTCTGACTTCTACAGAAGCCAGTAATTTGCAGCTAGTAGAATCACTGTGCACTGACACCCAATCTTAATGAATCACAACACACATTATGTCAAACAATAACTGGAAAGCACTGTTATTTGTGTTACCTTAAACTCAAGACCCTTTACAAATAGTAGAAATTTAACATCACAAGCCACCTCCTGAAAAACTGTGAACCTCATCAATTGTTGTAAGGAGTGAGTCCACAATACTCCCAAAAGTTACCCATAAGCAAAGTAAAAGTGTATTGATAACTAGCCGCATTCTTTGGAATACGGCTAGGCAAGACGTAAACCTTGGAAAGTCAACTCACTCTGGACCATGGCTGAATAGGCAGTTTCCTGCTTTGTGAAACCATCCACAGAATAAGATGTTCAGTCCACTTCCCCAGTCATATCCCCTCCAGCCCTTTATCACACCAGCAACAAATATCGAAGCCTGTCTGCCCTGGTGCCAGACAGTCTTGATTCACCCACTCCCCGTACCTAGAGACAAGCTCCTAGCGTTCCAACCGCCTTTATAGTTACAACTGCCCTTCTTCCCTCTAGCCACATACAAGTCCTATATGTTCTGTCTAAGTATTTAAATTAACCTGGGGTATCTGAGCACCTGTTGAGGCTCAGCAAGGGCACAGAGCCTATATCAAGACTGGTTTTGGAACAACTATTGAGAATTTCTTTACATTTAAGTGATGAAGGCTGGGATTTCCAAAGGAGCTTAGGAAAGCTAGGTGCCTAAATCCCATTGCAGGTCAATTGAGACAGGGTGCTTAATTCCCTGGGGCAATTTTGAAAATCCCGCCTAAATTCACAAATGTGCATGCAAGTGAATTTAACTTCACAGGAGAGTAATACACAGTGAAGGTTGAGAAGGTATTCAAGTTCTTGCTGTTTTTAAACTTGAGGAATGTTACCTTCTATGGGCAGCACACACCCTTGTGATAGCGTTTTGAGTATGTAAAATGTTATCACTACAGGATGTACACACAAAAGCTAGCTTCTGTCATTAAGAAAAAAAATCATAATCTGTCCATCAATCATGCATCAGTCTTCATTGCTCCATTGACAGAGTGTGACTGTATGCGTTAGTTGCGACAGATTCATTCCCTGTTGCTGACATCTTCACCCAGTGCTGTACCATGGTCTTCTGCTAGAGCAAGCTGTTCCAAAACACTCAGACTGACTGTTTCGCTTTTAAAAGCTTTCTGAGGATATTTCTGCAAACTGAAACATGATGATTTGAGGAAGGAATCTGCAGCCTGCGGGATGGGGTGGAGGAATAGGGAAGGACTATCACTAACATCATTCCAAGTAAACCACTTTAATTAGGGTAAGAAAGGAAAACTCCCCAAACATCAGTTTGAGGGTTACTTAGTTTATCCCCTAAAGAATTTGAAACACAAAAGAAAAAGATGGGAAGCACCCAAAAATCAGGAAGAGCTTTTCATCTTGAAAATGTATCTCTTCCAACACAACTGAGACAGAGGGGATGCTGTTTGAGCTTTTTTAAAAAAATACTAGAAAAACAATGGTTTTGAACTGCTTGTTCATTAGGAGATTTTCAGGTTGGTTTTAGTAGCAGTAGAGTCAATGTTGGATTTATAGGTACTCAGACCCCGAGGCTATGCAATAAACTAAAAATATATGTTGTAAGAAACAGGCAACATGCACAGTTAGATCTCAGAGAGGAAACAAAGCCTGAAGGAAAAATATAATGCAGACAATACAAAAAATCCCCCTAAAACTAACACAAGTCCTGAGCCTACCACTAAAGAATACACCTCCTGATAACTGAGGGGGTGAGAATGCCATAGCTTCATGCCTGAACAAGGAAGGCCATGCACTTCATCTTCTCAGCACAATCCCTTTTGGAAGACTCAGTAGCTCCAATTTGCCATTTTAGACAGCCACAAAAATAAAGAATCACATAAGAGAAAGCTGGTCCCATCTGCTATTATGGATGCCAGACTCTGTCAAATCTCCAATATCCACCAGACCTCAGCTACTGAGTTATCCCTATCTACCAAGAGCAGAGGAGAAAGAAACACCACCTTCAAGTATCTGAAGGTATTTAAGAAGTCAACTCAAAGAGTTCCTCCTATACAAGCATTCAGGTCTTGAGCAGTCCAGGCAAATAAGCATGTTACAACAAAGCTTTAACTTGTTCTTCATAATAATTTTAAAAACGTACTAGCTGCCTATTTAATTTTAAAAACAGTAAAAAATATTCATCTCCGTTTCCATTTCTTGCAAGGAGTTTTGAAGTTTAAATCTCCTCAGTGTGATAGATACGCTTGCTTTGATCTGCTTAACTCTTGGAAGTCCAGGGGCTTCGGGCTGCTGGTCCTATGCTGCCCAGGGTTCCTAGGGACATCTCCGTCTGTCCTTAGGGATCTTTTCCCCCCACGAACTCCCTGTAACATTTCGCAAACCCCAGTTTGGGAACCACTGATCTAGAAGCACTGCAGTCACTGCAAAGGCTGTTGCTCCCATGAGAAAGGTAGAGGAAAGAACAGAGCATCCTTCCTATCTCTTCTTTACTAAAACAAATCGCACTACCCATTGTCCTTAATCGTGCATGCCCCCAAAATCCTGATTAGTGAGCAAGTCCAAAATTCAGAGGCCTGTTTGCCAAATATCCATCACTACTAAGAAATCAAAAATTGTTTTCATTTTATTATCAGGGACTTGGGAGGAGGCCAGTGTAGAAACCCAAGAACAAAAGTCCACAAGTTAAGGTCCTCTCCACTGATTTTCAGTGCATAAATCTGGAAAATTTGGGTAAATCTCCCTCCATTTATTTATACTGCATAAGCTGTCTAGAATCTTTTTATATTCTGATGCATAGCTGGACTATAGTTACGCTTCATTTACTGGAATCGAGTGAATGAGGCTATGTTATTTATATCATGTTTACAGATATGTTAAAGGGCTAAAATACTGGTTAGTACCAAAGTGGTTCTGGCTCCTAACACACTTTTTCGAGAAAGTGCCCATCATATGTACAGATCCTGCAACATTTTACCCATTAAATATATTTCATAAGCCTCAGCACTGTACACCTCAATTAACAACTTCTTATAACTGGTAGAATAAATGATAGACTGCAGCCAAATCTAAGACTGCTCACAGTAAGCTTACACAGAGGTTCTGATGTCTTCTATGCTCTCTGAGGACTTTTTCAAAGTAATTATTTGTTTTACAGTGGCACCTGGAGTTTCCCACCAAGAACACAGCCCCATTGTGCTAGGTACTGTATAGAATACATTGTGACAGGGATTATTTCCTACTAAGAGCTTACAGTTGAAATAGACAAGGGAGGCGAGAGTGGGAGGAAAAACAGAGGCACAGAGGGGTGCAGTGACTTGTCCAAGGTCACATAGCAGATCAGTAGCCAAAATGGAATTAGAACGCAAGTCTCCTCCTCACTTCTACTCCGTTGCCCCATCCACTGGACCATGCTGACTCCTCCTCCTCAGGTCATCAATATTCAGGTGAAATTATTTTGTAGTATCTTATGTTTATTCCAGAATTACTTTTCCTTAAGGAGAACTACACTAGGCACACATGAGGTAACAGATGCTGTTGGATTATTATTCTGTTTTACTAGAATCCATTAGATTTTAACCATCTTTATGTATCACTGTTTCCTCTAGCATCATTAATTAAGTTTCCCTGCTTTAATAACAAAGTAGAATAGGCTTGCCCAAGCCTGGAAAATGCCTCTCACTTTAAATGTAATTTTAAGGAACTGCCACACACACATTTGGGAAGCAGCAGTACTTTAAAGCACAGTCATTAAGAAGTTTCAGGAGACGGGGTATTAAGTCACCCTATACAACAACTGCGGATGCAACCAATTCCAAAACTCTAATATAAACAATATTTGTCACCCAAGTGACCACTAAGACTTGCACAGTACTCCTGGATCATCAACAGGAAATCTCTTCAGTGGAAATTCTTCAAACCACAATTCCAAGAAATTGTTTTCAGAGGAACAGGGAATGTAACATGAAACTTGGCCCTGGTCTACACTATGAGTTTAGGTTGAATTTAGCCACATTAGGTCGATTTTATAATCAATGCGTCTACACAATCAACCCTGTTCAGTCGAACTAAAGGGCTCTTAAAATCGACTGCTGTACTCCTCCCCGGCAAGGGAAGTAGCGCTAAAATTGACCTTGCTGGGTCGAATTTGCAGTAGTGCAGACACAATTCGATGATATTGGCCTCCGGGAGCTATCCAAAAGCCAATGTGACCACTCTGGACAGCACTTTCAACTCAGATGCACTGGCCAGGTACACAGGAAAAGCCCCAGGAACTTTTGAATTTCATTTCCTGTCTGGTCAGCATGGAGAAATCAGCAGCACAGGTGACCATGCAGTCCCAGAATTGCAAATGAGCTCCAGCATGGACCGAACAGGAGACACTGGATCTGATTGCAGTATGGGGAGAAGAATCTGTGCAGACCAAACTTCGATAAAAAAGAAGAAATGCAAATATATATGTCAAAATCACACAGGGCATGGTGGAGAGAGGCTACAAAAGGGACACACAGCAGTGCCGAATGAAAGATAAGGAGCTCAGGCAAGCCTACCAAAAGACAAAGGAGGCAAATGGTCGCTCCGGGTCAGAGCCAAATACATTTTGCTTCTATGATCAGCTGCATGGCATTCTGGGGAGGACCCTACCACTACCCACTGTCCGTTAACACCTGCAAGGGAAGAGCCTCATGCAGCAGGTAGGAGGATTTTGTGGATGAGGAAGAGGAGGAGGAGAATGCACAGCAGACAAGTGGAGAATCTGTTCTCCCCAGCAGCCAGGAACTTTTCATCACTCTGGAGCCAATACCCTCCCAAGACCCAGAAGCCAAAGAAGGCACCTCTGGTGAATGCACCTTTGTAAATACACTACAGGGTTTAAAAGCAATTGTGTTTAATGTTTGAGTTGCCCTGAACATTTGGGATGTATTCATGCCCAGTACAGCTACTGGAAAAGTCTGTTAACGTGTCTGGGGAGGGAGAGGGAATCCTCCAAGGACATCTCCATGAAGCTCTCTCCTGGAGGTATTCTGAAAGCCTTTGCAGAAGGTTTCTGGGGAGGGCTGCCTTATTCCATCCTCCATGGTAGGACATTTAATCATGCCAAGCCAGTAGTCTGGAATCACAGCAGCACAAAGTATGGCAGGGAGTGGTCCTGGGTTTTGGTCACATTCAAGCAACATTCTGTCTTTATCTCTCTGTGTTAGCCTCAGGAGAGCAATATCATTCATGGTCACCTGGTTGAAATAGGGGAATTATTGTAGGGGTACAGTCAAAGGATCCTGTTCATGCTGGGCTGTTTGAGTTAGTGATCATCCCTGATAATAGCCACCACGGTGTGGGGAGGGGTGAAGGGATCATCCCCAAGAACTGCCACGCCATGGGGTGGAGGGAGGGTCGTGCTGTCCATCCACCTGAAAATCACAGCCCCTCCTTTTAAATGGCTTGAGAAAGGAGAGTGCTACAGTTTGAACCCATTCCTGCATGTTATGAAGGCGGAAGAAGTCAACCCCACGTACTCTTTGGCTTACCATCTCTCTCTCTCTCTCTCTGCCCGTCACCCCCCAGCCGGGATATGGGCCACCAACCACAGATCTCTCCATTTCCGGTGTTGGTGTTTCAGTAGCAATGCGTTCCCTCACGAGGTGGAGTTGCTAGCCCCACGCTCATGTTAAGCCTACAGCACCTGGTATTCCTAAGAGGTCTCCCATCCAAGTACTAGCCAGGCCCGACCCTGCTAGCTTCCGTGATCAGACAGGATCGGGCGTGTTCAGGGTGGTTTAGCTGTATCTTCGCTTACTATGGCTGCCTGGAAACCAAATTCTGTTCCCCAGCCGTGTGTAATGTCTCACACCATACCGGCAGGCGCTCAATATAAAAGGCAAAATGAGACCTCTACCTAAAGCACATGTGCTGTCTGCTGTGAATTGCTTGATTCACTGTGAAAGTTTCTCCCTTTTGTTCTCAGAGATGTATCTTCTTAAATTCTACTCTCCCTTTTTATCCCCTCCCCGGGCAGGTGCAAATGTTTCTGCGCTATCCCTATCATCTCCACCCCAGAGGTTATTACAGATTAGAAGGGGGGGGGGGGAAGCACTCGCAATGACATTTTCCGAGCTCATGCAGTCCTCCCACACTAATAGAGCACAGCTGAATGCATTTACAGAGTCCAGGAAAGCATTAAGTGAGCATGATGAGAAGAAGCAGGAAGCGATGCTGAGACTAATGGGGGAGCAAACAGACATGTTCAGGCGTCTGGTGGAGATACAGGAAAAGCAACAAGATCACTGACTGCCGCTGCATCCCCTGTAGAGCCACCTGCCCTCCTCCCCAAGTTCCATATCCTCCTCACCCAGACACCCAAGAATGCAGGGTGGGAGGGAAAGCTCCAGGCATCCAGCCACTCCACTCCAAAGGATGGCCCAAGCAACAGAAGGCTGTCTGTCATTCAATAAGCTTTGATTTGTACTGTGGCTACAATAAGCAATGTGGCCTTCTCCTTCCTCCCCCACCCTACCCGGACTACCTTGTCAGCTATCTCACTTTTTAAAAAAATCAGTAAAGAAAGAATGCATGATTTTAAAACAATAAAAACTTTATTTTCTTTGCCAGCTGTGATCGAAATGGGGAGGGTTTGCATCAAAGAGAAACACACACAACTGTCATACCGTAGCCTGGCCAGTCATGAAACTGGTTTTCAAAGTTTCTCTGATGCGCAGTTTGCCTACCTGTGATCTTCTAATCACCCTGGTGTTTGGCTGCTCAAAACTGGCCGCCATGCAATTTGCCTCAACCTCCCATCTCGACATAGATGTCTCCCATTTACTCTCACAGATATTATGGAGCACACAGCAAGCAGCAATAACAATGGGCATACTGGTTTTGGTGAGGTCTAACCTAGTCAGCAAACAGCGCCAGCGAGCTTTTAAATGTCCAAAGGCACATTCTACTACCATTCTGAACTTGCTCAGTCTGTAGTTGCTCCTTACTACTGTCCAGACTGCCTGTGTATGGCTTCATGAGCCATGGGACCATAGACTGAGTCTCCAGGGGTAACTATTGGCATTTCAACATCCCCAACAGAAATTTTCTGATCCGGGAAGTAAGTTCCTTCTTGCAGCTGTTCAAATAGACCAGAGTTCCTAAAGATGTAAGCATCATACACCTTTCCCAGCCATCCCACGTTGATGTTGGTGAAATGTCCCTTGTGATCCACCAGTGCTTGCACTGAAAAGTACCCCTTGTGGTTTATTGGTTGGCAAGGTGGTCCAGTGCCAAAATAGGGATTTGCTTTCCATCTATCACCCCACCAGAGTTAGGGAACCCCATTGCAGCAAATACATCCACTATGATCTGCACATTTCCCAGAGTCACGACCCATGATAGCAGAAGGTTAGTGATTGCGTTGGCTACTTGGATCACAGCAGCCCCCGCACTAGATTTGTCCACTCCAAACTGATGCCCGACTGACCGGTAGCAGTCAGGCATTGCAAGCTTCCACAGGGCTATCACCACTCGCTTCTCAACCATCAGGGCAGCTCTCATCTTAGTATTCTTGCGCTTCAGAGTGGGGGAAAGCAACTCACAGAGTTCCAGGAAAGTGGTCTTACACATTCAAAAGTTTCGCAGCCACTGGGAATCATCCCATACCTGCAACACTATGTGGTCCTACCAGACTGTGCTTGTTTGCCAGGTCCAAAATCGGCGTCCCACTGTATCAACCTGCCCCACTGCCGCCGCGCTGTCCCAATTGCCTCATCCCATGCTTTCAGGAAAGTCTGTGTCCTCCTCACAATCATCCTCGTGCTGGCATCTCCTAGCCAGGTTTTCCACATACTGCAGGTTAATGCGTGAGGTGTTTACAATGCTCACAACAGCAGCGGTGAGTTGAGTGGACTTCATGCTTGCCGTGCTATGGCATCTGCACAGGTGACCCAGGAAAAAAGGCGCAAAATTATTGTCCGCTGTTGCTTTCACAGAGGGAAGGAGGGGAGACTAACATGTGCCCCAAACCACTCACAACAATGTTTTTGCTCCATCAGGCACTGGGAGCTTAACCCAAAAGTCCAATGGGCAGCAGAGACTGTGGGGACTATGGGAAAGTAACCCATAATGAACCACTCCGTAAGTCGATGCTAGCCATGGTATTGAGGACCCGCTCAGCCAACTTAATGCACTTAGTGAGGACACACACAATCGACTGTATAAAATCACTTCCTAAAAATCAACTTCTATACATTCAACATAATTTTGTAGTGTAGACATACCCTGAGTAAGATACACACCTTCTCAGTATGATTTGAATATTAAGTTGAAACCTAAGCCAAATAATAATTTCAGGCACCATGCTGTCGGTTTTATTTGAAAGATGCTCTCCTTATTTGATTCTATGGTTCTTAACACAAAGCTCCTAATGCAACTTTTCAATTCCATTCTCCACCCTCCTCACACATACATCCCTCAGGATGTTACACCAGATCTTACTAAAATATACCTTGGCAGAAACTTCAAACAAAAACTGGTCAAGTCCCTCTTTGGCATACAGCAGTTCTTGCATACTCTGATTTTGGATGAAAACCCACTGAAATCTATGTACAGGAGAAACATGTTCCTATCGAAAACACAATCCTTTATTTTTAGCATTTGTACCTTTTCACTGAATAAAATAAGCCATATACAAATCTTATAATTGAGTGTATCTTTGGTATTTGACTGTAAGTGCGGTGAAGAAAATGCGGTAGTACAGGGATCAGCAACCTTTGGCATGCAGCCCGCCAGGGTAAGCTCCCTGGCGCCCGGGCCAGTTTGTTTACTTGCTACATCCGCAGGTTTGGCCAATTGCGGCTCCCACTGGCTGCAGTTCACCAGGCCAATGGGGGTTGTGGGAAGCGGCAGCCAGCATATCCCTCAGCCCGCGCCACTTCCCGCAATCCCCTTTGGCCTGGGACAATGAACCACAGCCAGTGAGAGCCACGATTGGACAAACCTGCAGACGCGGCAAGTAAAGAAACCACCCTGGCGGGCCGTGAGCCAAAAGTTGCCGATCCCTGCTGTAGTACAAGTACTGTATATCAAAGTGACTAAGTTAGCTTTTTTACATAAACGCTAAGGCTTGTAATTTTTTGGCTGAGATAGATCACTAAGTATTGTATTACCGATCTTGCTACTGCTCTGTATAGAGATAAGAGGGAAAGTATTCTCCCAGCCCTCAGATACCACAATGACAGGCACTTAAACTAGAAAGACAGAGTTTTATACACCAGATTAGGTTGTATCGTATATTTTTAAGACAGCAAAACAAGAAAAATATTATGTTACCATAATACAGTTGACACAGATCCACACCTGCAAGAAAATTTGATTTTAAAATTCCAACTGTATTCCGGGGCTTTGGTATTGCACTACACATTGTCCCCTCTCAGAGGGCCCCACATCACGGGACAATATCACCTAACCTAGACAGTTTTAATCGACACTGCAATCTATTTATAAAGGGCACCTGATACATCACATAACCTTACTGCATACATGATGACCCAATAATGCTATATTTGCATGAATATTGTGGCACTCATTTATGTAGGACCACACATGCTGCATAGATAAGACACAACCAGGGAAGAATGAGGGGTCAGCTTTTTTTGAGTGCACAGTTGCTTTGGTGGGTTTATGTACAAAATTTAATGCTGTTCCATTAATTTATGATAAAGGATGTTCAGGGGCATGGAGACAGTGACAACATGGACTTTATCCTACCTCCACTGAAGTCAATGGCCAAACTCCCATTAACTTCAATGGGGGCAGACTGAGCCCCATGTCAAGATGAAAATCAAAATGAAACTATGATTTGCGTTGACAACAATAAAATTATCCCATTCTCTGTGGATAATAAGTTATTCTATTCTTAGATTATAAGATCTTTGGAACAAGGACTATGTTTGGCTTTACATTTGTACAGCACCTACAACAGGGTCCCTAAACCCAACTAGATATTACTTAGCATCTAGAAGCCACAGTAATGGATCATGACTCCACTGTGCTAGATACTGGCTCCAAACTACTGTAATGCCCATAAAATAATTCATACTAAATAATAATTATAGCTCCCCTGTTTTCCATTACATTAAGTTCAAGCTTCTTGGCCCCACCCTTCAGAGTTCTGTTCTTCCCTTCTTATCTCTTATCAGTTCCCAAACTCTGCCCCACCAATGATGCCAGGTTTGACTGTTTACTTCTCCCACAGCCATCTTCACATCTTCTTTCCAGGCATGGACCTTCCTCCCTGAACTGATCCATAAGATCACTCCTTCAAATAGCTTCTCTAACCACACTTCTTCTGTGACAACTACAAGTAACTGGCCAATTTAGAATAATAGAATCTTAGAGTTGGAAGGGACCTCAGGAGATCATCTAGTCCAACCCCCTGCTCAAAGCAGGACCAATCCCTATTTTTTCCCCCATATTCCTAAATGCCCCCCTCAAGGATTGAACTCACAACCCTGGGTTTAGCAGGCCAATGTTCAAATCCCTGAGCTATCCCTCCCCCCTGATGTTGAGGTGTTGCCAGGTATAGCTGATATATATTAATTTTAAACAAAACTACACCTTTGATTGTATGTTGCTTGTCTTAGGCCCTGATCCTGCACTGTGATCAGTATGTGCTCACATGGCGCCCTACTCAAGTCAGACTCCACACAATTTCAGGGATCTGCTCATATGCAATAGCTTACATGGTTGGGGCCTTTGGAGTGGGCACTAAACTCCACCTATAAGCATAGACAGTGCCAACACATTGTTGGTGCTACTGAAATACATATGATCAGTAATACTACAGAATGATAAAAGCATAGAAGTTTGTTCTAAATATATTGAATACACAATGTCCTTTTAACCATGTTTTTGTAAAGTATTTTCAACAATAAGAAAGTACAGCACACACCTCAACTGTATTAATACTAATTCTAATCTATTGTGTTGTACTGAATTTGTTTACCAAAAGTTGATCACATCAACCTTCCTTAGTGTGACTGCACAACGAACTACATTAAACTTGAACAACTAAGCAGCTCTCTCTCCAGGAAAGATATATAGAAGTTGCTCTCTTTTAGTAACACAATTCTTTTAGATTCAGTATGCAACACATAATGATATTACTCAGAACAAAATTAAAATCTTAGCACCAGGTAAATGCTTTCATAACTATGTACTGTACAAAATATGACACAGTGTGCAGATGCTGTGTAATAACCTCACACCCAGTGTACACTGCAAGGCACAAGATAAAGCAGAATGTTTTCAACCACCGAACATTATTGCACAATAAAAGTACATCCTGTTGTATCTTGTTCCAACTATAATGTTAAGTTAATTATACAACAAGGATTTTCAAATAAATGATTGCACATATAAAAAAAAAAGCCATAATTTACACATCATATCAGCTAAAAATGTATCATTCACGTCTTTGACATCACAGCTGTAAATTACAGCTTTGACCGTACCAATGCAAAATTCCTTTGGCTTTCCCACCCCAGAATGAGCAGGACTGCCATTTCTGACACTTTCCATCCATGTCTGTGCCTTTTGGAAATGAACAGGCACAGTAAATACCTGCCAAGATATACTCTAAGTTTAAATGGTGTTCAATCAATAGCAGAGCAGTGGAAAGGTTTGTTTTTATATATCATAATGAAGAATTAATTAAAACAAACACCAAAACCAAAAGCAACAAACATAATTTGGGGTCCCCTAACATAAGAAAGTGCAAGAGCAAGGCTATAGTGCTCTGGGCTTCTAGTTACCCCTCGTTCACCAGTCCACATCCAAGTCAATAGAAGCCAAGCGTCATTACCAGGGGCCTATACAAAACAAGCTGTTTGCCTCACTCTAGTTTCCGACGCACAGACGTTCACATAACAAAAGCCATCATCATGACTGACACCTTCACTGGCAGTCTCAGCAGAGAAGCAAAGGACTGGACAGACATATAAGCAAACTACCCTCTAACCTAGTGGTTCTCAACCTATTTACCATTGTGGACCACATATGCAGCTCTCTGACTTATGTGGGTTGCATCCACATAATATATATACTACCTGTATGGCCCTGAGGATGTCATGGGCCGCAGCTATACGCGGATTGGGCCACAAGCAGCCCACAGGTTGAGAACCACTGCTTTAACCCCATATAGATGATCCATTTAACTATTATTGGGACTCCAAAGGAAAAGTGGCCAACTCTAGCTCTGTCCCAGGCAAATTGGCAAATATCCAGTCCTACCAGCCTGCAGTCACCCTGCAGCTAGTTACTAATTATTCTGCTGTCCCTAATATTTTGTTGCCCCCAAGGGAACTGCCTTCTCTGTCTCTATAGCAGAACCAACTCTATGCCGGGAATAAGGGGGAGGCTGCACTACTTCTGTCCATGGTCATCCTACTCTACAAATGAACAGAAAACAGTCTCTAGAATTGTTAGCCAGCACTAAACTCACCATTGCAATGTATATTATGAGTCTGACATCACATCAGGGTAAGCACAGTCTGACATCTACAGTTAAGTCAGTGATGGTGTAAGTGCTGACTGCGTTACAGCCGTTGGATGTTGCAATGCATTTTTGGTTAAATACTAAAATGATATTTTATGGAGGGCCTCTCCCTGGACATCCATTCCTTATGAGGATAAGAAATTTCCAGCCAATTATTTATATTGTTTAACTCCTGTCATCTGAGAAAAATCCACCGAACATTAGCGTTTTACTTTAGATATTAATGTCCACTTCGACTACACATGCGATTGCCAGCTCCTTTAAGAATGGCTTGTAAAACAATCTAGGCTGAAAACGGACATAAAACCAGCAAAATGCAGCGCCGGCGAACACCCAAAACCCCTGAATCTTCTCTCTGGAGCAGGGGCACTTTGCAAACTGCAGAGGAGGAATGAAATCTGTTCCACGTACAATAACCAGGCAGCCTACCTAGCAGGGGCATGAATAATACATGGGGGGAAGAGGAATCTCAGAGGCACAGAAATGAGCACGGGAATAGGTCAGCCTCTGGGGCGAGGAGGCGGCAAAAGGGGATCCCCCAGCTCCTGCACCCACGGGCGGCTGCAAGGAGCGGAATCGCCCTGCAAACTCGGCTTGGGGAGGCGGGCGGGTTCCAGCGCTTCAGCTCGCAAAGGGCAGCGGCAAATGCGATGGCCGGGCCTTCGAGGGGCTGCAGGAGGCAGCATCGCTGCCCCCTTCCCCAACCGCTCGGCAGCCGCTCCCGCGCCTCCCCGCTCCCCACCCCGCAGGCCTCCCCGCCAGGCCCCCGGGGGAGGCTTCGCCGCAACTAGCTCCCGACGCAGGGGAGCGGGGGACGGGGCGACACTCACCTCAGGGGCCGCCGAGCCCCTCCGCCTCCTGCCGGGCCGGCTGAGGCAGGTCCCCCAGTCCCAGGGCGGCGGGAGGGCCGGGCCGGGAGACGAGCAGCTCCAACTCCGAGAGACGGCTCCGTGGGGCGCTCCCGGCGGCGGCAGCGGAGCGGCCTCTCCGGGCAGCAGGGGGAGGGACCGAGCGGCGAAGGGGCGGGACAGAGAGGGCGCGCTCCGCCCGGCCGGGCAGGGGCGGGGGGAGAGAGAGGATGGGAGACGGAGGGAGAGGGAAGGGGTTTGGCTGAAGGAGAGGGGAGGGTGGGGACAGGCTGGGAGAGCAAAACGCGGGGAAATGTGCTGCCTCCCCGCCTTCTTCTCTCCTCCTTCCCGACCCTTTGCCTCCTTCCCCTCTCCCTGGCTCCCTCCTTTCCCACCCAATATCTCCTCATGCCCCCAACGCTGGCTGTGCCCTGGGGCAGCCGGGCCTAGAGGAAAAAGTAAACTAGGAAGAAAGGCCCAGAACGCGGGGGTAGATGGACGAGGCTGTGGCATCATCCCCTAAGGGGAATGGAAGACGCCCCAGTGTCTGAGATGTTTCAAACTAAAGGGGACTCTGGAAAGCATATGTGGAGCGCCAATGTTACACTGGCTGCAAAGAGATGAAACTACCTGAAAGGCAGTGCAGTCTAGTGCCTATGGAGATGGGGTGCTGGAAAAGGGGCACTAGGAGTGCAGTAGCACCCCAACTTTAAGTGGTTTCTGTCATATACTGGGTTTACAGTTTTGTTCAATGGCTTTCAGTACACCCACAATAAAAATTGTTCCAACATCACTGAGGCGGAATTTATTCCCCGCTCTGTTGGGTGACCTTGGGCAAGTCACTTCATTTCTCTGTGCCTGTGGTTTCCTTCCCACCCTTTGTCTGTTTTGTCTCCTTTGACTTTTCAAGGGAGGGCCTCTCTTATTATATATATGTACAGTGCCTAACGCAGTGGCTTTCCACCTTTCCAGACTATTGTATCTCTTTCAGGAGTCTGATGTGTCTTGCATACCCGAAGTTTCAACTCACTTTAAAACAACTTGCTTACAAAGTCAGACATCAAAATACAAAAATGTCACAGCACACTACTATTGAAAAATTGCTTACTTTCTCATTTTTACTATATAATTTATAAAATACATTGATAGGAATATAAATATCATACTTACATGTATATTATATACATAGTATATAGAGCAATATAAACAAGTCATTGTCTGTATGAAAATGTAGTTTGTACTGAGTTGGCTAGTGCTTTTTATATAGCCTGTTATAAAACTAGGCAAATATCTAGATGAGTTGATGTACCCCCTGGAAGACCTCTGCATACCCCCAGGGGTACACGTACCGCTGGTTAAGAACCACTGGCCCAACACACCGAGCCCTTGATCTCTGTTGGAAGGTGTGAAGGTGATCATGAAATATAAACATTGCAGTAATGGTAGGCTGACCATACGTCCCGTTTTGAATGGGTCAGTCCAGTTTTTTACATATTTTCTGACCGTCCCATCTTTTTAATAAAAATATCAAATTTGTCCCATTTTTCATAAAAAAAACGGGACGTGGCTTATTTCAGAGACCCACGGCCGGGTCCCGCCTGCTCCCGCAGCCCTTCAGTCCCTTCCCCTCCCTGGCCTGCTCCCCCCTCCCCTCCCCGCCGCAGCCGCTGCAGAGCCCACGCGGCACAATTGGCTGGGCCGCCCCCACGTGTCGCATGCCCGCAGCTGAGCAGCAGCGCGATTGGCTGGGCCGCCCCCATGTGTCGCGCAAGCCGGTTAAGCAGAGCCCGGCGCAACGGCAGAATGGAGCTCCTGGCCGGGCAGGGGCTGCCTGGTGCCTCACTCTCCCCCCCCCCCATGGAGGAAACGCTGAGCCCAGTGTAGGTAGGGGCTGGGGAGGGGAGCTCCTGGCCGGGCAGGGGCTGCCTGGTGCCTCGCTCCCCCCGCCCCCCCCCCCCACATGGAGGAAACGCGGAGCCCAGCACAGGTAGGGGCTGGGGAGGGGGGCTCAGCGGCGGCAGGCGGAGGGGAGCTCCTGGCCGGGCAGGGGCTGCCTGGTGCCTCACTCCCCCCACCCCCTCCCCACGTGGAGGAAACGCGGAGCCCAGCGCAGGTGGTGGCTGGGGAGGGGGGCGCAGCAGCGGGGCCTGCAGGGGTGGGATGAGCTGGGGGGTCATGGGGGAGGTGGGAGGCTGTGGGGGGTGGGGCTGTGTTTTGAGGCTGTTGAGGGGGTCTGGGGGGTGTATTGGTTGCTAGTGGGGGGGCTATGGGGAGAGGTTGTGTAGGGAAGGCTGTGGGGGTGTAAGGGGCTGGGGGGTTGGTAGTGGGATGGTGTTGGCGGGCCTGGAGGTGGTTATGTGAGGGTTGGGTATTGGTGACTTTATGGATATGGGGGGGGGGGGCGTTGTAGGGTTATATTTGGGGTCTGAAGGGAGTTATAACCCCGTCCCGTTTTTGCCATTCCACTGTCCCGTTTTTGTCACAAGGAAATATGGTCAGCCTAAGTAATGGACAAATAATGCTTTTTAGCCTTTGTAACTGGATAATACCAAAATTAGAGGAAGGAGAACATGTCAGCTGGATGTGCTACTAAAATGATCAGCAGTGAATTGCTATTAATAATTCTCAGTGCTTTTAACCTTTAGATCTCAAAGCTCTCAGAAAGTGATGAAACTTCTACATGCAGTTGTCCTCTTCCTGAGTGGGGTAAATTTTGAACAACACATGCGTGTGCTGTGCTCTCTACTCCATCATATATCAGAATCAATTCACAGTCCTTGTCATTATCTTTAAAGCTCTTATAATGGGCCTGCACCCAGTTACTTCAATGACTTCAATTTTGCAAACTCTTTTCTCTGAGACAACTATTTATCATCAGGAACAGAGATAATCCTTTTGCCCACTGTGAGACTGTCAGGAACTGGAAGTAATGCATATCTGGCAGGAGATCCTACATAGTGGAATGCTCTTTTGACGGGTGCACTCTGATTTAACCATTTTTACAGTCCATTGCAAAACCCACCTATTTTACATTTGCAAAAGCCTGCCAGCAATAGGAAGGGTGATGGAGATTATGTTAAAAAAAAAAACAGAACATGAAACATTGAGCAAAATCCAAATGATGAATCTCCAGAAAAGGGAAATCCGAGTTCTTATCCGCTCTTATTTGACTATGTTCAGCACTTATATATTACAGTGATTGGTTCTCTATAAATAGCTTAAATGGGGAAATGGCACTATTATGTTTCAGAGTCAAGGTTCTATTGAGATGAAGGGAGTAATTCATGACTCTCAGATTTAAACATTAGAACTTTTATAGACATATAGACCCACTTACAATAGGCAAAAAGTAATTGCTATCAAATGTAGGGTGTAATACCTTCAAAATACCTCACAGAGCAGTAAATATGTTAGAACCATTTATTAGTTGCATCACCACAGAGAAAATCATTAGCTCATATTCAGCTGCAACAGTCTATTGCTTTTCCCCTGCAGTGTGGACAGGAAGTCACGGGCACTGTAGTTGCACCTGTACAACCAGTCCTCCCAGGTTCCTTTCAGAGTGCTGCACTCCCTGGTAGAATAATGGTGTCTAGAGTGCACTGAGCATGGACATGCCAATATGGGTGTTCCAAAACCCGAATTGCTGCACATACAAGCAGTACAACCAGCAATTTAATGTAATTACTGTCCCTGCAGTGGTGCACTTGCCTAATGTAAACAGGCCCAACAAGACTGAATGGCATTGATTCACACTTGGAGAGTTTTCTTTACAGCGAGAAGGGCTGTGGATTTAGTGATTTGTAAATGGCAACAAATTCTGCAGAAACTGCTGGGGGCCACCAAAGAAGCACTGGCACATCAACGTGACCTGATCTTGCTCATTTCCATCCCTGGGTTAGAAGGGAAGAACAGCCGAGAACAGGAAGGGGATATCACTCTGCTCAGCCAGACACTCAGGATGGCATGGAAAGAGACTGACTGGTTTCTCTATCACTCACACGCTAAAGGGGCTGGGGAGAGAAGGACGCAGACCTCTCTCTGCTTAGTCACTGCTTGTGGTGGGAGAGACAAGACAGACTGAGTGACTGACTGGCACACATAGCCTGACCTGGATAACAGGCAGCAAAGGCACAGCTGTGCTGCTGGAGCTGCCTCTGGCTACTGCCCAGTTCAGGCATTACAAACAAGCCTGTCTCCTCTCTATCAGCACTGTCTGCACGGTGAATGAATCATCCAGAAGGGAGAGAGAGAGAGATTGTTTCCTTCTGAGACAGGATTGGCAAGGGAGGCACAGGGCTGCCATTTGAGGAATAAATGCATCCCCACATTTATGCACAGTGAAACTTGTGTTGAAAAGGAGGCATCTTGTCAGGGACAGGCAGTGCTTTAGCTGTAAGAGGGGGAAGTCAAAACATATCCTTCTCCAGGCTTCCACCCCTCTAAACTATCTATCCTATGGCTCTAGATGTTGAGTAACTTTCCCCCCCGTAAAGGGACTATATTCCTCCACTCCTTTCTGCATATATTTTGTAGTTTGCATTACTGTTTGCTACATATATTATGACACATTATTTACCTCAGTCCACAGCTTTGAGACATTTCTATGCGGTTCCTCCCTCTAGGAATTTCACAAATAAATCACTGGTGATAGGTAATAGTTAGATGGCATAATAATACATTTTTACTTACAGAATGCTCTAGCCCAGAGGCATCTGAATACTGCAGACTGACTAAACAGCATACTCTGCTTATAAGATACTGAAATTTTTAAATAGTCACATCACATATGCTGAAAGAGATGATTTAATTAAGAGTGGATCCTTAATTAAAAATGAAAAGCCTCAATATCCACCCATTAAACAGTAGTAAAGTTGATTCTAAAAACACACCCATTCTCCTTTTTTGTTTCATGCAAAAGTAATTTTAAAGGCTCATGTAAAGTAACTGCAGTTTTTATAGTATCTTCTGAAAATATGTTCCCACTAATTGATTTGTCCTTTTCTCTTGACTTTTTAAATTGAAATTAACATTGGCACTTTGGTTTTCAACTCCTTCATTCACACTGTGTCTTACGGTGTGCCAAGGCAGCTAGATTTGTGCATCAGGGATAAAAGCAGTTCAGTTTCACATCAGGCCAAAATGTCATTACTTGGTATCTGATTTTGCATGCACCAGCATTTGTGTGTGCAGTTTTGTCACTTACCATGATCTGTGACTTCAGGGAACCCCTACAGATGCAGATTTCACCCCTGTCCTCCCCCCACCGTCCATGAAGAAAGGAAGCTCAGCCACTTCTACAATGCCATCCCCAGAGTCCTGGACCCTGCAGAGGGTGCTCTCTGTATCCAGGGTCCACAGTGCGTGAATGGTGGGAGGACTGGATGTGCTGGAGGGAGAGGTGGGCTGGCCTGGATAGACAGAGCTGTCCCATGGGTAGGGCGAATTGGGGTGCTCCAGGCCCCGTGCTTTGGGAGGCCCCACAGGCCAGTGTGATTGACCAGTGCAGTTGGTCCCAGAAGACTAGGCACGGAAACTAGAGGCGCAGGGTGTACTGCAACACCCCCAGGCTCCCGGCTGACAGCCCCGTACTTGGTGTGCTTGCCGCCTCATGCCCAGGATCCCGGCTGCAGTCCCACACAACCGGGGCTCTGCTGCCGCACAGCAAATGTGGTCCTGGTTGCTGCCCCACGCAGCCAGGGCTCTGCCATCCACATTTCAGTGCAGCAAGTCCCCCATCCCAGCCAGAGCCCTGAGCTGCCGTGGCACTATAGCCAACAATAGCCCCACAATAGGCACCAACACCTGACAGCAGCAGCAGGCAGCTCAGCACCAGGCCGGATCCATCTTGCCAGCCCAGCTACCACTGCAGAGTGGGGCTCCCAGGCTGTCAGGATCTGATTTGTCCTGGGCCACACACTTCCCTGGGCACAACCTTGTGGATAGAGCCAATGGGGATGCACTTTCTTCCTTCCCCAGACCCATGGAATTTAGTCTGAACAGATGATAAACATGGCCCAAGCTGAGTTATCTTTCTCTAGAATCCATAGGGATAGCCAAAGCCAGTGGCACTGAACTGCCAGGGGCCTGAACCTGGACAGAGGCACAGAGTTTCCATGTGGATGGCCTAGCATTCTGATCTTGATCTGGAGATTTAATTACAATAGGACCCCAGCTGTGAAAGGTTCAGGGTGGACTACATGGAGAGAGAGGTGAAGTCAGTCAAACAAAGGAGACTCAGCCTTGATCTACACTGGGGGGGAGGGAGATCGATCTAAGATACGCAACTTCAGCTACGAGAATAGCGTAGCTGAAGTCCACGTTCCTAGATTGACTTCCATGGCATCTTCACGGCACTGAGTCGACTGCTGCCGTTCCCCCGTCAACTCTGCCTTCACCTCTCGCGGCGGTGGAGTGCAGGAGTCGACAGGCGAGTGCTCAGGGATCGATTTATCGTGTCTAATCTAGACGTGATAAATTGACCCCCGATAGATCGATCTCACAGCGTCTTGTAGACCTGCCCTGAGGAGAGAGGAGAAATAGGGTTCCCTCTCTCTGGGAAAGGCTGTACGGTTAGAGTTAGTCCCTCTGTTGGCCCTTGGAAAGGCAAGGCCCTGGCCCAGTGAGGCAGCTAGCTGGTATGGGCCAATTATCTCAGGGGAGGAACAAGGAGCTGGAAGGACTGAGGGAGATGCCTGGAAACCAAAGGAGAGGCTGTATTAACCAGAGGCTACCAGGAAACAGCACAAGGAGGTTGGAGGTAGGAAGTGACCCAAGGAAACAGCATTTAAGATTAGCAGCCGAGTTAGTCTGTATCCGTAAATAAGACGAGGAAGACTTTGTAGCACCTTAGAGACTAACCAGTTTATTTCAGCATAAGCTTTCGTGGAAGATTGAAGTTAACAGACACAAATCTGACATCAGGAATCATAACATTTAAAAACCATTAGGAAAACAATTCAGTCTTCCTGGCCATTCCATCAAAGACTTGATGGTGTCAGTTTTGAAACAGAAAAACTTTCAAAACAGATTCCAACAAGAAACTGAGGAACTGGAATTTAATTTTCAAATTGGACACACTAAACTAAGGGCTAAATAGGACTTGTGAATGGTTCTCTCATTACACTAATTGATTGCATTTCCCTAGTTAATTTACTTTCGATAGTTGTTATTTCATGCCAGACACAGAAATCCATTTCAAAGGGTATTTTTTCTCCTGCTGATAATGGCCCATCCAATTTAAACAGCCTCTTAGAATTGGTATGCTAATGTACAACTTTTTTTTCTTTCTGGTCTGTATAAATGCATCTTACTTCTGTTCCATTCTATGCATCTGATGAAGTGGGCTATATCTCATGAAGGCTTATGCTGAAATAAACTGGTTAGTCTCTAAGGTGCTATAAAGTCTTCCTCGTCTTATTTAAGGAAACAGCAGTACAGTCAGACCCCACAATATCGCGACGATAGGGATCCAAAAATACCCAATAGTGGTAAACGCGGAATCGCGGTATTGTGGGGTCGCGCGACATCAAAGTGCCGTGCGCCGCCACCATCGGGAGCCCCGCGCGCCCCGCGTTATAAGCGGATTTGCGTTATAGGGGTGTGGTATTGCGGGGTTCCACTGTATGTCTAAAGGAGCAGACCTAGCTGCTTAACTCAGGGTCTCTGGGCTGGAATCCAGAGCAGAGGGGGACTGGGTTCCTCTACTAGCACCAAGAAAGAGGCATAAGACACAAACCAATGACTGTTGAGCCCAGGGTGGAGCTGAGGAGCCTAGAAAAGGGGATGAAGAGTAGCCTTGGAGGGGGGAAAAAGAGCTCTTGTTAAACATTTGGACTTTTGTTACTCTGAAAGGGGGTCTGCTGGACTAGACATGGCTTAGGGCTGGTCTCCACTACGGAGGGGATCGACTGCAGATACGCAACTTCAGCTACGTGAATCACGTAGCTGAAGTTTGCGTATCTGCAGCCGACTTACTGTCCGTCCTCATGGCGGCAGCAGTCGGCGGCGTGCTCCCCCGTCGACTCCAGCTTGCGCCTCCCGGCAAGCTGGAGTTCCGGGGTCGACCGGGGCGGCGCGAGCAATCGATTTCTCGCGTCTTCTTAAGATGCGAGAAATCGATCGCCAGAAGATCGATGTCTACCCGCCGAATCGGCGGGTAGTGAAGACCAGCCCTTAGTCAGATGGCTAAGTTATGGTCAGAAATAGGCCAGTGCAGAGCCAAAGAGATAATCAACAGCGGGCACTAGAGGCAAAGACCCCTGCAATGCCATAATGTGATGCCCAGGGGAACTATGGTGATGAGTGGAACTGATGACATGCTTCAAATCTGCATATAAAAATATTTTAGTGTACACAGGGCACACTCTCACTAGGGCAAGCCTCCTTGGGTGCCATCTTCAAATACAAATGCTGGTATTCACACAGCACATTGGAAGCTGGGTTGAGGTTCCTTCGAAAAATGTAGCTATAGTACTTTAGTGAACTGCTGAGGCAGAACTAGGAAAATAAATGCAAGCCATAGTGCCACCTTAGGCCATAGAAACACAGTGGATATATCTACACTAGAAATGCTATAATGGCACAGTTGCAGCTGCACTGCTGTTGTGCAGAAACTTACTACAGCAACAGAAGAGGTTCTTCCATTGCTGTAATAAGTTCACCTCTCTGAATTGATAAGGTGTTACCAATCAGAGAGGTAGCCGTGTTAGTCTGGAATAGCAGAAGTGACAAAGAGTCCTGTGGCACTAAAGTATTGAAGCACCCGACGAAGTGGGTATTAGCCCACGAAAGCTTATGCTTCAATACTTTAGTTAGTCTTTAAGGTGCCACAGGACTCTTTGTCACTAAGGTGTTACGTATGTTGAACAGAAGAATTCTTCCATTGACCCAGCACTGTTTATGCTGGAGCTTACAACTGGTTAACTAAGTCTTGCAGGGTTATGAATTTTTCATACCCCTGAACAACTTAGCTGGCTCAACTGCACTTTCTAGTGTGGACAAGCCCAGTAGTTGCCTTGTGTCTTATATCTCTGCTGTAATAATCAAAGCACATATAGGAACTCCTCACTTAATATTGTAGTTATGTTCCTGAAAAATGTGACTTTAAGTGAAATGATGTTAAGCGAATCCAATTTCCCCATAAGAATTAATGTAAATGGTGGTTGGGGGTTAGGTACCAGGGAATTTTTTTTCACCAGACAAGAGACTCTAGTATTATAATTAATTAATTAATTATATTAATATATTATATTATATATATACACACATAGTATAAGTTTTAAACGAACAATTTAATACTGTACACAGTGATGATGATTGTGAAGCTTGGTTGAGGTGGTGAAGTGGGTGGGATATTTCCCAGGGAATGCCTTACTACTAAATGATGAACTAGCTTTTGCATGAGCCCTCAAGGGTTAATACATTGTTGTTAATGTAGCCTCACAATCTACAAGGCAGAAGGAATGAAGGGGGTGGGGGAGGAGATAACATAACAGACAGAGACATACACCTTGTATGTGTGAGAGAGAAGAGAGATAGCAGTGCATTTCCTCTTTAAGTATGCTGATCCCTGTCTTAAACACACTGCCTTGTTAATTAGATCAGGAAGCTGAGAGTAGAAAGCTCCCTCCTGGACTGTCATGTGTCCCCCTGCTCTATGGAAGATGGGGTAAGTGGGGTACAGGAGCAGGGGGAAGGGGGACACCTTGACATTAGCCCCGCTTTCCCCCCGCCCCCAGGGCCGAGCAAGCAGAAGGCTCAGGGAGCAGCTTCAAGGCAGGGGGCAGGAGCAGCACATGGCAGTGGGGGGAGGGACATCTGAACCTCTGGCAATTGATAGTTTGCTGGGCAGCTGCTGAACAGGGACTTAGGGGAGCGGGGAGATGATAAGAGGAGCTGCTAGGGGGGCTGCGGGTACACCCTAGTTCCAAGCCTCCACCAGCTAGCTTCAAAGAGCTGCTCTTCCTGCAAACAGTGACAAAACAGGCGGCTGCCAAACGACCTTAGAAGGGAGCATAGCACAACTTTAAATGAGCATGTTCCCTAATTGATCAGCAACGTACAACGAAACAAATGTTAACCAGAACGACTTTAAGTGGGATGTTACTGTACTTAAACCCCAGAGTTTTTCCTACAAAACTATATAAAAAAAAGAGAGACAAGCAAAGTTTTAGGACTCAGATTCTTAATAGCATCCCATTAAAGATTATACTGTACTAGGGGAAAGGATTGGGCCCAGATTATGAAGGAGTCTAGTCTGTGAAAGAAGCTTATTGGAATATTTTTGGTGGTGAGATATTACCTGTAATCAGTTTCTTAATGTATTAGGCTTAGACTTGCATATTTTGTTTTATTTTGCTTTTTGACTTATTTTGTCCTGGCACTTATTACTTGAAACACTTAATACTACTTTTTATACTCAATAAAATCACTTTCGTTTATTAGTAAACCCAGAGTAAGTGATTAATACCTGAAGGAGCAAACAGCCATCTATCAGTGATATAAAGGGAGAACAATTTACGAATTTACCCTGTATACGCTTTATACTGAGTAAAATTGATTTATTTAGGGTTTGGTCACCTGCTGAGCTGTTTTTAGTTAAAGTCTGCAGCTTTGAGGGGTGTTGCAGACCCTGGGTCTGTGTTGCAGCAGATTAGCATGTTTGGCTCAACAAGGCAGGATTCCGGAGTCCTAAACTGGTAGGGAAAATGGGTTCGGAGGCAATTTCAGCACATCAGGTAACAGTCCCAAGGGGATCTCTGTGACCAAACCCGTCATACACACATACCACTACTTGAGAACCACTGTTCTATGACAAGGTTGTCCTTACCATAGAACAGTGCATCTTAATCTGGAAATGTTAATATAAACTTCAACAAAAATGTTTTTCCTCTAAAAATTATATAAAAAAAATGTTGACCCTTTTCACAAAAACATCAATACTCAAAGGCCTTTGTAAACACAATCTCATGTTGGAAAATAACAGTCATTGTGAAAGGATTCTGACAACTTAGATAATTAAACCCTCCCTCCATCCCAAAGGTTTATAGGAAAATCAGAAGTAGGTTTGTTTTCACGAGAGAGCTGGTACTGTACAATAATGAAGAGAGGCAACAGAAGTCCACAATCTCTGTAGATTTGTGGGGTTTTTTCTCCCATAGATCTACCCTGCACTGCAAAATCTAAAGATGTCATGTAAAAAAAATGTTACAACATGGCGAACATGCTAAAGTGGCTCATACTGTAAATCAACAAACTGCTGTTTGGGACTATTCTTCTGCTAGACAAACAATATGGGAACAGAAGTGTGAACGTGCTGGTTCTTCGAATTGGAGCATTAACATCAAAGTCTAGCTTTTCATATTTAAATGATTACAAATTGGTGGATGAGTGTTTTGTACAATCTGGCCCTGCTCACTGCATTCAGAATAATTATAAAACACTGAAATATTGTTAATCTTCAGTGTTAAAAGTGCATTGTAAATTGACAAAACTAGTGCATTTTAGGGGTCAAGTTGTTCCCTTGGAAGCATGAACTGCTCTTGTTTACTGCAATGAGAACTCCATGTGTTCAGAGGACAGAAAGCAGCCTGAAATAGATAACATGATCTATAAATGAATCTACATTAATTAGGGCTAAGTAATTCTATATTTCTGATATTTTCTTATTTGAGTTTCAACCCAAATACGTAGGTGAAACCAATCATAAGGGACAGAAATTGAGCATGCCTGGAGGTTTAGCAGAGTAGGTAAAAGCCATCCACAGATATCCCAGAGAGTTTTATGGAATTCTCTATTTATCCAAATTTGGTTTGACCTTTGTTTACTCTTCAGATTGTTAAAGTATACTTTTCAATGACCCTCTTCATATTCGGCATTCTGCTGGAATCGTGGGCCAAGTAGGATAAACTACTCCCCATAGACTGTCCTCAGTTAAATTATGGCACTTCGGGTGTTGTGTGAATAAGACTAAAGATCAGTGTCACGGGGCCAAATTCCTAGGTCCTTATTCCATAATACAGACAGAGCAAAACTGACAGCAGCCTACACGAGTGCTTTGGGGTCTTCCCTAGCTGCCAATACAATTCTGTGAGTTCAAGGCTCTGGTTTTGACCAAAGAATTCAAAATGGTTTCAGGCCTGCTGTGATCGTCTATGTGTGATATTGCTGCAGTTGTAGGCTGACCATATTTCCTTGTGACAAAAACGGGACAGTGGGATGGCAAAAACGGGACGGGGTTATAACTCCCTTCAGACCCCAAATATAACCCTACAACGCCCCCCCCCATATCCATAAAGTCACCAATACCCAACCCTCACATAACCACCTCCAGGCCCCCCAACACCATCCCACTACCAACCCCCCCAGCCCCTTACACCCCCACAGCCTTCCCTACACAACCTCTCCCCATAGCCCCCCCCCACTAGCAACCAATACACCCCCCAGACCCCGCCAACAGCCTCAAAACACAGCCCCACCCCCCACAGCCTCCCACCTCCCCCATGACCCCCCAGCTCATCCCACCCCTGCAGGCCCCGTCGCTGCGCCCCCCTCCCCAGCCACCACCTGCGCTGGGCTCCGCGTTTCCTCCACATGGGGGCAGGGAGGGGGGAGTGAGGCACCAGGCAGCCCCTGCCTGGCCAGCAGCCCCCCTCCCCAGCCCCTACCTATGCTGGGCTCAGTGTTTCCTCCACTTGGGGGGGGGGGAGCGAGGCACCAGGCAGCCCCTGCCCGGCCAGCAGCTCCACTCCACCTTTGCGCCGGGCTCTTCCTGTAACCGGCTTGCACGACACATGGGGGCGGCCCAGCCAATCGCGCCACGCGGGCACTGCAGCGGCTGCAGCGGAGGGGAGGGGGGAGCAGGCCGGGGAGGGGAAGGGACTGAAGGGCTGCGGGAGCAGGCGGGACCCGGCCGTGGGTCTCTGAAATAAGCCATGTCCCGTTTTTTTATGAAAAACAGGACAAATTTGATATTTTTATTAAAAAGACGGGACGGTCAGAAAATATATAAAAAACGGGACTGTCCCGTTCAAAACGGGATGTATGGTCAGCCTATGCAGTTGTGATCAACAGAGTGTAAATCCCTTGGTTTAAATGGGAAGGAACTGCAGGCAGGGCATTCTCTGTGAAGGGCCTTAAATTTGAAATTCATGCCTCTGGTCCACCAGAACATGGATTTGTTAACTTTGACTGGGAGTTCCAAAGGAGCTGAAAGCAGTTAGGCACCTAAATCCCACTGAAATGTAATGAGAGCCAGGCATATAACTCCTTTTGGCACTTTTGGATATCACAGCCCTATGAGCACACTGCAGAATGCTCTGTTTTTTTCTGATCACTTGGGAAAAGGTTGGGCTGATGAGGTGGGAGATAGTAGATAGGACTCTAATGATAATTGAACTGCTCTTACAGGATTATGATAACATCTTGATTGCTGGTGCTGAGTATTGCAACTTCTGGAGCATGATAGGCATTGTTAAATTGTAAATCAATCATTACAGTTTTTATAGGAAATACTGCTCCAGCGATCTTAAAACAAAAATTAGCAACTGCAACAAACAAGGGGAAAATTCTTTTGAAATGCAGTAAGGAAAATGGCAGTGGAAAAATTAAAACAAATAATGAAGTATCTTAAAAAAAAATCAACCTTGGCATCCATATTATCCTCAGTGCTTCTTGCCAACAGCCCTTTACTGACATGCATGGATGAGATGATGGTGTAGGGAGGAGAGGTTTAGCTTTATTAGGGGAAACTTTTGGGAAAGGGGGAGCCTATACAGAAAGGATGGGCTCCCCCTAAACCAAAATGGAACCAGGGTTGCTTGCAGTTAACATTAAAAAGGTTGTAAAGCAGTTTTTAACTCCGCCATTGCTTGGTCCCAAGCCCAAGATGTGAAAGGAGGAGGATTTTGCGTTGGGCTAGCAACCCACCATGTAAAAAATGAATGCTACAGAAACATCAACCAAGTCTTCAGTGAATGGAGAAGAATGGTTGGCGCCTTATGCTCCACCAGGAGTGAAGAGGATAAGAAGAAGAAGAAAGCAGTTTTTAAACCAAGGGCTGGGGAAAAGCTGACAGGTGCAGAGGAGCACATGGTTTGGACATCCCTTAGGGAAGGATCTATTAATAGAGAATCTCTGTGTCCCAGTGAGGATAAGAGAATGGAAAACGATAAAATACAGAAACAGTGAAATAAAAAAGAATCCCATTCAATTACATCGTGTAATGGCAGACAGCTAAAAGGAGACAGGTTTTTAAAGTGCTTCTATACCAGTGCTAGAAGTCTAAATAATAAAATGGGTGAACTAGAGTGCCTTGTATTAAATAAGGATATTGATATAATAGGGATCATAGAAATTTGGTGGAATGAGGATAATCAGTGGGCTACAGTAATACCAGAGTACAAAATATATTGGAAGAACAGAACAGGTTTTGCTGGTGTGAAAGAAGGCGTAGAATCAAAGGAAGTAAAAATTTTAAATGAATCAAACTGTACCATAGAATCTCTATGGATAGAAATTCCATGCTCTAGTAATAAGAATATAGCAGTGGAAACATATTGCTGACCACCTGACCAGGATTGTGATAGTGACTGTGAAAAACTCAATAATAATAATGGGGGATTTCAATGATCCCCATATTGACTGGGTACATGTCACCTCAGGATGGGATGCAGAGATAAAGTTTCTTGACATCTTAAATGACTGCTTCTTGGAGCAGGTGGTCCTGGAACCCACCAGAGGAGAGGCAATTATTTGTTTAGTCCCAAGTGGAGCACAGGATTTTGTCCAAGTGGTGCATATAGCTGGACCACTTGGTAATAGTGACCATAATATAATTAAATTTAATAGCCCTGTGGCAGGAAAAACACCACAGCGGCCCAACACTGTAGCATTTAATTTAAGAAAGGGGAACTACACGAAAAGGAGGTGAGTTCAACAGAAATTAAAGGGTACAGTGCCAAAAGTGAAATCTCTGCAAGCTGTGTGGAAACTTTTTAAAGACATCATAATAGAGGCTCAACTTAAATATATACTCCAAATTTTAAAACATAGTAAGAGAACCAAAAAAGAGCCACCATGGCTAAACAACTTAGTAAAAGAAGAGAGAGGCAAAAAGGCATCCTTTAAAAAGTGGAAGTTAAATCCTAGTGAGATAAATAGAAAGGAGCATAAACACTGGTAAATGAAGTGTAAAAATACAATTAGGAAGGCCAAAAAAGAATTTGAAGAACAGTTAGTCAAAGACTAAAAAAATCATAGCAATTCTTTTTTAAGTACGTCAGAAGCAGGAAGCCTGCTAAACAATCAGTGGGGCCACTGGACGATGGAGGGGCTAACGGAGCACTCAAGGAAGATAAGGCCATTGTGGAGAAACTAAATCAATTCTTTGCATTGGGCTTTATGGTTGAGGATATAAGGGAGATTCCCAAACCTGAGCCATTCTTTTTAGGTGACAGATCTGAGGAACTGTCCCAGATTCAGGTGTCATTAGAGGAGGTTTTGGAACAAATGGATAAACTGAACAGCAATAAGTCACGAGGACCAGCTGGTGTTCACCCAGGAGTTCTGAAGGAACTCAAATGTGAAATTGCAGAACTACTAACTGTAGTAACTCTCCCTGCACTAACACAGGAACAAATTAATATACCCTTAGAGCCCCGAGCGGGGTTATTCTATCTACTACCCAAGATCCACAAACCTGGGAACCCTGGACGCCCCATCATCTCGGGCATTGGCACTCTCACTGAAGGACTGTCTGGATATGTAGACTCTCTACTCAGACCCTATGCCACCAGCACTCCCAGCTATCTCCGTGATACCACTGACTTCCTGAGGAAACTACAATGCATTGGTGACCTTCCAGAAAACACCATCCTAGCCACCATGGATGTAGAGGCTCTCTACACAAACATCCCACACAAAGATGGAATACAAGCTGTCCGGAATAGTATCCCTGATGATGCCACAGCACAGGTGGTTGCTGAGCTCTGTGACTTTATCCTCACACACAACTATTTCAAATTTGGTGACAATATATACCTCCAGACCAGCGGGACTGCTATGGGCACCCGCATGGCCCCACAGTATGCCAACATCTTTATGGCAGACCTGGAACAACGCTTCCTCAACTCTCGTCCACTCACACCCCTTCTCTATCTACGCTACATTGATGACATCTTCATCATCTGGACCCATGGGAAAGAAACTCTGGAAGAATTCCACCATGACTTCAACAGCTTCCACCCCAACATCCACCTCAGTCTGGACCAGTCCACACAGGAAATCCACTTCCTAGACACCACAGTGCAAATTAATGACGGCCACATCGACACCACCCTATACCGAAAACCTACCGACAGCTATGCCTACCTTCATGCCACCAGCTTCCATCCCGGACATACCACACGATCCATTGTCTACAGCCAAGCACTGAGGTACAATCGGATTTGCTCCAACCCCTCAGACAGAGACCAACACCTACGAGATCTTCACCAGGCTTTCTCAAAACTACAATACCCACACAAGGAAATAAGGACACAGATCAACAGAGCCAGACGTGTACCCAGAAGCCTGCTGCTACAAGACAAGCCCAAGAAAAAAAACAACAGAACACCACTGGCCATCACCTACAGTCCTCAGTTAAAACCTTTGCAACGCATCATCAGTGACCTACAACCCATCCTGGACAATAATCCCTCACTTTCAAAAGCCTTGGGAGGAAGGCCAGTCCTGGCACACAGACAACCTGCCAACCTTAAACAAATTCTCAACAGCAACAGCACACTGCACCACAATAACTCCAACTCAGGAACCAATCCATGCAACAAACCTCGATGCCAACTCTGCCCACATATCTACACCAGCAACACCATCACAGGACCTAACCAGATCAACCATACCATCACTGGCTCATTCACCTGTACATCAACCAATGTCATATATGCCATTATATGCCACCAGTGTCCCTCTGCTATGTACATTGGCCAAACTGGACAGTCCCTACGAAAAAGGATAAATGCACACAAATCAGATATTAGGAATGGCAATATACAAAAACCTGTAGGGGAACACTTCAACCTGCCTGGACACACTATTGCGGATTTAAAGGTCACCATTCTGCAGAAAGGGAACTTCAGATCCAGACTGCAAAGAGAGACTGCAGAGCTTCAATTCATTTGCAAATTCGGCACACACACTTTGGGATTGAACCGGGATCTACAATGGTTGGCTCATTACAGGCATTGTTTCTCATCTCTCCATGTCCACAGACCCCATTCAAATGCTAGACGAATAATCCACACTCCCTGATCGGAGATAACAAGCTGGCTCAGCTTAATTGGACTAACCTTTTCACCTCCCACCTGGCTCTTACCTACTTTTCTATAACTGCCTGTTTGTGAACACTTCTACTGCTTGCATCCGACGAAGTGGGTATTAGCCCACGAAAGCTCATGCTTCAAAACTTTATAGTTAGTCTTTAAGGTGCCACAGGACTTTGTTAACTCTGCTATTCCAGACTAACACGGCTACCACCCTGATTCTTAACTGTAGTCTGTAACCAATCATTTAAATCAGCCTCTGTACCAGATGACTGGAGGATAACTAATGTGACACCAATTTTTAAAAAGGGCTCCAGAGGTGATCCCAGTACTTGCATACGTAACATACATAACAGATCTAAGAAAGATTGTTTTGATGAAAATGGTGGTCATCATCATCATCATCAATCCTCTTCACTCCCGCTGGAGTATAAGGCACCAGCAAATCTCCTCCATGCCTCTCGATCTTGGGCAAGCCAGCTGATTTCGTTCCACGTTTTGTTCAACATCTTCAGTTCCTCTTCCACAGTTCTTCTCCAGGTACCCATTGGTCTGCCTCGCTTACGCTTCCCAGGTGGAGTCCATCTTAGGGCTATCTTAGGGTGTCTGGTGTTTTTCATTCGAAGAACATGACCCAGCCACCCCCATCGTCGCCTTTTTAACTCATCCACAATGTTGATGATACCTGTGCAAAGAATGAGAACGGGAATCGATGAAATCCTTCGCGAAGAACAGTCTGGCTTTAGAAGGGGAAGGTCATGCACGGATCAAATTTTTGTCCTACGCACTATAGTGGAACAGTCATTGGAATGGAACTCCTCGCTTTACATCAACTACATTGATTTCGAGAAAGCTTTTGACAGTATTCACCACCTATCGCTTTGGAAGATCCTAAAAGCATATGGATTCCCTCAGAAGGCCATTAACATCTTTAAAGATCTGTATGTCGATCCCAGTACTTACAGGCCTGTAAACCTGACTTCAGTACTGGGCAAACTGGTTGAAACTATAATAAAGAACAATATTGTCAGACATATAGATGAACATAATTTGTTGAGGAAGAGTAAATATGGTTGTAGTAAAGGGAAATTGTGGCTCACTAATCTATTAGAATTCTTTGAGGGGATCAACAAGCATGTGGACCAAGGAGATCCAGTGGATATAGTTGACTTAGTTTTTCAGAAAGTCTTTGACAAGGTCCCTCACCAAAGGCTCTTACGCAAAGTAAGCTGCCACAGGATAAATGAGAAGGTGTTCTCATGGGTTGGTAACTGGTTAAAAGATAGAAAATAAAGGATGGGTATAAATGGTCAGTTTTCAGTGGTATCCCCAGGGGTCTGTTCTGGGATCCGTCCTATTCAACATATTCATAAATTATCTGGAAAAAAGAGTAAACAGTGAGGTGGCAAAAATTGCAGATGATACAAAATTACTCAAGATAGTTAAGACCCAGGCAGAACGTGAAGAGCTACAAAAGGATTTCTCAAAACTTGGTGACTGGGCAACAAAATGGCAGATGAAATTTAATGTTGATAAATGCAAAGTAATGCACATTGGAAAGCATAATCCCAACTATACATATAAAATGAGGGGTCTAAATTAGTTGTTACCATTCAAGAAAGAGATCTTGGAGTAGTGGATAGTTCTCCGAAAACATCCACTCAATGTGCAGTGGCAGTCAAGAAAGCAAACAGAATGCTGGAAATAATTAAAAAAGGGATAGATAATAGGACATAAAATATCGTCCTCTATATAAATCCTTGGCATGCCCACATCTTGAATACTGTGTGCAGATGTGGTTGCCCCATCTAAAAAAAGATATATTGGAAAAGGTTCAGAAAAGGGCAACAAAAATGTGTAGGGATTTGGAACAGCTTCCATATGAGGAGAGATTAATAAGACTGGGTCTTTTCAGCTTGGAAAAGAGATGGCTAAGGGTAGATATGATTGAGGTCTATAAAATCATGACTGGTGTAGAGAAAGTAGATAAGGAAGTGTTCAATACTTCTCATAACACAAGAACAATGGGTCACTAAATGAAATTAATAGGGAGCAGGTTTAAAACAAATAAAAGGAAGTATTTCTTCACACAATGCAGTCAACCTGTGGAACTCCTTGCCAGAGGGTGTTGTGAAGGCCAAGATCATAACAGGTTCAAAACAGAACTGGATAAGTTCATGGAAGATAGGTCCATCAATGGCTGCTAGCTAATATGGGCAGGAATGGTGTCTCTACTCTCTGTTTTCCAGAAGCTGGGAATGAGCGACAGGGGATGGATCACTTGATGATTACCTGTTCTGTTCATTCCCTCTGGGACACCTGGCACTGGCCACTGTTGGACACTGGGCTAGATGGATCTTTGTTCTGACCCAGTAGGATCATTTTTATGTTCTTATGACACTACTGTACAATATGTCTATGCTGCAATAAAAGACCCATGGCTGGCCCAGGTCAGCTGACTTGAGCTTGCAGAGTTCGGGCTTCAGGGCTATATAACTGCAATGTAAATGTTTGGGCTTGGTGACTCCAGGAGGCAGGAGACTTCCAGAGCCTGAACATCTACACCACAATTTTGCAGCCAAGCCCTGATTGATTAGGAGACTGCAGTATTCCCTTTCAGTGTTCTGCGTCAAATAGTGTTAAAGTTACCATTCATTTTTCAGGGCTGTGCCCTTTCCACAGAAGATTGAAGGGACATTAAAAAGGGGAACCGGCAGAAAGGACAAATCTTTTAGTCCTTATTCAGGTAAAACTCCCATTGAAGACAGTGGGAGTTTTCCCTGAGTCATGATTAGAGAATTTCACCCTAAAGTTCTGAATCACAATATGCATATAAAAATTAATTATTTTTAAAAAAATGTATTTATGCAACATTCTGATGGATAATTTACACATAAAAGTCATGAAATTCAAAGTTACAGTTCCCACAACAGCTGTAACTCAACCCTTTAACAGAATATACTACATCTGTGGAAATGTACATGGCAATAACCTTTATGCATTAGCATACTGTGTTTGGTATGTGTCCAAATTATAGTTACTGTGGGAGCCATAATTTTGCCTTGATTTTTATGCGTTAAATTCTCAGCCATAACACAGGCATAGTGGTAGGTGTAGGGGGCTTGCTGGTTTTATTTATTTCTTTCATTTCTTGGTCTGTGAAGGAAAAAAGAATAGTAAGATATTGCACAATGAAGTCAACACACAGTGGTATGTCAATGTTCTTGCATATTTTTATTTCCATGTCTGGTAACTAAATTTATATAGACAAATCTATTTATTCCATTCTGCACATCTCTAGATAACAAACACTCAATATTCAAATAAGAGGAAGTGGTTTTAGTAGTTAAGCCAGGACTGCTTGTTTCTGTTCTTGAGATCAGTGTGAAACTTTAGGCAATTATCTGGCTCTCTGGGTGCATCTTTTCCCTATCATTTGTTCTCTGGGGAGTGGAAAGTCTGTCTCTTGCAGGCAAAGGGAAGACAAGCTGGTAGAGGAATGGGATCTTGGGTCCAAACAAGACAGAGGATATTGCCAATGGTCTTCCCCATTTATTGCTGCTGCCAGGGTAGCAAGGAGAGGAAATGAAGAAAGTGGGCTACTAACGGCCTTCCTAAAAATCTATTTGTGGGAGACAAGGGTGACGGGCCACTAACATCCTTCTCTGAAGAGCCTGCTGTGGTAAAGCTTGGAGGAAATACTATCTTGTATATATCATGTGTAAAAATGTTTATGTTGTTGTGAGATTTATGATGATAAATTATATAAAAGATACAAAATTTCATATAGCCATATTAACTCACAAGTCCTGTAACTAGTTCTCCGGCAGAAGGCTTTATTCTGGCTGACTACAGTACTTGTATCAAACAGAGGAATGAAAATAATAGTTTAGATATCTACAATACATTACAAATAAAACCAAGATAGAAAAGTATTGTCATTCAAAATTGAGAGTATTGGAGATGGCATAATTTGAGTCTAGATTAGGTTTGATCAGGGTTTGGGTCTGAAGCCTAATCAGGGGTAGGGTTTGAATTAGGCAGTGTCAAAATGTTATGAGCCGCTCCTGTGATATTCACCCATATCCAGTTCTAAGCAGAATTTGCTCCTTGTAGTTTTGTGCTGAAGCCAAACCAGCAAGGACAAGTTTGGAGCTGGAAATTCAAATTCAACCTGCAGCCCCAAAATTCAAAGCATTTAGATGAGATGTCGTTGTTCTGGCTCATCTCTCTTTAAACACCATGTTGAAAGCATGCTGAAAAGTCGGTAACTAACAAAAGACAATACCAAACAGTAGCCCTATATTCTCAAAGTAAATAAGCCAGCATTGCACACCAATCGTCTGACACAGCTCAGCTTTCAGTATTGTTGCTAGTGTTTTGATTCATCAGCACTACAGAATACTGGAGTTATTTTAGTATGGTACTGTAACAGGGTGCTGGCTGAGAAGCTCTGAGCCAGCCCCTGTTAGCTGAGCTCCTGCTAGCTCAGGCCCCAGCCAGGGGAGTAATTGGAGCTGGCAGGGTGTGGCCCTTAGCCGGGAGGGCTTAAGGGAAAGCACATGTGCGCCTCTGGACTTATTTACTTATGCCCGTCACCCCAGTCAGGGTATGGGCCACCAACCACAGATCTCCCAGAGGGGTAAAGCTGGCAGGCAGGGAGTGCACATGGGGGGAACAGGAAGGGGAGGAGCAACTGGCTGGTGTTCCTGGCTAGTTGCAGGAGCTAGCTGTCCCCCAAGTAGCTGAGGAAACATACTTGTATATAGATTTGTACATAGAACTGTATATAAGTGGTGGTGGACTGTGCACGAGGGAATAAAAGGGGCACTGCTGTGAAAAACTGCATGGTCTTGGCTCATTCCTGAGATGAGCGGTGAAGGGCTCGTCTACAGGTACCAATGATCAAACAATCTACTAAAACGTAAGGCCAGACAAGGCACTTTCCAATATGGGTGGTGCTGAGCTTCAGAGGCACAATAATTCCCCTATCTTTGTAGTGGAATGGGGGCACAGGCGCTCAGGGGAGTGTACTGATAAGCCTCTGTTCCCAAGGGTTGCCTAGTCAGCTCTACAGACTGGTGTGGAGAAGGCTATATTATTACCCCAACCTTACCTGTCCCCTTTGGTGCACTTTGTACCCTTGTGCATGCACAGAAGGCCCCTGGAGCACAGGGAGTACTAGTGTGTCAGGTGTGAGCAGGTGCCTTCTACCCTCCTCTCATGCAAGAGCTAGGAAAAAGCTGGACATCTGTGATGGGGAGGGGTCCAGTTCCCAATGTAAGTAGATGCACATTGCAATGAACTAGCCACTGGGCAAAGGATGGCTTATGCACAGATGAATGTATGTCCACGAGGCTTCATGGAATGGAAAGGCATCTGACCTAGAAAACAAATGAGACATTTCAGCAACTGTCTAAGCAGGTGACTAAGGCCAGGTCTGCACTAGGGGGTGGGGGTCGACCTAAGATATACAACTTCAGCTACGCGAATAGTGTAGCTGAAGTTGATGTATCTTAGGCCGACTTACCTCAGCATCCTCACAGGGGCAAGTCAACTGCTGCCACTCTCCCGTTGACTCTACTTCTGCCTCTCACGGCGGCAGAGTTCCAGAGTCGATGGGGAGAGCACTCAGGAATAGATTTATCATGTCTACCCTAGATGCAATAAATCGATCCCCGATAGATCGATCACTACCTGCCGATCCAGTGGGTAGCATAAATGTGGCCTAAGTGGCCATCATCATCCCTCTGAATTGCACTGTTGCTTCCTCGAGACAGTGAACCACAACAGGAGTAGGTGATGCACACATTATTGCATAAAGAGTATAATATTAAACACACAACCAGAGGATCAAGCTAAGTAAAGAGGGAATTTACTGAGACTCTACTCAGCTGGAGGTGAGGAGCTGAAAGCCTTGCTGATAGTAGTAGGGTAGGGGAAAAGAAAGGAAAGCAGCTGACCTTTCTGCATCAGCTCCAGCAGCTGGGGGCTGATCATGTGATGAGATGCCCAAAATCATTCCTGGCAGTGAACCAAGTCAAGGCACCTACCACCAGGGTGGTTTGAAAAAACAAGTAGGATTCTCCCCTGGGCTGAATGCTGTCCCGGGAATTTGAAGACGCTATAAGCAAAACTATATATTAACCTATTCTCAGTGTAAATTTTTTATGACTTAGGAAGTCTGATATGCTGCAAACAGCTATTAATGGGTTTCTTGGTGGTTCACTTTTCTGTCAGATGTCAGCCTGTGAGGCTTACTGTGATTCAGAATTAAAAAATCCAGATGCAATTAGCCACAAAATTGGGATTTATGCAGATGCAAAGATATATGATGCAAAAGCTGTGCAAAATTCTACATTCACATTGTGAGTTAGTTTTTCAATGGGCATGTAAAACATCAGGTTTTTCATGGTCCTTGTCTTTATAAGCGGGAGGAGGATAAACCATGTATGGGCTACTCAAGTTCCTGACAATTTTGCAAGGCTGTGATTAAAAAACCAATATCCATTCTCTTATTCATATGTGGTGGGGGCCAGCAGGAAGTATTTCCCCAGGTGAATTGATGTCTGCACCTGTCTATTGTCTATCCTGAACAAAAGAACTTTGGTATACTCCCTTGAGCCATCAGTTTATCCATAAATAAATCTAGTGTTCTCCCTTGAACCGTGAACTGTTTGACCCAGCCTGCTGAGTCCAAGGGCATATGGGAGTGACAGCTTGGGAGTGCTAATTGACCCGGTCCTCTCAGATGGGCTCTGGTAATGTGTGTGTATGTTCATCTGATTCTGGGGCTGGAAGAACCCAGCCCTGAGGAACCTAGGTCCTGCAGGATAGTTCCACTGGGAGAGAACTTGCAGAAGGGAAAAGTAGAGTTCCATATAAGAACACCAGTGACACAAACAGGACATTGATAGAATTACAGAACACCCCTCCCCCCTCCCAAGAAGAGTAACCCTAAGCAAATGAATGTATCCCACAGTAACAGGCAAATTTGGTAACAGTCCCTTTACTTACAAATGAGGGCCCTGACGTTCTTAGACCAGGATTGAGACCTAAGAGTTTTACACTTCATAAGACAAGTTCCTTAATAGGGACAATGCAGCAGATTCAGTTTCATCCTGATAACTTAATGGTCACACTTTAAACAGTGATTCTCAAACTTTTGTACTGGTGTCCCCTTTCACATAGCAAGAATTTGAGTGAATTTGAGTCCCCCTTTACAAATTAAAAATACTTTTAAATATATTTAGCTCCATTATAAATGCTAGCTGCAAAGCAGGGTTTGGGGTGGAGGCTGACAGCTTGAGAGCCCCCTTGTAATAACACTGTGACCCCCTGAGAAGTCTTGGCCCCCAGTTTGAAAAACCCCTGTTTAAAAGGTTCTTCTGTTTTGAAAGCTATTGCTTAGTAATAATGGTATTTCCCATTTAAGGATAAGGAACATTTCTTGGTCTTGCTGAATCTTTCAAAATACAAGAAATTTTTTAAGTGTCACTACTGTAGTTCAAACTTTTAGTTTACATTTTATTTCCTATCATCACTTCACATCCCTACAACTCTACTCATCTGAGTATGGTCTATATTTTATTATTACATAAATGGGTTCATTTGCAATTTGATAATTTATTAAATATAGTAAGTAAATATGAAGATCTGATACAATATAGTACTGGACACATCCTAGTGCCTTAAGAGGCAGTGTGGTCTTCCAGTGGTTGGTTCCCTGGACCTGGGTTCTAGTCCCAGCTCTGTCACTGGCCTGCTGCTGAGTTTGGGCTAGTCACTTTGCCTCCCCATGCCTCCGTTTCCCCATCTGTAGAAACAGGATAATGCTGCTTACCTCTTTTGTAAATCACTTTTGAGATGTACTGATAAAAAGCATTATCTGAGAGCCAGGCATTATTGGTCCCTTTTATGTGAGAGAAAAAGCTCTGCGCCATTTGTACTGTTTAAACAGACACATTTACGTTTCTGATTTTAACTGGAGGGATAATTAGGAAAAACATCTTCCATGAAAGAGGCTTGAACAATTAGGGCACTGGTCATGTCCCAGATGAAGATGAGAAAAGGGATTTCAATATGAAATTAAAGGTTTCTTGATGACTTCAGCAGGAGCAGAATATGGCCCTCCATTGTGCTCATAGAGTAACAGAACACGCATTTGACTTCAAAGAAGAAAATTGGCTTCCTTGGCCATATCCCTTTTAAGTGGATTTAACTGTTGTATATTATACTGCACTGGTGTGAGGAGGGAGACTGCACAGCAGCTATAGGCTCACATGTACAATCATTAGACACTTGAGTGGTAGAAATAATGGGCCAAATATACCCTGATATAACTCCACTGACTCTGACAGATACACCAGAGATGAATCTGACTGAATAACATTCACCATTCAGTGGCATACACTTCTTCCTCTAGCCTGCATTCAGTACTGCCCATGTTTCTCAGCCTAAGATCAGGTCCCTCACTTACAGCTGATGGGACTGACAGTGCACAACTTACTAAAGTCTTGTCTCTAGTCCCTTCGTAGGGCTGTTATGCAGAAATGAGCATATGACTAAAAGCCAGGAATGACTGGGTTCTGCTCCTGTTCTGCCACTGACTAAGTTGTTCACACATGGAATTCTTAACTGTAATGACTCATTTTATCAATCCTCAATAAAAAGGGGATATTACTATTTGTCTACCTCACAGGCATGTTGCCAGGATTAATATACTGCATCTACGTTTGAACAGCTCTTTAAATATATAAATCCTTAACATTATGATTTGTTTGAGAGTGCATCCAACTACTAATATACGGCATTAGAAGCAAATTCTGATCTCTATCAGACTGGTATAAATCTGAAGTAATCCCATTGACTTCAGAGCAGTAAGCCGTATTTGGCCCTTATGATAGATCAGACAAGACAAAAAAACAAACAAAGCCTGTGTACCTCGAAAGTACTAAAAAAAAACCAATCTCAAAAAATACCTGCAGAACCTTACTCCTATTGAAACCGAAGTTGTAACAGCGTACTTTGGCAGAAAATAATATTTAAATTATAAAATCTCTTTGGAGATGGTTTACAGATAATCTCCAAGTTGTCTCTTAGCTTCACAAAGTTGTTACCCAATCATCCCTGGAGGCTGTCTTAGAAGCAGATTCCCAGTTGGGAGAAAATAAAATCTTCCAGAGCTCATGGTCTGTAAAATTTTCTTCATCTTCAGAAAAGGGGTATAATGAGTGTGTAGGCTTGGGTCGACTTCATCTTACCTACATTTGTATCTCTTTGATTTTATTTTGAAAGGGCCATTGGAGCTGGAAGGGAGTTCAAGTGTCTTTTAGTTCATTCTCCTGCATCACTGCAAGATTGATTTTTCTATATTCCTAAACCATTGCCATACACATCTACTTTGAGAAGCCTACAGTGCTCTCACACACTTTTGGTTGAACTCTGGTGAATGATAGATTCTTTTAATCTTACCTCCAGTTAAAGACATTTTTTCGCTTAGGACTATACAATGGAATGTTTAGTTATCAATTGCAATTACCAGCAAATTCGGTACACTGCACCCAGCATTTTTCTACTGTTGGTTTTGAGAAACTTAAATCCCCTCTGCATGGAACACAATGTATCAGTTTCAAATTAATATGTAATATGGGCTGCAAGCAGTACTGAAGAATTATGGACATTTTCCATTATTCATATTCTCCAAGTCTCTTTAGAAACAGACCTAACACTTGCACCCGCATTTTAAATAAAGGGTGTCTGTATCGTGACACTAGCAATTTGGTTAATACTGACAGTCCAAATACCAGTTAGAAAATGAGAACATTTTCATTATCTTCAGCATACTATGAAGTACTATAGCTTCTCAGATACTCTGTGGTTTCTGTCACCATGGTCTGACTACACTTTCCCTACCCAACTAATCATGTTTTAGGAATGGAATGTGTAAAAACACACAACACTAGACAGATTTTACTATTTTTATAACGTATTTATTGCTCTTCTTTGTACTGTACACAATGATTTATACTATTGTATGATTTTCTGTGACACTCATCACAGTAGCATTTGAGCACCTCACAAACATTGATAGCCAGCGAGGTTCTGTGTACAGGGAACATTCTCAGGTGGGTTTGTAAGGCTTATTTGCACTGCCACAGTTATGTAAAGGGACCTTGGTAGGCTTTAGACTCAGGGTCAAAGTCTTGACTCTAATAATCACACAAACTAGTCTTTTCCACCATTCTTTGCTTTGCACGCTGTATGTGCTTGTTTGCTTCTTTAGCACAGGGCCATAACCGTGGCGGGGCAAGCGAAGCAACTACCAAGGGTGCAACGCCACTGAGGCAGAAAAATGGGGCCAGAAGCGATACATGTGGGAGCATGTGGAGGTCAGGTGGCCCCCAGATTTTTTGGTTGCATCCCCCAACCCAGTCAGGCTAGGTGACCTCCTGAGGGGAGTAAGGGGGTGGAGGTGGTGCTTCCTTCCCAAGCTCTGCCTCCTTATGGGGCTGGCCTTGCAGTTTGAAAACTTCTGTGGGATGGTCATATTCCTCCTCAAACCTTTACATTGTATTCCTCCCACTACCACCATTTATTAGTCACCAATGAATGGGGTGGAAAAATGACAAATAAAAATAAAAATAAAAAACAACCCTGCTTACCCCGGGCACTAAAATGCCTAGTTATAGCTCTGTGTTAGCCTTTCTTTTCTCTATGGTCTAGCCTTGCTTTGCAAGTTTCTAAAGGCTGGTGTTTGTTTGGATCTAGCTTCTGATCCCCAGTCTCTGGAACTCTCCTTAGTTCTCTCCATTTTTCTTACACTCTTGATCATTTGAAAACCCCATTTCAACACCTCTCTCCTTTCCTGGCACTGTATTGTCGAAGGATTTTGCATTTCTTCTCTTCTTTGTAAGTCTGGTAGCTTGCTTTTCTTGGGGGCTATCAGTTAGTGGCCTGTTTTTGGTGTCCCTCAGTAACCCTGACCCAAAGCTTTGAGTCAAACTAAGCTATCTAAATAAATAAAGTTTAGTGTTTCTATTTGATGTGAAGCAGCTATCCTTTATGAGCTGTGCACCTTTGATAGGTTTTCTGTTTTTATTAACAAAAATAACACTTTTTGCACTCAGCTTCAGTCCCCCCCCCCACCTTGCCAAAGATTTTCATCTGGCAATTATAAGGAGGTGAAGTAATGTTTGGGGAGTAAATATCCTTTAATTAGCTAGCTCAGTAAAACTTTGTGACAAAGTTCCTCCTGTGTGTTGGTGGGTCTTGCGCTTTCCGGCAGATTTGCTTGCCTCAGATGTTCACGGCAGCCCTCAGTTTGTCCACTTTTGCTACTGGCTCAAACCTACCATTCACTCAGATAACCTCATCACTGGCCAGCATGGGGGAATAAGAAGGAGAACAATTGCTATAGTCCTACCTATTGGGTCGGGGACAGGCCAGAGACCTTCCTCTCTGATATGACTCACAGTCCAGGTCAACTCCTCTTGTGTCAAATAGGAGGTTGGGGGGCATGGGGGAAACCCGGGCCCACCTTCTACTCCAGGTTCCATCTCAGGACCCTGTGGATTGCAGCTGTTTACAATGTCTCCTGTAACAGCTATGTGACAACGACAACTCCCTGGGCCTCTTCTCCATGACCTCCCCCCAGCACCTTCTTTGTCCTCATTGCAGTACCTTATTCCTCCATCCTCCATCCTCCAACAGCACATCCTCTCACTTCCAGATCCTTACACGCCTCTCTCTAACTGAAGGAAGGTCTTTCTTTTAACCAGGTACCCTGATTAGCCTACCTGCTTTAATTGATTCTAGTAGCATCCCAATTGGCTTCAGGTGTCCTAATGAGCCTGCCTGCCTTAATTGGTTCTAGCAGGTTCCTGGTTGTTCTGGAAGTCCCTGTTATCTTACCCATGGAAAAGGAACCTGCTTAATCTAGGACTAATGTATCTACTTTCCACCACTCTCCTGTAGCATCTGACCTGACCCTGTAACAGGATCTAAAGAATGGAAATATTTAAAATTAAAGCCATCCTCCAAAGTGGTGCAATGTATAGAGAACACCATGCCTTTGAAGTTGACAAGTAAATTAGTTAGTCACAGAGTTGAGTTAACTGAATATCTCTCCTTGAAACATGATTGATGTGACAGAAACTGATGCATGGCAAAGATAGAATTTCTCAGTTGCAAAGGAAAGCTGGACTAGCAGACAAACATTTCAGACCTAAAGAAAGGATCTCTCCTGAAAATTCCAGGTTTAAATTTCTTCACTATAGCAGAATGCTAAAAAAGTTCTGGATTGATGTTAATGTATAAGTGTCACTAACTTTGCAGTCTATCACTAAACTATCTATGGAGTTAACTGCAAGTCCACCACCCAACTGAAATGCTTGAATATATTTGAGTACTTGCCTTCCTTCAGACAACAACAACAAAGCGCCAAGTACACTTATTATCCTAAGTTGTTCACAACATTATGAAACTAATTTAACACAGGCAACCAGTTAAAAATAAATGTCAACACATGCATAACAAAATGCTTGTATTTTCTTATCTATAGATCAGGTGTAATTCCCACTTTCTTGCACTGACATTACATCAATGCTAAATGATCTAGGGTAGGCTCTCAATGTTCATAGAACACAGGATGGATGTTAGTTCTTTTTGTTGGTGTGGGGGCATTGCAGAGAGAGAGGTGAGTTGTGTTTAGGAAAAGATACGGCACCAACCACGGCAGAGTGGACAAAGGGATTTTAGGTCAGCTGTTCACCTATATACAAATATGGCACAATCCCAAGATAATGCAGATGGTTTTGAAGAGATGAGTAGTGAATTGAGGGAGGAGTCAAAGAAGATTCTGAAATATTTTTTGCAACTGATGTTACAACCTGTATTTCATTGGCTAAGGAAGAATGGTCTGTGATGAAGGCCTGAACATTGAAATTAGCAGATTCCTGGCTATGCAACAGATTTCATGGGTAACATTGGGAAGTCATACATGACCTAATATTTAGAGAGGTTGAGTGCCTGCAGTTCCCATTTACTTCAACGGGAATTGTGAGTGGGTCTGTACTGTATCTTTGAAAAGTCAGTCTGTAAACCTTTCTGTGCCTCACTTTTACAATCTGTAAGGGGAAATAATTCTGACCTACCTTGTTATGTTAAACTGATATTTGTGAAGCACTTTGAGACCCTTGCATAAAAGGCACTAGGCAAGTGCCAAGCAATAATATGGCTAATTCATCAGGGGGTAAAGCTGTGCTGAGAGTTGCTTCTGACAAGCATTTCCTGGCAGCTATCTGCGGTGTGACTTCTTTCGCTCTCTGATCAATCCTTCTGTTTAATCAAAATTAAGCATTTGGCTGAGAAAATCCTATTGTGTGCTTTAATTCTTCAATACAAAGAATGTACAGGCTGTGATGGGTTTGGTCACAGAGACTCCCTTTGGGACTGTCACCTGATGTGCTGAGACTACCTCGGAGCTCATTTTCTCTGCCAGTTTGGGCCTCCAGAACCCTGCCTTGTTGAGCCAAACACACAAGCCTGCTGCAACAGACTTAGCGTCTGAACCACACCTCTAAAGCTGCAGACTTAACTGAAAGCAGCTTAAGAAGTGCTCCTGTCTCCAGCCCCTAGACACTCAGCTCCCAGTGGGATCCAAACCATCCAAATGAATCCATTTTACTCTGTATAAAGCTTATACAAGGTAAATTCATAAATTGTCCACCCTCTGTAACACTGATAGAGAGATATGCACAGCTGTTTACTCCCCCAGGTATTAATCACTTATTTTGTGTTAATTAATAAACAGAAGTGATTTTATTAAGTATAAAAAGTAGGATTTAAGTGGTATCAAGTAATAACAGACAGAACAAGGTAAGTTACTAAATAAAAATCAATCTTAATACACTAAGGATCTAGTTACAAATACTAACTTCTCACCCTAGATGTTATCTCAGGTATAATCCTTTATAACCTGTGTCCAGCAATCACTCACATCCCCACAGATAGAGTCTTTTGTTCCTGTTTCTTTCAGGCATCTCTTTCGGGTGGAGAGGCCATCTGTTGAGCCACTGAAGACAAAAATGGAGAGGCTTCCAGGGCCCTTTGTATTCTCTCTCTTGTGGGTGGAAATCCCTTTTTAATTCTGTGCAAAACCAAAGCAACAAGATGGAGTTTGTAGACACTTGGGCAAGTCACATGTCTGTGAATCATTCAGCTCTTTGCAGGTCGACACCATTGTTTACATGTTAGTTTGAACATTACCACGAAAACTCAGATGTGGATTGGTGTCTCCCAAAGTTCATTGTTAGTTAAGTACCCTGGATTACTTGAATAGACCCTTCACAATATGTTGTCCAAACCTCCCTTATATGTTTCCTACAGCAAACACTTCAAACACAAGATAGAGCCAATGCTCACAACTTCAAATATAAAAATGATACATTCCCAGAAATAGGATGATCATAACATTTGCAAAGATATGTTACATGGCATATCTAGCACAAAGCATATTCCAGTTATGTCATATTTACACTTAGAAGCATATTTCCATAAACATATAGAATTCAATGTCACACAGGCCTTATATAGTACCTGATTTTTCGCTTATGTTGTTTCAGTACTTCTGGTCTCAAAGGCACCTACTCTGTGGGTGCTCTGAGGCTGGAGCATTCACAGGGGGAAATTGGTGGGTGCTCTGCACCCAAAAGCAGCCAAGCTCCCGCCCCGCTCCCTCGCACTTCACCTCTGCAGAAGTTGGTGACTATGTGTGGTCCTCATCAGAAATAAGTCCAAAAAGATAGAGGGAATCTAACTAGAAAAGTTGATGCTTCCAAACCAAAAGTGTGAATTCTACAAATACCTAATGGTTGAAGGAGTGTGTATTTTTTAAAAACTGATTTTCTTCATGGGTCTTAAAACAAATTTACCTAGTTTTAAAGCAACTATGCCAATTTTTAGACTCAGTTCTTAGCCATCTCTGACTCAGATTGCTTTTACCTGAAGTGAGACTATGGAATTCTAAAAAGTGAGAGGTCCTTTTGTAAACTGGCTAGAGAAATTTAATACATTACAGTGAAGCTTATTTTAAAGCAAGCTGACATACATAGATTTCAATCTTAGTCTTTTTCCCCTAATCAAATAATATGGCAATTTCATTAGCAGGGAGAGATGAAAGTAGGTGGAGGAATTTTTTTTTTTTTACTGCAGCTTTTTAATGTAATATGGTATTTGTGAATGGAATCTTATTAGATGCACAGGAGAAAATGCACCTAATACTTCAACCCTTTATTTTCAGAGGTAAGGAGGAAGTAATGTGGGGGGAAGGTGTTGAGAAAAGGAGATTAACATGTTAGACATCCTAGAAATAAAAATGAAAGTGTTCTTAAACTAGATACTACAGGTTCTTAGCATGATTTTAAATATAAAAGTTGGATTATGACTATCAGTCCACCAGGAAGAAGGGTTAAAAGATTGGATGCAACTATAATAGGCATGATGGTATACCACAATCTGCTTCTGAAAGCTGGAAAGATAATTACAGATAGTCACGATCTTGCCTTCATGAGAGTCTCCCTGGAACCAGACCTCTGTTTTGGTTTCAGGAGAAGGTCATATATACAGAAGAACCTCTGTGGCTACCTACTCCTGCACTAGAATACCTGAAGGTATCTCTGAGTCATGATTGCAGCTCAAGCTGACATACCTGAGCTAGAACAGTGAAGCTGTGAATAGTAAAGCCATAGCAGTGTGAGATAAAGCACAGCTAACCCTGCAAACAATTACCCAGGGTTCTGGTGGGTTTATATAGCCCACACAAACTCACACTGCTGCGGCTTTGCTGTTTTGGGACCTGAGCTAGCCAGATAAAAGCTACGTGGGTATGTCGGCTCAAGCTGAAGTCATAATTGTAATTGTGGTCTAGACATCCCTAAGTTCCCTTCCTCTCTGTAACTGGTTCAGTGGAGGGCAAAGTTGAGAGCTATCTTGGTGTTGGCACTAATGTTAGAGGAATTATGCATGTGCATACTTGAGGTGGTGTGGGCTCTGAGGTTGACGTCTGCAATGCTAACACCAGCTCTAGTATAACAGCAGGTGTATTCTGTGCTATGATCAACACAGTGGTAAAGATCAACACAGTGGTAATCTTATAGGAAGTCATGTAAAAATAGACACAGCCGTAAACATACAAGTAAATTAGATTCGGGCAGGAAGTGGGGTGACAGTCAAAGCAGTTACACTTTAGGCCTGCTCTACACACACAAGTTGTACTGCTTTCATTATACCAGTATAATACAAACCTCCTAGTGTGGATGCAGTTACGTTAGTGTAAAAGTGCTTCTCCTGGCATAGCTTATGCCTACATTGGAAGGGGAATAAGCTATATTAGTATAAGCACATTTATATTAGTTAAGCTGCGCCCACACTAGGAGTTATGCCAGTATAACAATATTGATTTTTTTAAAAAATCATTCCATAACCAATGTAGTTACACCAGAAGAAAAACTGTACATAGATAGGCCTTAGACTCAGTAGCAGAAAGAATGGAAGGATAATGTCAGTGAGGTACAAAACCAAAAGCACTAACTGCATCTTGTGGGATTTGGATATGGTTTGTATGTTTCATTGCTTTCTTTACGTAAACTTTCCACCTTATTCCTGTTTAAAGAAATGTATTATAAGAAACGAATGACTACAGTACAGTACAGTACAGAGCTAATTCATAGAAAATAGAATGTTTCCAATTGCATAACAGAATCCGGTAGCTTAAAAGTGCAGTTTTAAAAATAGTGACAATCTGAGATGCTTACTAACAGAGAAGGAATTTAAGTGAACATGCAATACTAATAATGCTTGATATTTGTCAGAGTGGATCGACATTTTTCCTTGAGTTTTTTTTTTTAATGAAAAATGTCTTTTTGTCCACAATGAAAATGTGTAGTTTTCCCAATTTTTCTTTTGGTTGAAATTGTCTGATTTTTCCCCCGACTGGAAAAGAAACCAAATCTGATATTTTCAGTAAAAAAAAGTTTTGATTTGGTTTTCAAAAACTTAATTTTTATTAATCTCACCTCCAAAAAAATTAAACAAAATATGTTTTGTTTTTTGAAACCCAATAAACTCTTCTGGACATTTAAAAAAAATATTTTGTTAAAAATGTCTTGCAAAAATTATTGGCATTTTTAACCAGCTCTAATATTTATATAGAAACGTTCATTTGGACTTTTTATTTTCAAACTTATACATACACTGAGCAGCTACCTCTGGGATAAAATGTAGAGGCTCTTTAACAGTATTGAGCAACATTATCTAAGTTTTGTATGGGTAGTGAAGAAATATACCATACCCATTATGGCCCTCAAATGCCAGGTATAAACACTTTCTGAATAAGATTTGATAGACATGCATCACTCAACTATGACAATAGGAAAAGTTGGGGAAATACCCTATAAGGGGTGCATACAACTCAACCATTCGGGAGCATTTAAGAAGACTGAATATTGTGGGACATTTATAATACTGTAGCTGGAAGCTGCTAGTAGAATAAATCTGACAATCAAGAACATGCCAAAAGCCTCACTGAGACACATTCAGGATTATTAATTCTTACAATCATGTCAAGTTATTCACCTCTTGTCAAGCCAAATGGATCTCCTTCTGGGGACAACCTGTCTCTCCGCTGACATCTGAAGTGTATGGCAGTATCACTGCATCTCAGAATGAAATAAAGGTACAGTAAAATTTGGTGAGGCACCAGAAAGATGTTGCTGCGGTGTCAATTGTCAGCAATAAGATCTGCTCTAATGCTCACAGCCAAAAAGGTGAAAGACTAGAGAGAGCTGAAAGCTGAGAATACTGGTAACAGCCCCCATCCTCACAATGTTTCACAGCAGAATGCTAGACACCAGAAGTATTCATTGGATGAATCTTGGTCCCTGTGGCAGGGTGGGCCTGACCCAGCCCTGCTGCCCCTTTAAGGGAGCAGGGAAGCCTCTGCAAACCTCCCTGTGGGGGAAGGCTAATTAGCCACCTGGCTGTAGCCCTGAGCTACAGAGGGCTTAATGGGTTGCACCTGGCAGCCTCCTCAGAGGATAAAAGCCTGCCAGGGAGGAAGCCCAGAGTGGTGGTGTGGTGGAGTGAGAGAGAGAGAGAAGGAGACAGAGTGAGGTACAGAGACATAGAGCAGGGAAGTAGAGCTGAGGCTAGGAGCCTGTAGAGCTGACTACTTCCAGAGACCAGCCAGGTTGAGGGCTGGGGCTCAGCTGAACTGTGTAGAGTTGTATATTGGTGGTGGGGTTTGCACTGTATAAATAAAGAGCACTGTTGGAAGCCATGAAAGAGTCTCCTGCCTGTTGTGACGTGGGGGAAGAGCGGATCTCGTACAGTCCCTTTACAAATTCAAGGCTGAGTCCTTAAACTGATTAAAACATCAAGAGGCCTTTGATCAAGAGCACCAATAAATTAAAAATGATTATTAATAATGCACAACCTTGGCAGGTCTTCGGACGCAGATTGTATAGCTGGACTCTTGAGTGGAATGAGGAAGGAAGCAATTCTATTTGGAATAGAGAGCAAACTTGATATCTGTGTTGGGAAAATACTAAAGAGGAAGGGAGGGATAGCAACATTATAGGGCTCCACAAATTATTCCAGAAGTCTATGCGCTCTCTTGAACAGGCTATATCTGGATAACTTGTCTCTTTTTGACTGTCACCTCATCTTCAGATCTAACAAGCTAAGAGGATCTGGTCACACGAGTAATGTAGTTGGGAAATAGTTGAGAGGTCCAGTCCAGGTCCCCTGTAAAGCCACTACCACATTTTGTACTTCAGAGAATGTACAACTTGATAACTAATGCTATACAGTGACTGCTTCATAGCTTTGAGCACAGACAGCCCTTCCTTATTTAAAAATATTGTGTGTGTGTGTTAGAGAGAAAGAGAGATAGATACATACATATATTCTAAGTGAGTTAGCAATCCAAAACCCATAGACTTTCAGTGGGAGTTGGGGTATGTAATTGCATTAGTCTCATTTAAAAATATGCTTGCCACAGAAGAAGTAGAACGGAACGGATTCACTCAAAAATTAGTAATGTTAACTGTTAATGTCAGTTGTGAAAAGCTTTCAGTATGCTTTTCCAATAAATTATCTTTTAAAGAAATCTTGCAATATAGGAAGACACCAGTATATTGGTTTATTATTAAATTCAAGCCCAAATCTGAGTTCTTGCACCATTTATAGGCTGAAGTCTGGTAAGCTGGAGGTCCAGCTACTTGGATTTGAGTCCCCAGCTGAATTCAGAAAATGTAACCCATGCTATAAAAATAGTCTGTCAGCTTATTTGGAGGGATGCCAGTTTATCACATATAATAAACAAATGAGGCATGTTAATGATAAGGAGTTATATTTATATAGTGCTCTTCACATAGAAGGATCCCAAGTGCATCACAAATTATGTGTATCTACAATATATGAATAATTTCACTCACAGGGGTTGGAATGTGACGATAGTTTACCAACACCACCCAGCAACGCTACATAACACTTAGGACTGGAGGTGGGTTTTTGTTTTGTTTTGTTTTTTGTTTTTTAAATCGAGCCAGGATGTAATTATACAGATTGGAATCTGACCATGACACAAACTAGCAGAGTCAAAGTATGGGATCTCTTTTAAACATCTTCAGAAAGGTCTTTGGCTTTACAAAAATAACAGATTCCTAAACTTAGTCCATCCTTTTGGAAGTTAGTTGGCTCTCTAATTTAGCTCACTAGTTACTGCATTTCATAAACCTTTATCTACTTAGGACTTGTTCAAGTTCTCATTAAGCATAAAGTCAAACTGGCTTCTGTGGGAATGAGAGCTCAGATGTGAGTGAAGAGCCAAGTGAAAATTAGGTAGTGATTTCACATGACAAGGCCATTTCAGACCAAAAAAAACCCTATCAAAACATTAAGCACATACAGTTACACAATAGGAAATCTTGAACTTTTGCTGACCCCTGCCGATGGCAGTTTGCCAAGGGAAAGTTTTGAAGCTACCCTAATGGTCTCTTTTGGAAATTTTTCAGATTCTAATATCTAGTGCTTATATACTATTTTAAGAAGAAAAGTGCTTAATTATGTTTCCACAGTACCATCGCTAAAACTAAAATGCATACCAAGAGTTGCTGTATTCTACAGCCTGGAAATCCTGTATATTGGTAATTACTCAAACGATATAAACTTATGCAATATTAAACCACAAATGAAAAATAGTTAAGAGAAGGTCATTTTGCAAAGTAACAGCAGTGTCATCCCAAACAGAGAATGGGAAAGTGGATGCATATATATCAACTTTGATGAGTATTATACCTTTACACTGCAATCTGCAATTATCATAGCAACAGCCATGATGGCCTGAAATAGCTGCTCAGCCTCACCTGTTTGGTTATGCAATAGCATTGCACTCCCCCTACCAAGTGTAAACCAAATCTTGGCTAGGAACATGAAATCAAATTGCCAAAGGAGCTCCTGGCATTCTATTAACTTACTCATGGCCTTATTGTCTGATAACCAATAGAGAATTTCCTCCTGTTAAAGAAAAACTGCCCTCTAATTTCTCTCAGTATTCTAATCACTACTATCTGCAGTAATTGCAAAGGAGAGGGAAATCACTAAAATAAATCTACATCTCTTAAAGTATAATTAACAATTAAAACAGAAAGATGCCATCTTGACACTCTGATGTAGATTAAAGACTCAGAAAATGCACCAGTGTTTGAGGGGAAAAGAACAGTTACTTACCTCGTAACGTTGGTTCTTCGAGATGTGTTGCTCATGTCCATTCCCATATGTGTGTGTGCGTTCCGCGCATGCCCGGTCCGGAAAGCTTTTCCCCAGCGGTACCCGTAGGGTCGGCAGGGGCGACCCCTGGAGTGGCGCCGATATGGCCATGCATATATGCCCCTGCCGACCCTCCCCCCGCTCAGTTCCTTCTTGCCGGTACTCCGACAGAGGGGAGGCGGGTGGGATTCGGAATGGACATGAGCAACACATCTCGAAGAACCAACGTTACGAGGTAAGTAACTGTTCTTTCTTCTTCGAGTGCTTGCTCATGTCCATTCCCATATGTGACTTACGAGCAGTCATCTCGGAGGAGGGTGAGGAGTACTATGAGTACCTGCTGACAGGATTGCTTGTCCCACAGCTGCGTCCTCCATTGACTGCTGCACGATGGCGTAGTGCGAAGTGAAGGTATGCACCGAAGACCACGTCGCTGCTCTACAGATGTCGGCGATCGGAACGTGTGCCAGGAACGCTGTGGACGTGGCCTGGGCTCTAGTGGAATGCGCCGTCGGAGCTGGCGGAGTAGCATTCGAGAGGCTATAAGACAATTTAATGCAAGACGTAATCCAGGCCGAAAGGCGCTGGGTAGAGATTGGTGACCCTTTCATCCTTTCTGCCACTGAAATAAAAAGTTGTGGAGATTTACGAAAACACTTGGTTCTATCTATGTAAAAGGCTAATGCCCTCTTTACATCCAATGAATGAAGCATTCTTTCTCTATTATCCGCATGGGGTTTGGGAAAAAACACCGGTAAGAACACCTCCTGGTTCAAATGAAAGGGCGAGACTACCTTGGGCAGAAAGGCCGGGTGTGGGCATAACTGAACCTTATCTCTATGGAAGATCGTGTAGGGCGGTTCAGAAGTGAACGCCCTAATCTCGGAGACTCTTCGTGCCGAAGTAATTGCCACTAAGAACGCGGTCTTCCATGAGAGGTAGGACAGAGGGCAGGAAGACATGGGCTCGAACGGAGGCTTCATTAGGGCCTTCAGAACCAGATTGAGGTCCCATGGGGGGGTTGGTTGACGTATGTGCGGATACAGCCTCTCCAAACCTTTAAGAAACCTGTTAACCAGAGGGTTACTAAAAACCGAAATGTCATCAGCACCCGGGTGGAACGCCGAAATGGCAGCCAGGTGTACCCTAACCATGGAGAGCGCTAACCCTTGTTGTTTCAGCTCAAGGAGGTAGTCAAGGATGGTAGGGATTGAACAAGACAGGGGGTCCACCCCCTTGTTCTGAACCCACAGTGAGAAATGCTTCCATTTGGCAGTATAGGTTCCCCTCGTGGAAGGTTTTCTGCTACCCAGGAGGACTTCCCTGACTGAATCTGAGCACTGAAGCTCTGCTGGTTTTAGCCACGGATATACCACGCCGTGAGGTGGAGGGACTGTAGGTTGGGATGTAGCATCCTCCCGTGGTCTTGGGAGATCAGTGTTGGCGACAGGGGAAGTGTTATCGGTGTCGCCACACAGAGAGACAACAGGGTCGAGTACCAGTGTTGCCGAGGCCAGGCTGGCGCTACCAGTATAACCGACGCTTTGTCTTGACGGGCCTTCGCCAGTACCTTGTGAACAAGGGGAAACGGGGGAAATGCATAAAGCAAGCCCCCCGTCCACAGAGTGTGAAATGCGTCCCCTTCGGACCCCGGGCTGAGGTTGAGGAGGGAGCAAAACCTGTGGCACTTCCTGTTGGCCCTTGTGGCGAACAGGTCGAGATGGGGAAACCCCCACCTTTGGAAAATCGAGTGGGCCACATCGGGCCTGAGGGACCACTCGTGGCCCCGGAAAGAACGGCTCAGGGAGTCCGCCAGCACATTCTGCTCTCCTGGAAGGTAAGCCGCTGTGAGGGAGATCCCCCTGGGGATGCAGAAATCCCAAAGGGCGAGGGCTTCCTTGCACAGGGGAGAGGAGCGAGCACCACCCTGTTTGTTTATATAGAACATCGCGGCCGTGTTGTCTGTTAGGACCGTGATGTTCTTGCCCCTCAGATCCAACTGGAATGTCTGACATGCCAGGCGAACTGCTCTGAGCTCTCGTACGTTTATGTGGAGAGACAGCTCTTCTTGAGACCAGAGGCCCTGTGTCGTGTTCTTTTCTAGATGCGCCCCCCAACCGAGAGCCGACGCGTCTGTTACCAGCGTCGTAGACGGTTGGGGTTTGTGAAAGGGCACCCCACCGTCCAGAGATGTGGGCTGGAGCCACCAGAGAAGTGATTGTCTTACCTTTACTGGAAGAGTCACGACCAGGTCGAGGGGGTCCCTGCGCTGGTTGTACACCTTTGCGAACCAGGCTTGCAGAGGGCGTAGTCGTAGCCTCGCGAACGGTACCACATAGGTGCATGCCGCCATGTGGCCCATTAGGACCATGCAGTTTCTTGCTGTGGTCATGGGGCCCCGAAGTAGCGGGAAAATAATGTCCGCTAAAGCCTTGGCTCGAGATGGAGGTAGAAAAGCTCTTGCACATCGAGAGTCCAGTATTACGCCAATAAACTCTATCCTCTGTGTAGGAATGAGAGTTGACTTTGGTATGTTGAGGATAAGGCCCAGCTTTAGGAAGGTGGCCCTGATGAACGTTATTTGCCTTAGGAGCAGCTGCCTCGACTTTGCTCTGATGAGCCAATCGTCCAGGTAAGGGTAAACATGGATGCCGTTCCGTCTGAGGAACGCTGTGACTACCGCCATGCATTTCGTGAATACCCTTGGTGCTGAGGAAAGGCCGAACGGAAGAACCGCGAATTGGTAATGCCGGGAACCCATCACGAACCTCAGGAATCGTCTGTGGCTCGGGATAATGGAGATGTGAAAGTAAGCGTCCTTTAAGTCGAGGGCGGCGAACCAGTCTCCCTGATCCATAGCAGGAATTATGACGGCTAAGGAGAGCATGCGAAACTTCAACTTCTTTATGTAGGAGTTGAGGCCTCGCAAGTCCAGGATGGGGCGAAGCCCCCCTTTGGCCTTCGGGATAAGGAAATAACGGAAGTAGTAACCCTTGCCCCGAAATTCTTGAGGAACCTCCTCTATGGCACCCAAAGACAAGAGGGTATGGACCTCCTGTTCTAGGAGTTGCTCGTGAGATGGGTCCCTGAAGAGGGACGGGCACGGGGGGCGGGTGGGAGGGAGAACAGAGAACTGGATAGAATATCCCACTTCTACCAGGCTGAGAACCCACTTGTCCGAGGTGATAGAGGACCATGCCTGGTAGAAATGGGATAGACGGTTCACAAACAGGAGGGAAGCTATGGGTTCGGAGGCTGGCTCGGCGTCCCCGGGCGCAGCTTCAAAAGTTCGGCCTGGGCCCGGGAGGGTGGTTATTCCCTGGCCCCTGAGGCTGGTGAGAGGAGGGGCGTTGCCGACCCCTACTATTACCCCTCCCGCCCCTTCTAGGCTGGTCCCTCCTATAAGGTGGTGCCTGATAGGGTCTGGCTGGCGGGGGCGGGGGAGCCCTAAAGGGTCTTCTTTGGCCCTGTGGTGTATGTAGCCCAAGGGAGCGGAGCATCGCCCTGGAGTCCTTCATGGACTGTAGTTTTTTGTCCGTGTCCATGGCAAATAGCCCCTGCCTGTCAAACGGCAAGTCCTGTATGGTTGCCTGCACAGGTGGGGGGATACCCGAGACATGTAACCAGGCCCCCCGGCGCATAGCCACTGCTGTGCCTAATTGGCGTGAGGCCGAGTCTGCTGCATCTAATGTGGCTTGCAGGGCAGCTCTGGAGACCACCCTGCCCTCTTGCACTATGGCCTTGAACTCGTGGGCCGATTCCTGGGGTAAGGTGCCCTCAAATTTGGTCATCGCAGACCAGGTGTTATAAGCATACCGGCCCAGGGCAGCCTGCTGGTTCGCAATGCGAAGTTGTAGAGCCGCCGACGAGTATACCTTCCTACCCCAGAGGTCCAATTTTTTCGAGTCGTGTGACTTTGGGGTAGGTCCTGTCTGGCCCTGACGCTCCCTATGGTTCACTGCATCCGCAACCATGGAGCCTGGCGGTGGGTGCGTGAACAGGTACTCGTACCCCTCCCGTGGTGCGAAATACCGGCGCTCCACTCCCCTAGCCGTAGGTGGAAGCGATGCGGGAGTCTGCCAGAGGGTGTCCATGGTGGATCTGACCTTGCGCATGAAGGGTAACGCTATCTGAGGCGGTGAGTCGGATGAGAGGATGTCTACATTGGGATCCTCCTCATCCCTTTTGACTTCCTCAGGCTGGAGGTTGAGGTTTTGCGCCACCCTTCTCAGCAGGTCCTGATGACCCCTAATGTCCATGGGTGGCAGGTTGTAAGAGGAGCCCGCCACTGTGTCGTCCGGGGACGATGAAGAGGAGCCAGGTTGGGGGTTCTCCATCTGAACATCCTCCCGAAAGGGGGGTTGGATGGGATCCGCCCCTTGAATTTCCCTGAGTGCAGACTGAGTGTCCGATGTACCAGGCAGAGGGTCAACCCCGTGCTCCTCCGATTGAGGTCTAGTGACGGTGGCAGACACCGGACCCCTTGGTACAGAAGGCCAAGAGGCTACTGACGAAGGTCCCTGGGCTTGTTGGTAAGCAAACGGGGTCCAAAACGGCCATTGGGGAGGGCCTTGCTCTATCACCACGGATGGCTGCCGGTGCCGTCGATGGGAGGAGTGACGGTGCCGTGAATGGTGGTGCCGTGAGCTATGGCTATGGCGGGACCTGGACCGTGACGAGGAAGCATCCGACTCTGATGAATAGTCGGACTGCGACCAGGGCGGTGCGGTGCCCTCCGGTGCTATGCCCCGGGAGTACATTTCAGGCTTCCTGGGGAACCTCGGTGCCTGCGATGCGGTGGGAGCCGGTGCGGGTACCAGCGGTGCCATTGAAGCTGCCGGTGCCGCTAAAGCCGAGCTTGCCGGTACCGAAGTCACCGGTGCGGGCGGAATGACCGGAGCGACGGTGCGGGTGACCGGTGCCGGGATGGCAAACTGCGGTGCCGGGTCGACTGCGGTGCCCATGAGATCCACCGCCGCATCGAACGCCTCTGGGGTCGAGGGCGGTTCCAACTCCGGCACCTCGATTTCCCGAGAGGGCACTATCTCCGGGGAGATGGCGATGGGCTCCGGTGCCGCTATCGGTGCGCGCTCTGAACGGGGCCGTCTCACGTGCCCCGGAGCTGCTGGCACCACCGAGGGATCACCCGTGCCCTTGCGCACCGGGGAGCGCCCTCTAGATTTTTTGGAAGGGACCGGCGACTGTGACCGGTGCCTTCTAGATAAGGAGGAGGATCCGTGCCGTGGCGACCGGTGCCGAGGAGTCTTTGGGCCCTTCGGGGTCGCGGTGCCGCGCACCGACACCGGTGCGCTGCTGGAGGCAGACGGCTCCGTTGGTGGCTGAAGTGCCGACTCCATGAGGATTAACTTCAATCGATAATCTCTCTCCTTTTTAGTGCGCGGCTTGAAGCCCTTGCAGCTCGAACACTTCTCAGTCTGATGGCCCTCTCCCAGACACTTGAGGCAACGGGAGTGAGGGTCACTAATCGGCATGGGCTTGCCGCAAACTTTACAGGTTTTGAACCCTGACGCCCCAGGCATAACCCGGCGTCAGAGATCTAACAACTACTTAACTACTACTTAACTCTAAAGAACTCGAACAATATGAACAATAAGAACAATTAACCTAAGTACCTAACTAACTAGAGAACAAGATACCGCTCTGTGACAGAGGAGTAAGCTGTTCCAGCTACCGCCAAGGACGGAAAGAAGGAACTGAGCGGGGGGAGGGTCGGCAGGGGCATATATGCATGGCCATATCGGCGCCACTCCAGGGGTCGCCCCTGCCGACCCTACGGGTACCGCTGGGGAAAAGCTTTCCGGACCGGGCATGCGCGGAACGCACACACACATATGGGAATGGACATGAGCAAGCACTCGAAGAAGAAGTAAAAAGTCTGGACACTTGCAAAATAGGTCTAATACAAGCAGTATTAATTATCCTTTTAACTGCCAATTAGTTTGTGTTTGAAAGGTGACATATGCAGCTTTGACTGTTTGGGAGGTATTTGGATACATCGTTTTGGTTCCAGCCCATCTCTACTCTTAGCAGGATTCTTTCATTCTTCTGGTAGAAGAGTTGGGGATGGTTAAACCTCAAAGGATTTGAACATTTGGTTCTGATGTAGTTTTCCCCAAGCTTGAGACTTCTGGCCCTCACCCGATCCTGTCTCTGCTCCACCTCCCAGCTTCTTATTCTAGTCCCAGTCTCTTTGCCCAGCAAGTCTCACCTTTCTGGACTCCCAGCCATGGTTTCCTTGCACATATATTCCTAGCTTCCTCCCTGCACCTTGGTTCCTTCTCAGATCAGTCTTCCCTTTGCACACCTCCTTTCTCCTAACCCATTGCTTCCCATCCTGTGTCCTTGCCCTGCCAATCCCATTCTCCTCCAGCTCTTCATTCCCTGTCAAAACTATTGGCTCGGTTTCCCTCTCATCCCAATCTCTAGTTCCAGTTTCCTTCTCACCAACTACCAGCCTCCAGACCCAGTCTCTCCCCACCACCTTGTCCTCTTCTAGTCCCTTCACATCTCCCAGCTCTGATTCTTGTTCCCTTTGCATTTAAATCAGGCGGCTTCCTCCTCCATGCTGCCTCCGCCCAAAAGGAAAGGGATTGAGGGCACGGGAGAGACAGACTCCTTGCTCTGATTTCTATTGCCTGGTCCCCTACCAGCTGACAGCCCCCCAGAGCTGCAATTGCAGGAAAAGTCCTGCTCAGCCCAAGGCTGGAGCACAATCAGGGCAGATGGAATCTGCCAGGAATTTAGCTACTAAACATCTAACGTCTGTAGTGAGCATTTGCAAACTGCAATTTTTCAAAGGCTTATAACTTGGTCAAATTTGGGTAGATTTTCACAGGAACAGCAAAAGGCACAAAAAGACTGACACGGGCCATCCTCCTGCTGAATTTCAAGTTCTTGCTACAAAGCAGGTGGGTGCTAGAGTGTCTCAAATAAAAGCTCCCCAGAATATTTTAACATGAGCAAAAGAATGTATTTTCCCCCTAGCCTCATTCTCAGAAACAGCTAAACTGTTTTCAAAACAAAACAGGAAAAAAAAAACCCACCTCTGCCTGGGACAGTCACCTGGCAAGGAAAATTTCAGCCCAAATAGTTTAAGGGTGGCGGTTATATGCAGCTGAAAACAGAGCCTTATAACCAACATGTCAGGCAACTCTGATAAATGCAGTGCTACTAGCCCTGCCTATCATAACACATATTGACACCATTGTCTATACGTAGGGAAGACTGATGAGTAGAAGATTAGGGATGTCACTATATAGATATAATTTATCAGTGCAGTGCTTAGATACCACAGTGGTTAGTTCAATAGTTATACTGGCATAAAATTGTTGTAATGCAGAGGAGAATCAAGCTCCAGAGATGTAAGGCAAGTGAAGAATAGAGGAGGATTGTGCACAATCTGACCTGTAGCCTTTTGTTCTTGATTTGTACTAATATCTCCAGTCATTTGCCTATTTATACCCATCAACAGACGCAATGAGGGATCTTCCTCCATTTTTTCCATGATTTCAGTTGGCTGTCTCAACAATAGCTTGTAAGAGCAGAACCAAAACAGGATTTAAAGATATATCCAGAAGCCTTGGGATCAATTTTCCAAAGGTCTTCAAATAAATCCTTAAAACTTCTATGAGGATTTGACATTTCACTGTCTGAAGCTGGGACTGCAATGGAAACCACACAGAAAATTTGCCTGTAGTCTGATTTAGAATGAAGTAAAATGAAAGCCCCTCGTTGTTTCACTGCATTACCGTGCACGAGAATAGCCTCTGCTTAGAATGAAGTTCTGTAAAGAGCAGGATCTGAGTAGAAGAGAGTTCTTCTCTGTTGATTTGTGTCCACCTCTCTGCATGTGTAGATATGTTGTTTTTCTTTAGTAAAACCATTGCTTGGTAAGAGATTTATAACTGCAGCAATTCATTCCTTAAAGGCAAATATTAAATTAAACAGCATGGTTTATCTTTAAAAAATGTAAATGTATAGAAGTGGCTTGTAGCAGGGTGCTGCTGCAAAGGCACCTAATTAGCCCCTGCTCAGCAAGCCCCAATCAGGGGAAATAGACCGGGGCTGGGGAAAAGCCTGATGCCTGGCCTGTGGATTGGCCGCACCTGCTGGCCTGAGGGCCTAGGGCTATAAAGGCTGGGAGGGGGGCCAGGGTAAGGTCAGTCTCCTGGCAGAGGACTGACTCTGTGGAAGAAGCCAACTAGGTGGTAAGCTTTGTATATAACTTAAGACTCGTGGTGGGACAAAGCTTTGGGCTTGGCTATACTTGAAATTTCATAGCGCTGCCGCAGGAATGCTCCCACAGCAGCGCTTTGAAGTGTGAGTGTGGCCACGCGTGAGCTTTCTCCCAGCGCTCCTGGTAATCCACCTCCACCAGGGGATTAGCTCCGAGCACTGGGAGCTCAGCTCCCGGAGCCTGTCCACACTCACGCTTTAAAGCGCTCAGACTTCCTGCATTCAGGGGGGTGATTTTTCACCCCCCGAGCCAGCAAGTTAGAGCGCTATAAAGCACCAGTGTAGCTAAGCCTTTTGTAAATAAAGACACAGGTGCTGCACACTTGAGACCTCTCTGAGCTTTATTGGGGCAGCTAGCGGATCCTGTTACATGGCTATTTCTGCCACCTATGCCCTTTACCATCTTAAATTGCCTGAGTAACATAGAAGCCTGAGATCTTAGGTTGTACAGTGCAGGAGACAGAGTGAAAAAGCCTCTAAAATCTACCCATAGCTGCTGTGACCTCACCTCTGGCCTGCACGACCACCCTCTGACAGGGTAAGAGGGGAGACGTGATGAGCACTTTAGATCAGTTAGGTTCTAGGAGTTATCCTGGACATGAGCAGTCACAGACTAACACGGCTACCTCTCTGATTCTTGACAGGAGAGATATATTCTGCTGAATTATTCAGAGGTGTCAGCTAGAATCCAGACTACGGTGAGACCACAAAACTCATTTCCATTTAGAATAGACTGAGACCAAATTCTTGGTAGGTTAGGCCAGTGTTTTATCCACTGAAACTATTACAGCTCCTCTGACACATCTAGACTTTTGGATTCATCATCCGCAGATACCCTCTGTCAAAACCTTTGACAAAATATTATACCACAATTTCATCACACCAGCATGTACAGTACTTTTATGTGTCTTTTCATGTCTAGTAATGTGTGTGCAAAACTGCTTCACAATCTACTTCCTTTTCTTTCTCAATTCACCAGTTTTTATGATATTAAAACCTCTTCTGTGGTGACAAACTGTCAAAAATTGTCATATTTCCAAAGAAGGGCTTAGGCAGAAGAGGCTGTTACAAAGCAGAACACTTCCGTTTGCACAGATATCCCAGGAAACAGCAATAATAGGAAAAGGAATATAGAAAAAATTGCATGAGTTCATGGGAGTTTTGAGCTCAGCATGGATGTCTGAAGAACTGCATGCAGTGGAAGGCAGGTTAGTTTGATCTTTGACTAACTAGGGAGTGGTAAATGTTCAAACTGCTGCAAAGGGAGGAGAGAACAAGGTGATGGAGTTCCATAATTCCCGGCATTATATCAAGAGTCACAGAAATGATTCCCCTTTTTCCCTGCTCGTGGGAGCCTCTGGATCAGTTAGTCAGTCTACATCTCCCTGTCATTCAACTTAATTTTTAAAGCATCACACAGGGTCCAATCTTTATGCTGCACTAATCCTGGTGGAGGGTTCTGTTCTTCCCAGCTCTCCACTGAGCAGCCTCAGGCCTGGTCTACAGTACACGATTATATCAGAATTAGCCACATTATATCTAATTAAAACTGATTCTGTCCACACGACCAACCCAGTTTTGTCAATTTAAAGGGCTCTTAAAACCGGTTTTTGTACTCCACCTCGGTAAGGGGAGTAGCACTAAAATTGAATTGCAGTTCCGGATTAGAGGTACTGTGGACGCAATTCAATGTTATTGGCCTCCAGGAGCTATCCCAGAATGCTCCATTGTGACCACTCTGGAAAATGCTTTTAACTCAGATGCACTAGCCAGATAGGCAGGAAAAGTCCTTGGAACCTTTGAATTTCATTTCCTGTTTGGCCAGCATGGTGAGCTCATCAGCACAGGTGACCATGCAGAGCCCATCAGCACAGGAGACCATGCAATCCCAGATTCACAAACAAGCTCCAGCATGGACCGAACGAGAGGTACTGGATCTCATCGCAGTATGGGGAGACAAATCTGTTATGGCAGAACTACGTTCACGAAAAAGAAACACAAATACATATGCCAAAATCTCCAGGGGCATGATGGAAAGAGGCTACTCCAGGGACACAGAGCACTGTTGTGTGAAAATCAAGGCACTCAGGCAAGCCTACCAAAAAACCAGGGAGGCAAACGGGAGCTCTGGGTCATAACCCCATACGTGCCTCTTCTACCATGAATTGCATGGAATTATGGGGGGTGACGCCACCACTGTCCGTGGACACCTGTAAGGGGGGAATTGCACGGAATGAGAAGGAAGAGGAGGAGGACAGTGCACAGGCATCAAGTGGTGAATCCATTCCCCCCAGCAGCCAGGAACTGTTCATCACCTTGGAGCCAATACCGTCCACCCCCTCCCAAGACGGGCTCCCAGACCATGATGCCGGAGAAGGCACTTCTGGTGAGTGTACCATTTAAGTATGATACAGGGTTTTAAAGGAAGTCTGTTTAATGATTCATTTGCCCCGAAGACTTGGGATGCATTCGCCTCCAGTACAGCTGCTCGCAAAGTTCTATGAAAGTGGCCCTACACATGTGAAATTTTGCGGCCACTGGGAATCATCCCATACCTGCAACACTATGCGGTCCCACCAGTCTGTGCTTGTTTCCCGGGCCCAGAATCGGCATTCCACGGCATGAACCTGGCCCAACATCACCATGATGTCCCAATCGCCACATGGCTTTCTTCTAGGAATGTCTGTGTCCATGTCCTCATCACTATCGTGATCACACTGTCGTCGCTTCCTCAGTCAGTTTTGCAGATTCTGCAGACACTGCTGGATAATGAGAGAGGTATTTACAATGGTCACAACTGAGGCCGTGAGCTGAGTGGGCTCCATGCTTGTTGTGATGTGGCACCTGCATGGGAATCCAGGAGAAAAAGCACAAAACGAAGGAGAGCAGACTGGCAGCGGAAGTGGTGCAGCTGTACACCATTTATGAGGATGGGTAGCAGTCCTATTGCATCATCTTCTGCAGCAGAGCAGGAGAGAAAAGTTGCAGTGTAAGTGGTGGTGTATGGGTGACAATGGCTTTCAGGCCTATTGTACGAGTCATGGGACAGCAGAGTTCTGCAGACCTACTGCACCGTCTGCTGCTGAAAAAATGGCACAAAACGATTGTCTGCTGTAGCTTGCCCGGAGGGAGGGGCGACTGATGAAATGCGCCCAGGAAAACCTGTGAGAATGTTTTTGCCCGATCATGCACTGGGATCATTCCAATGGGCAGTGGAGACTGCAGGAACTGTGGGATAGTTACCCACAGTTCACCGCTCCAAGTGTGAATGCTAGAGTTGGTAATATGGAAGCACTCCGTGGACTTAACATGTTTAGTGGTGACAAACACAATTGAATATATAAAATATCGCTAGAAAAATTGACATCTACAAATTTGATATTATTTCATTCAGATTCACTCAACAACCTTTACATGGTGCTCAGCTGCGGGCACACGACAGGTGGGGGCAGCCCAGCCAATCGCGCCGCGCGGGCTCTGCAGCGGTGGCGGGGGAGGGGAGGGGGGAGCAGGCCAGGGAGGGGAAGGGACTGAAGGGGTGCGGGAGGAGGCGGGACCCGGCCGTGGGTCCCTGAAATAAGCCACGTCCCATTTTTTAAAAGAAAAACGGGACAAATTTGATATTTTTATTAAAAAGACGGGACGGTCAGAAAATATGTAAAAAACGGGACTGTCCTGTTCAAAACGGGACGTATGGTCAGCCTACCTTTTGCCCACCTGTCTGGCTGTGCAACTCCAATGGATCTGCAGCTTTGGGTTTTCCTGCAGATCCCTATTCAGCTTTCTCCAGTTACTGGTCACATATGGAGGAAAGGCTGCTGCATCAGTACCACAGCTCCTAAAGCCCCACTTGTATTTTCATACAAGTATTCTGTCTGGATCCTTTTATATGTTAGGGGACCACAGAAACCTTAATTATTTAAGAAAATAAGAGAAGCAAGTCAAATTGGTTTAATGAAGGAACACCTATTGACCCTGCCCTTGCTTGGAAGAGTGAGCATCCAATCTTCCAGCACATTGCTGGTACCTGCAACAAAGAAGAGATTATATGTTGCAGTAAAGCCACAAAACATTGGGTGGACCAGCTCCCAGGGAGGTGGAAAATCACATCACAAGGAAGAGCCTTTTCAGCATTATTCTATTTGAATATTCAATGAAATAGGTCATTTAGAGGGAGATTTTTAAAGGTGCCAATCGCTCCTGGAAATTAGGTGCCGAGATTTGCTTCTTAGAAAATCTCTCCCATATTTTTCAACTGTGAAAGCTGTTCTCATTGTCCTATAGAAACAAATCAAGATGCATGTTTGAATCCCTGTCTGTTTTTTTTTAGTCACTTGCCCTACAAATAACATGCTTTATATGAAATATTAACCCTCTTCCAATGGGCTACATAAATATTTTTAAACATAGCACAAACGTCAGCATGTTCCACCTGATTTACTGAGAAATTTCTTCAGGATATCCTGACGCTGGTCCCTGGGGAATCCTAATATAGTCAAACTTTGTCATGCATCTGTATTAAAGAATAAAATCTACGTAAGAGTGATGTAGAACTTCCAGACTTATTTTACTCTTTGGGATCATCTGGAAGTATTCTCTGGGTCTCATACAACATAAATATTGTATTGATTCACACACCTGAAGGGATCTCACATGTATACTGGGAACTGTATTCCTCTTATCTTTAGCCAGTTCAGTAGAACCTCAGAGTTATGAACACCAGAGTTATGAACCTACCAGTCAACCATACCTCATTTGGAACAGAAAGTATGCAATCAGGCATCAGCAGAGACCAAAAAAAAGCAAACACAATACGGTACTGTCTTATACGTAAACTACTAAAAAATAAAGGGAAAGTTAAAAAAAAAGATTTGTCAAGGTAAGGTGACTACTTCTGTGCTTGTTTCATTTAAATTAAGATGGTTAAAAGCAGCATTTTTCTTCTACATGGTAAAATTTCAAAGTTGTATTAAGTCAATGTTCAGTTGTAAACTTCTAAAAGAACAACCATAACGTTTTGTTTAGAGTTACGAACAACCTTCATTCCCAAGATGTTCGTAACTCTGAGGTTCTACTGTATAATGTATTTAGCAGGGCATTCAGATGAGACAGGAAGAAAAATTACTGATTAAACTATTGACTGTTATTTGTTGCAATGACTGAGATTCTTATGGCTGGTCTATGCTGAAAAATTACATTGGCATAACGACATCTCTAACACCCCCGAGAGACTTAAGTGACCCAACCTAACCCCAAGTGTGGACAGCAGTAGGTCAATGAAATAATTTTTCTGTTTGTCTAGCTACTGACTCTTGAGGAGGTGGATTACATACAATAACATGAGAACCCCTCCAGTGGCTGTAGTAATTGTCTACACTGAAGCACTACAGCAGCAGAGTTGCAGAGCTATAGGTGTGCGCTACTGTAGTGTTTAAAGGGTAGGCATAGCCTTAGATTCACTGGACAAATAATCAAGAAGATAGAACATAATAATCTGACTTTGGCTAATGTCTCATTGGTGATTTGTAGGCAAAAATTGACACCGTCTTTGCCCCTAATGTTTTCAGATGAAGATTATATATTTCATTTGTTGACCTGAACTGTGTGTAATGCAACTGCATACTGTTTAAAATTTGCTGCCTTCTACATCAGAGATGTGTACATTTCGTTGACAGATTTACTGATCCCAAAATCAATTTAAGCTACTCAAGGGGTCAGCAAAATCAGATTAATAGAATGGTGATATCTAAGTATCAGCTGAAGTCGTACTGGACTCTGTGAGCATACTTTAAAATAGGTGTTAAGGGAGAAAGATAACTGTTGGATGTGGCCATAATGCTAGTTTCTGTGTAGTTTGTCATCCTATTTGGAATATTTGGATGAAAGATGGCCTATGTTAAATATGCATGAGCTGTTTATGGGAATCATAAGACAACCTTAACCAAAGGAATAAGTCAGCATGAATATTTTAAAAAATGCCCCAAGAGTGAGATCTTCAGGACTGTGAAAGGGTCTCTCAAGACAAGTGTTTTCTAAGTCTAACAGACCTTGGTACCACGCTCACTGTTAGAAGGGTGCATCAGGGAGCTCTAAATAAAAATGTTTAAAATAAACACAATAAAGAAGCCAAAAATCCCACCCCAAACCTGCCCTCTTGGTTAAACTAATGTGAGCCTTCCTACCTTACTATAACAGACTCTTCTCTATTGAACCTGAACTAAGCCAGTGATACTTTCTCTGTCCTAGACAACTATTTTATAGAGCTCCCTAGTTTAAACAATTAGATCTGGATTATAGTGTAAAGCCCAAATCTTCAATTTTGGCCTAAATACCTTTGAATATTTGGGCCTAAGTGTGGAACATTGTCTCATCACCGCAACCCTTTCCAGCTGTTGGTATGTGGACAGCAGGAGATTTAGTCTGAGGCAAACTCCCCAGTCTGACAGTTTAAAGAGTAGGCCTCTGTCTCTGTCTTATTGAGTAATGAAGAGTATTTGGGGAAACACTACAAAGAATGAGGAAACAGGACCATGTCTCTCATCTTTTGATAGGGGCCTATATGCACTTGGAAGACTAATCGTGACCAATGTGTATTTCAGCCAAGACTCAGTTCTTGGTTGTACGGAAGCAGCTGTCACTAAAGTCATATATGAGTAGAAGTTAGAACACAGGATTGTTCCTGTCATCAAGAGGAGGCCAGTTGCAGGTAGGAAATCTATTCCTCTTTCACCCACACAACTTAAAAAATAAAAGGCCAATCCCAGATGAACATTTCCTCTCACTCAAAGTCTGAACTTGTCCCTTACTTACACATATGTGATAGAGGAGGGTCAGGGAGCTGTGGCAGAGTGCTTGAGGGGAGATCTATTAACTCAAGGCTCATTAGGGCGTGGCTCCCTGTAGAATAGGGAAGCAGGCAGCAGGTTAATTGAGCACCTGCTGTCAATTAAGGCCTTAATAAAAAAAACCCTGCTTCAGGCAGACAGGGGTGGGAGTTGGAGCGGAGAGTAGTTTGGAGAAGTTGGAGCGGAGAGGATTGGTTTGGAGGAAAGCAGAGGAAGAGTTTGGAATGAAGATGACCCAGACCCTAAGAAAAGAGATGTCTGGCTTGTGCAGAGAGAGGGTGGGAAGCCCCACAAGCTGAAGGTAGGAGAGGGAAGTAGCCCAGGGGAAGGACTAGCTAGTTCAAACAGTTTACTGCTATCCTTAGGGCCCCTGGGCTGGGACCTGGAGTAGAGGCGGGCCCAGGTCCCTCCCTCTCCCTTCCCCTTCCCCTAGGATACTAGTGGGGCAGTTAATACCTTGCTCAGGTGCAAGACATGGTGCCCTGAACTCCTCACAAGAGGAGAAAGTGCGGGACCCACCATAATAGTGCCGGCAATTTGCCACAACATCACATGTTAATTCTGCAATGTTAGTGAAAATAATGCAGTGTATGAACTGTATCATCACTACCCAGCTTGTTATGTTATATCTTAACTAGGGACAGGGTAGTTTCTAAAATCTCAACTCTGCATCAGATATTTCTCCTGGGGAGAAGAGGAGGAATGTATGGGACTGTGGGGGGTTGAGGAAATTAGATGAGGGATAGAAGAGATTAGAGGAAAAGTTTATCCTCAAAACTTTACAAGAATTTGTCTACAAGCTGGATCCATTATTAGCACTGGCAGGGTTAAGTATTCTGGAGACAGAATACCAAAACAGCATGTGTGTGAATTCCCTTCAACATGCATACAGCTTCCATCATGGCTAATAATAGGAGTTAAGTTGTGAACAGAGGTCAGAATAGATCCCCCTGTAGGGAAATTACTTAAATTATAGTTCACATATTTGCTACAGATACTAACTTCTTAGATCAGTTAAATATTGGGAAGTGTGACAAATGTCTTCTAGATAAGCCTCTGAGTCATGTCGAAGTTTCATGTCTCTGTTCCCCAAGGACTCTGGAAACAAATGGTATTTTTCTCCTGATTTTTTTTTTTTAATTTCATATGCCAAGAAGTGATGAAAAAGATTGAGCACATTGTTTTTTTTTATTTTTTTTAAGGAACTGTGTCTACAACTGGAAGACAGTTCAGGACATGAGAAAAATACTGTTTGCTAGCCCATTCGGCACAGCCTATCCGAGCATGACTGTTGCCAACATTCTAATGGTGATTTTGTGCTCTGAGGAACTACTACTGTCGCTGGATTCCTCCTACCCTTGCCAAAACCAGTCATGATTCTGACCTTATGTTCTAGTTTGTGGGAAAAAGGCCCTATTTTTTCCTCTCTGTTAATTGTCAAGTGATAAATTTAGCTAGTAAAGTGACCTTCTACTCCCACAAAAATCTACTATGGTTTAAAGCCTAGAATATGAAATTTAGCAGTGCTAGCTCTAACTGTGGATCAACCCATCACTTAGCCTGCAGTTATATTATGTGAGTGTAAATATGGTTAACAAGCAGTGTCAACTATCTTAAGAGCTACAGCAGATTTTTTTAAAATAAAAATCTTTAGTCTTAAATAGACATTAAGCATCAAGGATGAAATTCTATCCCCACTGAAGACAATGGGAATTTTGTTATTGATCTTAATTGGCCCAGAATTTTACCCTGGATATTAAGGGTCAGATTCTTAGCTGGTGTAAATTATTTCAGTGGAGCTATACTGATTTGCACCAGCTGAGAATCTGGCCCTTAGTATTTCGGGTAAAGGGCCAGATCCTCAAATATATTTAAGCTTTGAATTTCTATTGAAATCAATGGAAGCTAGAAGCCTAAAAATCTTAGAGGATCTGACCCAAAATGAATAAAAACCAAGTAAGAATTATATTACAGGGATGAGCTGTCACAGGGTGAACTGGTCCTTCAAGAGGGTTGGGGCTCAACTACACCTGTGCCATACTTTATTCACCTCCCCAGGTGTTGGAAATGAGCAATCCAATGTAGCAGATGGATCATGTGATTAATCTAGGCCAACTGAGGTGGGGGAGGGGGACTTAAGAACAGTCTGTGGGGGGCCTAGTGAAGAGCAACTTCTGAGAGACATGAATGAAGATGGGTTTCAGGGAAAGCAGCCCTGGAAAGTCAGTGTTATCTAAGAGTGGAAGGGCTGGGTGTGTAAGAAGAGTTCCTGGGAAGGAAAAATGATACTGAGGCTCTAGAGATGTGGCTAGACTAGTTTGTTTAAGATTCTGAGGAGTGGGATTTCATCATAGGTGTGCTAGACCTGGGCCTTGATATGGTTTCTGTGCTATAAAGGGTTTACAGCACTTCCACTATGCACATTGTTCCAGTTCTACTGGAACCTATATAAAAAGATGATGGGATTTTGCCCTGTAATGCTACCTAGGCTTAGCGAAGTGAGGTAGTTATGGTTGCAAACAAGGGGCAGATGGAAATACTGAGTCTAACCTAGCCAAGGCTAAAGCTGAACCCAGGGAAGAGTGTTGTGGAAGAGAAACAAGACCCTGGAGAAGCAATTGCTGTTCACAGCTAAAGACTGCAATGGAAAACTCCCTTCCCCCCCTTCCCTTTCCCCCCCCCCTTCCCCTTTACAATCAGAAAGGATGGACTTCTCTACTTGGTTGAAGGTCTAAATCACTTCAGCTGGAAGATTGAGAGCACTCTCCTGTGTGAGGAGAAACTAAGGCAGAAGATAGACCCAATGCTAAACAGGTAAGTCCTTGTTCCAATGTTTAGTACATGGATTTTAAGAGTCAGGAGGCTTTTAAATATATATAGTATGTAATTTTTCAATCATTTAACCTGCAGAATGAGAGCTAATCTGGATGCTTCTTTAAGCATTTATTTATTTTTTAAAATTACATTGAGAATTCCTAATCCAGGAAGAAAACTTTGGTTGCAAGCTTTTTGAGCAAGGTCCATCTTTTTACTGTGGTGTTCAATGCCTAGTACACTGGGGCCCCGATTGGGGTGTGTAGGGGCTACTACTGGGGTGAAAATCTGTGTGTGAGACATCAGTGTTGAAGTGGAATTTGGGGGTGACAGTTGCCCTAGAACATGGGGCTGAGCTGGTAGGCATGAGAAGAAATAGCCTTGTGTGTACCAAATAGATGCTTGGTTTGTGTCCTAGAATGTGTTTAATAGACTTTTCCAGAGCAATAATTTTGGGAAGAGGCAGAATGAGTTAATCACTCAAAATTGGGTGGCAACATACAAATGGAAAGAGATCAATCTGAAAGATATGATAGGTTGTCTTTTTTTCTCCTGTGGTGTCTATATAATGCTGGTAGAACAAGTTTTGTTTGTTGTTTTGCATGGCACTACTCTAGAGCATATTCTGGTACACTGTACTCTGTGTTGTCCAATGTAGTCCTGGCTCCTCCTAGATAATAACAGTATGAGTATTTCACACTTTTGGTGGTGCTGTGGTTAACTGTTGTGGGGTTCATGTCTTCAAAAGTGCATAACTCAGCCTTTAAAATTCCCTCCAGCCTGACTTTCCTTTAAAGGGTTTCAACAGAGGCAGAGACAGAACAAGGTTAAAGAATGCTCTAAGATTTGTAAGAGAAAAGATAGAAGCTGCTGAAAATTTTAGAACCATAAGCCATCAGTACTTATTGAAGACTGATGTCTTTGATTATTTTGGAGAACACATTTTTTATTAAAGGAAAGCAGCAACTTTCCCCCAGCTAAAATTCTCTACAGATTTTTGGTATGTAAGCTATGTGGCAGTCACATTGAGACAATTGTAATGACTTGAAAGTAGACTTCAGATTGATCCAATATTTTCAGTCCTCTTTGAGTTCCATCAGCTTTGATCTATGGATGTTATACCATTAGTTTTACAGCAGAGTAAATTTGTTGAAATTTATTCAAGAACTTCAACAGGTGATTTAAGGCTAAACATGCACTTAATGTGCTCTTGAAGATGTTTGAATCAAAATCTAAGGACATAATAAATGTATCAACATATCTGAAGGGTGTTAATACGGAGGAAAGAGGAGAATTATCTGTAATACAAAGAGAATTTTATATGTTACTCCTAGTCAAGAAAGGGTAAATCTAGGCTAACTGTCAGGATGTTTTTCCTGATTGCATCTATTAAGTGTACTTTGAAGTGAGGTGATGGAAATAACTGGAAACCTACCACTAAACTAGACAAAGGACTAAGTCTTTCCCCTCTCTTCTGTGATTAGTCTAGAATAGAGCCCAATTTCAATATTTTCCCACCACTTCTGCCCAGGAATAACTTTCATATTAGCAAGTATTATAGATCACTCATTTTCCCCTGCTCAAATATTTAGATTTTTTTCAAAAATCTAATATAGCAATAGCTTCACCTTCCTGTCGTTAATCCTCTGACTCATAGACTAAGGTCAGAAGGGACCATTATGATCATCTAGTCTGACTTCCTGCACAACGCAGGCCACAGAATCTCACCCACGCACTCCTGCAATAAATCTCTCCCCTATGTCTGAACTACTGAAGTCCTCAAATCATGGTTTAAAGACTTCAAGGTACAGAGAATCCTCCAGCAAGTGACCTGTGCCCCATGCTGCAGACGTAGGCAAAAAAACCAAGGCCTCTGCCAATCTGCCCTGGTGGGAAAATTCCTTCCCGACCTCAAATACGACTCCTTACTTATAAGTTTGTTGCTTTTACAATATACACTATTACTTCAGAACATCTTTACTACAGTGGAGCCCCGGTATAATGTGCCCCACAATAACGCGAGTTCAGTTATAACGCGATTATACTGTGGCTCCCAAGTCCTTGTTCTCTGTCCTTGGCATGCGCGGGGGCCACAGCTTCTCTCCCCTGCTGGGCAGCATGGAGAGAAGCTGTACCCTCCCCTGCCAGGGACAGAGAACTGAGGACTGCAGGGGTGGGGGTCACTGCTTCTCTCCCTGCTGCTCAGCAGGGGAGAGAAGCTGCAGCCCCCACCTGCCTGGGACAGAGAACTCTGGGGCTGCAGACTGCAGCCCGGGAGTTTGCTGTGGAAGCCGCGGCTCCACGCCCGCCAGGACAGGGGACTCCTGGGCTGCAGGTGCCAGTGTCCCCTACCCCTGGCAGGCACGGGGCAGCGGCTTCCAGCAGCGGCTTCCAGCAGCGGCTTCTCTGGAAGCTGCTGCCCCTGCGCCTGCTGGGGACAGGGGATACCGGTGCCTGCAGTCCCGGAGTCCCCTGTCGCCCGGCAGGTGCAGGCCGCAGCTTCTCTCCCAGCTTCCTCGCTGGGTGAGAAGCTGCGGCCCCACGCCTGCCGGGACAGGGGACTCCAGGCTGCAGGCACCAGTGTTCACTGCCCCTGGCAGATGCAGGGGGGGCTTCCACAGAGAACTCTGGGGCTGCAGACTGCAACCCTGGAGTTCTCTGTCCCCAGCAGGCGCGGGGCCGCAGCTTCTCTCCCCTGCTGGACAGCAGGGAGAGAAGCCGCAGCCCCCGCCTGCCGGGGAGTGGGACCCTGCTATAAGGTGACTCTGCATTTAGCGCAATGGGATTTCTTGGATCCCTTCGGTCGCATTATAGCGGGGCTCCACTGTATTTCTGTTCTTTACTGAACCTACCTTAGTCTTTAGTTTTCACTTCCTAAAATAGACACTGTAATTGAAGCGTAGATACATCACAATTAAACTGCAGTTTTTGCTTTACAGTTGCTGCTAATTCATATAACCAATAAGTCAACCATATGACTGAATTTTTACTACTGATTTCCCTTTTGGTAACTCCTCACAATAAGTCTGTGGGTAGCTCTGCTTGCAGCAGTATGCAGAAGCCATTGTTTCTGTACTATGTGGTAATAGCCAGAATCTTTAACTTCAAGTTCTCGTGGAGTCACAGATTGTACTCTCCTGTATCAAGGGGGGAAAAAAACAAAGCCTGTTTGTGTTGCCAGATCCTCTGAACTGATTCTATGCTCGGGGCCAAAATTTGCTTTTACATTGATATAAACCCAGAGCCAGGTGAAGCTGCTCTGGAATTACACTGAATTTGGCCCACATTTATGCAATTCCATATTGTGACCGGACATACTGGCCCTTTCAGAGAGGCTACAAACCAAGCACATCCTGTTTTCCCTTTCCCCTGAGGACAAGGGGATTCTAGGGTTTGTTTTTCTGAGGGCTGCTGAGAGTTGTAGCTGTGTGTCCCGGGACGGGGTAGGCATACAAGACATAGAAAGTGGCTATCCCGGTTAGGTGACTCTTGACACACACGTGGCAAGAGTGGTCACTGTTTGGGTGTGTGTAGGGTCCTCTCCATAATGGGCCTTGGAAGGAGCCTGGATAGCACCTAAAGGTGCCTGAGAGTGGGGAAGGAGAAATGCTGGGCACAAGCATTTGATGTGGGCCATGTCTGAAGAGTGTGCTGGGTAGACTCAGTAGTAACATGTGGAAAGCCTAAGGCAAGTATCTGCTTGCTTTCCAGAGTCCAGGCTTCCAAAGAAAGAGACCGGATGTCTCCTATTCAGCCACTTCAGCTTCCCACACACCTATAGCAGGGTTATATTCCTGATGAGCCTATGATGGTTCTTGGAGTCCCTAGGACGGAGAGCCCCCTCGTGGTCCTCCGTCCCCACCTCCAGCAAGAGAGACTTGCTGGTGCATAACTGGGGCCCAGCTCCCAGACACCTCCAGTCTGTTGGCCACGCAACCATTCTCTGGTCCATGCTGGCCCTTACTTTGCCTTGCAGGATAACAATAGATGCACCCCAGTCCTCAACCTCCTTTTAGACATTCCCCTGGTAGTGTTCAGCTTACCTACTGAAGAGTGTTACCCACTGAACATTCAGTAATACCAGGTCTGTGGCCCCAAAAGAACAGTGAACACACAACTTGAATCAGTCAACCCAGGATCAACAATGTTACAGTGAAAGCAACCACAGATTTATTATCAAAGGTTACAATTAAGAGATGATTGGTAAGGATAATGGAAACAAAAGGATTACATGCAAAACAAAATCAGCACAGGCTAACCCCCTTGCCTAGTGCAGTTTTCTCACTCAGTCTTTTGCAGCAATTCCAACCAAGGCAAGTTGTGATCCTGTTTTCATGAATGTGGATGCAGTTTGTTTACTTCCTAGGTGCAGGATAGTAGGGTGCTTTCCTTGTCCCTCAGTTATTGTCCAATAAATCTGTGAAGTGCATCGCCAAATAAGGCTCTTCTTCTCCCTCCCTCCCCCCCCCCCCCGCCCCCCAGTGCTCTTCTCTTCCTATGAAATCTCACAATCCTTCACCTGCCTTTCAATCTGGCTGGTGATTGTGACAATACTCAAGTCCCATTTCTACAGACAGATGGATAAACATCTCTGGTCTGGCAAAAACTCAGTTCTTCACCTTTGCTGAGCATTAACTTCTTGATACAAACTATATGAGCATACATCCATTATATATATGGAATGCCTTATAGTATCAGTACAGAGTCTTACAAAGATATTCATAACCAGTGTGACTTGGCTTTCTTTTGTCCTAATTCTGGTATGTACATCCTGGTTCAATTTATTTGCCCCCTAGCTAGTTGGCTTTGAGGGATTTTTACGGTCAGAGTTCACAATCCGATATGGCTGGATACTGTTTATTTGGACCCTTTTGTCTAGTTATCTTGCGCATTTTGCCACAGCCATGAGTCAAGCCTCAGGAGAAACAGTTGGGAAGGAAGAACTGCATGAGGAGGCAGTTTATTTGGATGGACATTTGTGGCCAGGCTAGCTGCTAGTTTTAGATATCCGATACCCTGGAAGGAGTGGTGCTCAATTTGGCTGGAGATTTAAGCAGTTATTTGAAAGAGAAACGGAGGTAGCTGCTGATCCGAGACACATGTGCCATAACAGCCATCTAGTGAAGCTAACATTGTAGGGGGAAAAGTGCTCACTCCTGTACACCCTCACCTAAAGGGGGGTGGGAGACTAATCTGTAGCGTTTTCAGCTAGTAGAAAGGGAATTGGTCAATCTACGATCTCTTGGAATTCCAGACTTGCAAGGCACAGTGTAGACACTTGATGCCTTCAAGGGCATTTGAGGTTGCAAAGCACTCCATAAGAGGATACAAGAGAAACTAAGTGCACTTTAGCACCTCCAGAGACGTAGTGTCACGTCACAGGATCAAACTCTGAGTAAGGGCAGGAGGACTGCACTCCCAGACTGAATTATCTGGCTCAAGCTACACCTCAGCTTGTGTAAATCAGCATAGCTTCCCTGAAGTCTATGGAGCTTTGGTGACTTACAAAAGATGAAGGGCACACGATCAGCTGGTGTTACAGGCTCCAGAGGAAGAGGCATGATAATCAAGTAAAACTGTGTAAGCAGGTGAATGTTCTAATCCTGGAGAAGCAGTAAGTGAATAAAATGGTCCCTGTATTGTCTTTTCAAAAGAGCCCTTCAGGAAGGTGAAAAGCTAGTTAAAGGTTCAGACTTCATAGGTCTGCTCATGTTCTCTGTAGTGTTGAAGGAAACCAAGTACCCATGGACCAAATTCTGCCCTCAGATAAGCATGTTCAACTCCTGTTGAGATCAACTAAAATTAAGTCAATGTGGACAGTGACAGAACTTGAACTCAGTATGAGTTACAAATGCCCTTTGAAGCTCTTCATTTTCCCCATATCACCAGAACCTATGATGTTTAGTAACTACCTGCAGTGCCTGGTAATTAAAGAGGGCCAGATAGTCAGTCACTTCCATGAGTTGAGGGGACTCTGCTTCCTGTTTCACTCCTTGCCCCCAGAGATGAAGGTCTTTACGGCATTGTCCCCGCTTCCTAACCTCAGAAAAGCTCCTTTGAGGGTGTTGTGCTGGGATTGGGCCAGAGGCAGCAGGAATGGCTGCATTCTGTCTTATTTCTCCGGTCTTCCCCACATATTACCAAGGGAGACAATGACTCTGAATTCTCCCACCCTCTTCAAGGGGATGGAGCAACCAGCAAGGGAGCCTATGATATTGTGGCTGCTACTGGAACTTACTGCTCTGTGGCCCAGTGGGATGTGGATGGGGCAGAGAGCATCTGTGTGGATGACCCTGGCCTAAGTTCATACAATTTTTCTTCCTCTGTATGGGAAAAATCCTATAGGGAATCTGGGCTGGCTCATGTCAATGAATTCACATATTGAGTCCTGTCTGCTCCATGACACTCCTGGGCATCTCTCTGACTTTCCTTTAAGACTTAATGTATGACACTATTTCCAAAAATACTTGACATTTAAGTAATTCTCAGTAAACAATTTAACTTCTGTACTAATTAAAAGCTACTGAGCAATGTGTCTCATCCATACTCCGTCTGTCCCCTACTATCCACCCCATGCAAAGTAAATCCGGGAGCTGTAGACAAGTCACATGGCGCTTATTAAAATGAGCAGCATGCTATGAGACCCTGAAAGTTCAAGTGGGTTTGAAACACTCTCCAAAAACAAAAGCACAGAATGTACCAGCTTGGGAAGCACCAAAGCAGATCTGCTTCTGAAAAATGTACCAGTTGCTTCTATGACAATGCTAGAAATATACAAGAAATAATACTCTGCATCCCACAGATTAGAGAGAGAGAAATCTGCCTGTTGGCCCTGCAGTGGTGCACATAAAGTTTCCTTCACTTCAAAGTCTGGAGACCAAATCCTGTATTTCTTGTCTGTGTACTTACTACAAAGATGAGGCATATCTAAATACTCAGGGGAGCTTTGCAGAGGTTTGGTTTCTCTTTAGAACATTTTGGTATTGTCCTAACCATAAAGTAGCCTAGAATTCCTCTGTAAGAGGTTAAGAAGCTAAGAGAATCTGGCTGGCACCTGACCAAAAGGACCAATGGGGACCGACAGTGCTTTCAAATCTGTGGGAGGGGAAGGCTTTTGTTCTATGTGCCTTTGTGTGTGGATCATTCACTTTGGGGATTTCAAAGGAGCCAGACAGTCTTTTCCTCTCTCCATCTAATTCTATATCCATCTCTAACCATCATAAATAGTAAGTAATAGCCAGGCAAGGCATGCTGGCTTAATTTGTTTCTCACTTGTGAATTTCTTATGCTTTAGGGCAGCGGTCTCAAACTTTTTTGGCCACGGCCCCTTTCCTTGGTGCGGCGTCCGCTCGTGGCTCCCGGGGTATGTCTGCCGAAAAGCTGCCCAACAGAAAGCTTCTGCTTTCTCCAGTGGCATTTCAGTGGTACAAAAATAGACCGCTGCTGAGTTCAGTGGTCTCCCTGCCGGGATCAGCAGCAGCACCAGGGTCTCTCACACCCCACTTTGAAGACCACTGCTTTAGGGAGATATCCCTGTGTTTTCTCTAACTTCGAAACTAAGCAGAGGGGATTCCTCTGGGTTTTTCTTTTAATCTTTTGTGAGTCTGTAGAGTGCTTTGTAGCAGGGCGGTGACTCACCCCTGCTGGAGCCTCCTGCTGCTTGTCTGGGGAATTAGCTCACCAGCCTCCAGAGCACCCTCTGCAGGCCAATGTCCCGCTCAATGCCAGCCCTGTGTCCCTCCCAGACCCCAGTGCCCTCTTCCACTTGAAGTACCCCCCACAAATCTCAGGGTTTCCCCTCCATGGGGAACTCCCACCCCCACCTTGCCTCCATCTAGGCAACTGCCAGTCACCACTTGCCCCCAGTTCTCTGGGGTAGACTGCAGTATAATTGCCACTCATCACAGGCAAGGAGGGTTTGGTCTGCTGCCTCTAGAGCCATGGGCTACCCCAGTACCCTTTGGGGGGCCTTCCCCTAGGCCCTGCAGCCTGGGGGTTTCCAGGCCAGAGATTCCCCAGCTCCTCTTGCCTTACCCCAGCCCTGCTTCACCCTAGGTACCTTGTCAAACTCCCAGCAGCCAGGCTAGTCTGCCTCTGCAGCCAGAGGAGACTCTCACTCTGTGCACCAAACTGAGCCCTTTTATCAGGGCCACCTGGGTCTTAATTGAACCAGCCTCAGCTGTTGCTGCTCAGCCCAATCAGCCTGGGAGCCACTTGCTTCCAGCCACAACCCTTTCCTGGGCTGTTTTAAGCCCTTTTTCCTGGAGTGGGGCAGCCACCCCACTACATGCTTCCATACTGATTTTTATAGAGGTAAATTTGTTTCTTTTTTTTTCTTCTTTTAAGAATCTGACTTTTTTTCCATTGTGTAGATCCAGGGTTTTTGGATCAGGCTCACCTTTAAGGATTGGTTAGGGGTTTATTCTCAAGCCTTTCCCAGGAAGGGGGGTGTAGGAGCCTCCTATTCTCTTCCCTCCCACCCCCAAATATCCCCAAGCCCAGTGGCCTTTTCCCTAATTTTTTGGTTACACACATGGTGGTGGTGGCAGCCTATCAACCAGACACCGGAGAAACTTGTCTGGGGAAGTTTTAACCTAAGCTCGTAAAATAAACTTGGGGGATCTTTTCATGTGGGTCCCCACATCTGTACCCTAGAGTTCTGAGTGGGGAGGGAACCCTGACAGGTATGGAGCACACACTTCTCAGCATCTTCATGGTCCAGACCTCTAGCAGTGTGGGTCTGTCACTCCTTCAGTACAGATCCTACCATCCCTGCCCTCAGTCACTTCATGGGGAGTCCTGGGCTGGCTGTTGCCCTAGTGTAGTCCTCTGAATCTAAAGAGAGGGGCTACTTGAAAACACTATCTGGTGGCTGAGGAAGGCTGCAGGGTGTGGGGAGAAGATCTCTTTTCAACCAGAGAGGAAGAATATTATGGTTGGGAGGACTGGCATGAGTCTAAAGACCTCTAGGGTTGAAATTCCAGCTTTGCCACAGACTGGGTGGCCTTGGGTAAGTCACTTAGTGTCTCTGCCTCCATTCCCCACATGTAAAATGGGGATACCTCATGGGTAGGCTGACCATATTTCCTTGAGACAAAAACGGGACATTGGGATGGCAAAAACGGGACAGGGTTGGGGGATCTCACCAGATGAAGTCGGTGCAGTGGCTGCAGAACGTGGGCTGCTTGAAGAAGCGCGCCGTGAATTTGTGGCTCTTGACCTCGTGGATCACCTTCTGGCACAGCGCCCCCTTACGGCAGAACAGCGGCTTGGCCAGGCACTCCAGCTCGGTGGGCGAGGTGACCAGCACCATGGCCCCACCTGGCCCCCCAGCGCCGGGCGGGGGGGAGACAGAGGGGGGGGAGGAGGAATAAACAGAACAGAGATGGGGGAGAGAGATGGGGGATGAAGAGGATGGAGGGAGAGAGAGAAGGGGGGATGAGGGATGAAGAGGATGGAGGGGACGGAGGGAGAGAAGGCACGAAGGTGAGAAGGGAGAGGATGGATGATGAGAGAAGAGATGGGGTAGGGAGCAGGGGGGATGGAGGAGGCAAGGGACAGAGAAGGAGGGATGGAGAGAAGGGAGATTGAAGAGGAGGCAGTGGACGGAGGGAGAGAGAAGGGAGGAAGGGAGGAATGGAGAAGGGAGATAGAGAGAAGGAAGAGAGGGATGGAGGGATAGAGAGAAGGAAGGGAGGGATGGAGATAAGAGGAGGCAGCGGACGGAAGGAGAGAGAGAAGGGAGGAAGGAAGGGATGGAGAAGGGGGATAGAGAGAAGGGATGGAGGGAGCGAGAGAAGAGGAGGCAGCGGATGGAGGGAGAGAGAAGGGAGGGATGGAGAAGGGGGATGGAGAGAAGGGAGGAAGGGAGGGATGGAGAGAAGGAGGGATAGAGAGAAGAGGAGGCAGCGGGCGGTGGGCTGAAGCCAACGGCGGAGCGGAGCTGTCCAGAGCCGCAGCCGGGGGCCGAGGTGGGGACGGGCGCGCCGGCGGGGGAGCTGCCATCCAGAAGTTATTAGAAATAAATAGCTCTCGGGCATCTTTTCCATCACCCGTCCAGCGGTGGGACACTGGTGCTGGGCTGGCGAGATGCAGTTTGCTCATCGGCGATTTTGATCTCTTTGCCTTTCTCCCTCTCTCTGCTGCCTGCACCTTTCCTGTGTTTTCAGGCGCTTCTGCTGAGCTCCAATACCGGGGGGAGGTGCGACCCCTTGTGTCCTCTGCAAAGACAGACCCTCTGCAGGTACATTTTTGAGCCCCGGAGCACGGGGCGGCCGCGTGGGGCCAGATCTCGGCTCTCGCTCCGCAGGCTGCTGGCTCAAGAGCTACCGAACAGGGAAGGAGGGTAGTGTCCACAGAGCAGCCCCAGTCTGGTTAGTTCAAGGGCCCTGCTCCCACTGAAGTGTTGCTACTGATCGCAGTGAGGGCAGGATGGGTCCCTACACGTTTGTCTCTGGAAGGAATAAAGGCGAGTAAAGCTGCGTTCCGTTTTTTACAAAAAAATGGGACAAAATTGATATTTGTATTAAAAAGACGGGACAGTCTGAAAATATGTAAAAAACGGGACTGTCCCGTTCAAAACGGGATGTATGGTCAGCCTACTCATGGGAATGTTGTGCTGATAAAGGCATTCATGTGCTGTTGGCACTTCGATGCTATGGTGTGCTGTCAGCAAGGGACATCTGTGTACCAATGACACAAGGCAAAGGAGTTATCAAAGCATAAGGAAGCTTGAAGACTGTCTGAAATTAACATCATCTAACAGGAGGCAATATCTGATTGAGGGTTCTTCACTTTATCCTGGAAAAAAAAAAACTTCTGTAAATGAAACCTTTTCAAATGATGTGTTTTATGCAACTCTCAAAGGGACAAATGGGTCTTGTACAACATTAATTACATTGTAGCAAAATTGTGTGCAGCTCAGCAAACTGGATCTCTGGGAATGGGGTTGTGTTCATCAAAATCTCACCTTTGGTTTAGCTCCACGTAGTCCTATCCACTACACTTGTGTTCAAATGAAACCTGACCAGTTTTACCTGGTTCTGGCTTGACTGAGATCCAATTTGTGTTGTGGTGAAACAAGCTCTTGAAGCTGGGCCTGTATTTCCTTGAAAGGCATGAAACCTTTAAACAAACTTGGGCTCAGCTTCATGTCTGCAGCGACACTCAACACCAGGTGAATCTTGCTTGGTTTCAGGTTTCGTTGAACATATTTGACACCGCTTGGCTCCGCAGCCTCTTCCCTTAACAGCTAATCTCCTCCACTGGCAACTGTTACTGTTTATCAGTCTGAACTCTCAAGTCCTGGGCTATCCTACTACTTGACCAAGCTCTTTGACAGGAAGAAGTACAGCTAATTGACTCCAATTACTGAGGTTATATTATGACATTTAAATAGCTTTCTACTGAACACTAAATATGTTGTGTTCCAACAAGTGTCTAACTGTTCAAGATGACAGTCACCTTGTCAGTGTTCAGAAGCTGCGTTCAACTCCATCTAGAATTCAACACCACTAAAGTTCAGCTTTAGAACTCTGGGGTGAGGACTTTGAGGTAGCTGGGTAACTTCTAGCCAAGTTGGAGATACAGAGAAGGAGAGGACAGGGAGAGTTAACTTTCACTGCTGACCTTCGGTGCTTATTTGGCAACTGCTGTTGCTCATTAATACTGCATTGAAACTCCTATGATAGGATGCACAGTATCGCTAATAAATTCAACAGCACAGGAGGTATGGTATGCTGTTCCTGGTATCTTCAGGGATAATCAAGTAAACTAAGTGGCTTACACAAGGTGGTCTGCGTCCCTGCCAAACAGCCAATGATCCCGTAAGATCACAAACTAGGACTGAAGGGTGGTTTGTGTGTTTTGTTTTATTGTATGTATGCTCACCAAATAGTCTGGCACCTTAAGGCAGAGCAGGGGTGGGGGGCTTTGGGGAAGAGGTGGAGTTGGGGAAGGGCTGGGGTGGAGCAGGGGCAACGGCCATGGGAAAGAGGCAGAGCAGGGGCTGGAGCCGCACGCAACTGCGCAGGGCACCAGGAAATTTGGTGCCCCAAACATGTGCCATTGGAAGCAGGGCTAGTGATACAGTAGGCTGTCCTTAATTGTTGCTGAACCAATGTATGGCATTGCCTTGCATGCTGTTTCTCAGATGGGACATCAAACCAAGGATTGAAGGGTGGTTTGTGTGTGGTTTATTTTATTGTATGTATGCTCACCGAATAGTCTGGCTCCTTGAGGCACCAAAACACTTCAGATTATCAAAAATGTGATCAGGTGCTGTCAGGCCCTTGCTTGGCTCTCCTTTACTGAAGTTTTAATACACCCAGGGGTTCAGATGCAATTGTTTAGCTTTCCCACTTGGTGGGTCAAATGGCCTGCCAGCTCCTTTAGTTTGATTCTCTCAATGTGATGGGAGGGGACTAGAAAGGGAGAGCCTTGGAAATCACTTCTATGCAACTTGCATGAAGAACCATGTAGCAAGAGTTTATAATCCAAGAAATCTAGCTTCTCTAAGACTGACGTATTTGAAATTAGAGAGACGCCAACTAGATTAGGCCAGTACGGTACAGTACTGTACAGAAACATGATCAGATACAGTGCCTGTCCCAAAGAGCTTCAAGTCAAAGTAGTTGAGACAAAGGATGGAAGAAGAAAGGGAGGTACAGAGGGGTGAATTGGCTTGTCCAAACATAAGTGCCACTCTGTAGGTGCTCTAGGGCTGGTGCATCCACAGGGGGAAAAAGGGTGGGTGCTGAGCACCCATGTTGCAGCCTCCCATAAGATCCCCTCTACCCCTACAGCACCTCCCACCCACCAGCAGGCCCCACGGCTCAGCACTCCTCCCCCCCCCCCCCCCAGTGCTGCCCGCCTGCTTCAAAACAGCTGTTTCACAGCATGCAGGAGAAGAGGGGAGGAGCAAGGATGTAGCGTGCTTGGGGGAGGGAGCAGGAAGAGGCAGGGTGAGAGTGGGGCCTTGGGTGGAGTGGTGGTCGAACACCCCCCCCCACACACACACACACACCCCACCGATGCACTTTGAAAAGTCAGCATGTGTGTGTCAAAGTGTGACATCTTGCTGTGGACCAGAACTTAAGCCACTGTTACCACTCTGCCTCAGCAGGAGTGAGGTCTACTGCTGCTTAGCTGTGTGTTTGGTTCTGTGACACCCCCAGCATGCTTGCCTTGCCAGCAAACTCTTCAGGACTCTGCCTCTTCAAACCTTGCCTTGCAAGTAACAATCAGTGAACCCCAATTTGCAAGTTCCCCAGAGATGTCTCCCTGCAGTGTCCAGTCCCTTCAACTAGACACTCAAGTTCTTAGCTGCCTCCTAAGAGACAGTGTACACACCAACCAGCCTGTTAGTAGTGGAGGGTGAACCCTCAACTAACCTAATACACCGTACAGAGAGATTCTGTCTTATTACAAAACTAAGTTTTTATTTCCGAAGAAGGGACATTGAAGTGATACTAAGGAAGAATAAAAGACCACTATGGTTACAAGTAAACAAGTTTTCTAGGAACTAAAACTTAGCAAATTACAATCTTAACCTAATAAGAGAACTGCTCAGGCAATGTCTACACTGCGAAGTTGTCGTCAAAACTGGTCTTTCATGGGTACTTAAAGACCCCCCATGAAAGACAAAAGTTTTTCCAACGCAAGTGACAAGTGGTTAGTGTCACAATGTCTGGAGTGTCTCAACTGTGAGTGCCTTCCTCAGGCAGACTGTCAGAAAACAAGGCAGACACCCAAATTGGTGTGTGTTCTATAATTACATTTTACCAAGCCAGAAACAAAAGGAGGGTGACCAGATGTTCTTTTTTTTTTTTTTTTTTTTTTTTTTTTTTACAGGGACAGTCCTGATTTTTGGTCTTTTTCTCATATAGGCTCCTATTACACACACACACCCATCCCTTGTCCTGATTTTCACATTTGCTGTCTGGTCACCCTAAACAAATGTGACTCCTGAATCACTTGTGAGTTTCACCATGGCATCATAGACAGCCCGTTTAACACTCCAGTCTATCTGACCACCCAACAAACTGGAGTGTTTGATTAAAAAGTCACTTACACAAATCATATCCCATTCAGGTTGCTTCCAATCTCAGAGACCAATCACTTACCCCAGATCAGCTGGTACTAAGGCCTGGCTTACACTACAAGGTTAGGTCGAATTTAGCTATTAA